>CM077671.1:394663418-395913418 GCA_039707655.1 Elymus sibiricus
TGATGGCGTGGCTTCGAATGGTGCATACTGAACGCACAAAAAGTCTGGTGTTGAAATAAGTTTAAAAAAATGAAATGCCTTTGTAACAGACGAGTTTTCGTCTCAAACCCTGATACTTCGAAAGAGATTGTCCATTTTGTACACGAAGTGCTTCCAGTTTTTGCCGTAACCCTCTCAACTTTTTAGCACATGCTATGTGGGTGAAATGATGATACCATGCCAACTTTCAACCTTTTCAGAGTTCATTTGTAGTGCTTTTCAATTTCAGGGTCATTTAGCTAAAAAAAATCAGTAAATGCATGAAAAATAGCAAATGAAGTCAGAAAGGGTTGAAAATTGATGGCGTGGCTTCGAATGGTGCATACTGAATGCCCAAAAAGTCTGGAGTTGAAATAAGTTTAAAAAAATGAAATGCCTTTGTAACAGACGAGTTTTCGTCTGAAACCCTGATACTTCGAAAGAGATTGTCCATTTTGTACACGAAGTGCATCCATTTTTTGTGTAACCCTCTCAACTTTTTAGCACCTGCTATGTGGGTGAAATGATGATACCATGCCAACTTTCAACCTTTTCAGAGTTCATTTGTAGTGCTTTCCAATTTCAGGGTCATTTAGCTCAAACAAAATCAGTAAATGCATGAAAAATAGCAAATGAAGTCAGAAAGGGTTGAAAATTGATGGCGTGGCTTCGAATGGTGCATACTGAAGGCACAAAAAGTCTGGAGTTGAAATAAGTTTAAAAAAAATGAAATGCCTTTGTAACAGACGAGTTTTCGTCTGAAACCCTGATACATCGAAAGAGATTGTCCATTTTGTACACGAAGTGCATCCAGATTTTGCCGTAACCCTCTCAACTTTTTAGCACATGCTATGTGGGTGAAATGATTATACCATGCCAACTTTCAACCTTTTCAGAGTTCATTTGTAGTGCTTTCCAATTTCAGGGTCATTTAGCTCAAACAAAATCAGTAAATGCATGAAAAATAGCAAATGAAGTCAGAAAGGGTTGAATATTGATGGCGTGGCTTCGAATGGTGCATACTGAACGCACAAAAAGTCTGGAGTTGAAATAAGTTTAAAAAAATGAAATGCCTTTGTAACAGACGAGTTTTCGTCTGAAACCCTGATACTTCGAAAGAGATTGTCCATTTTGTACACGAAGTGCATCCATTTTTTGCCGTAACCCTCTCAACTTTTTAGCACCTGCTATGTGGGTGAAATGATGATACCATGCCAACTTTCAACCTTTTCAGAGTTCATTTGTAGTGCTTTCCAATTTCAGGGTCATTTAGCTCAAACAAAATCAGTAAATGCATGAAAAATAGCAAATGAAGTCAGAAAGGGTTGAAAATTGATGGCGTGGCTTGGAATGGTGCATACTAAACGCACAAAAAGTCTGGAGTTGAAATAAGTTTAAAAAAATGAAATGCCTTTGTAATAGAGGAGTTTTCGTCTGAAACCCTGATACTTCGAAAGAGATTGTCCATTTTGTACACGAAGTGCTTCCAGTTTTTGCTGTAACCCTCTCAACTTTTTAGCACATGCTATGTGGGTAAAATGATGATACCATGCCAACTTTCAACCTTTTCAGAGTTAATTTGTAGTGCTTTTCAATTTCAGGGTCATTTAGCTAAAAAAAATCAGTAAATGCATGAAAAATAGCAAATGAAGTCAGAAAGGGTTGAAAATTGATGGCGTGGCTTCGAATGGTGCATACTGAATGCACAAAAAGTCTGGAGTTGAAATAAGTTTAAAAAAATGAAATGCCTTTGTAACAGACGAGTTTTCGTCTGAAACCGTGATACTTCGAAAGAGATTGTCCATTTTGTACACGAAGTGCATCCAGTTTTTGCCGTAACCCTCTCAACTTTTTAGCACATGCTATGTGGGTGAAATGATGATACCATGCCAACTTTCAACCTTTTCAGAGTTCATTTGTAGTGCTTTCCAATTTCAGGGTCATTTAGCTAAAAAAAAATCTGTAAATGCATGAAAAATAGCAAATGAAGTCAGAAAGGGTTGAAAATTGATGGCGTGGCTTCGAATGGTGCATACTGAACGCACAAAAAGTCTGGAGTTGAAATAAGTTTAAAAAAATGAAATGCCTTTGTAACAGACGAGTTTTCGTCTGAAACCCTGATACTTCGAAAGAGATTGTCCATTTTGTACACGAAGTGCATCCAGTTTTTGCAGTAACCCTCTCAACTTTTTAGCACATGCTATGTGTGTGAAATGATGATACCATGCCATCTTTCAACCTTTTCAGAGTTCATTTGTAGTGCTTATCAATTTCAGGGTCATTTAGCTAAAAAAAATCAGTAAATGCATGAAAAATAGCAAATGAAGTCAGAAAGGGTTGAAAATTGATGGCGTGGCTTCGAATGGTGCATACTGAACGCACAAAAAGTCTGGAGTTGAAACAAGTTTAAAAAAATGAAATGCCTTTGTAACAGACGAGTTTTCGTCTGAAACCCTGATACTTCGAAAGAGATTGTCCATTTTGTACACGAAGTGCTTCTAGTTTTTGTCGTAACCCTCTCAACTTTTTAGCACATGCTATGTGGGTGAAATGATGATACCATGCCAACTTTCAACCTTTTCAGAGTTCATTTGTAGTGCTTTCCAATTTCAGGGTCATTTAGCTCAAAAAAAATCAGTAAATGCATGAAAAATAGCAAAAGAAGTCAGAAAGGGTTGAAAATTGATGGCGTGGCTTCGAATGGTGCATACTGAACGCACAAAAAGTCTGGAGTTGAAATAAGTTTAAAAAAATGAAATGCCTTTGTAACAGACGAGTTTTCGTCTGAAACCCTGATACTTCGAAAGAGATTGTCCATTTTGTACACGAAGTGCATCCAGTTTTTGCCGTAACCCTCTCAACTTTTTAGCACATGCTATGTGGGTGAAATGATGATACCATGCCAACTTTCAACCTTTTCAGAGTTCATTTGTAGTGCTTTTCAATTTCAGGGTCATTTAGCTAAAAAAAAATCAGTAAATGCATGAAAAATAGCAAATGAAGTCAGAAAGGGTTGAAAATTGATGGCGTGGCTTCGAATGGTGCATACTGAATGCCCAAAAAGTCTGGAGTTGAAATAAGTTTAAAAAAATGAAATGCCTTTGTAACAGACGAGTTTTCGTCTGAAACCCTGATACTTCGAAAGAGATTGTCCATTTTGTACACGAAGTGCATCCATTTTTTGTGTAACCCTCTCAACTTTTTAGCACCTGCTATGTGGGTGAAATGATGATACCATGCCAACTTTCAACCTTTTCAGAGTTCATTTGTAGTGCTTTCCAATTTCAGGGTCATTTAGCTCAAACAAAATCAGTAAATGCATGAAAAATAGCAAATGAAGTCAGAAAGGGTTGAAAATTGATGGCGTGGCTTCGAATGGTGCATACTGAAGGCACAAAAAGTCTGGAGTTGAAATAAGTTTAAAAAAATGAAATGCCTTTGTAACAGACGAGTTTTCGTCTGAAACCCTGATACTTCGAAAGAGATTGTCCATTTTGTACACGAAGTGCATCCAGATTTTGCCGTAACCCTCTCAACTTTTTAGCACATGCTATGTGGGTAAAATGATGATACCATGCCAACTTTCAACCTTTTCAGAGTTAATTTGTAGTGCTTTTCAATTTCAGGGTCATTTAGCTAAAAAAAATCAGTAAATGCATGAAAAATAGCAAATGAAGTCAGAAAGGGTTGAAAATTGATGGCGTGGCTTCGAATGGTGCATACTGAATGCACAAAAAGTCTGGAGTTGAAATAAGTTTAAAAAAATGAAATGCCTTTGTAACAGACGAGTTTTCGTCTGAAACCGTGATACTTCGAAAGAGATTGTCCATTTTGTACACGAAGTGCATCCAGTTTTTGCCGTAACCCTCTCAACTTTTTAGCACATGCTATGTGGGTGAAATGATGATACCATGCCAACTTTCAACCTTTTCAGAGTTCATTTGTAGTGCTTTCCAATTTCAGTGTCATTTAGCTAAAAAAAAATCAGTAAATGCATGAAAAATAGCAAATGAAGTCAGAAAGGGTTGAAAATTGATGGCGTGGCTTCGAATGGTGCATACTGAACGCACAAAAAGTCTGGAGTTGAAATAAGTTTAAAAAAATGAAATGCCTTTGTAACAGACGAGTTTTCGTCTGAAACCCTGATACTTCGAAAGAGATTGTCCATTTTGTACACGAAGTGCATCCAGTTTTTGCAGTAACCCTCTCAACTTTTTAGCACATGCTATGTGTGTGAAATGATGATACCATGCCATCTTTCAACCTTTTCAGAGTTCATTTGTAGTGCTTATCAATTTCAGGGTCATTTAGCTAAAAAAATCAGTAAATGCATGAAAAATAGCAAATGAAGTCAGAAAGGGTTGAAAATTGATGGCGTGGCTTCGAATGGTGCATACTGAACGCACAAAAAGTCTGGAGTTGAAACAAGTTTAAAAAAATGAAATGCCTTTGTAACAGACGAGTTTTCGTCTGAAACCCTGATACTTCGAAAGAGATTGTCCATTTTGTACACGAAGTGCTTCTAGTTTTTGTCGTAACCCTCTCAACTTTTTAGCACATGCTATGTGGGTGAAATGATGATACCATGCCAACTTTCAACCTTTTCAGAGTTCACTTGTAGTGCTTTCCAATTTCAGGGTCATTTAGCTCAAAAAAAATCAGTAAATGCATGAAAAATAGCAAAAGAAGTCAGAAAGGGTTGAAAATTGATGGCGTGGCTTCGAATGGTGCATACTGAACGCACAAAAAGTCTGGTGTTGAAATAAGTTTAAAA
The DNA here is from genome assembly GCA_039707655.1 of Elymus sibiricus. Taxonomy (NCBI): domain Eukaryota; kingdom Viridiplantae; phylum Streptophyta; class Magnoliopsida; order Poales; family Poaceae; genus Elymus; species Elymus sibiricus. The sequence goes on from CM077671.1 coordinate 394,668,211, forward strand.
AAATGAAATGCCTTTGTAACAGACGAGTTTTCGTCTGAAACCCTGATACTTCGAAAGAGATTGTCCATTTTGTACACGAAGTGCTTCCAGTTTTTGCCGTAACCCTCTCAACTTTTTAGCACATGCTATGTGGGTGAAATGATGATACCATGCCAACTTTCAACCTTTTCAGAGTTCATTTGTAGTGCTTTTCAATTTCAGGGTCATTTAGCTAAAAAAAAAATCAGTAAATGCATGAAAAATAGCAAATGAAGCCAGAAAGGGTTGAAAATTGATGGCGTGGCTTCGAATGGTGCATACTGAATGCCCAAAAAGTGTGGAGTTGAAATAAGTTTAAAAAAATGAAATGCCTTTGTAACAGACGAGTTTTCGTCTGAAACCCTGATACTTCGAAAGAGATTGTCCATTTTGTACACGAAGTGCATCCATTTTTTGTGTAACCCTCTCAACTTTTTAGCACCTGCTATGTGGGTGAAATGATGATACCATGCCAACTTTCAACCTTTTCAGAGTTCATTTGTAGTGCTTTCCAATTTCAGGGTCATTTAGCTCAAACAAAATCAGTAAATGCATGAAAAATAGCAAATGAAGTCAGAAAGGGTTGAAAATTGATGGCGTGGCTTCGAATGGTGCATACTGAAGGCACAAAAAGTCTGGAGTTGAAATAAGTTTAAAAAAATGAAATGCCTTTGTAACAGACGAGTTTTCGTCTGAAACCCTGATACTTCGAAAGAGATTGTCCATTTTGTACACGAAGTGCATCCAGATTTTGCCGTAAGCCTCTCAACTTTTTAGCACATGCTATGTGGGTGAAATGATTATACCATGCCAACTTTCAACCTTTTCAGAGTTCATTTGTAGTGCTTTCCAATTTCAGGGTCATTTAGCTCAAACAAAATCAGTAAATGCATGAAAAATAGCAAATGAAGTCAGAAAGGGTTGAATATTGATGGCGTGGCTTCGAATGGTGCATACTGAACGCACAAAAAGTCTGGAGTTGAAATAAGTTTAAAAAAATGAAATGCCTTTGTAACAGACGAGTTTTCGTCTGAAACCCTGATACTTCGAAAGAGATTGTCCATTTTGTACACGAAGTGCTTCCTGTTTTTGCCGTAACCCTCTCAACTTTTTAGCACATGCTATGTGGGTGAAATGATGATACCATGGCAACTTTCAACCTTTTCAGAGTTCATTTGTAGTGCTTTCCAATTTCAGGGTCATTTAGCTCAAACGAAATCAGTAAATGCATGAAAAATAGCAAATGAAGTCAGAAAGGGTTGAAAATTGATGGCGTGGCTTCGAATGGTGCATATTGAACGCACAAAAAGTCTGGAGTTGAAATAAGTTTAAAAAAATGAAATGCCTTTGTAACAGAGGAGTTTTCGTCTGAAACCCTGATACTTCGAAAGAGATTGTCCATTTTGTACACGAAGTGCTTCCAGTTTTTGCCGTAACCCTCTCAACTTTTTAGCACATGCTATGTGGGTAAAATGATGATACCATGCCAACTTTCAACCTTTTGAGAGTTCATTTGTAGTGCTTTTCAATTTCAGGGTCATTTAGCTAAAAAAAATCAGTAAATGCATGAAAAATAGCAAATGAAGTCAGAAAGGGTTGAAAATTGATGGCGTGGCTTCGAATGGTGCATACTGAATGCACAAAAAGTCTGGAGTTGAAATAAGTTTAAAAAAATGAAATGCCTTTGTAACAGACGAGTTTTCGTCTGAAACCGTGATACTTCGAAAGAGATTGTCCATTTTGTACACGAAGTGCATCCAGTTTTTGCCGTAACCCTCTCAACTTTTTAGCACATGCTATGTGGGTGAAATGATGATACCATGCCAACTTTCAACCTTTTCAGAGTTCATTTGTAGTGCTTTCCAATTTCAGTGTCATTTAGCTAAAAAAAAATCAGTAAATGCATGAAAAATAGCAAATGAAGTCAGAAAGGGTTGAAAATTGATGGCGTGGCTTCGAATGGTGCATACTGAACGCACAAAAAGTCTGGAGTTGAAATAAGTTTAAAAAAATGAAATGCCTTTGTAACAGACGAGTTTTCGTCTGAAACCCTGATACTTCGAAAGAGATTGTCCATTTTGTACACGAAGTGCATCCAGTTTTTGCAGTAACCCTCTCAACTTTTTAGCACATGCTATGTGTGTGAAATGATGATACCATGCCATCTTTCAACCTTTTCAGAGTTCATTTGTAGTGCTTATCAATTTCAGGGTCATTTAGCTAAAAAAATCAGTAAATGCATGAAAAATAGCAAATGAAGTCAGAAAGGGTTGAAAATTGATGGCGTGGCTTCGAATGGTGCATACTGAACGCACAAAAAGTCTGGAGTTGAAACAAGTTTAAAAAAATGAAATGCCTTTGTAACAGACGAGTTTTCGTCTGAAACCCTGATACTTCGAAAGAGATTGTCCATTTTGTACACGAAGTGCTTCTAGTTTTTGTCGTAACCCTCTCAACTTTTTAGCACATGCTATGTGGGTGAAATGATGATACCATGCCAACTTTCAACCTTTTCAGAGTTCACTTGTAGTGCTTTCCAATTTCAGGGTCATTTAGCTCAAAAAAAATCAGTAAATGCATGAAAAATAGCAAAAGAAGTCAGAAAGGGTTGAAAATTGATGGCGTGGCTTCGAATGGTGCATACTGAACGCACAAAAAGTCTGGTGTTGAAATAAGTTTAAAAAAATGAAATGCCTTTGTAACAGACGAGTTTTCGTCTGAAACCCTGATACTTCGAAAGAGATTGTCCATTTTGTACACGAAGTGCTTCCAGTTTTTGCCGTAACCCTCTCAACTTTTTAGCACATGCTATGTGGGTGAAATGATGATACCATGCCAACTTTCAACCTTTTCAGAGTTCATTTGTAGTGCTTTTCAATTTCAGGGTCATTTAGCTAAAAAAAAAATCAGTAAATGCATGAAAAATAGCAAATGAAGCCAGAAAGGGTTGAAAATTGATGGCGTGGCTTCGAATGGTGCATACTGAATGCCCAAAAAGTGTGGAGTTGAAATAAGTTTAAAAAAATGAAATGCCTTTGTAACAGACGAGTTTTCGTCTGAAACCCTGATACTTCGAAAGAGATTGTCCATTTTGTACACGAAGTGCATCCATTTTTTGTGTAACCCTCTCAACTTTTTAGCACCTGCTATGTGGGTGAAATGATGATACCATGCCAACTTTCAACCTTTTCAGAGTTCATTTGTAGTGCTTTCCAATTTCAGGGTCATTTAGCTCAAACAAAATCAGTAAATGCATGAAAAATAGCAAATGAAGTCAGAAAGGGTTGAAAATTGATGGCGTGGCTTCGAATGGTGCATACTGAAGGCACAAAAAGTCTGGAGTTGAAATAAGTTTAAAAAAATGAAATGCCTTTGTAACAGACGAGTTTTCGTCTGAAACCCTGATACTTCGAAAGAGATTGTCCATTTTGTACACGAAGTGCATCCAGATTTTGCCGTAAGCCTCTCAACTTTTTAGCACATGCTATGTGGGTGAAATGATTATACCATGCCAACTTTCAACCTTTTCAGAGTTCATTTGTAGTGCTTTCCAATTTCAGGGTCATTTAGCTCAAACAAAATCAGTAAATGCATGAAAAATAGCAAATGAAGTCAGAAAGGGTTGAATATTGATGGCGTGGCTTCGAATGGTGCATACTGAACGCACAAAAAGTCTGGAGTTGAAATAAGTTTAAAAAAATGAAATGCCTTTGTAACAGACGAGTTTTCGTCTGAAACCCTGATACTTCGAAAGAGATTGTCCATTTTGTACACGAAGTGCTTCCTGTTTTTGCCGTAACCCTCTCAACTTTTTAGCACATGCTATGTGGGTGAAATGATGATACCATGGCAACTTTCAACCTTTTCAGAGTTCATTTGTAGTGCTTTCCAATTTCAGGGTCATTTAGCTCAAACGAAATCAGTAAATGCATGAAAAATAGCAAATGAAGTCAGAAAGGGTTGAAAATTGATGGCGTGGCTTCGAATGGTGCATATTGAACGCACAAAAAGTCTGGAGTTGAAATAAGTTTAAAAAAATGAAATGCCTTTGTAACAGAGGAGTTTTCGTCTGAAACCCTGATACTTCGAAAGAGATTGTCCATTTTGTACACGAAGTGCTTCCAGTTTTTGCCGTAACCCTCTCAACTTTTTAGCACATGCTATGTGGGTAAAATGATGATACCATGCCAACTTTCAACCTTTTGAGAGTTCATTTGTAGTGCTTTTCAATTTCAGGGTCATTTAGCTAAAAAAAAATCAGTAAATGCATGAAAAATAGCAAATGAAGTCAGAAAGGGTTGAAAATTGATGGCGTGGCTTCGAATGGTGCATACTGAATGCACAAAAAGTCTGGAGTTGAAATAAGTTTAAAAAAATGAAATGCCTTTGTAACAGACGAGTTTTCGTCTGAAACCCTGATACTTCGAAAGAGATTGTCCATTTTGTACACGAAGTGCATCCATTTTTTGCCGTAACCCTCTCAACTTTTTAGCACCTGCTATGTGGGTGAAATGATGATACCATGCCAACTTTCAACCTTTTCAGAGTTCATTTGTAGTGCTTTCCAATTTCAGGGTCATTTAGCTCAAACAAAATCAGTAAATGCATGAAAAATAGCAAATGAAGTCAGAAAGGGTTGAAAATTGATGGCGTGGCTTCGAATGGTGCATACTGAACGCACAAAAACTGTGGAGTTGAAATAATTTTAAAAAAATGAAATGCCTTTGTAACAGAGGAGTTTTCGTCTGAAACCCTGATACTTCGAAAGAGATTGTCCATTTTGTACACGAAGTGCTTCCAGTTTTTGCCGTCACCCTCTCAACTTTTTAGCACATGCTATGTGGGTAAAATGATGATACCATGCCAACTTTCAACCTTTTCAGAGTTCATTTGTAGTGCTTTTCAATTTCAGGGTCATTTAGCTCAAACAAAATCAGTAAATGCATGAAAAATAGCAAATGAAGTCAGAAAGGGTTGAAAATTGATGGCGTAGCTTCGAATGGTGCATACTGAATGCACAAAAAGTCTGGAGTTGAAATAAGTTTAAAAAAATGAAATGCCTTTGTAACAGACGAGTTTTCGTCTGAAACCCTGATACTTCGAAAGAGATTGTCCATTTTGTACACGAAGTGCTTCTAGTTTTTGTCGTAACCCTCTCAACTTTTTAGCACATGCTATGTGGGTGAAATGATGATACCATGCCAACTTTCAACCTTTTCAGAGTTCATTTGTAGTGCTTTCCAATTTCAGGGTCATTTAGCTCAAAAAAAATCAGTAAATGCATGAAAAATAGCAAAAGAAGTCAGAAAGGGTTGAAAATTGATGGCGTGGCTTCGAATGGTGCATACTGAACGCACAAAAAGTCTGGTGTTGAAATAAGTTTAAAAAAATGAAATGCCTTTGTAACAGACGAGTTTTCGTCTGAAACCCTGATACTTCGAAAGAGATTGTCCATTTTGTACACGAAGTGCTTCCAGTTTTTGCCGTAACCCTCTCAACTTTTTAGCACATGCTATGTGGGTGAAATGATGATACCATGCCAACTTTCAACCTTTTCAGAGTTCATTTGTAGTGCTTTTCAATTTCAGGGTCATTTAGCTAAAAAAAAATCAGTAAATGCATGAAAAATAGCAAATGAAGCCAGAAAGGGTTGAAAATTGATGGCGTGGCTTCGAATGGTGCATACTGAATGCCCAAAAAGTCTGGAGTTGAAATAAGTTTAAAAAAATGAAATGCCTTTGTAACAGACGAGTTTTCGTCTGAAACCCTGATACTTCGAAAGAGATTGTCCATTTTGTACACGAAGTGCATCCATTTTTTGTGTAACCCTCTCAACTTTTTAGCACCTGCTATGTGGGTGAAATGATGATACCATGCCAACTTTCAACCTTTTCAGAGTTCATTTGTAGTGCTTTCCAATTTCAGGGTCATTTAGCTCAAACAAAATCAGTAAATGCATGAAAAATAGCAAATGAAGTCAGAAAGGGTTGAAAATTGATGGCGTGGCTTCGAATGGTGCATACTGAAGGCACAAAAAGTCTGGAGTTGAAATAAGTTTAAAAAAATGAAATGCCTTTGTAACAGACGAGTTTTCGTCTGAAACCCTGATACTTCGAAAGAGATTGTCCATTTTGTACACGAAGTGCATCCAGATTTTGCCGTAACCCTCTCAACTTTTTAGCACATGCTATGTGGGTGAAATGATTATACCATGCCAACTTTCAACCTTTTCAGAGTTCATTTGTAGTGCTTTCCAATTTCAGGGTCATTTAGCTCAAACAAAATCAGTAAATGCATGAAAAATAGCAAATGAAGTCAGAAAGGGTTGAATATTGATGGCGTGGCTTCGAATGGTGCATACTGAACGCACAAAAAGTCAGGAGTTGAAATAAGTTTAAAAAAATGAAATGCCTTTGTAACAGACGAGTTTTCGTCTGAAACCCTGATACTTCGAAAGAGATTGTCCATTTTGTACACGAAGTGCTTCCTGTTTTTGCCGTAACCCTCTCAACTTTTTAGCACATGCTATGTGGGTGAAATGATGATACCATGGCAACTTTCAACCTTTTCAGAGTTCATTTGTAGTGCTTTCCAATTTCAGGGTCATTTAGCTCAAACGAAATCAGTAAATGCATGAAAAATAGCAAATGAAGTCAGAAAGGGTTGAAAATTGATGGCGTGGCTTCGAATGGTGCATATTGAACGCACAAAAAGTCTGGAGTTGAAATAAGTTTAAAAAAATGAAATGCCTTTGTAACAGAGGAGTTTTCGTCTGAAACCCTGATACTTCGAAAGAGATTGTCCATTTTGTACACGAAGTGCTTCCAGTTTTTGCCGTAACCCTCTCAACTTTTTAGCACATGCTATGTGGGTAAAATGATGATACCATGCCAACTTTCAACCTTTTGAGAGTTCATTTGTAGTGCTTTTCAATTTCAGGGTCATTTAGCTAAAAAAAAATCAGTAAATGCATGAAAAATAGCAAATGAAGTCAGAAAGGGTTGAAAATTGATGGCGTGGCTTCGAATGGTGCATACTGAATGCACAAAAAGTCTGGAGTTGAAATAAGTTTAAAAAAATGAAATGCCTTTGTAACAGACGAGTTTTCGTCTGAAACCCTGATACTTCGAAAGAGATTGTCCATTTTGTACACGAAGTGCATCCATTTTTTGCCGTAACCCTCTCAACTTTTTAGCACCTGCTATGTGGGTGAAATGATGATACCATGCCAACTTTCAACCTTTTCAGAGTTCATTTGTAGTGCTTTCCAATTTCAGGGTCATTTAGCTCAAACAAAATCAGTAAATGCATGAAAAATAGCAAATGAAGTCAGAAAGGGTTGAAAATTGATGGCGTGGCTTCGAATGGTGCATACTGAACGCACAAAAACTGTGGAGTTGAAATAATTTTAAAAAAATGAAATGCCTTTGTAACAGAGGAGTTTTCGTCTGAAACCCTGATACTTCGAAAGAGATTGTCCATTTTGTACACGAAGTGCTTCCAGTTTTTGCCGTCACCCTCTCAACTTTTTAGCACATGCTATGTGGGTAAAATGATGATACCATGCCAACTTTCAACCTTTTCAGAGTTCATTTGTAGTGCTTTTCAATTTCAGGGTCATTTAGCTCAAACAAAATCAGTAAATGCATGAAAAATAGCAAATGAAGTCAGAAAGGGTTGAAAATTGATGGCGTAGCTTCGAATGGTGCATACTGAATGCACAAAAAGTCTGGAGTTGAAATAAGTTTAAAAAAATGAAATGCCTTTGTAACAGACGAGTTTTCGTCTGAAACCCTGATACTTCGAAAGAGATTGTCCATTTTGTACACGAAGTGCATCCATTTTTTGCCGTAACCCTCTCAACTTTTTAGCACCTGCTATGTGGGTGAAATGATGATACCATGCCAACTTTCAACCTTTTCAGAGTTCAATTGTAGTGCTTTCCAATTTCAGGGTCATTTAGCTCAAACAAAATCAGTAAATGCATGAAAAATAGCAAATGAAGTCAGAAAGGGTTGAAAATTGATGGCGTGGCTTCGAATGGTGCATACTGAACGCACAAAAAGTCTGGAGTTGAAATAAGTTTAAAAAATTGAAATGCCTTTGTAACAGACGAGTTTTCGTCTGAAACCCTGATACTTCGAAAGAGATTGTCCATTTTGTACGCGAAGTGCTTCCAGTTTTTGCCGTAACCCTCTCAACTTTTTAGCACATGCTATGTGGGTGAAATGATGATACCATGGCAACTTTCAACCTTTTAAGAATTCATTTGTAGTGCTTTCCAATTTCAGGGTCATTTAGCTCAAACGAAATCAGTAAATGCATGAAAAATAGCAAATGAAGTCAGAAAGGGTTGAAAATTGATGGCGTGGCTTCGAATGGTGCATATTAAACGCACAAAAAGTCTGGAGTTGAAATAAGTTTAAAAAAATGAAATGCCTTTGTAACATAGGAGTTTTCGTCTGAAACCCTGATACTTCGAAAGAGATTGTCCATTTTGTACACGAAGTGCTTCCAGTTTTTGCCGTAACCCTCTCAACTTTTTAGCACATGCTATGTGGGTAAAATGATGATACCATGCCAACTTTCAACCTTTTGAGAGTTCATTTGTAGTGCTTTTCAATTTCAGGGTCATTTAGCTAAAAAAAAATCAGTAAATGCATGAAAAATAGCAAATGAAGTCAGAAAGGGTTGAAAATTGACGGCGTGGCTTCGAATGGTGCATACTGAATGAACAAAAAGTCTGGAGTTGAAATAATTTTAAAAAAATGAAATGCCTTTGTAACAGAGGAGTTTTCGTCTGAAACCCTGATACTTCGAAAGAGATTGTCCATTTTGTACACGAAGTGCATCCATTTTTTGCCGTAACCCTCTCAACTTTTTAGCACCTGCTATGTGGGTGAAATGATGATACCATGCCAACTTTCAACCTTTTCAGAGTTCATTTGTAGTGCTTTCCACTTTCAGGGTCATTTAGCTGAAACAAAATCAGTAAATGCATGAAAAATAGCAAATGAAGTCAGAAAGGGTTGAAAATTGATGGCGTGGCTTCGAATGGTGCATACTGAACGCACAAAAAGTCTGGAGTTGAAATAAGTTTAAAAAAATGAAATGCCTTTGTAACAGAGGAGTTTTCGTCTGAAACCCTGATACTTCGAAAGAGATTGTCCATTTTGTACACGAAGTGCTTCCAGTTTTTACCGTCACCCTCTCAACCTTTTAGCACATGCTATGTGGGTAAAATGATGATACCATGCCAACTTTCAACCTTTTCAGAGTTCATTTGTAGTGCTTTTCAATTTCAGGGTCATTTAGCTCAAACAAAATCAGTAAATGCATGAAAAATAGCAAATGAAGTCAGAAAGGGTTGAAAATTGATGGCGTGGCTTCGAATGGTGCATACTGAACGCACAAAAAGTCTGGAGTTGAAATAAGTTTAAAAAAATGAAATGCCTTTGTAACAGACGAGTTTTCGTCTGAAACCCTGATACTTCGAAAGAGATTGTCCATTTTGTACACGAAGTGCATCCATTTTTTGCCGTAACCCTCTCAACTTTTTAGCACCTGCTATGTGGGTGAAATGATGATACCATGGCAACTTTCAACCTTTTAAGAGTTCATTTGTAGTGCTTTCCAATTTCAGGGTCATTTAGCTCAAACGAAATCAGTAAATGCATGAAAAATAGCAAATGAAGTCAGAAAGGGTTGAAAATTGATGGCGTGGCTTCGAATGGTGCATATTGAACGCACAAAAAGTCTGGAGTTGAAATAAGTTTAAAAAAATGAAATGCCTTTGTAACAGAGGAGTTTTCGTCTGAAACCCTGATACTTCGAAAGAGATTGTCCATTTTGTACACGAAGTGCTTCCAGTTTTTGCCGTAACCCTCTCAACTTTTTAGCACATGCTATGTGGGTGAAATGATGATACCATGCCAACTTTCAACCTTTTGAGAGTTCATTTGTAGTGCTTTCCAATTTCAGGGTCATTTAGCTCAAACAAAATCAGTAAATGCATGAAAAATAGCAAATGAAGTCAGAAAGGGTTGAAAATTGATGGCGTGGCTTCGAATGGTGCATACTGAATGCACAAAAAGTCTGGAGTTGAAATAAGTTTAAAAAAATGAAATGCCTTTGTAACAGACGAGTTTTCGTCTGAAACCCTGATACTTCGAAAGAGATTGTCCATTTTGTACACGAAGTGCATCCATTTTTTGCCGTAACCCTCTCAACTTTTTAGCACCTGCTATGTGGGTGAAATGATGATACCATGCCAACTTTCAACCTTTTCAGAGTTCATTTGTAGTGCTTTCCACTTTCAGGGTCATTTAGCTGAAACAAAATCAGTAAATGCATGAAAAATAGCAAATGAAGTCAGAAAGGGTTGAAAATTGATGGCGTGGCTTCGAATGGTGCATACTGAACGCACAAAAAGTCTGGAGTTGAAATAAGTTTAAAAAAATGAAATGCCTTTGTAACAGAGGAGTTTTCGTCTGAAACCCTGATACTTCGAAAGAGATTGTCCATTTTGTACACGAAGTGCTTCCAGTTTTTACCGTCACCCTCTCAACCTTTTAGCACATGCTATGTGGGTAAAATGATGATACCATGCCAACTTTCAACCTTTTCAGAGTTCATTTGTAGTGCTTTTCAATTTCAGGGTCATTTAGCTCAAACAAAATCAGTAAATGCATGAAAAATAGCAAATGAAGTCAGAAAGGGTTGAAAATTGATGGCGTGGCTTCGAATGGTGCATACTGAACGCACAAAAAGTCTGGAGTTGAAATAAGTTTAAAAAAATGAAATGCCTTTGTAACAGACGAGTTTTCGTCTGAAACCCTGATACTTCGAAAGAGATTGTCCATTTTGTACACGAAGTGCATCCATTTTTTGCCGTAACCCTCTCAACTTTTTAGCACCTGCTATGTGGGTGAAATGATGATACCATGGCAACTTTCAACCTTTTCAGAGTTCATTTGTAGTGCTTTCCAATTTCAGGGTCATTTAGCTCAAACGAAATCAGTAAATGCATGAAAAATAGCAAATGAAGTCAGAAAGGGTTGAAAATTGATGGCGTGGCTTCGAATGGTGCATATTGAACGCACAAAAAGTCTGGAGTTGAAATAAGTTTAAAAAAATGAAATGCCTTTGTAACAGAGGAGTTTTCGTCTGAAACCCTGATACTTCGAAAGAGATTGTCCATTTTGTACACGAAGTGCATCCAGTTTTTGCCGTAACCCTCTCAACTTTTTAGCACATGCTATGTGGGTGAAATGATGATACCATGCCAACTTTCAACCTTTTGAGAGTTCATTTGTAGTGCTTTCCAATTTCAGGGTCATTTAGCTCAAACAAAATCAGTAAATGCATGAAAAATAGCAAATGAAGTCAGAAAGGGTTGAAAATTGATGGCGTGGCTTCGAATGGTGCATACTGAATGCACAAAAAGTCTGGAGTTGAAATAAGTTTAAAAAAATGAAATGCCTTTGTAACAGACGAGTTTTCGTCTGAAACCCTGATACTTCGAAAGAGATTGTCCATTTTGTACACGAAGTGCATCCATTTTTTGCCGTAACCCTCTCAACTTTTTAGCACCTGCTATGTGGGTGAAATGATGATACCATGCCAACTTTCAACCTTTTCAGAGTTCATTTGTAGTGCTTTCCACTTTCAGGGTCATTTAGCTGAAACAAAATCAGTAAATGCATGAAAAATAGCAAATGAAGTCAGAAAGGGTTGAAAATTGATGGCGTGGCTTCGAATGGTGCATACTGAACGCACAAAAAGTCTGGAGTTGAAATAAGTTTAAAAAAATGAAATGCCTTTGTAACAGAGGAGTTTTCGTCTGAAACCCTGATACTTCGAAAGAGATTGTCCATTTTGTACACGAAGTGCTTCCAGTTTTTACCGTCACCCTCTCAACCTTTTAGCACATGCTATGTGGGTAAAATGATGATACCATGCCAACTTTCAACCTTTTCAGAGTTCATTTGTAGTGCTTTTCAATTTCAGGGTCATTTAGCTCAAACAAAATCAGTAAATGCATGAAAAATAGCAAATGAAGTCAGAAAGGGTTGAAAATTGATGGCGTGGCTTCGAATGGTGCATACTGAACGCACAAAAAGTCTGGAGTTGAAATAAGTTTAAAAAAATGAAATGCCTTTGTAACAGACGAGTTTTCGTCTGAAACCCTGATACTTCGAAAGAGATTGTCCATTTTGTACACGAAGTGCATCCATTTTTTGCCGTAACCCTCTCAACTTTTTAGCACCTGCTATGTGGGTGAAATGATGATACCATGGCAACTTTCAACCTTTTCAGAGTTCATTTGTAGTGCTTTCCAATTTCAGGGTCATTTAGCTCAAACGAAATCAGTAAATGCATGAAAAATAGCAAATGAAGTCAGAAAGGGTTGAAAATTGATGGCGTGGCTTCGAATGGTGCATATTGAACGCACAAAAAGTCTGGAGTTGAAATAAGTTTAAAAAAATGAAATGCCTTTGTAACAGAGGAGTTTTCGTCTGAAACCCTGATACTTCTAAAGAGATTGTCCATTTTGTACACGAAGTGCATCCAGTTTTTGCCGTAACCCTCTCAACTTTTTAGCACATGCTATGTGGGTGAAATGATGATACCATGCCAACTTTCAACCTTTTGAGAGTTCATTTGTAGTGCTTTCCAATTTCAGGGTCATTTAGCTCAAACAAAATCAGTAAATGCATGAAAAATAGCAAATGAAGTCAGAAAGGGTTGAAAATTGATGGCGTGGCTTCGAATGGTGCATACTGAATGCACAAAAAGTCTGGAGTTGAAATAAGTTTAAAAAAATGAAATGCCTTTGTAACAGACGAGTTTTCGTCTGAAACCCTGATACTTCGAAAGAGATTGTCCATTTTGTACACGAAGTGCATCCATTTTTTGCCGTAACCCTCTCAACTTTTTAGCACCTGCTATGTGGGTGAAATGATGATACCATGCCAACTTTCAACCTTTTCAGAGTTCAATTGTAGTGCTTTCCAATTTGAGGGTCATTTAGCTCAAACAAAATCAGTAAATGCATGAAAAATAGCAAATGAAGTCAGAAAGGGTTGAAAATTGATGGCGTGGCTTCGAATGGTGCATACTGAACGCACAAAAACTGTGGAGTTGAAATAATTTTAAAAAAATGAAATGCCTTTGTAACAGAGGAGTTTTCGTCTGAAACCCTGATACTTCGAAAGAGATTGTCCATTTTGTACACGAAGTGCTTCCAGTTTTTGCCGTCACCCTCTCAACTTTTTAGCACATGCTATGTGGGTAAAATGATGATACCATGCCAACTTTCAACCTTTTCAGAGTTCATTTGTAGTGCTTTTCAATTTCAGGGTCATTTAGCTCAAACAAAATCAGTAAATGCATGAAAAATAGCAAATGAAGTCAGAAAGGGTTGAAAATTGATGGCGTGGCTTCGAATGGTGCATACTGAATGCACAAAAAGTCTGGAGTTGAAATAAGTTTAAAAAAATGAAATGCCTTTGTAACAGACGAGTTTTCGTCTGAAACCCTGATACTTCGAAAGAGATTGTCCATTTTGTACACGAAGTGCATCCATTTTTTGCCGTAACCCTCTCAACTTTTTAGCACCTGCTATGTGGGTGAAATGATGATACCATGCCAACTTTCAACCTTTTCAGAGTTCAATTGTAGTGCTTTCCAATTTCAGGGTCATTTAGCTCAAACAAAATCAGTAAATGCATGAAAAATAGCAAATGAAGTCAGAAAGGGTTGAAAATTGATGGCGTGGCTTCGAATGGTGCATACTAAACGCACAAAAAGTCTGGAGTTGAAATAAGTTTAAAAAATTGAAATGCCTTTGTAACAGACGAGTTTTCGTCTGAAACCCTGATACTTCGAAAGAGATTGTCCATTTTGTACACGAAGTGCTTCCAGTTTTTGCCGTAACCCTCTCAACTTTTTAGCACATGCTATGTGGGTGAAATGATGATACCATGGCAACTTTCAACCTTTTCAGAATTCATTTGTAGTGCTTTCCAATTTCAGGGTCATTTAGCTCAAACGAAATCAGTAAATGCATGAAAAATAGCAAATGAAGTCAGAAAGGGTTGAAAATTGATGGCGTGGCTTCGAATGGTGCATATTAAACGCACAAAAAGTCTGGAGTTGAAATAAGTTTAAAAAAATGAAATGCCTTTGTAACATAGGAGTTTTCGTCTGAAACCCTGATACTTCGAAAGAGATTGTCCATTTTGTACACGAAGTGCTTCCAGTTTTTGCCGTAACCCTCTCAACTTTTTAGCACATGCTATGTGGGTAAAATGATGATACCATGCCAACTTTCAACCTTTTGAGAGTTCATTTGTAGTGCTTTTCAATTTCAGGGTCATTTAGCTAAAAAAAAAATCAGTAAATGCATGAAAAATAGCAAATGAAGTCAGAAAGGGTTGAAAATTGATGGCGTGGCTTCGAATGGTGCATACTGAATGAACAAAAAGTCTGGAGTTGAAATAAGTTTAAAAAATTAAATGCCTTTGTAACAGACGAGTTTTCGTCTGAAACGCTGATACTTCGAAAGAGATTGTCCATTTTGTACACGAAGTGCATCCATTTTTTGCCGTAACCCTCTCAACTTTTTAGCACCTGCTATGTGGGTGAAATGATGATACCATGCCAACTTTCAACCTTTTCAGAGTTCATTTGTAGTGCTTTCCACTTTCAGGGTCATTTAGCTGAAACAAAATCAGTAAATGCATGAAAAATAGCAAATGAAGTCAGAAAGGGTTGAAAATTGATGGCGTGGCTTCGAATGGTGCATACTGAACGCACAAAAAGTCTGGAGTTGAAATAAGTTTAAAAAAATGAAATGCCTTTGTAACAGAGGAGTTTTCGTCTGAAACCCTGATACTTCGAAAGAGATTGTCCATTTTGTACACGAAGTGCTTCCAGTTTTTACCGTCACCCTCTCAACCTTTTAGCACATGCTATGTGGGTAAAATGATGATACCATGCCAACTTTCAACCTTTTCAGAGTTCATTTGTAGTGCTTTTCAATTTCAGGGTCATTTAGCTCAAACAAAATCAGTAAATGCATGAAAAATAGCAAATGAAGTCAGAAAGGGTTGAAAATTGATGGCGTGGCTTCGAATGGTGCATACTGAACGCACAAAAAGTCTGGAGTTGAAATAAGTTTAAAAAAATGAAATGCCTTTGTAACAGACGAGTTTTCGTCTGAAACCCTGATACTTCGAAAGAGATTGTCCATTTTGTACACGAAGTGCATCCATTTTTTGCCGTAACCCTCTCAACTTTTTAGCACCTGCTATGTGGGTGAAATGATGATACCATGCCAACTTTCAACCTTTTCAGAGTTCATTTGTAGTGCTTTCCAATTTCAGGGTCATTTAGCTCAAACAAAATCAGTAAATGCATGAAAAATAGCAAATGAAGTCAGAAAGGGTTGAAAATTGATGGCGTGGCTTCGAATGGTGCATACTGAACGCACAAAAAGTCTGGAGTTGAAATAAGTTTAAAAAATTGAAATGCCTTTGTAACAGACGAGTTTTCGTCTGAAACCCTGATACTTCGAAAGAGATTGTCCATTTTGTACACGAAGTGCATCCAGTTTTTGCCGTAACCCTCTCAACTTTTTAGCACATGCTATGTGGGTGAAATGATGATACCATGCCAACTTTCAACCTTTTCAGAGTTCATTTGTAGTGCTTTCCAATTTCAGGGTCATTTAGCTCAAACAAAATCAGTAAATGCATGAAAAATAGCAAATGAAGTCAGAAAGGGTTGAAAATTGATGGCGTGGCTTCGAATGGTGCATACTGAATGCACAAAAAGTCTGGAGTTGAAATAAGTTTAAAAAAATGAAATGCCTTTGTAACAGACGAGTTTTCGTCTGAAACCCTGATACTTCGAAAGAGATTGTCCATTTTGTACACGAAGTGCATCCATTTTTTGCCGTAACCCTCTCAACTTTTTAGCACCTGCTATGTGGGTGAAATGATGATACCATGCCAACTTTCAACCTTTTCAGAGTTCAATTGTAGTGCTTTCCAATTTGAGGGTCATTTAGCTCAAACAAAATCAGTAAATGCATGAAAAATAGCAAATGAAGTCAGAAAGGGTTGAAAATTGATGGCGTGGCTTCGAATGGTGCATACTGAACGCACAAAAAGTCTGGAGTTGAAATAAGTTTAAAAAATTGAAATGCCTTTGTAACAGACGAGTTTTCGTCTGAAACCCTGATACTTCGAAAGAGATTGTCCATTTTGTACACGAAGTGCATCCAGTTTTTGCCGTAACCCTCTCAACTTTTTAGCACATGCTATGTGGGTGAAATGATGATATGATGCCAACTTTCAACCTTTTCAGAGTTCATTTGTAGTGCTTTCCAATTTCAGGGTCATTTAGCTCAAACAAAATCAGTAAATGCATGAAAAATAGCAAATGAAGTCAGAAAGGGTTGAAAATTGATGGCGTGGCTTCGAATGGTGCATACTGAACGCACAAAAAGTCTGGAGTTGAAATAAGTTTAAAAAAATGAAATGCCTTTGTAACAGACGAGTTTTCGTCTGAAACCCTGATACTTCGAAAGAGATTGTCCATTTTGTACACGAAGTGCATCCAGTTTTTGCCGTAACCCTCTCAACTTTTTAGCACATGCTATGTGGGTGAAATGATGATACCATGCCAACTTTCAACCTTTTCAGATTTCATTTGTAGTGCTTATAAATTTCAGGGTCATTTAGCTAAAAAAAAATCAGTAAATGCATGAAAAATAGCAAATGAAGTCAGAAAGGGTTGAAAATTGATGGCGTGGCTTCGAATGGTGCATACTGAACGCACAAAAAGTCTGGAGTTGAAATAAGTTTAAAAAAATGAAATGCCTTTGTAACAGACGAGTTTTCGTCTGAAACCCTGATACTTCGAAAGAGATTGTCCATTTTGTACACGAAGTGCATCCATTTTTTGCCGTAACCCTCTCAACTTTTTAGCACCTGCTATGTGGGTGAAATGATGATACCATGCCAACTTTCAACCTTTTCAGAGTTCATTTGTAGTGCTTTCCAATTTCAGGGTCATTTAGCTCAAACAAAATCAGTAAATGCATGAAAAATAGCAAATGAAGTCAGAAAGGGTTGAAAATTGATGGCGTGGCTTCGAATGGTGCATACTGAACGCACAAAAAGTCTGGAGTTGAAATAAGTTTAAAAAAATGAAATGCCTTTGTAACAGACGAGTTTTCGTCTGAAACCCTGATACTTCGAAAGAGATTGTCCATTTTGTACACGAAGTGCATCCAGTTTTTGCCGTAACCCTCTCAACTTTTTAGCACATGCTATGTGGGTGAAATGATGATACCATGCCAACTTTCAACCTTTTCAGAGTTCATTTGTAGTGCTTATCAATTTCAGGGTCATTTAGCTAAAAAAAATCAGAAAATGCATGAAAAATAGCAAATGAAGTCAGAAAGGGTTGAAAATTGATGGCGTGGCTTCGAATGGTGCATACTGAACGCACAAAAAGTCTGCAGTTGAAATAAGTTTAAAAAAATGAAATGCCTTTGTAACAGACGAGTTTTCGTCTGAAACCCTGATACTTCGAAAGAGATTGTCCATTTTGTACACGAAGTGCATCCATTTTTTGCCGTAACCCTCTCAACTTTTTAGCACCTGCTATGTGGGTGAAATGATGATACCATGCCAACTTTCAACCTTTTCAGAGTTCAATTGTAGTGCTTTCCAATTTGAGGGTCATTTAGCTCAAACAAAATCAGTAAATGCATGAAAAATAGCAAATGAAGTCAGAAAGGGTTGAAAATTGATGGCGTGGCTTCGAATGGTGCATACTGAACGCACAAAAAGTCTGGAGTTGAAATAAGTTTAAAAAATTGAAATGCCTTTGTAACAGACGAGTTTTCGTCTGAAACCCTGATACTTCGAAAGAGATTGTCCATTTTGTACACGAAGTGCATCCAGTTTTTGCCGTAACCCTCTCAACTTTTTAGCACATGCTATGTGGGTGAAATGATGATACGATGCCAACTTTCAACCTTTTCAGAGTTCATTTGTAGTGCTTTCCAATTTCAGGGTCATTTAGCTCAAACAAAATCAATAAATGCATGAAAAATAGCAAATGAAGTCAGAAAGGGTTGAAAATTAATGGCGTGGCTTCGAATGGTGCATACTGAACGCACAAAAAGTCTGGAGTTGAAATAAGTTTAAAAAAATGAAATGCCTTTGTAACAGAGGAGTTTTCGTCTGAAACCCTGATACCTCGAAAGAGATTGTCCATTTTGTACACGAAGTGCATCCAGTTTTTGCCGTAACCCTCTCAACTTTTTAGCACATGCTATGTGGGTGAAATGATGATACCATGCCAACTTTCAACCTTTTCAGATTTCATTTGTAGTGCTTATCAATTTCAGGGTCATTTAGCTAAAAAAAATCAGTAAATGCATGAAAAATAGCAAATGAAGTCAGAAAGGGTTGAAAATTGATGGCGTGGCTTCGAATGGTGCATACTGAACGCACAAAAAGTCTGGAGTTTAAATAAGTTTAAAAAAATGAAATGCCTTTGTAACAGACGAGTTTTCGTCTGAAACCCTGATACTTCGAAAGAGATTGTCCATTTTGTACACGGAGTGCATCCATTTTTTGCCGTAACCCTCTCAACTTTTTAGCACCTGCTATGTGGGTGAAATGATGATACGATGCCAACTTTCAACCTTTTCAGAGTTCATTTGTAGTGCTTTCCAATTTCAGGGTCATTTAGCTCAAACAAAATCAGTAAATACATGAAAAATAGCAAATGAAGTCAGAAAGGGTTGAAAATTGATGGCATGGCTTCGAATGGTGCATACTGAACGCACAAAATGTCTGGAGTTGAAATAAGTTTAAAAAAATGTAATGCCTTTGTAACAGACGAGTTTTCGTCTGAAACCCTGATACTTCGAAAGAGATTGTCCATTTTGTACACGAAGTGCATCCAGTTTTTGCCGTAACCCTCTCAACTTTTTAGCACATGCTATGTGGGTGAAATGATGATACCATGCCAACTTTCAACCTTTTCAGATTTCATTTGTAGTGCTTATCAATTTCAGGGTCATTTAGCTAAAAAAAATCAGTAAATGCATGAAAAATAGCAAATGAAGTCAGAAAGGGTTGAAAATTGATGGCGTGGCTTCGAATGTTGCATACTGAACGCACAAAAAGTCTGGAGTTGAAATAAGTTTAAAAAAATGAAATGCCTTTGTAACAGACGAGTTTTCGTCTGAAACCCTGATACTTCGAAAGAGATTGTCCATTTTGTACACGAAGTGCATCCATTTTTTGCCGTAACCCTCTCAAATTTTTAGCACCTGCTATGTGGGTGAAATGATGATACCATGCCAACTTTCAACCTTTTCAGAGTTCATTTGTAGTGCTTTCCAATTTCAGGGTCATTTAGCTCAAACAAAATCAGTAAATGCATGAAAAATAGCAAATGAAGTCAGAAAGGGTTGAAAATTGATGGCGTGGCTTCGAATGGTGCATACTGACGCACAAAATGTCTGGAGTTGAAATAAGTTTAAAAAAATGAAATGCCTTTGTAACAGACGAGTTTTCGTCTGAAACCCTGATACTTCGAAAGAGATTGTCCATTTTGTACACGAAGTGCATCCATTTTTTGCCGTAACCCTCTCAACTTTTTAGCACCTGCTATGTGGGTGAAATGATGATACCATGCCAACTTTCAACCTTTTCAGAGTTCATTTGTAGTGCTTTCCAATTTCAGGGTCATTTAGCTCAAACAAAATCAGTAAATGCATGAAAAATAGCAAATGAAGTCAGAAAGGGTTGAAAATTGAACGCGTGGCTTCGAATGGTGCATACTGAACGCACAAAAAGTCTGGAGTTGAAATAAGTTTAAAAAAATGAAATGCCTTTGTAACAGACGAGTTTTCGTCTGAAACCCTGATACTTCGAAAGAGATTGTCCATTTTGTACACGAAGTGCATCCATTTTTTGCCCTAACCCTCTCAACTTTTTAGCACCTGCTATGTGGGTGAAATGATGATACCATGCCAACTTTCAACCTTTTCAGAGTTCATTTGTAGTGCTTTCCAATTTCAGGGTCATTTAGCTCAAACAAAATCAGTAAATGCATGAAAAATAGCAAATGAAGTCAGAAAGGGTTGAAAATTGATGGCGTGGCTTCGAATGGTGCATACTGAACGCACAAAAAGTCTGGAGTTGAAATAAGTTTAAAAAAATGAAATGCCTTTGTAACAGACGAGTTTTCGTCTGAAACCCTGATACTTCGAAAGAGATTGTCCATTTTGTACACGAAGTGCATCCAGTTTTTGCCGTAACCCTCTCAACTTTTTAGCACATGCTATGTGGGTGAAATGATGATACCATGCCAACTTTCAACCTTTTCAGATTTCATTTGTAGTGCTTATCAATTTCAGGGTCATTTAGCTAAAAAAAATCAGTAAATGCATGAAAAATAGCAAATGAAGTCAGAAAGGGTTGAAAATTGATGGCGTGGCTTCGAATGGTGCATACTGAACGCACAAAAAGTCTGGAGTTGAAATAAGTTTAAAAAAATGAAATGCCTTTGTAACAGACGAGTTTTCGTCTGAAACCCTGATACTTCGAAAGAGATTGTCCATTTTGTACACGAAGTGCATCCATTTTTTGCCGTAACCCTCTCAACTTTTTAGCACCTGCTATGTGGGTGAAATGATGATACCATGCCAACTTTCAACCTTTTCAGAGTTCATTTGTAGTGCTTTCCAATTTCAGGGTCATTTAGCTCAAACAAAATCAGTAAATGCATGAAAAATAGCAAATGAAGTCAGAAAGGGTTGAAAATTGATGGCGTGGCTTCGAATGGTGCATACTGAACGCACAAAAAGTCTGGAGTTGAAATAAGTTTAAAAAAATGAAATGCCTTTGTAACAGACGAGTTTTCGTCTGAAACCCTGATACTTCGAAAGAGATTGTCCATTTTGTACACGAAGTGCATCCAGTTTTTGCCGTAACCCTCTCAACTTTTTAGCACATGCTATGTGGGTGAAATGATGATACCATGCCAACTTTCAACCTTTTCAGAGTTCATTTGTAGTGCTTATCAATTTCAGGGTCATTTAGCTAAAAAAATCAGTAAATGCATGAAAAATAGCAAATGAAGTCAGAAAGGGTTGAAAATTGATGGCGTGGCTTCGAATGGTGCATACTGAACGCACAAAAAGTCTGGAGTTGAAATAAGTTTAAAAAAATGAAATGCCTTTGTAACAGACGAGTTTTCGTCTGAAACCCTGATACTTCGAAAGAGATTGTCCATTTTGTACACGAAGTGCATCCATTTTTTGCCGTAACCCTCTCAACTTTTTAGCACCTGCTATGTGGGTGAAATGATGATACCATGCCAACTTTCAACCTTTTCAGAGTTCAATTGTAGTGCTTTCCAATTTGAGGGTCATTTAGCTCAAACAAAATCAGTAAATGCATGAAAAATAGCAAATGAAGTCAGAAAGGGTTGAAAATTGATGGCGTGGCTTCGAATGGTGCATACTGAACGCACAAAAAGTCTGGAGTTGAAATAAGTTTAAAAAATTGAAATGCCTTTGTAACAGACGAGTTTTCGTCTGAAACCCTGATACTTCGAAAGAGATTGTCCATTTTGTACACGAAGTGCATCCAGTTTTTGCCGTAACCCTCTCAACTTTTTAGCACATGCTATGTGGGTGAAATGATGATACGATGCCAACTTTCAACCTTTTCAGAGTTCATTTGTAGTGCTTTCCAATTTCAGGGTCATTTAGCTCAAACAAAATCAGTAAATGCATGAAAAATAGCAAATGAAGTCAGAAAGGGTTGAAAATTGATGGCGTGGCTTTGAATGGTGCATACTGAACGCACAAAAAGTCTGGAGTTGAAATAAGTTTAAAAAATGAAATGCCTTTGTAACAGAGGAGTTTTTGTCTGAAACCCTGATACTTCGAAAGAGATTGTCCATTTTGTACACGAAGTGCATCCAGTTTTTGCCGTAACCCTCTCAACTTTTTAGCACATGCTATGTGGGTGAAATGATGATACCATGCCAACTTTCAACCTTTTCAGATTTCATTTGTAGTGCTTATCAATTTCAGGGTCATTTAGCTAAAAAAAATCAGTAAATGCATGAAAAATAGCAAATGAAGTCAGAAAGGGTTGAAAATTGATGGCGTGGCTTCGAATGGTGCATACTGAACGCACAAAAAGTCTGGAGTTTAAATAAGTTTAAAAAAATGAAATGCCTTTGTAACAGACGAGTTTTCGTCTGAAACCCTGATACTTCGAAAGAGATTGTCCATTTTGTACACGGAGTGCATCCATTTTTTGCCGTAACCCTCTCAACTTTTTAGCACCTGCTATGTGAGTGAAATGATGATACGATGCCAACTTTCAACCTTTTCAGAGTTCATTTGTAGTGCTTTCCAATTTCAGGGTCATTTAGCTCAAACAAAATCAGTAAATACATGAAAAATAGCAAATGAAGTCAGAAAGGGTTGAAAATTGATGGCATGGCTTCGAATGATGCATACTGAATGCACAAAATGTCTGGAGTTGAAATAAGTTTAAAAAAATGAAATGCCTTTGTAACAGACGAGTTTTCGTCTGAAACCCTGATACTTCGAAAGAGATTGTCCATTTTGTACACGAAGTGCATCCAGTTTTTGCCGTAACCCTCTCAACTTTTTAGCACATGCTATGTGGGTGAAATGATGATACCATGCCAACTTTCAACCTTTTCAGATTTCATTTGAAGTGCTTATCAATTTCAGGGTCATTTAGCTAAAAAAAATCAGTAAATGCATGAAAAATAGCAAATGAAGTCAGAAAGGGTTGAAAATTGATGGCGTGGCTTCGAATGGTGCATACTGAACGCACAAAAAGTCTGGAGTTGAAATAAGTTTAAAAAAATGAAATGCCTTTGTAACAGACGAGTTTTCGTCTGAAACCCTGATACTTCGAAAGAGATTGTCCATTTTGTACACGAAGTGCATCCATTTTTTGCCGTAACCCTCTCAAATTTTTAGCACCTGCTATGTGGGTGAAATGATGATACCATGCCAACTTTCAACCTTTTCAGAGTTCATTTGTAGTGCTTTCCAATTTCAGGGTCATTTAGCTCAAACAAAATCAGTAAATGCATGAAAAATAGCAAATGAAGTCAGAAAGGGTTGAAAATTGATGGCGTGGCTTCGAATGGTGCATACTGAACGCACAAAATGTCTGGAGTTGAAATAAGTTTAAAAAAATGAAATGCCTTTGTAACAGACGAGTTTTCGTCTGAAACCCTGATACTTCGAAAGAGATTGTCCATTTTGTACACGAAGTGCATCCAGTTTTTGCCGTAACCCTCTCAACTTTTTAGCACATGCTATGTGGGTGAAATGATGATACCATGCCAACTTTCAACCTTTTCAGATTTCATTTGTAGTGCTTATCAATTTCAGGGTCATTTAGCTAAAAAAAATCAGTAAATGCATGAAAAATAGCAAATGAAGTCAGAAAGGGTTGAAAATTGATGGCGTGGCTTCGAATGGTGCATACTGAACGCACAAAAAGTCTGGAGTTGAAATAAGTTTAAAAAAATGAAATGCCTTTGTAACAGACGAGTTTTCGTCTGAAACCCTGATACTTCGAAAGAGATTGTCCATTTTGTACACGAAGTGCATCCATTTTTTGCCGTAACCCTCTCAACTTTTTAGCACCTGCTATGTGGGTGAAATGATGATACCATGCCAACTTTCAACCTTTTCAGAGTTCATTTGTAGTGCTTTCCAATTTCAGGGTCATTTAGCTCAAACAAAATCAGTAAATGCATGAAAAATAGCAAATGAAGTCAGAAAGGGTTGAAAATTGATGGCGTGGCTTCGAATGGTGCATACTGAACGCACAAAATGTCTGGAGTTGAAATAAGTTTAAAAAAATGAAATGCCTTTGTAACAGACGAGTTTTCGTCTGAAACCCTGATACTTCGAAAGAGATTGTCCATTTTGTACACGAAGTGCATCCAGTTTTTGCCGTAACCCTCTCAACTTTTTAGCACCTGCTATGTGGGTGAAATGATGATACCATGCCAACTTTCAACCTTTTCAGAGTTTATTTGTAGTGCTTTCCAATTTCAGGGTCATTTAGCTCAAACAAAATCAGTAAATGCATGAAAAATAGCAAATGAAGTCAGAAAGGGTTGAAAATTGATGGCGTGGCTTCGAATGGTGCATACTGAACGCACAAAAAGTCTGGAGTTGAAATAAGTTTAAAAAAATGAAATGCCTTTGTAACAGACGAGTTTTCGTCTGAAACCCTGATACTTCGAAAGAGATTGTCCATTTTGTACACGAAGTGCATCCAGTTTTTGCCGTAACCCTCTCAACTTTTTAGCACATGCTATGTGGGTGAAATGATGATACCATGCCAACTTTCAACCTTTTCAGAGTTCATTTGTAGTGCTTATCAATTTCAGGGTCATTTAGCTAAAAAAAATCAGTAAATGCATGAAAAATAGCAAATGAAGTCAGAAAGGGTTGAAAATTGATGGCGTGGCTTCGAATGGTGCATACTGAACGCACAAAAAGTCTGGAGTTGAAATAAGTTTAAAAAAATGAAATGCCTTTGTAACAGACGAGTTTTCGTCTGAAACCCTGATACTTCGAAAGAGATTGTCCATTTTGTACACGAAGTGCATCCATTTTTTGCCGTAACCCTCTCAACTTTTTAGCACCTTCTATGTGGGTGAAATGATGATACCATGCCAACTTTCAACCTTTTCAGAGTTCATTTGTAGTGCTTTCCAATTTCAGGGTCATTTAGCTCAAACAAAATCAGTAAATACATGAAAAATAGCAAATGAAGTCAGAAAGGGTTGAAAATTGATGGCATGGCTTCGAATGGTGCATACTGAACGCACAAAAAGTCTGGAGTTGAAATAAGTTTAAAAAAATGAAATGCCTTTGTAACAGACGAGTTTTCGTCTGAAACCCTGATACTTCGAAAGAGATTGTCCATTTTGTACACGAAGTGCATCCAGTTTTTGTCGTAACCCTCTCAACTTTTTAGCACATGCTATGTGGGTGAAATGATGATACCATGCCAACTTTCAACCTTTTCAGATTTCATTTGTAGTGCTTATCAATTTCAGGGTCATTTAGCTAAAAAAAATCAGTAAATGCATGAAAAATAGCAAATGAAGTCAGAAAGGGTTGAAAATTGATGGCGTGGCTTCGAATGGTGCATACTGAACGCACAAAAAGTCTGGAGTTGAAATAAGTTTAAAAAAATGAAATGCCTTTGTAACAGACGAGTTTTCGTCTGAAACCCTGATACTTCGAAAGAGATTGTCCATTTTGTACACGAAGTGCATCCATTTTTTGCCGTAACCCTCTCAACTTTTTAGCACCTGCTATGTGGGTGAAATGATGATACCATGCCAACTTTCAACCTTTTCAGAGTTCATTTGTAGTGCTTTCCAATTTCAGGGTCATTTAGCTCAAACAAAATCAGTAAATGCATGAAAAATAGCAAATGAAGTCAGAAAGGGTTGAAAATTGATGGCGTGGCTTCGAATGGTGCATACTGAACGCACAAAAAGTCTGGAGTTGAAATAAGTTTAAAAAAATGAAATGCCTTTGTAACAGACGAGTTTTCGTCTGAAACCCTGATACTTCGAAAGAGATTGTCCATTTTGTACACGAAGTGCATCCAGTTTTTGCCGTAACCCTCTCAACTTTTTAGCACATGCTATGTGGGTGAAATGATGATACCATGCCAACTTTCAACCTTTTCAGAGTTCATTTGTAGTGCTTATCAATTTCAGGGTCATTTAGCTAAAAAAATCAGTAAATGCATGAAAAATAGCAAATGAAGTCAGAAAGGGTTGAAAATTGATGGCGTGGCTTCGAATGTTGCATACTGAACGCACAAAAAGTCTGGAGTTGAAATAAGTTTAAAAAAATGAAATGCCTTTGTAACAGACGAGTTTTCGTCTGAAACCCTGATACTTCGAAAGAGATTGTCCATTTTGTACACGAAGTGCATCCATTTTTTGCCGTAACCCTCTCAACTTTTTAGCACCTGCTATGTGGGTGAAATGATGATACCATGCCAACTTTCAACCTTTTCAGAGTTCAATTGTAGTGCTTTCCAATTTGAGGGTCATTTAGCTCAAACAAAATCAGTAAATGCATGAAAAATAGCAAATGAAGTCAGAAAGGGTTGAAAATTGATGGCGTGGCTTCGAATGGTGCATACTGAACGCACAAAAAGTCTGGAGTTGAAATAAGTTTAAAAAATTGAAATGCCTTTGTAACAGACGAGTTTTCGTCTGAAACCCTGATACTTCGAAAGAGATTGTCCATTTTGTACACGAAGTGCATCCAGTTTTTGCCGTAACCCTCTCAACTTTTTAGCACATGCTATGTGGGTGAAATGATGATACGATGCCAACTTTCAACCTTTTCAGAGTTCATTTGTAGTGCTTTCCAATTTCAGGGTCATTTAGCTCAAACAAAATCAGTAAATGCATGAAAAATAGCAAATGAAGTCAGAAAGGGTTGAAAATTGATGGCGTGGCTTTGAATGGTGCATACTGAACGCACAAAAAGTCTGGAGTTGAAATAAGTTTAAAAAATGAAATGCCTTTGTAACAGAGGAGTTTTCGTCTGAAACCCTGATACTTCGAAAGAGATTGTCCATTTTGTACACGAAGTGCATCCAGTTTTTGCCGTAACCCTCTCAACTTTTTAGCACATGCTATGTGGGTGAAATGATGATACCATGCCAACTTTCAACCTTTTCAGATTTCATTTGTAGTGCTTATCAATTTCAGGGTCATTTAGCTAAAAAAAATCAGTAAATGCATGAAAAATAGCAAATGAAGTCAGAAAGGGTTGAAAATTGATGGCGTGGCTTCGAATGGTGCATACTGAACGCACAAAAAGTCTGGAGTTTAAATAAGTTTAAAAAAATGAAATGCCTTTGTAACAGACGAGTTTTCGTCTGAAACCCTGATACTTCGAAAGAGATTGTCCATTTTGTACACGGAGTGCATCCATTTTTTGCCGTAACCCTCTCAACTTTTTAGCACCTGCTATGTGGGTGAAATGATGATACGATGCCAACTTTCAACCTTTTCAGAGTTCATTTGTAGTGCTTTCCAATTTCAGGGTCATTTAGCTCAAACAAAATCAGTAAATACATGAAAAATAGCAAATGAAGTCAGAAAGGGTTGAAAATTGATGGCATGGCTTCGAATGGTGCATACTGAATGCACAAAATGTCTGGAGTTGAAATAAGTTTAAAAAAATGAAATGCCTTTGTAACAGACGAGTTTTCGTCTGAAACCCTGATACTTCGAAAGAGATTGTCCATTTTGTACACGAAGTGCATCCAGTTTTTGCCGTAACCCTCTCAACTTTTTAGCACATGCTATGTGGGTGAAATGATGATACCATGCCAACTTTCAACCTTTTCAGATTTCATTTGAAGTGCTTATCAATTTCAGGGTCATTTAGCTAAAAAAAATCAGTAAATGCATGAAAAATAGCAAATGAAGTCAGAAAGGGTTGAAAATTGATGGCGTGGCTTCGAATGGTGCATACTGAACGCACAAAAAGTCTGGAGTTGAAATAAGTTTAAAAAAATGAAATGCCTTTGTAACAGACGAGTTTTCGTCTGAAACCCTGATACTTCGAAAGAGATTGTCCATTTTGTACACGAAGTGCATCCATTTTTTGCCGTAACCCTCTCAAATTTTTAGCACCTGCTATGTGGGTGAAATGATGATACCATGCCAACTTTCAACCTTTTCAGAGTTCATTTGTAGTGCTTTCCAATTTCAGGGTCATTTAGCTCAAACAAAATCAGTAAATGCATGAAAAATAGCAAATGAAGTCAGAAAGGGTTGAAAATTGATGGCGTGGCTTCGAATGGTGCATACTGAACGCACAAAATGTCTGGAGTTGAAATAAGTTTAAAAAAATGAAATGCCTTTGTAACAGACGAGTTTTCGTCTGAAACCCTGATACTTCGAAAGAGATTGTCCATTTTGTACACGAAGTGCATCCAGTTTTTGCCGTAACCCTCTCAACTTTTTAGCACATGCTATGTGGGTGAAATGATGATACCATGCCAACTTTCAACCTTTTCAGATTTCATTTGTAGTGCTTATCAATTTCAGGGTCATTTAGCTAAAAAAAATCAGTAAATGCATGAAAAATAGCAAATGAAGTCAGAAAGGGTTGAAAATTGATGGCGTGGCTTCGAATGGTGCATACTGAACGCACAAAAAGTCTGGAGTTGAAATAAGTTTAAAAAAATGAAATGCCTTTGTAACAGACGAGTTTTCGTCTGAAACCCTGATACTTCGAAAGAGATTGTCCATTTTGTACACGAAGTGCATCCATTTTTTGCCGTAACCCTCTCAACTTTTTAGCACCTGCTATGTGGGTGAAATGATGATACCATGCCAACTTTCAACCTTTTCAGAGTTCATTTGTAGTGCTTTCCAATTTCAGGGTCATTTAGCTCAAACAAAATCAGTAAATGCATGAAAAATAGCAAATGAAGTCAGAAAGGGTTGAAAATTGATGGCGTGGCTTCGAATGGTGCATACTGAACGCACAAAATGTCTGGAGTTGAAATAAGTTTAAAAAAATGAAATGCCTTTGTAACAGACGAGTTTTCGTCTGAAACCCTGATACTTCGAAAGAGATTGTCCATTTTGTACACGAAGTGCATCCAGTTTTTGCCGTAACCCTCTCAACTTTTTAGCACCTGCTATGTGGGTGAAATGATGATACCATGCCAACTTTCAACCTTTTCAGAGTTCATTTGTAGTGCTTTCCAATTTCAGGGTCATTTAGCTCAAACAAAATCAGTAAATGCATGAAAAATAGCAAATGAAGTCAGAAAGGGTTGAAAATTGATGGCGTGGCTTCGAATGGTGCATACTGAACGCACAAAAAGTCTGGAGTTGAAATAAGTTTAAAAAAATGAAATGCCTTTGTAACAGACGAGTTTTCGTCTGAAACCCTGATACTTCGAAAGAGATTGTCCATTTTGTACACGAAGTGCATCCAGTTTTTGCCGTAACCCTCTCAACTTTTTAGCACATGCTATGTGGGTGAAATGATGATACCATGCCAACTTTCAACCTTTTCAGAGTTCATTTGTAGTGCTTATCAATTTCAGGGTCATTTAGCTAAAAAAATCAGTAAATGCATGAAAAATAGCAAATGAAGTCAGAAAGGGTTGAAAATTGATGGCGTGGCTTCGAATGGTGCATACTGAACGCACAAAAAGTCTGGAGTTGAAATAAGTTTAAAAAAATGAAATGCCTTTGTAACAGACGAGTTTTCGTCTGAAACCCTGATACTTCGAAAGAGATTGTCCATTTTGTACACGAAGTGCATCCATTTTTTGCCGTAACCCTCTCAACTTTTTAGCACCTTCTATGTGGGTGAAATGATGATACCATGCCAACTTTCAACCTTTTCAGAGTTCATTTGTAGTGCTTTCCAATTTCAGGGTCATTTAGCTCAAACAAAATCAGTAAATGCATGAAAAATAGCAAATGAAGTCAGAAAGGGTTGAAAATTGATGGCGTGGCTTCGAATGGTGCATACTGAACGCACAAAAAGTCTGGAGTTGAAATAAGTTTAAAAAAATGAAATGCCTTTGTAACAGAGGAGTTTTCGTCTGAAACCTTGATACTTTGAAAGAGATTGTCCATTTTGTACACGAAGTGCTTCCAGTTTTTGCCGTAACCCTCTCAACTTTTTAGCACATGCTATGTGGGTAAAATGATGATACCATGCCAACTTTCAACCTTTTCAGAGTTCATTTGTAGTGCTTTTCAATTTCAGGGTCATTTAGCTAAAAAAAATCAGTAAATGCATGAAAAATAGCAAATGAAGTCAGAAAGGGTTGAAAATTGATGGCGTGGCTTCGAATGGTGCATACTGAATGCACAAAAAGTCTGGAGTTGAAATAAGTTTAAAAAAATGAAATGCCTTTGTAACAGACGAGTTTTCGTCTGAAACCCTGATACTTCGAAAGAGATTGTCCATTTTGTACACGAAGTGCATCCATTTTTTGCCGTAACCCTCTCAACTTTTTAGCACCTGCTATGTGGGTGAAATGATGATACCATGCCAACTTTCAACCTTTTCAGAGTTCATTTGTAGTGCTTTCCAATTTCAGGGTCATTTAGCTCAAACAAAATCAGTAAATGCAAGAAAAATAGCAAATGAAGTCAGAAAGGGTTGAAAATTGATGGCGTGGCTTCGAATGGTGCATATTGAACGCACAAAAAGTCTGGAGTTGAAATAAGTTTAAAAAAATGAAATGCCTTTGTAACAGAGGAGTTTTCGTCTGAAACCTTGATACTTTGAAAGAGATTGTCCATTTTGTACACGAAGTGCTTCCAGTTTTTGCCGTAACCCTCTCAACTTTTTAGCACATGCTATGTGGGTAAAATGATGATACCATGCCAACTTTCAACCTTTTCAGAGTTCATTTGTAGTGCTTTTCAATTTCAGGGTCATTTAGCTAAAAAAAATCAGTAAATGCATGAAAAATAGCAAATGAAGTCAGAAAGGGTTGAAAATTGATGGCGTGGCTTCGAATGGTGCATACTGAATGCACAAAAAGTCTGGAGTTGAAATAAGTTTAAAAAAATGAAATGCCTTTGTAACAGACGAGTTTTCGTCTGAAACCCTGTTACTTCGAAAGAGATTGTCCATTTTGTACACGAAGTGCATCCATTTTTTGCCGTAACCCTCTCAACTTTTTAGCACCTGCTATGTGGGTGAAATGATGATACCATGCCAACTTTCAACCTTTTCAGAGTTCATTTGTAGTGCTTTCCAATTTCAGGGTCATTTAGCTCAAACAAAATCAGTAAATGCATGAAAAATAGCAAATGAAGTCAGAAAGGGTTGAAAATTGATGGCGTGGCTTCGAATGGTGCATACTAAACGCACAAAAAGTCTGGAGTTGAAATAAGTTTAAAAAAATGAAATGCCTTTGTAATAGAGGAGTTTTCGTCTGAAACCCTGATACTTCGAAAGAGATTGTCCATTTTGTA
Organism: Elymus sibiricus; assembly: GCA_039707655.1. Taxonomy (NCBI): domain Eukaryota; kingdom Viridiplantae; phylum Streptophyta; class Magnoliopsida; order Poales; family Poaceae; genus Elymus; species Elymus sibiricus. The sequence goes on from CM077671.1 coordinate 394,699,354, forward strand.
CACGAAGTGCTTCCAGTTTTTGCCGTAACCCTCTCAACTTTTTAGCACATGCTATGTGGGTCAAATGATGATACCATGCCAACTTTCAACCTTTTCAGAGTTCATTTGTAGTGCTTTTCAATTTCAGGGTCATTTAGCTAAAAAAAATCAGTAAATGCATGAAAAATAGCAAATGAAGTCAGAAAGGGTTGAAAATTGATGGCGTGGCTTCGAATGGTGCATACTGAATGCACAAAAAGTCTGGATTTGAAATAAGTTTAAAAAATGAAATGCCCTTGTAACAGACGAGTATTCGTCTGAAACCCAGATACTTCGAAAGAGATTGTCCATTTTGTACACGAAGTGCATCCAGTTTTTGCCGTAACCCTCTCAACTTTTTAGCACATGCTATGTGGGTGAAATGATGATACCATGCCAACTTTCAACCTTTTCAGAGTTCATTTGTAGTGCTTTCCAATTTCAGGGTCATTTAGCTAAAAAAAATCAGTAAATGCATGAAAAATAGCAAATGAAGTCAGAAAGGGTTGAAAATTGATGGCGTGGCTTCGAATGGTGCATACTGAACGCACAAAAAGTCTGGAGTTGAAATAAGTTTAAAAAAATGAAATGCCTTTGTAACAGACGAGTTTTCGTGTGAAACCCTGATACTTCGAAAGAGATTGTCCATTTTGTACACGAAGTGCATCCAGTTTTTGCAGTAACCCTCTCAACTTTTTAGCACATGCTATGTGTGTGAAATGATGATACCATGCCATCTTTCAACCTTTTCAGAGTTCATTTGTAGTGCTTATCAATTTCAGGGTCATTTAGCTAAAAAAAACAGTAAATGCATGAAAAATAGCAAATGAAGTCAGAAAGGGTTAAAAATTGATGGCGTGGCTTCGAATAGTGCATACTGAACGCACAAAAAGTCTGGAGTTGAAATAAGTTTAAAAAAATGAAATGCCTTTGTAACAGACGAGTTTTCGTCTGAAACCCTGATACTTCGAAAGAGATTGTCCATTTTGTACACGAAGTGCATCCATTTTTTGCCGTAACCCTCTCAACTTTTTAGCACCTGCTATGTGGGTGAAATGATGATACCATGCCAACTTTCAACCTTTTCAGAGTTCATTTGTAGTGCTTTCTAATTTCAGGGTCATTTAGCTCAAACAAAATCAGTAAATGCATGAAAAATAGCAAATGAAGTCAGAAAGGGTTGAAAATTGATGGCGTGGCTTCGAATGGTGCATACTGAACGCACAAAAAGTCTGGAGTTGAAATAAGTTTAAAAAAATGAAAGGCCTTTGTAACAGACGAGTTTTCGTCTGAAACCATGATACTTCGAAAGAGATTGTCCATTTTGTACACGAAGTGCATCCAGTTTTTGCCGTAACCCTCTCAACTTTTTAGCACATGCTATGTGGGTGAAATGATGATACCATGCCAACTTTCAACCTTTTCAGATTTCATTTGTAGTGCTTATCAATTTCAGGGTCATTTAGCTAAAAAAAATCAGTAAATGCATGAAAAATAGCAAATGAAGTCAGAAAGGGTTGAAAATTGATGGCGTGGCTTCGAATGGTGCATACTGAACGCACAAAAAGTCTGGAGTTGAAATAAGTTTAAAAAAATGAAATGCCTTTGTAACAGACGAGTTTTCGTCTGAAACCCTGATACTTCGAAAGAGATTGTCCATTTTGTACATGAAGTGCATCCATTTTTTGCCGTAACCCTCTCAACTTTTTAGCACCTGCTATGTGGGTGAAATGATGATACCATGCCAACTTTCAACCTTTTCAGAGTTCATTTGTAGTGCTTTCCAATTTCAGGGTCATTTAGCTCAAACAAAATCAGTAAATGCATGAAAAATAGCAAATGAAGTCAGAAAGGGTTGAAAATTGATGGCGTGGCTTCGAATGGTGCATACTGAACGCACAAAAAGTCTGGAGTTGAAATAAGTTTAAAAAAATGAAATGCCTTTGTAACAGACGAGTTTTCGTCTGAAACCCTGATACTTCGAAAGAGATTGTCCATTTTGTACACGAAGTGCATCCAGTTTTTGCCGTAACCCTCTCAACTTTTTAGCACATGCTATGTGGGTGAAATGATGATACCATGCCAACTTTCAACCTTTTCAGATTTCATTTGTAGTGCTTATCAATTTCAGGGTCATTTAGCTAAAAAAATCAGTAAATGCATGAAAAATAGCAAATGAAGTCAGAAAGGGTTGAAAATTGATGGCGTGGCTTCGAATGGTGCATACTGAACGCACAAAAAGTCTGGAGTTGAAATAAGTTTAAAAAAATGAAATGCCTTTGTAACAGACGAGTTTTCGTCTGAAACCCTGATACTTCGAAAGAGATTGTCCATTTTGTACACGAAGTGCATCCATTTTTTGCCGTAACCCTCTCAACTTTTTAGCACCTGCTATGTGGGTGAAATGATGATACCATGCCAACTTTCAACCTTTTCAGATTTCATTTGTAGTGCTTATCAATTTCAGGGTCATTTAGCTAAAAAAAATCAGTAAATGCATGAAAAATAGCAAATGAAGTCAGAAAGGGTTGAAAATTGATGGCGTGGCTTCGAATGGTGCATACTGAACGCACAAAAAGTCTGGAGTTGAAATAAGTTTAAAAAAATGAAATGCCTTTGTAACAGACGAGTTTTCGTCTGAAACCCTGATACTTCGAAAGAGATTGTCCATTTTGTACACGAAGTGCATCCATTTTTTGCCGTAACCCTCTCAACTTTTTAGCACCTGCTATGTGGGTGAAATGATGATACCATGCCATCTTTCAACCTTTTCAGAGTTCATTTGTAGTGCTTATCAATTTCAGGGTCATTTAGCTAAAAAAACAGTAAATGCATGAAAAATAGCAAATGAAGTCAGAAAGGGTTGAAAATTGATGGCGTGGCTTCGAATGGTGCATACTGAACGCACAAAAAGTCTGGAGTTGAAATAAGTTTAAAAAAATGAAATGCCTTTGTAACAGACGAGTTTTCGTCTGAAACCCTGATACTTCGAAAGAGATTGTCCATTTTGTACACGAAGTGCATCCATTTTTTGCCGTAACCCTCTCAACTTTTTAGCACCTGCTATGTGGGTGAAATGATGATACCATGCCAACTTTCAACCTTTTCAGAGTTCATTTGTAGTGCTTTCTAATTTCAGGGTCATTTAGCTCAAACAAAATCAGTAAATGCATGAAAAATAGCAAATGAAGTCAGAAAGGGTTGAAAATTGATGGCGTGGCTTCGAATGGTGCATACTGAACGCACAAAAAGTCTGGAGTTGAAATAAGTTTAAAAAAATGAAATGCCTTTGTAACAGACGAGTTTTCGTCTGAAACCATGATACTTCGAAAGAGATTGTCCATTTTGTACACGAAGTGCATCCAGTTTTTGCCGTAACCCTCTCAACTTTTTAGCACATGCTATGTGGGTGAAATGATGATACCATGCCAACTTTCAACCTTTTCAGATTTCATTTGTAGTGCTTATCAATTTCAGGGTCATTTAGCTAAAAAAAATCAGTAAATGCATGAAAAATAGCAAATGAAGTCAGAAAGGGTTGAAAATTGATGGCGTGGCTTCGAATGGTGCATACTGAACGCACAAAAAGTCTGGAGTTGAAATAAGTTTAAAAAAATGAAATGCCTTTGTAACAGACGAGTTTTCGTCTGAAACCCTGATACTTCGAAAGAGATTGTCCATTTTGTACACGAAGTGCATCCATTTTTTGCCGTAACCCTCTCAACTTTTTAGCACCTGCTATGTGGGTGAAATGATGATACCATGCCAACTTTCAACCTTTTCAGAGTTCATTTGTAGTGCTTTCCAATTTCAGGGTCATTTAGCTCAAACAAAATCAGTAAATGCATGAAAAATAGCAAATGAAGTCAGAAAGGGTTGAAAATTGATGGCGTGGCTTCGAATGGTGCATACTGAACGCACAAAAAGTCTGGAGTTGAAATAAGTTTAAAAAAATGAAATGCCTTTGTAACAGACGAGCTTTCGTCTGAAACCCTGATACTTCGAAAGAGATTGTCCATTTTGTACACGAAGTGCATCCAGTTTTTGCCGTAACCCTCTCAACTTTTTAGCACATGCTATGTGGGTGAAATGATGATACCATGCCAACTTTCAACCTTTTCAGATTTCATTTGTAGTGCTTATCAATTTCAGGGTCATTTAGCTAAAAAAAATCAGTAAATGCATGAAAAATAGCAAATGAAGTCAGAAAGGGTTGAAAATTGATGGCGTGGCTTCGAATGGTGCATACTGAACGCACAAAAAGTCTGGAGTTGAAATAAGTTTAAAAAAATGAAATGCCTTTGTAACAGACGAGTTTTCGTCTGAAACCCTGATACTTCGAAAGAGATTGTCCATTTTGTACACGAAGTGCATCCATTTTTTGCCGTAACCCTCTCAACTTTTTAGCACCTGCTATGTGGGTGAAATGATGATACCATGCCAACTTTCAACCTTTTCAGAGTTCATTTGTAGTGCTTTCCAATTTCAGGGTCATTTAGCTCAAACAAAATCAGTAAATGCATGAAAAATAGCAAATGAAGTCAGAAAGGGTTGAAAATTGATGGCGTGGCTTCGAATGGTGCATACTGAACGCACAAAAAGTCTGGAGTTGAAATAAGTTTAAAAAAATGAAATGCCTTTGTAACAGACGAGTTTTCGTCTGAAACCCTGATACTTCGAAAGAGATTGTCCATTTTGTACACGAAGTACATCCAGTTTTTGCCGTAACCCTCTCAACTTTTTAGCACATGCTATGTGGGTGAAATGATGATACCATGCCAACTTTCAACCTTTTCAGATTTCATTTGTAGTGCTTATCAATTTCAGGGTCATTTAGCTAAAAAAAATCAGTAAATGCATGAAAAATAGCAAATGAAGTCAGAAAGGGTTGAAAATTGATGGCGTGGCTTCGAATGGTGCATACTGAACGCACAAAAAGTCTGGAGTTGAAATAAGTTTAAAAAAATGAAATGCCTTTGTAACAGACGAGTTTTCGTCTGAAACCCTGATACTTCGAAAGAGATTGTCCATTTTGTACACGAAGTGCATCCATTTTTTGCCGTAACCCTCTCAACTTTTTAGCACCTGCTATGTGGGTGAAATGATGATACCATGCCAACTTTCAACCTTTTCAGAGTTCATTTGTAGTGCTTTCCAATTTCAGGGTCATTTAGCTCAAACAAAATCAGTAAATGCATGAAAAATAGCAAATGAAGTCAGAAAGGGTTGAAAATTGATGGCGTGGCTTCGAATGGTGCATACTGAACGCACAAAAAGTCTGGAGTTGAAATAAGTTTAAAAAAATGAAATGCCTTTGTAACAGACGAGTTTTCGTCTGAAACCCTGATACTTCGAAAGAGATTGTCCATTTTGTACACGAAGTGCATCCAGTTTTTGCCGTAACCCTCTCAACTTTTTAGCACATGCTATGTGGGTGAAATGATGATACCATGCCAACTTTCAACCTTTTCAGATTTCATTTGTAGTGCTTATCAATTTCAGGGTCATTTAGCTAAAAAAAATCAGTAAATGCATGAAAAATAGCAAATGAAGTCAGAAAGGGTTGAAAATTGATGGCGTGGCTTCGAATGGTGCATACTGAACGCACAAAAAGTCTGGAGTTGAAATAAGTTTAAAAAAATGAAATGCCTTTGTAACAGACGAGTTTTCGTCTGAAACCCTGATACTTCGAAAGAGATTGTCCATTTTGTACACGAAGTGCATCCATTTTTTGCCGTAACCCTCTCAACTTTTTAGCACCTGCTATGTGGGTGAAATGATGATACCATGCCATCTTTCAACCTTTTCAGAGTTCATTTGTAGTGCTTATCAATTTCAGGGTCATTTAGCTAAAAAAACAGTAAATGCATGAAAAATAGCAAATGAAGTCAGAAAGGGTTGAAAATTGATGGCGTGGCTTCGAATGGTGCATACTGAACGCACAAAAAGTCTGGAGTTGAAATAAGTTTAAAAAAATGAAATGCCTTTGTAACAGACGAGTTTTCGTCTGAAACCCTGATACTTCGAAAGAGATTGTCCATTTTGTACACGAAGTGCATCCATTTTTTGCCGTAACCCTCTCAACTTTTTAGCACCTGCTATGTGGGTGAAATGATGATACCATGCCAACTTTCAACCTTTTCAGAGTTCATTTGTAGTGCTTTCTAATTTCAGGGTCATTTAGCTCAAACAAAATCAGTAAATGCATGAAAAATAGCAAATGAAGTCAGAAAGGGTTGAAAATTGATGGCGTGGCTTCGAATGGTGCATACTGAACGCACAAAAAGTCTGGAGTTGAAATAAGTTTAAAAAAATGAAATGCCTTTGTAACAGACGAGTTTTCGTCTGAAACCATGATACTTCGAAAGAGATTGTCCATTTTGTACACGAAGTGCATCCAGTTTTTGCCGTAACCCTCTCAACTTTTTAGCACATGCTATGTGGGTGAAATGATGATACCATGCCAACTTTCAACCTTTTCAGATTTCATTTGTAGTGCTTATCAATTTCAGGGTCATTTAGCTAAAAAAAATCAGTAAATGCATGAAAAATAGCAAATGAAGTCAGAAAGGGTTGAAAATTGATGGCGTGGCTTCGAATGGTGCATACTGAACGCACAAAAAGTCTGGAGTTGAAATAAGTTTAAAAAAATGAAATGCCTTTGTAACAGACGAGTTTTCGTCTGAAACCCTGATACTTCGAAAGAGATTGTCCATTTTGTACACGAAGTGCATCCATTTTTTGCCGTAACCCTCTCAACTTTTTAGCACCTGCTATGTGGGTGAAATGATGATACCATGCCAACTTTCAACCTTTTCAGAGTTCATTTGTAGTGCTTTCCAATTTCAGGGTCATTTAGCTCAAACAAAATCAGTAAATGCATGAAAAATAGCAAATGAAGTCAGAAAGGGTTGAAAATTGATGGCGTGGCTTCGAATGGTGCATACTGAACGCACAAAAAGTCTGGAGTTGAAATAAGTTTAAAAAAATGAAATGCCTTTGTAACAGACGAGCTTTCGTCTGAAACCCTGATACTTCGAAAGAGATTGTCCATTTTGTACACGAAGTGCATCCAGTTTTTGCCGTAACCCTCTCAACTTTTTAGCACATGCTATGTGGGTGAAATGATGATACCATGCCAACTTTCAACCTTTTCAGATTTCATTTGTAGTGCTTATCAATTTCAGGGTCATTTAGCTAAAAAAAATCAGTAAATGCATGAAAAATAGCAAATGAAGTCAGAAAGGGTTGAAAATTGATGGCGTGGCTTCGAATGGTGCATACTGAACGCACAAAAAGTCTGGAGTTGAAATAAGTTTAAAAAAATGAAATGCCTTTGTAACAGACGAGTTTTCGTCTGAAACCCTGATACTTCGAAAGAGATTGTCCATTTTGTACACGAAGTGCATCCATTTTTTGCCGTAACCCTCTCAACTTTTTAGCACCTGCTATGTGGGTGAAATGATGATACCATGCCAACTTTCAACCTTTTCAGAGTTCATTTGTAGTGCTTTCCAATTTCAGGGTCATTTAGCTCAAACAAAATCAGTAAATGCATGAAAAATAGCAAATGAAGTCAGAAAGGGTTGAAAATTGATGGCGTGGCTTCGAATGGTGCATACTGAACGCACAAAAAGTCTGGAGTTGAAATAAGTTTAAAAAAATGAAATGCCTTTGTAACAGACGAGTTTTCGTCTGAAACCCTGATACTTCGAAAGAGATTGTCCATTTTGTACACGAAGTACATCCAGTTTTTGCCGTAACCCTCTCAACTTTTTAGCACATGCTATGTGGGTGAAATGATGATACCATGCCAACTTTCAACCTTTTCAGATTTCATTTGTAGTGCTTATCAATTTCAGGGTCATTTAGCTAAAAAAAATCAGTAAATGCATGAAAAATAGCAAATGAAGTCAGAAAGGGTTGAAAATTGATGGCGTGGCTTCGAATGGTGCATACTGAACGCACAAAAAGTCTGGAGTTGAAATAAGTTTAAAAAAATGAAATGCCTTTGTAACAGACGAGTTTTCGTCTGAAACCCTGATACTTCGAAAGAGATTGTCCATTTTGTACACGAAGTGCATCCATTTTTTGCCGTAACCCTCTCAACTTTTTAGCACCTGCTATGTGGGTGAAATGATGATACCATGCCAACTTTCAACCTTTTCAGAGTTCATTTGTAGTGCTTTCCAATTTCAGGGTCATTTAGCTCAAACAAAATCAGTAAATGCATGAAAAATAGCAAATGAAGTCAGAAAGGGTTGAAAATTGATGGCGTGGCTTCGAATGGTGCATACTGAACGCACAAAAAGTCTGGAGTTGAAATAAGTTTAAAAAAATGAAATGCCTTTGTAACAGACGAGTTTTCGTCTGAAACCCTGATACTTCGAAAGAGATTGTCCATTTTGTACACGAAGTGCATCCAGTTTTTGCCGTAACCCTCTCAACTTTTTAGCACATGCTATGTGGGTGAAATGATGATACCATGCCAACTTTCAACCTTTTCAGATTTCATTTGTAGTGCTTATCAATTTCAGGGTCATTTAGCTAAAAAAAATCAGTAAATGCATGAAAAATAGCAAATGAAGTCAGAAAGGGTTGAAAATTGATGGCGTGGCTTCGAATGGTGCATACTGAACGCACAAAAAGTCTGGAGTTGAAATAAGTTTAAAAAAATGAAATGCCTTTGTAACAGACGAGTTTTCGTCTGAAACCCTGATACTTCGAAAGAGATTGTCCATTTTGTACACGAAGTGCATCCATTTTTTGCCGTAACCCTCTCAACTTTTTAGCACCTGCTATGTGGGTGAAATGATGATACCATGCCATCTTTCAACCTTTTCAGAGTTCATTTGTAGTGCTTATCAATTTCAGGGTCATTTAGCTAAAAAAACAGTAAATGCATGAAAAATAGCAAATGAAGTCAGAAAGGGTTGAAAATTGATGGCGTGGCTTCGAATGGTGCATACTGAACGCACAAAAAGTCTGGAGTTGAAATAAGTTTAAAAAAATGAAATGCCTTTGTAACAGACGAGTTTTCGTCTGAAACCCTGATACTTCGAAAGAGATTGTCCATTTTGTACACGAAGTGCATCCATTTTTTGCCGTAACCCTCTCAACTTTTTAGCACCTGCTATGTGGGTGAAATGATGATACCATGCCAACTTTCAACCTTTTCAGAGTTCATTTGTAGTGCTTTCTAATTTCAGGGTCATTTAGCTCAAACAAAATCAGTAAATGCATGAAAAATAGCAAATGAAGTCAGAAAGGGTTGAAAATTGATGGCGTGGCTTCGAATGGTGCATACTGAACGCACAAAAAGTCTGGAGTTGAAATAAGTTTAAAAAAATGAAATGCCTTTGTAACAGACGAGTTTTCGTCTGAAACCATGATACTTCGAAAGAGATTGTCCATTTTGTACACGAAGTGCATCCAGTTTTTGCCGTAACCCTCTCAACTTTTTAGCACATGCTATGTGGGTGAAATGATGATACCATGCCAACTTTCAACCTTTTCAGATTTCATTTGTAGTGCTTATCAATTTCAGGGTCATTTAGCTAAAAAAAATCAGTAAATGCATGAAAAATAGCAAATGAAGTCAGAAAGGGTTGAAAATTGATGGCGTGGCTTCGAATGGTGCATACTGAACGCACAAAAAGTCTGGAGTTGAAATAAGTTTAAAAAAATGAAATGCCTTTGTAACAGACGAGTTTTCGTCTGAAACCCTGATACTTCGAAAGAGATTGTCCATTTTGTACACGAAGTGCATCCATTTTTTGCCGTAACCCTCTCAACTTTTTAGCACCTGCTATGTGGGTGAAATGATGATACCATGCCAACTTTCAACCTTTTCAGAGTTCATTTGTAGTGCTTTCCAATTTCAGGGTCATTTAGCTCAAACAAAATCAGTAAATGCATGAAAAATAGCAAATGAAGTCAGAAAGGGTTGAAAATTGATGGCGTGGCTTCGAATGGTGCATACTGAACGCACAAAAAGTCTGGAGTTGAAATAAGTTTAAAAAAATGAAATGCCTTTGTAACAGACGAGCTTTCGTCTGAAACCCTGATACTTCGAAAGAGATTGTCCATTTTGTACACGAAGTGCATCCAGTTTTTGCCGTAACCCTCTCAACTTTTTAGCACATGCTATGTGGGTGAAATGATGATACCATGCCAACTTTCAACCTTTTCAGATTTCATTTGTAGTGCTTATCAATTTCAGGGTCATTTAGCTAAAAAAAATCAGTAAATGCATGAAAAATAGCAAATGAAGTCAGAAAGGGTTGAAAATTGATGGCGTGGCTTCGAATGGTGCATACTGAACGCACAAAAAGTCTGGAGTTGAAATAAGTTTAAAAAAATGAAATGCCTTTGTAACAGACGAGTTTTCGTCTGAAACCCTGATACTTCGAAAGAGATTGTCCATTTTGTACACGAAGTGCATCCATTTTTTGCCGTAACCCTCTCAACTTTTTAGCACCTGCTATGTGGGTGAAATGATGATACCATGCCAACTTTCAACCTTTTCAGAGTTCATTTGTAGTGCTTTCCAATTTCAGGGTCATTTAGCTCAAACAAAATCAGTAAATGCATGAAAAATAGCAAATGAAGTCAGAAAGGGTTGAAAATTGATGGCGTGGCTTCGAATGGTGCATACTGAACGCACAAAAAGTCTGGAGTTGAAATAAGTTTAAAAAAATGAAATGCCTTTGTAACAGACGAGTTTTCGTCTGAAACCCTGATACTTCGAAAGAGATTGTCCATTTTGTACACGAAGTGCATCCAGTTTTTGCCGTAACCCTCTCAACTTTTTAGCACATGCTATGTGGGTGAAATGATGATACCATGCCAACTTTCAACCTTTTCAGATTTCATTTGTAGTGCTTATCAATTTCAGGGTCATTTAGCTAAAAAAAATCAGTAAATGCATGAAAAATAGCAAATGAAGTCAGAAAGGGTTGAAAATTGATGGCGTGGCTTCGAATGGTGCATACTGAACGCACAAAAAGTCTGGAGTTGAAATAAGTTTAAAAAAATGAAATGCCTTTGTAACAGACGAGTTTTCGTCTGAAACCCTGATACTTCGAAAGAGATTGTCCATTTTGTACACGAAGTGCATCCATTTTTTGCCGTAACCCTCTCAACTTTTTAGCACCTGCTATGTGGGTGAAATGATGATACCATGCCAACTTTCAACCTTTTCAGAGTTCATTTGTAGTGCTTTCCAATTTCAGGGTCATTTAGCTCAAACAAAATCAGTAAATGCATGAAAAATAGCAAATGAAGTCAGAAAGGGTTGAAAATTGATGGCGTGGCTTCGAATGGTGCATACTGAACGCACAAAAAGTCTGGAGTTGAAATAAGTTTAAAAAAATGAAATGCCTTTGTAACAGACGAGTTTTCGTCTGAAACCCTGATACTTCGAAAGAGATTGTCCATTTTGTACACGAAGTGCATCCAGTTTTTGCCGTAACCCTCTCAACTTTTTAGCACATGCTATGTGGGTGAAATGATGATACCATGCCAACTTTCAACCTTTTCAGATTTCATTTGTAGTGCTTATCAATTTCAGGGTCATTTAGCTAAAAAAAATCAGTAAATGCATGAAAAATAGCAAATGAAGTCAGAAAGGGTTGAAAATTGATGGCGTGGCTTCGAATGGTGCATACTGAACGCACAAAAAGTCTGGAGTTGAAATAAGTTTAAAAAAATGAAATGCCTTTGTAACAGACGAGTTTTCGTCTGAAACCATGATACTTCGAAAGAGATTGTCCATTTTGTACACGAAGTGCATCCAGTTTTTGCCGTAACCCTCTCAACTTTTTAGCACATGCTATGTGGGTGAAATGATGATACCATGCCAACTTTCAACCTTTTCAGATTTCATTTGTAGTGCTTATCAATTTCAGGGTCATTTAGCTAAAAAAAATCAGTAAATGCATGAAAAATAGCAAATGAAGTCAGAAAGGGTTGAAAATTGATGGCGTGGCTTCGAATGGTGCATACTGAACGCACAAAAAGTCTGGAGTTGAAATAAGTTTAAAAAAATGAAATGCCTTTGTAACAGACGAGTTTTCGTCTGAAACCCTGATACTTCGAAAGAGATTGTCCATTTTGTACACGAAGTGCATCCATTTTTTGCCGTAACCCTCTCAACTTTTTAGCACCTGCTATGTGGGTGAAATGATGATACCATGCCAACTTTCAACCTTTTCAGAGTTCATTTGTAGTGCTTTCCAATTTCAGGGTCATTTAGCTCAAACAAAATCAGTAAATGCATGAAAAATAGCAAATGAAGTCAGAAAGGGTTGAAAATTGATGGCGTGGCTTCGAATGGTGCATACTGAACGCACAAAAAGTCTGGAGTTGAAATAAGTTTAAAAAAATGAAATGCCTTTGTAACAGACGAGCTTTCGTCTGAAACCCTGATACTTCGAAAGAGATTGTCCATTTTGTACACGAAGTGCATCCAGTTTTTGCCGTAACCCTCTCAACTTTTTAGCACATGCTATGTGGGTGAAATGATGATACCATGCCAACTTTCAACCTTTTCAGATTTCATTTGTAGTGCTTATCAATTTCAGGGTCATTTAGCTAAAAAAAATCAGTAAATGCATGAAAAATAGCAAATGAAGTCAGAAAGGGTTGAAAATTGATGGCGTGGCTTCGAATGGTGCATACTGAACGCACAAAAAGTCTGGAGTTGAAATAAGTTTAAAAAAATGAAATGCCTTTGTAACAGACGAGTTTTCGTCTGAAACCCTGATACTTCGAAAGAGATTGTCCATTTTGTACACGAAGTGCATCCATTTTTTGCCGTAACCCTCTCAACTTTTTAGCACCTGCTATGTGGGTGAAATGATGATACCATGCCAACTTTCAACCTTTTCAGAGTTCATTTGTAGTGCTTTCCAATTTCAGGGTCATTTAGCTCAAACAAAATCAGTAAATGCATGAAAAATAGCAAATGAAGTCAGAAAGGGTTGAAAATTGATGGCGTGGCTTCGAATGGTGCATACTGAACGCACAAAAAGTCTGGAGTTGAAATAAGTTTAAAAAAATGAAATGCCTTTGTAACAGACGAGTTTTCGTCTGAAACCCTGATACTTCGAAAGAGATTGTCCATTTTGTACACGAAGTGCATCCAGTTTTTGCCGTAACCCTCTCAACTTTTTAGCACATGCTATGTGGGTGAAATGATGATACCATGCCAACTTTCAACCTTTTCAGATTTCATTTGTAGTGCTTATCAATTTCAGGGTCATTTAGCTAAAAAAAATCAGTAAATGCATGAAAAATAGCAAATGAAGTCAGAAAGGGTTGAAAATTGATGGCGTGGCTTCGAATGGTGCATACTGAACGCACAAAAAGTCTGGAGTTGAAATAAGTTTAAAAAAATGAAATGCCTTTGTAACAGACGAGTTTTCGTCTGAAACCCTGATACTTCGAAAGAGATTGTCCATTTTGTACACGAAGTGCATCCATTTTTTGCCGTAACCCTCTCAACTTTTTAGCACCTGCTATGTGGGTGAAATGATGATACCATGCCAACTTTCAACCTTTTCAGAGTTCATTTGTAGTGCTTTCCAATTTCAGGGTCATTTAGCTCAAACAAAATCAGTAAATGCATGAAAAATAGCAAATGAAGTCAGAAAGGGTTGAAAATTGATGGCGTGGCTTCGAATGGTGCATACTGAACGCACAAAAAGTCTGGAGTTGAAATAAGTTTAAAAAAATGAAATGCCTTTGTAACAGACGAGTTTTCGTCTGAAACCCTGATACTTCGAAAGAGATTGTCCATTTTGTACACGAAGTGCATCCAGTTTTTGCCGTAACCCTCTCAACTTTTTAGCACATGCTATGTGGGTGAAATGATGATACCATGCCAACTTTCAACCTTTTCAGAGTTCATTTGTAGTGCTTATCAATTTCAGGGTCATTTAGCTAAAAAAAATCAGTAAATGCATGAAAAATAGCAAATGAAGTCAGAAAGGGTTGAAAATTGATGGCGTGGCTTCGAATGGTGCATACTGAACGCACAAAAAGTCTGGAGTTGAAATAAGTTTAAAAAAATGAAATGCCTTTGTAACAGACGAGTTTTCGTCTGAAACCCTGATACTTCGAAAGAGATTGTCCATTTTGTACACGAAGTGCATCCAGTTTTTGCCGTAACCCTCTCAACTTTTTAGCACATGCTATGTGGGTGAAATGATGATACCATGCCAACTTTCAACCTTTTCAGATTTCATTTGTAGTGCTTATCAATTTCAGGGTCATTTAGCTAAAAAAATCAGTAAATGCATGAAAAATAGCAAATGAAGTCAGAAAGGGTTGAAAATTGATGGCGTGGCTTCGAATGGTGCATACTGAACGCACAAAAAGTCTGGAGTTGAAATAAGTTTAAAAAAATGAAATGCCTTTGTAACAGACGAGTTTTCGTCTGAAACCCTGATACTTCGAAAGAGATTGTCCATTTTGTACACGAAGTGCATCCAGTTTTTGCCGTAACCCTCTCAACTTTTTAGCACATGCTATGTGGGTGAAATGATGATACCATGCCAACTTTCAACCTTTTCAGAGTTCATTTGTAGTGCTTATCAATTTCAGGGTCATTTAGCTAAAAAAAATCAGTAAATGCATGAAAAATAGCAAATGAAGTCAGAAAGGGTTGAAAATTGATGGCGTGGCTTCGAATGGTGCATACTGAACGCACAAAAAGTTTGGAGTTGAAATAAGTTTAAAAAAATGAAATGCCTTTGTAACAGACGAGTTTTCGTCTGAAACCCTGATACTTCGAAAGAGATTGTCCATTTTGTACACGAAGTGCATCCATTTTTTGCCGTAACCCTCTCAACTTTTTAGCACCTGCTATGTGGGTGAAATGATGATACCATGCCAACTTTCAACCTTTTCAGAGTTCATTTGTAGTGCTTTCCAATTTCAGGGTCATTTAGCTCAAACAAAATCAGTAAATGCATGAAAAATAGCAAATGAAGTCAGAAAGGGTTGAAAATTGATGGCGTGGCTTCGAATGGTGCATACTGAACGCACAAAAAGTCTGGAGTTGAAATAAGTTTAAAAAAATGAAATGCCTTTGTAACAGACGAGTTTTCGTCTGAAACCCTGATACTTCGAAAGAGATTGTCCATTTTGTACACGAAGTGCATCCAGTTTTTGCCGTAACCCTCTCAACTTTTTAGCACATGCTATGTGGGTGAAATGATGATACCATGCCAACTTTCAACCTTTTCAGAGTTCATTTGTAGTGCTTATCAATTTCAGGGTCATTTAGCTAAAAAAAATCAGTAAATGCATGAAAAATAGCAAATGAAGTCAGAAAGGGTTGAAAATTGATGGCGTGGCTTCGAATGGTGCATACTGAACGCACAAAAAGTCTGGAGTTGAAATAAGTTTAAAAAAATGAAATGCCTTTGTAACAGACGAGTTTTCGTCTGAAACCCTGATACTTCGAAAGAGATTGTCCATTTTGTACACGAAGTGCATCCAGTTTTTGCCGTAACCCTCTCAACTTTTTAGCACATGCTATGTGGGTGAAATGATGATACCATGCCAACTTTCAACCTTTTCAGATTTCATTTGTAGTGCTTATCAATTTCAGGGTCATTTAGCTAAAAAAATCAGTAAATGCATGAAAAATAGCAAATGAAGTCAGAAAGGGTTGAAAATTGATGGCGTGGCTTCGAATGGTGCATACTGAACGCACAAAAAGTCTGGAGTTGAAATAAGTTTAAAAAAATGAAATGCCTTTGTAACAGACGAGTTTTCGTCTGAAACCCTGATACTTCGAAAGAGATTGTCCATTTTGTACACGAAGTGCATCCAGTTTTTGCCGTAACCCTCTCAACTTTTTAGCACATGCTATGTGGGTGAAATGATGATACCATGCCAACTTTCAACCTTTTCAGAGTTCATTTGTAGTGCTTATCAATTTCAGGGTCATTTAGCTAAAAAAAATCAGTAAATGCATGAAAAATAGCAAATGAAGTCAGAAAGGGTTGAAAATTGATGGCGTGGCTTCGAATGGTGCATACTGAACGCACAAAAAGTCTGGAGTTGAAATAAGTTTAAAAAAATGAAATGCCTTTGTAACAGACGAGTTTTCGTCTGAAACCCTGATACTTCGAAAGAGATTGTCCATTTTGTACACGAAGTGCATCCATTTTTTGCCGTAACCCTCTCAACTTTTTAGCACCTGCTATGTGGGTGAAATGATGATACCATGCCAACTTTCAACCTTTTCAGAGTTCATTTGTAGTGCTTTCCAATTTCAGGGTCATTTAGCTCAAACAAAATCAGTAAATGCATGAAAAATAGCAAATGAAGTCAGAAAGGGTTGAAAATTGATGGCGTGGCTTCGAATGGTGCATACTGAACGCACAAAAAGTCTGGAGTTGAAATAAGTTTAAAAAAATGAAATGCCTTTGTAACAGACGAGTTTTTGTCTGAAACCCTGATACTTCGAAAGAGATTGTCCATTTTGTACACGAAGTGCATCCATTTTTTGCCGTAACCCTCTCAACTTTTTAGCACCTGCTATGTGGGTGAAATGATGATACCATGCCAACTTTCAACCTTTTCAGAGTTCATTTGTAGTGCTTTCCAATTTCAGGGTCATTTAGCTCAAACAAAATCAGTAAATGCATGAAAAATAGCAAATGAAGTCAGAAAGGGTTGAAAATTGATGGCGTGGCTTCGAATGGTGCATACTGAACGCACAAAAAGTCTGGAGTTGAAATAAGTTTAAAAAAATGAAATGCCTTTGTAACAGACGAGTTTTCGTCTGAAACCCTGATACTTCGAAAGAGATTGTCCATTTTGTACACGAAGTGCATCCAGTTTTTGCCGTAACCCTCTCAACTTTTTAGCACATGCTATGTGGGTGAAATGATGATACCATGCCAACTTTCAACCTTTTCAGATTTCATTTGTAGTGCTTATCAATTTCAGGGTCATTTAGCTAAAAAAATCAGTAAATGCATGAAAAATAGCAAATGAAGTCAGAAAGGGTTGAAAATTGATGGCGTGGCTTCGAATGGTGCATACTGAACGCACAAAAAGTCTGGAGTTGAAATAAGTTTAAAAAAATGAAATGCCTTTGTAACAGACGAGTTTTCGTCTGAAACCCTGATACTTCGAAAGAGATTGTCCATTTTGTACACGAAGTGCATCCAGTTTTTGCCGTAACCCTCTCAACTTTTTAGCACATGCTATGTGGGTGAAATGATGATACCATGCCAGCTTTCAACCTTTTCAGAGTTCATTTGTAGTGCTTATCAATTTCAGGGTCATTTAGCTAAAAAAAATCAGTAAATGCATGAAAAATAGCAAATGAAGTCAGAAAGGGTTGAAAATTGATGGCGTGGCTTCGAATGGTGCATACTGAACGCACAAAAAGTCTGGAGTTGAAATAAGTTTAAAAAAATGAAATGCCTTTGTAACAGACGAGTTTTCGTCTGAAACCCTGATACTTCGAAAGAGATTGTCCATTTTGTACACGAAGTGCATCCATTTTTTGCCGTAACCCTCTCAACTTTTTAGCACCTGCTATGTGGGTGAAATGATGATACCATGCCAACTTTCAACCTTTTTAGAGTTCATTTGTAGTGCTTTCCAATTTCAGGGTCATTTAGCTCAAACAAAATCAGTAAATGCATGAAAAATAGCAAATGAAGTCAGAAAGGGTTGAAAATTGATGGCGTGGCTTCGAATGGTGCATACTGAACGCACAAAAAGTCTGGAGTTGAAATAAGTTTAAAAAAATGAAATGCCTTTGTAACAGACGAGTTTTCGTCTGAAACCCTGATACTTCGAAAGAGATTGTCCATTTTGTACACGAAGTGCATCCAGTTTTTGCCGTAACCCTCTCAACTTTTTAGCACATGCTATGTGGGTGAAATGATGATACCATGCCAACTTTCAACCTTTTCAGAGTTCATTTGTAGTGCTTATCAATTTCAGGGTCATTTAGCTAAAAAAAATCAGTAAATGCATGAAAAATAGCAAATGAAGTCAGAAAGGGTTGAAAATTGATGGCGTGGCTTCGAATGGTGCATACTGAACGCACAAAAAGTCTGGAGTTGAAATAAGTTTAAAAAAATGAAATGCCTTTGTAACAGACGAGTTTTCGTCTGAAACCCTGATACTTCGAAAGAGATTGTCCATTTTGTACACGAAGTGCATCCAGTTTTTGCCGTAACCCTCTCAACTTTTTAGCACATGCTATGTGGGTGAAATGATGATACCATGCCAACTTTCAACCTTTTCAGATTTCATTTGTAGTGCTTATCAATTTCAGGGTCATTTAGCTAAAAAAATCAGTAAATGCATGAAAAATAGCAAATGAAGTCAGAAAGGGTTGAAAATTGATGGCGTGGCTTCGAATGGTGCATACTGAACGCACAAAAAGTCTGGAGTTGAAATAAGTTTAAAAAAATGAAATGCCTTTGTAACAGACGAGTTTTCGTCTGAAACCCTGATACTTCGAAAGAGATTGTCCATTTTGTACACGAAGTGCATCCAGTTTTTGCCGTAACCCTCTCAACTTTTTAGCACATGCTATGTGGGTGAAATGATGATACCATGCCAACTTTCAACCTTTTCAGAGTTCATTTGTAGTGCTTATCAATTTCAGGGTCATTTAGCTAAAAAAAATCAGTAAATGCATGAAAAATAGCAAATGAAGTCAGAAAGGGTTGAAAATTGATGGCGTGGCTTCGAATGGTGCATACTGAACGCACAAAAAGTCTGGAGTTGAAATAAGTTTAAAAAAATGAAATGCCTTTGTAACAGACGAGTTTTCGTCTGAAACCCTGATACTTCGAAAGAGATTGTCCATTTTGTACACGAAGTGCATCCATTTTTTGCCGTAACCCTCTCAACTTTTTAGCACCTGCTATGTGGGTGAAATGATGATACCATGCCAACTTTCAACCTTTTCAGAGTTCATTTGTAGTGCTTTCCAATTTCAGGGTCATTTAGCTCAAACAAAATCAGTAAATGCATGAAAAATAGCAAATGAAGTCAGAAAGGGTTGAAAATTGATGGCGTGGCTTCGAATGGTGCATACTGAACGCACAAAAAGTCTGGAGTTGAAATAAGTTTAAAAAAATGAAATGCCTTTGTAACAGACGAGTTTTTGTCTGAAACCCTGATACTTCGAAAGAGATTGTCCATTTTGTACACGAAGTGCATCCATTTTTTGCCGTAACCATCTCAACTTTTTAGCACCTGCTATGTGGGTGAAATGATGATACCATGCCAACTTTCAACCTTTTCAGAGTTCATTTGTAGTGCTTTCCAATTTCAGGGTCATTTAGCTCAAACAAAATCAGTAAATGCATGAAAAATAGCAAATGAAGTCAGAAAGGGTTGAAAATTGATGGCGTGGCTTCGAATGGTGCATACTGAACGCACAAAAAGTCTGGAGTTGAAATAAGTTTAAAAAAATGAAATGCCTTTGTAACAGACGAGTTTTCGTCTGAAACCCTGATACTTCGAAAGAGATTGTCCATTTTGTACACGAAGTGCATCCAGTTTTTGCCGTAACCCTCTCAACTTTTTAGCACATGCTATGTGGGTGAAATGATGATACCATGCCAACTTTCAACCTTTTCAGATTTCATTTGTAGTGCTTATCAATTTCAGGGTCATTTAGCTAAAAAAATCAGTAAATGCATGAAAAATAGCAAATGAAGTCAGAAAGGGTTGAAAATTGATGGCGTGGCTTCGAATGGTGCATACTGAACGCACAAAAAGTCTGGAGTTGAAATAAGTTTAAAAAAATGAAATGCCTTTGTAACAGACGAGTTTTCGTCTGAAACCCTGATACTTCGAAAGAGATTGTCCATTTTGTACACGAAGTGCATCCAGTTTTTGCCGTAACCCTCTCAACTTTTTAGCACATGCTATGTGGGTGAAATGATGATACCATGCCAGCTTTCAACCTTTTCAGAGTTCATTTGTAGTGCTTATCAATTTCAGGGTCATTTAGCTAAAAAAAATCAGTAAATGCATGAAAAATAGCAAATGAAGTCAGAAAGGGTTGAAAATTGATGGCGTGGCTTCGAATGGTGCATACTGAACGCACAAAAAGTCTGGAGTTGAAATAAGTTTAAAAAAATGAAATGCCTTTGTAACAGACGAGTTTTCGTCTGAAACCCTGATACTTCGAAAGAGATTGTCCATTTTGTACACGAAGTGCATCCATTTTTTGCCGTAACCCTCTCAACTTTTTAGCACCTGCTATGTGGGTGAAATGATGATACCATGCCAACTTTCAACCTTTTTAGAGTTCATTTGTAGTGCTTTCCAATTTCAGGGTCATTTAGCTCAAACAAAATCAGTAAATGCATGAAAAATAGCAAATGAAGTCAGAAAGGGTTGAAAATTGATGGCGTGGCTTCGAATGGTGCATACTGAACGCACAAAAAGTCTGGAGTTGAAATAAGTTTAAAAAAATGAAATGCCTTTGTAACAGACGAGTTTTCGTCTGAAACCCTGATACTTCGAAAGAGATTGTCCATTTTGTACACGAAGTGCATCCAGTTTTTGCCGTAACCCTCTCAACTTTTTAGCACATGCTATGTGGGTGAAATGATGATACCATGCCAACTTTCAACCTTTTCAGATTTCATTTGTAGTGCTTATCAATTTCAGGGTCATTTAGCTAAAAAAATCAGTAAATGCATGAAAAATAGCAAATGAAGTCAGAAAGGGTTGAAAATTGATGGCGTGGCTTCGAATGGTGCATACTGAACGCACAAAAAGTCTGGAGTTGAAATAAGTTTAAAAAAATGAAATGCCTTTGTAACAGACGAGTTTTCGTCTGAAACCCTGATACTTCGAAAGAGATTGTCCATTTTGTACACGAAGTGCATCCAGTTTTTGCCGTAACCCTCTCAACTTTTTAGCACCTGCTATGTGGGTGAAATGATGATACCATGCCAACTTTCAACCTTTTCAGAGTTCATTTGTAGTGCTTATCAATTTCAGGGTCATTTAGCTAAAAAAAATCAGTAAATGCATGAAAAATAGCAAATGAAGTCAGAAAGGGTTGAAAATTGATGGCGTGGCTTCGAATGGTGCATACTGAACGCACAAAAAGTCTGGAGTTGAAATAAGTTTAAAAAAATGAAATGCCTTTGTAACAGACGAGTTTTTGTCTGAAACCCTGATACTTCGAAAGAGATTGTCCATTTTGTACACGAAGTGCATCCATTTTTTGCCGTAACCCTCTCAACTTTTTAGCACCTGCTATGTGGGTGAAATGATGATACCATGCCAACTTTCAACCTTTTCAGAGTTCATTTGTAGTGCTTTCCAATTTCAGGGTCATTTAGCTCAAACAAAATCAGTAAATGCATGAAAAATAGCAAATGAAGTCAGAAAGGGTTGAAAATTGATGGCGTGGCTTCGAATGGTGCATACTGAACGCACAAAAAGTCTGGAGTTGAAATAAGTTTAAAAAAATGAAATGCCTTTGTAACAGACGAGTTTTCGTCTGAAACCCTGATACTTCGAAAGAGATTGTCCATTTTGTACACGAAGTGCATCCAGTTTTTGCCGTAACCCTCTCAACTTTTTAGCACCTGCTATGTGGGTGAAATTATGATACCATGCCAACTTTCAACCTTTTCAGAGTTCATTTGTAGTGCTTTCCAATTTCAGGGTCATTTAGCTCAAACAAAATCAGTAAATGCATGAAAAATAGCAAATGAAGTCAGAAAGGGTTGAAAATTGATGGCGTGGCTTCGAATGGTGCATACTGAACGCACAAAAAGTCTGGAGTTGAAATAAGTTTAAAAAAATGAAATGCCTTTGTAACAGACGAGTTTTCGTCTGAAACCCTGATACTTCGAAAGAGATTGTCAATTTTGTACACGAAGTGCATCCATTTTTTGCCGTAACCCTCTCAACTTTTTAGCACCTGCTATGTGGGTGAAATGATGATACCATGCCAACTTTCAACCTTTTCAGAGTTCATTTGTAGTGCTTTCCAATTTCAGGGTCATTTAGCTAAAAAAAATCAGTAAATGCATGAAAAATAGCAAATGAAGTCAGAAAGGGTTGAAAATTGATGGCGTGGCTTCGAATGGTGCATACTGAACGCACAAAAAGTCTGGAGTTGAAATAAGTTTAAAAAAATGAAATGCCTTTGTAACAGACGAGTTTTCGTCTGAAACCCTGATACTTCGAAAGAGATTGTCCATTTTGTACACGAAGTGCATCCATTTTTTGCCGTAACCCTCTCAACTTTTTAGCACCTGCTATGTGGGTGAAATGATGATACCATGCCAACTTTCAACCTTTTCAGAGTTCATTTGTAGTGCTTTCCAATTTCAGGGTCATTTAGCTCAAACAAAATCAGTAAATGCATGAAAAATAGCAAATGAAGTCAGAAAGGGTTGAAAATTGATGGCGTGGCTTCGAATGGTGCATACTGAATGCACAAAAAGTCTGGAGTTGAAATAAGTTTAAAAAAATGAAATGCCTTTGTAACAGACGAGTTTTCGTCTGAAACCCTGATACTTCGAAAGAGATTGTCCATTTTGTACACGAAGTGCATCCAGTTTTTGCCGTAACCCTCTCAACTTTTTAGCACATGCTATGTGGGTGAAATGATGATACCATGCCAGCTTTCAACCTTTTCAGAGTTCATTTGTAGTGCTTATCAATTTCAGGGTCATTTAGCTAAAAAAAATCAGTAAATGCATGAAAAATAGCAAATGAAGTCAGAAAGGGTTGAAAATTGATGGCGTGGCTTCGAATGGTGCATACTGAACGCACAAAAAGTCTGGAGTTGAAATAAGTTTAAAAAAATGAAATGCCTTTGTAACAGACGAGTTTTCGTCTGAAACCCTGATACTTCGAAAGAGATTGTCCATTTTGTACACGAAGTGCATCCATTTTTTGCCGTAACCCTCTCAACTTTTTAGCACCTGCTATGTGGGTGAAATGATGATACCATGCCAACTTTCAACCTTTTCAGAGTTCATTTGTAGTGCTTTCCAATTTCAGGGTCATTTAGCTCAAACAAAATCAGTAAATGCATGAAAAATAGGAAATGAAGTCAGAAAGGGTTGAAAATTGATGGCGTGGCTTCGAATGGTGCATACTGAACGCACAAAAAGTCTGGAGTTGAAATAAGTTTAAAAAAATGAAATGCCTTTGTAACAGAGGAGTTTTCGTCTGAAACCTTGATACTTTGAAAGAGATTGTCCATTTTGTACACGAAGTGCTTCCAGTTTTTGCCGTAACCCTCTCAACTTTTTAGCACATGCTATGTGGGTAAAATGATGATACCATGCCAACTTTCAACCTTTTCAGAGTTCATTTGTAGTGCTTTTCAATTTCAGGGTCATTTAGCTAAAAAAAATCAGTAAATGCATGAAAAATAGCAAATGAAGTCAGAAAGGGTTGAAAATTGATGGCGTGGCTTCGAATGGTGCATACTGAATGCACAAAAAGTCTGGAGTTGAAATAAGTTTAAAAAAATGAAATGCCTTTGTAACAGACGAGTTTTCGTCTAAAACCCTGATACTTCGAAAGAGATTGTCCATTTTGTACACGAAGTGCATCCATTTTTTGCCGTAACCCTCTCAACTTTTTAGCACCTGCTATGTGGGTGAAATGATGATACCATGCCAACTTTCATCCTTTTCAGAGTTCATTTCTATTGCTTTCCAATTTCAGGGTCATTTAGCTCAAACAAAATCAGTAAATGCAAGAAAAATAGCAAATGAAGTCAGAAAGGGTTGAAAATTGATGGCGTGGCTTCGAATGGTGCATACTGAATGCACAAAAAGTCTGGAGTTGAAATAAGTTTAAAAAAATGAAATGCCTTTGTAACAGACGAGTTTTCGTCTGAAACCCTGATACTTCGAAAGAGATTGTCCATTTTGTACACGAAGTGCATCCATTTTTTGCCGTAACCCTCTCAACTTTTTAGCACATGCTATGTGGGTGAAATGATGATACCATGCCAACTTTCAACCTTTTCAGAGTTCATTTGTAGTGCTTTTCAATTTCAGGGTCATTTAGCTCAAACAAAATCAGTAAATGCATGAAAAATAGCAAATGAAGTCAGAAAGGGTTGAAAATTGATGGCGTGGCTTCGAATGGTGCATACTGAATGCACAAAAAGTCTGGATTTGAAATAAGTTTAAAAAATGAAATGCCCTTGTAACAGACGAGTTTTCGTCTGAAACCCAGATACTTCGAAAGAGATTGTCCATTTTGTACACGAAGTGCATCCAGTTTTTGCAGTAACCCTCTCAACTTTTTAGCACATGCTATGTGGGTGAAATGATGATACCATGCCAACTTTCAACCTTTTCAGAGTTCATTTGTAGTGCTTATCAATTTCAGGGTCATTTAGCTAAAAAAAATCAGTAAATGCATGAAAAATAGCAAATGAAGTCAGAAAGGGTTGAAAATTGATGGCATGGCTTCGAATGGTGCATACTGAACGCACAAAAAGTCTGGAGTTGAAATAAGTTTAAAAAAATGAAATGCCTTTGTAACAGACGAGTTTTCGTCTGAAACCCTGATACTTCGAAAGAGATTGTCCATTTTGTACACGAAGTGCTTCCAGTTTTTGTCGTAACCCTCTCAACTTTTTAGCACATGCTATGTGGGTGAAATGATGATACCATGCCAACTTTCAACCTTTTCAGAGTTCATTTGTAGTGCTTTCCAATTTCAGGGTCATTTAGCTCAAAAAAATCAGTAAATGCATGAAAAATAGCAAATGAAGTCAGAAAGGGTTGAAAATTGATGGCGTGGCTTCGAATGGTGCATACTGAACGCACAAAAAGTCTGGTGTTGAAATAAGTTTAAAAAAATGAAATGCCTTTGTAACAGACGAGTTTTCGTCTGAAACCCTGATACTTCGAAAGAGATTGTCCATTTTGTACACGAAGTGCTTCTAGTTTTTGCCGTAACCTTCTCAACTTTTTAGCACATGCTATGTGGGTGAAATGATGATACCATGCCAACTTTCAACCTTTTCAGAGTTCATTTGTAGTGCTTTTTAATTTCAGGGTCATTTAGCTAAAAACAAATCAGTAAATGCATGAAAAATAGCAAATGAAGTCAGAAAGGGTTGAAAATTGATGGCGTGGCTTCGAATGGTGCATACTGAATGCACAAAAAGTCTGGAGTTGAAGTAAGTTTAAAAAAATGAAATGCCTTTGTAACAGACGAGTTTTCGTCTGAAACCCTGATACTTCGAAAGAGATTGTCCATTTTGTACACGAAGTGCATCCATTTTTTGCGTAACCCTCTCAACTTTTTAGCACCTGCTATGTGGGTGAAATGATGATACCATGCCAACTTTCAACCTTTTCAGAGTTCATTTGTAGTGCTTTCCAATTTCAGGGTCATTTAGCTCAAACAAAATCAATAAATGCATGAAAAATAGCAAATGAAGTCAGAAAGGGTTGAAAATTGATGGCGTGGCTTCGAATGGTGCATAGTGAAAGCACAAAAAGTCTGGAGTTGAAATAAGTTTAAAAAAATGAAATGCCTTTGTAACAGACGAGTTTTCGTCTGAAACCCTGATACTTCGAAAGAGATTGTCCATTTTGTACACGAAGTGCATCCAATTTTTGCCGTAACCCTCTCAACTTTTTAGCACATGCTATGTGGGTGAAATGATGATACCATGTCAACTTTCAACCTTTTCAGAGTTCATTTGTAGTGCTTTCCAATTTCAGGGTCATTTAGCTCAAACAAAATCAGTAAATGCATGAAAAATAGCAAATGAAGTCAGAAAGGGTTGAAAATTGATGGCGTGGCTTCGAATGGTGCATACTGAATGCACAAAAAGTCTGGAGTTGAAATAAGTTTAAAAAAATGAAATGCCTTTGTAACAGACGAGTTTTCGTCTGAAACCCTGATACTTCGAAAGAGATTGTCCATTTTGTACACGAAGTGCATCCATTTTTTGCCGTAACCCTCTCAACTTTTTAGCACATGCTATGTGGGTGAAATGATGATACCATGCCAACTTTCAACCTTTTCAGAGTTCATTTGTAGTGCTTTTCAATTTCAGGGTCATTTAGCTCAAACAAAATCAGTAAATGCATGAAAAATAGCAAATGAAGTCAGAAAGGGTTGAAAATTGATGGCGTGGCTTCGAATGGTGCATACTGAATGCACAAAAAGTCTGGATTTGAAATAAGTTTAAAAAATGAAATGCCCTTGTAACAGACGAGTTTTCGTCTGAAACCCAGATACTTCGAAAGAGATTGTCCATTTTGTACACGAAGTGCATCCAGTTTTTGCAGTAACCCTCTCAACTTTTTAGCACATGCTATGTGGGTGAAATGATGATACCATGCCAACTTTCAACCTTTTCAGAGTTCATTTGTAGTGCTTATCAATTTCAGGGTCATTTAGCTAAAAAAAATCAGTAAATGCATGAAAAATAGCAAATGAAGTCAGAAAGAGTTGAAAATTGATGGCGTGGCTTCGAATGGTGCATACTGAACGCACAAAAAGTCTGGAGTTGAAATAAGTTTAAAAAAATGAAATGCCTTTGTAACAGACGAGTTTTCGTCTGAAACCCTGATACTTCGAAAGAGATTGTCCATTTTGTACACGAAGTGCATCCAGTTTTTGCCGTAACCCTCTCAACTTTTTAGCACATGCTATGTGGGTGAAATGATGATACCATGCCAACTTTCAACCTTTTCAGATTTCATTTGTAGTGCTTATCAATTTCAGGGTCATTTAGCTAAAAAAATCAGTAAATGCATGAAAAATAGCAAATGAAGTCAGAAAGGGTTGAAAATTGATGGCGTGGCTTCGAATGGTGCATACTGAACGCACAAAAAGTCTGGTGTTGAAATAAGTTTAAAAAAATGAAATGCCTTTGTAACAGACGAGTTTTCGTCTGAAACCCTGATACTTCGAAAGAGATTGTCCATTTTGTACACGAAGTGCTTCTAGTTTTTGCCGTAACCTTCTCAACTTTTTAGCACATGCTATGTGGGTGAAATGATGATACCATGCCAACTTTCAACCTTTTCAGAGTTCATTTGTAGTGCTTTTAAATTTCAGGGTCATTTAGCTAAAAACAAATCAGTAAATGCATGAAAAATAGCAAATGAAGTCAGAAAGGGTTGAAAATTGATGGCGTGGCTTCGAATGGTGCATACTGAACGCACAAAAAGTCTGGAGTTGAAATAAGTTTAAAAAAATGAAATGCCTTTGTAACAGACGAGTTTTCGTCTGAAACCCTGATACTTCGAAAGAGATTGTCCATTTTGTACACGAAGTGCATCCATTTTTTGCCGTAACCCTCTCAACTTTTTAGCACCTGCTATGTGGGTGAAATGATGATACCATGCCAACTTTCAACCTTTTCAGAGTTCATTTGTAGTGCTTTCCAATTTCAGGGTCATTTAGCTCAAACAAAATCAGTAAATGCATGAAAAATAGCAAATGAAGTCAGAAAGGGTTGAAAATTGATGGCGTGGCTTCGAATGGTGCATACTGAATGCACAAAAAGTCTGGATTTGAAATAAGTTTAAAAAAATGAAATGCCCTTGTAACAGACGAGTTTTCGTCTGAAACCCAGATACTTCGAAAGAGATTGTCCATTTTGTACACGAAGTGCATCCAGTTTTTGCCGTAACCCTCTCAACTTTTTAGCACATGCTATGTGGGTGAAATGATGATACCATGCCAACTTTCAACCTTTTCAGAGTTCATTTGTAGTGCTTTCCAATTTCAGGGTCATTTAGCTAAAAAAAATCAGTAAATGCATGAAAAATAGCAAATGAAGTCAGAAAGGGTTGAAAATTGATGGCGTGGCTTCGAATGGTGCATACTGAACGCACAAAAAGTCTGGAGTAGAAATAAGTTTAAAAAAATGAAATGCCTTTGTAACAGACGAGTTTTCGTCTGAAACCCTGATACTTCGAAAGAGATTGTCCATTTTGTACACGAAGTGCATCCAGTTTTTGCAGTAACCCTCTCAACTTTTTAGCACATGCTATGTGTGTGAAATGATGATACCATGCCATCTTTCAACCTTTTCAGAGTTCATTTGTAGTGCTTATCAATTTCAGGGTCATTTAGCTAAAAAAAATCAGTAAATGCATGAAAAATAGCAAATGAAGTCAGAAAGGGTTGAAAATTGATGGCGTGGCTTCGAATGGTGCATACTGAATGCACAAAAAGTCTGGAGTTGAAATAAGTTTAAAAAAATGAAATGCCTTTGTAACAGACGAGTTTTCGTCTGAAACCCTGATACTTCGAAAGAGATTGTCCATTTTGTACACGAAGTGCTTCTAGTTTTTGTCGTAACCCTCTCAACTTTTTAGCACATGCTATGTGGGTGAAATGATGATACCATGCCAACTTTCAACCTTTTCAGAGTTCATTTGTAGTGCTTTCCAATTTCAGGGTCATTTAGCTCAAAAAAAATCAGTAAATGCATGAAAAATAGCAAATGAAGTCAGAAAGGGTTGAAAATTGATGGCGTGGCTTCGAATGGTGCATACTGAACGCACAAAAAGTCTGGATTTGAAATAAGTTTAAAAAAATGAAATGCCCTTGTAACAGACGAGTTTTCGTCTGAAACCCAGATACTTCGAAAGAGATTGTCCATTTTGTACACGAAGTGCATCCAGTTTTTGCCGTAACCCTCTCAACTTTTTAGCACATGCTATGTGGGTGAAATGATGATACCATGCCAACTTTCAACCTTTTCAGAGTTCATTTGTAGTGCTTTCCAATTTCAGGGTCATTTAGCTAAAAAAAATCAGTAAATGCATGAAAAATAGCAAATGAAGTCAGAAAGGGTTGAAAATTGATGGCGTGGCTTCGAATGGTGCATACTGAACGCACAAAAAGTCTGGAGTAGAAATAAGTTTAAAAAAATGAAATGCCTTTGTAACAGACGAGTTTTCGTCTGAAACCCTGATACTTCGAAAGAGATTGTCCATTTTGTACACGAAGTGCATCCATTTTTTGCCGTAAACCTCTCAACTTTTTAGCACCTGCTATGTGGGTGAAATGATGATACCATGCCAACTTTCAACCTTTTCAGAGTTCATTTGTAGTGCTTTCCAATTTCAGGGTCATTTAGCTCAAACAAAATCAGTAAATGCATGAAAAATAGCAAATGAAGTCAGAAAGGGTTGAAAATTGATGGCGTGGCTTCGAATGGTGCATACTAAACGCACAAAAAGTCTTTAGTTGAAATAAGTTTAAAAAAATGAAATGCCTTTGTAATAGAGGAGTTTTCGTCTGAAACCCTGATACTTCGAAAGAGATTGTCCATTTTGTACACGAAGTGCTTCCAGTTTTTGCCGTAACCCTCTCAACTTTTTAGCACATGCTATGTGGGTAAAATGATGATACCATGCCAACTTTCAACCTTTTCAGAGTTCATTTGTAGTGCTTTTCAATTTCAGGGTCATTTAGCTAAAAAAATCAGTAAATGCATGAAAAATAGCAAATGAAGTCAGAAAGGGTTGAAAATTGATGGCGTGGCTTCGAATGGTGCATACTGAATGCACAAAAAGTCTGGATTTGAAATAAGTTTAAAAAAATGAAATGCCCTTGTAACAGACGAGTTTTCGTCTGAAACCCAGATACTTCGAAAGAGATTGTCCATTTTGTACACGAAGTGCATCCAGTTTTTGCCGTAACCCTCTCAACTTTTTAGCACATGCTATGTGGGTGAAATGATGATACCATGCCAACTTTCAACCTTTTCAGAGTTCATTTGTAGTGCTTTCCAATTTCAGGGTCATTTAGCTAAAAAAAATCAGTAAATGCATGAAAAATAGCAAATGAAGTCAGAAAGGGTTGAAAATTGATGGCGTGGCTTCGAATGGTGCATACTGAACGCACAAAAAGTCTGGAGTTGAAATAAGTTTAAAAAAATGAAATGCCTTTGTAACAGACGAGTTTTCGTCTGAAACCCTGATACTTCGAAAGAGATTGTCCATTTTGTACACGAAGTGCTTCCAGTTTTTGCCGTAACCCTCTCAACTTTTTAGCACATGCTATGTGGGTGAAATGATGATACCATGCCAACTTTCAACCTTTTCAGAGTTCATTTGTAGTGCTTTCCAATTTCAGGGTCATTTAGCTCAAAAAAAATTAGTAAATGCATGAAAAATAGCAAATGAAGTCAGAAAGGGTTGAAAATTGATGGCGTGGCTTCGAATGGTGCATACTGAACGCACAAAAAGTCTGGTGTTGAAATAAGTTTAAAAAAATGAAATGCCTTTGTAACAGACGAGTTTTCGTCTGAAACCCTGATACTTCGAAAGAGATTGTCCATTTTGTACACGAAGTGCTTCCAGTTTTTGCCGTAACCTTCTCAACTTTTTAGCACATGCTATGTGGGTGAAATGATGATACCATGCCAACTTTCAACCTTTTTAGAGTTCATTTGTAGTGCTTTTCAATTTCAGGGTCATTTAGCTAAAAAAAAATCAGTAAATGCATGAAAAATAGCAAATGAAGTCAGAAAGGGTTGAAAATTGATGGCGTGGCTTCGAATGGTGCATACTGAATGCACAAAAAGTCTGGAGTTGAAATAAGTTTAAAAAAATGAAATGCCTTTGTAACAGACGAGTTTTCGTCTGAAACCCTGATACTTCGAAAGAGATTGTCCATTTTGTACACGAAGTGCATCCATTTTTTGCGTAACCCTCTCAACTTTTTAGCACCTGCTATGTGGGTGAAATGATGATACCATGCCAACTTTCAACCTTTTCAGAGTTCATTTGTAGTGCTTTCCAATTTCAGGGTCATTTAGCTCAAACAAAATCAATAAATGCATGAAAAATAGCAAATGAAGTCAGAAAGGGTTGAAAATTGATGGCGTGGCTTCGAATGGTGCATACTGAAGGCACAAAAAGTCTGGAGTTGAAATAAGTTTAAAAAAATGAAATGCCTTTGTAACAGACGAGTTTTCGTCTGAAACCCTGATACTTCGAAAGAGATTGTCCATTTTGTACACGAAGTGCATCCAGTTTTTGCCGTAACCCTCTCAACTTTTTAGCACATGCTATGTGGGTGAAATGATGATACCATGTCAACTTTCAACCTTTTCAGAGTTCATTTGTAGTGCTTTCCAATTTCAGGGTCATTTAGCTCAAACAAAATCAGTAAATGCATGAAAAATAGCAAATGAAGTCAGAAAGGGTTGAAAATTGATGGCGTGGCTTCGAATGGTGCATACTGAATGCACAAAAAGTCTGGAGTTGAAATAAGTTTAAAAAAATGAAATGCCTTTGTAACAGACGAGTTTTCGTCTGAAACCCTGATACTTCGAAAGAGATTGTCCATTTTGTACACGAAGTGCATCCATTTTTTGCGTAACCCTCTCAACTTTTTAGCACCTGCTATGTGGGTGAAATGATGATACCATGCCAACTTTCAACCTTTTCAGAGTTCATTTGTAGTGCTTTCCAATTTCAGGGTCATTTAGCTCAAACAAAATCAATAAATGCATGAAAAATAGCAAATGAAGTCAGAAAGGGTTGAAAATTGATGGCGTGGCTTCGAATGGTGCATACTGAAGGCACAAAAAGTCTGGAGTTGAAATAAGTTTAAAAAAATGAAATGCCTTTGTAACAGACGAGTTTTCGTCTGAAACCCTGATACTTCGAAAGAGATTGTCCATTTTGTACACGAAGTGCATCCAGTTTTTGCCGTAACCCTCTCAACTTTTTAGCACATGCTATGTGGGTGAAATGATGATACCATGTCAACTTTCAACCTTTTCAGAGTTCATTTGTAGTGCTTTCCAATTTCAGGGTCATTTAGCTCAAACAAAATCAGTAAATGCATGAAAAATAGCAAATGAAGTCAGAAAGGGTTGAAAATTGATGGCGTGGCTTCGAATGGTGCATACTGAACGCACAAAAAGTCTGGAGTTGAAATAAGTTTAAAAAAATGAAATGCCTTTGTAACAGACGAGTTTTCGTCTGAAACCCTGATACTTCGAAAGAGATTGTCCATTTTGTACACGAAGTGCTTCCAGTTTTTGCCGTAACCCTCTCAACTTTTTAGCACATGCTATGTGGGTGAAATGATGATACCATGGCAACTTTCAACCTTTTCAGAGTTCATTTGTAGTGCTTTCCAATTTCAGGGTCATTTAGCTCAAACAAAATCAATAAATGCATGAAAAATAGCAAATGAAGTCAGAAAGGGTTGAAAATTGATGGCGTGGCTTCGAATGGTGCATACTGAACGCACAAAAAGTCTGGAGTTGAAATAAGTTTAAAAAAATGAAATGCCTTTGTAACAGACGAGTTTTCGTCTGAAACCCTGATACTTCGAAAGAGATTGTCCATTTTGTACACGAAGTGCTTCCAGTTTTTGCCGTAACCCTCTCAACTTTTTAGCACATGCTATGTGGGTGAAATGATGATACCATGCCAACTTTCAACCTTTTCAGAGTTCATTTGTAGTGCTTTCCAATTTCAGGGTCATTTAGCTAAAAAAAATCAGTAAATGCATGAAAAATAGCAAATGAAGTCAGAAAGGGTTGAAAATTGATGGCGTGGCTTCGAATGGTGCATACTGAACGCACAAAAAGTCTGGAGTAGAAATAAGTTTAAAAAAATGAAATGCCTTTGTAACAGACGAGTTTTCATCTGAAACCCTGATACTTCGAAAGAGATTGTCCATTTTGTACACGAAGTGCATCCAGTTTTTGCAGTAACCCTCTCAACTTTTTAGCACATGCTATGTGGGTGAAATGATGATACCATGGCAACTTTCAACCTTTTCAGAGTTCATTTGTAGTGCTTTCCAATTTCAGGGTCATTTAGCTCAAACAAAATCAATAAATGCATGAAAAATAGCAAATGAAGTCAGAAAGGGTTGAAAATTGATGGCGTGGCTTCGAATGGTGCATACTGAACGCACAAAAAGTCTGGAGTTGAAATAAGTTTAAAAAAATGAAATGCCTTTGTAATAGAGGAGTTTTCGTCTGAAACCCTGATACTTCGAAAGAGATTGTCCATTTTGTACACGAAGTGCTTCCAGTTTTTGCCGTAACCCTCTCAACTTTTTAGCACATGCTATGTGGGTGAAATGATGATACCATGCCAACTTTCAACCTTTTCAGAGTTCATTTGTAGTGCTTTCCAATTTCAGGGTCATTTAGCTAAAAAAAATCAGTAAATGCATGAAAAATAGCAAATGAAGTCAGAAAGGGTTGAAAATTGATGGCGTGGCTTCGAATGGTGCATACTGAACGCACAAAAAGTCTGGAGTAGAAATAAGTTTAAAAAAATGAAATGCCTTTGTAACAGACGAGTTTTCATCTGAAACCCTGATACTTCGAAAGAGATTGTCCATTTTGTACACGAAGTGCATCCAGTTTTTGCAGTAACCCTCTCAACTTTTTAGCACATGCTATGTGTGTGAAATGATGATACCATGCCATCTTTCAACCTTTTAAGAGTTCATTTGTAGTGCTTATCAATTTCAGGGTCAT
Organism: Elymus sibiricus; assembly: GCA_039707655.1. Lineage (NCBI taxonomy): Eukaryota > Viridiplantae > Streptophyta > Magnoliopsida > Poales > Poaceae > Elymus > Elymus sibiricus. The sequence goes on from CM077671.1 coordinate 394,732,874, forward strand.
TTAGCTAAAAAAAATCAGTAAATGCATGAAAAATAGCAAATGAAGTCAGAAAGGGTTGAAAATTGATGGCGTGGCTTCGAATGGTGCATACTGAACACACAAAAAGTCTGGAGTTGAAATAAGTTTAAAAAAATGAAATGCCTTTGTAACAGACGAGTTTTCGTCTGAAACCCTGATACTTCGAAAGAGATTGTCCATTTTGTACACGAAGTGCTTCCAGTTTTTGTCGTAACCCTCTCAACTTTTTAGCACATGCTATGTGGGTGAAATGATGATACCATGCCAACTTTCAACCTTTTCAGAGTTCATTTGTAGTGCTTTCCAATTTCAGGGTCATTTAGCTCAAAAAAAATTAGTAAATGCATGAAAAATAGCAAATGAAGTCAGAAAGGGTTGAAAATTGATGGCGTGGCTTCGAATGGTGCATACTGAAGGCACAAAAAGTCTGGAGTTGAAATAAGTTTAAAAAAATGAAATGCCTTTGTAACAGACGAGTTTTCGTCTGAAACCCTGATACTTCGAAAGAGATTGTCCATTTTGTACACGAAGTGCATCCAGTTTTTGCCGTAACCCTCTCAACTTTTTAGCACATGCTATGTGGGTGAAATGATGATACCATGTCAACTTTCAACCTTTTCAGAGTTCATTTGTAGTGCTTTCCAATTTCAGGGTCATTTAGCTCAAACAAAATCAGTAAATGCATGAAAAATAGCAAATGAAGTCAGAAAGGGTTGAAAATTGATGGCGTGGCTTCGAATGGTGCATACTGAACGCACAAAAAGTCTGGAGTTGAAATAAGTTTAAAAAAATGAAATGCCTTTGTAACAGACGAGTTTTCGTCTGAAACCCTGATACTTCGAAAGAGATTGTCCATTTTGTACACGAAGTGCTTCCAGTTTTTGCCGTAACCCTCTCAACTTTTTAGCACATGCTATGTGGGTGAAATGATGATACCATGGCAACTTTCAACCTTTTCAGAGTTCATTTGTAGTGCTTTCCAATTTCAGGGTCATTTAGCTCAAACAAAATCAATAAATGCATGAAAAATAGCAAATGAAGTCAGAAAGGGTTGAAAATTGATGGCGTGGCTTCGAATGGTGCATACTGAACGCACAAAAAGTCTGGAGTTGAAATAAGTTTAAAAAAATGAAATGCCTTTGTAATAGAGGAGTTTTCGTCTGAAACCCTGATACTTCGAAAGAGATTGTCCATTTTGTACACGAAGTGCTTCCAGTTTTTGCCGTAACCCTCTCAACTTTTTAGCACATGCTATGTGGGTAAAATGATGATACCATGCCAACTTTCAACCTTTTCAGAGTTCATTTGTAGTGCTTTTCAATTTCAGGGTCATTTAGCTAAAAAAATCAGTAAATGCATGAAAAATAGCAAATGAAGTCAGAAAGGGTTGAAAATTGATGGCGTGGCTTCGAATGGTGCATACTGAATGCACAAAAAGTCTGGATTTGAAATAAGTTTTAAAAAATGAAATGCCCTTGTAACAGACGAGTTTTCGTCTGAAACCCAGATACTTCGAAAGAGATTGTCCATTTTGTACACGAAGTGCATCCAGTTTTTGCCGTAACCCTCTCAACTTTTTAGCACATGCTATGTGGGTGAAATGATGATACCATGCCAACTTTCAACCTTTTCAGAGTTCATTTGTAGTGCTTTCCAATTTCAGGGTCATTTAGCTAAAAAAAATCAGTAAATGCATGAAAAATAGCAAATGAAGTCAGAAAGGGTTGAAAATTGATGGCGTGGCTTCGAATGGTGCATACTGAACGCACAAAAAGTCTAGAGTAGAAATAAGTTTAAAAAAATGAAATGCCTTTGTAACAGACGAGTTTTCGTCTGAAACCCTGATACTTCGAAAGAGATTGTCCATTTTGTACACGAAGTGCATCCAGTTTTTGCAGTAACCCTCTCAACTTTTTAGCACATGCTATGTGTGTGAAATGATGATACCATGCCATCTTTCAACCTTTTCAGAGTTCATTTGTAGTGCTTATCAATTTCAGGGTCATTTAGCTAAAAAAAATCAGTAAATGCATGAAAAATAGCAAATGAAGTCAGAAAGGGTTGAAAATTGATGGCGTGGCTTCGAATGGTGCATACTGAACGCACAAAAAGTCTGGAGTTGAAATAAGTTTAAAAAAATGAAATGCCTTTGTAACAGACGAGTTTTCGTCTGAAACCCTGATACTTCGAAAGAGATTGTCCATTTTGTACACGAAGTGCTTCCAGTTTTTGTCGTAACCCTCTCAACTTTTTAGCACATGCTATGTGGGTGAAATGATGATACCATGCCAACTTTCAACCTTTTCAGAGTTCATTTGTAGTGCTTTCCAATTTCAGGGTCATTTAGCTCAAAAAAAATTAGTAAATGCATGAAAAATAGCAAATGAAGTCAGAAAGGGTTGAAAATTGATGGCGTGGCTTCGAATGGTGCATACTGAACGCACAAAAAGTCTGGTGTTGAAATAAGTTTAAAAAAATGAAATGCCTTTGTAACAGACGAGTTTTCGTCTGAAACCCTGATACTTCGAAAGAGATTGTCCATTTTGTACACGAAGTGCTTCCAGTTTTTGCCGTAACCTTCTCAACTTTTTAGCACATGCTATGTGGGTGAAATGATGATACCATGCCAACTTTCAACCTTTTTAGAGTTCATTTGTAGTGCTTTTCAATTTCAGGGTCATTTAGCTAAAAAAAAATCAGTAAATGCATGAAAAATAGCAAATGAAGTCAGAAAGGGTTGAAAATTGATGGCGTGGCTTCGAATGGTGCATACTGAATGCACAAAAAGTCTGGAGTTGAAATAAGTTTAAAAAAATGAAATGCCTTTGTAATAGACGAGTTTTCGTCTGAAACCCTGATACTTCGAAAGAGATTGTCCATTTTGTACACGAAGTGCATCCATTTTTTGCGTAACCCTCTCAACTTTTTAGCACCTGCTATGTGGGTGAAATGATGATACCATGCCAACTTTCAACCTTTTCAGAGTTCATTTGTAGTGCTTTCCAATTTCAGGGTCATTTAGCTCAAACAAAATCAATAAATGCATGAAAAATAGCAAATGAAGTCAGAAAGGGTTGAAAATTGATGGCGTGGCTTCGAATGGTGCATACTGAAGGCACAAAAAGTCTGGAGTTGAAATAAGTTTAAAAAAATGAAATGCCTTTGTAACAGACGAGTTTTCGTCTGAAACCCTGATACTTCGAAAGAGATTGTCCATTTTGTACACGAAGTGCATCCAGTTTTTGCCGTAACCCTCTCAACTTTTTAGCACATGCTATGTGGGTGAAATGATGATACCATGTCAACTTTCAACCTTTTCAGAGTTCATTTGTAGTGCTTTCCAATTTCAGGGTCATTTAGCTCAAACAAAATCAGTAAATGCATGAAAAATAGCAAATGAAGTCAGAAAGGGTTGAAAATTGATGGCGTGGCTTCGAATGGTGCATACTGAACGCACAAAAAGTCTGGAGTTGAAATAAGTTTAAAAAAATGAAAGGCCTTTGTAACAGACGAGTTTTCGTCTGAAACCCTGATACTTCGAAAGAGATTGTCCATTTTGTACACGAAGTGCTTCCAGTTTTTGCCGTAACCCTCTCAACTTTTTAGCACATGCTATGTGGGTGAAATGATGATACCATGGCAACTTTCAACCTTTTCAGAGTTCATTTGTAGTGCTTTCCAATTTCAGGGTCATTTAGCTCAAACAAAATCAATAAATGCATGAAAAATAGCAAATGAAGTCAGAAAGGGTTGAAAATTGATGGCGTGGCTTCGAATGGTGCATACTGAACGCACAAAAAGTCTGGTGTTGAAATAAGTTTAAAAAAATGAAATGCCTTTGTAACAGACGAGTTTTCGTCTGAAACCCTGATACTTCGAAAGAGATTGTCCATTTTGTACACGAAGTGCTTCCAGTTTTTGCCGTAACCTTCTCAACTTTTTAGCACATGCTATGTGGGTGAAATGATGATACCATGCCAACTTTCAACCTTTTTAGAGTTCATTTGTAGTGCTTTTCAATTTCAGGGTCATTTAGCTAAAAAAAATCAGTAAATGCATGAAAAATAGCAAATGAAGTCAGAAAGGGTTGAAAATTGATGGCGTGGCTTCGAATGGTGCATACTGAATGCACAAAAAGTCTGGAGTTGAAATAAGTTTAAAAAAATGAAATGCCTTTGTAACAGACGAGTTTTCGTCTGAAACACTGATACTTCGAAAGAGATTGTCCATTTTGTACACGAAGTGCATCCATTTTTTGCATAACCCTCTCAACTTTTTAGCACCTGCTATGTGGGTGAAATGATGATACCATGCCAACTTTCAACCTTTTCAGAGTTCATTTGTAGTGCTTTCCAATTTCAGGGTCATTTAGCTCAAACAAAATCAATAAATGCATGAAAAATAGCAAATGAAGTCAGAAAGGGTTGAAAATTGATGGCGTGGCTTCGAATGGTGCATACTGAAGGCACAAAAAGTCTGGAGTTGAAATAAGTTTAAAAAAATGAAATGCCTTTGTAACAGACGAGTTTTCGTCTGAAACCCTGATACTTCGAAAGAGATTGTCCATTTTGTACACGAAGTGCATCCAGTTTTTGCCGTAACCCTCTCAACTTTTTAGCACATGCTATGTGGGTGAAATGATGATACCATGTCAACTTTCAACCTTTTCAGAGTTCATTTGTAGTGCTTTCCAATTTCAGGGTCATTTAGCTCAAACAAAATCAGTAAATGCATGAAAAATAGCAAATGAAGTCAGAAAGGGTTGAAAATTGATGGCGTGGCTTCGAATGGTGCATACTGAACGCACAAAAAGTCTGGAGTTGAAATAAGTTTAAAAAAATGAAATGCCTTTGTAACAGACGAGTTTTCGTCTGAAACCCTGATACTTCGAAAGAGATTGTCCATTTTGTACACGAAGTGCTTCCAGTTTTTGCCGTAACCCTCTCAACTTTTTAGCACATGCTATGTGGGTGAAATGATGATACCATGGCAACTTTCAACCTTTTCAGAGTTCATTTGTAGTGCTTTCCAATTTCAGGGTCATTTAGCTCAAACAAAATCAATAAATGCATGAAAAATAGCAAATGAAGTCAGAAAGGGTTGAAAATTGATGGCGTGGCTTCGAATGGTGCATACTGAACGCACAAAAAGTCTGGAGTTGAAATAAGTTTAAAAAAATGAAATGCCTTTGTAATAGAGGAGTTTTCGTCTGAAACCCTGATACTTCGAAAGAGATTGTCCATTTTGTACACGAAGTGCTTCCAGTTTTTGCCGTAACCCTCTCAACTTTTTAGCACATGCTATGTGGGTAAAATGATGATACCATGCCAACTTTCAACCTTTTCAGAGTTCATTTGTAGTGCTTTTCAATTTCAGGGTCATTTAGCTAAAAAAATCAGTAAATGCATGAAAAATAGCAAATGAAGTCAGAAAGGGTTGAAAATTGATGGCGTGGCTTCGAATGGTGCATACTGAATGCACAAAAAGTCTGGATTTGAAATAAGTTTTAAAAAATGAAATGCCCTTGTAACAGACGAGTTTTCGTCTGAAACCCAGATACTTCGAAAGAGATTGTCCATTTTGTACACGAAGTGCATCCAGTTTTTGCCGTAACCCTCTCAACTTTTTAGCACATGCTATGTGGGTGAAATGATGATACCATGCCAACTTTCAACCTTTTCAGAGTTCATTTGTAGTGCTTTCCAATTTCAGGGTCATTTAGCTAAAAAAAATCAGTAAATGCATGAAAAATAGCAAATGAAGTCAGAAAGGGTTGAAAATTGATGGCGTGGCTTCGAATGGTGCATACTGAACGCACAAAAAGTCTAGAGTAGAAATAAGTTTAAAAAAATGAAATGCCTTTGTAACAGACGAGTTTTCGTCTGAAACCCTGATACTTCGAAAGAGATTGTCCATTTTGTACACGAAGTGCATCCAGTTTTTGCAGTAACCCTCTCAACTTTTTAGCACATGCTATGTGTGTGAAATGATGATACCATGCCATCTTTCAACCTTTTCAGAGTTCATTTGTAGTGCTTATCAATTTCAGGGTCATTTAGCTAAAAAAAATCAGTAAATGCATGAAAAATAGCAAATGAAGTCAGAAAGGGTTGAAAATTGATGGCGTGGCTTCGAATGGTGCATACTGAACGCACAAAAAGTCTGGAGTTGAAATAAGTTTAAAAAAATGAAATGCCTTTGTAACAGACGAGTTTTCGTCTGAAACCCTGATACTTCGAAAGAGATTGTCCATTTTGTACACGAAGTGCTTCCAGTTTTTGTCGTAACCCTCTCAACTTTTTAGCACATGCTATGTGGGTGAAATGATGATACCATGCCAACTTTCAACCTTTTCAGAGTTCATTTGTAGTGCTTTCCAATTTCAGGGTCATTTAGCTCAAAAAAAATTAGTAAATGCATGAAAAATAGCAAATGAAGTCAGAAAGGGTTGAAAATTGATGGCGTGGCTTCGAATGGTGCATACTGAACGCACAAAAAGTCTGGTGTTGAAATAAGTTTAAAAAAATGAAATGCCTTTGTAACAGACGAGTTTTTGTCTGAAACCCTGATACTTCGAAAGAGATTGTCCATTTTGTACACGAAGTGCTTCCAGTTTTTGCCGTAACCTTCTCAACTTTTTAGCACATGCTATGTGGGTGAAATGATGATACCATGCCAACTTTCAACCTTTTTAGAGTTCATTTGTAGTGGTTTTCAATTTCAGGGTCATTTAGCTAAAAAAAATCAGTAAATGCATGAAAAATAGCAAATGAAGTCAGAAAGGGTTGAAAATTGATGGCGTGGCTTCGAATGGTGCATACTGAATGCACAAAAAGTCTGGAGTTGAAATAAGTTTAAAAAAATGAAATGCCTTTGTAATAGACGAGTTTTCGTCTGAAACCCTGATACTTCGAAAGAGATTGTCCATTTTGTACACGAAGTGCATCCATTTTTTGCGTAACCCTCTCAACTTTTTAGCACCTGCTATGTGGGTGAAATGATGATACCATGCCAACTTTCAACCTTTTCAGAGTTCATTTGTAGTGCTTTCCAATTTCAGGGTCATTTAGCTCAAACAAAATCAATAAATGCATGAAAAATAGCAAATGAAGTCAGAAAGGGTTGAAAATTGATGGCGTGGCTTCGAATGGTGCATACTGAAGGCACAAAAAGTCTGGAGTTGAAATAAGTTTAAAAAAATGAAATGCCTTTGTAACAGACGAGTTTTCGTCTGAAACCCTGATACTTCGAAAGAGATTGTCCATTTTGTACACGAAGTGCATCCAGTTTTTGCCGTAACCCTCTCAACTTTTTAGCACATGCTATGTGGGTGAAATGATGATACCATGTCAACTTTCAACCTTTTCAGAGTTCATTTGTAGTGCTTTCCAATTTCAGGGTCATTTAGCTCAAACAAAATCAGTAAATGCATGAAAAATAGCAAATGAAGTCAGAAAGGGTTGAAAATTGATGGCGTGGCTTCGAATGGTGCATACTGAACGCACAAAAAGTCTGGAGTTGAAATAAGTTTAAAAAAATGAAAGGCCTTTGTAACAGACGAGTTTTCGTCTGAAACCCTGATACTTCGAAAGAGATTGTCCATTTTGTACACGAAGTGCTTCCAGTTTTTGCCGTAACCCTCTCAACTTTTTAGCACATGCTATGTGGGTGAAATGATGATACCATGGCAACTTTCAACCTTTTCAGAGTTCATTTGTAGTGCTTTCCAATTTCAGGGTCATTTAGCTCAAACAAAATCAATAAATGCATCAAAAATAGCAAATGAAGTCAGAAAGGGTTGAAAATTGATGGCGTGGCTTCGAATGGTGCATACTGAACGCACAAAAAGTCTGGAGTTGAAATAAGTTTAAAAAAATGAAATGCCTTTGTAATAGAGGAGTTTTCGTCTGAAACCCTGATACTTCGAAAGAGATTGTCCATTTTGTACACGAAGTGCTTCCAGTTTTTGCCGTAACCCTCTCAACTTTTTAGCACATGCTATGTGGGTAAAATGATGATACCATGCCAACTTTCAACCTTTTCAGAGTTCATTTGTAGTGCTTTTCAATTTCAGGGTCATTTAGCTAAAAAAATCAGTAAATGCATGAAAAATAGCAAATGAAGTCAGAAAGGGTTGAAAATTGATGGCGTGGCTTCGAATGGTGCATACTGAATGCACAAAAAGTCTGGATTTGAAATAAGTTTTAAAAAATGAAATGCCCTTGTAACAGACGAGTTTTCGTCTGAAACCCAGATACTTCGAAAGAGATTGTCCATTTTGTACACGAAGTGCATCCAGTTTTTGCCGTAACCCTCTCAACTTTTTAGCACATGCTATGTGGGTGAAATGATGATACCATGCCAACTTTCAACCTTTTCAGAGTTCATTTGTAGTGCTTTCCAATTTCAGGGTCATTTAGCTAAAAAAAATCAGTAAATGCATGAAAAATAGCAAATGAAGTCAGAAAGGGTTGAAAATTGATGGCGTGGCTTCGAATGGTGCATACTGAACGCACAAAAAGTCTAGAGTAGAAATAAGTTTAAAAAAATGAAATGCCTTTGTAACAGACGAGTTTTCGTCTGAAACCCTGATACTTCGAAAGAGATTGTCCATTTTGTACACGAAGTGCATCCAGTTTTTGCAGTAACCCTCTCAACTTTTTAGCACATGCTATGTGTGTGAAATGATGATACCATGCCATCTTTCAACCTTTTCAGAGTTCATTTGTAGTGCTTATCAATTTCAGGGTCATTTAGCTAAAAAAAATCAGTAAATGCATGAAAAATAGCAAATGAAGTCAGAAAGGGTTGAAAATTGATGGCGTGGCTTCGAATGGTGCATACTGAACGCACAAAAAGTCTGGAGTTGAAATAAGTTTAAAAAAATGAAATGCCTTTGTAACAGACGAGTTTTCGTCTGAAACCCTGATACTTCGAAAGAGATTGTCCATTTTGTACACGAAGTGCTTCCAGTTTTTGTCGTAACCCTCTCAACTTTTTAGCACATGCTATGTGGGTGAAATGATGATACCATGCCAACTTTCAACCTTTTCAGAGTTCATTTGTAGTGCTTTCCAATTTCAGGGTCATTTAGCTCAAAAAAAATTAGTAAATGCATGAAAAATAGCAAATGAAGTCAGAAAGGGTTGAAAATTGATGGCGTGGCTTCGAATGGTGCATACTGAACGCACAAAAAGTCTGGTGTTGAAATAAGTTTAAAAAAATGAAATGCCTTTGTAACAGACGAGTTTTCGTCTGAAACCCTGATACTTCGAAAGAGATTGTCCATTTTGTACACGAAGTGCTTCCAGTTTTTGCCGTAACCTTCTCAACTTTTTAGCACATGCTATGTGGGTGAAATGATGATACCATGCCAACTTTCAACCTTTTTAGAGTTCATTTGTAGTGCTTTTCAATTTCAGGGTCATTTAGCTAAAAAAAATCAGTAAATGCATGAAAAATAGCAAATGAAGTCAGAAAGGGTTGAAAATTGATGGCGTGGCTTCGAATGGTGCATACTGAACGCACAAAAAGTCTGGAGTTGAAATAAGTTTAAAAAAATGAAATGCCTTTGTAACAGACGAGTTTTCGTCTGAAACCCTGATACTTCGAAAGAGATTGTCCATTTTGTACACGAAGTGCTTCCAGTTTTTGTCGTAACCCTCTCAACTTTTTAGCACATGCTATGTGGGTGAAATGAAGATACCATGCCAACTTTCAACCTTTTCAGAGTTCATTTGTAGTGCTTTCCAATTTCAGGGTCATTTAGCTCAAAAAAAATTAGTAAATGCATGAAAAATAGCAAATGAAGTCAGAAAGGGTTGAAAATTGATGGCGTGGCTTCGAATGGTGCATACTGAACGCACAAAAAGTCTGGTGTTGAAATAAGTTTAAAAAAATGAAATGCCTTTGTAACAGACGAGTTTTCGTCTGAAACCCTGATACTTCGAAAGAGATTGTCCATTTTGTACACGAAGTGCTTCCAGTTTTTGCCGTAACCTTCTCAACTTTTTAGCACATGCTATGTGGGTGAAATGATGATACCATGCCAACTTTCAACCTTTTTAGAGTTCATTTGTAGTGCTTTTCAATTTCAGGGTCATTTAGCTAAAAAAAAATCAGTAAATGCATGAAAAATAGCAAATGAAGTCAGAAAGGGTTGAAAATTGATGGCGTGGCTTCGAATGGTGCATACTGAATGCACAAAAAGTCTGGAGTTGAAATAAGTTTAAAAAAATGAAATGCCTTTGTAACAGACGAGTTTTCGTCTGAAACCCTGATACTTCGAAAGAGATTGTCCATTTTGTACACGAAGTGCATCCATTTTTTGCGTAACCCTCTCGACTTTTTAGCACCTGCTATGTGGGTGAAATGATGATACCATGCCAACTTTCAACCTTTTCAGAGTTCATTTGTAGTGCTTTCCAATTTCAGGGTCATTTAGCTCAAACAAAATCAATAAATGCATGAAAAATAGCAAATGATGTCAGAAAGGGTTGAAAATTGATGGCGTGGCTTCGAATGGTGCATACTGAAGGCACAAAAAGTCTGGAGTTGAAATAAGTTTAAAAAAATGAAATGCCTTTGTAACAGACGAGTTTTCGTCTGAAACCCTGATACTTCGAAAGAGATTGTCCATTTTGTACACGAAGTGCATCCAGTTTTTGCCGTAACCCTCTCAACTTTTTAGCACATGCTATGTGGGTGAAATGATGATACCATGTCAACTTTCAACCTTTTCAGAGTTCATTTGTAGTGCTTTCCAATTTCAGGGTCATTTAGCTCAAACAAAATCAGTAAATGCATGAAAAATAGCAAATGAAGTCAGAAAGGGTTGAAAATTGATGGCGTGGCTTCGAATGGTGCATACTGAACGCACAAAAAGTCTGGAGTTGAAATAAGTTTAAAAAAATGAAATGCCTTTGTAACAGACGAGTTTTCGTCTGAAACCCTGATACTTCGAAAGAGATTGTCCATTTTGTACACGAAGTGCTTCCAGTTTTTGCCGTAACCCTCTTAACTTTTTAGCACATGCTATGTGGGTGAAATGATGATACCATGGCAACTTTCAACCTTTTCAGAGTTCATTTGTAGTGCTTTCCAATTTCAGGGTCATTTAGCTCAAACAAAATCAATAAATGCATGAAAAATAGCAAATGAAGTCAGAAAGGGTTGAAAATTGATGGCGTGGCTTCGAATGGTGCATACTGAACGCACAAAAAGTCTGGAGTTGAAATAAGTTTAAAAAAATGAAATGCCTTTGTAACAGACGAGTTTCGTCTGAAACCCTGATACTTCGAAAGAGATTGTCCATTTTGTACACGAAGTGCTTCCAGTTTTTGCCGTAACCCTCTCAACTTTTTAGCACATGCTATGTGGGTGAAATGATGATACCATGGCAACTTTCAACCTTTTCAGAGTTCATTTGTAGTGCTTTCCAATTTCAGGGTCATTTAGCTCAAACGAAATCAGTAAATGCATGAAATATAGCAAATGAAGTCAGAAAGGGTTGAAAATTGATGGCGTGGCTTGGAATGGTGCATATTGAACGCACAAAAAGTCTGGAGTTGAAATAAGTTTAAAAAAATGAAATGCCTTTGTAACAGAGGAGTTTTCGTCTGAAACCCTGATACTTCGAAAGAGATTGTCCATTTTGTACACGAAGTGCTTCCAGTTTTTGCCGTAACCCTCTCAACTTTTTAGCACATGCTATGTGGGTAAAATGATGATACCATGCCAACTTTCAACCTTTTGAGAGTTCATTTGTAGTGCTTCTCAATTTCAGGGTCATTTAGCTAAAAAAAATCAGTAAATGCATGAAAAATAGCAAATGAAGTCAGAAAGGGTTGAAAATTGATGGCGTGGCTTCGAATGGTGCATATTGAACGCACAAAAAGTCTGGAGTTCAAATAAGTTTAAAAAAATGAAATGCCTTTGTAACAGACGAGTTTTCGTCTGAAACCCTGATACTTCGAAAGAGATTGTCCATTTTGTACACGAAGTGCATCCATTTTTTGCCGTAACCCTCTCAACTTTTTAGCACATGCTATGTGGGTGAAATGATGATACCATGTCAACTTTCAACCTTTTCAGAGTTCATTTGTAGTGCTTTCCAATTTCAGGGTCATTTAGCTCAAACAAAATCAGTAAATGCATGAAAAATAGCAAATGAAGTCAGAAAGGGTTGAAAATTGATGGCGTGGCTTCGAATGGTGCATACTGAACGCACAAAAAGTCTGGAGTTGAAATAAGTTTAAAAAAATGAAATGCCTTTGTAACAGACGAGTTTTCGTCTGAAACCCTGATACTTCGAAAGAGATTGTCCATTTTGTACACGAAGTGCTTCCAGTTTTTGCCGTAACCCTCTCAACTTTTTAGCACATGCTATGTGGGTGAAATGATGATACCATGGCAACTTTCAACCTTTTCAGAGTTCATTTGTAGTGCTTTCCAATTTCAGGGTCATTTAGCTCAAACAAAATCAATAAATGCATGAAAAATAGCAAATGAAGTCAGAAAGGGTTGAAAATTGATGGCGTGGCTTCGAATGGTGCATACTGAACGCACAAAAAGTCTGGAGTTGAAATAAGTTTAAAAAAATGAAATGCCTTTGTAACAGACGAGTTTTCGTCTGAAACCCTGATACTTCGAAAGAGATTGTCCATTTTGTACACGAAGTGCTTCCAGTTTTTGCCGTAACCCTCTCAACTTTTTAGCACATGCTATGTGGGTAAAATGATGATACCATGCCAACTTTCAACCTTTTGAGAGTTCATTTGTAGTGCTTCTCAATTTCAGGGTCATTTAGCTAAAAAAAATCAGTAAATGCATGAAAAATAGCAAATGAAGTCAGAAAGGGTTGTAAATTGATGGCGTGGCTTCGAATGGTGCATATTGAACGCACAAAAATTCTGGAGTTGAAATAAGTTTAAAAAAATGAAATGCCTTTGTAACAGACGAGTTTTCGTCTGAAACCCTGATACTTCGAAAGAGATTGTCCATTTTGTACACGAAGTGCATCCAGTTTTTGCCGTAACCCTCTCAACTTTTTAGCACATGCTATGTGGGTGAAATGATGATACCATGTCAACTTTCAACCTTTTCAGAGTTCATTTGTAGTGCTTTCCAATTTCAGGGTCATTTAGCTCAAACAAAATCAGTAAATGCATGAAAAATAGCAAATGAAGTCAGAAAGGGTTGAAAATTGATGGCGTGGCTTCGAATGGTCCATACTGAACGCACAAAAAGTCTGGAGTTGAAATAAGTTTAAAAAAATGAAATGCCTTTGTAACAGACGAGTTTTCGTCTGAAACCCTGATACTTCGAAAGAGATTGTCCATTTTGTACACGAAGTGCTTCCAGTTTTTGCCGTAACCCTCTCAACTTTTTAGCACATGCTATGTGGGTGAAATGATGATACCATGGCAACTTTCAACCTTTTCAGAGTTCATTTGTAGTGCTTTCCAATTTCAGGGTCATTTAGCTCAAACAAAATCAATAAATGCATGAAAAATAGCAAATGAAGTCAGAAAGGGTTGAAAATTGATGGCGTGGCTTCGAATGGTGCATACTGAACGCACAAAAAGTCTGGAGTTGAAATAAGTTTAAAAAAATGAAATGCCTTTGTAACAGACGAGTTTTCGTCTGAAACCCTGATACTTCGAAAGAGATTGTCCATTTTGTACACGAAGTGCTTCCAGTTTTTGCCGTAACCCTCTCAACTTTTTAGCACATGCTATGTGGGTGAAATGATGATACCATGGCAACTTTCAACCTTTTCAGAGTTCATTTGTAGTGCTTTCCAATTTCAGGGTCATTTAGCTCAAACAAAATCAATAAATGCATGAAAAATAGCAAATGAAGTCAGAAAGGGTTGAAAATTGATGGCGTGGCTTCGAATAGTGCATACTGAACGCACAAAAAGTCTGGAGTTGAAATAAGTTTAAAAAAATGAAATGCCTTTGTAACAGACGAGTTTTCGTCTGAAACCCTGATACTTCGAAAGAGATTGTCCATTTTGTACACGAAGTGCTTCCAGTTTTTGCCGTAACGCTCTCAACTTTTTAGCACATGCTATGTGGGTGAAATGATGATACCATGGCAACTTTCAACCTTTTCAGAGTTCATTTGTAGTGCTTTCCAATTTCAGGGTCATTTAGCTCAAACGAAATCAGTAAATGCATGAAATATAGCAAATGAAGTCAGAAAGGGTTGAAAATTGATGGCGTGGCTTGGAATGGTGCATATTGAACGCACAAAAAGTCTGGAGTTGAAATAAGTTTAAAAAAATGAAATGCCTTTGTAACAGAGGAGTTTTCGTCTGAAACCCTGATACTTCGAAAGAGATTGTCCATTTTGTACACGAAGTGCTTCCAGTTTTTGCCGTAACCCTCTCAACTTTTTAGCACATGCTATGTGGGTAAAATGATGATACCATGCCAACTTTCAACCTTTTGAGAGTTCATTTGTAGTGCTTCTCAATTTCAGGGTCATTTAGCTAAAAAAAATCAGTAAATGCATGAAAAATAGCAAATGAAGTCAGAAAGGGTTGAAAATTGATGGCGTGGCTTCGAATGGTGCATACTGAACGCACAAAAAGTCTGGAGTTGAAATAAGTTTAAAAAAATGAAATGCCTTTGTAACAGACGAGTTTTCGTCTGAAACCCTGATACTTCGAAAGAGATTGTCCATTTTGTACACGAAGTGCATCCATTTTTTGCCGTAACCCTCTCAACTTTTTAGCACCTGCTATGTGGGTGAAATGATGATACCATGCCAACTTTCAACCTTTTCAGAGTTCATTTGTAGTGCTTTCCAATTTCAGGGTCATTTAGCTCAAACAAAATCAGTAAATGCATGAAAAATAGCAAATGAAGTCAGAAAGGGTTGAAAATTGATGGCGTGGCTTCGAATGGTGCATACTGAACGCACAAAAAGTCTGGAGTTGAAATAAGTTTAAAAAAATGAAATGCCTTTGTAACAGAGGAGTTTTCGTCTGAAACCCTGATACTTCGAAAGAGATTGTCCATTTTGTACACGAAGTGCTTCCAGTTTTTGCCGTAACCCTCTCAACTTTTTAGCACATGCTATGTGGGTAAAATGATGATACCATGCCAACTTTCAACCTTTTGAGAGTTCATTTGTAGTGCTTCTCAATTTCAGGGTCATTTAGCTAAAAAAAATCAGTAAATGCATGAAAAATAGCAAATGAAGTCAGAAAGGGTTGAAAATTGATGGCGTGGCTTCGAATGGTGCATATTGAACGCACAAAAAGTCTGGAGTTGAAATAAGTTTAAAAAAATGAAATGCCTTTGTAACAGACGAGTTTTCGTCTGAAACCCTGATACTTCGAAAGAGATTGTCCATTTTGTACACGAAGTGCATCCATTTTTTGCCGTAACCCTCTCAACTTTTTAGCACCTGCTATGTGGGTGAAATGATGATACCATGCCAACTTTCAACCTTTTCAGAGTTCATTTGTAGTGCTTTCCAATTTCAGGGTCATTTAGCTCAAACAAAATCAGTAAATGCATGAAAAATAGCAAATGAAGTCAGAAAGGGTTGAAAATTGATGGCGTGGCTTCGAATGGTGCATACTGAACGCACAAAAAGTCTGGAGTTGAAATAAGTTTAAAAAAATGAAATGCCTTTGTAACAGAGGAGTTTTCGTCTGAAACCTTGATACTTTGAAAGAGATTGTCCATTTTGTACACGAAGTGCTTCCAGTTTTTGCCGTAACCCTCTCAACTTTTTAGCACATGCTATGTGGGTAAAATGATGATACCATGCCAACTTTCAACCTTTTCAGAGTTCATTTGTAGTGCTTTTCAATTTCAGGGTCATTTAGCTAAAAAAATCAGTAAATGCATGAAAAATAGCAAATGAAGTCAGAAAGGGTTGAAAATTGATGGCGTGGCTTCGAATGGTGCATACTGAATGCACAAAAAGTCTGGAGTTGAAATAAGTTTAAAAAAATGAAATGCCTTTGTAACAGACGAGTTTTCGTCTGAAACCCTGATACTTCGAAAGAGATTGTCCATTTTGTACACGAAGTGCATCCATTTTTTGCCGTAACCCTCTCAACTTTTTAGCACCTGCTATGTGGGTGAAATGATGATACCATGCCAACTTTCAACCTTTTCAGAGTTCATTTGTAGTGCTTTCCAATTTCAGGGTCATTTAGCTCAAACAAAATCAGTAAATGCATGAAAAATAGCAAATGAAGTCAGAAAGGGTTGAAAATTGATGGCGTGGCTTCGAATGGTGCATACTATACGCACAAAAAGTCTGGAGTTGAAATAAGTTTAAAAAAATGAAATGCCTTTGTAATAGAGGAGTTTTCGTCTGAAACCCTGATACTTCGAAAGAGATTGTCCATTTTGTACACGAAGTGCTTCCAGTTTTTGCCGTAACCCTCTCAACTTTTTAGCACATGCTATGTGGGTAAAATGATGATACCATGCCAACTTTCAACCTTTTCAGAGTTCATTTGTAGTGCTTTTCAATTTCAGGGTCATTTAGCTAAAAAAAATCAGTAAATGCATGAAAAATAGCAAATGAAGTCAGAAAGGGTTGAAAATTGATGGCGTGGCTTCGAATGGTGCATACTGAATGCACAAAAAGTCTGGATTTGAAATAAGTTTAAAAAAATGAAATGCCCTTGTAACAGACGAGTTTTCGTCTGAAACCCAGATACTTCGAAAGAGATTGTCCATTTTGTACACGAAGTGCATCCAGTTTTTGCCGTAACCCTCTCAACTTTTTAGCACATGCTATGTGGGTGAAATGATGATACCATGCCAACTTTCAACCTTTTCAGAGTTCATTTGTAGTGCTTTCCAATTTCAGGGTCATTTAGCTAAAAAAAATCAGTAAATGCATGAAAAATAGCAAATGAAGTCAGAAAGGGTTGAAAATTGATGGCGTGGCTTCGAATGGTGCATACTGAACGCACAAAAAGTCTGGAGTTGAAATAAGTTTAAAAAATGAAATGCCTTTGTAACAGACGAGTTTTCGTCTGAAACCCTGATACTTCGAAAGAGATTGTCCATTTTGTACCCGAAGTGCATCCAGTTTTTGCAGTAACCCTCTCAACTTTTTAGCACATGCTATGTGTGTGAAATGATGATACCATGCCATCTTTCAACCTTTTCAGAGTTCATTTGTAGTGCTTATCAATTTCAGGGTTATTTAGCTAAAAAAAATCAGTAAATGCATGAAAAATAGCAAATGAAGTCAGAAAGGGTTGAAAATTGATGGCGTGGCTTCGAATGGTGCATACTGAACGCACAAAAAGTCTGGAGTTGAAATAAGTTTAAAAAATGAAATGCCTTTGTAACAGACGAGTTTTCGTCTGAAACCCTGATACTTCGAAAGAGATTGTCCATTTTGTACACGAAGTGCTTCCAGTTTTTGTCGTAACCCTCTCAACTTTTTAGCACATGCTATGTGGGTGAAATGATGATACCATGGCAACTTTCAACCTTTTCAGAGTTCATTTGTAGTGCTTTCCAATTTCAGGGTCATTTAGCTCAAACAAAATCAATAAATGCATGAAAAATAGCAAATGAAGTCAGAAAGGGTTGAAAATTGATGGCGTGGCTTCGAATGGTGCATACTGAACGCACAAAAAGTCTGGAGTTGAAATAAGTTTAAAAAAATGAAATGCCTTTGTAACAGACGAGTTTTCGTCTGAAACCCTGATACTTCGAAAGAGATTGTCCATTTTGTACACGAAGTACTTCCAGTTTTTGCCGTAACGCTCTCAACTTTTTAGCACATGCTATGTGGGTGAAATGATGATACCATGGCAACTTTCAACCTTTTCAGAGTTCATTTGTAGTGCTTTCCAATTTCAGGGTCATTTAGCTCAAACGAAATCAGTAAATGCATGAAATATAGCAAATGAAGTCAGAAAGGGTTGAAAATTGATGGCGTGGCTTGGAATGGTGCATATTGAACGCACAAAAAGTCTGGAGTTGAAATAAGTTTAAAAAAATGAAATGCCTTTGTAACAGAGGAGTTTTCGTCTGAAACCCTGATACTTCGAAAGAGTTTGTCCATTTTGTACACGAAGTGCTTCCAGTTTTTGCCGTAACCCTCTCAACTTTTTAGCACATGCTATGTGGGTAAAATGATGATACCATGCCAACTTTCAACCTTTTGAGAGTTCATTTGTAGTGCTTCTCAATTTCAGGGTCATTTAGCTAAAAAAAATCAGTAAATGCATGAAAAATAGCAAATGAAGTCAGAAAGGGTTGAAAATTGATGGCGTGGCTTCGAATGGTGCATATTGAACGCACAAAAAGTCTGGAGTTGAAATAAGTTTAAAAAAATGAAATGCCTTTGTAACAGACGAGTTTTCGTCTGAAACCCTGATACTTCGAAAGAGATTGTCCATTTTGTACACGAAGTGCATCCATTTTTTGCCGTAACCCTCTCAACTTTTTAGCACCTGCTATGTGGGTGAAATGATGATACCATGCCAACTTTCAACCTTTTCAGAGTTCATTTGTAGTGCTTTCCAATTTCAGGGTCATTTAGCTCAAACAAAATCAATAAATGCATGAAAAATAGCAAATGAAGTCAGAAAGGGTTGAAAATTGATGGCGTGGCTTCGAATGGTGCATACTGAACGCACAAAAAGTCTGGAGTTGAAATAAGTTTAAAAAAATGAAATGCCTTTGTAACAGACGAGTTTTCGTCTGAAACCCTGATACTTCGAAAGAGATTGTCCATTTTGTACACGAAGTACTTCCAGTTTTTGCCGTAACGCTCTCAACTTTTTAGCACATGCTATGTGGGTGAAATGATGATACCATGGCAACTTTCAACCTTTTCAGAGTTCATTTGTAGTGCTTTCCAATTTCAGGGTCATTTAGCTCAAACGAAATCAGTAAATGCATGAAATATAGCAAATGAAGTCAGAAAGGGTTGAAAATTGATGGCGTGGCTTGGAATGGTGCATATTGAACGCACAAAAAGTCTGGAGTTGAAATAAGTTTAAAAAAATGAAATGCCTTTGTAACAGAGGAGTTTTCGTCTGAAACCCTGATACTTCGAAAGAGTTTGTCCAT
The DNA here is from genome assembly GCA_039707655.1 of Elymus sibiricus. Taxonomy (NCBI): domain Eukaryota; kingdom Viridiplantae; phylum Streptophyta; class Magnoliopsida; order Poales; family Poaceae; genus Elymus; species Elymus sibiricus. The sequence goes on from CM077671.1 coordinate 394,751,968, forward strand.
TTTGTACACGAAGTGCTTCCAGTTTTTGCCGTAACCCTCTCAACTTTTTAGCACATGCTATGTGGGTAAAATGATGATACCATGCCAACTTTCAACCTTTTGAGAGTTCATTTGTAGTGCTTCTCAATTTCAGGGTCATTTAGCTAAAAAAAATCAGTAAATGCATGAAAAATAGCAAATGAAGTCAGAAAGGGTTGAAAATTGATGGCGTGGCTTCGAATGGTGCATATTGAACGCACAAAAAGTCTGGAGTTGAAATAAGTTTAAAAAAATGAAATGCCTTTGTAACAGACGAGTTTTCGTCTGAAACCCTGATACTTCGAAAGAGATTGTCCATTTTGTACACGAAGTGCATCCATTTTTTGCCGTAACCCTCTCAACTTTTTAGCACCTGCTATGTGGGTGAAATGATGATACCATGCCAACTTTCAACCTTTTCAGAGTTCATTTGTAGTGCTTTCCAATTTCAGGGTCATTTAGCTCAAACAAAATCAGTAAATGCATGAAAAATAGCAAATGAAGTCAGAAAGGGTTGAAAATTGATGGCGTGGCTTCGAATGGTGCATACTGAACGCACAAAAAGTCTGGAGTTGAAATAAGTTTAAAAAAATGAAATGCCTTTGTAACAGAGGAGTTTTCGTCTGAAACCTTGATACTTTGAAAGAGATTGTCCATTTTGTACACGAAGTGCTTCCAGTTTTTGTCGTAACCCTCTCAACTTTTTAGCACATGCTATGTGGGTAAAATGATGATACCATGCCAACTTTCAACCTTTTCAGAGTTCATTTGTAGTGCTTTTCAATTTCAGGGTCATTTAGCTAAAAAAATCAGTAAATGCATGAAAAATAGCAAATGAAGTCAGAAAGGGTTGAAAATTGATGGCGTGGCTTCGAATGGTGCATACTGAATGCACAAAAAGTCTGGAGTTGAAATAAGTTTTAAAAAATGAAATGCCTTTGTAACAGACGAGTTTTCGTCTGAAACCCTGATACTTCGAAAGAGATTGTCCATTTTGTACACGAAGTGCATCCATTTTTTGCCGTAACCCTCTCAACTTTTTAGCACCTGCTATGTGGGTGAAATGATGATACCATGCCAACTTTCAACCTTTTCAGAGTTCATTTGTAGTGCTTTCCAATTTCAGGGTCATTTAGCTCAAACAAAATCAGTAAATGCATGAAAAATAGCAAATGAAGTCAGAAAGGGTTGAAAATTGATGGCGTGGCTTCGAATGGTGCATACTAAACGCACAAAAAGTCTGGAGTTGAAATAAGTTTAAAAAAATGAAATGCCTTTGTAATAGAGGAGTTTTCGTCTGAAACCCTGATACTTCGAAAGAGATTGTCCATTTTGTACACGAAGTGCTTCCAGTTTTTGCCGTAACCCTCTCAACTTTTTAGCACATGCTATGTGGGTAAAATGATGATACCATGCCAACTTTCAACCTTTTCAGAGTTCATTTGTAGTGCTTTTCAATTTCAGGGTCATTTAGCTAAAAAAAATCAGTAAATGCATGAAAAATAGCAAATGAAGTCAGAAAGGGTTGAAAATTGATGGCGTGGCTTCGAATGGTGCATACTGAATGCACAAAAAGTCTGGATTTGAAATAAGTTTAAAAAAATGAAATGCCCTTGTAACAGACGAGTTTTCGTCTGAAACCCAGATACTTCGAAAGAGATTGTCCATTTTGTACACGAAGTGCATCCAGTTTTTGCCGTAACCCTCTCAACTTTTTAGCACATGCTATGTGGGTGAAATGATGATACCATGCCAACTTTCAACCTTTTCAGAGTTCATTTGTAGTGCTTTCCAATTTCATGGTCATTTAGCTAAAAAAAATCAGTAAATGCATGAAAAATAGCAAATGAAGTCAGAAAGGGTTGAAAATTGATGGCGTGGCTTCGAATGGTGCATACTGAACGCACAAAAAGTCTGGAGTTGAAATAAGTTTAAAAAATGAAATGCCTTTGTAACAGACGAGTTTTCGTCTGAAACCCTGATACTTCGAAAGAGATTGTCCATTTTGTACACGAAGTGCATCCAGTTTTTGCAGTAACCCTCTCAACTTTTTAGCACATGCTATGTGTGTGAAATGATGATACCATGCCATCTTTCAACCTTTTCAGAGTTCATTTGTAGTGCTTATCAATTTCAGGGTTATTTAGCTAAAAAAAATCAGTAAATGCATGAAAAATAGCAAATGAAGTCAGAAAGGGTTGAAAATTGATGGCGTGGCTTCGAATGGTGCATACTGAACGCACAAAAAGTCTGGAGTTGAAATAAGTTTAAAAAATGAAATGCCTTTGTAACAGACGAGTTTTCGTCTGAAACCCTGATACTTCGAAAGAGATTGTCCATTTTGTACACGAAGTGCTTCCAGTTTTTGTCGTAACCCTCTCAACTTTTTAGCACATGCTATGTGGGTGAAATGATGATACCATGGCAACTTTCAACCTTTTCAGAGTTCATTTGTAGTGCTTTCCAATTTCAGGGTCATTTAGCTCAAACAAAATCAATAAATGCATGAAAAATAGCAAATGAAGTCAGAAAGGGTTGAAAATTGATGGCGTGGCTTCGAATGGTGCATACTGAACGCACAAAAAGTCTGGAGTTGAAATAAGTTTAAAAAAATGAAATGCCTTTGTAACAGACGAGTTTTCGTCTGAAACCCTGATACTTCGAAAGAGATTGTCCATTTTGTACACGAAGTACTTCCAGTTTTTGCCGTAACGCTCTCAACTTTTTAGCACATGCTATGTGGGTGAAATGATGATACCATGGCAACTTTCAACCTTTTCAGAGTTCATTTGTAGTGCTTTCCAATTTCAGGGTCATTTAGCTCAAACGAAATCAGTAAATGCATGAAATATAGCAAATGAAGTCAGAAAGGGTTGAAAATTGATGGCGTGGCTTGGAATGGTGCATATTGAACGCACAAAAAGTCTGGAGTTGAAATAAGTTTAAAAAAATGAAATGCCTTTGTAACAGAGGAGTTTTCGTCTGAAACCCTGATACTTCGAAAGAGATTGTCCATTTTGTACACGAAGTGCTTCCAGTTTTTGCCGTAACCCTCTCAACTTTTTAGCACATGCTATGTGGGTAAAATGATGATACCATGCCAACTTTCAACCTTTTGAGAGTTCATTTGTAGTGCTTCTCAATTTCAGGGTCATTTAGCTAAAAAAAATCAGTAAATGCATGAAAAATAGCAAATGAAGTCAGAAAGGGTTGAAAATTGATGGCGTGGCTTCGAATGGTGCATATTGAACGCACAAAAAGTCTGGAGTTGAAATAAGTTTAAAAAAATGAAATGCCTTTGTAACAGACGAGTTTTCGTCTGAAACCCTGATACTTCGAAAGAGATTGTCCATTTTGTACACGAAGTGCATCCATTTTTTGCCGTAACCCTCTCAACTTTTTAGCACCTGCTATGTGGGTGAAATGATGATACCATGCCAACTTTCAACCTTTTCAGAGTTCATTTGTAGTGCTTTCCAATTTCAGGGTCATTTAGCTCAAACAAAATCAGTAAATGCATGAAAAATAGCAAATGAAGTCAGAAAGGGTTGAAAATTGATGGCGTGGCTTCGAATGGTGCATACTGAACGCACAAAAAGTCTGGAGTTGAAATAAGTTTAAAAAAATGAAATGCCTTTGTAACAGAGGAGTTTTCGTCTGAAACCTTGATACTTTGAAAGAGATTGTCCATTTTGTACACGAAGTGCTTCCAGTTTTTGTCGTAACCCTCTCAACTTTTTAGCACATGCTATGTGGGTAAAATGATGATACCATGCCAACTTTCAACCTTTTCAGAGTTCATTTGTAGTGCTTTTCAATTTCAGGGTCATTTAGCTAAAAAAATCAGTAAATGCATGAAAAATAGCAAATGAAGTCAGAAAGGGTTGAAAATTGATGGCGTGGCTTCGAATGGTGCATACTGAATGCACAAAAAGTCTGGAGTTGAAATAAGTTTAAAAAAATGACATGCCTTTGTAACAGACGAGTTTTCGTCTGAAACCCTGATACTTCGAAAGAGATTGTCCATTTTGTACACGAAGTGCATCCATTTTTTGCCGTAACCCTCTCAACTTTTTAGCACCTGCTATGTGGGTGAAATGATGATACCATGCCAACTTTCAACCTTTTCAGAGTTCATTTGTAGTGCTTTCCAATTTCAGGGTCATTTAGCTCAAACAAAATCAGTAAATGCATGAAAAATAGCAAATGAAGTCAGAAAGGGTTGAAAATTGATGGCGTGGCTTCGAATGGTGCATACTAAACGCACAAAAAGTCTGGAGTTGAAATAAGTTTAAAAAAATGAAATGCCTTTGTAATAGAGGAGTTTTCGTCTGAAACCCTGATACTTCGAAAGAGATTGTCCATTTTGTACACGAAGTGCTTCCAGTTTTTGCCGTAACCCTCTCAACTTTTTAGCACATGCTATGTGGGTAAAATGATGATACCATGCCAACTTTCAACCTTTTCAGAGTTCATTTGTAGTGCTTTTCAATTTCAGGGTCATTTAGCTAAAAAAAATCAGTAAATGCATGAAAAATAGCAAATGAAGTCAGAAAGGGTTGAAAATTGATGGCGTGGCTTCGAATGGTGCATACTGAATGCACAAAAAGTCTGGATTTGAAATAAGTTTAAAAAAATGAAATGCCCTTGTAACAGACGAGTTTTCGTCTGAAACCCAGATACTTCGAAAGAGATTGTCCATTTTGTACACGAAGTGCATCCAGTTTTTGCCGTAACCCTCTCAACTTTTTAGCACATGCTATGTGGGTGAAATGATGATACCATGCCAACTTTCAACCTTTTCAGAGTTCATTTGTAGTGCTTTCCAATTTCAGGGTCATTTAGCTAAAAAAAATCAGTAAATGCATGAAAAATAGCAAATGAAGTCAGAAAGGGTTGAAAATTGATGGCGTGGCTTCGAATGGTGCATACTGAACGCACAAAAAGTCTGGAGTTGAAATAAGTTTAAAAAATGAAATGCCTTTGTAACAGACGAGTTTTCGTCTGAAACCCTGATACTTCGAAAGAGATTGTCCATTTTGTACACGAAGTGCATCCAGTTTTTGCAGTAACCCTCTCAACTTTTTAGCACATGCTATGTGTGTGAAATGATGATACCATGCCATCTTTCAACCTTTTCAGAGTTCATTTGTAGTGCTTATCAATTTCAGGGTTATTTAGCTAAAAAAAATCAGTAAATGCATGAAAAATAGCAAATGAAGTCAGAAAGGGTTGAAAATTGATGGCGTGGCTTCGAATGGTGCATACTGAACGCACAAAAAGTCTGGAGTTGAAATAAGTTTAAAAAATGAAATGCCTTTGTAACAGACGAGTTTTCGTCTGAAACCCTGATACTTCGAAAGAGATTGTCCATTTTGTACACGAAGTGCTTCCAGTTTTTGTCGTAACCCTCTCAACTTTTTAGCACATGCTATGTGGGTGAAATGATGATACCATGGCAACTTTCAACCTTTTCAGAGTTCATTTGTAGTGCTTTCCAATTTCAGGGTCATTTAGCTCAAACAAAATCAATAAATGCATGAAAAATAGCAAATGAAGTCAGAAAGGGTTGAAAATTGATGGCGTGGCTTCGAATGGTGCATACTGAACGCACAAAAAGTCTGGAGTTGAAATAAGTTTAAAAAAATGAAATGCCTTTGTAACAGACGAGTTTTCGTCTGAAACCCTGATACTTCGAAAGAGATTGTCCATTTTGTACACGAAGTGCTTCCAGTTTTTGCCGTAACGCTCTCAACTTTTTAGCACATGCTATGTGGGTGAAATGATGATACCATGGCAACTTTCAACCTTTTCAGAGTTCATTTGTAGTGCTTTCCAATTTCAGGGTCATTTAGCTAAAAAAAATCAGTAAATGCATGAAAAATAGCAAATGAAGTCAGAAAGGGTTGAAAATTGATGGCGTGGCTTGGAATGGTGCATACTGAATGCACAAAAAGTCTGGAGTTGAAATAAGTTTAAAAAAATGAAATGCCTTTGTAACAGAGGAGTTTTCGTCTGAAACCCTGATACTTCGAAAGAGATTGTCCATTTTGTACACGAAGTGCTTCCAGTTTTTGCCGTAACCCTCTCAACTTTTTAGCACATGCTATGTGGGTGAAATGATGACACCATGCCAACTTTCAACCTTTTGAGAGTTCATTTGTAGTGCTTTCCAATTTCAGGGTCATTTAGCTCAAACAAAATCAATAAATGCATGAAAAATAGCAAATGAAGTCAGAAAGGGTTGAAAATTGATGGCGTGGCTTCGAATGGTGCATATTGAACGCACAAAAAGTCTGGAGTTGAAATAAGTTTAAAAAAATGAAATGCCTTTGTAACAGACGAGTTTTCGTCTGAAACCCTGATACTTCGAAAGAGATTGTCCATTTTGTACACGAAGTGCATCCATTTTTTGCCGTAACCCTCTCAACTTTTTAGCACCTGCTATGTGGGTGAAATGATGATACCATGCCAACTTTCAACCTTTTCAGAGTTCATTTGTAGTGCTTTCCAATTTCAGGGTCATTTAGCTCAAACAAAATCAGTAAATGCATGAAAAATAGCAAATGAAGTCAGAAAGGGTTGAAAATTGATGGCGTGGCTTCGAATGGTGCATACTGAACGCACAAAAAGTCTGGAGTTGAAATAAGTTTAAAAAATGAAATGCCTTTGTAACAGACGAGTTTTCGTCTGAAACCCTGATACTTCGAAAGAGATTGTCCATTTTGTACACGAAGTGCTTCCAGTTTTTGTCGTAACCCTCTCAACTTTTTAGCACATGCTATGTGGGTGAAATGATGATACCATGGCAACTTTCAACCTTTTCAGAGTTCATTTGTAGTGCTTTCCAATTTCAGGGTCATTTAGCTCAAACGAAATCAATAAATGCATGAAAAATAGCAAATGAAGTCAGAAAGGGTTGAAAATTGATGGCGTGGCTTCGAATGGTGCATACTGAACGCACAAAAAGTCTGGAGTTGAAATAAGTTTAAAAAAATGAAATGCCTTTGTAACAGACGAGTTTTCGTCTGAAACCCTGATACTTCGAAAGAGATTGTCCATTTTGTACACGAAGTGCTTCCAGTTTTTGCCGTAACGCTCTCAACTTTTTAGCACATGCTATGTGGGTGAAATGATGATACCATGGCAACTTTCAACCTTTTCAGAGTTCATTTGTAGTGCTTTCCAATTTCAGGGTCATTTAGCTAAAAAAAATCAGTAAATGCATGAAAAATAGCAAATGAAGTCAGAAAGGGTTGAAAATTGATGGCGTGGCTTGGAATGGTGCATATTGAACGCACAAAAAGTCTGGAGTTGAAATAAGTTTAAAAAAATGAAATGCCTTTGTAACAGAGGAGTTTTCGTCTGAAACCCTGATACTTCGAAAGAGATTGTCCATTTTGTACACGAAGTGCTTCCAGTTTTTGCCGTAACCCTCTCAACTTTTTAGCACATGCTATGTGGGTGAAATGATGACACCATGCCAACTTTCAACCTTTTGAGAGTTCATTTGTAGTGCTTTCCAATTTCAGGGTCATTTAGCTCAAACAAAATCAATAAATGCATGAAAAATAGCAAATGAAGTCAGAAAGGGTTGAAAATTGATGGCGTGGCTTCGAATGGTGCATATTGAACGCACAAAAAGTCTGGAGTTGAAATAAGTTTAAAAAAATGAAATGCCTTTGTAACAGACGAGTTTTCGTCTGAAACCCTGATACTTCGAAAGAGATTGTCCATTTTGTACACGAAGTGCATCCATTTTTTGCCGTAACCCTCTCAACTTTTTAGCACCTGCTATGTGGGTGAAATGATGATACCATGCCAACTTTCAACCTTTTCAGAGTTCATTTGTAGTGCTTTCCAATTTCAGGGTCATTTAGCTCAAACAAAATCAGTAAATGCATGAAAAATAGCAAATGAAGTCAGAAAGGGTTGAAAATTGATGGCGTGGCTTCGAATGGTGCATACTGAACGCACAAAAAGTCTGGAGTTGAAATAAGTTTAAAAAAATGAAATGCCTTTGTAACAGAGGAGTTTTCGTCTGAAACCCTGATACTTCGAAAGAGATTGTCCATTTTGTACACGAAGTGCTTCCAGTTTTTGCCGTAACCCTCTCAACTTTTTAGCACATGCTATGTGGGTGAAATGATGATACCATGGCAACTTTCAACCTTTTCAGAGTTCATTTGTAGTGCTTTCCAATTTCAGGGTCATTTAGCTCAAACGAAATCAGTAAATGCATGAAAAATAGCAAATGAAGTCAGAAAGGGTTGAAAATTGATGGCGTGGCTTCGAATGGTGCATACTGAATGCACAAAAAGTCTGGAGTTGAAATAAGTTTAAAAAAATGAAATGCCTTTGTAACAGACGAGTTTTCGTCTGAAACCCTGATACTTCGAAAGAGATTGTCCATTTTGTACACGAAGTGCATCCATTTTTTGCCGTAACCCTCTCAACTTTTTAGCACCTGCTATGTGGGTGAAATGATGATACCATGCCAACTTTCAACCTTTTCAGAGTTCATTTGTAGTGCTTTCCAATTTCAGGGTCATTTAGCTCAAACAAAATCAGTAAATGCATGAAAAATAGCAAATGAAGTCAGAAAGGGTTGAAAATTGATGGCGTGGCTTCGAATGGTGCATACTGAACGCACAAAAAGTCTGGAGTTGAAATAAGTTTAAAAAAATGAAATGCCTTTGTAACAGAGGAGTTTTCGTCTGAAACCCTGATACTTCGAAAGAGATTGTCCATTTTGTACACGAAGTGCTTCCAGTTTTTGCCGTAACCCTCTCAACTTTTTAGCACATGCTATGTGGGTGAAATGATGATACCATGGCAACTTTCAACCTTTTCAGAGTTCATTTGTAGTGCTTTCCAATTTCAGGGTCATTTAGCTCAAACGAAATCAGTAAATGCATGAAAAATAGCAAATGAAGTCAGAAAGGGTTGAAAATTGATGGCGTGGCTTCGAATGGTGCATACTGAATGCACAAAAAGTCTGGAGTTGAAATAAGTTTAAAAAAATGAAATGCCTTTGTAACAGACGAGTTTTCGTCTGAAACCCTGATACTTCGAAAGAGATTGTCCATTTTGTACACGAAGTGCATCCATTTTTTGCCGTAACCCTCTCAACTTTTTAGCACCTGCTATGTGGGTGAAATGATGATACCATGCCAACTTTCAACCTTTTCAGAGTTCATTTGTAGTGCTTTCCAATTTCAGGGTCATTTAGCTCAAACAAAATCAGTAAATGCATGAAAAATAGCAAATGAAGTCAGAAAGGGTTGAAAATTGATGGCGTGGCTTCGAATGGTGCATACTAAACGCACAAAAAGTCTGGAGTTGAAATAAGTTTAAAAAAATGAAATGCCTTTGTAATAGAGGAGTTTTCGTCTGAAACCCTGATACTTCGAAAGAGATTGTCCATTTTGTACACGAAGTGCTTCCAGTTTTTGCCGTAACCCTCTCAACTTTTTAGCACATGCTATGTGGGTAAAATGATGATACCATGCCAACTTTCAACCTTTTCAGAGTACATTTGTAGTGCTTTTCAATTTCAGGGTCATTTAGCTAAAAAAAATCAGTAAATGCATGAAAAATAGCAAATGAAGTCAGAAAGGGTTGAAAATTGATGGCGTGGCTTCGAATGGTGCATACTGAATGCACAAAAAGTCTGGATTTGAAATAAGTTTAAAAAAATGAAATGCCCTTGTAACAGACGAGTTTTCGTCTGAAACCCAGATACTTCGAAAGAGATTGTCCATTTTGTACACGAAGTGCATCCAGTTTTTGCCGTAACCCTCTCAACTTTTTAGCACATGCTATGTGGGTGAAATGATGATACCATGCCAACTTTCAACCTTTTCAGAGTTCATTTGTAGTGCTTTCCAATTTCAGGGTCATTTAGCTAAAAAAAATCAGTAAATGCATGAAAAATAGCAAATGAAGTCAGAAAGGGTTGAAAATTGATGGCGTGGCTTCGAATGGTGCATACTGAACGCACAAAAAGTCTGGAGTTGAAATAAGTTTAAAAAAATGAAATGCCTTTGTAACAGACGAGTTTTCGTCTGAAACCCAGATACTTCGAAAGAGATTGTCCATTTTGTACACGAAGTGCATCCAGTTTTTGCAGTAACCCTCTCAACTTTTTAGCACATGCTATGTGTGTGAAATGATGATACCATGCCATCTTTCAACCTTTTCAGAGTTCATTTGTAGTGCTTATCAATTTCAGGGTTATTTAGCTAAAAAAAATCAGTAAATGCATGAAAAATAGCAAATGAAGTCAGAAAGGGTTGAAAATTGATGGCGTGGCTTCGAATGGTGCATACTGAACGCACAAAAAGTCTGGAGTTGAAATAAGTTTAAAAAAATGAAATGCCTTTGTAACAGACGAGTTTTCGTCTGAAACCCTGATACTTCGAAAGAGATTGTCCATTTTGTACACAAAGTGCTTCCAGTTTTTGTCGTAACCCTCTCAACTTTTTAGCACATGCTATGTGGGTGAAATGATGATACCATGCCAACTTTCAACCTTTTCAGAGTTCATTTGTAGTGCTTTCCAATTTCAGGGTCATTTAGCTCAAAAAAATCAGTAAATGCATGAAAAATAGCAAATGAAGTTAGAAAGGGTTGAAAATTGATGGCGTGGCTTCGAATGGTGCATACTGAACGCACAAAAAGTCTGGTGTTGAAATAAGTTTAAAAAAATGAAATGCCTTTGTAACAGACGAGTTTTCGTCTGAAACCCTGATACTTCGAAAGAGATTGTCCATTTTGTACACGAAGTGCTTCCAGTTTTTGCCGTAACCTTCTCAACTTTTTAGCACATGCTATGTGGGTGAAATGATGATACCATGCCAACTTTAGACCTTTTCAGAGTTCATTTGTAGTGCTTTTCAATTTCAGGGTCATTTAGCTAAAAAAAATCAGTAAATGCATGAAAAATAGCAAATGAAGTCAGAAAGGGTTGAAAATTGATGGCGTGGCTTCGAATGGTGCATACTGAATGCACAAAAAGTCTGGAGTTGAAATAAGTTTAAAAAAATGAAATGCCTTTGTAACAGACGAGTTTTCGTCTGAAACCCTGATACTTCGAAAGAGATTGTCCATTTTGTACACGAAGTGCTTCCAGTTTTTGTCGTAACCCTCTCAACTTTTTAGCACATGCTATGTGGGTGAAATGATGATACCATGCCAACTTTCAACCTTTTCAGAGTTCATTTGTAGTGCTTTCCAATTTCAGGGTCATTTAGCTAAAAAAAATCAGTAAATGCATGAAAAATAGCAAATGAAGTCAGAAAGGGTTGAAAATTGATGGCGTGGCTTCGAATGGTGCATACTGAACGCACAAAAAGTCTGGAGTTGAAATAAGTTTAAAAAAATGAAATGCCTTTGTAACAGACGAGTTTTCGTCTGAAACCCTGATACTTCGAAAGAGATTGTCCATTTTGTACACGAAGTGCATCCATTTTTTGCGTAACCCTCTCAACTTTTTAGCACCTGCTATGTGGGTGAAATGATGACACCATGCCAACTTTCAACCTTTTCAAAGTTCATTTGTAGTGCTTTCCAATTTCAGGGTCATTTAGCTCAAACAAAATCAATAAATGCATGAAAAATAGCAAATGAAGTCAGAAAGGGTTGACAATTGATGGCGTGGCTTCGAATGGTGCATACTGAACGCACAAAAAGTCTGGAGTTGAAATAAGTTTAAAAAAATGAAATGCCTTTGTAACAGACGAGTTTTCGTCTGAAACCCTGATACTTCGAAAGAGATTGTCCATTTTGTACACGAAGTGCATCCAGTTTTTGCCGTAACCCTCTCAACTTTTTAGCACATGCTATGTGGGTGAAATGATGATACCATGTCAACTTTCAACCTTTTCAGAGTTCATTTGTAGTGCTTTCCAATTTCAGGGTCATTTAGCTCAAACAAAATCAGTAAATGCATGAAAAATAGCAAATGAAGTCAGAAAGGGTTGAAAATTGATGGCGTGGCTTCGAATGGTGCATACTGAACGCACAAAAAGTCTGGAGTTGAAATAAGTTTAAAAAAATGAAATGCCTTTGTAACAGACGAGTTTTCGTCTGAAACCCTGATACTTCGAAAGAGATTGTCCATTTTGTACACGAAGTGCTTCCAGTTTTTGCCGTAACCCTCTCAAGTTTTTAGCACATGCTATGTGGGTGAAATGATGATACCATGGCAACTTTCAACCTTTTCAGAGTTCATTTGTAGTGCTTTCCAATTTCAGGGTCATTTAGCTCAAACGAAATCAGTAAATGCATGAAAAATAGCAAATGAAGTCAGAAAGGGTTGAAAATTGATGGCGTGGCTTCGAATGGTGCATACTGAACGCACAAAAAGTCTGGAGTTGAAATAAGTTTAAAAAAATGAAATGCCTTTGTAACAGACGAGTTTTCGTCTGAAACCCTGATACTTCGAAAGAGATTGTCCATTTTGTACACGAAGTGTATCCATTTTTTGCCGTAACCCTCTCAACTTTTTAGCACCTGCTATGTGGGTGAAATGATGATACCATGCCAACTTTCAACCTTTTCAGAGTTCATTTGTAGTGCTTTCCAATTTCAGGGTCATTTAGCTCAAACAAAATCAGTAAATGCATGAAAAATAGCAAATGAAGTCAGAAAGGGTTGAAAATTGATGGCGTGGCTTCGAATGGTGCATACTGAACGCACAAAAAGTCTGGAGTTGAAATAAGTTTAAAAAAATGAAATGCCTTTGTAACAGACGAGTTTTCGTCTGAGACCCTGATACTTCGAAAGAGATTGTCCATTTTGTACACGAAGTGCATCCATTTTTTGCCGTAACCCTCTCAACTTTTTAGCACCTGCTATGTGGGTGAAATGATGATACCATGCCAACTTTCAACCTTTTCAGAGTTCATTTGTAGTGCTTTCCAATTTCAGGGTCATTTAGCTCAAACAAAATCAGTAAATGCATGAAAAATAGCAAATGAAGTCAGAAAGGGTTGAAAATTGATGGCGTGGCTTCGAATGGTGCATACTGAACGCACAAAAAGTCTGGAGTTGAAATAAGTTTAAAAAAATGAAATGCCTTTGTAACAGACGAGTTTTCGTCTGAAACCCTGATACTTCGAAAGAGATTGTCCATTTTGTACACGAAGTGCATCCAGTTTTTGCCGTAACCCTCTCAACTTTTTAGCACATGCTATGTGGGTGAAATGATGATACCATGCCAACTTTCAACCTTTTCAGAGTTCATTTGTAGTGCTTATCAATTTCAGGGTCATTTAGGTAAAAAAAATCAGTAAATGCATGAAAAATAGCAAATGAAGTCAGAAAGGGTTGAAAATTGATGGCGTGGCTTCGAATGGTGCATACTGAACGCACAAAAAGTCTGGAGTTGAAATAAGTTTAAAAAAATGAAATGCCTTTGTAACAGACGAGTTTTCGTCTGAAACCCTGATACTTCGAAAGAGATTGTCCATTTTGTACACGAAGTGCATCCATTTTTTGCCGTAACCCTCTCAACTTTTTAGCACCTGCTATGTGGGTGAAATGATGATACCATGCCAACTTTCAACCTTTTCAGAGTTCATTTGTAGAGCTTTCCAATTTCAGGGTCATTTAGCTCAAACAAAATCAGTAAATGCATGAAAAATAGCAAATGAAGTCAGAAAGGGTTGAAAATTGATGGCGTGGCTTCGAATGGTGCATACTGAACGCACAAAAAGTCTGGAGTTGAAATAAGTTTAAAAAAATGAAATGCCTTTGTAACAGACGAGTTTTCGTCTGAAACCCTGATACTTCGAAAGAGATTGTCCATTTTGTACACGAAGTGCATCCATTTTTTGCCGTAACCCTCTCAACTTTTTAGCACCTGCTATGTGGGTGAAATGATGATACCATGCCAACTTTCAACCTTTTCAGAGTTCATTTGTAGTGCTTTCCAATTTCAGGGTCATTTAGCTCAAACAAAATCAGTAAATGCATGAAAAATAGCAAATGAAGTCAGAAAGGGTTGAAAATTGATGGCGTGGCTTCGAATGGTGCATACTGAACGCACAAAAAGTCTGGAGTTGAAATAAGTTTAAAAAAATGAAATGCCTTTGTAACAGACGAGTTTTCGTCTGAAACCCTGATACTTCGAAAGAGATTGTCCATTTTGTACACGAAGTGCATCCAGTTTTTGCCGTAACCCTCTCAACTTTTTAGCACATGCTATGTGGGTGAAATGATGATACCATGCCAACTTTCAACCTTTTCAGAGTTCATTTGTAGTGCTTATCAATTTCAGGGTCATTTAGGTAAAAAAAATCAGTAAATGCATGAAAAATAGCAAATGAAGTCAGAAAGGGTTGAAAATTGATGGCGTGGCTTCGAATGGTGCATACTGAACGCACAAAAAGTCTGGAGTTGAAATAAGTTTAAAAAAATGAAATGCCTTTGTAACAGACGAGTTTTCGTCTGAAACCCTGATACTTCGAAAGAGATTGTCCATTTTGTACACGAAGTGCATCCATTTTTTGCCGTAACCCTCTCAACTTTTTAGCACCTGCTATGTGGGTGAAATGATGATACCATGCCAACTTTCAACCTTTTCAGAGTTCATTTGTAGTGCTTTCCAATTTCAGGGTCATTTAGCTCAAACAAAATCAGTAAATGCATGAAAAATAGCAAATGAAGTCAGAAAGGGTGGAAAATTGATGGCGTGGCTTCGAATGGTGCATACTGAACGCACAAAAAGTCTGGAGTTGAAATAAGTTTAAAAAAATGAAATGCCTTTGTAACAGAGGAGTTTTCGTCTGAAACCCTGATACTTTGAAAGAGATTGTCCATTTTGTACACGAAGTGCTTCCAGTTTTTGCCGTAGCCCTCTCAACTTTTTAGCACATGCTATGTGGGTAAAATGATGATACCATGCCAACTTTCAACCTTTTCAGAGTTCATTTGTAGTGCTTTTCAATTTCAGGGTCATTTAGCTAAAAAAAATCAGTAAATGCATGAAAAATAGCAAATGAAGTCAGAAAGGGTTGAAAATTGATGGCGTGGCTTCGAATGGTGCATACTGAATGCACAAAAAGTCTGGAGTTGAAATAAGTTTAAAAAAATGAAATGCCTTTGTAACAGACGAGTTTTCGTCTGAAACTCTGATACTTCGAAAGAGATTGTCCATTTTGTACACGAAGTGCATCCATTTTTTGCCGTAACCCTCTCAACTTTTTAGCACCTGCTATGTGGGTGAAATGATGATACCATGCCAACTTTCAACCTTTTCAGAGTTCATTTGTAGTGCTTTCCAATTTCAGGGTCATTTAGCTCAAACAAAATCAGTAAATGCATGCAAAATAGCAAATGAAGTCAGAAAGGGTTGAAAATTGATGGCGTGGCTTCGAATGGTGCATACTGAACGCACAAAAAGTCTGGAGTTGAAATAAGTTTAAAAAAATAAAATGCCTTTGTAACAGAGGAGTTTTCGTCTGAAACATTGATACTTTGAAAGAGATTGTCCATTTTGTACACGAAGTGCTTCCAGTTTTTGCCGTAACCCTCTCAACTTTTTAGCACATGCTATGTGGGTAAAATGATGATACCATGCCAACTTTCAACCTTTTCAGAGTTCATTTGTAGTGCTTTTCAATTTCAGGGTCATTTAGCTAAAAAAATCAGTAAATGCATGAAAAATAGCAAATGAAGTCAGAAAGGGTTGAAAATTGATGGCGTGGCTTCGAATGGTGCATACTGAATGCACAAAAAGTCTGGAGTTGAAATAAGTTTAAAAAAATGAAATGCCTTTGTAATAGACGAGTTTTCGTCTGAAACCCTGATACTTCGAAAGAGATTGTCCATTTTGTACACGAAGTGCATCCATTTTTTGCCGTAACCCTCTCAACTTTTTAGCACCTGCTATGTGGGTGAAATGATGATACCATGCCAACTTTCAACCTTTTCAGAGTTCATTTGTAGTGCTTTCCAATTTCAGGGTCATTTAGCTCAAACAAAATCAGTAAATGCATGAAAAATAGCAAATGAAGTCAGAAAGGGTTGAAAATTGATGGCGTGGCTTCGAATGGTGCATACTAAACGCACAAAAAGTCTGGAGTTGAAATAAGTTTAAAAAAATGAAATGCCTTTGTAATAGAGGAGTTTTCGTCTGAAACCCTGATACTTCGAAAGAGATTGTCCATTTTGTACACGAAGTGCTTCCAGTTTTTGACGTAACCCTCTCAACTTTTTAGCACATGCTATGTGGGTAAAATGATGATACCATGCCAACTTTCAACCTTTTCAGAGTTCATTTGTAGTGCTTTTCAATTTCAGGGTCATTTAGCTAAAAAAAATCAGGAAATGCATGAAAAATAGCAAATGAAGTCAGAAAGGGTTGAAAATTGATGGCGTGGCTTCGAATGGTGCATACTGAATGCACAAAAAGTCTGGATTTGAAATAAGTTTAAAAAAAATGAAATGCCCTTGTAACAGACGAGTTTTCGTCTGAAACCCAAATACTTCGAAAGAGATTGTCCATTTTGTACACGAAGTGCATCCAGTTTTTGCCGTAACCCTCTCAACTTTTTAGCACATGCTATGTGGGTGAAATGATGATACCATGCCAACTTTCAACCTTTTCAGAGTTCATTTGTAGTGCTTTCCAATTTCAGGGTCATTTAGCTAAAAAAAATCAGTAAATGCATGAAAAATAGCAAATGAAGTCAGAAAGGGTTGAAAATTGATGGCGTGGCTTCGAATGGTGCATACTGAACGCACAAAAAGTCTGGAGTTGAAATAAGTTTAAAAAAATGAAATGCCTTTGTAACAGACGAGTTTTCGTCTGAAACCCTGATACTTCGAAAGAGATTGTCCATTTTGTACACGAAGTGCATCCATTTTTTGCCGTAACCCTCTCAACTTTTTAGCACCTGCTATGTGGGTGAAATGATGATACCATGCCAACTTTCAACCTTTTCA
This sequence comes from Elymus sibiricus, assembly GCA_039707655.1. Classification (NCBI taxonomy): domain Eukaryota; kingdom Viridiplantae; phylum Streptophyta; class Magnoliopsida; order Poales; family Poaceae; genus Elymus; species Elymus sibiricus. The sequence goes on from CM077671.1 coordinate 394,768,939, forward strand.
GAGTTCATTTGTAGTGCTTTCCAATTTCAGGGTCATTTAGCTCAAACAAAATCAGTAAATGCATGAAAAATAGCAAATGAAGTCAGAAAGGGTGGAAAATTGATGGCGTGGCTTCGAATGGTGCATACTGAACGCACAAAAAGTCTGGAGTTGAAATAAGTTTAAAAAAATGAAATGCCTTTGTAACAGAGGAGTTTTCGTCTGAAACCCTGATACTTTGAAAGAGATTGTCCATTTTGTACACGAAGTGCTTCCAGTTTTTGCCGTAGCCCTCTCAACTTTTTAGCACATGCTATGTGGGTAAAATGATGATACCATGCCAACTTTCAACCTTTTCAGAGTTCATTTGTAGTGCTTTTCAATTTCAGGGTCATTTAGCTAAAAAAAATCAGTAAATGCATGAAAAATAGCAAATGAAGTCAGAAAGGGTTGAAAATTGATGGCGTGGCTTCGAATGGTGCATACTGAATGCACAAAAAGTCTGGAGTTGAAATAAGTTTAAAAAAATGAAATGCCTTTGTAACAGACGAGTTTTCGTCTGAAACTCTGATACTTCGAAAGAGATTGTCCATTTTGTACACGAAGTGCATCCATTTTTTGCCGTAACCCTCTCAACTTTTTAGCACCTGCTATGTGGGTGAAATGATGATACCATGCCAACTTTCAACCTTTTCAGAGTTCATTTGTAGTGCTTTCCAATTTCAGGGTCATTTAGCTCAAACAAAATCAGTAAATGCATGCAAAATAGCAAATGAAGTCAGAAAGGGTTGAAAATTGATGGCGTGGCTTCGAATGGTGCATACTGAACGCACAAAAAGTCTGGAGTTGAAATAAGTTTAAAAAAATGAAATGCCTTTGTAACAGAGGAGTTTTCGTCTGAAACCTTGATACTTTGAAAGAGATTGTCCATTTTGTACACGAAGTGCTTCCAGTTTTTGCCGTAACCCTCTCAACTTTTTAGCACATGCTATGTGGGTAAAATGATGATACCATGCCAACTTTCAACCTTTTCAGAGTTCATTTGTAGTGCTTTTCAATTTCAGGGTCATTTAGCTAAAAAAATCAGTAAATGCATGAAAAATAGCAAATGAAGTCAGAAAGGGTTGAAAATTGATGGCGTGGCTTCGAATGGTGCATACTGAATGCACAAAAAGTCTGGAGTTGAAATAAGTTTAAAAAAATGAAATGCCTTTGTAATAGACGAGTTTTCGTCTGAAACCCTGATACTTCGAAAGAGATTGTCCATTTTGTACACGAAGTGCATCCATTTTTTGCCGTAACCCTCTCAACTTTTTAGCACCTGCTATGTGGGTGAAATGATGATACCATGCCAACTTTCAACCTTTTCAGAGTTCATTTGTAGTGCTTTCCAATTTCAGGGTCATTTAGCTCAAACAAAATCAGTAAATGCATGAAAAATAGCAAATGAAGTCAGAAAGGGTTGAAAATTGATGGCGTGGCTTCGAATGGTGCATACTAAACGCACAAAAAGTCTGGAGTTGAAATAAGTTTTAAAAAATGAAATGCCTTTGTAATAGAGGAGTTTTCGTCTGAAACCCTGATACTTCGAAAGAGATTGTCCATTTTGTACACGAAGTGCTTCCAGTTTTTGCCGTAACCCTCTCAACTTTTTAGCACATGCTATGTGGGTAAAATGATGATACCATGCCAACTTTCAACCTTTTCAGAGTTCATTTGTAGTGCTTTTCAATTTCAGGGTCATTTAGCTAAAAAAAATCAGTAAATGCATGAAAAATAGCAAATGAAGTCAGAAAGGGTTGAAAATTGTTGGCGTGGCTTCGAATGGTGCATACTGAATGCACAAAAAGTCTGGATTTGAAATAAGTTTAAAAAAATGAAATGCCCTTGTAACAGACGAGTTTTCGTCTGAAACCCAAATACTTCGAAAGAGATTGTCCATTTTGTACACGAAGTGCATCCAGTTTTTGCCGTAACCCTCTCAACTTTTTAGCACATGCTATGTGGGTGAAATGATGATACCATGCCAACTTTCAACCTTTTCAGAGTTCATTTGTAGTGCTTTCCAATTTCAGGGTCATTTAGCTAAAAAAATCAGTAAATGCATGAAAAATAGCAAATGAAGTCAGAAAGGGTTGAAAATTGATGGCGTGGCTTCGAATGGTGCATACTGAACGCACAAAAAGTCTGGAGTTGAAATAAGTTTAAAAAAATGAAATGCCTTTGTAACAGACGAGTTTTCGTCTGAAACCCTGATACTTCGAAAGAGATTGTCCATTTTGTACACGAAGTGCTTCCAGTTTTTGTCGTAACCCTCTCAACTTTTTAGCACATGCTATGTGGGTGAAATGATGATACCATGCCAACTTTCAACCTTTTCAGAGTTCATTTGTAGTGCTTTCCAATTTCAGGGTCATTTAGCTCAAACAAAATCAGTAAATGCATGAAAAATAGCAAATGAAGTCAGAAAGGGTGGAAAATTGATGGCGTGGCTTCAAATGGTGCATACTGAACGCACAAAAAGTCTGGAGTTGAAATAAGTTTAAAAAAATGAAATGCCTTTGTAACAGAGGAGTTTTCGTCTGAAACCCTGATACTTTGAAAGAGATTGTCCATTTTGTACACGAAGTGCTTCCAGTTTTTGCCGTAGCCCTATCAACTTTTTAGCACATGCTATGTGGGTAAAATGATGATACCATGCCAACTTTCAACCTTTTCAGAGTTCATTTGTAGTGCTTTTCAATTTCAGGGTCATTTAGCTAAAAAAAATCAGTAAATGCATGAAAAATAGCAAATGAAGTCAGAAAGGGTTGAAAATTGATGGCGTGGCTTCGAATGGTGCATACTGAATGCACAAAAAGTCTGGAGTTGAAATAAGTTTAAAAAAATGAAATGCCTTTGTAACAGACGAGTTTTCGTCTGAAACCCTGATACTTCGAAAGAGATTGTCCATTTTGTACACGAAGTGCATCCATTTTTTGCCGTAACCCTCTCAACTTTTTAGCACCTGCTATGTGGGTGAAATGATGATACCATGCCAACTTTCAACCTTTTCAGAGTTCATTTGTAGTGCTTTCCAATTTCAGGGTCATTTAGCTCAAACAAAATCAGTAAATGCATGAAAAATAGCAAATGAAGTCAGAAAGGGTTGAAAATTGATGGCGTGGCTTCGAATGGTGCATACTGAACGCACAAAAAGTCTGGAATTGAAATAAGTTTAAAAAAATGAAATGCCTTTGTAACAGAGGAGTTTTCGTCTGAAACCTTGATACTTTGAAAGAGATTGTCCATTTTGTACACGAAGTGCTTCCAGTTTTTGCCGTAACCCTCTCAACTTCTTAGCACATGCTATGTGGGTAAAATGATGATACCATGCCAACTTTCAACCTTTTCAGAGTTCATTTGTAGTGCTTTTCAATTTCAGGGTCATTTAGCTAAAAAAATCAGTAAATGCATGAAAAATAGCAAATGAAGTCAGAAAGGGTTGAAAATTGATGGCGTGGCTTCGAATGGTGCATACTGAATGCACAAAAAGTCTGGAGTTGAAATAAGTTTAAAAAAATGAAATGCCTTTGTAACAGACGAGTTTTCGTCTGAAACCCTGATACTTCGAAAGAGATTGTCCATTTTGTACACGAAGTGCATCCATTTTTTGCCGTAACCCTCTCAACTTTTTAGCACCTGCTATGTGGGTGAAATGATGATACCATGCCAACTTTCAACCTTTTCAGAGTTCATTTGTAGTGCTTTCCAATTTCAGGGTCATTTAGCTCAAACAAAATCAGTAAATGCATGAAAAATAGCAAATGAAGTCAGAAAGGGTTGAAAATTGATGGCGTGGCTTCGAATGGTGCATACTAAACGCACAAAAAGTCTGGAGTTGAAATAAGTTTAAAAAAATGAAATGCCTTTGTAATAGAGGAGTTTTCATCTGAAACCCTGATACTTCGAAAGAGATTGTCCATTTTGTACACGAAGTGCTTCCAGTTTTTGCCGTAACCCTCTCAACTTTTTAGCACATGCTATGTGGGTAAAATGATGATACCATGCCAACTTTCAACCTTTTCAGAGTTCATTTGTAGTGCTTTTCAATTTCAGGGTCATTTAGCTAAAAAAAATCAGTAAATGCATGAAAAATAGCAAATGAAGTCAGAAAGGGTTGAAAATTGATGGCGTGGCTTCGAATGGTGCATACTGAATGCACAAAAAGTCTGGATTTGAAATAAGTTTAAAAAAATGAAATGCCCTTGTAACAGACGAGTTTTCGTCTGAAACCCAGATACTTCGAAAGAGATTGTCCATTTTGTACACGAAGTGCATCCAGTTTTTGCCGTAACCCTCTCAACTTTTTAGCACATGCTATGTGGGTGAAATGATGATACCATGCCAACTTTCAACCTTTTCAGAGTTCATTTGTAGTGCTTTCCAATTTCAGGGTCATTTAGCTAAAAAAAATCAGTAAATGCATGAAAAATAGCAAATGAAGTCAGAAAGGGTTGAAAATTGATGGTGTCGCTTCGAATGGTGCATACTGAACGCACAAAAAGTCTGGAGTTGAAATAAGTTTAAAAAAATGAAATGCCTTTGTAACAGACGAGTTTTCGTCTGAAACCCTGATACTTCGAAAGAGATTGTCCAGTTTGTACACGAAGTGCTTCCAGTTTTTGTCGTAACCCTCTCAACTTTTTAGCACATGCTATGTGGGTGAAATGATGATACCATGCCAACTTTCAACCTTTTCAGAGTTCATTTGTAGTGCTTTCCAATTTCAGGGTCATTTAGCTCAAAAAAATCAGTAAATGCATGAAAAATAGCAAATGAAGTCAGAAAGGGTTGAAAATTGATGGCGTGGCTTCGAATGGTGCATACTGAACGCACAAAAAGTCTGGTGTTGAAATAAGTTTAAAAAAATGAAATGCCTTTGTAACAGACGAGTTTTCGTCTGAAACCCTGATACTTCGAAAGAGATTGTCCATTTTGTACACGAAGTGCTTCCAGTTTTTGCCGTAACCTTCTCAACTTTTTAGCACATGCTATGTGGGTGAAATGATGATACCATGCCAACTTTCAACCTTTTTAGAGTTCATTTGTCGTGCTTTTCAATTTCAGGGTCATTTAGCTAAAAAAAAATCAGTAAATGCATGAAAAATAGCAAATGAAGTCAGAAAGGGTTGAAAATTGATGGCGTGGCTTCGAATGGTGCATACTGAATGCACAAAAAGTCTGGAGTTGAAATAAGTTTAAAAAAATGAAATGCCTTTGTAACAGACGAGTTTTCGTCTGAAACCCTGATACTTCGAAAGAGATTGTCCATTTTGTACACGAAGTGCATCCATTTTTTGCGTAACCCTCTCAACTTTTTAGCACCTGCTATGTGGGTGAAATGATGATACCATGCCAACTTTCAACCTTTTCAGAGTTCATTTGTAGTGCTTTCCAATTTCAGGGTCATTTAGCTCAAACAAAATCAATAAATGCATGAAAAATAGCAAATGAAGTCAGAAAGGGTTGAAAATTGATGGCGTGGCTTCGTATGGTGCATACTGAAGGCACAAAAAGTCTGGAGTTGAAATAAGTTTAAAAAAATGAAATGCCTTTGTAACAGACGAGTTTTCGTCTGAAACCCTGATACTTCGAAAGAGATTGTCCATTTTGTACACGAAGTGCATCCAGTTTTTGCCGTAACCCTCTCAACTTTTTAGCACATGCTATGTGGGTGAAATGATGATACCATGTCAACTTTCAACCTTTTCAGAGTTCATTTGTAGTGCTTTCCAATTTCAGGGTCATTTAGCTCAAACAAAATCAGTAAATGCATGAAAAATAGCAAATGAAGTCAGAAAGGGTTGAAAATTGATGGCGTGGCTTCGAATGGTGCATACTGAACGCACAAAAAGTCTGGAGTTGAAATAAGTTTAAAAAAATGAAATGCCTTTGTAACAGACGAGTTTTCGTCTGAAACCCTGATACTTCGAAAGAGATTGTCCATTTTGTACACGAAGTGCATCCATTTTTTGCGTAACCCTCTCAACTTTTTAGCACCTGCTATGTGGGTGAAATGATGATACCATGCCAACTTTCAACCTTTTCAGAGTTCATTTGTAGTGCTTTCCAATTTCAGGGTCATTTAGCTCAAACAAAATCAGTAAATGCATGAAAAATAGCAAATGAAGTCAGAAAGGGTTGAAAATTGATGGCGTGGCTTCGAATGGTGCATACTGAACGCACAAAAAGTCTGGAGTTGAAATAAGTTTAAAAAAATGAAATGCCTTTGTAACAGACGAGTTTTCGTCTGAAACCCTGATACTTCGAAAGAGATTGTCCAGTTTGTACACGAAGTGCTTCCAGTTTTTGTCGTAACCCTCTCAACTTTTTAGCACATGCTATGTGGGTGAAATGATGATACCATGCCAACTTTCAACCTTTTCAGAGTTCATTTGTAGTGCTTTCCAATTTCAGGGTCATTTAGCTCAAAAAAATCAGTAAATGCATGAAAAATAGCAAATGAAGTCAGAAAGGGTTGAAAATTGATGGCGTGGCTTCGAATGGTGCATACTGAACGCACAAAAAGTCTGGTGTTGAAATAAGTTTAAAAAAATGAAATGCCTTTGTAACAGACGAGTTTTCGTCTGAAACCCTGATACTTCGAAAGAGATTGTCCATTTTGTACACGAAGTGCTTCCAGTTTTTGCCGTAACCTTCTCAACTTTTTAGCACATGCTATGTGGGTGAAATGATGATACCATGCCAACTTTCAACCTTTTTAGAGTTCATTTGTCGTGCTTTTCAATTTCAGGGTCATTTAGCTAAAAAAAAATCAGTAAATGCATGAAAAATAGCAAATGAAGTCAGAAAGGGTTGAAAATTGATGGCGTGGCTTCGAATGGTGCATACTGAATGCACAAAAAGTCTGGAGTTGAAATAAGTTTAAAAAAATGAAATGCCTTTGTAACAGACGAGTTTTCGTCTGAAACCCTGATACTTCGAAAGAGATTGTCCATTTTGTACACGAAGTGCATCCATTTTTTGCGTAACCCTCTCAACTTTTTAGCACCTGCTATGTGGGTGAAATGATGATACCATGCCAACTTTCAACCTTTTCAGAGTTCATTTGTAGTGCTTTCCAATTTCAGGGTCATTTAGCTCAAACAAAATCAATAAATGCATGAAAAATAGCAAATGAAGTCAGAAAGGGTTGAAAATTGATGGCGTGGCTTCGTATGGTGCATACTGAAGGCACAAAAAGTCTGGAGTTGAAATAAGTTTAAAAAAATGAAATGCCTTTGTAACAGACGAGTTTTCGTCTGAAACCCTGATACTTCGAAAGAGATTGTCCATTTTGTACACGAAGTGCATCCAGTTTTTGCCGTAACCCTCTCAACTTTTTAGCACATGCTATGTGGGTGAAATGATGATACCATGTCAACTTTCAACCTTTTCAGAGTTCATTTGTAGTGCTTTCCAATTTCAGGGTCATTTAGCTCAAACAAAATCAGTAAATGCATGAAAAATAGCAAATGAAGTCAGAAAGGGTTGAAAATTGATGGCGTGGCTTCGAATGGTGCATACTGAACGCACAAAAAGTCTGGAGTTGAAATAAGTTTAAAAAAATGAAATGCCTTTGTAACAGACGAGTTTTCGTCTGAAACCCTGATACTTCGAAAGAGATTGTCCATTTTGTACACGAAGTGCATCCATTTTTTGCGTAACCCTCTCAACTTTTTAGCACCTGCTATGTGGGTGAAATGATGATACCATGCCAACTTTCAACCTTTTCAGAGTTCATTTGTAGTGCTTTCCAATTTCAGGGTCATTTAGCTAAAACAAAATCAATAAATGCATGAAAAATAGCAAATGAAGTCAGAAAGGGTTGAAAATTGATGGCGTGGCTTCAAATGGTGCATACTGAAGGCACAAAAAGTCTGGAGTTGAAATAAGTTTAAAAAAATGAAATGCCTTTGTAACAGACGAGTTTTCGTCTGAAACCCTGATACTTCGAAAGAGATTGTCCATTTTGTACACGAAGTGCATCCAGTTTTTGCCGTAACCCTCTCAACTTTTTAGCACATGCTATGTGGGTGCAATGATGATACCATGTCAACTTTCAACCTTTTCAGAGTTCATTTGTAGTGCTTTCCAATTTCAGGGTCATTTAGCTCAAACAAAATCAGTAAATGCATGAAAAATAGCAAATGAAGTCAGAAAGGGTTGAAAATTGATGGCGTGGCTTCGAATGGTGCATACTGAACGCACAAAAAGTCTGGAGTTGAAATAAGTTTAAAAAAATGAAATGCCTTTGTAACAGACGAGTTTTCGTCTGAAACCCTGATACTTCGAAAGAGATTGTCCATTTTGTACACGAAGTGCTTCCAGTTTTTGCCGTAACCCTCTCAACTTTTTAGCACATGCTATGTGGGTGAAATGATGATACCATGGCAACTTTCAACCTTTTCAGAGTTCATTTGTAGTGCTTTCCAATTTCAGGGTCATTTAGCTCAAACGAAATCAGTAAATGCATGAAATATAGCAAATGAAGTCAGAAAGGGTTGAAAATTGATGGCGTGGCTTGGAATGGTGCATATTGAACGCACAAAAAGTCTGGAGTTGAAATAAGTTTAAAAAAATGAAATGCCTTTGTAACAGAGGAGTTTTCGTCTGAAACCCTGATACTTCGAAAGAGATTGTCCATTTTGTACACGAAGTGCTTCCAGTTTTTGCCGTAACCCTCTCAACTTTTTAGCACATGCTATGTGGGTAAAATGATGATACCATGACAACTTTCAACCTTTTGAGAGTTCATTTGTAGTGCTTCTCAATTTCAGGGTCATTTAGCTAAAAAAAAATCAGTAAATGCATGAAAAATAGCAAATGAAGTCAGAAAGGGTTGAAAATTGATGGCGTGGCTTCGAATGGTGCATATTGAACGCACAAAAAGTCTGGAGTTGAAATAAGTTTAAAAAAATGAAATGCCTTTGTAACAGACGAGTTTTCGTCTGAAACCCTGATACTTCGAAAGAGATTGTCCATTTTGTACACGAAGTGCATCCATTTTTTGCCGTAACCCTCTCAACTTTTTAGCACACGCTATGTGGGTGAAATGATGATACCATGCCAACTTTCAACCTTTTCAGAGTTCATTTGTAGTGCTTTCCAATTTCAGGGTCATTTAGCTCAAACAAAATCAATAAATGCATGAAAAATAGCAAATGAAGTCAGAAAGGGTTGAAAATTGATGGCGTGGCTTCGAATGGTGCATACTGAAGGCACAAAATGTCTGGAGTTGAAATAAGTTTAAAAAAATGAAATGCCTTTGTAACAGACGAGTTTTCGTCTGAAACCCTGATACTTCGAAAGAGATTGTCCATTTTGTACACGAAGTGCATCCAGTTTTTGCCGTAACCCTCTCAACTTTTTAGCACCTGCTATGTGGGTGAAATGATGATACCATGTCAACTTTCAACCTTTTCAGAGTTCATTTGTAGTGCTTTCCAATTTCAGGGTCATTTAGCTCAAACAAAATCAGTAAATGCATGAAAAATAGCAAATGAAGTCAGAAAGGGTTGAAAATTGATGGCGTGGCTTCGAATGGTGCATACTGAACGCACAAAAAGTCTGGAGTTGAAATAAGTTTAAAAAAATGAAATGCCTTTGTAACAGACGAGTTTTCGTCTGAAACCCTGATACTTCGAAAGAGATTGTCCATTTTGTACACGAAGTGCATCCATTTTTTGCGTAACCCTCTCAACTTTTTAGCACCTGCTATGTGGGTGAAATGATGATACCATGCCAACTTTCAACCTTTTCAGAGTTCATTTGTAGTGCTTTCCAATTTCAGGGTCATTTAGCTCAAACAAAATCAGTAAATGCATGAAAAATAGCAAATGAAGTCAGAAAGGGTTGAAAATTGATGGCGTGGCTTCAAATGGTGCATACTGAAGGCACAAAAAGTCTGGAGTTGAAATAAGTTTAAAAAAATGAAATGCCTTTGTAACAGACGAGTTTTCGTCTGAAACCCTGATACTTCGAAAGAGATTGTCCATTTTGTACACGAAGTGCATCCAGTTTTTGCCGTAACCCTCTCAACTTTTTAGCACATGCTATGTGGGTGAAATGATGATACCATGTCAACTTTCAACCTTTTCAGAGTTCATTTGTAGTGCTTTCCAATTTCAGGGTCATTTAGCTCAAACGAAATCAGTAAATGCATGAAATATAGCAAATGAAGTCAGAAAGGGTTGAAAATTGATGGCGTGGCTTGGAATGGTGCATATTGAACGCACAAAAAGTCTGGAGTTGAAATAAGTTTAAAAAAATGAAATGCCTTTGTAACAGAGGAGTTTTCGTCTGAAACCCTGATACTTCGAAAGAGATTGTCCATTTTGTACACGAAGTGCTTCCAGTTTTTGCCGTAACCCTCTCAACTTTTTAGCACATGCTATGTGGGTAAAATGATGATACCATGACAACTTTCAACCTTTTGAGAGTTCATTTGTAGTGCTTCTCAATTTCAGGGTCATTTAGCTAAAAAAAAATCAGTAAATGCATGAAAAATAGCAAATGAAGTCAGAAAGGGTTGAAAATTGATGGCGTGGCTTCGAATGGTGCATATTGAACGCACAAAAAGTCTGGAGTTGAAATAAGTTTAAAAAAATGAAATGCCTTTGTAACAGACGAGTTTTCGTCTGAAACCCTGATACTTCGAAAGAGATTGTCCATTTTGTACACGAAGTGCATCCATTTTTTGCCGTAACCCTCTCAACTTTTTAGCACACGCTATGTGGGTGAAATGATGATACCATGCCAACTTTCAACCTTTTCAGAGTTCATTTGTAGTGCTTTCCAATTTCAGGGTCATTTAGCTCAAACAAAATCAATAAATGCATGAAAAATAGCAAATGAAGTCAGAAAGGGTTGAAAATTGATGGCGTGGCTTCGAATGGTGCATACTGAAGGCACAAAATGTCTGGAGTTGAAATAAGTTTAAAAAAATGAAATGCCTTTGTAACAGACGAGTTTTCGTCTGAAACCCTGATACTTCGAAAGAGATTGTCCATTTTGTACACGAAGTGCATCCAGTTTTTGCCGTAACCCTCTCAACTTTTTAGCACATGCTATGTGGGTGAAATGATGATACCATGTCAACTTTCAACCTTTTCAGAGTTCATTTGTAGTGCTTTCCAATTTCAGGGTCATTTAGCTCAAACAAAATCAGTAAATGCATGAAAAATAGCAAATGAAGTCAGAAAGGGTTGAAAATTGATGGCGTGGCTTCGAATGGTGCATACTGAACGCACAAAAAGTCTGGAGTTGAAATAAGTTTAAAAAAATGAAATGCCTTTGTAACAGACGAGTTTTCGTCTGAAACCCTGATACTTCGAAAGAGATTGTCCATTTTGTACACGAAGTGCATCCATTTTTTGCGTAACCCTCTCAACTTTTTAGCACCTGCTATGTGGGTGAAATGATGATACCATGCCAACTTTCAACCTTTTCAGAGTTCATTTGTAGTGCTTTCCAATTTCAGGGTCATTTAGCTCAAACAAAATCAATAAATGCATGAAAAATAGCAAATGAAGTCAGAAAGGGTTGAAAATTGATGGCGTGGCTTCAAATGGTGCATACTGAAGGCACAAAAAGTCTGGAGTTGAAATAAGTTTAAAAAAATGAAATGCCTTTGTAACAGACGAGTTTTCGTCTGAAACCCTGATACTTCGAAAGAGATTGTCCATTTTGTACACGAAGTGCATCCAGTTTTTGCCGTAACCCTCTCAACTTTTTAGCACATGCTATGTGGGTGAAATGATGATACCATGTCAACTTTCAACCTTTTCAGAGTTCATTTGTAGTGATTTCCAATTTCAGGGTCATTTAGCTCAAACAAAATCAGTAAATGCATGAAAAATAGCAAATGAAGTCAGAAAGGGTTGAAAATTGATGGCGTGGCTTCGAATGGTGCATACTGAACGCACAAAAAGTCTGGAGTTGAAATAAGTTTAAAAAAATGAAATGCCTTTGTAACAGACGAGTTTTCGTCTGAAACCCTGATACTTCGAAAGAGATTGTCCATTTTGTACACGAAGTGCTTCCAGTTTTTGCCGTAACCCTCTCAACTTTTTAGCACATGCTATGTGGGTGAAATGATGATACCATGGCAACTTTCAACCTTTTCAGAGTTCATTTGTAGTGCTTTCCAATTTCAGGGTCATTTAGCTCAAACGAAATCAGTAAATGCATGAAATATAGCAAATGAAGTCAGAAAGGGTTGAAAATTGATGGCGTGGCTTGGAATGGTGCATATTGAACGCACAAAAAGTCTGGAGTTGAAATAAGTTTAAAAAAATGAAATGCCTTTGTAACAGAGGAGTTTTCGTCTGAAACCCTGATACTTCGAAAGAGATTGTCCATTTTGTACACGAAGTGCTTCCAGTTTTTGCCGTAACCCTCTCAACTTTTTAGCACATGCTATGTGGGTAAAATGATGATACCATGCCAACTTTCAACCTTTTGAGAGTTCATTTGTAGTGCTTCTCAATTTCAGGGTCATTTAGCTAAAAAAAAAAATCAGTAAATGCATGAAAAATAGCAAATGAAGTCAGAAAGGGTTGAAAATTGATGGCGTGGCTTCGAATGGTGCATATTGAACGCACAAAAAGTCTGGAGTTGAAATAAGTTTAAAAAAATGAAATGCCTTTGTAACAGACGAGTTTTCGTGTGAAACCCTGATACTTCGAAAGAGATTGTCCATTTTGTACACGAAGTGCATCCATTTTTTGCCGTAACCCTCTCAACTTTTTAGCACACGCTATGTGGGTGAAATGATGATACCATGCCAACTTTCAACCTTTTCAGAGTTCATTTGTAGTGCTTTCCAATTTCAGGGTCATTTAGCTCAAACAAAATCAATAAATGCATGAAAAATAGCAAATGAAGTCAGAAAGGGTTGAAAATTGATGGCGTGGCTTCGAATGGTGCATACTGAAGGCACAAAATGTCTGGAGTTGAAATAAGTTTAAAAAAATGAAATGCCTTTGTAACAGACGAGTTTTCGTCTGAAACCCTGATACTTCGAAAGAGATTGTCCATTTTGTACACGAAGTGCATCCAGTTTTTGCCGTAACCCTCTCAACTTTTTAGCACATGCTATGTGGGTGAAATGATGATACCATGTCAACTTTCAACCTTTTCAGAGTTCATTTGTAGTGCTTTCCAATTTCAGGGTCATTTAGCTCAAACAAAATCAGTAAATGCATGAAAAATAGCAAATGAAGTCAGAAAGGGTTGAAAATTGATGGCGTGGCTTCGAATGGTGCATACTGAACGCACAAAAAGTCTGGAGTTGAAATAAGTTTAAAAAAATGAAATGCCTTTGTAACAGACGAGTTTTCGTCTGAAACCCTGATACTTCGAAAGAGATTGTCCATTTTGTACACGAAGTGCATCCATTTTTTGCGTAACCCTCTCAACTTTTTAGCACCTGCTATGTGGGTGAAATGATGATACCATGCCAACTTTCAACCTTTTCAGAGTTCATTTGTAGTGCTTTCCAATTTCAGGGTCATTTAGCTAAAACAAAATCAATAAATGCATGAAAAATAGCAAATGAAGTCAGAAAGGGTTGAAAATTGATGGCGTGGCTTCAAATGGTGCATACTGAAGGCACAAAAAGTCTGGAGTTGAAATAAGTTTAAAAAAATGAAATGCCTTTGTAACAGACGAGTTTTCGTCTGAAACCCTGATACTTCGAAAGAGATTGTCCATTTTGTACACGAAGTGCATCCAGTTTTTGCCGTAACCCTCTCAACTTTTTAGCACATGCTATGTGGGTGCAATGATGATACCATGTCAACTTTCAACCTTTTCAGAGTTCATTTGTAGTGCTTTCCAATTTCAGGGTCATTTAGCTCAAACAAAATCAGTAAATGCATGAAAAATAGCAAATGAAGTCAGAAAGGGTTGAAAATTGATGGCGTGGCTTCGAATGGTGCATACTGAACGCACAAAAAGTCTGGAGTTGAAATAAGTTTAAAAAAATGAAATGCCTTTGTAACAGACGAGTTTTCGTCTGAAACCCTGATACTTCGAAAGAGATTGTCCATTTTGTACACGAAGTGCTTCCAGTTTTTGCCGTAACCCTCTCAACTTTTTAGCACATGCTATGTGGGTGAAATGATGATACCATGGCAACTTTCAACCTTTTCAGAGTTCATTTGTAGTGCTTTCCAATTTCAGGGTCATTTAGCTCAAACGAAATCAGTAAATGCATGAAATATAGCAAATGAAGTCAGAAAGGGTTGAAAATTGATGGCGTGGCTTGGAATGGTGCATATTGAACGCACAAAAAGTCTGGAGTTGAAATAAGTTTAAAAAAATGAAATGCCTTTGTAACAGAGGAGTTTTCGTCTGAAACCCTGATACTTCGAAAGAGATTGTCCATTTTGTACACGAAGTGCTTCCAGTTTTTGCCGTAACCCTCTCAACTTTTTAGCACATGCTATGTGGGTAAAATGATGATACCATGACAACTTTCAACCTTTTGAGAGTTCATTTGTAGTGCTTCTCAATTTCAGGGTCATTTAGCTAAAAAAAAATCAGTAAATGCATGAAAAATAGCAAATGAAGTCAGAAAGGGTTGAAAATTGATGGCGTGGCTTCGAATGGTGCATATTGAACGCACAAAAAGTCTGGAGTTGAAATAAGTTTAAAAAAATGAAATGCCTTTGTAACAGACGAGTTTTCGTCTGAAACCCTGATACTTCGAAAGAGATTGTCCATTTTGTACACGAAGTGCATCCATTTTTTGCCGTAACCCTCTCAACTTTTTAGCACACGCTATGTGGGTGAAATGATGATACCATGCCAACTTTCAACCTTTTCAGAGTTCATTTGTAGTGCTTTCCAATTTCAGGGTCATTTAGCTCAAACAAAATCAATAAATGCATGAAAAATAGCAAATGAAGTCAGAAAGGGTTGAAAATTGATGGCGTGGCTTCGAATGGTGCATACTGAAGGCACAAAATGTCTGGAGTTGAAATAAGTTTAAAAAAATGAAATGCCTTTGTAACAGACGAGTTTTCGTCTGAAACCCTGATACTTCGAAAGAGATTGTCCATTTTGTACACGAAGTGCATCCAGTTTTTGCCGTAACCCTCTCAACTTTTTAGCACCTGCTATGTGGGTGAAATGATGATACCATGTCAACTTTCAACCTTTTCAGAGTTCATTTGTAGTGCTTTCCAATTTCAGGGTCATTTAGCTCAAACAAAATCAGTAAATGCATGAAAAATAGCAAATGAAGTCAGAAAGGGTTGAAAATTGATGGCGTGGCTTCGAATGGTGCATACTGAACGCACAAAAAGTCTGGAGTTGAAATAAGTTTAAAAAAATGAAATGCCTTTGTAACAGACGAGTTTTCGTCTGAAACCCTGATACTTCGAAAGAGATTGTCCATTTTGTACACGAAGTGCATCCATTTTTTGCGTAACCCTCTCAACTTTTTAGCACCTGCTATGTGGGTGAAATGATGATACCATGCCAACTTTCAACCTTTTCAGAGTTCATTTGTAGTGCTTTCCAATTTCAGGGTCATTTAGCTCAAACAAAATCAGTAAATGCATGAAAAATAGCAAATGAAGTCAGAAAGGGTTGAAAATTGATGGCGTGGCTTCAAATGGTGCATACTGAAGGCACAAAAAGTCTGGAGTTGAAATAAGTTTAAAAAAATGAAATGCCTTTGTAACAGACGAGTTTTCGTCTGAAACCCTGATACTTCGAAAGAGATTGTCCATTTTGTACACGAAGTGCATCCAGTTTTTGCCGTAACCCTCTCAACTTTTTAGCACATGCTATGTGGGTGAAATGATGATACCATGTCAACTTTCAACCTTTTCAGAGTTCATTTGTAGTGCTTTCCAATTTCAGGGTCATTTAGCTCAAACGAAATCAGTAAATGCATGAAATATAGCAAATGAAGTCAGAAAGGGTTGAAAATTGATGGCGTGGCTTGGAATGGTGCATATTGAACGCACAAAAAGTCTGGAGTTGAAATAAGTTTAAAAAAATGAAATGCCTTTGTAACAGAGGAGTTTTCGTCTGAAACCCTGATACTTCGAAAGAGATTGTCCATTTTGTACACGAAGTGCTTCCAGTTTTTGCCGTAACCCTCTCAACTTTTTAGCACATGCTATGTGGGTAAAATGATGATACCATGACAACTTTCAACCTTTTGAGAGTTCATTTGTAGTGCTTCTCAATTTCAGGGTCATTTAGCTAAAAAAAATCAGTAAATGCATGAAAAATAGCAAATGAAGTCAGAAAGGGTTGAAAATTGATGGCGTGGCTTCGAATGGTGCATATTGAACGCACAAAAAGTCTGGAGTTGAAATAAGTTTAAAAAAATGAAATGCCTTTGTAACAGACGAGTTTTCGTCTGAAACCCTGATACTTCGAAAGAGATTGTCCATTTTGTACACGAAGTGCATCCATTTTTTGCCGTAACCCTCTCAACTTTTTAGCACACGCTATGTGGGTGAAATGATGATACCATGCCAACTTTCAACCTTTTCAGAGTTCATTTGTAGTGCTTTCCAATTTCAGGGTCATTTAGCTCAAACAAAATCAATAAATGCATGAAAAATAGCAAATGAAGTCAGAAAGGGTTGAAAATTGATGGCGTGGCTTCGAATGGTGCATACTGAAGGCACAAAATGTCTGGAGTTGAAATAAGTTTAAAAAAATGAAATGCCTTTGTAACAGACGAGTTTTCGTCTGAAACCCTGATACTTCGAAAGAGATTGTCCATTTTGTACACGAAGTGCATCCAGTTTTTGCCGTAACCCTCTCAACTTTTTAGCACATGCTATGTGGGTGAAATGATGATACCATGTCAACTTTCAACCTTTTCAGAGTTCATTTGTAGTGCTTTCCAATTTCAGGGTCATTTAGCTCAAACAAAATCAGTAAATGCATGAAAAATAGCAAATGAAGTCAGAAAGGGTTGAAAATTGATGGCGTGGCTTCGAATGGTGCATACTGAACGCACAAAAAGTCTGGAGTTGAAATAAGTTTAAAAAAATGAAATGCCTTTGTAACAGACGAGTTTTCGTCTGAAACCCTGATACTTCGAAAGAGATTGTCCATTTTGTACACGAAGTGCATCCATTTTTTGCGTAACCCTCTCAACTTTTTAGCACCTGCTATGTGGGTGAAATGATGATACCATGCCAACTTTCAACCTTTTCAGAGTTCATTTGTAGTGCTTTCCAATTTCAGGGTCATTTAGCTCAAACAAAATCAATAAATGCATGAAAAATAGCAAATGAAGTCAGAAAGGGTTGAAAATTGATGGCGTGGCTTCAAATGGTGCATACTGAAGGCACAAAAAGTCTGGAGTTGAAATAAGTTTAAAAAAATGAAATGCCTTTGTAACAGACGAGTTTTCGTCTGAAACCCTGATACTTCGAAAGAGATTGTCCATTTTGTACACGAAGTGCATCCAGTTTTTGCCGTAACCCTCTCAACTTTTTAGCACATGCTATGTGGGTGAAATGATGATACCATGTCAACTTTCAACCTTTTCAGAGTTCATTTGTAGTGATTTCCAATTTCAGGGTCATTTAGCTCAAACAAAATCAGTAAATGCATGAAAAATAGCAAATGAAGTCAGAAAGGGTTGAAAATTGATGGCGTGGCTTCGAATGGTGCATACTGAACGCACAAAAAGTCTGGAGTTGAAATAAGTTTAAAAAAATGAAATGCCTTTGTAACAGACGAGTTTTCGTCTGAAACCCTGATACTTCGAAAGAGATTGTCCATTTTGTACACGAAGTGCTTCCAGTTTTTGCCGTAACCCTCTCAACTTTTTAGCACATGCTATGTGGGTGAAATGATGATACCATGGCAACTTTCAACCTTTTCAGAGTTCATTTGTAGTGCTTTCCAATTTCAGGGTCATTTAGCTCAAACGAAATCAGTAAATGCATGAAATATAGCAAATGAAGTCAGAAAGGGTTGAAAATTGATGGCGTGGCTTGGAATGGTGCATATTGAACGCACAAAAAGTCTGGAGTTGAAATAAGTTTAAAAAAATGAAATGCCTTTGTAACAGAGGAGTTTTCGTCTGAAACCCTGATACTTCGAAAGAGATTGTCCATTTTGTACACGAAGTGCTTCCAGTTTTTGCCGTAACCCTCTCAACTTTTTAGCACATGCTATGTGGGTAAAATGATGATACCATGCCAACTTTCAACCTTTTGAGAGTTCATTTGTAGTGCTTCTCAATTTCAGGGTCATTTAGCTAAAAAAAAAATCAGTAAATGCATGAAAAATAGCAAATGAAGTCAGAAAGGGTTGAAAATTGATGGCGTGGCTTCGAATGGTGCATATTGAACGCACAAAAAGTCTGGAGTTGAAATAAGTTTAAAAAAATGAAATGCCTTTGTAACAGACGAGTTTTCGTGTGAAACCCTGATACTTCGAAAGAGATTGTCCATTTTGTACACGAAGTGCATCCATTTTTTGCCGTAACCCTCTCAACTTTTTAGCACACGCTATGTGGGTGAAATGATGATACCATGCCAACTTTCAACCTTTTCAGAGTTCATTTGTAGTGCTTTCCAATTTCAGGGTCATTTAGCTCAAACAAAATCAATAAATGCATGAAAAATAGCAAATGAAGTCAGAAAGGGTTGAAAATTGATGGCGTGGCTTCGAATGGTGCATACTGAAGGCACAAAATGTCTGGAGTTGAAATAAGTTTAAAAAAATGAAATGCCTTTGTAACAGACGAGTTTTCGTCTGAAACCCTGATACTTCGAAAGAGATTGTCCATTTTGTACACGAAGTGCATCCAGTTTTTGCCGTAACCCTCTCAACTTTTTAGCACATGCTATGTGGGTGAAATGATGATACCATGTCAACTTTCAACCTTTTCAGAGTTCATTTGTAGTGCTTTCCAATTTCAGGGTCATTTAGCTCAAACAAAATCAGTAAATGCATGAAAAATAGCAAATGAAGTCAGAAAGGGTTGAAAATTGATGGCGTGGCTTCGAATGGTGCATACTGAACGCACAAAAAGTCTGGAGTTGAAATAAGTTTAAAAAAATGAAATGCCTTTGTAACAGACGAGTTTTCGTCTGAAACCCTGATACTTCGAAAGAGATTGTCCATTTTGTACACGAAGTGCTTCTAGTTTTTGCCGTAACCCTCTCAACTTTTTAGCACATGCTATGTGGGTGAAATGATGATACCATGGCAACTTTCAACCTTTTCAGAGTTCATTTGTAGTGCTTTCCAATTTCAGGGTCATTTAGCTCAAACGAAATCAGTAAATGCATGAAATATAGCAAATGAAGTCAGAAAGGGTTGAAAATTGATGGCGTGGATTGGAATGGTGCATATTGAACGCACAAAAAGTCTGGAGTTGAAATAAGTTTAAAAAAATGAAATGCCTTTGTAACAGAGGAGTTTTCGTCTGAAACCCTGATACTTCGAAAGAGATTGTCCATTTTGTACACGAAGTGCTTCCAGTTTTTGCCGTAACCCTCTCAACTTTTTAGCACATGCTATGTGGGTAAAATGATGATACCATGCCAACTTTCAACCTTTTGAGAGTTCATTTGTAGTGCTTCTCAATTTCAGGGTCATTTAGCTAAAAAAAAATCAGTAAATGCATGAAAAATAGCAAATGAAGTCAGAAAGGGTTGAAAATTGATGGCGTGGCTTCGAATGGTGCATATTGAACGCACAAAAAGTCTGGAGTTGAAATAAGTTTAAAAAAATGAAATGCCTTTGTAACAGACGAGTTTTCGTCTGAAACCCTGATACTTCGAAAGAGATTGTCCATTTTGTACACGAAGTGCATCCATTTTTTACCGTAACCCTCTCAACTTTTTAGCACCTGCTATGTGGGTGAAATGATGATACCATGCCAACTTTCAACCTTTTCAGAGTTCATTTGTAGTGCTTTTCAATTTCAGGGTCATTTAGCTCAAACAAAATCAGTAAATGCATGAAAAATAGCAAATGAAGTCAGAAAGGGTTGAAAATTGATGGCGTGGCTTCGAATGGTGCATACTGAACGCACAAAAAGTCTGGAGTTGAAATAAGTTTAAAAAAATGAAATGCCTTTGTAACAGATGAGTTTTCGTCTGAAACCCTGATACTTCGAAAGAGATTGTCCATTTTGTACACGAAGTGCATCCATTTTTTGCCGTAACCCTCTCAACTTTTTAGCACCTGCTATGTGGGTGAAATGATGATACCATGCCAACTTTCAACCTTTTCAGAGTTCATTTGTAGTGCTTTCCAATTTCAGGGTCATTTAGCTCAAACAAAATCAGTAAATGCATGAAAAATAGCAAATGAAGTCAGAAAGGGTTGAAAATTGATGGCGTGGCTTCGAATGGTGCATACTGAACGCACAAAAAGTCTGGAGTTGAAATAAGTTTAAAAAAATGAAATGCCTTTGTAACAGACGAGTTTTCGTCTGAAACCCTGATACTTCGAAAGAGATTGTCCATTTTGTACACGAAGTGCTTCCAGTTTTTGCCGTAACCCTCTCAACTTTTTAGCACATGCTATGTGGGTGAAATGATGATACCATGGCAACTTTCAACCTTTTCAGAGTTCATTTGTAGTGCTTTCCAATTTCAGGGTCATTTAGCTCAAACGAAATCAGTAAATGCATGAAATATAGCAAATGAAGTCAGAAAGGGTTGAAAATTGATGGCGTGGCTTGGAATGGTGCATATTGAACGCACAAAAAGTCTGGAGTTGAAATAAGTTTAAAAAAATGAAATGCCTTTGTAACAGAGGAGTTTTCGTCTGAAACCCTGAAACTTCGAAAGAGATTGTCCATTTTGTACACGAAGTGCTTCCAGTTTTTGCCGTAACCCTCTCAACTTTTTAGCACATGCTATGTGGGTAAAATGATGATACCATGCCAACTTTCAACCTTTTGAGAGTTCATTTGTAGTGCTTCTCAATTTCAGGGTCATTTAGCTAAAAAAAAAATCAGTAAATGCATGAAAAATAGCAAATGAAGTCAGAAAGGGTTGAAAATTGATGGCGTGGCTTCGAATGGTGCATATTGAACGCACAAAAAGTCTGGAGTTGAAATAAGTTTAAAAAAATGAAATGCCTTTGTAACAGACGAGTTTTCGTGTGAAACCCTGATACTTCGAAAGAGATTGTCCATTTTGTACACGAAGTGCATCCATTTTTTGCCGTAACCCTCTCAACTTTCTAGCACACGCTATGTGGGTGAAATGATGATACCATGCCAACTTTCAACCTTTTCAGAGTTCATTTGTAGTGCTTTCCAATTTCAGGGTCATTTAGCTCAAACAAAATCAATAAATGCATGAAAAATAGCAAATGAAGTCAGAAAGGGTTGAAAATTGATGGCGTGGCTTCGAATGGTGCATACTGAAGGCACAAAATGTCTGGAGTTGAAATAAGTTTAAAAAAATGAAATGCCTTTGTAACAGACGAGTTTTCGTCTGAAACCCTGATACTTCGAAAGAGATTGTCCATTTTGTACACGAAGTGCATCCAGTTTTTGCCGTAACCCTCTCAACTTTTTAGCACATGCTATGTGGGTGAAATGATGATACCATGTCAACTTTCAACCTTTTCAGAGTTCATTTGTAGTGCTTTCCAATTTCAGGGTCATTTAGCTCAAACAAAATCAGTAAATGCATGAAAAATAGCAAATGAAGTCAGAAAGGGTTGAAAATTGATGGCGTGGCTTCGAATGGTGCATACTGAACGCACAAAAAGTCTGGAGTTGAAATAAGTTTAAAAAAATGAAATGCCTTTGTAACAGACGAGTTTTCGTCTGAAACCCTGATACTTCGAAAGAGATTGTCCATTTTGTACACGAAGTGCTTCTAGTTTTTGCCGTAACCCTCTCAACTCTTTAGCACATGCTATGTGGGTGAAATGATGATACCATGGCAACTTTCAACCTTTTCAGAGTTCATTTGTAGTGCTTTCCAATTTCAGGGTCATTTAGCTCAAACGAAATCAGTAAATGCATGAAATATAGCAAATGAAGTCAGAAAGGGTTGAAAATTGATGGCGTGGATTGGAATGGTGCATATTGAACGCACAAAAAGTCTGGAGTTGAAATAAGTTTAAAAAAATGAAATGCCTTTGTAACAGAGGAGTTTTCGTCTGAAACCCTGATACTTCGAAAGAGATTGTCCATTTTGTACACGAAGTGCTTCCAGTTTTTGCCGTAACCCTCTCAACTTTTTAGCACATGCTATGTGGGTAAAATGATGATACCATGCCAACTTTCAACCTTTTGACAGTTCATTTGTAGTGCTTCTCAATTTCAGGGTCATTTAGCTAAAAAAAAATCAGTAAATGCATGAAAAATAGCAAATGAAGTCAGAAAGGGTTGAAAATTGATGGCGTGGCTTCGAATGGTGCATATTGAACGCACAAAAAGTCTGGAGTTGAAATAAGTTTAAAAAAATGAAATGCCTTTGTAACAGACGAGTTTTCGTCTGAAACCCTGATACTTCGAAAGAGATTGTCCATTTTGTACACGAAGTGCATCCATTTTTTACCGTAACCCTCTCAACTTTTTAGCACCTGCTATGTGGGTGAAATGATGATACCATGCCAACTTTCAACCTTTTCAGAGTTCATTTGTAGTGCTTTTCAATTTCAGGGTCATTTAGCTCAAACAAAATCAGTAAATGCATGAAAAATAGCAAATGAAGTCAGAAAGGGTTGAAAATTGATGGCGTGGCTTCGAATGGTGCATACTGAACGCACAAAAAGTCTGGAGTTGAAATAAGTTTAAAAAAATGAAATGCCTTTGTAACAGATGAGTTTTCGTCTGAAACCCTGATACTTCGAAAGAGATTGTCCATTTTGTACACGAAGTGCATCCATTTTTTGCCGTAACCCTCTCAACTTTTTAGCACCTGCTATGTGGGTGAAATGATGATACCATGCCAACTTTCAACCTTTTCAGAGTTTATTTGTAGTGCTTTCCAATTTCAGGGTCATTTAGCTCAAACAAAATCAGTAAATGCATGAAAAATAGCAAATGAAGTCAGAAAGGGTTGAAAATTGATGGCGTGGCTTCGAATGGTGCATACTGAACGCACAAAAAGTCTGGAGTTGAAATAAGTTTAAAAAAATGAAATGCCTTTGTAACAGACGAGTTTTCGTCTGAAACCCTGATACTTCGAAAGAGATTGTCCATTTTGTACACGAAGTGCTTCCAGTTTTTGCCGTAACCCTCTCAACTTTTTAGCACATGCTATGTGGGTGAAATGATGATACCATGGCAACTTTCAACCTTTTCAGAGTTCATTTGTAGTGCTTTCCAATTTCAGGGTCATTTAGCTCAAACGAAATCAGTAAATGCATGAAATATAGCAAATGAAGTCAGAAAGGGTTGAAAATTGATGGCGTGGCTTGGAATGGTGCATATTGAACGCACAAAAAGTCTGGAGTTGAAATAAGTTTAAAAAAATGAAATGCCTTTGTAACAGAGGAGTTTTCGTCTGAAACCCTGATACTTCGAAAGAGATTGTCCATTTTGTACACGAAGTGCTTCCAGTTTTTGCCGTAACCCTCTCAACTTTTTAGCACATGCTATGTGGGTAAAATGATGATACCATGCCAACTTTCAACCTTTTGAGAGTTCATTTGTAGTGCTTCTCAATTTCAGGGTCATTTAGCTAAAAAAAAATCAGTAAATGCATGAAAAATAGCAAATGAAGTCAGAAAGGGTTGAAAATTGATGGCGTGGCTTCGAATGGTGCATATTGAACGCACAAAAAGTCTGGAGTTGAAATAAGTTTAAAAAAATGAAATGCCTTTGTAACAGACGAGTTTTCGTGTGAAACCCTGATACTTCGAAAGAGATTGTCCATTTTGTACACGAAGTGCATCCATTTTTTGCCGTAACCCTCTCAACTTTCTAGCACACGCTATGTGGGTGAAATGATGATACCATGCCAACTTTCAACCTTTTCAGAGTTCATTTGTAGTGCTTTCCAATTTCAGGGTCATTTAGCTCAAACAAAATCAATAAATGCATGAAAAATAGCAAATGAAGTCAGAAAGGGTTGAAAATTGATGGCGTGGCTTCGAATGGTGCATACTGAAGGCACAAAATGTCTGGAGTTGAAATAAGTTTAAAAAAATGAAATGCCTTTGTAACAGACGAGTTTTCGTCTGAAACCCTGATACTTCGAAAGAGATTGTCCATTTTGTACACGAAGTGCATCCAGTTTTTGCCGTAACCCTCTCAACTTTTTAGCACATGCTATGTGGGTGAAATGATGATACCATGTCAACTTTCAACCTTTTCAGAGTTCATTTGTAGTGCTTTCCAATTTCAGGGTCATTTAGCTCAAACAAAATCAGTAAATGCATGAAAAATAGCAAATGAAGTCAGAAAGGGTTGAAAATTGATGGCGTGGCTTCGAATGGTGCATACTGAACGCACAAAAAGTCTGGAGTTGAAATAAGTTTAAAAAAATGAAATGCCTTTGTAACAGACGAGTTTTCGTCTGAAACCCTGATACTTCGAAAGAGATTGTCCATTTTGTACACGAAGTGCTTCTAGTTTTTGCCGTAACCCTCTCAACTCTTTAGCACATGCTATGTGGGTGAAATGATGATACCATGGCAACTTTCAACCTTTTCAGAGTTCATTTGTAGTGCTTTCCAATTTCAGGGTCATTTAGCTCAAACGAAATCAGTAAATGCATGAAATATAGCAAATGAAGTCAGAAAGGGTTGAAAATTGATGGCGTGGATTGGAATGGTGCATATTGAACGCACAAAAAGTCTGGAGTTGAAATAAGTTTAAAAAAATGAAATGCCTTTGTAACAGAGGAGTTTTCGTCTGAAACCCTGATACTTCGAAAGAGATTGTCCATTTTGTACACGAAGTGCTTCCAGTTTTTGCCGTAACCCTCTCAACTTTTTAGCACATGCTATGTGGGTAAAATGATGATACCATGCCAACTTTCAACCTTTTGAGAGTTCATTTGTAGTGCTTCTCAATTTCAGGGTCATTTAGCTAAAAAAAAATCAGTAAATGCATGAAAAATAGCAAATGAAGTCAGAAAGGGTTGAAAATTGATGGCGTGGCTTCGAATGGTGCATATTGAACGCACAAAAAGTCTGGAGTTGAAATAAGTTTAAAAAAATGAAATGCCTTTGTAACAGACGAGTTTTCGTCTGAAACCCTGATACTTCGAAAGAGATTGTCCATTTTGTACACGAAGTGCATCCATTTTTTACCGTAACCCTCTCAACTTTTTAGCACCTGCTATGTGGGTGAAATGATGATACCATGCCAACTTTCAACCTTTTCAGAGTTCATTTGTAGTGCTTTTCAATTTCAGGGTCATTTAGCTCAAACAAAATCAGTAAATGCATGAAAAATAGCAAATGAAGTCAGAAAGGGTTGAAAATTGATGGCGTGGCTTCGAATGGTGCATACTGAACGCACAAAAAGTCTGGAGTTGAAATAAGTTTAAAAAAATGAAATGCCTTTGTAACAGATGAGTTTTCGTCTGAAACCCTGATACTTCGAAAGAGATTGTCCATTTTGTACACGAAGTGCATCCATTTTTTGCCGTAACCCTCTCAACTTTTTAGCACCTGCTATGTGGGTGAAATGATGATACCATGCCAACTTTCAACCTTTTCAGAGTTTATTTGTAGTGCTTTCCAATTTCAGGGTCATTTAGCTCAAACAAAATCAGTAAATGCATGAAAAATAGCAAATGAAGTCAGAAAGGGTTGAAAATTGATGGCGTGGCTTCGAATGGTGCATACTGAACGCACAAAAAGTCTGGAGTTGAAATAAGTTTAAAAAAATGAAATGCCTTTGTAACAGACGAGTTTTCGTCTGAAACCCTGATACTTCGAAAGAGATTGTCCATTTTGTACACGAAGTGCTTCCAGTTTTTGCCGTAACCCTCTCAACTTTTTAGCACATGCTATGTGGGTGAAATGATGATACCATGGCAACTTTCAACCTTTTCAGAGTTCATTTGTAGTGCTTTCCAATTTCAGGGTCATTTAGCTCAAACGAAATCAGTAAATGCATGAAATATAGCAAATGAAGTCAGAAAGGGTTGAAAATTGATGGCGTGGCTTGGAATGGTGCATATTGAACGCACAAAAAGTCTGGAGTTGAAATAAGTTTAAAAAAATGAAATGCCTTTGTAACAGAGGAGTTTTCGTCTGAAACCCTGATACTTCGAAAGAGATTGTCCATTTTGTACACGAAGTGCTTCCAGTTTTTGCCGTAACCCTCTCAACTTTTTAGCACATGCTATGTGGGTAAAATGATGATACCATGCCAACTTTCAACCTTTTGAGAGTTCATTTGTAGTGCTTCTCAATTTCAGGGTCATTTAGCTAAAAAAAAATCAGTAAATGCATGAAAAATAGCAAATGAAGTCAGAAAGGGTTGAAAATTGATGGCGTGGCTTCGAATGGTGCATATTGAACGCACAAAAAGTCTGGAGTTGAAATAAGTTTAAAAAAATGAAATGCCTTTGTAACAGACGAGTTTTCGTGTGAAACCCTGATACTTCGAAAGAGATTGTCCATTTTGTACACGAAGTGCATCCATTTTTTGCCGTAACCCTCTCAACTTTTTAGCACACGCTATGTGGGTGAAATGATGATACCATGCCAACTTTCAACCTTTTCAGAGTTCATTTGTAGTGCTTTCCAATTTCAGGGTCATTTAGCTCAAACAAAATCAATAAATGCATGAAAAATAGCAAATGAAGTCAGAAAGGGTTGAAAATTGATGGCGTGGCTTCGAATGGTGCATACTGCAGGCACAAAATGTCTGGAGTTGAAATAAGTTTAAAAAAATGAAATGCCTTTGTAACAGACGAGTTTTCGTCTGAAACCCTGATACTTCGAAAGAGATTGTCCATTTTGTACACGAAGTGCATCCAGTTTTTGCCGTAACCCTCTCAACTTTTTAGCACATGCTATGTGGGTGAAATGATGATACCATGTCAACTTTCAACCTTTTCAGAGTTCATTTGTAGTGCTTTCCAATTTCAGGGTCATTTAGCTCAAACAAAATCAGTAAATGCATGAAAAATAGCAAATGAAGTCAGAAAGGGTTGAAAATTGATGGCGTGGCTTCGAATGGTGCATACTGAACGCACAAAAAGTCTGGAGTTGAAATAAGTTTAAAAAAATGAAATGCCTTTGTAAGAGACGAGTTTTCGTCTGAAACCCTGATACTTCGAAAGAGATTGTCCATTTTGTACACGAAGTGCTTCTAGTTTTTGCCGTAACCCTCTCAACTTTTTAGCACATGCTATGTGGGTGAAATGATGATACCATGGCAACTTTCAACCTTTTCAGAGTTCATTTGTAGTGCTTTCCAATTTTAGGGTCATTTAGCTCAAACGAAATCAGTAAATGCATGAAATATAGCAAATGAAGTCAGAAAGGGTTGAAAATTGATGGCGTGGCTTGGAATGGTGCATATTGAACGCACAAAAAGTCTGGAGTTGAAATAAGATTAAAAAAATGAAATGCCTTTGTAACAGAGGAGTTTTCGTCTGAAACCCTGATACTTCGAAAGAGATTGTCCATTTTGTACACGAAGTGCTTCCAGTTTTTGCCGTAACCCTCTCAACTTTTTAGCACATGCTATGTGGGTAAAATGATGATACCATGCGAACTTTCAACCTTTTGAGAGTTCATTTGTAGTGCTTCTCAATTTCAGGGTCATTTAGCTAAAAAAAAATCAGTAAATGCATGAAAAATAGCAAATGAAGTCAGAAAGGGTTGAAAATTGATGGCGTGGCTTCGAATGGTGCATATTGAACGCACAAAAAGTCTGGAGTTGAAATAAGTTTAAAAAAATGAAATGCCTTTGTAACAGACGAGTTTTCGTCTGAAACCCTGATACTTCGAAAGAGATTGTCCATTTTGTACACGAAGTGCATCCATTTTTTACCGTAACCCTCTCAACTTTTTAGCACCTGCTATGTGGGTGAAATGATGATACCATGCCAACTTTCAACCTTTTCAGAGTTCATTTGTAGTGCTTTTCAATTTCAGGGTCATTTAGCTCAAACAAAATCAGTAAATGCATGAAAAATAGCAAATGAAGTCAGAAAGGGTTGAAAATTGATGGCGTGGCTTCGAATGGTGCATACTGAACGCACAAAAAGTCTGGAGTTGAAATAAGTTTAAAAAAATGAAATGCCTTTGTAACAGATGAGTTTTCGTCTGAAACCCTGATACTTCGAAAGAGATTGTCCATTTTGTACACGAAGTGCATCCATTTTTTGCCGTAACCCTCTCAACTTTTTAGCACCTGCTATGTGGGTGAAATGATGATACCATGCCAACTTTCAACCTTTTCAGAGTTCATTTGTAGTGCTTTCCAATTTCAGGGTCATTTAGCTCAAACAAAATCAGTAAATGCATGAAAAATAGCAAATGAAGTCAGAAAGGGTTAAAAATTGATGGCGTGGCTTCGAATGGTGCATACTGAACGCACAAAAATCTGGAGTTGAAATAAGTTTAAAAAAAATGAAATGCCTTTGTAACAGACGAGTTTTCGTGTGAAACCCTGATACTTCGAAAGAGATTGTCCATTTTGTACACGAAGTGCTTCTAGTTTTTGCCGTCACCCTCTCAACTTTTTAGCACATGCTATGTGGGTAAAATGATGATACCATGCCAACTTTAAACCTTTTCAGAGTTCATTTGTAGTGCTTTTCAATTTCAGGGTCATTTAGCTCAAACAAAATCAGTAAATGCATGAAAAATAGCAAATGAAGTCAGAAAGGGTTGAAAATTGATGGCGTGGCTTCGAATGGTGCATACTGAATGCACAAAAAGTCTGGAGTTGAAATAAGTTTAAAAAAATGAAATGCCTTTGTAACAGACGAGTTTTCGTCTGAAACCCTGATACTTCGAAAGAGATTGTCCATTTTGTACACGAAGTGCATCCATTTTTTGCCGTAACCCTCTCAACTTTTTAGCACATGCTATGTGGGTGAAATGATGATACCATGCCAACTTGCAACCTTTTCAGAGTTCATTTGTAGTGCTTTCCAATTTCAGGGTCATTTAGCTCAAACAAAATCAGTAAATGCATGAAAAATAGCAAATGAAGTCAGAAAGGGTTGAAAATTGATGGCGTGGCTTCGAATGGTGCATACTGAACGCACAAAAAGTCTGGAGTTGAAATAAGTTTAAAAAATTGAAATGCCTTTGTAACAGACGAGTTTTCGTCTGAAACCCTGATACTTCGAAAGAGATTGTCCATTTTGTACACGAAGTGCATCCAGTTTTTGCCGTAACCCTCTCAACTTTTTAGCACATTCTATGTGGGTGAAATGATGATACCATGCCAACTTTCAACCTTTTCAGAGTTCATTTGTAGTGCTTTCCAATTGCAGGGTCATTTAGCTCAAACAAAATCAGTAAATGCATGAAAAATAGCAAATGAAGTCAGAAAGGGTTGAAAATTGATGGCGTGGCTTCGAATGGTGCATACTGAATGCACAAAAAGTCTGGAGTTGAAATAAGTTTAAAAAAATGAAATGCCTTTGTAACAGACGAGTTTTCGTCTGAAACCCTGATACTTCGAAAGAGATTGTCCATTTTGTACACGAAGTGCATCCATTTTTTGTCGTAACCCTCTCAACTTTTTAGCACCTGCTATGTGGGTGAAATGATGATACCATGCCAACTTTCAACCTTTTCAGAGTTCAATTGTAGTGCTTTCCAATTTCAGGGTCATTTAGCTCAAACAAAATCAGTAAATGCATGAAAAATAGCAAATGAAGTCAGAAAGGGTTGAAAATTTATGGCGTGGCTTCGAATGGTGCATACTGAACGCACAAAAAGTCTGGAGTTGAAATAAGTTTAAAAAATTGAAATGCCTTTGTAACAGACGAGTTTTCGTCTGAAACCCTGATACTTCGAAAGAGATTGTCCATTTTGTGCACGAAGTGCATCCAGTTTTTGCCGTAACCCTCTCAACTTTTTAGCACATGCTATGTGGGTGAAATGATGATACGATGCCAACTTTCAACCTTTTCAGAGTTCATTTGTAGTGCTTTCCAATTTCAGGGTCATTTAGCTCAAACAAAATCAGTAAATGCATGAAAAATAGCAAATGAAGTCAGAAAGGGTTGAAAATTGATGGCGTGGCTTCGAATGGTGCATACTGAACGCACAAAAAGTCTGGAGTTGAAATAAGTTTAAAAAAATGAAATGCCTTTGTAACAGAGGAGTTTTCGTCTGAAACCCTGATACTTCGACAGAGATTGTCCATTTTGTACACGAAGTGCATCCAGTTTTTGCCGTAACCCTCTCAACTTTTTAGCACATGCTATGTGGGTGAAATGATGATACCATGCCAACTTTCAACCTTTTCAGATTTCCTTTGTAGTGCTTATCAATTTCAGGGTCATTTAGCTAAAAAAATCAGTAAATGCATGAAAAATAGCAAATGAAGTCCGAAAGGGTTGAAAATTGATGGCGTGGCTTCGAATGGTGCATACTGAACGCACAAAAAGTCTGGAGTTGAAATAAGTTTAAACAAATGAAATGCCTTTGTAACAGACGAGTTTTCGTCTGAAACCCTGATACTTCGAAAGAGATTGTCCATTTTGTACACGAAGTGCATCCAGTTTTTGCCGTAACCCTCTCAACTTTTTAGCACATGCTATGTGGGTGAAATGATGATACCATGCCAACTTTCAACCTTTTCAGATTTCATTTGTAGTGCTTATCAATTTCAGGGTCATTTAGCTAAAAAAATTCAGTAAATGCATGAAAAATAGCAAATGAAGTCAGAAAGGGTTGAAAATTGATGGCGTGGCTTCGAATGGTGCATACTGAACGCACAAAAAGTCTGGAGTTGAAATAAGTTTAAAAAAATGAAATGCCTTTGTAACAGACGAGTTTTCGTCTGAAACCCTGATACTTCGAAAGAGATTGTCCATTTTGTACACGAAGTGCTTCCAGTTTTTGCCGTAACCCTCTCAACTTTTTAGCACATGCTATGTGGGTGAAATGATGATACCATGCCAACTTTCAACCTTTTCAGATTTCATTTGTAGTGCTTATCAATTTCAGGGTCATTTAGCTAAAAAAATTCAGTAAATGCATGAAAAATAGCAAATGAAGTCAGAAAGGGTTGAAAATTGATGGCGTGGCTTCGAATGGTGCATACTGAATGCACAAAAAGTCTGGAGTTGAAATAAGTTTAAAAAAATGAAATGCCTTTGTAACAGACGAGTTTTCGTCTGAAACCCTGATACTTCGAAAGAGATTGTCCATTTTGTACACGAAGTGCATCCATTTTTTGTCGTAACCCTCTCAACTTTTTAGCACCTGCTATGTGGGTGAAATGATGATACCATGCCAACTTTCAACCTTTTCAGAGTTCAATTGTAGTGCTTTCCAATTTCAGGGTCATTTTGTTGGAAATATGCCCTAGAGGCAATAATAAATTGGTTATTATTATATTTCCTTGTTCATGATAATCGTTTATTATCCATGCTATAATTGTATTGATTGGAAACTCAAATACATGTGTGGGTACATAGACAACACTGTGTCCCTAGTAAGCCTCTAGTTGACTAGCTTGTTGATCAAAGATGGTTAAGGTTTCCTAGCCATGGACATGAGATGTCATTTGATAACGGGATCACATCATTAGGAGAATGATGTGATGGACAAGACCCAAACTGTAAACGTAGCATTTGATCGTGTCAGTTTATTGCTATTGTTTTCTGCATGTCAAGTATCTGTTCCTTTGACCATGAGATCATGCAACTCACTGACACCGGAGGAATACCTTGTGTGTATCAAACGTCGCAACGTAACTGGGTGACTATAAAGGTGCTCTACAGATATCTCCGAGGGTGTCTGTTGGGTTGGCATGGATCAAGACTGGGATTTGTTACTCCGTATGACGGAGAGGTATCTCAGGGCCCACTCGGTAATACAACATCACAATGAGCCTTGCAAGCGATGTGACTAAAAGTGTTAGCCACGAGATCTTGTATTACGGAACGAGTAAAGAGACTTGCCGGTAACGAGATTGAACTAGGTATAGAGATACCGACGATCGAATCTCGGGCAAGTAACATACCGAAGAACAAAGGGAACAGCATACGGGATTAACTGAATCCTTGACATAGAGGTTCGACCGATAAAGATCTTCGTAGAATATGTAGGAGCCAATATGGGCATCCAGGTCCCGCTATTGGTTATTGGCCGTAGAGGTGTCTCGGTCATGTCTACATAGTTCTCGAACCCGCAGGGTCTACACACTTAACGTTTGGTGACGATTAGTATAATTGAGTTATTATGTTGGTGACCGAAAGTTGTTCGGAGTCCCGGATAAGATCCCGGACATGACGAGGATCTCCGGAATAGTCCGGAGGTAAAGATTGATATATGTGATAATAGTGTTTTGATCTCCGAAAGAGTTCCGGAGTTCACCGGAAGGGGTTCCGGATGTTTACCGAAGTGTTCGGGTGCAGCAACACTTTATATGGGCCAAAGGGATAAAGCCCACGAGGTATTGGAAAGTGCAAAAGTAGTTTTGCTGCCGCGTAAGCGGTACTACCGCTTGGTGAAGCGGTACTACCGCCCGAGCGGTACTACCGCTTGTGTGAAGCGGTACTACCGCCCAAGCGGTACTACCGCTTGTGCGCGGCTGTGCACGGTTCGGCAGGGATCCGAGTTGGACTCTTTCCCTGCGGGCCAAACCGACCTTGTGCGGGCAAAACCGACCTAGAGGAGGCTTTTACTCCAAGTTTAGACCCCAAGGCTCAACATATAAATAGAGGGGCAGGGCTAGCACACGGGACACATCAAGATTTCCCCAAGCCGTGTGCGGCAACCCTAACCCTCTAGTTCTTCCGTCATAATCTCCGTAGCGCTTGGCGAAGCCCTGCAGAGATTGTTCCTCACCACCATCACCACGCCGTCGTGCTACTGGAACTCAACCACTACTTCACCATCGCTCGCTGGATCGAGGAGGTGAAGGCGTCATCAAGCCGTACGTGTGTTGAACGCGGAGGTGCCGTCCGTTCGGCGCTAGTTCGTGATCGGATCGAGGGACGACTTGTGATTTGGATCGCGGAGACGTTCGACTACATCAACCGCGTTTCTTAAACGCTTCCGCTTAGCGATCTACAAGGGTATGTAGATTCACTCTCCCTCTCGTAGATGCTCATCACCATGGATAGATCTTGTGTGTGCGTAGGAAAATTTTTGTTTCCCAGGCAACGTTCCCCAACACATTTAGCTCAAACAAAATCAGTAAATGCATGAAAAATAGCAAATGAAGTCAGAAAGGGTTGAAAATTGATGGCATGGCTTCGAATGGTGCATACTGAACGCACAAAAAGTCTGGAGTTGAAATAAGTTTAAAAAATTGAAATGCCTTTGTAACAGACGAGTTTTCGTCTGAAACCCTGATACTTCGAAAGAGATTGTCCATTTTGTACACGAAGTGCATCCAGTTTTTGCCGTAACCCTCTCAACTTTTTAGCACATGCTATGTGGGTGAAATGATGATACCATGCCAACTTTCAACCTTTTCAGAGTTCATTTGTAGTGCTTTCCAATTTCAGGGTCATTTAGCTCAAACAAAATCAGTAAATGCATGAAAAATAGCAAATGAAGTCAGAAAGGGTTGAAAATTGATGGCGTGGCTTCGAATGGTGCATACTGAACGCACAAAAAGTCTGGAGTTGAAATAAGTTTAAAAAAATGAAATGCCTTTGTAACAGAGGAGTTTTCGTCTGAAACCCTGATACTTCGACAGAGATTGTCCATTTTGTACACGAAGTGCATCCAGTTTTTGCCGTAACCCTCTCAACTTTTTAGCACATGCTATGTGGGTGAAATGATGATACCATGCCAACTTTCAACCTTTTCAGATTTCATTTGTAGTGCTTATCAATTTCAGGGTCATTTAGCTAAAAAAATCAGTAAATGCATGAAAAATAGCAAATGAAGTCAGAAAGGGTTGAAAATTGATGGCGTGGCTTCGAATGGTGCATACTGAACGCACAAAAAGTCTGGAGTTGAAATAAGTTTAAACAAATGAAATGCCTTTGTAACAGACGAGTTTTCGTCTGAAACCCTGATACTTCGAAAGAGATTGTCCATTTTGTACACGAAGTGCATCCAGTTTTTGCCGTAACCCTCTCAACTTTTTAGCACATGCTATGTGGGTGAAATGATGATACCATGCCAACTTTCAACCTTTTCAGATTTCATTTGTAGTGCTTATCAATTTCAGGGTCATTTAGCTAAAAAAATTCAGTAAATGCATGAAAAATAGCAAATGAAGTCAGAAAGGGTTGAAAATTGATGGCGTGGCTTCGAATGGTGCATACTGAACGCACAAAAAGTCTGGAGTTGAAATAAGTTTAAAAAAATGAAATGCCTTTGTAACAGACGAGTTTTCGTCTGAAACCCTGATACTTCGAAAGAGATTGTCCATTTTGTACACGAAGTGCATCCATTTTTTGCCGTAACCCTCTCAACTTTTTAGCACCTGCTATGTGGGTGAAATGATGATACCATGCCAACTTTCAACCTTTTCAGAGTTCATTTGTAGTGCTTTCCAATTTCAGGGTCATTTAGCTCAAACAAAATCAGTAAATGCATGAAAAATAGCAAATGAAGTCAGAAAGGGTTGAAAATTGATGGCGTGGCTTCGAATGGTGCATACTGAACGCACAAAAACTCTGGAGTTGAAATAAGTTTAAAAAAATGAAATGCCTTTGTAACAGACGAGTTTTCGTTTGAAACCCTGATAGTTCGAAAGAGATTGTCCATTTTGTACACGAAGTGCATCCAGTTTTTGCCGTAACCCTCTCAACTTTTTAGCACATGCTATGTGGGTGAAATGATGATACCATGCCAACTTTCAACCTTTTCAGATTTCATTTGTAGTGCTTATCAATTTCAGGGTCATTTAGCTAAAAAAAATCAGTAAATGCATGAAAAATAGCAAATGAAGTCAGAAAGGGTTGAAAATTGATGGCGTGGCTTCGAATGGTGCATACTGAACGCACAAAAAGTCTGGAGTTGAAATAAGTTTAAAAAATTGAAATGCCTTTGTAACAGACGAGTTTTCGTCTGAAACCCTGATACTTCGAAAGAGATTGTCCATTTTGTACACGAAGTGCATCCAGTTTTTGCCGTAACCCTCTCAACTTTTTAGCACATGCTATGTGGGTGAAATGATGATACGATGCCAACTTTCAACCTTTTCAGAGTTCATTTGTAGTGCTTTCCAATTTCAGGGTCATTTAGCTCAAACAAAATCAGAAAATGCATGAAAAATAGCAAATGAAGTCAGAAAGGGTTGAAAATTGATGGCGTGGCTTCGAATGGTGCATACTGAACGCACAAAAAGTCTGGAGTTGAAATAAGTTTAAAAAAATGAAATGCCTTTGTAACAGACGAGTTTTCGTCTGAAACCCTGATACTTCGACAGAGATTGTCCATTTTGTACACGAAGTGCATCCAGTTTTTGCCGTAACCCTCTCAACTTTTTAGCACATGCTATGTGGGTGAAATGATGATACCATGCCAACTTTCAACCTTTTCAGATTTCATTTGTAGTGCTTATCAATTTCAGGGTCAT
The DNA here is from genome assembly GCA_039707655.1 of Elymus sibiricus. Classification (NCBI taxonomy): domain Eukaryota; kingdom Viridiplantae; phylum Streptophyta; class Magnoliopsida; order Poales; family Poaceae; genus Elymus; species Elymus sibiricus. Next base: position 394,804,586 of record CM077671.1, read on the forward strand.
TTAGCTAAAAAAATCAGTAAATGCATGAAAAATAGCAAATGAAGTCAGAAAGGGTTGAAAATTGATGGCGTGGCTTCGAATGGTGCATACTGAACGCACAAAAAGTCTGGAGTTCAAATAAGTTTAAACAAATGAAATGCCTTTGTAACAGACGAGTTTTCGTCTGAAACCCTGATACTTCGAAAGAGATTGTCCATTTTGTACACGAAGTGCATCCAGTTTTTGCCGTAACCCTCTCATCTTTTTAGCACATGCTATGTGGGTGAAATGATGATACCATGCCAACTTTCAACCTTTTCAGATTTCATTTGTAGTGCTTATCAATTTCAGGGTCATTTAGCTAAAAAAATTCAGTAAATGCATGAAAAATAGCAAATGAAGTCAGAAAGGGTTGAAAATTGATGGCGTGGCTTCGAATGGTGCATACTGAACGCACAAAAAGTCTGGAGTTGAAATAAGTTTAAAAAAATGAAATGCCTTTGTAACAGACGAGTTTTCGTCTGAAACCCTGATACTTCGAAAGAGATTGTCCATTTTGTACACGAAGTGCATCCATTTTTTGCCGTAACCCTCCTAACTTTTTAGCACCTGCTATGTGGGTGAAATGATGATACCATGCCAACTTTCAACCTTTTCAGAGTTCATTTGTAGTGCTTTCCAATTTCAGGGTCATTTAGCTCAAACAAAATCAGTAAATGCATGAAAAATAGCAAATGAAGTCAGAAAGGGTTGAAAATTGATGGCGTGGCTTCGAATGGTGCATACTGAACGCACAAAAACTCTGGAGTTGAAATAAGTTTAAAAAAATGAAATGCCTTTGTAACAGACGAGTTTTCGTTTGAAACCCTGATAGTTCGAAAGAGATTGTCCATTTTGTACACGAAGTGCATCCAGTTTTTGCCGTAACCCTCTCAACTTTTTAGCACATGCTATGTGGGTGAAATGATGATACCATGCCAACTTTCAACCTTTTCAGATTTCATTTGTAGTGCTTATCAATTTCAGGGTCATTTAGCTAAAAAAAATCAGTAAATGCATGAAAAATAGCAAATGAAGTCAGAAAGGGTTGAAAATTGATGGCGTGGCTTCGAATGGTGCATACTGAACGCACAAAAAGTCTGGAGTTGAAATAAGTTTAAACAAATGAAATGCCTTTGTAACAGACGAGTTTTCGTCTGAAACCCTGATACTTCGAAAGAGATTGTCCATTTTGTACACGAAGTGCATCCAGTTTTTGCCGTAACCCTCTCAACTTTTTAGCACATGCTATGTGGGTGAAATGATGATACCATGCCAACTTTCAACCTTTTCAGATTTCATTTGTAGTGCTTATCAATTTCAGGGTCATTTAGCTAAAAAAATTCAGTAAATGCATGAAAAATAGCAAATGAAGTCAGAAAGGGTTGAAAATTGATGGCGTGGCTTCGAATGGTGCATACTGAACGCACAAAAAGTCTGGAGTTGAAATAAGTTTAAAAAAATGAAATGCCTTTGTAACAGACGAGTTTTCGTCTGAAACCCTGATATTTCGAAAGAGATTGTCCATTTTGTACACGAAGTGCATCCATTTTTTGCCGTAACCCTCTCAACTTTTTAGCACATGCTATGTGGGTGAAATGATGATACCATGCCAACTTGCAACCTTTTCAGAGTTCATTTGTAGTGCTTTCCAATTTCAGGGTCATTTAGCTCAAACAAAATCAGTAAATGCATGAAAAATAGCAAATGAAGTCAGAAAGGGTTGAAAATTGATGGCGTGGCTTCGAATGGTGCATACTGAACGCACAAAAACTCTGGAGTTGAAATAAGTTTAAAAAAATGAAATGCCTTTGTAACAGACGAGTTTTCGTCTGAAACCCTGATACTTCGAAAGAGATTGTCCATTTTGTACACGAAGTGCATCCAGTTTTTGCCGTAACCCTCTCAACTTTTTAGCACATGCTATGTGGGTGAAATGATGATACCATGCCAACTTTCAACCTTTTCAGATTTCATTTGTAGTGCTTATCAATTTCAGGGTCATTTAGCTAAAAAAAATCAGTAAATGCATGAAAAATAGCAAATGAAGTCAGAAAGGGTTGAAAATTGATGGCGTGGCTTCGAATGGTGCATACTGAACGCACAAAAAGTCTGGAGTTGAAATAAGTTTAAAAAAATGAAATGCCTTTGTAACAGACGAGTTTTCGTCTGAAACCCTGATACTTCGAAAGAGATTGTCCATTTTGTACACGAAGTGCATCCATTTTTTGCCGTAACCCTCTCAACTTTTTAGCACCTGCTATGTGGGTGAAATGATGATACCATGCCAACTTTCAACCTTTTCAGAGTTCATTTGTAGTGCTTTCCAATTTCAGGGTCATTTAGCTCAAACAAAATCAGTAATTGCATGAAAAATAGCAAATGAAGTCAGAAAGGGTTGAAAATTGATGGCGTGGCTTCGTATGGTGCATACTGAACGCACAAAAAGTCTGGAGTTGAAATAAGTTTAAAAAAATGAAATGCCTTTGTAACAGACGAGTTTTCGTCTGAAACCCTGATACTTCGAAAGAGATTGTCCATTTTGTACACGAAGTGCATCCAATTTTTGCCGTAACCCTCTCAACTTTTTAGCACATGCTATGTGGGTGAAATGATGATACCATGCCAACTTTCAACCTTTTCAGAGTTCATTTGTAGTGCTTATCAATTTCAGGGTCATTTAGCTAAAAAAAATCAGTAAATGCATGAAGAATAGCAAATGAAGTCAGAAAGGGTTGAAAATTGATGGCGTGGCTTCGAATGGTGCATACTGAACGCACAAAAAGTCTGGAGTTGAAATAAGTTTAAAAAATTGAAATGCCTTTCTAACAGAGGAGTTTTCGTCTGAAACCCTGATACTTTGAAAGAGATTGTCCATTTTGTACACGAAGTGCTTCCAGTTTTTGCCGTAACCCTCTCAACTTTTTAGCACATGCTATGTGGGTAAAATGATGATACCATGCCAACTTTCAACCTTTTCAGAGTTCATTTGTAGTGCTTTTCAATTTCAGGGTCATTTAGCTAAAAAAAATCAGTAAATGCATGAAAAATAGCAAATGAAGTCAGAAAGGGTTGAAAATTGATGGCGTGGCTTCGAATGGTGCATACTGAATGCACAAAAAGTCTGGAGTTGAAATAAGATTAAAAAAATGAAATGCCATTGTAACAGACGAGTTTTCGTCTGAAACCCTGATACTTCGAAAGAGATTGTCCATTTTGTACACGAAGTGCATCCATTTTTTGCCGTAACCATCTCAACTTTTTAGCACCTGCTATGTGGGTGAAATGATGATACCATGCCAACTTTCAACCTTTTCAGAGTTCATTTGTAGTGCTTTCCAATTTCAGGGTCATTTAGCTCAAACAAAATCAGTAAATGCATGAAAAATAGCAAATGAAGTCAGAAAGGGTTGAAAATTGATGGCGTGGCTTCGAATGGTGCATACTAAACGCACAAAAAGTCTGGAGTTGAAATAAGTTTAAAAAAATGAAATGCCTTTGTAATAGAGGAGTTTTCGTCTGAAACCCTGATACTTCGAAAGAGATTGTCCATTTTGTACACGAAGTGCTTCCAGTTTTTGACGTAACCCTCTCAACTTTTTAGCACATGCTATGTGGGTAAAATGATGATACCATGCCAACTTTCAACCTTTTCAGAGTTCATTTGTAGTGCTTTTCCATTTCAGGGTCATTTAGCTAAAAAAAATCAGTAAATGCATGAAAAATAGCAAATGAAGTCAGAAAGGGTTGAAAATTGATGGCGTGGCTTCGAATGGTGCATACTGAATGCACAAAAAGTCTGGAGTTGAAATAAGTTTAAAAAAATGAAATGCCTTTGTAACAGACGAGTTTTCGTCTGAAACCCTGATACTTCGAAAGAGATTGTCCATTTTGTACACGAAGTGCATCCAGTTTTTGCCGTAACCCTCTCAACTTTTTAGCACATGCTATGTGGGTGAAATGATGATACCATGCCAACTTTCAACCTTTTCAGAGTTCATTTGTAGTGCTTTCCAATTTCAGGGTCATTTAGCTAAAAAAAATCAGTAAATACATGAAAAATAGCAAATGAAGTCAGAAAGGGTTGAAAATTGATGGCGTGGCTTCGAATGGTGCATACTGAACGCACAAAAAGTCTGGAGTTGAAATAAGTTTAAAAAAATGAAATGTCTTTGTAACAGACGAGTTTTCGTCTGAAACCCTGATACTTCGAAAGAGATTGTCCATTTTGTACACGAAGTGCACCCAGTTTTTGCAGTAACCCTCTCAACTTTTTAGCACATGCTATGTGTGTGAAATGATGATACCATGCCATATTTCAACCTTTTCAGAGTTCATTTGTACTGCTTATCAATTTCAGGGTCATTTAGCTAAAAAAAATCAGTAAATGCATGAAAAATAGCAAATGAAGTCAGAAAGGGTTGAAAATTGATGGCGTGGCTTCGAATGGTGCATACTGAACGCACAAAAAGTCTGGAGTTGAAATAAGTTTAAAAAAATGAAATGCCTTTGTAACAGACGAGTTTTCGTCTGAAACCCTGATACTTCGAAAGAGATTGTCCATTTTGTACACGAAGTGCTTCCAGTTTTTGTCGTAACCCTCTCAACTTTTTAGCACATGCTATGTGGGTGAAATGATGATACCATGCCAACTTTCAACCTTTTCAGAGTTCATTTGTAGTGCTTTCCAATTTCAGGGTCATTTAGCTCAAAAAAATCAGTAAATGCATGAAAAATAGCAAATGAAGTCAGAAAGGGTTGAAAATTGATGGCGTGGCTTCAAATGGTGCATACTGAACGCACAAAAAGTCTAGAGTTGAAATAAGTTTAAAAAAATGAAATGCCTTTGTAACAGACGAGTTTTCGTCTGAAACCCTGATACTTCGAAAGAGATTGTCCATTTTGTACACGAAGTGCTTCCAGTTTTTGCCGTAACCCTCTCAACTTTTTAGCACATGCTATGTGGGTGAAATGATGATACCATGCCAACTTTCAACCTTTTCAGAGTTCATTTCTAGTGATTTTCAATTTCAGGGTCATTTAGCTAAAAAAAATCAGTAAATGCATGAAAAATAGCAAATGAAGTCAGAAAGGGTTGAAAATTGATGGCGTGGCTTCGAATGGTGCATACTGAATGCACAAAAAGTCTGGAGTTGAAATAAGTCTAAAAAATGAAATGCCTTTGTAACAGACGAGTTTTCGTCTGAAACCCTGATACTTCGAAAGAGATTGTCCATTTTGTACACGAAGTGCATCCATTTTTTGCGTAACCCTCTCAACTTTTTAGCACCTGCTATGTGGGTGAAATGATGATACCATGCCAACTTTCAACCTTTTCAGAGTTCATTTGTAGTGCTTTCCAATTTCAGGGTCATTTAGCTCAAACAAAATCAGTAAATGCATGAAAAATAGCAAATGAAGTCAGAAAGGGTTGAAAATTGATGGCGTGGCTTCGAATGGTGCATACTGAACGCACAAAAAGTCTGGAGTTGAAATAAGTTTAAAAAAATGAAATGCCTTTGTAACAGACGAGTTTTCGTCTGAAACCCTGATACTTCGAAAGAGATTGTCCATTTTGTACACGAAGTGCTTCCAGTTTTTGTCGTAACCCTCTCAACTTTTTAGCACATGCTATGTGGGTGAAATGATGATACCATGCCAACTTTCAACCTTTTCAGAGTTCATTTGTAGTGCTTTCCAATTTCAGGTTCATTTAGCTCAAAAAAAATCAGTAAATGCATGAAAAATAGCAAATGAAGTCAGAAAGGGTTGAAAATTGATGGCGTGGCTTCGAATGGTGCATACTGAACGCACAAAAAGTCTGGAGTTGAAATAAGTTTAAAAAAATGAAATGCCTTTGTAACAGACGAGTTTTCGTCTGAAACCCTGATACTTCGAAAGAGATTGTCCATTTTGTACACGAAGTGCTTCCAGTTTTTGCCGTAACCCTCTCAACTTTTTAGCACATGCTATGTGGGTGAAATGATGATACCATGCCAACTTTCAACCTTTTCAGATTTCATTTGTAGTGCTTATCAATTTCAGGGTCATTTAGCTAAAAAAAATCAGTAAATGCATGAAAAATAGCAAATAAAGTCAGAAAGGGTTGAAAATTGATGGCGTGGCTTCGAATGGTGCATACTGAACGCACAAAAAGTCTGGAGTTGAAATAAGTTTAAAAAAATGAAATGCCTTTGTAACAGACGAGTTTTCGTCTGAAACCCTGATACTTCGAAAGAGATTGTCCATTTTGTACACGAAGTGCATCCATTTTTTGCCGTAATCCTCTCAACTTTTTAGCACCTGCTATGTGGGTGAAATGATGATACCATGCCAACTTTCAACCTTTTCAGAGTTCATTTGTAGTGCTTTCCAATTTCAGGGTCATTTAGCTCAAACAAAATCAGTAAATGCATGAAAAATAGCAAATGAAGTCAGAAAGGGTTGAAAATTGATGGCGTGGCTTCGAATGGTGCATACTGAATGCACAAAAACTCTGGAGTTGAAATAAGTTTAAAAAAATGAAATGCCTTTGTAACAGACGAGTTTTCGTCTGAAACCCTGATAGTTCGAAAGAGATTGTCCATTTTGTACACGAAGTGCATCCAGTTTTTGCCGTAACCCTCTCAACTTTTTAGCACATGCTATGTGGGTGAAATGATGATACCATGCCAACTTTCAACCATTTCAGATTTCATTTGTAGTGCTTATCAATTTCAGGGTCATTTAGCTAAAAAAAATCAGTAAATGCATGAAAAATAGCAAATGAAGTCAGAAAGGGTTGAAAATTGATGGCGTGGCTTCGAATGGTGCATACTGAATGCACAAAAAGTCTGGAGTTGAAATAAGTTTAAACAAATGAAATGCCTTTGTAACAGACGAGTTTTCGTCTGAAACCCTGATACTTCGAAAGAGATTGTCCATTTTGTACACGAAGTGCATCCAGTTTTTGCCGTAACCCTCTCAACTTTTTAGCACATGCTATGTGGGTGAAATGATGATACCATGCCAACTTTCAACCTTTTCAGATTTCATTTGTAGTGCTTATCAATTTCATGGTCATTTAGCTAAAAAAAATCAGTAAATGCATGAAAAATAGCAAATGAAGTCAGAAAGGGTTGAAAATTGATGGCGTGGCTTCGAATGGTGCATACTGAACGCACAAAAAGTCTGGAGTTGAAATAAGTTTAAAAAAATGAAATGCCTTTGTAACAGACGAGTTTTCGTCTGAAACCCAGATACTTCGAAAGAGATTGTCCATTTTGTACACGAAGTGCATCCATTTTTTGCCGTAACCCTCTCAACTTTTTAGCACATGCTATGTGGGTGAAATGATGATACCATGCCAACTTGCAACCTTTTCAGAGTTCATTTGTAGTGCTTTCCAATTTCAGGGTCATTTAGCTCAAACAAAATCAGTAAATGCATGAAAAATAGCAAATGAAGTCAGAAAGGGTTGAAAATTGATGGCGTGGCTTCGAATGGTGCATACTGAACGCACAAAAACTCTGGAGTTGAAATAAGTTTAAAAAAATGAAATGCCTTTGTAACAGACGAGTTTTCGTCTGAAACCCTGATACTTCGAAAGAGATTGTCCATTTTGTACACGAAGTGCATCCAGTTTTTGCCGTAACCCTCTCAACTTTTTAGCACATGCTATGTGGGTGAAATGATGATACCATGCCAACTTTCAACCTTTTCAGATTTCATTTGTAGTGCTTATCAATTTCAGGGTCATTTAGCTAAAAAAAATCAGTAAATGCATGAAAAATAGCAAATGAAGTCAGAAAGGGTTGAAAATTGATGGCGTGGCTTCGAATGGTGCATACTGAACGCACAAAAAGTCTGGAGTTGAAATAAGTTTAAAAAAATGAAATGCCTTTGTAACAGACGAGTTTTCGTCTGAAACCCTGATACTTCGAAAGAGATTGTCCATTTTGTACACGAAGTGCATCCATTTTTTGCCGTAACCCTCTCAACTTTTTAGCACCTGCTATGTGGGTGAAATGATGATACCATGCCAACTTTCAACCTTTTCAGAGTTCATTTGTAGTGCTTTCCAATTTCAGGGTCATTTAGCTCAAACAAAATCAGTAAATGCATGAAAAATAGCAAATGAAGTCAGAAAGGGTTGAAAATTGATGGCGTGGCTTCGAATGGTGCATACTGAACGCACAAAAAGTCTGGAGTTGAAATAAGTTTAAAAAAATGAAATGCCTTTGTAACAGACGAGTTTTCGTCTGAAACCCTGATACTTCGAAAGAGATTGTCCATTTTGTACACGAAGTGCATCCAATTTTTGCCGTAACCCTCTCAACATTTTAGCACATGCTATGTGGGTGAAATGATGATACCATGCCAACTTTCAACCTTTTCAGAGTTCATTTGTAGTGCTTTCCAATTTCAGGGTCATTTAGCTCAAACAAAATCAGTAAATGCATGAAAAATAGCAAATGAAGTCAGAAAGGGTTGAAAATTGATGGCGTGGCTTCGAATGGTGCATACTAAACGCACAAAAAGTCTGGAGTTGAAATAAGTTTAAAAAAATGAAATGCCTTTGTAATAGAGGAGTTTTCGTCTGAAACCCTGATACTTCGAAAGAGATTGTCCATTTTGTACACGAAGTGCTTCCAGTTTTTGCCGTAACCCTCTCAACTTTTTAGCACATGCTATGTGGGTAAAATGATGATACCATGCCAACTTTCAACCTTTTCAGAGTTCATTTGTAGTGCTTTTCCATTTCAGGGTCATTTAGCTAAAAAAAAATCAGTAAATGCATGAAAAATAGCAAATGAAGTCAGAAAGGGTTGAAAATTGATGGCGTGGCTTCGAATGGTGCATACTGAATGCACAAAAAGTCTGGAGTTGAAATAAGTTTAAAAAAATGAAATGCTTTTGTAACAGACGAGTTTTCGTCTGAAACCCTGATACTTCGAAAGAGATTGTCCATTTTGTACACGAAGTGCATCCAGTTTTTGCCGTAACCCTCTCAACTTTTTAGCACATGCTATGTGGGTGAAATGATGATACCATGCCAACTTTCAACCTTTTCAGAGTTCATTTGTAGTGCTTTCCAATTTCAGGGTCATTTAGCTCAAACAAAATCAGTAAATGCATGAAAAATAGCAAATGAAGTCAGAAAGGGTTGAAAATTGATGGCGTGGCTTCGAATGGTGCATACTGAACGCACAAAAAGTCTGGAGTTGAAATAAGTTTAAAAAAATGAAATGTCTTTGTAACAGACGAGTTTTCGTCTGAAACCCTGATACTTCGAAAGAGATTGTCCATTTTGTACACGAAGTGCATCCAGTTTTTGCAGTAACCCTCTCAACTTTTTAGCACATGCTATGTGTGTGAAATGATGATACCATGCCATCTTTCAACCTTTTCAGAGTTCATTTGTACTGCTTATCAATTTCAGGGTCATTTAGCTAAAAAAATCAGTAAATGCATGAAAAATAGCAAATGAAGTCAGAAAGGGTTGAAAATTGATGGCGTGGCTTCGAATGGTGCATACTGAACGCACAAAAAGTCTGGAGTTGAAATAAGTTTAAAAAAATGAAATGCCTTTGTAACAGACGAGTTTTCGTCTGAAACCCTGATACTTCGAAAGAGATTGTCCATTTTGTACACGAAGTGCTTCCAGTTTTTGTCGTAACCCTCTCAACTTTTTAGCACATGCTATGTGGGTGAAATGATGATACCATGCCAACTTTCAACCTTTTCAGAGTTCATTTGTAGTGCTTTCCAATTTCAGGGTCATTTAGCTCAAAAAAAATCAGTAAATGCATGAAAAATAGCAAATGAAGTCAGAAAGGGTTGAAAATTGATGGCGTGGCTTCGAATGGTGCATACTGAACGCACAAAAAGTCTGGAGTTGAAATAAGTTTAAAAAAATGAAATGCCTTTGTAACAGACGAGTTTTCGTCTGAAACCCTGATACTTCGAAAGAGATTGTCCATTTTGTACACGAAGTGCTTCCAGTTTTTGCCGTAACCCTCTCAACTTTTTAGCACATGCTATGTGGGTGAAATGATGATACCATGCCAACTTTCAACCTTTTCAGAGTTCATTTGTAGTGCTTTTCAATTTCAGGGTCATTTAGCTAAAAAAAATCAGTAAATGCATGAAAAATAGCAAATGAAGTCAGAAAGGGTTGAAAATTGATGGCGTGGCTTCGAATGGTGCATACTGAATGCACAAAAAGTCTGGAGTTGAAATAAGTCTAAAAAAATGAAATGCCTTTGTAACAGACGAGTTTTCGTCTGAAACCCTGATACTTCGAAAGAGATTGTCCATTTTGTACACGAAGTGCATCCATTTTTTGCGTAACCCTCTCAACTTTTTAGCACCTGCTATGTGGGTGAAATGATGATACCATGCCAACTTTCAACCTTTTCAGAGTTCATTTGTAGTGCTTTCCAATTTCAGGGTCATTTAGCTCAAACAAAATCAGTAAATGCATGAAAAATAGCAAATGAAGTCAGAAAGGGTTGAAAATTGATGGCGTGGCTTCGAATGGTGCATACTGAAGGCACAAAAAGTCTGGAGTTGAAATAAGTTTAAAAAAATGAAATGCCTTTGTAACAGACGAGTTTTCGTCTGAAACCCTGATAGTTCGAAAGAGATTGTCCATTTTGTACACGAAGTGCATCCAGTTTTTGCCGTAACCCTCTCAACTTTTTAGCACATGCTATGTGGGTGAAATGATGATACCATGCCAACTTTCAACCATTTCAGATTTCATTTGTAGTGCTTATCAATTTCAGGGTCATTTAGCTAAAAAAAATCAGTAAATGCATGAAAAATAGCAAATGAAGTCAGAAAGGGTTGAAAATTGATGGCGTGGCTTCGAATGGTGCATACTGAATGCACAAAAAGTCTGGAGTTGAAATAAGTTTAAACAAATGAAATGCCTTTGTAACAGACGAGTTTTCGTCTGAAACCCTGATACTTCGAAAGAGATTGTCCATTTTGTACACGAAGTGCATCCAGTTTTTGCCGTAACCCTCTCAACTTTTTAGCACATGCTATGTGGGTGAAATGATGATACCATGCCAACTTTCAACCTTTTCAGATTTCATTTGTAGTGCTTATCAATTTCATGGTCATTTAGCTAAAAAAAATCAGTAAATGCATGAAAAATAGCAAATGAAGTCAGAAAGGGTTGAAAATTGATGGCGTGGCTTCGAATGGTGCATACTGAACGCACAAAAAGTCTGGAGTTGAAATAAGTTTAAAAAAATGAAATGCCTTTGTAACAGACGAGTTTTCGTCTGAAACCCAGATACTTCGAAAGAGATTGTCCATTTTGTACACGAAGTGCATCCATTTTTTGCCGTAACCCTCTCAACTTTTTAGCACATGCTATGTGGGTGAAATGATGATACCATGCCAACTTGCAACCTTTTCAGAGTTCATTTGTAGTGCTTTCCAATTTCAGGGTCATTTAGCTCAAACAAAATCAGTAAATGCATGAAAAATAGCAAATGAAGTCAGAAAGGGTTGAAAATTGATGGCGTGGCTTCGAATGGTGCATACTGAACGCACAAAAACTCTGGAGTTGAAATAAGTTTAAAAAAATGAAATGCCTTTGTAACAGACGAGTTTTCGTCTGAAACCCTGATACTTCGAAAGAGATTGTCCATTTTGTACACGAAGTGCATCCAGTTTTTGCCGTAACCCTCTCAACTTTTTAGCACATGCTATGTGGGTGAAATGATGATACCATGCCAACTTTCAACCTTTTCAGATTTCATTTGTAGTGCTTATCAATTTCAGGGTCATTTAGCTAAAAAAAATCAGTAAATGCATGAAAAATAGCAAATGAAGTCAGAAAGGGTTGAAAATTGATGGCGTGGCTTCGAATGGTGCATACTGAACGCACAAAAAGTCTGGAGTTGAAATAAGTTTAAAAAAATGAAATGCCTTTGTAACAGACGAGTTTTCGTCTGAAACCCTGATACTTCGAAAGAGATTGTCCATTTTGTACACGAAGTGCATCCATTTTTTGCCGTAACCCTCTCAACTTTTTAGCACCTGCTATGTGGGTGAAATGATGATACCATGCCAACTTTCAACCTTTTCAGAGTTCATTTGTAGTGCTTTCCAATTTCAGGGTCATTTAGCTCAAACAAAATCAGTAAATGCATGAAAAATAGCAAATGAAGTCAGAAAGGGTTGAAAATTGATGGCGTGGCTTCGAATGGTGCATACTGAACGCACAAAAAGTCTGGAGTTGAAATAAGTTTAAAAAAATGAAATGCCTTTGTAACAGACGAGTTTTCGTCTGAAACCCTGATACTTCGAAAGAGATTGTCCATTTTGTACACGAAGTGCATCCAATTTTTGCCGTAACCCTCTCAACATTTTAGCACATGCTATGTGGGTGAAATGATGATACCATGCCAACTTTCAACCTTTTCAGAGTTCATTTGTAGTGCTTTCCAATTTCAGGGTCATTTAGCTCAAACAAAATCAGTAAATGCATGAAAAATAGCAAATGAAGTCAGAAAGGGTTGAAAATTGATGGCGTGGCTTCGAATGGTGCATACTAAACGCACAAAAAGTCTGGAGTTGAAATAAGTTTAAAAAAATGAAATGCCTTTGTAATAGAGGAGTTTTCGTCTGAAACCCTGATACTTCGAAAGAGATTGTCCATTTTGTACACGAAGTGCTTCCAGTTTTTGCCGTAACCCTCTCAACTTTTTAGCACATGCTATGTGGGTAAAATGATGATACCATGCCAACTTTCAACCTTTTCAGAGTTCATTTGTAGTGCTTTTCCATTTCAGGGTCATTTAGCTAAAAAAAAATCAGTAAATGCATGAAAAATAGCAAATGAAGTCAGAAAGGGTTGAAAATTGATGGCGTGGCTTCGAATGGTGCATACTGAATGCACAAAAAGTCTGGAGTTGAAATAAGTTTAAAAAAATGAAATGCTTTTGTAACAGACGAGTTTTCGTCTGAAACCCTGATACTTCGAAAGAGATTGTCCATTTTGTACACGAAGTGCATCCAGTTTTTGCCGTAACCCTCTCAACTTTTTAGCACATGCTATGTGGGTGAAATGATGATACCATGCCAACTTTCAACCTTTTCAGAGTTCATTTGTAGTGCTTTCCAATTTCAGGGTCATTTAGCTCAAACAAAATCAGTAAATGCATGAAAAATAGCAAATGAAGTCAGAAAGGGTTGAAAATTGATGGCGTGGCTTCGAATGGTGCATACTGAACGCACAAAAAGTCTGGAGTTGAAATAAGTTTAAAAAAATGAAATGTCTTTGTAACAGACGAGTTTTCGTCTGAAACCCTGATACTTCGAAAGAGATTGTCCATTTTGTACACGAAGTGCATCCAGTTTTTGCAGTAACCCTCTCAACTTTTTAGCACATGCTATGTGTGTGAAATGATGATACCATGCCATCTTTCAACCTTTTCAGAGTTCATTTGTACTGCTTATCAATTTCAGGGTCATTTAGCTAAAAAAATCAGTAAATGCATGAAAAATAGCAAATGAAGTCAGAAAGGGTTGAAAATTGATGGCGTGGCTTCGAATGGTGCATACTGAACGCACAAAAAGTCTGGAGTTGAAATAAGTTTAAAAAAATGAAATGCCTTTGTAACAGACGAGTTTTCGTCTGAAACCCTGATACTTCGAAAGAGATTGTCCATTTTGTACACGAAGTGCTTCCAGTTTTTGTCGTAACCCTCTCAACTTTTTAGCACATGCTATGTGGGTGAAATGATGATACCATGCCAACTTTCAACCTTTTCAGAGTTCATTTGTAGTGCTTTCCAATTTCAGGGTCATTTAGCTCAAAAAAAATCAGTAAATGCATGAAAAATAGCAAATGAAGTCAGAAAGGGTTGAAAATTGATGGCGTGGCTTCGAATGGTGCATACTGAACGCACAAAAAGTCTGGAGTTGAAATAAGTTTAAAAAAATGAAATGCCTTTGTAACAGACGAGTTTTCGTCTGAAACCCTGATACTTCGAAAGAGATTGTCCATTTTGTACACGAAGTGCTTCCAGTTTTTGCCGTAACCCTCTCAACTTTTTAGCACATGCTATGTGGGTGAAATGATGATACCATGCCAACTTTCAACCTTTTCAGAGTTCATTTGTAGTGCTTTTCAATTTCAGGGTCATTTAGCTAAAAAAAATCAGTAAATGCATGAAAAATAGCAAATGAAGTCAGAAAGGGTTGAAAATTGATGGCGTGGCTTCGAATGGTGCATACTGAATGCACAAAAAGTCTGGAGTTGAAATAAGTCTAAAAAAATGAAATGCCTTTGTAACAGACGAGTTTTCGTCTGAAACCCTGATACTTCGAAAGAGATTGTCCATTTTGTACACGAAGTGCATCCATTTTTTGCGTAACCCTCTCAACTTTTTAGCACCTGCTATGTGGGTGAAATGATGATACCATGCCAACTTTCAACCTTTTCAGAGTTCATTTGTAGTGCTTTCCAATTTCAGGGTCATTTAGCTCAAACAAAATCAGTAAATGCATGAAAAATAGCAAATGAAGTCAGAAAGGGTTGAAAATTGATGGCGTGGCTTCGAATGGTGCATACTGAAGGCACAAAAAGTCTGGAGTTGAAATAAGTAAAAAAAATGAAATTCCTTTGTAACAGACGAGTTTTCGTCTGAAACCCTGATACTTCGAAAGAGATTGTCCATTTTCTACACGAAGTGCATCCAGTTTTTGCCGTAACCCTCTCAACCTTTTAGCACATGCTATGTGGGTGAAATGATGATACCATGCCAACTTTCAACCTTTTCAGAGTTCATTTGTAGTGCTTTCCAATTTCAGGGTCATTTAGCTCAAACGAAATCACTAAATGCATGAAAAATAGCAAATGAAGTCAGAAAGGGTTGAAAATTGATGGCGTGGCTTCGAATGGTGCATACTGAACGCACAAAAAGTCTGGAGTTGAAATAAGTTTAAAAAAATGAAATGCCTTTGTAACAGAGGAGTTTTCGTCTGAAACCCTGATACTTCGAAAGAGATTGTCCATTTTGTACACGAAGTGCTTCCAGTTTTTGCCGTAACCCTCTCAACTTTTTAGCACATGCTATGTGGGTAAAATGATGATACCATGCCAACTTTCAACCTTTTCAGAGTTCATTTGTAGTGCTTTTCAATTTCAGGGTCACTTAGCTAAAAAAAATCAGTAAATGCATGAAAAATAGGAAATGAAGTCAGAAAGGGTTGAAAATTGATGGCGTGGCTTCGAATGGTGCATACTGAATGAACAAAAAGTCTGGAGTTGAAATAAGTTTAAAAAAATGAAATGCCTTTGTAACAGACGAGTTTTCGTCTGAAACCCTGATACTTCGAAAGAGATTGTCCATTTTGTACACGAAGTGCATCCATTTTTTGCCGTAACCCTCTCAACTTTTTAGCACCTGCTATGTGGGTGAAATGATGATACCATGCCAACTTTCAACCTTTTCAGAGTTCATTTGTAGTGCTTTCCAATTTCAGGGTCATTTAGCTCAAACAAAATCAGTAAATGCATGAAAAATAGCAAATGAAGTCAGAAAGGGTTGAAAATTGATGGCGTGGCTTCGAATGGTGCATACTGAAGGCACAAAAAGTCTGGAGTTGAAATAAGTTTAAAAAAATGAAATGCCTTTGTAACAGACGAGTTTTCGTCTGAAACCCTGATACTTCGAAAGAGATTGTCCATTTTGTACACGAAGTGCATCTAGTTTTTGCCGTAACCCTCTCAACTTTTTAGCACATGCTATGTGGGTGAAATGATGATACCATGCCAACTTTCAACCTTTTCAGAGTTCATTTGTAGTGCTTATCAATTTCAGGGTCATTTAGCTAAAAAAAAATCAGTAAATGCATGAAAAATAGCAAATGAAGTCAGAAAGGGTTGAAAATTGATGGCGTGGCTTCGAATGGTGCATACTGAACGCACAAAAAGTCTGGAGTTGAAATAAGTTTAAAAAATTGAAATGCCTTTCTAACAGAGGAGTTTTCGTCTGAAACCCTGATACATCGAAAGAGATTGTCCATTTTGTACACTAAGTGCTTCCAGTTTTTGCCGTAACCCTCTCAACTTTTTAGCACATGCTATGTGGGTAAAATGATGATACCATGCCAACTTTCAACCTTTTCAGAGTTCATTTGTAGTGCTTTTCAATTTCAGGGTCATTTAGCTAAAAAAAATCAGTAAATGCATGAAAAATAGCAAATGAAGTCAGAAAGGGTTGAAAATTGATGGCGTGGCTTCGAATGGTGCATACTGAACGCACAAAAAGTCTGGAGTTGAAATAAGTTTAAAAAAATGAAATGCCTTTGTAACAAACGAGTTTTCGTCTGAAACCCTGATACTTCGAAAGAGATTGTCCATTTTGTACACGAAGTGCTTCCAGTTTTTGTCGTAACCCTCTCAACTTTTTAGCACATGCTATGTGGGTGAAATGATGATACCATGCCAACTTTCAACCTTTTCAGAGTTCATTTGTAGTGCTTTCCAATTTCAGGGTCATTTAGCTCAAACGAAATCAGTAAATGCATGAAAAATAGCAAATGAAGTCAGAAAGGGTTGAAAATTGATGGCGTGGCTTCGAATGGTGCATACTGAACGCACAAAAAGTCTGGAGTTGAAATAAGTTTAAAAAAATTAAATGCCTTTGTAACAGAGGAGTTTTCGTCTGAAACCCTGATACTTCGAAAGAGATTGTCCATTTTGTACACGAAGTGCTTCCAGTTTTTGCCGTAACCCTCTCAACTTTTTAGCACATGCTATGTGGGTAAAATGATGATACCATGCCAACTTTCAACCTTTTCAGAGTTCATTTGTAGTGCTTTTCAATTTCAGGGTCATTTAGCTAAAAAAAATCAGTAAATGCATGAAAAATAGCAAATGAAGTCAGAAAGGGTTGAAAATTGATGGCGTGGCTTCGAATGGTGCATACTGAATGCACAAAAAGTCAGGAGTTGAAATAAGTTTAAAAAAATGAAATGCCTTTGTAACAGACGAGTTTTCGTCTGAAACCCTGATACTTCGAAAGAGATTGTCCATTTTGTACACAAAGTGCATCTAGTTTTTGCCGTAACCCTCTCAACTTTTTAGCACATGCTATGTTGGTGAAATGATGATACCATGCCAACTTTCAACCTTTTCAGAGTTCGTTTGTAGTGCTTTCCAATTTCAGGGTTATTTAGCTCAAAAAAAATCACTAAATGCATGAAAAATAGCAAATGAAGTCAGAAAGGGTTGAAAATTGATGGCGTGGCTTCGAATGGTGCATACTGAACGCACAAAAAGTCTCTAACCCTGATACTTCGAAAGAGATTGTCCATTTTGTACACGAAGTGCATCCAGTTTTTGCCGTAACCCTCTCAACTTTTTAGCACATGCTATGTGGGTGAAATGATGATACCATGCCAACTTTCAACCTTTTCAGAGTTCATTTGTAGTGCTTTTCAATTTCAGGGTCATTTAGCTAAAAAAATCTGTAAATGCATGAAAAATAGCAAATGAAGTCAGAAAGGGTTGAAAATTGATGGCGTGGCTTCGAATGGTGCATACTGAATGCACAAAAAGTCTGGAGTTGAAATAAGTTTAAAAAAATGAAATGCCTTTGTAACAGACGAGTTTTCGTCTGAAACCCTGATACTTCGAAAGAGATTGTCCATTTTGTACACAAAGTGCATCTAGTTTTTGCCGTAACCCTCTCAACTTTTTAGCACATGCTA
The DNA here is from genome assembly GCA_039707655.1 of Elymus sibiricus. Lineage (NCBI taxonomy): Eukaryota > Viridiplantae > Streptophyta > Magnoliopsida > Poales > Poaceae > Elymus > Elymus sibiricus. Next base: position 394,822,328 of record CM077671.1, read on the forward strand.
TGTTGGTGAAATGATGATACCATGCCAACTTTCAACCTTTTCAGAGTTCGTTTGTAGTGCTTTCCAATTTCAGGGTTATTTAGCTCAAAAAAAATCACTAAATGCATGAAAAATAGCAAATGAAGTCAGAAAGGGTTGAAAATTGATGGCGTGGCTTCGAATGGTGCATACTGAACGCACAAAAAGTCTCTAACCCTGATACTTCGAAAGAGATTGTCCATTTTGTACACGAAGTGCATCCAGTTTTTGCCGTAACCCTCTCAACTTTTTAGCACATGCTATGTGGGTGAAATGATGATACCATGCCAACTTTCAACCTTTTCAGAGTTCATTTGTAGTGCTTTTCAATTTCAGGGTCATTTAGCTAAAAAAAATCTGTAAATGCATGAAAAATAGCAAATGAAGTCAGAAAGGGTTGAAAATTGATGGCGTGGCTTCGAATGGTGCATACTGAACGCACAAAAAGTCTGGAGTTGAAATAAGTTTAAAAAAATGAAATGCCTTTGTAACAGACGAGTTTTCGTCTGAAACCCTGATACTTCGAAAGAGATTGTCCATTTTGTACACGAAGTGCATCCAGTTTTTGCCGTAACCCTCTCAACTTTTTAGCACATGCTATGTGGGTGAAATGATGATACCATGCCAACTTTCAACCTTTTCAGAGTTCATTTGTAGTGCTTTCCAATTTCAGGGTCATTTAGCTCAAACGAAATCAGTAAATGCATGAAAAATAGCAAATGAAGTCAGAAAGGGTTGAAAATTGATGGCGTGGCTTCGAATGGTGCATACTGAACGCACAAAAAGTCTGGAGTTGAAATAAGTTTAAAAAAATTAAATGCCTTTGTAACAGAGGAGTTTTCGTCTGAAACCCTGATACTTCGAAAGAGATTGTCCATTTTGTACACGAAGTGCTTCCAGTTTTTGCCGTAACCCTCTCAACTTTTTAGCACATGCTATGTGGGTAAAATGATGATACCATGCCAACTTTCAACCTTTTCAGAGTTCATTTGTAGTGCTTTTCAATTTCAGGGTCATTTAGCTAAAAAAAATCAGTAAATGCATGAAAAATAGCAAATGAAGTCAGAAAGGGTTGAAAATTGATGGCGTGGCTTCGAATGGTGCATACTGAATGCACAAAAAGTCAGGAGTTGAAATAAGTTTAAAAAAATGAAATGCCTTTGTAACAGACGAGTTTTCGTCTGAAACCCTGATACTTCGAAAGAGATTGTCCATTTTGTACACAAAGTGCATCTAGTTTTTGCCGTAACCCTCTCAACTTTTTAGCACATGCTATGTTGGTGAAATGATGATACCATGCCAACTTTCAACCTTTTCAGAGTTCGTTTGTAGTGCTTTCCAATTTCAGGGTTATTTAGCTCAAAAAAAATCACTAAATGCATGAAAAATAGCAAATGAAGTCAGAAAGGGTTGAAAATTGATGGCGTGGCTTCGAATGGTGCATACTGAACGCACAAAAAGTCTCTAACCCTGATACTTCGAAAGAGATTGTCCATTTTGTACACGAAGTGCATCCAGTTTTTGCCGTAACCCTCTCAACTTTTTAGCACATGCTATGTGGGTGAAATGATGATACCATGCCAACTTTCAACCTTTTCAGAGTTCATTTGTAGTGCTTTTCAATTTCAGGGTCATTTAGCTAAAAAAATCTGTAAATGCATGAAAAATAGCAAATGAAGTCAGAAAGGGTTGAAAATTGATGGCGTGGCTTCGAATGGTGCATACTGAATGCACAAAAAGTCTGGAGTTGAAATAAGTTTAAAAAAATGAAATGCCTTTGTAACAGACGAGTTTTCGTCTGAAACCCTGATACTTCGAAAGAGATTGTCCATTTTGTACACAAAGTGCATCTAGTTTTTGCCGTAACCCTCTCAACTTTTTAGCACATGCTATGTTGGTGAAATGATGATACCATGCCAACTTTCAACCTTTTCAGAGTTCGTTTGTAGTGCTTTCCAATTTCAGGGTTATTTAGCTCAAAAAAAATCACTAAATGCATGAAAAATAGCAAATGAAGTCAGAAAGGGTTGAAAATTGATGGCGTGGCTTCGAATGGTGCATACTGAACGCACAAAAAGTCTCTAACCCTGATACTTCGAAAGAGATTGTCCATTTTGTACACGAAGTGCATCCAGTTTTTGCCGTAACCCTCTCAACTTTTTAGCACATGCTATGTGGGTGAAATGATGATACCATGCCAACTTTCAACCTTTTCAGAGTTCATTTGTAGTGCTTTTCAATTTCAGGGTCATTTAGCTAAAAAAAATCTGTAAATGCATGAAAAATAGCAAATGAAGTCAGAAAGGGTTGAAAATTGATGGCGTGGCTTCGAATGGTGCATACTGAACGCACAAAAAGTCTGGAGTTGAAATAAGTTTAAAAAAATGAAATGCCTTTGTAACAGACGAGTTTTCGTCTGAAACCCTGATACTTCGAACGAGATTGTCCATTTTGTACCCGAAGTGCATCCAGTTTTTGCAGTAACCCTCTCAACTTTTTAGCACATGCTATGTGTGTGAAATGATGATACCATGCCATCTTTCAACCTTTTCAGAGTTCATTTGTAGTGCTTTCCAATTTGAGGGTCATTTAGCTCAAACGAAATCAGTAAATGCATGAAAAATAGCAAATGAAGTCAGAAAGGGTTGAAAATTGATGGCGTGGCTTCGAATGGTGCATGCTGAACGCACAAAAAGTCTGGAGTTGAAATAAGTTTAAAAAAATGAAATGCCTTTGTAACAGAGGGGTTTTCGTCTGAAACCCTGATACTTCGAAAGAGATTGTCCATTTTGTACACGAAGTGCTTCCAGTTTTTGCCGTAACCCTCTCAACTTTTTAGCACATGCTATGTGGGTAAAATGATGATACCATGCCAACTTTCAACCTTTTCAGAGTTCATTTGTAGTGCTTTTCAATTTCAGGGTCATTTAGCTAAAAAAAATCAGTAAATGCATGAAAAGTAGCAAATGAAGTCAGAAAGGGTTGAAAATTGATGGCGTGGCTTCGAATGGTGCATACTGAATGAACAAAAAGTCTGGAGTTGAAATAAGTTTAAAAAAATGAAATGCCTTTGTAACAGACGAGTTTTCGTCTGAAACCCTGATACTTCGAAAGAGATTGTCCATTTTGTACACGAAGTGCATCCATTTTTTGCCGTAACCCTCTCAACTTTTTAGCACCTGCTATGTGGGTGAAATGATGATACCATGCCAACTTTCAACCTTTTCAGAGTTCATTTGTAGTGCTTTCCAATTTCAGGGTCATTTAGCTCAAACAAAATTAGTAAATGCATGAAAAATAGCAAATGAAGTCAGAAAGGGTTGAAAATTGATGGCGTGGCTTCGAATGGTGCATACTGAACGCACAAAAAGTCTGGAGTTGAAATAAGTTTAAAAAAATGAAATGCCTTTGTAACAGACGAGTTTTCGTCTGAAACCCTGATACTTCGAAAGAGATTGTCCATTTTGTACACGAAGTGCATCTAGTTTTTGCCGTAACCCTCTCAACTTTTTAGCACATGCTATGTTGGTGAAATGATGATACCATGCCAACTTTCAACCTTTTCAGAGTTCGTTTGTAGTGCTTTCCAATTTCAGGGTTATTTAGCTCAAAAAAAATCACTAAATGCATGAAAAATAGCAAATGAAGTCAGAAAGGGTTGAAAATTGATGGCGTGGCTTCGAATGGTGCATACTGAACGCACAAAAAGTCTCTAACCCTGATACTTCGAAAGAGATTGTCCATTTTGTACACGAAGTGCATCCAGTTTTTGCCGTAACCCTCTCAACTTTTTAGCACATGCTATGTGGGTGAAATGATGATACCATGCCAACTTTCAACCTTTTCAGAGTTCATTTGTAGTGCTTTTCAATTTCAGGGTCATTTAGCTAAAAAAAATCAGTAAATGCATGAAAAATAGCAAATGAAGTCAGAAAGGGATGAAAATTGATGGCGTGGCTTCGAATGGTGCATACTGAATGCACAAAAAGTCAGGAGTTGAAATAAGTTTAAAAAAATGAAATGCCTTTGTAACAGACGAGTTTTCGTCTGAAACCCTGATACTTCGAAAGAGATTGTCCATTTTGTACACAAAGTGCATCTAGTTTTTGCCGTAACCCTCTCAACTTTTTAGCACATGCTATGTTGGTGAAATGATGATACCATGCCAACTTTCAACCTTTTCAGAGTTCGTTTGTAGTGCTTTCCAATTTCAGGGTTATTTAGCTCAAAAAAAATCACTAAATGCATGAAAAATAGCAAATGAAGTCAGAAAGGGTTGAAAATTGATGGCGTGGCTTCGAATGGTGCATACTGAACGCACAAAAAGTCTCTAACCCTGATACTTCGAAAGAGATTGTCCATTTTGTACACGAAGTGCATCCAGTTTTTGCCGTAACCCTCTCAACTTTTTAGCACATGCTATGTGGGTGAAATGATGATACCATGCCAACTTTCAACCTTTTCAGAGTTCATTTGTAGTGCTTTTCAATTTCAGGGTCATTTAGCTAAAAAAAATCTGTAAATGCATGAAAAATAGCAAATGAAGTCAGAAAGGGTTGAAAATTGATGGCGTGGCTTCGAATGGTGCATACTGAACGCACAAAAAGTCTGGAGTTGAAATAAGTTTAAAAAAATGAAATGCCTTTGTAACAGACGAGTTTTCGTCTGAAACCCTGATACTTCGAACGAGATTGTCCATTTTGTACCCGAAGTGCATCCAGTTTTTGCAGTAACCCTCTCAACTTTTTAGCACATGCTATGTGTGTGAAATGATGATACCATGCCATCTTTCAACCTTTTCTGAGTTCATTTGTAGTGCTTTCCAATTTGAGGGTCATTTAGCTCAAACGAAATGAGTAAATGCATGAAAAATAGCAAATGAAGTCAGAAAGGGTTGAAAATTGATGGCGTGGCTTCGAATGGTGCATACTGAACGCACAAAAAGTCTGGAGTTGAAATAAGTTTAAAAAAATGAAATGCCTTTGTAACAGAGGAGTTTTCGTCTGAAACCCTGATACTTCGAAAGAGATTGTCCATTTTGTACACGAAGTGCTTCCAGTTTTTGCCGTAACCCTCTCAACTTTTTAGCACATGCTATGTGGGTAAAATGATGATACCATGCCAACTTTCAACCTTTTCAGAGTTCATTTGTAGTGCTTTTCAATTTCAGGGTCATTTAGCTAAAAAAAATGAGTAAATGCATGAAAAGTAGCAAATGAAGTCAGAAAGGGTTGAAAATTGATGGCGTGGCTTCGAATGGTGCATACTGAATGAACAAAAAGTCTGGAGTTGAAATAAGTTTAAAAAAATGAAATGCCTTTGTAACAGACGAGTTTTCGTCTGAAACCCTGATACTTCGAAAGAGATTGTCCATTTTGTACACGAAGTGCATCCATTTTTTGCCGTAACCCTCTCAACTTTTTAGCACCTGCTATGTGGGTGAAATGATGATACCATGCCAACTTTCAACCTTTTCAGAGTTCATTTGTAGTGCTTTCCAATTTCAGGGTCATTTAGCTCAAACAAAATTAGTAAATGCATGAAAAATAGCAAATGAAGTCAGAAAGGGTTGAAAATTGATGGCGTGGCTTCGAATGGTGCATACTGAACGCACAAAAAGTCTGGAGTTGAAATAAGTTTAAAAAAATGAAATGCCTTTGTAACAGACGAGTTTTCGTCTGAAACCCTGATACTTCGAAAGAGATTGTCCATTTTGTACACAAAGTGCATCTAGTTTTTGCCGTAACCCTCTCAACTTTTTAGCACATGCTATGTTGGTGAAATGATGATACCATGCCAACTTTCAACCTTTTCAGAGTTCGTTTGTAGTGCTTTCCAATTTCAGGGTTATTTAGCTCAAAAAAAATCACTAAATGCATGAAAAATAGCAAATGAAGTCAGAAAGGGTTGAAAATTGATGGCGTGGCTTCGAATGGTGCATACTGAACGCACAAAAAGTCTCTAACCCTGATACTTCGAAAGAGATTGTCCATTTTGTACACGAAGTGCATCCAGTTTTTGCCGTAACCCTCTCAACTTTTTAGCACATGCTATGTGGGTGAAATGATGATACCATGCCAACTTTCAACCTTTTCAGAGTTCATTTGTAGTGCTTTTCAATTTCAGGGTCATTTAGCTAAAAAAAATCTGTAAATGCATGAAAAATAGCAAATGAAGTCAGAAAGGGTTGAAAATTGATGGCGTGGCTTCGAATGGTGCATACTGAACGCACAAAAAGTCTGGAGTTGAAATAAGTTTAAAAAAATGAAATGCCTTTGTAACAGACGAGTTTTCGTCTGAAACCCTGATACTTCGAACGAGATTGTCCATTTTGTACCCGAAGTGCATCCAGTTTTTGCAGTAACCCTCTCAACTTTTTAGCACATGCTATGTGTGTGAAATGATGATACCATGCCATCTTTCAACCTTTTCTGAGTTCATTTGTAGTGCTTTCCAATTTGAGGGTCATTTAGCTCAAACGAAATGAGTAAATGCATGAAAAATAGCAAATGAAGTCAGAAAGGGTTGAAAATTGATGGCGTGGCTTCGAATGGTGCATACTGAACGCACAAAAAGTCTGGAGTTGAAATAAGTTTAAAAAAATGAAATGCCTTTGTAACAGAGGAGTTTTCGTCTGAAACCCTGATACTTCGAAAGAGATTGTCCATTTTGTACACGAAGTGCTTCCAGTTTTTGCCGTAACCCTCTCAACTTTTTAGCACATGCTATGTGGGTAAAATGATGATACCATGCCAACTTTCAACCTTTTCAGAGTTCATTTGTAGTGCTTTTCAATTTCAGGGTCATTTAGCTAAAAAAAATCAGTAAATGCATGAAAAGTAGCAAATGAAGTCAGAAAGGGTTGAAAATTGATGGCGTGGCTTCGAATGGTGCATACTGAATGAACAAAAAGTCTGGAGTTGAAATAAGTTTAAAAAAATGAAATGCCTTTGTAACAGACGAGTTTTCGTCTGAAACCCTGATACTTCGAAAGATATTGTCCATTTTGTACACGAAGTGCATCCATTTTTTGCCGTAACCCTCTCAACTTTTTAGCACCTGCTATGTGGGTGAAATGATGATACCATGCCAACTTTCAACCTTTTCAGAGTTCATTTGTAGTGCTTTCCAATTTCAGGGTCATTTAGCTCAAACAAAATTAGTAAATGCATGAAAAATAGCAAATGAAGTCAGAAAGGGTTGAAAATTGATGGCGTGGCTTCGAATGGTGCATACTGAACGCACAAAAAGTCTGGAGTTGAAATAAGTTTAAAAAAATGAAATGCCTTTGTAACAGACGAGTTTTCGTCTGAAACCCTGATACTTCGAAAGAGATTGTCCATTTTGTACACGAAGTGCATCTAGTTTTTGCCGTAACCCTCTCAACTTTTTAGCACATGCTATGTTGGTGAAATGATGATACCATGCCAACTTCCAACCTTTTCAGAGTTCGTTTGTAGTGCTTTCCAATTTCAGGGTTATTTAGCTCAAAAAAAATCACTAAATGCATGAAAAATAGCAAATGAAGTCAGAAAGGGTTGAAAATTGATGGCGTGGCTTCGAATGGTGCATACTGAACGCACAAAAAGTCTCTAACCCTGATACTTCGAAAGAGATTGTCCATTTTGTACACGAAGTGCATCCAGTTTTTGCCGTAACCCTCTCAACTTTTTAGCACATGCTATGTGGGTGAAATGATGATACCATGCCAACTTTCAACCTTTTCAGAGTTCATTTGTAGTGCTTTTCAATTTCAGGGTCATTTAGCTAAAAAAAATCAGTAAATGCATGAAAAATAGCAAATGAAGTCAGAAAGGGATGAAAATTGATGGCGTGGCTTCGAATGGTGCATACTGAATGCACAAAAAGTCAGGAGTTGAAATAAGTTTAAAAAAATGAAATGCCTTTGTAACAGACGAGTTTTCGTCTGAAACCCTGATACTTCGAAAGAGATTGTCCATTTTGTACACAAAGTGCATCTAGTTTTTGCCGTAACCCTCTCAACTTTTTAGCACATGCTATGTTGGTGAAATGATGATACCATGCCAACTTTCAACCTTTTCAGAGTTCGTTTGTAGTGCTTTCCAATTTCAGGGTTATTTAGCTAAAAAAAATCACTAAATGCATGAAAAATAGCAAATGAAGTCAGAAAGGGTTGAAAATTGATGGCGTGGCTTCGAATGGTGCATACTGAACGCACAAAAAGTCTCTAACCCTGATACTTCGAAAGAGATTCTCCATTTTGTACACGAAGTGCATCCAGTTTTTGCCGTAACCCTCTCAACTTTTTAGCACATGCTATGTGGGTGAAATGATGATACCATGCCAACTTTCAACCTTTTCAGAGTTCATTTGTAGTGCTTTTCAATTTCAGGGTCATTTAGCTAAAAAAAATCTGTAAATGCATGAAAAATAACAAATGAAGTCAGAAAGGGTTGAAAATTGATGGCGTGGCTTCGAATGGTGCATACTGAACGCACAAAAAGTCTGGAGTTGAAATAAGTTTAAAAAAATGAAATGCCTTTGTAACAGACGAGTTTTCGTCTGAAACCCTGATACTTCGAACGAGATTGTCCATTTTGTACCCGAAGTGCATCCAGTTTTTGCAGTAACCCTCTCAACTTTTTAGCACATGCTATGTGTGTGAAATGATGATACCATGCCATCTTTCAACCTTTTCAGAGTTCATTTGTAGTGCTTTCCAATTTGAGGGTCATTTAGCTCAAACGAAATCAGTAAATGCATGAAAAATAGCAAATGAAGTCAGAAAGGGTTGAAAATTGATGGCGTGGCTTCGAATGGTGCATACTGAACGCACAAAAAGTCTGGAGTTGAAATAAGTTTAAAAAAATGAAATGCCTTTGTAACAGAGGAGTTTTCGTCTGAAACCGTGATACTTCGAAAGAGATTGTCCATTTTGTACACGAAGTGCTTCCAGTTTTTGCCGTAACCCTCTCAACTTTTTAGCACATGCTATGTGGGTAAAATGATGATACCATGCCAACTTTCAACCTTTTCAGAGTTCATTTGTAGTGCTTTCCAATTTCAGGGTCATTTAGCTCAAACAAAATCAGTAAATGCATGAAAAATAGCAAATGAAGTCAGAAAGGGTTGAAAATTGATGGTGTGGCTTCGAATGGTGCATACTGAACGCACAAAAAGTCTGGAGTTGAAATAAGTTTAAAAAAATGAAATGCCTTTGTAACAGAGGAGTTTTCGTCTGAAACCCTGATACTTCGAAAGAGATTGTCCATTTTGTACACAAAGTGCATCTAGTTTTTGCCGTAACCCTCTCAACTTTTTAGCACATGCTATGTTGGTGAAATGATGATACCATGCCAACTTTCAACCTTTTCAGAGTTCGTTTGTAGTGCTTTCCAATTTCAGGGTTATTTAGCTCAAAAAAAATCACTAAATGCATGAAAAATAGCAAATGAAGTCAGAAAGGGTTGAAAATTGATGGCGTGGCTTCGAATGGTGCATACTGAACGCACAAAAAGTCTCTAACCCTGATACTTCGAAAGAGATTGTCCATTTTGTACACGAAGTGCATCCAGTTCTTGCCGTAACCCTCTCAACTTTTTAGCACATGCTATGTGGGTGAAATGATGATACCATGCCAACTTTCAACCTTTTCAGAGTTCATTTGTAGTGCTTTTCAATTTCAGGGTCATTTAGCTAAAAAAAATCTGTAAATGCATGAAAAATAGCAAATGAAGTCAGAAAGGGTTGAAAATTGATGGCGTGGCTTCGAATGGTGCATACTGAACGCACAAAAAGTCTGGAGTTGAAATAAGTTTAAAAAAATGAAATGCCTTTGTAACAGACGAGTTTTCGTCTGAAACCCTGATACTTCGAACGAGATTGTCCATTTTGTACCCGAAGTGCATCCAGTTTTTGCAGTAACCCTCTCAACTTTTTAGCACATGCTATGTGTGTGAAATGATGATACCATGCCATCTTTCAACCTTTTCAGAGTTCATTTGTAGTGCTTTCCAATTTGAGGGTCATTTAGCTCAAACGAAATCAGTAAATGCATGAAAAATAGCAAATGAAGTCAGAAAGGGTTGAAAATTGATGGCGTGGCTTCGAATGGTGCATACTGAACGCACAAAAAGTCTGGAGTTGAAATAAGTTTAAAAAAATGAAATGCCTTTGTAACAGAGGAGTTTTCGTCTGAAACCCTGATACTTCGAAAGAGATTGTCCATTTTGTACACGAAGTGCTTCCAGTTTTTGCCGTAACCCTCTCAACTTTTTAGCACATGCTATGTTGGTGAAATGATGATACCATGCCAACTTTCAACCTTTTCAGAGTTCGTTTGTAGTGCTTTCCAATTTCAGGGTTATTTAGCTCAAAAAAAATCACTAAATGCATGAAAAATAGCAAATGAAGTCAGAAAGGGTTGAAAATTGATGGCGTGGCTTCGAATGGTGCATACTGAACGCACAAAAAGTCTCTAACCCTGATACTTCGAAAGAGATTGTCCATTTTGTACACAAAGTGCTTCTAGTTTTTGCCGTAACCCTCTCAACTTTTTAGCACATGCTATGTGGGTGAAATTATGATACCATGCCAACTTTCAACCTTTTCAGAGTTCGTTTGTAGTGCTTTCCAATTTCAGGGTTATTTAGCTCAAAAAAAATCACAAAATGCATGAAAAATAGCAAATGAAGTCAGAAAGGGTTGAAAATTGATGGCGTGGCTTCGAATGGTGCATACTGAACGCACAAAAAGTCTGGAACCCTGATACTTCGAAAGAGATTGTCCATTTTGTACACGAAGTGCATCCAGTTTTTGCCGTAACCCTCTCAACTTTTTAGCACATGCTATGTGGGTGAAATGATGATACCATGCCAACTTTCAACCTTTTCAGAGTTCATTTGTAGTGCTTTTCAATTTCAGGGTCATTTAGCTAAAAAAATCTGTAAATGCATGAAAAATAGCAAATGAAGTCAGAAAGGGTTGAAAATTGATGGCGTGGCTTCGAATGGTGCATACTGAAAGCACAAAAAGTCTGGAGTTGAAATAAGTTTAAAAAAATGAAATGCCTTTGTAACAGACGAGTTTTCGTCTGAAACCCTGATACTTCGAACGAGATTGTCCATTTTGTACCCGAAGTGCATCCAGTTTTTGCAGTAACCCTCTCAACTTTTTAGCACATGCTATGTGTGTGAAATGATGATACCATGCCATCTTTCAACCTTTTCAGAGTTCATTTGTAGTGCTTTCCAATTTGAGGGTCATTTAGCTCAAACGAAATCAGTAAATGCATGAAAAATAGCAAATGAAGTCAGAAAGGGTTGAAAATTGATGGCGTGGCTTCGAATGGTGCATACTGAACGCACAAAAAGTCTGGAGTTGAAATAAGTTTAAAAAAATGAAATGCCTTTGTAACAGAGGAGTTTTCGTCTGAAACCCTGATACTTCGAAAGAGATTGTCCATTTTGTACACGAAGTGCTTCCAGTTTTTGCCGTAACCCTCTCAACTTTTTAGCACATGCTATGTGGGTAAAATGATGATACCATGCCAACTTTCAACCTTTTCAGAGTTCATTTGTAGTGCTTTTCAATTTCGGGGTCATTTAGCTAAAAAAAATCAGTAAATGCATGAAAAGTAGCAAATGAAGTCAGAAAGGGTTGAAAATAGATGGCGTGGCTTCGAATGGTGCATACTGAATGAACAAAAAGTCTGGAGTTGAAATAAGTTTAAAAAAATGAAATGCCTTTGTAACAGACGAGTTTTCGTCTGAAACCCTGATACTTCGAAAGAGATTGTCCATTTTGTACACGAAGTGCATCCATTTTTTGCCGTAACCCTCTCAACTTTTTAGCACCTGCTATGTGGGTGAAATGATGATACCATGCCAACTTTCAACCTTTTCAGAGTTCATTTGTAGTGCTTTCCAATTTCAGGGTCATTTAGCTCAAACAAAATCAGTAAATGCATGAAAAATAGCAAATGAAGTCAGAAAGGGTTGAAAATTGATGGCGTGGCTTCGAATGGTGCATACTGAACGCACAAAAAGTCTGGAGTTGAAATAAGTTTAAAAAAATGAAATGCCTTTGTAACAGACGAGTTTTCGTGTGAAACCCTGATACTTCGAAAGAGATTGTCCATTTTGTACACGAAGTGCATCCAGTTTTTGCCGTAACCCTCTCAACTTTTTAGCACATGCTATGTGGGTGAAATGATGATACCATGCCAACTTTCAACCTTTTCAGAGTTCATTTGTAGTGCTTATCAATTTCAAGGTCATTTAGCTAAAAAAAATCAGTAAATGCATGAAAAATAGCAAATGAAGTCAGAAAGGGTTGAAAATTGATGGCGTGGCCTCGAATGGTGCATACTGAACGCACAAAAAGTCTGGAGTTGAAATAAGTTTAAAAAATTGAAATGCCTTTCTAACAGAGGAGTTTTCGTCCGAAACCCTGATACTTCGAAAGAGATTGTCCATTTTGTACACGAAGTGCTTCCAGTTTTTGCCGTAACCCTCTCAACTTTTTAGCACATGCTATGTGGGTAAAATGATGATACCATGCCAACTTTCAACCTTTTCAGAGTTCATTTGTAGTGCTTTTCAATTTCAGGGTCATTTAGCTAAAAAAATCAGTAAATGCATGAAAAATAGCAAATGAAGTCAGAAAGGGCTGAAAATTGATGGCGTGGCTTCGAATGGTGCATACTGAACGCACAAAAAGTCTGGAGTTGAAATAAGTTTAAAAAAATGAAATGCCTTTGTAACAAACGAGTTTTCGTCTGAAACCCTGATACTTCGAAAGAGATTGTCCATTTTGTACACGAAGTGCTTCCAGTTTTTGTCGTAACCCTCTCAACTTTTTAGCACATGCTATGTGGGTGAAATGATGATACCATGCCAACTTTCAACCTTTTCAGAGTTCATTTGTAGTGCTTTCCAATTTCAGGGTCATTTAGCTCAAACGAAATCAGTAAATGCATGAAAAATAGCAAATGAAGTCAGAAAGGGTTGAAAATTGATGCCGTGGCTTCGAATGGTGCATACTGAACGCACAAAAAGTCTGGAGTTGAAATAAGTTTAAAAAAATGAAATGCCTTTGTAACAGAGGAGTTTTCGTCTGAAACCCTGATACTTCGAAAGAGATTGTCCATTTTGTACACAAAGTGCTTCTAGTTTTTGCCGTAACCCTCTCAACTTTTTAGCACATGCTATGTGGGTGAAATTATGATACCATGCCAACTTTCAACCTTTTCAGAGTTCGTTTGTAGTGCTTTCCAATTTCAGGGTTATTTAGCTCAAAAAAAATCACAAAATGCATGAAAAATAGCAAATGAAGTCAGAAAGGGTTGAAAATTGATGGCGTGGCTTCGAATGGTGCATACTGAACGCACAAAAAGTCTGGAACCCTGATACTTCGAAAGAGATTGTCCATTTTGTACACGAAGTGCATCCAGTTTTTGCCGTAACCCTCTCAACTTTTTAGCACATGCTATGTGGGTGAAATGATGATACCATGCCAACTTTCAACCTTTTCAGAGTTCATTTGTAGTGCTTTCCAATTTCAGGGTCATTTAGCTCAAAAAAATCAGTAAATGCATGAAAAATAGCAAATGAAGTCAGAAAGGGTTGAAAATTGATGGCGTGGCTTCGAATGGTGCATACTGAACGCACAAAAAGTCTGGAGTTGAAATAAGTTTAAAAAAATGAAATGCCTTTGTAACAGACGAGTTTCGTCTGAAACCCTGATACTTCGAAAGAGATTGTCCATTTTGTACCCGAAGTGCATCCAGTTTTTGCAGTAACCCTCTCAACTTTTTAGCACATGCTATGTGTGTGAAATGATGATACCATGCCATCTTTCAACCTTTTCAGAGTTCATTTGTAGTGCTTTCCAATTTGAGGGTCATTTAGCTCAAACGAAATCAGTAAATGCATGAAAAATAGCAAATGAAGTCAGAAAGGGTTGAAAATTGATGGCGTGGCTTCGAATGGTGCATACTGAACGCACAAAAAGTCTGGAGTTGAAATAAGTTTAAAAAAATGAAATGCCTTTGTAACAGAGGAGTTTTCGTCTGAAACCCTGATACTTCGAAAGAGATTGTCCATTTTGTACACGAAGTGCTTCCAGTTTTTGCCGTAACCCTCTCAACTTTTTAGCACATGCTATGTGGGTAAAATGATGATACCATGCCAACTTTCAACCTTTTCAGAGTTCATTTGTAGTGCTTTTCAATTTCGGGGTCATTTAGCTAAAAAAAATCAGTAAATGCATGAAAAGTAGCAAATGAAGTCAGAAAGGGTTGAAAATAGATGGCGTGGCTTCGAATGGTGCATACTGAATGAACAAAAAGTCTGGAGTTGAAATAAGTTTAAAAAAATGAAATGCCTTTGTAACAGACGAGTTTTCGTCTGAAACCCTGATACTTCGAAAGAGATTGTCCATTTTGTACACGAAGTGCATCCATTTTTTGCCGTAACCCTCTCAACTTTTTAGCACCTGCTATGTGGGTGAAATGATGATACCATGCCAACTTTCAACCTTTTCAGAGTTCATTTGTAGTGCTTTCCAATTTCAGGGTCATTTAGCTCAAACAAAATCAGTAAATGCATGAAAAATAGCAAATGAAGTCAGAAAGGGTTGAAAATTGATGGCGTGGCTTCGAATGGTGCATACTGAACGCACAAAAAGTCTGGAGTTGAAATAAGTTTAAAAAAATGAAATGCCTTTGTAACAGACGAGTTTTCGTGTGAAACCCTGATACTTCGAAAGAGATTGTCCATTTTGTACACGAAGTGCATCCAGTTTTTGCCGTAACCCTCTCAACTTTTTAGCACATGCTATGTGGGTGAAATGATGATACCATGCCAACTTTCAACCTTTTCAGAGTTCATTTGTAGTGCTTATCAATTTCAGGGTCATTTAGCTAAAAAAAATCAGTAAATGCATGAAAAATAGCAAATGAAGTCAGAAAGGGTTGAAAATTGATGGCGTGGCCTCGAATGGTGCATACTGAACGCACAAAAAGTCTGGAGTTGAAATAAGTTTAAAAAATTGAAATGCCTTTCTAACAGAGGAGTTTTCGTCCGAAACCCTGATACTTCGAAAGAGATTGTCCATTTTGTACACGAAGTGCTTCCAGTTTTTGCCGTAACCCTCTCAACTTTTTAGCACATGCTATGTGGGTAAAATGATGATACCATGCCAACTTTCAACCTTTTCAGAGTTCATTTGTAGTGCTTTTCAATTTCAGGGTCATTTAGCTAAAAAAATCAGTAAATGCATGAAAAATAGCAAATGAAGTCAGAAAGGGCTGAAAATTGATGGCGTGGCTTCGAATGGTGCATACTGAACGCACAAAAAGTCTGGAGTTGAAATAAGTTTAAAAAAATGAAATGCCTTTGTAACAAACGAGTTTTCGTCTGAAACCCTGATACTTCGAAAGAGATTGTCCATTTTGTACACGAAGTGCTTCCAGTTTTTGTCGTAACCCTCTCAACTTTTTAGCACATGCTATGTGGGTGAAATGATGATACCATGCCAACTTTCAACCTTTTCAGAGTTCATTTGTAGTGCTTTCCAATTTCAGGGTCATTTAGCTCAAACGAAATCAGTAAATGCATGAAAAATAGCAAATGAAGTCAGAAAGGGTTGAAAATTGATGGCGTGGCTTCGAATGGTGCATACTGAACGCACAAAAAGTCTGGAGTTGAAATAAGTTTAAAAAAATGAAATGCCTTTGTAACAGAGGAGTTTTCGTCTGAAACCCTGATACTTCGAAAGAGATTGTCCATTTTGTACACAAAGTGCTTCTAGTTTTTGCCGTAACCCTCTCAACTTTTTAGCACATGCTATGTGGGTGAAATTATGATACCATGCCAACTTTCAACCTTTTCAGAGTTCGTTTGTAGTGCTTTCCAATTTCAGGGTTATTTAGCTCAAAAAAAATCACAAAATGCATGAAAAATAGCAAATGAAGTCAGAAAGGGTTGAAAATTGATGGCGTGGCTTCGAATGGTGCATACTGAACGCACAAAAAGTCTGGAACCCTGATACTTCGAAAGAGATTGTCCATTTTGTACACGAAGTGCATCCAGTTTTTGCCGTAACCCTCTCAACTTTTTAGCACATGCTATGTGGGTGAAATGATGATACCATGCCAACTTTCAACCTTTTCAGAGTTCATTTGTAGTGCTTTCCAATTTCAGGGTCATTTAGCTCAAAAAAATCAGTAAATGCATGAAAAATAGCAAATGAAGTCAGAAAGGGTTGAAAATTGATGGCGTGGCTTCGAATGGTGCATACTGAACGCACAAAAAGTCTGGAGTTGAAATAAGTTTAAAAAAATGAAATGCCTTTGTAACAGACGAGTTTCGTCTGAAACCCTGATACTTCGAAAGAGATTGTCCATTTTGTACCCGAAGTGCATCCAGTTTTTGCAGTAACCCTCTCAACTTTTTAGCACATGCTATGTGTGTGAAATGATGATACCATGCCATCTTTCAACCTTTTCAGAGTTCATTTGTAGTGCTTTCCAATTTGAGGGTCATTTAGCTCAACTAAATCCAGTAAATGCATGAAAAATAGCAAATGAAGTCAGAAAGGGTTGAAAATTGATGGCGTGGCTTCGGATGGTGCATACTGAATGCACAAAAAGTCTGGAACCCTGATACTTTGAAAGAGATTGTCCATTTTGTACACGAAGTGCATCCAGTTTTTTCCATAACCCTCTCAACGTTTTAGCACATGCTATGTGGGTAAAATGATGATACCATGCCAACTTTCAACCTTTTCAGAGTTCATTTGTAGTGCTTTTCAATTTCAGGGTCATTTAGCTCAAAAAAATCAGTAAATGCATGAAAAATAGCAAATGAAGTCAGAAAGGGTTGCAAATTGATGGCGTGGCTTCGAATGGTGCATACTGAATGCACAAAAAGTCTGGAGTTGAAATAGGTTTAAAAAAATGAAATGCCTTTGTAACAGACGAGTTTTCGTCTGAAACCCTGATACTTCGAAAGAGATTGTCCATTTTGTACACGAAGTGCTTCCAGTTATTGCCGTAACCCTCTCAACTTTTTAGCACATGCTATGTGGGTGAAATGATGATACCATGCCAACTTTCAACCTTTTCAGAGTTCATTTGTAGTGCTTTCCAATTTCAGGGTCATTTAGCTCAAACAAAATCAGTAAATGCATGAAAAATAGCAAATGAAGTCAGAAAGGGTTGGAAATTGATGGCGTGGCTTCGAATGGTGCATACTGAACGCACAAAAAGTCTGAAGTTGAAATAAGTTTAAAAAAATGAAATGCCTTTGTAACAGACGAGTTTTCGTCTGAAACCCTGATACTTCGAAAGAGATTGTCCATTTTGTACACGAAGTGCATCCAGTTTTTTCCGTAACCCTCTCAACTTTTTAGCACATGCTATGTGGGTGAAATGATGATACCATGCCAACTTTCAACCTTTTCAGAGTTCATTTGTAGTGCTTATCAATTTCAGGGTCATTTAGATAAAAAAAATCAGTAAATGCATGAAAAATAGCAAATGAAGTCAGAAAGGGTTGAAAATTGATGGCGTGGCTTCGAATGGTGCATACTGAACGCACAAAAAGTCTGGAGTTGAAATAAGTTTAAAAAAATGAAATGCCTTTGTAACAGACGAGTTTTCGTCTGAAACCCTGATACTTCGAAAGAGATTGTCCATTTTGTACACGAAGTGCTTCCAGTTTTTGCCGTAACCCTCTCAACTTTTTAGCACATGCTATGTGGGTGAAATGATGATACCATGCCAACTTTCAACCTTTTCAGAGTTCTTTGTAGTGCTTATCAATTTCAGGGTCATTTAGCTCAAAAAAAATCAGTAAATGCATGAAAAATAGCAAATGAAGTCAGAAAGGGTTGAAAATTGATGGCGTGGCTTCGAATGGTGCATACTGAATGCACAAAAAGTCTGGAGTTGAAATAAGTTTAAAAAAATGAAATGCCTTTGTAACAGACGAGTTTTCGTCTGAAACCCTGATACTTCGAAAGAGATTGTCCATTTTGTACACGAAGTGCTTCCAGTTTTTGTCGTAACCCTCTCAACTTTTTAGCACATGCTATGTGGGTGAAATGATGATACCATGCCAACTTTCAACCTTTTCAGAGTTCGTTTGTAGTGCTTATCAATTTCAGGGTCATTTAGCTCAAAAAAATCAGTAAATGCATTAAAAATAGCAAATGAAGTCAGAAAGGGTTGAAAATTGATGGCGTGGCTTCGAATGGTGCATACTGAACGCACAAAAAGTCTGGAGTTGAAATAAGTTTAAAAAAAATGAAATGCCTTTGTAACAGACGAGTTTTCGTCTGGAACCCTGATACTTCGAAAGAGATTGTCCATTTTGTACACGAAGTGCTTCCAGTTTTTGCCGTAACCCTCTCAACTTTTTAGCACATGCTATGTGGGTGAAATGATGATACCATGCCAACTTTCAACCTTTTCAGAGTTCGTTTGTAGTGCTTATCAAATTCTGGTTCATTTAGCTCAAAAAAATTAGTAAATGCATGAAAAATAGCAAATGAAGTCTGAAAGGGTTGAAAATTGATGGCGTGGCTTCGAATGGTGCATACTGAATGCACAAAAATTCTGAAACCCTGATACTTCGAAAGAGATTGTCCATTTTGTACACGAAGTGCATCCAGTTTTTGCCGTAACCCTCTCAACTTTTTAGCACATGCTATGTGGGTAAAATGATGATACCATGCCAACTTTCAACCTTTTCAGAGTTCATTTGTCGTGCTTTTCAATTTCAGGGTCATTTAGCTAAAAAAATCAGTAAATGCATGAAAAATAGCAAATGAAGTCAGAAAGGGTTGAAAATTGATGACGTGGCTTCGAATGGTGCATACTGAATGCACAAAAAGTCTGGAGTTGAAATAAGTTTAAAAAAATGAAATGCCTTTGTAACAGACGAGTTTTCGTCTGGAACCCTGATACTTCGAAAGAGATTGTCCATTTTGTACACGAAGTGCTTCCAGTTTTTGCCGGAACCCTCTCAACTTTTTAGCACATGCTATGTGGGTGAAATGATGATACCATGCCAACTTTCAACCTTTTCAGAGTTCATTTGTAGTGCTTATCAATTTCAGGGTCATTTAGCTCAAAAAAATCAGTAAATACATGAAAAATAGCAAATGAAGTCAGAAAGGGATGAAAATTGATGGCGTGGCTTCGAATGGTGCATACTGAATCCACAAAAAGTCTGGAGTTGAAATAAGTTTAAAAAAATGAAATGCCTTTGTAACAGACGAGTTTTCGTTTGAAACCCTGATACTTCGAAAGAGATTGTCCATTTTGTACACGAAGTGCATCCAGTTTTTGCCGTAACCCTCTCAACTTTTTAGCACATGCTATGTGGGTGAAATGATGATACCATGCCAACTTTCAACCTTTTCAGAGTTCATTTGTAGTGCTTATCAATTTCAGGGTCATTTAGCTAAAAAAATCAGTAAATGCATGAAAAATAGCAAATGAAGTCAGAAAGGGTTGAAAATTGATGGCGTGGCTTCGAATGGTGCATACTGAACGCACAAAAAGTCTGGAGTTGAAATAAGTTTAAAAAAATGAAATGCCTTTGTAACAGACGAGTTTTCGTCTGAAACCCTGATACTTCGAAAGAGATTGTCCATTTTGTACACGAAGTGCTTCCAATTTTTGCCGTAACCCTCTCAACTTTTTAGCACATGCTATGTGGGTGAAATGATGATACCATGCCAACTTTCAACCTTTTCAGAGTTCATTTGTAGTGCTTTCCAATTTGAGGGTCATTTAGCTCAACTAAATCCAGTAAATGCATGAAAAATAGCAAATGAAGTCAGAAAGGGTTGAAAATTGATGGCGTGGCTTCGGATGGTGGATACTGAATGCACAAAAAGTCTGGAACCCTGATACTTTGAAAGAGATTGTCCATTTTGTACACGAAGTGCATCCAGTTTTTGCCGTAACCCTCTCAACGTTTTAGCACATGCTATGTGGGTAAAATGATGATACCATGCCAACTTTCAACCTTTTCAGAGTTCATTTGTCGTGCTTTTCAATTTCAGGGTCATTTAGCTAAAAAAATCAGTAAATGCATGAAAAATAGCAAATGAAGTCAGAAAGGGTTGAAAATTGATG
The DNA here is from genome assembly GCA_039707655.1 of Elymus sibiricus. Taxonomy (NCBI): domain Eukaryota; kingdom Viridiplantae; phylum Streptophyta; class Magnoliopsida; order Poales; family Poaceae; genus Elymus; species Elymus sibiricus. The sequence continues at coordinate 394,842,480 of CM077671.1, forward strand.
ACGTGGCTTCGAATGGTGCATACTGAATGCACAAAAAGTCTGGAGTTGAAATAAGTTTAAAAAAATGAAATGCCTTTGTAACAGACGAGTTTTCGTCTGGAACCCTGATACTTCGAAAGAGATTGTCCATTTTGTACACGAAGTGCTTCCAGTTTTTGCCGGAACCCTCTCAACTTTTTAGCACATGCTATGTGGGTGAAATGATGATACCATGCCAACTTTCAACCGTTTCAGAGTTCATTTGTAGTGCTTTCCAATTTCAGGGTCATTTAGCTCAAAAAAATCAGTAAATGCATGAAAAATAGCAAATGAAGTCAGAAAGGGTTGAAAATTGATGGCGTCGCTTCGAATGGTGCATACTGAATGCACAAAAAGTCTGGAGTTGAAATAATTTTAAAAAAAATGAAATGCCTTTGTAACAGACGAGTTTTCGTCTGAAACCCTGATACTTCGAAAGAGATTGTCCATTTTGTACACGAAGTGCATCCAGTTTTTGCCGTAACCCTCTCAAATTTTTAGCACATGCTATGTGGGTGAAATGATGATACCATGCCAACTTTCAACCTTTTCAGAGTTCATTTGTAGTGCTTATCAATTTCAGGGTCATTTAGATAAAAAAAATCAGTAAATGCATGAAAAATAGCAAATGAAGTCAGAAAGGGTTGAAAATTGATGGCGTGGCTTCGAATGGTGCATACTGAACGCACAAAAAGTCTGGAGTTGAAATAAGTTTAAAAAAATGAAATGCCTTTGTAACAGACGAGTTTTCGTCTGAAACCCTGATACTTCGAAAGAGATTGTCCATTTTGTACACGAAGTGCTTCCAGTTTTTGCCGTAACCCTCTCAACTTTTTAGCACATGCTATGTGGGTGAAATGATGATACCATGCCAACTTTCAACCTTTTCAGAGTTCATTTGTAGTGCTTTCCAATTTCAGGGTCATTTAGCTCAAACAAAATCAGTAAATGCATGAAAAATAGCAAATGAAGTCAGAAAGGGTTGAAAATTGATGGGGTGGCTTCGAATGGTGCATACTGAACACACAAAAAGTCTGGAGTTGAAATAAGTTTAAAAAAATGAAATGCCTTTGTAACAGACGAGTTTTCGTCTGAAACCCTGATACTTCGAAAGAGATTGTCCATTTTGTACACGAAGTGCTTCCAGTTTTTGTCGTAACCCTCTCAACTTTTTAGCACATGCTATGTGGGTGAAATGATGATACCATGCCAACTTTCAACCTTTTCAGAGTTCGTTTGTAGTGCTTATCAATTTCAGGGTCATTTAGCTCAAAAAAATCAGTAAATGCATTAAAAATAGCAAATGAAGTCAGAAAGGGTTGAAAATTGATGGCGTGGCTTCGAATGGTGCATACTGAACGCACAAAAAGTCTGGAGTTGAAATAAGTTTAAAAAAATGAAATGCCTTTGTAACAGACGAGTTTTGGTCTGAAACCCTGATACTTCGAAAGAGATTGTCCATTTTGTACACGAAGTGCTTCCAGTTTTTGTCGTAACCCTCTCAACTTTTTAGCACATGCTATGTGGGTGAAATGATGATACCATGCCAACTTTCAACCTTTTCAGAGTTCGTTTGTAGTGCTTATCAATTTCAGGGTCATTTAGCTCAAAAAAATCAGTAAATGCATTAAAAATAGCAAATGAAGTCAGAAAGGGTTGAAAATTGATGGCGTGGCTTCGAATGGTGCATACTGAACGCACAAAAAGTCTGGAGTTGAAATAAGTTTAAAAAAATGAAATGCCTTTGTAACAGACGAGTTTTCGTCTGGAACCCTGATACTTCGAAAGAGATTGTCCATTTTGTACACGAAGTGCTTCCAGTTTTTGCCATAACCCTCTCAACTTTTTAGCACATGCTATGTGGGTGAAATGATGATACCATGCCAACTTTCAACCTTTTCAGAGTTCATTTGTAGTGCTTATCAATTTCAGAGTCATTTAGCTCAAAAAAATCAGTAAATGCATGAAAAATAGCAAATGAAGTCAGAAAGGGTTGAAAATTGATGGCGTGGCTTCGAATAGTGCATACTAAATGCACAAAAAGTCTGGAGTTGAAATAAGTTTAAAAAAATAAAATGCCTTTGTAACAGACGAGTATTCGTCTTAAACCCTGGTACTTCGAAAGAGATTGTCCCTTTTGTACACGAAGTGCATCCAGTTTTTGCTGTAACCCTCTCAACTTTTTAGCACATGCTATGTGGGTGAAATGATGATACCATGCCAACTTTCAACCGTTTCAGAGTTCATTTGTAGTGCTTTCCAATTTCAGGGTCATTTAGCTCAAAAAAATCAGTAAATGCATGAAAAATAGCAAATGAAGTCAGAAAGGGTTGAAAATTGATGGCGTGGCTTCGAATAGTGCATACTGAATGCACAAAAAGTCTGGAGTTGAAATAATTTTAAAAAAAATGAAATGCCTTTGTAACAGACGAGTTTTCGTCTGAAACCCTGATACTTCGAAAGAATTGTACATTTTGTACCCGAAGTGCATCCAGTTTTTTCCGTAACCCTCTCAACTTTTTAGCACATGCTATGTGGGTGAAATGATGATACCATGCCAACTTTCAACCTTTTCAGAGTTCATTTGTAGTGCTTTCCAATTTGAGGGTCATTTAGCTCAACTAAATCCAGTAAATGCATGAAAAATAGCAAATGAAGTCAGAAAGGGTTGAAAATTGATGGCGTGGCTTCGGATGGTGCATACTGAATGCACAAAAAGTCTGGAACCCTGATACTTTGAAAGAGATTGTCCATTTTGTACACGAAGTGCATCCAGTTTTTGCCGTAACCCTCTCAACGTTTTAGCACATGCTATGTGGGTAAAATGATGATACCATGCCAACTTTCAACCTTTTCAGAGTTCATTTGTAGTGCTTTTCAATTTCAGGGTCATTTAGCTCAAAAAAAATCAGTAAATGCATGAAAAATAGCAAATGAAGTCAGAAAGGGTTGCAAATTGATGGCGTGGCTTCGAATGGTGCATACTGAATGCACAAAAAGTCTGGAGTTGAAATAGGTTTAAAAAAATGAAATGCCTTTGTAACAGACGAGTTTTCGTCTGAAACCCTGATACTTCGAAAGAGTTTGTCCATTTTGTACACGAAGTGCTTCCAGTTTTTGCCGTAACCCTCTCAACTTTTTAGCACATGCTATGTGGGTGAAATGATGATACCATGCCAACTTTCAACCTTTTCAGAGTTCATTTGTAGTGCTTTCCAATTTCAGGGTCATTTAGCTCAAACAAAATCAGTAAATGCATGAAAAATAGCAAATGAAGTCAGAAAGGGTTGAAAATTGATGGCGTGGCTTCGAATGGTGCATACTGAACGCACAAAAATTCTGAAGTTGAAATAAGTTTAAAAAAATGAAATGCCTTTGTAACAGACGAGTTTTCGTCTGAAACCCTGATACTTCGAAAGAGATTGTCCATTTTGTACACGAAGTGCATCCAGTTTTTGCCGTAACCCTCTCAACTTTTTAGCACATGCTATGTGGGTGAAATGATGATACCATGCCAACTTTCAACCTTTTCAGAGTTCATTTGTAGTGCTTATCAATTTCAGGGTCATTTAGATAAAAAAAATCAGTAAATGCATGAAAAATAGCAAATGAAGTCAGAAAGGGTTGAAAATTGATGGCATGGCTTCGAATGGTGCATACTGAACGCACAAAAAGTCTGGAGTTGAAATAAGTTTAAAAAAATGAAATGCCTTTGTAACAGACGAGTTTTCGTCTGAAACCCTGATACTTCGAAAGAGATTGTCCATTTTGTACACGAAGTGCTTCCAGTTTTTGCCGTAACCCTCTCAACTTTTTAGCACATGCTGTGTGGGTGAAATGATGATACCATGCCAACTTTCAACCTTTTCAGAGTTCTTTGTAGTGCTTATCAATTTCAGGGTCATTTAGCTCAAAAAAATCAGTATATGCATGAAAAATAGCAAATGAAGTCAGAAAGGGTTGAAAATTGATGGCGTGGCTTCGAATGGTGCATACTGAACGCACAAAATGTCTGGAGTTGAAATAAGTTTAAAAAAATGAAATGCCTTTGTAACAGACGAGTTTTCGTCTGAAACCCTGATACTTCGAAAGAGATTGTCCATTTTGTACACGAAGTGCTTCCAGTTTTTGTCGTAACCCTCTCAACTTTTTAGCACATGCTATGTGGGTGAAATGATGATACCATGCCAACTTTCAACCTTTTCAGAGTTCGTTTGTAGTGCTTATCAATTTCAGGGTCATTTAGCTCAAAAAAATCAGTAAATGCATTAAAAATAGCAAATGAAGTCAGAAAGGGTTGAAAATTGATGGCGTGGCTTCGAATGGTGCATACTGAACGCACAAAAAGTCTGGAGTTGAAATAAGTTTAAAAAAATGAAATGCCTTTGTAACAGACGAGTTTTCGTCTGGAACCCTGATACTTCGAAAGAGATTGTCCATTTTGTACACGAAGTGCTTCCAGTTTTTGCCGTAACCCTCTCAACTTTTTAGCACATGCTATGTGGGTGAAATGATGATACCATGCCAACTTTCAACCTTTTCAGAGTTCATTTGTAGTGCTTATCAATTTCAGAGTCATTTAGCTCAAAAAAATCAGTAAATGCATGAAAAATAGCAAATGAAGTCAGAAAGGGTTGAAAATTGATGGCGTGGCTTCGAATAGTGCATACTAAATGCACAAAAAGTCTGGAGTTGAAATAAGTTTAAAAAAATGAAATGCCTTTGTAACAGACGAGTATTCGTCTAAAACCCTGGTACTTCGAAAGAGATTGTCCCTTTTGTACACGAAGTGCATCCAGTTTTTGCTGTAACCCTCTCAACTTTTTAGCACATGCTATGTGGGTGAAATGATGATACCATGCCAACTTTCAACCATTTCAGAGTTCATTTGTAGTGCTTTCCAATTTCAGGGTCATTTAGCTCAAAAAAATCAGTAAATGCATGAAAAATAGCAAATGAAGTCAGAAAGGGTTGAAAATTGATGGCGTGGCTTCGAATAGTGCATACTGAATGCACAAAAAGTCTGGAGTTGAAATAATTTTTAAAAAAATGAAATGCCTTTGTAACAGACGAGTTTTCGTCTGAAACCCTGATACTTCGAAAGAATTGTACATTTTGTACCCGAAGTGCATCCAGTTTTTTCCGTAACCCTCTCAACTTTTTAGCACATGCTATGTGGGTGAAATGATGATACCATGCCAACTTTCAACCTTTTCAGAGTTCATTTGTAGTGCTTTCCAATTTGAGGGTCATTTAGCTCAACTAAATCCAGTAAATGCATGAAAAATAGCAAATGAAGTCAGAAAGGGTTGAAAATTGATGGCGTGGCTTCGGATGGTGCATACTGAATGCACAAAAAGTCTGGAACCCTGATACTTTGAAAGAGATTGTCCATTTTGTACACGAAGTGCATCCAGTTTTTGCCGTAACCCTCTCAACGTTTTAGCACATGCTATATGGGTAAAATGATGATACCATGCCAACTTTCAACCTTTTCAGAGTTCATTTGTAGTGCTTTTCAATTTCAGGGTCATTTAGCTCAAAAAAAATCAGTAAATGCATGAAAAATAGCAAATGAAGTCAGAAAGGGTTGCAAATTGATGGCGTGGCTTCGAATGGTGCATACTGAATGCACAAAAAGTCTGGAGTTGAAATAGGTTTAAAAAAATGAAATGCCTTTGTAACAGACGAGTTTTCGTCTGAAACCCTGATACTTCGAAAGAGTTTGTCCATTTTGTACACGAAGTGCTTCCAGTTTTTGCCGTAACCCTCTCAACTTTTTAGCACATGCTATGTGGGTGAAATGATGATACCATGCCAACTTTCAACCTTTTCAGAGTTCATTTGTAGTGCTTTCCAATTTCAGGGTCATTTAGCTCAAACAAAATCAGTAAATGCATGAAAAATAGCAAATGAAGTCAGAAAGGGTTGAAAATTGATGGCGTGGCTTCGAATGGTGCATACTGAACGCACAAAAATTCTGAAGTTGAAATAAGTTTAAAAAAATGAAATGCCTTTGTAACAGACGAGTTTTCGTCTGAAACCCTGATACTTCGAAAGAGATTGTCCATTTTGTACACGAAGTGCATCCAGTTTTTGCCGTAACCCTCTCAACTTTTTAGCACATGCTATGTGGGTGAAATGATGATACCATGCCAACTTTCAACCTTTTCAGAGTTCATTTGTAGTGCTTATCAATTTCAGGGTCATTTAGATAAAAAAAATCAGTAAATGCATGAAAAATAGCAAATGAAGTCAGAAAGGGTTGAAAATTGATGGCATGGCTTCGAATGGTGCATACTGAACGCACAAAAAGTCTGGAGTTGAAATAAGTTTAAAAAAATGAAATGCCTTTGTAACAGACGAGTTTTCGTCTGAAACCCTGATACTTCGAAAGAGATTGTCCATTTTGTACACGAAGTGCTTCCAGTTTTTGCCGTAACCCTCTCAACTTTTTAGCACATGCTATGTGGGTGAAATGATGATACCATGCCAACTTTCAACCTTTTCAGAGTTCTTTGTAGTGCTTATCAGTTTCAGGGTCATTTAGCTCAAAAAAATCAGTATATGCATGAAAAATAGCAAATGAAGTCAGAAAGGGTTGAAAATTGATGGCGTGGCTTCGAATGGTGCATACTGAACGCACAAAAAGTCTGGAGTTGAAATAAGTTTAAAAAAATGAAATGCCTTTGTAACAGACGAGTTTTCGTCTGAAACCCTGATACTTCGAAAGAGATTGTCCATTTTGTACACGAAGTGCTTCCAGTTTTTGTCGTAACCCTCTCAACTTTTTAGCACATGCTATGTGGGTGAAATGATGATACCATGCCAACTTTCAACCTTTTCAGAGTTCGTTTGTAGTGCTTATCAATTTCAGGGTCATTTAGCTCAAAAAAATCAGTAAATGCATTAAAAATAGCAAATGAAGTCAGAAAGGGTTGAAAATTGATGGCGTGGCTTCGAATGGTGCATACTGAACGCACAAAAAGTCTGGAGTTGAAATAAGTTTAAAAAAATGAAATGCCTTTGTAACAGACGAGTTTTCGTCTGGAACCCTGATACTTCGAAATAGATTGTCCATTTTGTACACGAAGTGCTTCCAGTTTTTGCCGTAACCCTCTCAACTTTTTAGCACATGCTATGTGGGTGAAATGATGATACCATGCCAACTTTCAACCTTTTCAGAGTTCATTTGTAGTGCTTATCAATTTCAGAGTCATTTAGCTCAAAAAAATCAGTAAATGCATGAAAAATAGCAAATGAAGTCAGAAAGGGTTGAAAATTGATGGCGTGGCTTCGAATAGTGCATACTAAATGCACAAAAAGTCTGGAGTTGAAATAAGTTTAAAAAAATGAAATGCCTTTGTAACAGACGAGTATTCGTCTAAAACCCTGGTACTTCGAAAGAGATTGTCCCTTTTGTACACGAAGTGCATCCAGTTTTTGCTGTAACCCTCTCAACTTTTTAGCACATGCTATGTGGGTGAAATGATGATACCATGCCAACTTTCAACCGTTTCAGAGTTCATTTGTAGTGCTTTCCAATTTCAGGGTCATTTAGCTCAAAAAAATCAGTAAATGCATGAAAAATAGCAAATGAAGTCAGAAAGGGTTGAAAATTGATGGCGTGGCTTCGAATAGTGCATACTGAATGCACAAAAAGTCTGGAGTTGAAATAATTTTAAAAAAAATGAAATGCCTTTGTAACAGACGAGTTTTCGTCTGAAACCCTGATACTTCGAAAGAATTGTACATTTTGTACCCGAAGTGCATCCAGTTTTTTCCGTAACCCTCTCAACTTTTTAGCACATGCTATGTGGGTGAAATGATGATACCATGCCAACTTTCAACCTTTTCAGAGTTCATTTGTAGTGCTTTCCAATTTGAGGGTCATTTAGCTCAACTAAATCCAGTAAATGCATGAAAAATAGCAAATGAAGTCAGAAAGGGTTGAAAATTGATGGCGTGGCTTCGGATGGTGCATACTGAATGCACAAAAAGTCTGGAACCCTGATACTTTGAAAGAGATTGTCCATTTTGTACACGAAGTGCATCCAGTTTTTGCCGTAACCCTCTCAACGTTTTAGCACATGCTATGTGGGTAAAATGATGATACCATGCCAACTTTCAACCTTTTCAGAGTTCATTTGTAGTGCTTTTCAATTTCAGGGTCATTTAGCTCAAAAAAAATCAGTAAATGCATGAAAAATAGCAAATGAAGTCAGAAAGGGTTGCAAATTGATGGCGTGGCTTCGAATGGTGCATACTGAATGCACAAAAAGTCTGGAGTTGAAATAGGTTTAAAAAAATGAAATGCCTTTGTAACAGACGAGTTTTCGTCTGAAACCCTGATACTTCGAAAGAGTTTGTCCATTTTGTACACGAAGTGCTTCCAGTTTTTGCCGTAACCCTCTCAACTTTTTAGCACATGCTATGTGGGTGAAATGATGATACCATGCCAACTTTCAAACTTTTCAGAGTTCATTTGTAGTGCTTTCCAATTTCAGGGTCATTTAGCTCAAACAAAATCAGTAAATGCATGAAAAATAGCAAATGAAGTCAGAAAGGGTTGAAAATTGATGGCGTGGCTTCGAATGGTGCATACTGAACGCACAAAAATTCTGAAGTTGAAATAAGTTTAAAAAAATGAAATGCCTTTGTAACAGACGAGTTTTCGTCTGAAACCCTGATACTTCGAAAGAGATTGTCCATTTTGTACACGAAGTGCATCCAGTTTTTGCCGTAACCCTCTCAACTCTTTAGCACATGCTATGTGGGTGAAATGATGATACCATGCCAACTTTCAACCTTTTCAGAGTTCATTTGTAGTGCTTATCAATTTCAGGGTCATTTAGATAAAAAAAATCAGTAAATGCATGAAAAATAGCAAATGAAGTCAGAAAGGGTTGAAAATTGATGGCATGGCTTCGAATGGTGCATACTGAACGCACAAAAAGTCTGGAGTTGAAATAAGTTTAAAAAAATGAAATGCCTTTGTAACAGACGAGTTTTCGTCTGAAACCCTGATACTTCGAAAGAGATTGTCCATTTTGTACACGAAGTGCTTCCAGTTTTTGCCGTAACCCTCTCAACTTTTTAGCACATGCTATGTGGGTGAAATGATTATACCATGCCAACTTTCAACCTTTTCAGAGTTCTTTGTAGTGCTTATCAATTTCAGGGTCATTTAGCTCAAAAAAATCAGTATATGCATGAAAAATAGCAAATGAAGTCAGAAAGGGTTGAAAATTGATGGCGTGGCTTCGAATGGTGCATACTGAACGCACAAAAAGTCTGGAGTTGAAATAAGTTTAAAAAAATGAAATGCCTTTGTAACAGACGAGTTTTCGTCTGAAACCCTGATACTTCGAAAGAGATTGTCCATTTTGTACACGAAGTGCTTCCAGTTTTTGTCGTAACCCTCTCAACTTTTTAGCACATGCTATGTGGCTGAAATGATGATACCATGCCAACTTTCAACCTTTTCAGAGTTCGTTTGTAGTGCTTATCAATTTCAGGGTCATTTAGCTCAAAAAAATCAGTAAATGCATTAAAAATAGCAAATGAAGTCAGAAAGGGTTGAAAATTGATGGCGTGGCTTCGAATGGTGCATACTGAACGCACAAAAAGTCTGGAGTTGAAATAAGTTTAAAAAAATGAAATGCCTTTGTAACAGACGAGTTTTCGTCTGGAACCCTGATACTTCGAAAGAGATTGTCCATTTTGTACACGAAGTGCTTCCAGTTTTTGCCGTAACCCTCTCAACTTTTTAGCACATGCTATGTGGGTGAAATGATGATACCATGCCAACTTTCAACCTTTTCAGAGTTCATTTGTAGTGCTTATCAATTTCAGAGTCATTTAGCTCAAAAAAATCAGTAAATGCATGAAAAATAGCAAATGAAGTCAGAAAGGGTTGAAAATTGATGGCGTGGCTTCGAATAGTGCATACTAAATGCACAAAAAGTCTGGAGTTGAAATAAGTTTAAAAAAATGAAATGCCTTTGTAACAGACGAGTATTCGTCTAAAACCCTGGTACTTCGAAAGAGATTGTCCCTTTTGTACACGAAGTGCATCCAGTTTTTGCTGTAACCCTCTCAACTTTTTAGCACATGCTATGTGGGTGAAATGATGATACCATGCCAACTTTCAACCATTTCAGAGTTCATTTGTAGTGCTTTCCAATTTCAGGGTCATTTAGCTCAAAAAAATCAGTAAATGCATGAAAAATAGCAAATGAAGTCAGAAAGGGTTGAAAATTGATGGCGTGGCTTCGAATAGTGCATACTGAATGCACAAAAAGTCTGGAGTTGAAATAATTTTAAAAAAAATGAAATGCCTTTGTAACAGACGAGTTTTCGTCTGAAACCCTGATACTTCGAAAGAATTGTACATTTTGTACCCGAAGTGCATCCAGTTTTTTCCGTAACCCTCTCAACTTTTTAGCACATGCTATGTGGGTGAAATGATGATACCATGCCAACTTTCAACCTTTTCAGAGTTCATTTGTAGTGCTTTCCAATTTGAGGGTCATTTAGCTCAACTAAATCCAGTAAATGCATGAAAAATAGCAAATGAAGTCAGAAAGGGTTGAAAATTGATGGCGTGGCTTCGGATGGTGCATACTGAATGCACAAAAAGTCTGGAACCCTGATACTTTGAAAGAGATTGTCCATTTTGTACACGAAGTGCATCCAGTTTTTGCCGTAACCCTCTCAACGTTTTAGCACATGCTATGTGGGTAAAATGATGATACCATGCCAACTTTCAACCTTTTCAGAGTTCATTTGTAGTGCTTTTCAATTTCAGGGTCATCTAGCTCAAAAAAAAATCAGTAAATGCATGAAAAATAGCAAATGAAGTCAGAAAGGGTTGCAAATTGATGGCGTGGCTTCGAATGGTGCATACTGAATGCACAAAAAGTCTGGAGTTGAAATAGGTTTAAAAAAATGAAATGCCTTTGTAACAGACGAGTTTTCGTCTGAAACCCTGATACTTCGAAAGAGTTTGTCCATTTTGTACACGAAGTGCTTCCAGTTTTTGCCGTAACCCTCTCAACTTTTTAGCACATGCTATGTGGGTGAAATGATGATACCATGCCAACTTTCAACCTTTTCAGAGTTCATTTGTAGTGCTTTCCAATTTCAGGGTCATTTAGCTCAAACAAAATCAGTAAATGCATGAAAAATAGCAAATGAAGTCAGAAAGGGTTGAAAATTGATGGCGTGGCTTCGAATGGTGCATACTGAACGCACAAAAATTCTGAAGTTGAAATAAGTTTAAAAAAATGAAATGCCTTTGTAACAGACGAGTTTTCGTTTGAAACCCTGATACTTCGAAAGAGATTGTCCATTTTGTACACGAAGTGCATCCAGTTTTTGCCGTAACCCTCTCAACTTTTTAGCACATGCTATGTGGGTGAAATGATGATACCATGCCAACTTTCAACCTTTTCAGAGTTCATTTGTAGTGCTTATCAATTTCAGGGTCATTTAGATAAAAAAATCAGTAAATGCATGAAAAATAGCAAATGAAGTCAGAAAGGGTTGAAAATTGATGGCATGGCTTCGAATGGTGCATACTGAACGCACAAAAAGTCTGGAGTTGAAATAAGTTTAAAAAAATGAAATGCCTTTGTAACAGACGAGTTTTCGTCTGAAACCCTGATACTTCGAAAGAGATTGTCCATTTTGTACACGAAGTGCTTCCAGTTTTTGCCGTAACCCTCTCAACTTTTTAGCACATGCTATGTGGGTGAAATGATGATACCGTGCCAACTTTCAACCTTTTCAGAGTTCTTTGTAGTGCTTATCAATTTCAGGGTCATTTAGCTCAAAAAAATCAGTATATGCATGAAAAATAGCAAATGAAGTCAGAAAGGGTTGAAAATTGATGGCATGGCTTCGAATGGTGCATACTGAACGCACAAAAAGTCTGGAGTTGAAATAAGTTTAAAAAAATGAAATGCCTTTGTAACAGACGAGTTTTCGTCTGAAACCCTGATACTTCGAAAGAGATTGTCCATTTTGTACACGAAGTGCTTCCAGTTTTTGTCGTAACCCTCTCAACTTTTTAGCACATGCTATGTGGGTGAAATGATGATACCATGCCAACTTTCAACCTTTTCAGAGTTCGTTTGTAGTGCTTATCAATTTCAGGGTCATTTAGCTCAAAAAAATCAGTAAATGCATTAAAAATAGCAAATGAAGTCAGAAAGGGTTGAAAATTGATGGCGTGGCTTCGAATGGTGCATACTGAACGCACAAAAAGTCTGGAGTTGAAATAAGTTTAAAAAAATGAAATGCCTTTGTAACAGATGAGTTTTCGTCTGGAACCCTGATACTTCGAAAGAGATTGTCCATTTTGTACACGAAGTGCTTCCAGTTTTTGCCGTAACCCTCTCAACTTTTTAGCACATGCTATGTGGGTGAAATGATGATACCATGCCAACTTTCAACCTTTTCAGATCTCATTTGTAGTGCTTATCAAATTTTGGTTCATTTAGCTCAAAAAAAGTAGTAAATGCATGAAAAATAGCAAATGAAGTCTGAAAGGGTTGAAAATTGATGGTGTGGCTTCGAATGGTGCATACTGAATGCACAAAAATTCTGAAACCCTGATACTTCGAAAGAGATTGTCCATTTTGTACACGAAGTGCATCCAGTTTTTGCCGTAACCCTCTCAACTTTTTAGCACATGCTATGTGGGTAAAATGATGATACCATGCCAACTTTCAACCTTTTCAGAGTTCATTTGTCGTGCTTTTCAATTTCAGGGTCATTTAGCTAAAAAAAAATCAGTAAATGCATGAAAAATAGCAAATGAAGTCAGAATGGGTTGAAAATTGAAGACGTGGCTTCGAATGGTGCATACTGAATGCACAAAAAGTCTGGAGTTGAAATAAGTTTAAAAAAATGAAATGCCTTTGTAACAGACGAGTTTTCGTCTGGAACCCTGATACTTCGAAAGAGATTGTCCATTTTGTACACGAAGTGCTTCCAGTTTTGGCCGGAACCCTCTCAACTTTTTAGCACATGCTATGTGGGTGAAATGATGATACCATGCCAACTTTCAACCTTTTCAGAGTTCATTTGTAGTGCTTTTCAATTTCAGGGTCATTTAGCTCAAAAAAAATCAGTAAATGCATGAAAAATAGCAAATGAAGTCAGAAAGGGTTGAAAATTGATGGCGTGGCTTCGAATGGTGCATACTGAATGCACAAAAAGTCTGGAGTTGAAATAAGTTTAAAAAAATGAAATGCCTTTGTAACAGACGAGTTTTCGTTTGAAACCCTGATACTTCGAAAGAGATTGTCCATTTTCTACACGAAGTGCATCCAGTTTTTGCCGTAACCCTCTCAACTTTTTAGCACATGCTATGTGGGTGAAATGATGATACCATGCCAACTTTCAACCTTTTCAGAGTTCATTTGTAGTGCTTATCAATTTCAGGGTCATTTAGCTAAAAAAATCAGTAAATGCATGAAAAATAGCAAATGAAGTCAGAAAGGGTTGAAAATTGATGGCGTGGCTTCGAATGGTGCATACTGAACGCACAAAAAGTCTGGAGTTGAAATAAGTTTAAAAAAATGAAATACCTTTGTAACAGACGAGTTTTCGTCTGAAACCCTGATACTTCGAAAGAGATTGTCCATTTTGTACACGAAGTGCTTCCAATTTTTGCCGTAACCCTCTCAACTTTTTAGCACATGCTATGTGGGTGAAATGATGATACCATGCCAACTTTCAACCTTTTCAGAGTTCATTTGTAGTGCTTATCAATTTCAGGGTCATTTAGCTCAAAAAAAATCAGTAAATGCATGAAAAATAGCAAATGAAGTCAGAAAGGGTTGAAAATTGATGGCGTGGCTTCGAATTGTGCATACTGAACGCACAAAAAGTATGGAGTTGAAATACGTTTAAAAAAATGAAATGCCTTTGTAACAGACGAGTTTTCGTCTGAAACCCTGATACTTCGAAAGAGATTGTCCATTTTGTACACGAAGTGCTTCCAATTTTTGCCGTAACCCTCTTAACTTTTTAGCACATGCTATGTGGGTGAAATGATGATCCCATGCCAACTTTCAACCTTTTCAGAGTTCATTTGTAGTGCTTTCCAATTTCAGGGTCATTTAGCTCAAAAAAATTAGTAAATGCATGAAAAATAGCAAATGAAGTCAGAAAGGGTTGAAAATTGATGGCGTGGCTTCGAATTGTGCATACTGAACGCACAAAAAGTCTGGAGTTGAAATAAGTTTAAAAAAATGAAATGCCTGTGTAACAGACGAGTTTTCGTCTGAAACCCTGATACTTCGAAAGAGATTGTCCATTTTGTACATGAATTGCTTCCAGTTTTTGCCGTAACCCTCTCAACTTTTTAGCACATGCTATGTGTGTGAAACGATGATACCATGCCAACTTTCAACCTTTTCAGAGTTCATTTGTAGTGCTTATCAAATTCTGGTTCATTTAGCTCAAAAAAATTAGTAAATGCATGAAAAATAGCAAATGAAGTCAGAAAGGGTTGAAAATTGATGGCGTGGCTTCGAATGGTGCATACTGAACGCACAAAAAGTCTGGAGTTGAAATAAGTTTAAAAAAATGAAATGCCTTTGTAACAGACGAGTTTTCGTCTGAAACCCTGATACTTCGAAAGAGATTGTCCATTTTGTACACGAAGTGCATCCAGTTTTTGCCGTAACCCTCTCAACTTTTTAGCACATGCTATGTGGGTGAAATGATGATACCATGCCAACTTTCAACCTTTTCAGAGTTCATTTGTAGTGCTTATCAATTTCAGGGTCATTTAGCTGAAAAAAATCAGTAAATGCATGAAAAATAGCAAATGAAGTCAGAAAGGGTTGAAAATTGATGGCATGGCTTCGAATGGTGCATACTGAACGCACAAAAAGTCTGGAGTTGAAATAAGTTTAAAAAAATGAAATGCCTTTGTAACAGACGAGTTTTCGTCTGAAACCCTGATACTTCGAAAGAGATTGTCCATTTTGTACACGAAGTGCTTCCTGTTTTTGCCGTAACCCTCTCAACTTTTTAGCACATGCTATGTGGGTGAAATGATGATACCATGCCAACTTTCAACCTTTTCAGAGTTCTTTGTAGTGCTTATCAATTTCAGGGTCATTTAGCTCAAAAAAATCAGTATACGCATGAAAAATAGCAAATGAAGTCAGAAAGGGTTGAAAATTGATGGCGTGGCTTCGAATGGTGCATACTGAACGCACAAAAAGTCTGGAGTTGAAATAAGTTTAAAAAAATGAAATGCCTTTGTAACAGACGAGTTTTCGTCTGAAACCCTGATACTTCGAAAGAGATTGTCCATTTTGTACACGAAGTGCTTCCAGTTTTTGTCGTAACCCTCTCAACTTTTTAGCACATGCTATGTGGGTGAAATGATGATACCATGCCAACTTTCAACCTTTTCAGAGTTCGTTTGTAGTGCTTATCAATTTCAGGGTCATTTAGCTCAAAAAAATCAGTAAATGCATTAAAAATAGCAAATGAAGTCAGAAAGGGTTGAAAATTGATGGCGTGGCTTCGAATGGTGCATACTGAACGCACAAAAAGTCTGGAGTTGAAATAAGTTTAAAAAAATGAAATGCCTTTGTAACAGACGAGTTTTCGTCTGGAACCCTGATACTTCGAAAGAGATTGTCCATTTTGTACACGAAGTGCTTCCAGTTTTTGCCGTAACCCTCTCAACTTTTTAGCACATGCTATGTGGGTGAAATGATGATACCATGCCAACTTTCAACCTTTTCAGAGTTCATTTGTAGTGCTTATCAAATTCTGGTTCATTTAGCTCAAAAAAAGTAGTAAATGCATGAAAAATAGCAAATGAAGTCTGAAAGGGTTGAAAATTGATGGCGTGGCTTCGAATGGTGCATACTGAATGCACAAAAATTCTGAAACCCTGATACTTCGAAAGAGATTGTCCATTTTGTACACGAAGTGCATCCAGTTTTTGCCGTAACCCTCTCAACTTTTTAGCACATGCTATGTGGGTAAAATGATGATACCATGCCAACTTTCAACCTTTTCAGAGTTCATTTGTCGTGCTTTTCAATTTCAGGGTCATTTAGCTAAAAAAAAATCAGTAAATGCATGAAAAATAGCAAATGAAGTCAGAAAGGGTTGAAAATTGAAGACGTGGCTTCGAATGGTGCATACTGAATGCACAAAAAGTCTGGAGTTGAAATAAGTTTAAAAAAATGAAATGCCTTTGTAACAGACGAGTTTTCGTCTGGAACCCTGATACTTCGAAAGAGATTGTCCATTTTGTACACGAAGTGCTTCCAGTTTTGGCCGGAACCCTCTCAACTTTTTAGCACATGCTATGTGGGTGAAATGATGATACCATGCCAACTTTCAACCTTTTCAGAGTTCATTTGTAGTGCTTTTCAATTTCAGGGTCATTTAGCTCAAAAAAAAATCAGTAAATGCATGAAAAATAGCAAATGAAGTCAGAAAGGGTTGAAAATTGATGGCGTGTCTTCGAATGGTGCATACTGAATGCACAAAAAGTCTGGAGTTGAAATAAGTTTAAAAAAATGAAATGCCTTTGTAACAGACGAGTTTTCGTTTGAAACCCTGATACTTCGAAAGAGATTGTCCATTTTCTACACGAAGTGCATCCAGTTTTTGCCGTAACCCTCTCAACTTTTTAGCACATGCTATGTGGGTGAAATGATGATACCATGCCAACTTTCAACCTTTTCAGAGTTCATTTGTAGTGCTTATCAATTTCAGGGTCATTTAGCTAAAAAAAATCAGTAAATGCATGAAAAATAGCAAATGAAGTCAGAAAGGGTTGAAAATTGATGGCGTGGCTTCGAATGGTGCATACTGAACGCACAAAAAGTCTGGAGTTGAAATAAGTTTAAAAAAATGAAATACCTTTGTAACAGACGAGTTTTCGTCTGAAACCCTGATACTTCGAAAGAGATTGTCCATTTTGTACACGAAGTGCTTCCAATTTTTGCCGTAACCCTCTCAACTTTTTAGCACATGCTATGTGGGTGAAATGATGATACCATGCCAACTTTCAACCTTTTCAGAGTTCATTTGTAGTGCTTATCAATTTAAGGGTCATTTAGCTCAAAAAAATCAGTAAATGCATGAAAAATAGCAAATGAAGTCAGAAAGGGTTGAAAATTGATGGCGTGGCTTCGAATTGTGCATACTGAACACACAAAAAGTATGGAGTTGAAATACGTTTAAAAAAATGAAATGCCTTTGTAACAGACGAGTTTTCGTCTGAAACCCTGATACTTCGAAAGAGATTGTCCATTTTGTACACGAAGTGCTTCCAGTTTTTGCCGTAACCCTCTCAACTTTTTAGCACATGCTATGTGGGTGAAATGATGATCCCATGCCAACTTTCAACCTTTTCAGAGTTCATTTGTAGTGCTTTCCAATTTCAGGGTCATTTAGCTCAAAAAAAATCAGTAAATGCATGAAAAATAGCAAATGAAGTCAGAAAGGGTTGAAAATTGATGGCGTGGCTTCGAATTGTGCATACTGAACGCACAAAAAGTCTGGTGTTGAAATAAGTTTAAAAAAATGAAATGCCTTTGTAACAGACGAGTTTTCGTCTGAAACCCTGATACTTCGAAAGAGATTGTCCATTTTGTACATGAATTGCTTCCAGTTTTTGCCGTAACCCTCTCAACTTTTTAGCACATGCTATGTGGGTGAAATGATGATACCATGCCAACTTTCAACCTTTTCAGAGTTCATTTGTAGTGCTTATCAAATTCTGGTTCATTTAGCTCAAAAAAATTAGTAAATGCATGAAAAATAGCAAATGAAGTCAGAAAGGGTTGAAAATTGATGGCGTGGCTTCGAATGGTGCATACTGAACGCACAAAAAGTCTGGAGTTGAAATAAGTTTAAAAAAATGAAATGCCTTTGTAACAGACGAGTTTTCGTCTGAAACCCTGATACTTCGAAAGAGATTGTCCATTTTGTACACGAAGTGCATCCAGTTTTTGCCGTAACCCTCTCAACTTTTTAGCACATGCTATGTGGGTGAAATGATGATACCATGCCAACTTTCAACCTTTTCAGAGTTCATTTGTAGTGCTTATCAATTTCAGGGTCATTTAGGTGAAAAAAATCAGTAAATGCATGAAAAATAGCAAATGAAGTCAGAAAGGGTTGAAAATTGATGGCATGGCTTCGAATGGTGCATACTGAACGCACAAAAAGTCTGGAGTTGAAATAAGTTTAAAAAAATGAAATGCCTTTGTAACAGACGAGTTTTCGTCTGAAACCCTGATACTTCGAAAGAGATTGTCCATTTTGTACACGAAGTGCTTCCTGTTTTTGCCGTAACCCTCTCAACTTTTTAGCACATGCTATGTGGGTGAAATGATGATACCATGCCAACTTTCAACCTTTTCAGAGTTCTTTGTAGTGCTTATCAATTTCAGGGTCATTTAGCTCAAAAAAATCAGTATACGCATGAAAAATAGCAAATGAAGTCAGAAAGGGTTGAAAATTGATGGCGTGGCTTCGAATGGTGCATACTGAACGCACAAAAAGTCTGGAGTTGAAATAAGTTTAAAAAAATGAAATGCCTTTGTAACAGACGAGTTTTCGTCTGAAACCCTGATACTTCGAAAGAGATTGTCCATTTTGTACACGAAGTGCTTCCAGTTTTTGTCGTAACCCTCTCAACTTTTTAGCACATGCTATGTGGGTGAAATGATGATACCATGCCAACTTTCAACCTTTTCAGAGTTCGTTTGTAGTGCTTATCAATTTCAGGGTCATTTAGCTCAAAAAAATCAGTAAATGCATTAAAAATAGCAAATGAAGTCAGAAAGGGTTGAAAATTGATGGCGTGGCTTCGAATGGTGCATACTGAACGCACAAAAAGTCTGGAGTTGAAATAAGTTTAAAAAAATGAAATGCCTTTGTAACAGACGAGTTTTCGTCTGGAACCCTCATACTTCGAAAGAGATTGTCCATTTTGTACACGAAGTGCTTCCAGTTTTTGCCGTAACCCTCTCAACTTTTTAGCACATGCTATGTGGGTGAAATGATGATACCATGCCAACTTTCAACCTTTTCAGAGTTCATTTGTAGTGCTTATCAAATTCTGGTTCATTTAGCTCAAAAAAAGTAGTAAATGCATGAAAAATAGCAAATGAAGTCTGAAAGGGTTGAAAATTGATGGCGTGGCTTCGAATGGTGCATACTGAATGCACAAAAATTCTGAAACCCTGATACTTCGAAAGAGATTGTCCATTTTGTACACGAAGTGCATCCAGTTTTTGCCGTAACCCTCTCAACTTTTTAGCACATGCTATGTGGGTAAAATGATGATACCATGCCAACTTTCAACCTTTTCAGAGTTCATTTGTCGTGCTTTTCAATTTCAGGGTCATTTAGCTAAAAAAAATCAGTAAATGCATGAAAAATAGCAAATGAAGTCAGAAAGGGTTGAAAATTGAAGACGTGGCTTCGAATGGTGCATACTGAATGCACAAAAAGTCTGGAGTTGAAATAAGTTTAAAAAAATGAAATGCCTTTGTAACAGACGAGTTTTCGTCTGGAACCCTGATACTTCGAAAGAGATTGTCCATTTTGTACACGAAGTGCTTCCAGTTTTGGCCGGAACCCTCTCAACTTTTTAGCACATGCTATGTGGGTGAAATGATGATACCATGCCAACTTTCAACCTTTTCAGAGTTCATTTGTAGTGCTTTTCAATTTCAGGGTCATTTAGCTCAAAAAAAAATCAGTAAATGCATGAAAAATAGCAAATGAAGTCAGAAAGGGTTGAAAATTGATGGCGTGGCTTCGAATGGTGCATACTGAATGCACAAAAAGTCTGGAGTTGAAATAAGTTTAAAAAAATGAAATGCCTTTGTAACAGACGAGTTTTCGTTTGAAACCCTGATACTTCGAAAGAGATTGTCCATTTTCTACACGAAGTGCATCCAGTTTTTGCCGTAACCCTCTCAACTTTTTAGCACATGCTATGTGGGTGAAATGATGATACCATGCCAACTTTCAACCTTTTCAGAGTTCATTTGTAGTGCTTATCAATTTCAGGGTCATTTAGCTAAAAAAAATCAGTAAATGCATGAAAAATAGCAAATGAAGTCAGAAAGGGTTGAAAATTGATGGCGTGGCTTCGAATGGTGCATACTGAACGCACAAAAAGTCTGGAGTTGAAATAAGTTTAAAAAAATGAAATACCTTTGTAACAGACGAGTTTTCGTCTGAAACCCTGATACTTCGAAAGAGATTGTCCATTTTGTACACGAAGTGCTTCCAATTTTTGCCGTAACCCTCTCAACTTTTTAGCACATGCTATGTGGGTGAAATGATGATACCATGCCAACTTTCAACCTTTTCAGAGTTCATTTGTAGTGCTTATCAATTTCAGGGTCATTTAGCTCAAAAAAAATCAGTAAATGCATGAAAAATAGCAAATGAAGTCAGAAAGGGTTGAAAATTGATGGCGTGGCTTCGAATTGTGCATACTGAACACACAAAAAGTATGGAGTTGAAATACGTTTAAAAAAATGAAATGCCTTTGTAACAGACGAGTTTTCGTCTGAAACCCTGATACTTCGAAAGAGATTGTCCATTTTGTACACGAAGTGCTTCCTGTTTTTGCCGTAACCCTCTCAACTTTTTAGCACATGCTATGTGGGTGAAATGATGATACCATGCCAACTTTCAACCTTTTCAGAGTTCATTTGTAGTGCTTATCAAATTCTGGTTCATTTAGCTCAAAAAAAGTAGTAAATGCATGAAAAATAGCAAATGAAGTCTGAAAGGGTTGAAAATTGATGGCGTGGCTTCGAATGGTGCATACTGAATGCACAAAAATTCTGAAACCCTGATACTTCGAAAGAGATTGTCCATTTTGTACACGAAGTGCATCCAGTTTTTGCCGTAACCCTCTCAACTTTTTAGCACATGCTATGTGGGTAAAATGATGATACCATGCCAACTTTCAACCTTTTCAGAGTTCATTTGTCGTGCTTTTCAATTTCAGGGTCATTTAGCTAAAAAAAAATCAGTAAATGCATGAAAAATAGCAAATGAAGTCAGAAAGGGTTGAAAATTGAAGACGTGGCTTCGAATGGTGCATACTGAATGCACAAAAAGTCTGGAGTTGAAATAAGTTTAAAAAAATGAAATGCCTTTGTAACAGACGAGTTTTCGTCTGGAACCCTGATACTTCGAAAGAGATTGTCCATTTTGTACACGAAGTGCCTCCAGTTTTGGCCGGAACCCTCTCAACTTTTTAGCACATGCTATGTGGGTGAAATGATGATACCATGCCAACTTTCAACCTTTTCAGAGTTCATTTGTAGTGCTTTTCAATTTCAGGGTCATTTAGCTCAAAAAAAATCAGTAAATGCATGAAAAATAGCAAATGAAGTCAGAAAGGGTTGAAAATTGATGGCGTGTCTTCGAATGGTGCATACTGAATGCACAAAAAGTCTGGAGTTGAAATAAGTTTAAAAAAATGAAATGCCTTTGTAACAGACGAGTTTTCGTTTGAAACCCTGATACTTCGAAAGAGATTGTCCATTTTCTACACGAAGTGCATCCAGTTTTTGCCGTAACCCTCTCAACTTTTTAGCACATGCTATGTGGGTGAAATGATGATACCATGCCAACTTTCAACCTTTTCAGAGTTCATTTGTAGTGCTTATCAATTTCAGGGTCATTTAGCTAAAAAAAATCAGTAAATGCATGAAAAATAGCAAATGAAGTCAGAAAGGGTTGAAAATTGATGGCGTGGCTTCGAATGGTGCATACTGAACGCACAAAAAGTCTGGAGTTGAAATAAGTTTAAAAAAATGAAATACCTTTGTAACAGACGAGTTTTCGTCTGAAACCCTGATACTTCGAAAGAGATTGTCCATTTTGTACACGAAGTGCTTCCAATTTTTGCCGTAACCCTCTCAACTTTTTAGCACATGCTATGTGGGTGAAATGATGATACCATGCCAACTTTCAACCTTTTCAGAGTTCATTTGTAGTGCTTATCAATTTAAGGGTCATTTAGCTCAAAAAAATCAGTAAATGCATGAAAAATAGCAAATGAAGTCAGAAAGGGTTGAAAATTGATGGCGTGGCTTCGAATTGTGCATACTGAACACACAAAAAGTATGGAGTTGAAATACGTTTAAAAAAATGAAATGCCTTTGTAACAGACGAGTTTTCGTCTGAAACCCTGATACTTCGAAAGAGATTGTCCATTTTGTACACGAAGTGCTTCCAGTTTTTGCCGTAACCCTCTCAACTTTTTAGCACATGCTATGTGGGTGAAATGATGATCCCATGCCAACTTTCAACCTTTTCAGAGTTCATTTGTAGTGCTTTCCAATTTCAGGGTCATTTAGCTCAAAAAAAATCAGTAAATGCATGAAAAATAGCAAATGAAGTCAGAAAGGGTTGAAAATTGATGGCGTGGCTTCGAATTGTGCATACTGAACGCACAAAAAGTCTGGAGTTGAAATAAGTTTAAAAAAATGAAATGCCTTTGTAACAGACGAGTTTTCGTCTGAAACCCTGATACTTCGAAAGAGATTGTCCATTTTGTACATGAATTGCTTCCAGTTTTTGCCGTAACCCTCTCAACTTTTTAGCACATGCTATGTGGGTGAAATGATGATACCATGCCAACTTTCAACCTTTTCAGAGTTCATTTGTAGTGCTTATCAAATTCTGGTTCATTTAGCTCAAAAAAATTAGTAAATGCATGAAAAATAGCAAATGAAGTCAGAAAGGGTTGAAAATTGATGGCGTGGCTTCGAATGGTGCATACTGAACGCACAAAAAGTCTGGAGTTGAAATAAGTTTAAAAAAATGAAATGCCTTTGTAACAGACGAGTTTTCGTCTGAAACCCTGATACTTCGAAAGAGATTGTCCATTTTGTACACGAAGTGCATCCAGTTTTTGCCGTAACCCTCTCAACTTTTTAGCACATGCTATGTGGGTGAAATGATGATACCATGCCAACTTTCAACCTTTTCAGAGTTCATTTGTAGTGCTTATCAATTTCAGGGTCATTTAGGTGAAAAAAATCAGTAAATGCATGAAAAATAGCAAATGAAGTCAGAAAGGGTTGAAAATTGATGGCATGGCTTCGAATGGTGCATACTGAACGCACAAAAAGTCTGGAGTTGAAATAAGTTTAAAAAAATGAAATGCCTTTGTAACAGACGAGTTTTCGTCTGAAACCCTGATACTTCGAAAGAGATTGTCCATTTTGTACACGAAGTGCTTCCTGTTTTTGCCGTAACCCTCTCAACTTTTTAGCACATGCTATGTGGGTGAAATGATGATACCATGCCAACTTTCAACCTTTTCAGAGTTCTTTGTAGTGCTTATCAATTTCAGGGTCATTTAGCTCAAAAAAATCAGTATACGCATGAAAAATAGCAAATGAAGTCAGAAAGGGTTGAAAATTGATGGCGTGGCTTCGAATGGTGCATACTGAACGCACAAAAAGTCTGGAGTTGAAATAAGTTTAAAAAAATGAAATGCCTTTGTAACAGACGAGTTTTCGTCTGAAACCCTGATACTTCGAAAGAGATTGTCCATTTTGTACACGAAGTGCTTCCAGTTTTTGTCGTAACCCTCTCAACTTTTTAGCACATGCTATGTGGGTGAAATGATGATACCATGCCAACTTTCAACCTTTTCAGAGTTCGTTTGTAGTGCTTATCAATTTCAGGGTCATTTAGCTCAAAAAAATCAGTAAATGCATTAAAAATAGCAAATGAAGTCAGAAAGGGTTGAAAATTGATGGCGTGGCTTCGAATGGTGCATACTGAACGCACAAAAAGTCTGGAGTTGAAATAAGTTTAAAAAAATGAAATGCCTTTGTAACAGACGAGTTTTCGTCTGGAACCCTCATACTTCGAAAGAGATTGTCCATTTTGTACACGAAGTGCTTCCAGTTTTTGCCGTAACCCTCTCAACTTTTTAGCACATGCTATGTGGGTGAAATGATGATACCATGCCAACTTTCAACCTTTTCAGAGTTCATTTGTAGTGCTTATCAAATTCTGGTTCATTTAGCTCAAAAAAAGTAGTAAATGCATGAAAAATAGCAAATGAAGTCTGAAAGGGTTGAAAATTGATGGCGTGGCTTCGAATGGTGCATACTGAATGCACAAAAATTCTGAAACCCTGATACTTCGAAAGAGATTGTCCATTTTGTACACGAAGTGCATCCAGTTTTTGCCGTAACCCTCTCAACTTTTTAGCACATGCTATGTGGGTAAAATGATGATACCATGCCAACTTTCAACCTTTTCAGAGTTCATTTGTCGTGCTTTTCAATTTCAGGGTCATTTAGCTAAAAAAAATCAGTAAATGCATGAAAAATAGCAAATGAAGTCAGAAAGGGTTGAAAATTGAAGACGTGGCTTCGAATGGTGCATACTGAATGCACAAAAAGTCTGGAGTTGAAATAAGTTTAAAAAAATGAAATGCCTTTGTAACAGACGAGTTTTCGTCTGGAACCCTGATACTTCGAAAGAGATTGTCCATTTTGTACACGAAGTGCTTCCAGTTTTGGCCGGAACCCTCTCAACTTTTTAGCACATGCTATGTGGGTGAAATGATGATACCATGCCAACTTTCAACCTTTTCAGAGTTCATTTGTAGTGCTTTTCAATTTCAGGGTCATTTAGCTCAAAAAAAAATCAGTAAATGCATGAAAAATAGCAAATGAAGTCAGAAAGGGTTGAAAATTGATGGCGTGGCTTCGAATGGTGCATACTGAATGCACAAAAAGTCTGGAGTTGAAATAAGTTTAAAAAAATGAAATGCCTTTGTAACAGACGAGTTTTCGTTTGAAACCCTGATACTTCGAAAGAGATTGTCCATTTTCTACACGAAGTGCATCCAGTTTTTGCCGTAACCCTCTCAACTTTTTAGCACATGCTATGTGGGTGAAATGATGATACCATGCCAACTTTCAACCTTTTCAGAGTTCATTTGTAGTGCTTATCAATTTCAGGGTCATTTAGCTAAAAAAAATCAGTAAATGCATGAAAAATAGCAAATGAAGTCAGAAAGGGTTGAAAATTGATGGCGTGGCTTCGAATGGTGCATACTGAACGCACAAAAAGTCTGGAGTTGAAATAAGTTTAAAAAAATGAAATACCTTTGTAACAGACGAGTTTTCGTCTGAAACCCTGATACTTCGAAAGAGATTGTCCATTTTGTACACGAAGTGCTTCCAATTTTTGCCGTAACCCTCTCAACTTTTTAGCACATGCTATGTGGGTGAAATGATGATACCATGCCAACTTTCAACCTTTTCAGAGTTCATTTGTAGTGCTTATCAATTTCAGGGTCATTTAGCTCAAAAAAAATCAGTAAATGCATGAAAAATAGCAAATGAAGTCAGAAAGGGTTGAAAATTGATGGCGTGGCTTCGAATTGTGCATACTGAACACACAAAAAGTATGGAGTTGAAATACGTTTAAAAAAATGAAATGCCTTTGTAACAGACGAGTTTTCGTCTGAAACCCTGATACTTCGAAAGAGATTGTCCATTTTGTACACGAAGTGCTTCCAGTTTTTGCCGTAACCCTCTCAACTTTTTAGCACATGCTATGTGGGTGAAATGATGATCCCATGCCAACTTTCAACCTTTTCAGAGTTCATTTGTAGTGCTTTCCAATTTCAGGGTCATTTAGCTCAAAAAAAATCAGTAAATGCATGAAAAATAGCAAATGAAGTCAGAAAGGGTTGAAAATTGATGGCGTGGCTTCGAATTGTGCATACTGAACGCACAAAAAGTCTGGAGTTGAAATAAGTTTAAAAAAATGAAATGCCTTTGTAACAGACGAGTTTTCGTCTGAAACCCTGATACTTCGAAAGAGATTGTCCATTTTGTACATGAATTGCTTCCAGTTTTTGCCGTAACCCTCTCAACTTTTTAGCACATGCTATGTGGGTGAAATGATGATACCATGCCAACTTTCAACCTTTTCAGAGTTCATTTGTAGTGCTTATCAAATTCTGGTTCATTTAGCTCAAAAAAATTAGTAAATGCATGAAAAATAGCAAATGAAGTCAGAAAGGGTTGAAAATTGATGGCGTGGCTTCGAATGGTGCATACTGAACGCACAAAAAGTCTGGAGTTGAAATAAGTTTAAAAAAATGAAATGCCTTTGTAACAGACGAGTTTTCGTCTGAAACCCTGATACTTCGAAAGAGATTGTCCATTTTGTACACGAAGTGCATCCAGTTTTTGCCGTAACCCTCTCAACTTTTTAGCACATGCTATGTGGGTGAAATGATGATACCATGCCAACTTTCAACCTTTTCAGAGTTCATTTGTAGTGCTTATCAATTTCAGGGTCATTTAGCTGAAAAAAATCAGTAAATGCATGAAAAATAGCAAATGAAGTCAGAAAGGGTTGAAACTTAATGGCGTGGCTTCGAATGGTGCATACTGAACGCACAAAAAGTCTGGAGTTGAAATAAGTTTAAAAAAATGAAATGCCTTTGTAACAGACGAGTTTTCGTCTGAAACCCTGATACTTCGAAAGAGATTGTCCATTTTGTACACGAAGTGCTTCCAATTTTTGCCGTAACCCTCTCAACTTTTTAGCACATGCTATGTGGGTGAAATGATGATACCATGCCAACTTTCAACCTTTTCAGAGTTCATTTGTAGTGCTTATCAATTTCAGGGTCATTTAGCTAAAAAAAATCAGTAAATGCATGAAAAATAGCAAATGAAGTCAGAAAGGGTTGAAAATTGATGGCGTGGCTTCGAATTGTGCATACTGAACGCACAAAAAGTCTGGAGTTGAAATAAGTTTAAAAAAATGAAATGCCTTTGTAACAGACGAGTTTTCGTCTGGAACCCTGATACTTCGAAAGAGATTGTCCATTTTGTACACGAAGTGCTTCCAGTTTTTGCCGTAACCCTCTCAACTTTTTAGCACATGCTATGTGGGTGAAATGATGATACCATGCCAACTTTCAACCTTTTCAGAGTTCATTTGTAGTGCTTATCAAATTCTGGTTCATTTAGCTCAAAAAAAGTAGTAAATGCATGAAAAATAGCAAATGAAGTCTGAAAGGGTTGAAAATTGATGGCGTGGCTTCGAATGGTGCATACTGAATGCACAAAAATTCTGAAACCCTGATACTTCGAAAGAGATTGTCCATTTTGTACACGAAGTGCATCCAGTTTTTGCCGTAACCCTCTCAACTTTTTAGCACATGCTATGTGGGTAAAATGATGATACCATGCCAACTTTCAACCTTTTCAGAGTTCATTTGTCGTGCTTTTCAATTTCAGGGTCATTTAGCTAAAAAAAAATCAGTAAATGCATGAAAAATAGCAAATGAAGTCAGAAAGGGTTGAAAATTGAAGACGTGGCTTCGAATGGTGCATACTGAATGCACAAAAAGTCTGGAGTTGAAATAAGTTTAAAAAAATGAAATGCCTTTGTAACAGACGAGTTTTCGTCTGGAACCCTGATACTTCGAAAGAGATTGTCCATTTTGTACACGAAGTGCTTCCAGTTTTGGCCGGAACCCTCTCAACTTTTTAGCACATGCTATGTGGGTGAAATGATGATACCATGCCAACTTTCAACCTTTTCAGAGTTCATTTGTAGTGCTTTTCAATTTCAGGGTCATTTAGCTCAAAAAAAAATCAGTAAATGCATGAAAAATAGCAAATGAAGTCAGAAAGGGTTGAAAATTGATGGCGTGGCTTCGAATGGTGCATACTGAATGCACAAAAAGTCTGGAGTTGAAATAAGTTTAAAAAAATGAAATGCCTTTGTAACAGACGAGTTTTCGTTTGAAACCCTGATACTTCGAAAGAGATTGTCCATTTTCTACACGAAGTGCATCCAGTTTTTGCCGTAACCCTCTCAACTTTTTAGCACATGCTATGTGGGTGAAATGATGATACCATGCCAACTTTCAACCTTTTCAGAGTTCATTTGTAGTGCTTATCAATTTCAGGGTCATTTAGCTAAAAAAATCAGTAAATGCATGAAAAATATCAAATGAAGTCAGAAAGGGTTGAAAATTGATGGCGTGGCTTCGAATGGTGCATACTGAACGCACAAAAAGTCTGGAGTTGAAATAAGTTTAAAAAAATGAAATACCTTTGTAACAGACGAGTTTTCGTCTGAAACCCTGATACTTCGAAAGAGATTGTCCATTTTGTACACGAAGTGCTTCCAATTTTTGCCGTAACCCTCTCAACTTTTTAGCACATGCTATGTGGGTGAAATGATGATACCATGCCAACTTTCAACCTTTTCAGAGTTCATTTGTAGTGCTTATCAATTTCAGGGTCATTTAGCTCAAAAAAAATCAGTAAATGCATGAAAAATAGCAAATGAAGTCAGAAAGGGTTGAAAATTGATGGCGTGGCTTCGAATTGTGCATACTGAACGCACAAAAAGTATGGAGTTGAAATACGTTTAAAAAAATGAAATGCCTTTGTAACAGACGAGTTTTCGTCTGAAACCCTGATACTTCGAAAGAGATTGTCCATTTTGTACACGAAGTGCTTCCAGTTTTTGCCGTAACCCTCTCAACTTTTTAGCACATGCTATGTGGGTGAAATGATGATCCCATGCCAACTTTCAACCTTTTCAGAGTTCATTTGTAGTGCTTTCCAATTTCAGGGTCATTTAGCTCAAAAAAAATCAGTAAATGCATGAAAAATAGCAAATGAAGTCAGAAAGGGTTGAAAATTGATGGCGTGGCTTCGAATTGTGCATACTGAACGCACAAAAAGTCTGGAGTTGAAATAAATTTAAAAAAATGAAATGCCTTTGTAACAGACGAGTTTTCGTCTGAAACCCTGATACTTCGAAAGAGATTGTCCATTTTGTACACGAATTGCTTCCAGTTTTTGCCGTAACCCTCTCAACTTTTTAGCACATGCTATGTGGGTGAAATGATGATACCATGCCTACTTTCAACCTTTTCAGAGTTCATTTGTAGTGCTTATCAAATTCTGGTTCATTTAGCTCAAAAAAATTAGTAAATGCATGAAAAATAGCAAATGAAGTCAGAAAGGGTTGAAAATTGATGGCGTGGCTTCGAATGGTGCATACTGAACGCACAAAAAGTCTGGAGTTGAAATAAGTTTAAAAAAATGAAATGCCTTTGTAACAGACGAGTTTTCGTCTGAAACCCTGATACTTCGAAAGAGATTGTCCATTTTGTACACGAAGTGCTTCCAATTTTTGCCGTAACCCTCTCAACTTTTTAGCACATGCTATGTGGGTGAAATGATGATACCATGCCAACTTTCAACCTTTTCAGAGTTCATTTGTAGTGCTTATCAATTTCAGGGTCATTTAGCTCAAAAAAAATCAGTAAATGCATGAAAAATAGCAAATGAAGTCAGAAAGGGTTGAAAATTGATGGCGTGGCTTCGAATTGTGCATACTGAACGCACAAAAAGTATGGAGTTGAAATACGTTTAAAAAAATGAAATGCCTTTGTAACAGACGAGTTTTCGTCTGAAACCCTGATACTTCGAAAGAGATTGTCCATTTTGTACACGAAGTGCTTCCAGTTTTTGCCGTAACCCTCTCAACTTTTTAGCACATGCTATGTGGGTGAAATGATGATCCCATGCCAACTTTCAACCTTTTCAGAGTTCATTTGTAGTGCTTTCCAATTTCAGGGTCATTTAGCTCAAAAAAAATCAGTAAATGCATGAAAAATAGCAAATGAAGTCAGAAAGGGTTGAAAATTGATGGCGTGGCTTCGAATTGTGCATACTGAACGCACAAAAAGTCTGGAGTTGAAATAAATTTAAAAAAATGAAATGCCTTTGTAACAGACGAGTTTTCGTCTGAAACCCTGATACTTCGAAAGAGATTGTCCATTTTGTACACGAATTGCTTCCAGTTTTTGCCGTAACCCTCTCAACTTTTTAGCACATGCTATGTGGGTGAAATGATGATACCATGCCTACTTTCAACCTTTTCAGAGTTCATTTGTAGTGCTTATCAAATTCTGGTTCATTTAGCTCAAAAAAATTAGTAAATGCATGAAAAATAGCAAATGAAGTCAGAAAGGGTTGAAAATTGATGGCGTGGCTTCGAATGGTGCATACTGAACGCACAAAAAGTCTGGAGTTGAAATAAGTTTAAAAAAATGAAATGCCTTTGTAACAGACGAGTTTTCGTCTGAAACCCTGATACTTCGAAAGAGATTGTCCATTTTGTACATGAATTGCTTCCAGTTTTTGCCGTAACCCTCTCAACTTTTTAGCACATGCTATGTGGGTGAAATGATGATACCATGCCAACTTTCAACCTTTTCAGAGTTCATTTGTAGTGCTTATCAAATTCTGGTTCATTTAGCTCAAAAAAATTAGTAAATGCATGAAAAATAGCAAATGAAGTCAGAAAGGGTTGAAAATTGATGGCGTGGCTTCGAATGGTGCATACTGAACGCACAAAAAGTCTGGAGTTGAAATAAGTTTAAAAAAATGAAATGCCTTTGTAACAGACGAGTTTTCGTCTGAAACCCTGATACTTCGAAAGAGATTGTCCATTTTGTACACGAAGTGCATCCAGTTTTTGCCGTAACCCTCTCAACTTTTTAGCACATGCTATGTGGGTGAAATGATGATACCATGCCAACTTTCAACCTTTTCAGAGTTCATTTGTAGTGCTTTCCAATTTCAGGGTCATTTAGCTGAAAAAAATCAGTAAATGCATGAAAAATAGCAAATGAAGTCAGAAAGGGTTGAAACTTAATGGCGTGGCTTCGAATGGTGCATACTGAACGCACAAAAAGTCTGGAGTTGAAATAAGTTTAAAAAAATGAAATGCCTTTGTAACAGACGAGTTTTCGTCTGAAACCCTGATACTTCGAAAGAGATTGTCCATTTTGTACACGAAGTGCTTCCAGTTTTTGCCGTAACCCTCTCAACTTTTTAGCACATGCTATGTGGGTGAAATGATGATCCCATGCCAACTTTCAACCTTTTCAGAGTTCATTTGTAGTGCTTTCCAATTTCAGGGTCATTTAGCTCAAACAAAATCAGTAAATGCATGAAAAATAGCAAATGAAGTCAGAAAGGGTTGAAAATTGATGGCGTGGCTTCGAATGGTGCATACTGAACGCACAAAAATTCTGAAGTTGAAATAAGTTTAAAAAAATGAAATGCCTTTGTAACAGACGAGTTTTCGTCTGAAACCCTGATACTTCGAAAGAGATTGTCCATTTTGTACACGAAGTGCATCCAGTTTTTGCCGTAACCCTCTCAACTTTTTAGCACATGCTATGTGGGTGAAATGATGATACCATGCCAACTTTCAACCTTTTCAGAGTTCATTTGTAGTGCTTATCAATTTCAGGGTCATTTAGATAAAAAAATCAGTAAATGCATGAAAAATAGCAAATGAAGTCAGAAAGGGTTGCAAATTGATGGCATGGCTTCGAATGGTGCATACTGAATGCACAAAAAGTCTGGAGTTGAAATAGGTTTAAAAAAATGAAATGCCTTTGTAACAGACGAGTTTTCGTCTGAAACCCTGATACTTCGAAAGAGATTGTCCATTTTGTACACGAAGTGCATCCAGTTTTTGCCGTAACCCTCTCAACTTTTTAGCACATAATATGTGGGTGAAATGATGATACCATGCCAACTTTCAACCTTTTCAGAGTTCATTTGTAGTGCTTTCCAATTTCAGGGTCATTTAGCTGAAAAAAATCAGTAAATGCATGAAAAATAGCAAATGAAGTCAGAAAGGGTTGAAACTTAATGGCGTGGCTTCGAATGGTGCATACTGAACGCACAAAAAGTCTGGAGTTGAAATAAGTTTAAAAAAATGAAATGCCTTTGTAACAGACGAGTTTTCGTCTGAAACCCTGATACTTCGAAAGAGATTGTCCATTTTGTACACGAAGTGCTTCCAATTTTTGCCGTAACCCTCTCAACTTTTTAGCACATGCTATGTGGTATAAATGATGATACCATGCCAACTTTCAACCTTTTCAGAGTTCATTTGTAGTGCTTATCAATTTCAGGGTCATTTAGCTAAAAAAAATTAGTAAATGCATGAAAAATAGCAAATGAAGTCAGAAAGGGTTGAAAATTGATGGCGTGGCTTCGAATTGTGCATACTGAACGCACAAAAAGTCTGGAGTTGAAATAAGTTTAAAAAAATGAAATGCCTTTGTAACAGACGAGTTTTCGTCTGGAACCCTGATACTTCGAAAGAGATTGTCCATTTTGTACACGAAGTGCTTCCAGTTTTTGCCGTAACCCTCTCAACTTTTTAGCACATGCTATGTGGGTGAAATGATGATACCATGCCAACTTTCAACCTTTTCAGAGTTCATTTGTAGTGCTTATCAAATTCTGGTTCATTTAGCTCAAAAAAAGTAGTAAATGCATGAAAAATAGCAAATGAAGTCTGAAAGGGTTGAAAATTGATGGCGTGGCTTCGAATGGTGCATACTGAATGCACAAAAATTCTGAAACCCTGATACTTCGAAAGAGATTGTCCATTTTGTACACGAAGTGCATCCAGTTTTTGCCGTAACCCTCTCAACTTTTTAGCACATGCTATGTGGGTAAAATGATGATACCATGCCAACTTTCAACCTTTTCAGAGTTCATTTGTCGTGCTTTTCAATTTCAGGGTCATTTAGCTAAAAAAAAATCAGTAAATGCATGAAAAATAGCAAATGAAGTCAGAAAGGGTTGAAAATTGAAGACGTGGCTTCGAATGGTGCATACTGAATGCACAAAAAGTCTGGAGTTGAAATAAGTTTAAAAAAATGAAATGCCTTTGTAACAGACGAGTTTTCGTCTGGAACCCTGATACTTCGAAAGAGATTGTCCATTTTGTACACGAAGTGCTTCCAGTTTTGGCCGGAACCCTCTCAACTTTTTAGCACATGCTATGTGGGTGAAATGATGATACCATGCCAACTTTCAACCTTTTCAGAGTTCATTTGTAGTGCTTTTCAATTTCAGGGTCATTTAGCTCCAAAAAAAATCAGTAAATGCATGAAAAATAGCAAATGAAGTCAGAAAGGGTTGAAAATTGATGGCGTGGCTTCGAATGGTGCATACTGAATGCACAAAAAGTCTGGAGTTGAAATAAGTTTAAAAAAATGAAATGCCTTTGTAACAGACGAGTTTTCGTTTGAAACCCTGATACTTCGAAAGAGATTGTCCATTTTCTACACGAAGTGCATCCAGTTTTTGCCGTAACCCTCTCAACTTTTTAGCACATGCTATGTGGGTGAAATGATGATACCATGCCAACTTTCAACCTTTTCAGAGTTCATTTGTAGTGCTTATCAATTTCAGGGTCATTTAGCTAAAAAAAATCAGTAAATGCATGAAAAATAGCAAATGAAGTCAGAAAGGGTTGAAAATTGATGGCGTGGCTTCGAATGGTGCATACTGAACGCACAAAAAGTCTGGAGTTGAAATAAGTTTAAAAAAATGAAATACCTTTGTAACAGACGAGTTTTCGTCTGAAACCCTGATACTTCGAAAGAGATTGTCCATTTTGTACACGAAGTGCTTCCAATTTTTGCCGTAACCCTCTCAACTTTTTAGCACATGCTATGTGGGTGAAATGATGATACCATGCCAACTTTCAACCTTTTCAGAGTTCATTTGTAGTGCTTATCAATTTCAGGGTCATTTAGCTCAAAAAAAATCAGTAAATGCATGAAAAATAGCAAATGAAGTCAGAAAGGGTTGAAAATTGATGGCGTGGCTTCGAATTGTGCATACTGAACGCACAAAAAGTATGGAGTTGAAATACGTTTAAAAAAATGAAATGCCTTTGTAACAGACGAGTTTTCGTCTGAAACCCTGATACTTCGAAAGAGATTGTCCATTTTGTACACGAAGTGCTTCCAGTTTTTGCCGTAACCCTCTCAACTTTTTAGCACATGCTATGTGGGTGAAATGATGATCCCATGCCAACTTTCAACCTTTTCAGAGTTCATTTGTAGTGCTTTCCAATTTCAGGGTCATTTAGCTCAAAAAAAATCAGTAAATGCATGAAAAATAGCAAATGAAGTCAGAAAGGGTTGAAAATTGATGGCGTGGCTTCGAATTGTGCATACTGAACGCACAAAAAGTCTGGAGTTGAAATAAATTTAAAAAAATGAAATGCCTTTGTAACAGACGAGTTTTCGTCTGAAACCCTGATACTTCGAAAGAGATTGTCCATTTTGTACACGAATTGCTTCCAGTTTTTGCCGTAACCCTCTCAACTTTTTAGCACATGCTATGTGGGTGAAATGATGATACCATGCCAACTTTCAACCTTTTCAGAGTTCATTTGTAGTGCTTATCAATTTCAGGGTCATTTAGCTGAAAAAAATCAGTAAATGCATGAAAAATAGCAAATGAAGTCAGAAAGGGTTGAAACTTAATGGCGTGGCTTCGAATGGTGCATACTGAACGCACAAAAAGTCTGGAGTTGAAATAAGTTTAAAAAAATGAAATGCCTTTGTAACAGACGAGTTTTCGTCTGAAACCCTGATACTTCGAAAGAGATTGTCCATTTTGTACACGAAGTGCTTCCAATTTTTGCCGTAACCCTCTCAACTTTTTAGCACATGCTATGTGGGTGAAATGATGATACCATGCCAACTTTCAACCTTTTCAGAGTTCATTTGTAGTGCTTATCAATTTCAGGGTCATTTAGCTAAAAAAAAATCAGTAAATGCATGAAAAATAGCAAATGAAGTCAGAAAGGGTTGAAAATTGATGGCGTGGCTTCGAATTGTGCATACTGAACGCACAAAAAGTCTGGAGTTGAAATAAGTTTAAAAAAATGAAATGCCTTTGTAACAGACGAGTTTTCGTCTGAAACCCTGATACTTCGAAAGAGATTGTCCATTTTGTACACGAAGTGCTTCCAGTTTTTGCCGTAACCCTCTCAACTTTTTAGCACATGCTATGTGGGTGAAATGATGATCCCATGCCAACTTTCAACCTTTTCAGAGTTCATTTGTAGTGCTTTCCAATTTCAGGGTCATTTAGCTCAAACAAAATCAGTAAATGCATGAAAAATAGCAAATGAAGTCAGAAAGGGTTGAAAATTGATGGCGTGGCTTCGAATGGTGCATACTGAACGCACAAAAAGTCTGGAGTTGAAATAAGTTTAAAAAAATGAAATGCCTTTGTAACAGACGAGTTTTCGTCTGAAACCCTGATACTTCGAAAGAGATTGTCCATTTTGTACACGAAGTGCATCCAGTTTTTGCCGTAACCCGCTCAACTTTTTAGCACATGCTATGTGGGTAAAATGATGATACCATGCCAACTTTCAACCTTTTCAGAGTTCATTTGTAGTGCTTATCAATTTCAGGGTCATTTAGCTCAAAAAAATCAGTAAATGCATGAAAAATAGCAAATGAAGTCAGAAAGGGTTGAAAATTGATGGCGTGGCTTCGAATGGTGCATACTGAACGCACAAAAAGTCTGGAGTTATAATAAGTTTAAAAAAATGAACTGCCTTTGTAACAGACGAGTTTTCGTTTGAAACCCTCATACTTCGAAAGAGATTGTCCATTTTGTACACGAATTGCTTCCAGTTTTTGCCGTAACCCTCTCGACTTTTTAGCACATGCTATTTGGGTGAAATGATGATACCATGCCAACTTTCAACCTTTTCAGAGTTCGTTCGTAGTGCTTATCAATTTCAGGGTCATTTAGCTCAAAAAAAATAAGTAAATGCATGAAAAATAGCAAATGAAGTGAGAAAGGGTTGAAAATTGATGGTGTGGCTTCGAATTGTGCATACTGAACTCACAAAAAGTCTGGAGTTGAAATAAGTTTAAAAAAATGAAATGCCTTTGTAACAGACGAGTTTTCGTCTGAAACCCTGATACTTCGAAAGAGATTGTCCATTTTGTACACGAAGTGCTTCCAGTTTTTGCCGTAACCCTCTCAACTTTTTAACACATGCTATGTGGGTGAAATGATGATCCCATGCCAACTTTCAACCTTTTCAGAGTTCATTTGTAGTGCTTTCCAATTTCAGGGTCATTTAGCTCAAACAAAATCAGTAAATGCATGAAAAATAGCAAATGAAGTCAGAAAGGGTTGAAAATTGATGGTGTGGCTTCGAATTGTGCATACTGAACGCACAAAAAGTCTGGAGTTGAAATAAGTTTAAAAAAATGAAATGCCTTTGTAACAGACGAGTTTTCGTCTGAAACCCTGATACTTCGAAAGAGATTGTCCATTTTGTACACGAATTGCTTCCAGTTTTTGCCGTAACCCTCTC
Source organism: Elymus sibiricus (assembly GCA_039707655.1). Classification (NCBI taxonomy): domain Eukaryota; kingdom Viridiplantae; phylum Streptophyta; class Magnoliopsida; order Poales; family Poaceae; genus Elymus; species Elymus sibiricus. Next base: position 394,878,795 of record CM077671.1, read on the forward strand.
AACTTTTTAACACATGCTATGTGGGTGAAATGATGATACCATGCCAACTTTCAACCTTTTCAGAGTTCATTTGTAGTGCTTATCAAATTCTGGTTCATTTAGCTCAAACAAATTAGTAAATGCATGAAAAATAGAAAATGAAGTCTGAAAGGGTTGAAAATTGATGGCGTGGCTTCGAATGGTGCATACTGAATGCACAAAAATTCTGAAACCCTGATACTTCGAAAGAGATTGTCCATTTTGTACACGAAGTGCATCCAGTTTTTGCCGTAACCCTCTCAACTTTTTAGCACATGCTATGTGGGTAAAATGATGATACCATGCCAACTTTCAACCTTTTCAGAGTTCATTTGTCGTGCTTTTCAATTTCAGGGTCATTTAGCTAAAAAAAATCAGTAAATGCATGAAAAATAGCAAATGAAGTCAGAAAGGGTTGAAAATTGAAGACGTGGCTTCGAATGGTGCATACTGAATGCACAAAAAGTCTGGAGTTGAAATAAGTCTAAAAAAATGAAATGCCTTTGTAACAGACGAGTTTTCGTCTGGAACCCTGATACTTCGAAAGAGATTGTCCATTTTGTACACGAAGTGCTTCCAGTTTTTGCCGGAACCCTCTCAACTTTTTAGCACATGCTATGTGGGTGAAATGATGATACCATGCCAACTTTCAACCTTTTCAGAGTTCATTTGTAGTGCTTATCAATTTCAGGGTCATTTAGCTCAAAAAAATCAGTAAATGCATGAAAAATAGCAAATGAAGTCAGAAAGGGTTGAAAATTGATGGCGTGGCTTCGAATGGTGCATACTGAATGCACAAAAAGTCTGGAGTTGAAATAAGTTTAAAAAAATGAAATGCCTTTGTAACAGACGAGTTTTCGTTTGAAACCCTGATACTTCGAAAGAGATTGTACATTTTGTACACGAAGTGCATCCAGTTTTTGCCGTAACCCTCTCAACTTTTTAGCACATGCTATGTGGGTGAAATGATGATACCATGCCAACTTTCAACCTTTTCAGAGTTCATTTGTAGTGCTTATCAATTTCAGGGTCATTTAGCTGAAAAAAATCAGTAAATGCATGAAAAATAGCAAAGGAAGTCAGAAAGGGTTGAAACTTAATGGCGTGGCTTCGAATGGTGCATACTGAACGCACAAAAAGTCTGGAGTTGAAATAGGTTTAAAAAAATGAAATGCCTTTGTAACAGACGAGTTTTCGTCTGAAACCCTGATACTTCGAAAGAGATTGTCCATTTTGTACACGAAGTGCTTCCAATTTTTGCCGTAACCCTCTCAACTTTTTAGCACATGCTATGTGGGTGAAATGATGATACCATGCCAACTTTCAACCTTTTCAGAGTTCATTTGTAGTGCTTATCAATTTCAGGGTCATTTAGCTAAAAAAAATCAGTAAATGCATGAAAAATAGCAAATGAAGTCAGAAAGGGTTGAAAATTGATGGCGTGGCTTCGAATGGTGCATACTGAACGCACAAAAAGTCTGGAGTTGAAATAAGTTTAAAAAATGAAATGCCTTTGTAACAGACGAGTTTTCGTCTGAAACCCTGATACTTCGAAAGAGATTGTCCATTTTGTACACGAAGTGCATCCAGTTTTTGCCGTAACCCGCTCAACTTTTTAGCACATGCTATGTGGGTAAAATGATGATACCATGCCAACTTTCAACCTTTTCAGAGTTCATTTGTAGTGCTTATCAATTTCAGGGTCATTTAGCTAAAAAAAAATCAGTAAATGCATGAAAAATAGCAAATGAAGTCAGAAAGGGTTGAAAATTGATGGCATGGCTTCGAATGGTGCATACTGAACGCACAAAAAGCCTGGAGTTGAAATAAGTTTAGAAAGATGAAATGCCTTTGTAAAAGACGAGTTTTCGTCTGAAACCCTGATACTTCGAAAGAGATTGTCCATTTTGTACACGAAGTGCATCCAGTTTTTGCCGTAACCCTCTCAACTTTTTAGCACATGCTATGTGGGTGAAATGATGATACCATGCCAACTTTCAACCTTTTCAGAGTTCATTTGTAGTGCTTATCAATTTCAGGGTCATTTAGCTGAAAAAAATCAGAAAATGCATGAAAAATAGCAAATGAAGTCAGAAAGGGTTGAAACTTAATGGCGTGGCTTCGAATGGTGCATACTGAACGCACAAAAAGTCTGGAGTTGAAATAAGTTTAAAAAAATGAAATGCCTTTGTAACAGACGAGTTTTCGTTTGAAACCCTCATACTTCGAAAGAGATTGTCCATTTTGTACACGAATTGCTTCCAATTTTTGCCGTAACCCTCTCAACTTTTTAGCACATGCTATGTGGTATAAATGATGATACCATGCCAACTTTCAACCTTTTCAGAGTTCATTTGTAGTGCTTATCAATTTCAGGGTCATTTAGCTAAAAAAAATCAGTAAATGCATGAAAAATAGCAAATGAAGTCAGAAAGGGTTGAAAATTGATGGCGTGGCTTCGAATTGTGCATACTGAACGCACAAAAAGTCTGGAGTTGAAATAAGTTTAAAAAAATGAAATGCCTTTGTAACAGACGAGTTTTCGTCTGGAACCCTGATACTTCGAAAGAGATTGTCCATTTTGTACACGAAGTGCTTCCAGTTTTTGCCGTAACCCTCTCAACTTTTTAGCACATGCTATGTGGGTGAAATGATGATACCATGCCAACTTTCAACCTTTTCAGAGTTCATTTGTAGTGCTTATCAAATTCTGGTTCATTTAGCTCAAAAAAAGTAGTAAATGCATGAAAAATAGCAAATGAAGTCTGAAAGGGTTGAAAATTGATGGCGTGGCTTCGAATGGTGCATACTGAATGCACAAAAATTCTGAAACCCTGATACTTCGAAAGAGATTGTCCATTTTATACACGAAGTGCATCCAGTTTTTGCCGTAACCCTCTCAACTTTTTAGCACATGCTATGTGGGTAAAATGATGATACCATGCCAACTTTCAACCTTTTCAGAGTTCATTTGTCGTGCTTTTCAATTTCAGGGTCATTTAGCTAAAAAAAAATCAGTAAATGCATGAAAAATAGCAAATGAAGTCAGAAAGGGTTGAAAATTGAAGACGTGGCTTCGAATGGTGCATACTGAATGCACAAAAAGTCTGGAGTTGAAATAAGTTTAAAAAAATGAAATGCCTTTGCAACAGACGAGTTTTCGTCTGGAACCCTGATACTTCGAAAGAGATTGTCCATTTTGTACACGAAGTGCTTCCAGTTTTGGCCGGAACCCTCTCAACTTTTTAGCACATGCTATGTGGGTGAAATGATGATACCATGCCAACTTTCAACCTTTTCAGAGTTCATTTGTAGTGCTTTTCAATTTCAGGGTCATTTAGCTCAAAAAAAAATCAGTAAATGCATGAAAAATAGCAAATGAAGTCAGAAAGGGTTGAAAATTGATGGCGTGGCTTCGAATGGTGCATACTGAATGCACAAAAAGTCTGGAGTTGAAATAAGTTTAAAAAAATGAAATGCCTTTGTAACAGACGAGTTTTCGTTTGAAACCCTGATACTTCGAAAGAGATTGTCCATTTTCTACACGAAGTGCATCCAGTTTTTGCCGTAACCCTCTCAACTTTTTAGCACATGCTATGTGGGTGAAATGATGATACCATGCCAACTTTCAACCTTTTCAGAGTTCATTTGTAGTGCTTATCAATTTCAGGGTCATTTAGCTAAAAAAAATCAGTAAATGCATGAAAAATAGCAAATGAAGTCAGAAAGGGTTGAAAATTGATGGCGTGGCTTCGAATGGTGCATACTGAACGCACAAAAAGTCTGGAGTTGAAATAAGTTTAAAAAAATGAAATACCTTTGTAACAGACGAGTTTTCGTCTGAAACCCTGATACTTCGAAAGAGATTGTCCATTTTGTACACGAAGTGCTTCCAATTTTTGCCGTAACCCTCTCAACTTTTTAGCACATGCTATGTGGGTGAAATGATGATACCATGCCAACTTTCAACCTTTTCAGAGTTCATTTGTAGTGCTTATCAATTTCAGGGTCATTTAGCTCAAAAAAAATCAGTAAATGCATGAAAAATAGCAAATGAAGTCAGAAAGGGTTGAAAATTGATGGCGTGGCTTCGAATTGTGCATACTGAACGCACAAAAAGTATGGAGTTGAAATACGTTTAAAAAAATGAAATGCCTTTGTAACAGACGAGTTTTCGTCTGAAACCCTGATACTTCGAAAGAGATTGTCCATTTTGTACACGAAGTGCTTCCAGTTTTTGCCGTAACCCTCTCAACTTTTTAGCACATGCTATGTGGGTGAAATGATGATCCCATGCCAACTTTCAACCTTTTCAGAGTTCATTTGTAGTGCTTTCCAATTTCAGGGTCATTTAGCTCAAAAAAAATCAGTAAATGCATGAAAAATAGCAAATGAAGTCAGAAAGGGTTGAAAATTGATGGCGTGGCTTCGAATTGTGCATACTGAACGCACAAAAAGTCTGGAGTTGAAATAAATTTAAAAAAATGAAATGCCTTTGTAACAGACGAGTTTTCGTCTGAAACCCTGATACTTCGAAAGAGATTGTCCATTTTGTACACGAATTGCTTCCAGTTTTTGCCGTAACCCTCTCAACTTTTTAGCACATGCTATGTGGGTGAAATGATGATACCATGCCTACTTTCAACCTTTTCAGAGTTCATTTGTAGTGCTTATCAAATTCTGGTTCATTTAGCTCAAAAAAATTAGTAAATGCATGAAAAATAGCAAATGAAGTCAGAAAGGGTTGAAAATTGATGGCGTGGCTTCGAATGGTGCATACTGAACGCACAAAAAGTCTGGAGTTGAAATAAGTTTAAAAAAATGAAATGCCTTTGTAACAGACGAGTTTTCGTCTGAAACCCTGATACTTCGAAAGAGATTGTCCATTTTGTACACGAAGTGCATCCAGTTTTTGCCGTAACCCTCTCAACTTTTTAGCACATGCTATGTGGGTGAAATGATGATACCATGTCAACTTTCAACCTTTTCAGAGTTCATTTGTAGTGCTTATCAATTTCAGGGTCATTTAGCTGAAAAAAATCAGTAAATGCATGAAAAATAGCAAATGAAGTCAGAAAGGGTTGAAACTTAATGGCGTGGCTTCGAATGGTGCATACTGAACGCACAAAAAGTCTGGAGTTGAAATAAGTTTAAAAAAATGAAATGCCTTTGTAACAGACGAGTTTTCGTCTGAAACCCTGATACTTCGAAAGAGATTGTCCATTTTGTACACGAAGTGCTTCCAATTTTTGCCGTAACCCTCTCAACTTTTTAGCACATGCTATGTGGGTGAAATGATGATACCATGCCAACTTTCAACCTTTTCAGAGTTCATTTGTAGTGCTTATCAATTTCAGGGTCATTTAGCTAAAAAAAAATCAGTAAATGCATGAAAAATAGCAAATGAAGTCAGAAAGGGTTGAAAATTGATGGCGTGGCTTCGAATTGTGCATACTGAACGCACAAAAAGTCTGGAGTTGAAATAAGTTTAAAAAAATGAAATGCCTTTGTAACAGACGAGTTTTCGTCTGAAACCCTGATACTTCGAAAGAGATTGTCCATTTTGTACACGAAGTGCTTCCAGTTTTTGCCGTAACCCTCTCAACTTTTTAGCACATGCTATGTGGGTGAAATGATGATCCCATGCCAACTTTCAACCTTTTCAGAGTTCATTTGTAGTGCTTTCCAATTTCAGGGTCATTTAGCTCAAACAAAATCAGTAAATGCATGAAAAATAGCAAATGAAGTCAGAAAGGGTTGAAAATTGATGGCGTGGCTTCGAATGGTGCATACTGAACGCACAAAAAGTCTGGAGTTGAAATAAGTTTAAAAAAATGAAATGCCTTTGTAACAGACGAGTTTTCGTCTGAAACCCTGATACTTCGAAAGAGATTGTCCATTTTGTACACGAAGTGCATCCAGTTTTTGCCGTAACCCGCTCAACTTTTTAGCACATGCTATGTGGGTAAAATGATGATACCATGCCAACTTTCAACCTTTTCAGAGTTCATTTGTAGTGCTTATCAATTTCAGGGTCATTTAGCTCAAAAAAATCAGTAAATGCATGAAAAATAGCAAATGAAGTCAGAAAGGGTTGAAAATTGATGGCGTGGCTTCGAATGGTGCATACTGAACGCACAAAAAGTCTGGAGTTATAATAAGTTTAAAAAAATGAACTGCCTTTGTAACAGACGAGTTTTCGTTTGAAACCCTCATACTTCGAAAGAGATTGTCCATTTTGTACACGAATTGCTTCCAGTTTTTGCCGTAACCCTCTCGACTTTTTAGCACATGCTATTTGGGTGAAATGATGATACCATGCCAACTTTCAACCTTTTCAGAGTTCGTTCGTAGTGCTTATCAATTTCAGGGTCATTTAGCTCAAAAAAAATAAGTAAATGCATGAAAAATAGCAAATGAAGTGAGAAAGGGTTGAAAATTGATGGTGTGGCTTCGAATTGTGCATACTGAACTCACAAAAAGTCTGGAGTTGAAATAAGTTTAAAAAAATGAAATGCCTTTGTAACAGACGAGTTTTCGTCTGAAACCCTGATACTTCGAAAGAGATTGTCCATTTTGTACACGAAGTGCTTCCAGTTTTTGCCGTAACCCTCTCAACTTTTTAACACATGCTATGTGGGTGAAATGATGATCCCATGCCAACTTTCAACCTTTTCAGAGTTCATTTGTAGTGCTTTCCAATTTCAGGGTCATTTAGCTCAAACAAAATCAGTAAATGCATGAAAAATAGCAAATGAAGTCAGAAAGGGTTGAAAATTGATGGTGTGGCTTCGAATTGTGCATACTGAACGCACAAAAAGTCTGGAGTTGAAATAAGTTTAAAAAAATGAAATGCCTTTGTAACAGACGAGTTTTCGTCTGAAACCCTGATACTTCGAAAGAGATTGTCCATTTTGTACACGAATTGCTTCCAGTTTTTGCCGTAACCCTCTCAACTTTTTAACACATGCTATGTGGGTGAAATGATGATACCATGCCAACTTTCAACCTTTTCAGAGTTCATTTGTAGTGCTTATCAAATTCTGGTTCATTTAGCTCAAACAAATTAGTAAATGCATGAAAAATAGAAAATGAAGTCTGAAAGGGTTGAAAATTGATGGCGTGGCTTCGAATGGTGCATACTGAATGCACAAAAATTCTGAAACCCTGATACTTCGAAAGAGATTGTCCATTTTGTACACGAAGTGCATCCAGTTTTTGCCGTAACCCTCTCAACTTTTTAGCACATGCTATGTGGGTAAAATGATGATACCATGCCAACTTTCAACCTTTTCAGAGTTCATTTGTCGTGCTTTTCAATTTCAGGGTCATTTAGCTAAAAAAAATCTGTAAATGCATGAAAAATAGCAAATGAAGTCAGAAAGGGTTGAAAATTGAAGACGTGGCTTCGAATGGTGCATACTGAATGCACAAAAAGTCTGGAGTTGAAATAAGTCTAAAAAAATGAAATGCCTTTGTAACAGACGAGTTTTCGTCTGGAACCCTGATACTTCGAAAGAGATTGTCCATTTTGTACACGAAGTGCTTCCAGTTTTTGCCGGAACCCTCTCAACTTTTTAGCACATGCTATGTGGGTGAAATGATGATACCATGCCAACTTTCAACCTTTTCAGAGTTCATTTGTAGTGCTTATCAATTTCAGGGTCATTTAGCTCAAAAAAATCAGTAAATGCATGAAAAATAGCAAATGAAGTCAGAAAGGGTTGAAAATTGATGGCGTGGCTTCGAATGGTGCATACTGAATGCACAAAAAGTCTGGAGTTGAAATAAGTTTAAAAAAATGAAATGCCTTTGTAACAGACGAGTTTTCGTTTGAAACCCTGATACTTCGAAAGAGATTGTACATTTTGTACACGAAGTGCATCCAGTTTTTGCCGTAACCCTCTCAACTTTTTAGCACATGCTATGTGGGTGAAATGATGATACCATGCCAACTTTCAACCTTTTCAGAGTTCATTTGTAGTGCTTATCAATTTCAGGGTCATTTAGCTGAAAAAAATCAGTAAATGCATGAAAAATAGCAAAGGAAGTCAGAAAGGGTTGAAACTTAATGGCGTGGCTTCGAATGGTGCATACTGAACGCACAAAAAGTCTGGAGTTGAAATAGGTTTAAAAAAATGAAATGCCTTTGTAACAGACGAGTTTTCGTCTGAAACCCTGATACTTCGAAAGAGATTGTCCATTTTGTACACGAAGTGCTTCCAATTTTTGCCGTAACCCTCTCAACTTTTTAGCACATGCTATGTGGGTGAAATGATGATACCATGCCAACTTTCAACCTTTTCAGAGTTCATTTGTAGTGCTTATCAATTTCAGGGTCATTTAGCTAAAAAAAATCAGTAAATGCATGAAAAATAGCAAATGAAGTCAGAAAGGGTTGAAAATTGATGGCGTGGCTTCGAATGGTGCATACTGAACGCACAAAAAGTCTGGAGTTGAAATAAGTTTAAAAAATGAAATGCCTTTGTAACAGACGAGTTTTCGTCTGAAACCCTGATACTTCGAAAGAGATTGTCCATTTTGTACACGAAGTGCATCCAGTTTTTGCCGTAACCCGCTCAACTTTTTAGCACATGCTATGTGGGTAAAATGATGATACCATGCCAACTTTCAACCTTTTCAGAGTTCATTTGTAGTGCTTATCAATTTCAGGGTCATTTAGCTAAAAAAAAATCAGTAAATGCATGAAAAATAGCAAATGAAGTCAGAAAGGGTTGAAAATTGATGGCATGGCTTCGAATGGTGCATACTGAACGCACAAAAAGCCTGGAGTTGAAATAAGTTTAGAAAGATGAAATGCCTTTGTAAAAGACGAGTTTTCGTCTGAAACCCTGATACTTCGAAAGAGATTGTCCATTTTGTACACGAAGTGCATCCAGTTTTTGCCGTAACCCTCTCAACTTTTTAGCACATGCTATGTGGGTGAAATGATGATACCATGCCAACTTTCAACCTTTTCAGAGTTCATTTGTAGTGCTTATCAATTTCAGGGTCATTTAGCTGAAAAAAATCAGAAAATGCATGAAAAATAGCAAATGAAGTCAGAAAGGGTTGAAACTTAATGGCGTGGCTTCGAATGGTGCATACTGAACGCACAAAAAGTCTGGAGTTGAAATAAGTTTAAAAAAATGAAATGCCTTTGTAACAGACGAGTTTTCGTTTGAAACCCTCATACTTCGAAAGAGATTGTCCATTTTGTACACGAATTGCTTCCAATTTTTGCCGTAACCCTCTCAACTTTTTAGCACATGCTATGTGGGTGAAATGATGATACCATGCCAACTTTCAACCTTTTCAGAGTTCATTTGTAGTGCTTATCAATTTCAGGGTCATTTAGCTAAAAAAAATCAGTAAATGCATGAAAAATAGCAAATGAAGTCAGAAAGGGTTGAAAATTGATGGCGTGGCTTCGAATTGTGCATACTGAACGCACAAAAAGTCTGGAGTTGAAATAAGTTTAAAAAAATGAAATGCCTTTGTAACAGACGAGTTTTCGTCTGAAACCCTGATACTTCGAAAGAGATTGTCCATTTTGTACACGAAGTGCTTCCAGTTTTTGCCGTAACCCTCTCAACTTTTTAGCACATGCTATGTGGGTGAAATGATGATCCCATGCCAACTTTCAACCTTTTCAGAGTTCATTTGTAGTGCTTTCCAATTTCAGGGTCATTTAGCTCAAACAAAATCAGTAAATGCATGAAAAATAGCAAATGAAGTCAGAAAGGGTTGAAAATTGATGGTGTGGCTTCGAATTGTGCATACTGAACGCACAAAAAGTCTGGAGTTGAAATAAGTTTAAAAAAATGAAATGCCTTTGTAACAGACGAGTTTTCGTCTGAAACCCTGATACTTCGAAAGAGATTGTCCATTTTGTACACGAATTGCTTCCAGTTTTTGCCGTAACCCTCTCAACTTTTTAACACATGCTATGTGGGTGAAATAATGATACCATGCCAACTTTCAACCTTTTCAGAGTTCATTTGTAGTGCTTATCAATTTCAGAGTCATTTAGCTCAAAAAAATCAGTAAATGCATGAAAAATAGCAAATGAAGTCAGAAAGGGTTGAAAATTGATGGCGTGGCTTCGAATAGTGCATACTAAATGCACAAAAAGTCTGGAGTTGAAATAAGTTTAAAAAAATGAAATCCTTTGTAACAGACGAGTTTTCGTCTAAAACCCTGATACTTCGAAAGAGATTGTCCCTTTTGTACACGAAGTGCATCCAGTTTTTGCCGTAACCCTCTCAACTTTTTAGCACATGCTATGTGGGTGAAATGATGATACCATGCCAACTTTCAACCGTTTCAGAGTTCATTTGTAGTGCTTTCCAATTTCAGGGTCATTTAGCTCAAAAATATCAGTAAATGCATGAAAAATAGCAAATGAAGTCAGAAAGGGTTGAAAATTGATGGCGTGACTTCGAATAGTGCATACTGAATGCACAAAAAGTCTGCAGTTGAAATAAGTTTAAAAAAAATGAAATGCCTTTGTAACAGACGAGTTTTCGTCTGAAACCCTGATACTTCGAAAGAATTGTCCATTTTGTACCCGAAGTGCATCCAGTTTTTTCCGTAACCCTCTCAACTTTTTAGCACATGCTATGTGGGTGAAATGATGATACCATGCCAACTTTCAACCTTTTCAGAGTTCATTTGTAGGGCTTTCCAATTTGAGGGTCATTTAGCTCAACAAAATCCAGTAAATGCATGAAAAATAGCAAATGAAGTCAGAAAGGGTTGAAAATTGATGGCGTGGCTTCGGATGGTGCATACTGAATGCACAAAAAGTCTGGAACCCTGATACTTTGAAAGAGAATGTCCATTTTGTACACGAAGTGCATCCAGTTTTTGCCGTAACCCTCTCAACGTTTTAGCACATGCTATGTGCGTAAAATGATGATACCATGCCAAGTTTCAACCTTTTCAGAGTTCATTTGTAGTGCTTTTCAATTTCAGGGTCATTTAGCTCAAAACAAATCAGTAAATGCATGAAAAATAGCAAATGAAGTCAGAAAGGGTTGCAAATTGATGGCATGGCTTCGAATGGTGCATACTGAATGCACAAAAAGTCTGGAGTTGAAATAGGTTTAAAAAAATGAAATGCCTTTGTAACAGACGAGTTTTCGTCTGAAACCCTGATACTTCGAAAGAGATTGTCCATTTTGTACACGAAGTGCATCCAGTTTTTGCCGTAACCCTCTCAACTTTTTAGCACATGCTATGTGGGTGAAATGATGATACCATGCCAACTTTCAACCTTTTCAGAGTTCATTTGTAGTGCTTTCCAATTTCTGGGTCATTTAGCTCAAACAAAATCAGTAAATGCATGAAAAATAGCAAATGAAGTCAGAAAGGGTTGAAAATTGATGGCGTGGCTTCGAATGGTGCATACTGAACGCACAAAAAGTCTGGAGTTGAAATAAGTTTAAAAAATGAAATGCCTTTGTAACAGACGAGTTTTCGTCTGAAACCCTGATACTTCGAAAGAGATTGTCCATTTTGTACACGAAGTGCATCCAGTTTTTGCCGTAACCCGCTCAACTTTTTAGCACATGCTATGTGGGTAAAATGATGATACCATGCCAACTTTCAACCTTTTCAGAGTTCATTTGTAGTGCTTATCAATTTCAGGGTCATTTAGCTAAAAAAAAATCAGTAAATGCATGAAAAATAGCAAATGAAGTCAGAAAGGGTTGAAAATTGATGGCATGGCTTCGAATGGTGCATACTGAACGCACAAAAAGCCTGGAGTTGAAATAAGTTTAGAAAGATGAAATGCCTTTGTAAAAGACGAGTTTTCGTCTGAAACCCTGATACTTCGAAAGAGATTGTCCATTTTGTACACGAAGTGCATCCAGTTTTTGCCGTTACCCTCTCAACTTTTTAGCACATGCTATGTGGGTAAAATGATGATACCATGCCAACTTTCAACCTTTTCAGAGTTCATTTGTCGTGCTTTTCAATTTCAGGGTCATTTAGCTAAAAAAAATCAGTAAATGCATGAAATATAGCAAATGAAGTCAGAAAGGGTTGAAAATTGAAGACGTGGCTTCGAATGGTGCATACTGAATGCACAAAAAGTCTGGAGTTGAAATAAGTCTAAAAAAATGAAATGCCTTTGTAACAGACGAGTTTTCGTTTGAAACCCTGATACTTCGAAAGAGATTGTCCATTTTGTACACGAATTGCTTCCAGTTTTTGCCGTAACCCTCTCAACTTTTTAGCACATGCTATTTGGGTGAAATGATGATACCATGCCAACTTTCAACCTTTTCAGAGTTCGTTTGTAGTGCTTATCAATTTCAGGGTCATTTAGCTCAAAAAAAATCAGTAAATGCATGAAAAATAGCAAATGAAGTGAGAAAGGGTTGAAAATTGATGGTGTGGCTTCGAATTGTGCATACTGAACGCACAAAAAGTCTGGAGTTGAAATAAGTTTAAAAAAATGAAATGCCTTTGTAACAGACGAGTTTTCGTCTGGAACCCAGATACTTTGAAAGAGATTGTCCATTTTGTACACGAAGTGCTTCCAGTTTTTGCCGTAACCCTCTCAACTTTTTAGCACATGCTATGTGGGTGAAATGATGATACCATGCCAACTTTCAACCTTTTCAGATTTCATTTGTAGTGCTTATCAATTTCAGAGTCATTTAGCTCAAAAAAATCAGTAAATGCATGAAAAATAGCAAATGAAGTCAGAAAGGGTTGAAAATTGATGGCGTGGCTTCGAATAGTGCATACTAAATGCACAAAAAGTCTGGAGTTGAAATAAGTTTAAAAAAATGAAATGCCTTTGTAACAGACGAGTTTTCGTCTAAAACCCTGATACTTCGAAAGAGATTGTCCCTTTTGTACACGAAGTGCATCCAGTTTTTGCCGTAACCCTCTCAACTTTTTAGCACATGCTATGTGGGTGAAATGATGATACCATGCCAACTTTCAACCGTTTCAGAGTTCATTTGTAGTGCTTTCCAATTTCAGGGTCATTTAGCTCAAAAAAATCAGTAAATGCATGAAAAATAGCAAATGAAGTCAGAAAGGGTTGAAAATTGATGGCGTGGCTTCGAATAGTGCATACTGAATGCACAAAAAGTCTGCAGTTGAAATAAGTTTAAAAAAAATGAAATGCCTTTGTAACAGACGAGTTTTCGTCTGAAACCCTGATACTTCGAAAGAATTGTCCATTTTGTACCCGAAGTGCATCCAGTTTTTTCCGTAACCCTCTCAACTTTTTAGGACATGCTATGTGGGTGAAATGATGATACCATGCCAACTTTCAACCTTTTCAGAGTTCATTTGTAGGGCTTTCCAATTTGAGGGTCATTTAGCTCAACAAAATCCAGTAAATGCATGAAAAATAGCAAATGAAGTCAGAAAGGGTTGAAAATTGATGGCGTGGCTTCGGATGGTGCATACTGAATGCACAAAAAGTCTGGAACCCTGATACTTTGAAAGAGATTGTCCATTTTGTACACGAAGTGCATCCAGTTTTTGCCGTAACCCTCTCAACGTTTTAGCACATGCTATGTGCGTAAAATGATGATACCATGCCAAGTTTCAACCTTTTCAGAGTTCATTTGTAGTGCTTTTCAATTTCAGGGTCATTTAGCTCAAAACAAATCAGTAAATGCATGAAAAATAGCAAATGAAGTCAGAAAGGGTTGCAAATTGATGGCGTGGCTTCGAATGGTGCATACTGAATGCACAAAAAGTCTGGAGTTGAAATAGGTTTAAAAAAATGAAATGCCTTTGTAACAGACGAGTTTTCGTCTGAAACCCTGATACTTCGAAAGAGATTGTCCATTTTGTACACGAAGTGCATCCAGTTTTTGCCGTAACCCTCTCCACTTTTTAGCACATGCTATGTGGGTGAAATGATGATACCATGCCAACTTTCAACCTTTTCAGAGTTCATTTGTAGTGCTTTCCAATTTCAGGGTCATTTAGCTCAAACAAAATCAGTAAATGCATGAAAAATAGCAAATGAAGTCAGAAAGGGTTGAAAATTGATGGCGTGGCTTCGAATGGTGCATACTGAACGCACAAAAAGTCTGGAGTTGAAATAAGTTTAAAAAAATGAAATGCCTTTGTAACAGACGAGTTTTCGTCTGAAACCCTGATACTTCGAAAGAGATTGTCCATTTTGTACACGAAGTGCTTCCAGTTTTTGCCGTAACCCTCTCAACTTTTTAGCACATGCTATGTGGGTGAAATGATGATCCCATGACAACTTTCAACCTTTTCAGAGTTCATTTGTAGTGCTTTCCAATTTCAGGGTCATTTAGCTCAAACAAAATCAGTAAATGCATGAAAAATAGCAAATGAAGTCAGAAAGGGTTGAAAATTGATGGCGTGGCTTCGAATGGTGCATACTGAACGCACAAAAAGTCTGGAGTTGAAATAAGTTTAAAAAAATGAAATGCCTTTGTAACAGACGAGTTTTCGTCTGAAACCCTGATACTTCGAAAGAGATTGTCCATTTTGTACACGAAGTGCATCCAGTTTTTGCCGTAACCCGCTCAACTTTTTAGCACATGCTATGTGGGTAAAATGATGATACCATGCCAACTTTCAACCTTTTCAGAGTTCATTTGTAGTGCTTATCAATTTCAGGGTCATTTAGCTCAAAAAAAATCAGTAAATGCATGAAAAATAGCAAATGAAGTCAGAAAGGGTTGAAAATTGATGGCGTGGCTTCGAATGGTGCATACTGAACGCACAAAAAGTCTGGAGTTATAATAAGTTTAAAAAAATGAAATGCCTTTGTAACAGACGAGTTTTCGTTTGAAACCCTGATACTTCGAAAGAGATTGTCCATTTTGTACACGAATTGCTTCCAGTTTTTGCCGTAACCCTCTCAACTTTTTAGCACATGCTATTTGGGTGAAATGATGATACCATGCCAACTTTCAACCTTTTCAGAGTTCGTTTGTAGTGCTTATCAATTTCAGGGTCATTCAGCTCAAAAAAAATCAGTAAATGCATGAAAAATAGCAAATGAAGTGAGAAAGGGTTGAAAATTGATGGTGTGGCTTCGAATTGTGCATACTGAACGCACAAAAAGTTTGGAGTTGAAATAAGTTTAAAAAAATGAAATGCCTTTGTAACAGACGAGTTTTCGTCTGGAACCCAGATACTTTGAAAGAGATTGTCCATTTTGTACACGAAGTGCTTCCAGTTTTTGCCGTAACCCTCTCAACTTTTTAGCACATGCTATCTGGGTGAAATGATGATACCATGCCAACTTTCAACCTTTTCAGATTTCATTTGTAGTGCTTATCAATTTCAGAGTCATTTAGCTCAAAAAAATCAGTAAATGCATGAAAAATAGCAAATGAAGTCAGAAAGGGTTGAAAATTGATGGCGTGGCTTCGAATAGTGCATACTAAATGCACAAAAAGTCTGGAGTTGAAATAAGTTTAAAAAAATGAAATGCCTTTGTAACAGACGAGTTTTCGTCTAAAACCCTGATACTTCGAAAGAGATTGTCCCTTTTGTACACGAAGTGCATCCAGTTTTTGCCGTAACCCTCTCAACTTTTTAGCACATGCTATGTGGGTGAAATGATGATACCATGCCAACTTTCAACCGTTTCAGAGTTCATTTGTAGTGCTTTCCAATTTCAGGGTCATTTAGCTCAAAAAAATCAGTAAATGCATGAAAAATAGCAAATGAAGTCAGAAAGGGTTGAAAATTGATGGCGTGGCTTCGAATAGTGCATACTGAATGCACAAAAAGTCTGCAGTTGAAATAAGTTTAAAAAAAATGAAATGCCTTTGTAACAGACGAGTTTTCGTCTGAAACCCTGATACTTCGAAAGAATTGTCCATTTTGTACCCGAAGTGCATCCAGTTTTTTCCGTAACCCTCTCAACTTTTTAGCACATGCTATGTGGGTGAAATGATGATACCATGCCAACTTTCAACCTTTTCAGAGTTCATTTGTAGGGCTTTCCAATTTGAGGGTCATTTAGCTCAACAAAATCCAGTAAATGCATGAAAAATAGCAAATGAAGTCAGAAAGGGTTGAAAATTGATGGCGTGGCTTCGGATGGTGCATACTGAATGCACAAAAAGTCTGGAACCCTGATACTTTGAAAGAGATTGTCCATTTTGTACACGAAGTGCATCCAGTTTTTGCCGTAACCCTCTCAACGTTTTAGCACATGCTATGTGCGTAAAATGATGATACCATGCCAAGTTTCAACCTTTTCAGAGTTCATTTGTAGTGCTTTTCAATTTCAGGGTCATTTAGCTCAAAACAAATCAGTAAATGCATGAAAAATAGCAAATGAAGTCAGAAAGGGTTGCAAATTGATGGCGTGGCTTCAAATGGTGCATACTGAATGCACAAAAAGTCTGGAGTTGAAATAGGTTTAAAAAAATGAAATGCCTTTGTAACAGACGAGTTTTCGTCTGAAACGCTGATACTTCGAAAGAGATTGTCCATTTTGTACACGAAGTGCATCCAGTTTTTGCCGTAACCCTCTCAACTTTTTAGCACATGCTATGTGGGTGAAATGATGATACCATGCCAACTTTCAACCTTTTCAGAGTTCATTTGTAGTGCTTTCCAATTTCAGGGTCATTTAGCTCAAACAAAATCAGTAAATGCATGAAAAATAGCAAATGAAGTCAGAAAGGGTTCAAAATTGATGGCGTGGCTTCGAATGGTGCATACTGAACGCACATAAAGTCTGGAGTTGAAATAAGTTTAAAAAATGAAATGCCTTTGTAACAGACGAGTTTTCGTCTGAAACCCTGATACTTCGAAAGAGATTGTCCATTTTGTACACGAAGTGCATCCAGTTTTTGCCGTAACCCTCTCAACTTTTTAGCACATGCTATGTGGGTGAAATGATGATACCATGCCAACTTTCAACCTTTTCAGAGTTCATTTGAAGTGCTTATCAATTTCCGGGTCATTTAGCTAAAAAAATCAGTAAATGCATGAAAAATAGCAAATGAAGTCAGAAAGGGTTGAAAATTGATGGCATAGCTTCGAATGGTGCATACTGAACGCACAAAAAGCCTGGAGTTGAAATAAGTTTAAAAAAATGAAATGCCTTTGTAACAGACGAGTTTTCGTCTGAAACCCTGATACTTCAAAAGAGATTGTCCATTTTGTACACGAAGTGCTTCCAGTTTTTGCCGTAACCCTCTCAACTTTTTAGCACATGCTATGTGGGTGAAATGATGATACCATGCCAACTTTCAACCTTTTCAGAGTTCTTTGTAGTGCTTATCAATTTCAGGGTCATTTAGCTCAAAAAAAATCAGTAAATGCATGGAAAATAGCAAATGAAGTTAGAAAGGGTTGAAAATTGATGGCGTGGCTTCGAATGGTGCATACTGAACGCACAAAAAGTCTGGAGTTGAAATAAGTTTAAAAAAATGAAATGCCTTTGTAACAGACGAGTTTTCGTCTGAAACCCTGATACTTCGAAAGAGATTGTCCATTTTGTACACGAAGTGCTTCCAGTTTTTGTCGTAACCCTCTCAACTTTGTAGCACATGCTATGTGGGTGAAATGATGATACCATGCCAACTTTCAACCTTTTCAGAGTTCGTTTGTAGTGCTTATCAATTTCAGGGTCATTTAGCTCAAAAAAAATCAGTAAATGCATTAAAAATAGCAAATGAAGTCAGAAAGGGTTGAAAATTGATGGCGTGGCTTCGAATGGTGCATACTGAACGCACAACAAGTCTGGAGTTGAAATAAGTTTAAAAAAATGAAATGCCTTTGTAACAGACGAGTTTTCGTCTGGAACCCTGATACTTCGAAAGAGATTGTCCATTTTGTACACGAAGTGCTTCCAGTTTTTGCCGTAACCCTCTCAACTTTTTAGCACATGCTATGTGGGTGAAATGATGATACCATGCCAACTTTCAACCTTTTCAGAGTTCATTTGTAGTGCTTATCAAATTCTGGTTCATTTAGCTCAAAAAAATTAGTAAATGCATGAAAAATAGCAAATGAAGTCTGAAAGTGTTGAAAATTGATGGCGTGGCATCGAATGGTGCATACTGAATGCACAAAAATTCTGAAACCCTGATACTTCGAAAGAGATTGTCCATTTTGTACACGAAGTGCATCCAGTTTTTGCCGTAACCCTCTCAACTTTTTAGCACATGCTATGTGGGTAAAATGATGATACCATGCCAACTTTCAACCTTTTCAGAGTTCATTTGTCGTGCTTTTCAATTTCAGGGTCATTTAGCTAAAAAAAATCAGTAAATGCATGAAAAATAGCAAATGAAGTCAGAAAGGGTTGAAAATTGATGACGTGGCTTCGAATGGTGCATACTGAATGCACAAAAAGTCTGGAGTTGAAATAAGTTTTAAAAAATGAAATGCCTTTGTAACAGACGAGTTTTCGTCTGGAACCCTGATACTTCGAAAGAGATTGTCCATTTTGTACACGAAGTGCTTCCAGTTTTTGCCGGAACCCTCTCAACTTTTTAGCACATGCTATGTGGGTGAAATGATGATACCATGCCAAATTTAAACCTTTTCAGAGTTCATTTGTAGTGCTTATCAATTTCAGGGTCATTTAGCTGAAAAAAATCAGTAAATGCATGAAAAATAGCAAATGAAGTCAGAAAGGGTTGAAAATTGATGACGTGGCTTCGAATGGTGCATACTGAATGCACAAAAAGTCTGGAGTTGAAATAAGTTTAAAAAAATGAAATGCCTTTGTAACAGACTAGTTTTCGTCTGGAACCCTGATATTTCGAAATAGATTGTCCATTTTGTACACGAAGTGCTTCCAGTTTTTGCCGGAACCCTCTCAACTTTTTAGCACATGCTATGTGGGTGAAATGATGATACCATGCCAACTTTCAACCTTTTCAGAGTTCATTTGTAGTGCTTATCAATTTCAGGGTCATTTAGCTCAAAAAAATTAGTAAATGCATGAAAAATAGCAAATGAAGTCAGAAAGGGTTGAAAATTGATGGCGTGGCTTCGAATGGTGCATACTGAATGCACAAAAAGTCTGGAGTTGAAATAAGTTTAAAAAAATGAAATGCCTTTGTAACAGACGAGTTTTCGTTTGAAACCCTGATACTTCGAAAGAGATTGTCCATTTTGTACACGAAGTGCATCCAGTTTTTGCCGTAACCCTCTCAACTTTTTAGCACATGCTATGTGGGTGAAATGATGATACCATGCCAACTTTCAACCTTTTCAGAGTTCATTTGTAGTGCTTATCAATTTCAGGGTCATTTAGCTAAAAAAAATCAGTAAATGCATGAAAAATAGCAAATGAAGTCAGAAAGGGTTGAAAATTGATGGCGTGGCTTCGAATGGTGCATACTGAACGCACAAAAAGTCTGGAGTTGAAATAAGTTTAAAAAAATGAAATGCCTTTGTAACAGACGAGTTTTCGTCTGAAACCCTGATACTTCGAAAGAGATTGTCCATTTTGTACACGAAGTGCTTCCAATTTTTGCCGTAACCCTCTCAACTTTTTAGCACATGCTATGTGGGTGAAATGATGATACCATGCCAACTTTCAACCTTTTCAGAGTTCGTTTGTAGTGCTTATCAATTTCAGGGTCATTTAGCTCAAAAAAAATCAGTAAATGCATGAAAAATAGCAAATGAAGTCAGAAAGGGTTGAAAATTGATGGCGTGGCTTCGAATTGTGCATATTGAACGCACAAAAAGTCTGGAGTTGAAATAAGTTTAAAAAAATGAAATGCCTTTGTAACAGACGAGTTTTCGTCTGAAACCCTGATACTTCGAAAGAGATTGTCCATTTTGTACACGAAGTGCTTCCAGTTTTTGCCGTAACCCTCTCAACTTTTTAGCACATGCTATGTGGGTAAAATGATTATACCATGCCAACGTTCAACCTTTTCAGAGTTCATTTGTCGTGCTTTTCAATTTCAGGGTCATTTAGCTAAAAAAAATCAGTAAATGCATGAAAAATAGCAAATGAAGTCAGAAAGGGTTGAAAATTGATGACGTGGCTTCGAATGGTGCATACTGAATGCACAAAAAGTCTGGAGTTGAAATAAGTTTAAAAAAATGAAATGCCTTTGTAACAGACGAGTTTTCGTCTGGAACCCTGATACTTCGAAAGAGATTGTCCATTTTGTACACGAAGTGCTTCCAGTTTTTGCCGGAACCCTCTCAACTTTTTAGCACATGCTATGTGGGTGAAATGATGATACCATGCCAAATTTAAACCTTTTCAGAGTTCATTTGTAGTGCTTATCAATTTCAGGGTCATTTAGCACAAAAAAATCAGTAAATGCATGAAAAATAGCAAATGAAGTCAGAAAGGGTTGAAAATTGATGGCGTGGCTTCGAATGGTGCATACTGAATGCACAAAAAGTCTGGAGTTGAAATAAGTTTAAAAAAATGAAATGCCTTTGTAACAGACGAGTTTTCGTTTGAAACCCTGATACTTCGAAAGAGATTGTCCATTTTGTACACGAAGTGCATCCAGTTTTTGCCGTAACCCTCTCCACTTTTTAGCACATGCTATGTGGGTGAAATGATGATACCATGCCAACTTTCAACCTTTTCAGAGTTCATTTGTAGTGCTTATCAATTTCAGGGTCATTTAGCTAAAAAAAATCAGTAAATGCATGAAAAATAGCAAATGAAGTCAGAAAGGGTTGAAAATTGATGGCGTGGCTTCGAATGGTGCATGCTGAACGCACAAAAAGTCTGGAGTTGAAATAAGTTTAAAAAAATGAAATGCCTTTGTAACAGACGAGTTTTCGTCTGAAACCCTGATACTTCGAAAGAGATTGTCCATTTTGTACACGAAGTGCTTCCAATTTTTTCCGGAACCCTCTCAACTTTTTAGCACATGCTATGTGGGTGAAATGATGATACCATGCCAACTTTCAACCTTTTCAGAGTTCGTTTGTAGTACTTATCAATTTCAGGGTCATTTAGCTCAAAAAAAATCAGTAAATGCATGAAAAATAGCAAATGAAGTCAGAAAGGGTTGAAAATTGATGGCGTGGCTTCGAATTGTGCATACTGAACGCACAAAAAGTCTGGAGTTGAAATAAGTTTAAAAAAATGAAATGCCTTTGTAACAGACGAGTTTTCGTCTCAAACCCTGATACTTCGAAAGAGATTGTCCATTTTGTACACGAAGTGCTTCCAGTTTTTGCCGTAACCCTCTCAACTTTTTAGCACATGCTATGTGGGTAAAATGATGATACCATGCCAACGTTCAACCTTTTCAGAGTTCATTTGTCGTGCTTTTCAATTTCAGGGTCATTTAGCTAAAAAAAAATCAGTAAATGCATGAAAAATAGCAAATGAAGTCAGAAAGCGTTGAAAATTGATGACGTGGCTTCGAATGGTGCATACTGAATGCACAAAAAGTCTGGAGTTGAAATAAGTTTAAAAAAATGAAATGCCTTTGTAACAGACGAGTTTTCGTCTGGAACCCTGATACTTCGAAAGAGATTGTCCATTTTGTACACGAAGTGCTTCCAGTTTTTGCCGGAACCCTCTCAACTTTTTAGCACATGCTATGTGGGTGAAATGATGATACCATGCCAAATTTCAACCTTTTCAGAGTTCATTTGTAGTGCTTATCAATTTCAGGGTCATTTAGCTCAAAAAAATCAGTAAATGCATGAAAAATAGGAAATGAAGTCAGAAAGGGTTGAAAATTGATGGCGTGGCTTCGAATGGTGCATACTGAATGCACAAAAAGTCTGGAGTTGAAATAAGTTTAAAAAAATGAAATGCCTTTGTAACAGACGAGTTTTCGTTTGAAACCCTGATACTTCGAAAGAGATTGTCCATTTTGTACACGAAGTGCATCCAGTTTTTGCCGTAACCCTCTCAACTTTTTAGCACATGCTATGTGGGTGAAATGATGATACCATGCCAACTTTCAACCTTTTCAGAGTTCATTTGTAGTGCTTATCAATTTCAGGGTCATTTAGCTAAAAAAAATCAGTAAATGCATGAAAAATAGCAAATGAAGTCAGAAATGGTTGAAAATTGATGGCGTCGCTTCGAATGGTGCATACTGAACGCACAAAAAGTCTGGAGTTGAAATAAGTTTAAAAAAATGAAATGCCTTTGTAACAGACGAGTTTTCGTCTGAAACCCTGATACTTCGAAAGAGATTGTCCATTTTGTACACGAAGTGCTTCCAATTTTTGCCGTAACCCTCTCAACTTTTTAGCACATGCTATGTGGGTGAAATGATGATACCATGCCAACTTTCAACCTTTTCAGAGTTCGTTTGTAGTGCTTATCAATTTCAGGGTCATTTAGCTCAAAAAAAATCAGTAAATGCATGAAAAATAGCAAATGAAGTCAGAAAGGGTTGAAAATTGATGGCGTGGCTTCGAATTGTGCATACTGAACGCACAAAAAGTCTGGAGTTGAAATAAGTTTAAAAAAAATGAAATGCCTTTGTAACAGACGAGTTTTCGTCTGAAACCCTGATACTTCGAAAGAGATTGTCCATTTTGTACACGAAGTGCTTCCAGTTTTTGCCGTAACCCTCTCAACTTTTTAGCACATGCTATGTGGGTGAAATGATGATACCATGCCAACTTTCAACCTTTTCAGAGTTCATTTGTAGTGCTTATCAATTTCAGGGTCATTTAGCTCAAAAAAATCAGTAAACGCATGAAAAATGGCAAATGAAGTCAGAAAGGGTTGAAAATTGATGGCGTGGCTTCGAATGGTGCATACTGAATGCACAAAAAGTCTGGAGTTGAAATAAGTTTAAAAAAATGAAATGCCTTTGTAACAGACGAGTTTTCGTTTGAAACCCTGATACTTCGAAAGAGATTGTCCATTTTGTACACGAAGTGCATCCAGTTTTTGCCGTAACCCTCTCAACTTTTTAGCACATGCTATGTGGGTGAAATGATGATACCATGCCAACTTTCAACCTTTTCAGAGTTCATTTGTAGTGCTTATCAATTTCAGGGTCATTTAGCTAAAAAAAATCAGTAAATGCATGAAAAATAGCAAATGATGTCAGAAAGGGTTGAAAATTGATGGCGTGGCTTCGAATGGTGCATACTGAACGCACAAAAAGTCTGGAGTTGAAATAAGTTTAAAAAAATGAAATGCCTTTGTAACAGACGAGTTTTCGTCTGAAACCCTGATACTTCGAAAGAGATTGTCCATTTTGTACACGAAGTGCTTCCAATTTTTGCCGTAACCCTCTCAACTTTTTAGCACATGCTATGTGGGTGAAATGATGATACCATGCCAACTTTCAACCTTTTCAGAGTTCGTTTGTAGTGCTTATCAATTTCAGGGTCATTTAGCTAAAAAAAATCAGTAAATGCATGAAAAATAGCAAATGAAGTCAGAAAGGATTGAAAATTGATGGCGTGGCTTCGAATGGTGCATACTGAACGCACAAAAAGTCTGGAGTTGAAATAAGTTTAAAAAAATGAAATGCCTTTGTAACAGACGAGTTTTCGTCTGAAACCCTGATACTTCGAAAGAGATTGTCCATTTTGTACACGAAGTGCTTCCAATTTTTGCCGTAACCCTCTCAACTTTTTAGCACATGCTATGTGGGTGAAATGATGATACCATGCCAACTTTCAACCTTTTCAGAGTTCATTTGTAGTGCTTATCAATTTCAGGGTCATTTAGCTAAAAAAAATCAGTAAATGCATGAAAAATAGCAAATGAAGTCAGAAAGGGTTGAAAATTGATGGCGTGGCTTCGAATGGTGCATACTGAACGCACAAAAAGTCTGGAGTTGAAATAAGTTTAAAAAAATGAAATGCCTTTGTAACAGACGAGTTTTCGTCTGAAACCCTGATACTTCGAAAGAGATTGTCCATTTTGTACACGAAGTGCTTCCAATTTTTGCCGTAACCCTCTCAACTTTTTAGCACATGCTATGTGGGTGAAATGATGATACCATGCCAACTTTCAACCTTTTCAGAGTTCGTTTGTAGTGCTTATCAATTTCAGGGTCATTTAGCTCAAAAAAAATCAGTAAATGCATGAAAAATAGCAAATGAAGTCAGAAAGGGTTGAAAATTGATGGCGTGGCTTCGAATTGTGCATATTGAACGCACAAAAAGTCTGGAGTTGAAATAAGTTTAAAAAAATGAAATGCCTTTGTAACAGACGAGTTTTCGTCTGAAACCCTGATACTTCGAAAGAGATTGTCCATTTTGTACACGAAGTGCTTCCAGTTTTTGCCGTAACCCTCTCAACTTTTTAGCACATGCTATGTGGGTAAAATGATTATACCATGCCAACGTTCAACCTTTTCAGAGTTCATTTGTCGTGCTTTTCAATTTCAGGGTCATTTAGCTAAAAAAAATCAGTAAATGCATGAAAAATAGCAAATGAAGTCAGAAAGGGTTGAAAATTGATGACGTGGCTTCGAATGGTGCATACTGAATGCACAAAAAGTCTGGAGTTGAAATAAGTTTAAAAAAATGAAATGCCTTTGTAACAGACGAGTTTTCGTCTGGAACCCTGATACTTCGAAAGAGATTGTCCATTTTGTACACGAAGTGCTTCCAGTTTTTGCCGGAACCCTCTCAACTTTTTAGCACATGCTATGTGGGTGAAATGATGATACCATGCCAAATTTAAACCTTTTCAGAGTTCATTTGTAGTGCTTATCAATTTCAGGGTCATTTAGCACAAAAAAATCAGTAAATGCATGAAAAATAGCAAATGAAGTCAGAAAGGGTTGAAAATTGATGGCGTGGCTTCGAATGGTGCATACTGAATGCACAAAAAGTCTGGAGTTGAAATAAGTTTAAAAAAATGAAATGCCTTTGTAACAGACGAGTTTTCGTTTGAAACCCTGATACTTCGAAAGAGATTGTCCATTTTGTACACGAAGTGCATCCAGTTTTTGCCGTAACCCTCTCCACTTTTTAGCACATGCTATGTGGGTGAAATGATGATACCATGCCAACTTTCAACCTTTTCAGAGTTCATTTGTAGTGCTTATCAATTTCAGGGTCATTTAGCTAAAAAAAATCAGTAAATGCATGAAAAATAGCAAATGAAGTCAGAAAGGGTTGAAAATTGATGGCGTGGCTTCGAATGGTGCATGCTGAACGCACAAAAAGTCTGGAGTTGAAATAAGTTTAAAAAAATGAAATGCCTTTGTAACAGACGAGTTTTCGTCTGAAACCCTGATACTTCGAAAGAGATTGTCCATTTTGTACACGAAGTGCTTCCAATTTTTTCCGGAACCCTCTCAACTTTTTAGCACATGCTATGTGGGTGAAATGATGATACCATGCCAACTTTCAACCTTTTCAGAGTTCGTTTGTAGTACTTATCAATTTCAGGGTCATTTAGCTCAAAAAAAATCAGTAAATGCATGAAAAATAGCAAATGAAGTCAGAAAGGGTTGAAAATTGATGGCGTGGCTTCGAATTGTGCATACTGAACGCACAAAAAGTCTGGAGTTGAAATAAGTTTAAAAAAATGAAATGCCTTTGTAACAGACGAGTTTTCGTCTCAAACCCTGATACTTCGAAAGAGATTGTCCATTTTGTACACGAAGTGCTTCCAGTTTTTGCCGTAACCCTCTCAACTTTTTAGCACATGCTATGTGGGTAAAATGATGATACCATGCCAACGTTCAACCTTTTCAGAGTTCATTTGTCGTGCTTTTCAATTTCAGGGTCATTTAGCTAAAAAAAAATCAGTAAATGCATGAAAAATAGCAAATGAAGTCAGAAAGCGTTGAAAATTGATGACGTGGCTTCGAATGGTGCATACTGAATGCACAAAAAGTCTGGAGTTGAAATAAGTTTAAAAAAATGAAATGCCTTTGTAACAGACGAGTTTTCGTCTGGAACCCTGATACTTCGAAAGAGATTGTCCATTTTGTACACGAAGTGCTTCCAGTTTTTGCCGGAACCCTCTCAACTTTTTAGCACATGCTATGTGGGTGAAATGATGATACCATGCCAAATTTCAACCTTTTCAGAGTTCATTTGTAGTGCTTATCAATTTCAGGGTCATTTAGCTCAAAAAAATCAGTAAATGCATGAAAAATAGGAAATGAAGTCAGAAAGGGTTGAAAATTGATGGCGTGGCTTCGAATGGTGCATACTGAATGCACAAAAAGTCTGGAGTTGAAATAAGTTTAAAAAAATGAAATGCCTTTGTAACAGACGAGTTTTCGTTTGAAACCCTGATACTTCGAAAGAGATTGTCCATTTTGTACACGAAGTGCATCCAGTTTTTGCCGTAACCCTCTCAACTTTTTAGCACATGCTATGTGGGTGAAATGATGATACCATGCCAACTTTCAACCTTTTCAGAGTTCATTTGTAGTGCTTATCAATTTCAGGGTCATTTAGCTAAAAAAAATCAGTAAATGCATGAAAAATAGCAAATGAAGTCAGAAATGGTTGAAAATTGATGGCGTCGCTTCGAATGGTGCATACTGAACGCACAAAAAGTCTGGAGTTGAAATAAGTTTAAAAAAATGAAATGCCTTTGTAACAGACGAGTTTTCGTCTGAAACCCTGATACTTCGAAAGAGATTGTCCATTTTGTACACGAAGTGCTTCCAATTTTTGCCGTAACCCTCTCAACTTTTTAGCACATGCTATGTGGGTGAAATGATGATACCATGCCAACTTTCAACCTTTTCAGAGTTCGTTTGTAGTGCTTATCAATTTCAGGGTCATTTAGCTCAAAAAAAATCAGTAAATGCATGAAAAATAGCAAATGAAGTCAGAAAGGGTTGAAAATTGATGGCGTGGCTTCGAATTGTGCATACTGAACGCACAAAAAGTCTGGAGTTGAAATAAGTTTAAAAAAAATGAAATGCCTTTGTAACAGACGAGTTTTCGTCTGAAACCCTGATACTTCGAAAGAGATTGTCCATTTTGTACACGAAGTGCTTCCAGTTTTTGCCGTAACCCTCTCAACTTTTTAGCACATGCTATGTGGGTGAAATGATGATACCATGCCAACTTTCAACCTTTTCAGAGTTCATTTGTAGTGCTTATCAATTTCAGGGTCATTTAGCTCAAAAAAATCAGTAAACGCATGAAAAATGGCAAATGAAGTCAGAAAGGGTTGAAAATTGATGGCGTGGCTTCGAATGGTGCATACTGAATGCACAAAAAGTCTGGAGTTGAAATAAGTTTAAAAAAATGAAATGCCTTTGTAACAGACGAGTTTTCGTTTGAAACCCTGATACTTCGAAAGAGATTGTCCATTTTGTACACGAAGTGCATCCAGTTTTTGCCGTAACCCTCTCAACTTTTTAGCACATGCTATGTGGGTGAAATGATGATACCATGCCAACTTTCAACCTTTTCAGAGTTCATTTGTAGTGCTTATCAATTTCAGGGTCATTTAGCTAAAAAAAATCAGTAAATGCATGAAAAATAGCAAATGATGTCAGAAAGGGTTGAAAATTGATGGCGTGGCTTCGAATGGTGCATACTGAACGCACAAAAAGTCTGGAGTTGAAATAAGTTTAAAAAAATGAAATGCCTTTGTAACAGACGAGTTTTCGTCTGAAACCCTGATACTTCGAAAGAGATTGTCCATTTTGTACACGAAGTGCTTCCAATTTTTGCCGTAACCCTCTCAACTTTTTAGCACATGCTATGTGGGTGAAATGATGATACCATGCCAACTTTCAACCTTTTCAGAGTTCGTTTGTAGTGCTTATCAATTTCAGGGTCATTTAGCTAAAAAAAATCAGTAAATGCATGAAAAATAGCAAATGAAGTCAGAAAGGATTGAAAATTGATGGCGTGGCTTCGAATGGTGCATACTGAACGCACAAAAAGTCTGGAGTTGAAATAAGTTTAAAAAAATGAAATGCCTTTGTAACAGACGAGTTTTCGTCTGAAACCCTGATACTTCGAAAGAGATTGTCCATTTTGTACACGAAGTGCTTCCAATTTTTGCCGTAACCCTCTCAACTTTTTAGCACATGCTATGTGGGTGAAATGATGATACCATGCCAACTTTCAACCTTTTCAGAGTTCATTTGTAGTGCTTATCAATTTCAGGGTCATTTAGCTAAAAAAAATCAGTAAATGCATGAAAAATAGCAAATGAAGTCAGAAAGGGTTGAAAATTGATGGCGTGGCTTCGAATGGTGCATACTGAACGCACAAAAAGTCTGGAGTTGAAATAAGTTTAAAAAAATGAAATGCCTTTGTAACAGACGAGTTTTCGTCTGAAACCCTGATACTTCGAAAGAGATTGTCCATTTTGTACACGAAGTGCTTCCAATTTTTGCCGTAACCCTCTCAACTTTTTAGCACATGCTATGTGGGTGAAATGATGATACCATGCCAACTTTCAACCTTTTCAGAGTTCGTTTGTAGTGCTTATCAATTTCAGGGTCATTTAGCTCAAAAAAAATCAGTAAATGCATGAAAAATAGCAAATGAAGTCAGAAAGGGTTGAAAATTGATGGCGTGGCTTCGAATTGTGCATATTGAACGCACAAAAAGTCTGGAGTTGAAATAAGTTTAAAAAAATGAAATGCCTTTGTAACAGACGAGTTTTCGTCTGAAACCCTGATACTTCGAAAGAGATTGTCCATTTTGTACACGAAGTGCTTCCAGTTTTTGCCGTAACCCTCTCAACTTTTTAGCACATGCTATGTGGGTAAAATGATTATACCATGCCAACGTTCAACCTTTTCAGAGTTCATTTGTCGTGCTTTTCAATTTCAGGGTCATTTAGCTAAAAAAAATCAGTAAATGCATGAAAAATAGCAAATGAAGTCAGAAAGGGTTGAAAATTGATGACGTGGCTTCGAATGGTGCATACTGAATGCACAAAAAGTCTGGAGTTGAAATAAGTTTAAAAAAATGAAATGCCTTTGTAACAGACGAGTTTTCGTCTGGAACCCTGATACTTCGAAAGAGATTGTCCATTTTGTACACGAAGTGCTTCCAGTTTTTGCCGGAACCCTCTCAACTTTTTAGCACATGCTATGTGGGTGAAATGATGATACCATGCCAAATTTAAACCTTTTCAGAGTTCATTTGTAGTGCTTATCAATTTCAGGGTCATTTAGCACAAAAAAATCAGTAAATGCATGAAAAATAGCAAATGAAGTCAGAAAGGGTTGAAAATTGATGGCGTGGCTTCGAATGGTGCATACTGAATGCACAAAAAGTCTGGAGTTGAAATAAGTTTAAAAAAATGAAATGCCTTTGTAACAGACGAGTTTTCGTTTGAAACCCTGATACTTCGAAAGAGATTGTCCATTTTGTACACGAAGTGCATCCAGTTTTTGCCGTAACCCTCTCAACTTTTTAGCACATGCTATGTGGGTGAAATGATGATACCATGCCAACTTTCAACCTTTTCAGAGTTCATTTGTAGTGCTTATCAATTTCAGGGTCATTTAGCTAAAAAAAATCAGTAAATGCATGAAAAATAGCAAATGAAGTCAGAAAGGGTTGAAAATTGATGGCGTGGCTTCGAATGGTGCATGCTGAACGCACAAAAAGTCTGGAGTTGAAATAAGTTTAAAAAAATGAAATGCCTTTGTAACAGACGAGTTTTCGTCTGAAACCCTGATACTTCGAAAGAGATTGTCCATTTTGTACACGAAGTGCTTCCAATTTTTTCCGGAACCCTCTCAACTTTTTAGCACATGCTATGTGGGTGAAATGATGATACCATGCCAACTTTCAACCTTTTCAGAGTTCGTTTGTAGTACTTATCAATTTCAGGGTCATTTAGCTCAAAAAAAATCAGTAAATGCATGAAAAATAGCAAATGAAGTCAGAAAGGGTTGAAAATTGATGGCGTGGCTTCGAATTGTGCATACTGAACGCACAAAAAGTCTGGAGTTGAAATAAGTTTAAAAAAATGAAATGCCTTTGTAACAGACGAGTTTTCGTCTCAAACCCTGATACTTCGAAAGAGATTGTCCATTTTGTACACGAAGTGCTTCCAGTTTTTGCCGTAACCCTCTCAACTTTTTAGCACATGCTATGTGGGTAAAATGATGATACCATGCCAACGTTCAACCTTTTCAGAGTTCATTTGTCGTGCTTTTCAATTTCAGGGTCATTTAGCTAAAAAAAAATCAGTAAATGCATGAAAAATAGCAAATGAAGTCAGAAAGCGTTGAAAATTGATGACGTGGCTTCGAATGGTGCATACTGAATGCACAAAAAGTCTGGAGTTGAAATAAGTTTAAAAAAATGAAATGCCTTTGTAACAGACGAGTTTTCGTCTGGAACCCTGATACTTCGAAAGAGATTGTCCATTTTGTACACGAAGTGCTTCCAGTTTTTGCCGGAACCCTCTCAACTTTTTAGCACATGCTATGTGGGTGAAATGATGATACCATGCCAACTTTCAACCTTTTCAGAGTTCATTTGTAGTGCTTATCAATTTCAGGGTCATTTAGCTCAAAAAAATCAGTAAATGCATGAAAAATAGCAAATGAAGTCAGAAAGGGTTGAAAATTGATGGCGTGGCTTCGAATGGTGCATACTGAATGCACAAAAAGTCTGGAGTTGAAATAAGTTTAAAAAAATGAAATGCCTTTGTAACAGACGAGTTTTCGTTTGAAACCCTGATACTTCGAAAGAGATTGTCCATTTTGTACACGAAGTGCATCCAGTTTTTGCCGTAACCCTCTCAACTTTTTAGCACATGCTATGTGGGTGAAATGATGATACCATGCCAACTTTCAACCTTTTCAGAGTTCATTTGTAGT
Source organism: Elymus sibiricus (assembly GCA_039707655.1). Taxonomy (NCBI): domain Eukaryota; kingdom Viridiplantae; phylum Streptophyta; class Magnoliopsida; order Poales; family Poaceae; genus Elymus; species Elymus sibiricus. The sequence continues at coordinate 394,909,511 of CM077671.1, forward strand.
GCTTATCAATTTCAGGGTCATTTAGCTAAAAAAAATCAGTAAATGCATGAAAAATAGCAAATGAAGTCAGAAATGGTTGAAAATTGATGGCGTCGCTTCGAATGGTGCATACTGAACGCACAAAAAGTCTGGAGTTGAAATAAGTTTAAAAAAATGAAATGCCTTTGTAACAGACGAGTTTTCGTCTGAAACCCTGATACTTCGAAAGAGATTGTCCATTTTGTACACGAAGTGCTTCCAATTTTTGCCGTAACCCTCTCAACTTTTTAGCACATGCTATGTGGGTGAAATGATGATACCATGCCAACTTTCAACCTTTTCAGAGTTCGTTTGTAGTGCTTATCAATTTCAGGGTCATTTAGCTCAAAAAAAATCAGTAAATGCATGAAAAATAGCAAATGAAGTCAGAAAGGGTTGAAAATTGATGGCGTGGCTTCGAATTGTGCATACTGAACGCACAAAAAGTCTGGAGTTGAAATAAGTTTAAAAAAATGAAATGCCTTTGTAACAGACGAGTTTTCGTCTGAAACCCTGATACTTCGAAAGAGATTGTCCATTTTGTACACGAAGTGCTTCCAGTTTTTGCCGTAACCCTCTCAACTTTTTAGCACATGCTATGTGGGTGAAATGATGATACCATGCCAACTTTCAACCTTTTCAGAGTTCATTTGTAGTGCTTATCAATTTCAGGGTCATTTAGCTCAAAAAAATCAGTAAACGCATGAAAAATGGCAAATGAAGTCAGAAAGGGTTGAAAATTGATGGCGTGGCTTCGAATGGTGCATACTGAATGCACAAAAAGTCTGGAGTTGAAATAAGTTTAAAAAAATGAAATGCCTTTGTAACAGACGAGTTTTCGTTTGAAACCCTGATACTTCGAAAGAGATTGTCCATTTTGTACACGAAGTGCATCCAGTTTTTGCCGTAACCCTCTCAACTTTTTAGCACATGCTATGTGGGTGAAATGATGATACCATGCCAACTTTCAACCTTTTCAGAGTTCATTTGTAGTGCTTATCAATTTCAGGGTCATTTAGCTATAAAAAATCAGTAAATGCATGAAAAATAGCAAATGAAGTCAGAAAGGGTTGAAAATTGATGGCGTGGCTTCGAATGGTGCATACTGAACGCACAAAAAGTCTGGAGTTGAAATAAGTTTAAAAAAATGAAATGCCTTTGTAACAGACGAGTTTTCGTCTGAAACCCTGATACTTCGAAAGAGATTGTCCATTTTGTACACGAAGTGCTTCCAATTTTTGCCGTAACCCTCTCAACTTTTTAGCACATGCTATGTGGGTGAAATGATGATACCATGCCAACTTTCAACCTTTTCAGAGTTCGTTTGTAGTGCTTATCAATTTCAGGGTCATTTAGCTAAAAAAAATCAGTAAATGCATGAAAAATAGCAAATGAAGTCAGAAAGGATTGAAAATTGATGGCGTGGCTTCGAATGGTGCATACTGAACGCACAAAAAGTCTGGAGTTGAAATAAGTTTAAAAAAATGAAATGCCTTTGTAACAGACGAGTTTTCGTCTGAAACCCTGATACTTCGAAAGAGATTGTCCATTTTGTACACGAAGTGCTTCCAATTTTTGCCGTAACCCTCTCAACTTTTTAGCACATGCTATGTGGGTGAAATGATGATACCATGCCAACTTTCAACCTTTTCAGAGTTCGTTTGTAGTGCTTATCAATTTCAGGGTCATTTAGCTCAAAAAAATCAGTAAATGCATGAAAAATAGCAAATGAAGTCAGAAAGGGTTGAAAATTGATGGCGTGGCTTCGAATTGTGCATACTGAACGCACAAAAAGTCTGGAGTTGAAATAAGTTTAAAAAAATGAAATGCCTTTGTAACAGACGAGTTTTCGTCTGAAACCCTGATACTTCGAAAGAGATTGTCCATTTTGTACACGAAGTGCTTCCAGTTTTTGCCGTAACCCTCTCAACTTTTTAGCACATGCTATGTGGGTGAAATGATGATACCATGCCAACTTTCAACCTTTTCAGAGTTCATTTGTAGTGCTTATCAATTTCAGGGTCATTTAGCTCAAAAAAATCAGTAAACGCATGAAAAATAGCAAATGAAGTCAGAAAGGGTTGAAAATTGATGGCGTGGCTTCGAATGGTGCATACTGAATGCACAAAAAGTCTGGAGTTGAAATAAGTTTAAAAAAATGAAATGCCTTTGTAACAGACGAGTTTTCGTTTGAAACCCTGATACTTCGAAAGAGATTGTCCATTTTGTACACGAAGTGCATCCAGTTTTTGCCGTAACCCTCTCAACTTTTTAGCACATGCTATGTGGGTGAAATGATGATACCATGCCAACTTTCAACCTTTTCAGAGTTCATTTGTAGTGCTTATCAATTTCAGGGTCATTTAGCTAAAAAAAATCAGTAAATGCATGAAAAATAGCAAATGAAGTCAGAAAGGGTTGAAAATTGATGGCGTGGCTTCGAATGGTGCATACTGAACGCACAAAAAGTCTGGAGTTGAAATAAGTTTAAAAAAATGAAATGCCTTTGTAACAGACGAGTTTTCGTCTGAAACCCTGATACTTCGAAAGAGATTGTCCATTTTGTACACGAAGTGCTTCCAATTTTTGCCGTAACCCTCTCAACTTTTTAGCACATGCTATGTGGGTGAAATGATGATACCATGCCAACTTTCAACCTTTTCAGAGTTCGTTTGTAGTGCTTATCAATTTCAGGGTCATTTAGCTCAAAAAAAATCAGTAAATGCATGAAAAATAGCAAATGAAGTCAGAAAGGGTTGAAAATTGATGGCGTTGCTTCGAATTGTGCATACTGAACGCACAAAAAGTCTGGAGTTGAAATAAGTTTAAAAAAATGAAATGCCTTTGTAACAGACGAGTTTTCGTCTGAAACCCTGATACTTCGAAAGAGATTGTCCATTTTGTACACGAAGTGCTTCCAGTTTTTGCCGTAACCCTCTCAACTTTTTAGCACATGCTATGTGGGTGAAATGATGATACCATGCCAACTTTCAACCTTTTCAGAGTTCATTTGTAGTGCTTTCCAATTTCAGGGTCATTTAGCTCAAACAAAATCAGTAAATGCATGAAAAATAGCAAATGAAGTCAGAAAGGGTTGAAAATTGATGGCGTGGCTTCTAATGGTGCATACTGAACGCACAAAAAGTCTGGAGTTGAAATAAGTTTAAAAAAATGAAATGCCTTTGTAACAGACGAGTTTTCGTGTGAAACCCTGATACTTCGAAAGAGATTGTCCATTTTGTACACGAAGTGCATCCAGTTTTTGCCGTAACCCTCTCAACTTTTTAGCACATGCTATGTGGGTGAAATGATGATACCATGCCAACTTTCAACCTTTTCAGAGTTCATTTGTAGTGCTTTCCAATTTCAGGGTCATTTAGCTCAAACAAAATCAGTAAATGCATGAAAAATAGCAAATGAAGTCAGAAAGGGTTGAAAATTGATGGCGTGGCTTCTAATGGTGCATACTGAACGCACAAAAAGTCTGGAGTTGAAATAAGTTTAAAAAAATGAAATGCCTTTGTAACAGACGAGTTTTCGTCTGAAACCCTGATACTTCGAAAGAGATTGTCCATTTTGTACACGAAGTGCATCCAGTTTTTGCCGTAACCCTCTCAACTTTTTAGCACATGCTATGTGGGTAAAATGATGATACCATGCCAACTTTCAACCTTTTCAGAGTGCATTTGTAGTGCTTATCAATTTCAGGGTCATTTAGCTCAAAAAAAATCAGTAAATGCATGAAAAATAGCAAATGAAGTCAGAAAGGGTTGAAAATTGATGGCGTGGCTTCGAATGGTGCGTACTGAACGCACAAAAAGTCTGGAGTTGAAATAAGTTTAAAAAAATGAAATGCCTTTGTAACAGACGAGTTTTCGTCTGAAACCCTGATACTTCGAAAGAGATTGTCCATTTTGTACACGAAGTGCTTCCAGTTTTTGCCGTAACCCTCTCAACTTTTTAGCACATGCTATGTGGGTGAAATGATAATACCATGCCAACTTTCAATCTTTTCAGAGTTCATTTGTAGTGCTTTCCAATTTCAGGGTCATTTAGCTCAAACAAAATCAGTAAATGCATGAAAAACAGCAAATGAAGTCAGAAAGGGTTGAAAATTGATGGCGTGGCTTCGAATGGTGCATACTGAACGCACAAAAAGTCTGGAGTTGAAATAAGTTTAAAAAAATGAAATGCCTTTGTAACAGACGAGTTTTCGTCTCAAACCCTGATACTTCGAAAGAGATTGTCCATTTTGTACACGAAGTGCATCCAGTTTTTGCCGTAACCCTCTCAACTTTTTAGCACATGCTATGTGGGTAAAATGATGATACCATGCCAACTTTCGACCTTTTCAGAGTTCATTTGTAGTGCTTATCAATTTCAGGGTCATTTAGCTCAAAAAAAAATCAGTAAATGCATGAAAAATAGCAAATGAAGTCAGAAAGGGTTGAAAATTGATGGCGTGGCTTCGAATGGTGCATACTGAACGCACAAAAAGTCTGGAGTTATAATAAGTTTAAAAAAATGAAATGCCTTTGTAACAGACGAGTTTTCGTCTGAAACCCTGATACTTCGAAAGAGATTGTCCATTTTGTACACGAAGTGCTTCCAGTTTTTGCCGTAACCCTCTCAACTTTTTAGCACATGCTATTTGGGTGCAATGATGATACCATGCCAACTTTCAACCTTTTCAGAGTTCGTTTGTAGTGCTTATCAATTTCAGGGTCATTTAGCTCAAACAAAATCAGTAAATGCATGAAAAACAGCAAATGAAGTCAGAAAGGGTTGAAAATTGATGGCGTGGCTTCGAATGGTGCATACTGAACGCACAAAAAGTCTGGAGTTGAAATAAGTTTAAAAAAATGAAATGCCTTTGTAACAGACGAGTTTTCGTCTCAAACCCTGATACTTCGAAAGAGATTGTCCATTTTGTACACAAAGTGCTTCCAGTTTTTGCCGTAACCCTCTCAACTTTTTAGCACATGCTATGTGGGTAAAATGATGATACCATGCCAACTTTCGACCTTTTCAGAGTTCATTTGTAGTGCTTATCAATTTCAGGGTCATTTAGCTCAAAAAAATCAGTAAATGCATGAAAAATAGCAAATGAAGTCAGAAAGGGTTGAAAATTGATGGCGTGGCTTCGAATGGTGCATACTGAACGCACAAAAAGTCTGGAGTTGAAATAAGTTTAAAAAAATGAAATGCCTTTGTAACAGACGAGTTTTCGTCTAAAACCCTGATACTTCGAAAGAGATTGTCCCTTTTGTACACGAAGTGCATCCAGTTTTTGCCGTAACCCTCTCAACTTTTTAGCACATGCTATGTGGGTGAAATGATGATACCATGCCAACTTTCAACCTTTTCAGAGTTCATTTGTAGTGCTTTCCAATTTCAGGGTCATTTAGCTCAAAAAAAATCAGTAAATGCATGAAAAATAGCAAATGAAGTCAGAAAGGGTTGAAAATTGATGGCGTGGCTTCGAGTGGTGCATACTGAACGCACAAAAAGTCTGGAGTTGAAATAAGTTTAAAAAAATGAAATGCCTTTGTAACAGACGAGTTTTCGTCTAAAACCCTGATACTTCGAAAGAGATTGTCCATTTTATACACGAAGTGCATCCAGTTTTTGCTGTAACCCTGTCAACTTTTTAGCACATTCTATGTGGGTGAAATGATGATACCATGTCAACTTTCAACCTTTTCAGAGTTCATTTGTAGTGCTTTCCAATTTCAGGGTCATTTGGCTCAAAAAAATCAGTAAATGCATGAAAAATAGCAAATGAAGTCAGAAAGGGTTGAAAATTGATGGCGTGGCTTCGAATGGTGCATACTGAATGCACAAAAAGTCTGGAGTTGAAATAAGTTTAAAAAAATGAAATGCCTTTGTAACAGACGAGTTTTCGTCTGAAACCCTGATACTTCGAAAGAGATTGTCCATTTTGTACACGAAGTGCATCCAGTTTTTGCTGTAACCCTCTCAACTTTTTAGCACATGCTATGTGGGTGAAATGATGATACCATGCCAACTTTCAACCTTTTCAGAGTTCATTTGTAGTGCTTTCCAATTTCAGGGTCATTTAGCTCAAAAAAAATCATAAAATGCATGAAAAATAGCAAATGAAGTCAGAATGGGTTGAAAATTGATGGCGTGGCTTCGAATGGTGCATACTGAATGCACAAAAAGTCTGGAGTTGAAATAAGTTTAAAAAACTGAAATGCCTTTGTAACAGACGAGTTTTCGTCTGAAACCCTGATACTTCGAAAGAGATTGTCCATTTTGTACACGAAGTGCTTCCAGTTTTTGCCGTAACCCTCTCAACTTTTTAGCACATGCTATGTGGGTAAATTGATGATGCCATGCCAACTTTCAACCTTTTCAGAGTTCATTTGTAGTGCTTTTCAATTTCAGGGTCATTTAGCTCAAAAAAATCAGTAAATGCATGAAAAATAGCAAATGAAGTCAGAAAGGGTTGAAAATTGATGACGTGGCTTCGAATGGTGCATACTGAATGCACAAAAAGTCTGGAGTTGAAATAAGTTTAAAAAAATGAAATGCCTTTGTAACAGACGAGTTTTCGTCTGAAAGCCTGATACTTCGAAAGAGATTGTCCATTTTGTACACGAAGTGCATCCAGTTTTTGCCGTAACCCTCTCAACTTTTAATCACATGCTATGTGGGTGAAATGATGATACCATGCCAACTTTCAACCTTTTCAGAGTTCATTTGTAGTGCTTTCCAATTTCAGGGTCATTTAACTCAAAAAAACATGTAAATGCATGAAAAATAGCAAATGAAGTCAGAAAGGGTTGAAAATTGATGGAGTGGCTTCGAATGGTGCATACTGAATGCACAAAAAGTCTGGAACCCTGATACTTCGAAAGAGATTGTCCATTTTGTACACGAAGTGCATCCAGTTTTTGTTGTAACCCTCTCAACTTCTTAGCACATGCTATGTGGGTAAAATGATGATACCATGCTAACTTTCAACCTTTTCAGAGTTCATTTGTAGTGCTTTTCAATTTCAGGTTCATTTAGCTCAAAAAAAATCAGTAAATGCCTGAAAAATAGCAAATGAAGTCAGAAAGTGTTGAAAATTGATGGCGTGGCTTCGAATGGTGCATACTGAATGCACAAAAAGTATGGAGTTGAAATAAGTTTAAAAAAATGAAATGCCTTTGTAACAGACGAGTTTTCGTCTGAAACCCTGATACTTTGAAAGAGATTGTCCATTTTGTACACGAAGTGCATCTAGTTTTTGCCGTAACCCTCTCAACTTTTTAGCACATGCTATGTGCGTGAAATGATGATACCATGCCAACTTTCAACCTTTTCAGAGTTCATTTGTAGTGCTTATCAAATTCTGGGTCATTTAGCTCAAAAAAATCAGTAAATGCATGAAAAATAGCAAATGAAGTCAGAAAGGGTTGAAAATTGGATGCGTGGCTTCGAATGGTGCATACTGAATGCACAAAAAGTCTGGAGTTGTAATAAGTTTAAAAAAATGAAATGCCTTTGTAACAGACGAGTTTTTGTCTGAAACCCTGATACTTCGAAAGAGATTGTCAATTTTGTACACGAAGTGCTTCCAGTTTTTGCCGTAACCCTCTCAACTTTTTAGCACATGCTATGTGGGTAAAATGATGATACCATGCCAACTTTCAACCTTTTCAGGGTTCATTTGTAGTGCTTTTCAATTTCAGGGTCATTTAGCTAAAAAAAATCAGTAAATGCATGAAAAATAGCAAATGAAGTCAAAAAGGGTTGAAAATTGATGACGTGGCTTCGAATGGTGCATACTGAATGCACAAAAAGTCTGGAGTTGAAATAAGTTTAAAAAAATGAAATGCCTTTGTAACAGACGAGTTTTCGTCTGGAACCCTGATACTTCGAAAGAGATTGTCCATTTTGTACACGAAGTGCTTCCAGTTTTTGCCGGAACCCTCTCAACTTTTTAGCACATGCTATGTGGGTGAAATGATGATACCATGCCAACTTTCAACCTTTTCAGAGTTCATTTGTAGTGCTTATCAATTTCAGGGTCATTTAGCTCAAAAAAATCAGTAAATGCATGAAAAATAGCAAATGAAGTCAGAAAGGGTTGAAAATTGATGGCGTGGCTTCGAATGGTGCATACTGAATGCACAAAAAGTCTGGAGTTGAAATAAGTTTAAAAAATGAAATGCCTTTGTAACAGACGAGTCAGAAAGGGTCATTTAGCTCAAAAAAATCAGTATCAGGGTTAGCCTATAGTACCGGTTCGTGGCATGAACCGGGACTAAAGGTTAGCCTATAGTACCGGTTCGTGGCACGAACCGGGACTAAAGGTTATCGTGGGGCCCCAGGCTGACACCAGCCTGCCACAACCCCTTTAGTCCCGGTTCGTGGCACGAACCGATACTAAAGGTCCAGAACGAACCGGCACTAATGATGCCCGTCACGAACCGCGACTAATGGTCACATTAGTGTCGGTTCAAAACCAGACCGGGACTAATGATGTGGACAAAAGGTCTGTTTTCTACTAGTGAAACTCGCCCCGCGATCCTTACGTTGCGTTTTTCTCGGCTATCCATTAGAACACAAGGGCTATCGCTGCCTGGACTTAGCTTCCCGCAAGGTCATAGTTTCCCGGCATGTCACGTTTGACGAAACAACCTTCCGTTATTTTCCTACCACATCCACTCCACCCGGCGCAGAAAATCCGAACCCACCGGCATGGCCAGAAAGCCGCGTCCCACCTCCCACCTTTTCGCAGCACCTGCGCGGCTCGGGATCCGCACCCGTCCCACCTGATCCACCCTGCCCACTCACCGCGCAGCCTTCCCCCCGCACGCCAACCCCCCCCCCCCCCCCCCCCCGCTCGCGACTCTCCATGCGCGCCCCGCACGCACCGCCCACCAGCCTCCCCTGGCCCGCCTGCTCCCTCGGTCGCCTCGCCTGGTCCCGCTAGCCCCACTGCGCCCACCTCTCCACCAGTCGCCAGGCCACCTGCACCCACCTCTCCACCAGTCGCTAGCTCACCGGACCCACCTAAAAGCTCCCATGCACCCAGTACATGCGCGCCATCTGTCTCCTCCATCCCCCCACGCGCCGTTCCGGTTGCTGCTCCCGCTAATCACCACACCATGCGCACCCGTAGCAAGTCCGGCTTTGCCCAGCCCAAAATCCCCCACGCCAACGCCACCTCCATCAGTCCCATCCCCTCGTCCTATCGTGTTGCCCTTCGAGACCCGAACTGGTACGCTGCGATGCTTGAGGAGTATGACGCACTGATGCGGAATAATACTTGGTGTTTAGTGTCTCGTCGTGCAGGTGCAAACGTCGTCACGGGCAAATGGATCTTCCGGCAAAAGTTCCATCCAGATGGCAGGCTCGCCCGGTACAAGGCAAGGTGGGTTCTCCGCGGCTTCACTCAACAGGCCGGCGTCGACTACGCTGAGACATTCAGCCCCATGGTCAAACCGGCCACGATACGGACGGTGCTGAGCATCGCCGCCGGCCGGTCGTGGCCCATTCATCTGTTGGACGTCAAGAAAGCCTTCCTCCACGGTCATCTTGCCGAGACGGTTTACAGCCACCAACCCTCCGGCTTCGTCGACACTGCCTCGCCGTCCCACGTGTGTCGGCTGAACCGTTCTCTGTACGGTCTCAAGCAGGCTCCCCGGGCATGGTTCACCCACTTCACCACCTACCTCTGGACGCTTGGCTTTGTCGCGTCCCGATCGGACTTGTCACTCTTCATCCTTCCACGCGGCGACCACCTCGCCTACCTGCTCCTCTACGTCGACGTCATCATCCTCACCGCCAGCTCCGCCGCGGTCCTCGACCCCGTCATCCAGTCGCTCCACCGCGAGTTAGCGATGACCGACCTCGGCACTCTCCACCACTTCCTCGGCATCAACGTCATCACCACGGCGCAGGCGCTGTTTCTCTCCCAGGAACAGTACGCTCTGGAGATCCTCGACCGCGGGCATGCTCAATTGCATGCCCATCTCCACTCCGGTCGACACGCTCGCCAAGCTCTCCATCGACACCGGTCCGCTCTTCCACGACCCGCCGCTCTACCACAGCTTGGTGGGTGCCCTCCAGTACATCACCTTGACGCGCCCCGACCTCTCCTACGCCGTCCAGCAGTGTTGCATGTTCATGCATGCCCCCCGCGACTGCCACTACCAGCTCGTGAAGCGCATACTCCGGTATCTGCGCGGCACGACCCATCTGGGGCTTCGTATCCATCGCGATGCCACCGCCGAGCTTGTTGCCTACTCCGATGCCGATTGGGCTGGATGCCCCGACACACGACGGTCCACCTCGGGCTATTGTGTGTACCTTGGCTCCAACCTCCTCAGTTGGTCTTCGAAGCGGCAAACCACTGTCTCTCGGTCGAGCGCCGAGGCCGAGTACAGAGCGGTGGCCAATGCCGTCGCGGAGGCAGTGTGGCTCCGTCAACTTCTCGGGGAGCTCCACCAACCTCCGTCCTGTGCCACGGTGGTCTACCGCGACAACATCAGTGCAGTCTATATGTCGAGCAACCCCGTCCAACTTCAGCGCACGAAGCACATCGAGATCGACTTGCACTTCGTCCGCGAGCGCGTCGCCCTTGGTGAGATACGAGTCCTTCACGTGCCCACGAGCTCGCAGTTCGCCGACATCTTCACCAACACTAGTAGAAAACAGACCTTTCATCCCGAGCATTAGTCCCGGTCTGGTCACGAGCCGGTACTAAAGATGGTATTAGTCCCGGTTCGTGCCAGCTCCAACGGCTAGGAGCAGGGCGACCTTTAGTACCGGCTCGTGAGCGATCTTTAGTACCGGTTCGTGTCACGAGCCGGTACTAAAGGGGGCGTGGCAGGCTGTTGGTCAGACTTGGGCCCCGCTTGCACCTTTAGTACCGGCTGGTGATACCAACCGGTACTAAAGGGAAACCTTTAGTACCGGTTGGTGTCACCAGCCGGTACTAAAGACTTCCTACATATACGCTTCGTCCGCAGCCGATCGAAGGGGCTCTCATTTCTCTGTTTTCTCCCCTGTTCTTCTTCTTGCTCGAAGCTCATCCTCCATTTTGCCAAGGATTTGTCAAGATTTAAAGGCACCCCATCTATCCAAGTGTTCATAAAGGTTAGCAACTTTGCTCCTTCATCTCTCATTGCTAGATTAGCTTGTGGTATGCTCAAAGATATGTGATTTGTGGGTTTTAGCTAGGTTTTGGAGGAGTGATCATTATGTGGGAGTTTATTTGATTTATATGCAATTTGAGCTCAAATTAACTTGTTAGGTTGCATATGTGTAGGTGTGGTTTATTTGGTGCCTTCCCATCCCCGTCCTAACCACCGTCGATCGTCCGCACCGTCTCGTCGCGGCACCGGCCACCTTGGTGAGCCTCTTGTTCTTCTTAAAACCTTTTTGTTAAAACAAATTACTTGTATGATTTAGATAGCTGCGTGTACGATTTACTTACTTGTATTATTGTTAGTTATTCTATAGTGTCATGGTTATGGTATCAGCCCACGTCGGCCCTCGTCCAGTCTATGATTCAGATGTGGTATGTCGTTATCTTTTATAACTATTTCACACATCATCTAATGTCTATGACAATTAATTATGCCACCAAATTGACGTAGATGTTTTTATCTATAGGAAGTAGTTGAACCAGAAATTCCAACCAACTATGCAATTCTGCTCGAGAAATTAACACAAGCTGAAAAAGAAATTGATCATTTAAAAGAAAAATTGAAAAGAACTGAAGATGAGAAGATGGGATTGGAGTTGCATGTTGCCGATATCGTCGATGATCACAAGAACAAGATGGCTGGAATGCGCTTGAAGCTTAGAAAGATTAGAAAATATGCCATTGATAAAGAGGCTTGGTATCATTATGCCGTTGGCTCAATTGTTACTTTAGTTGCGATTATGATCGCATTTGTTGTTGCATTTACATGTTTTAGATAGTTGTATGTTGTTTTATGAGATGTATGTATGAACTATAAGTATCTATTATTTGCAGTAATAACATTTGGTCACTGCTAGCTCTACTTTTGGTTGTAATGTGATGATGAAGTTGTATTAATTTGGTCACTTCGATGTTGTGTAGTGAACATGAGCCGGCAATGGATGTACGATGACCGACTAAGTCCAGGGTTTCTTAATGGCCTGCATGATTTTATTCGTGTGGCTGAGGCAAACAAGCAGAATGGTTTCATGTGTTGTCCATGTCGTGACTGTAAGAATGATAGGAATTACTCTACCTCAAAAACCCTTCACTACCACCTGTTGAAGTCCAGTTTCATGTCCGGCTATAGTTGTTGGACCAAGCACGGAGAAAGAGGGGTTATAATGGAAGACAATGAATAAGAAGAGGATGATGACAACTATCCTTTCGCCGATACAACAATGGGGGAAGCTGAAGAAGAGGCATCAATGGGGGAAGCTGAAGAAGAGGCATCAGATGAGCCCGCTGATGATTTGGGTTGGGTCATTGCTGATGCAAAGAGAAACTGCGAAAGTGACAAGGAGAGGTTGAAGTTGAAACGCATGTTAGAGGATCACAAGAAATTATTGTATGCAAATTGTGAAGATGACCAGAAAAAGCTGGGTACCACGCTGGAATTGCTGCAATGGAAGGCGAAGAATGGTGTAACTGACAAGGGATTTCAAGAATTGCTGATAATGATAAAGAAGATGCTTCCAAAGGATAACGAATTGCCTAAAAGTACGTACGAAGCAAAGAAGGTTGTCTACCCTCTAGGATTAGAGGTGCAGAAGATACATGCATGCCCTAATGACTGCATCCTATACCGCGGTGAGGAGTACGAGAATTTGGATGCATGCCCGGTATGTGGTGCACTGCACTATAAGATCCCCCGCGATGACCCTGGTGATGTGGAGGGCGAACGCCACAGGAAGAGGGTTCCTGCCAAGGTGATGTGGTATGCTCCTATAATACCACGGTTGAAACGTTTGTTACAAAACAAAGAGCATGCCAAGTTGTTGTGATGGCACAAAGAAGAACGTAAGAAAGAAGGGATGTTGAGAGCACCCGCTGATGGGTCGCAGTGGAGAAAAATTGAGAGGGAGTTCGAGGACTTTGCAGCTGACGCAACGAACTTATGGTTTGGTCTTAGTACAGACGGCATGAATCCTTTTGGGGAGAAGAGCTCCAGTCACAGCACCTGGCCCGTGACTCTATGTATCTACAACCTTCCTCCTTGGTTGTGCATGAAGCGGAAGTTCATTATGATGCCAGTGCTCATCCAAGGCCCTAAGCAACCCGGCAACGACATTGATGTATACCTAAGGCCACTAGTTGATGAACTTCTACAGTTGTGGAAAAAACCAGGTGTACGTGTGTGGGATGCGCACACACAGAAGGAAATTGACCTACGAGCGTTGTTGTTTGTAACCATCAATGATTGGCCTGCTCTTAGTAACCTTTCAGGACATACAAACAAGGGATACAATGCATGCATGCACTGTTTAGATGATACTCAAAGTATATATTTGGATAAATGTAAGAAGAATGTGTACCTGGGACATCGTCGATTTCTACCGATCAAGCATATCTTCAGAAAGGCAGGCAACCATTTCAAAGGTGAGCCAGATAACCGGAAGAAGCCTGGCCTCCGTACTGGTGAATATATATTTGATATGGTCAAGGATTTACAGGTAATCTTTGGAAAGGGTCCTGGCGGACAATCTGTTCCGAATGACGCCAACGGACACGCACCCATGTGGAAGAAAAATCTATATTTTGGGAACTTGAATATTGGAAAGCCCTAGAGGTCCGCAATGCAATCGACGTGATGCACGTGACGAAGAATCTTTGTGTGAACCTGCTAGGCTTCTTGGGCGTGTATGGAAAGACAAAAGATACACCGGAGGCACGGGAGGACAAGCAAAGAATTAACGAAAAAGACGGCATGCCTCCAAAGCAGTATCAAGGTCCTGCCAGCTACGCTCTTACGAAAGAAGAGAAGGAAATCTTTTTTGAATGCCTGCTCAGTATCAAGGTCCCGTCTGGCTTCTCGTCGAATATAAAGGGAATAATAAATATGGCAGAGAAAAAATTTCAAAATCTAAAGTCTCATGACTGCCACGTGATTATGACGCAATTACTTCCGGTTGCACTTAGGGGGCTTCTACCGGAAAATGTTCGATTAGCCATTGTGAAGCTATGCGCATTCCTCAATGCAATTTCTCAGAAGGTAATCGATCCAGAAATCCTACCAAGGTTACAGAATGACCTGGTCCAATGTCTTGTCAGTTTCGAGTTGGTGTTCCCTCCATCCTTCTTCAATATTATGACGCACGTTCTAGTTCACCTAGTCGAAGAGATTAACATTCTGGGTCCTGTATTTCTACACAATATGTTCCCCTTCGAGACGTTCATGGGAGTCTTAAAGAAATATGTTCATAACCGTGCTAGGCCAGAAGGAAGCATCGCCAAGGGATATGGAACAGAGGAGGTTATTGAGTTTTGTGTTGACTTTGTTCCTGACATTAAGCCAATTGGTCTTCCTGAATCGCGGCATGAGGGGAGACTGGGTGGAAAAGGCACATTAGGAAAGAAAGAAGCAATAAATATGGACGGGCATTCTTTCACTCAAGCACACTACACGGTTCTACAAAATGCCACCTTGGTGACTCCATATATGGAGGAACACAAGGATATTGTACGGTCCAAGAACCCGGAGCAGTCTGACCCCTGGATTGAACGTAAGCACATGGAGACTTTTGCCGGTTAGTTGCAAACAAAGCTCATCAATGACAACGATGTTCCAGATGAACTGTACTGGTTGGCCAAGACACCAAGTTCGACTGTAACGACTTTCAAAGGGTACGAGATAAATGGGAATACATTTTACACGATCGCCCAAGATAAAAAGAGCACCAACCAAAACAGTGGTGTCCGCTATGATGCAACCAACTTTCAAGACACATATTATGGTTACATAGAGGAGATATGGGAATTTGACTATGGACCTGATCTTAAGGTCCCTTTGTTTCGGTGCAAATGGGTCAAATATACTGGAGGCGGGGTACAGGTAGACCCGCAGTACGGAATGACAACACTGGATCTCAACAATCTTGGATACACAGACGACTCATTCGTCCTAGCCAATGATGTGGCTCAGGTTTTCTATGTGAAGGACATGTCTAGCAAACCGAGGAGAAAAAAATATAAGGAAGCGAATACATCATACGATGAGCCAAAGCGCCACATAGTTATTTCAGGGAAAAGAAACATTGTGGGAGTGGAGGACAAGACAGACATGTCAGAAGATTATGAAAAGTTTCATGAAATCCCTCCCTTCAGAGTGAAAACTGACCCAAGCATCCTGTTAAATGATGAAGATTCTCCATGGTTACGGCGCAATCATAAGCAAGGGACAAACACGCAGAAAAAGTCTTACACCGCAAGATCCCACTCTGGGATGTGACCGGCTTCACCGTCATCACTTTCTATGTGAAGGACATGCATGCATTTTCTAGCATGGTATCTTTGTAACAGTTTGTACACGAAGTGCATCCAGTTTGTACACGAAGTGTAACAGTAACCCTCTCAACTCTTTAGAAGTTGCTATGTGGGTGAAATTATGATGTCATGCCAAGTTACAACCTTTTCAGAGTTCATTTGTACTGCTTTTCAAATTCAGGGATGTGGGTGGGTGAAATTATGTGAAATTATGATGTCATGCCAAATTATGATGTCCGGAGTTAAAATAAGTTATTAAAAATGAAGGAGAGGCGCAATGCTCACCTTACGTTGCTTAGCTTCAGGCCTTGAGAAACTGCAGATAGCTCCGTGCAGTCTACACCATTTCCTCAAGGCCTGAAGCTAGGCAACGTGCAGGTGAGCATTGCGCCTCTCCTTCATCGTTCTTTGTCTCTGCACTTAGGGCTTATAAACCGCTGCGAGTCCCTCTCGCTTGGCGAGGTGGGACTAAATTTTAGGCACTCCCAGGACCGAGGTCGTACCAATCAGGAAGAAGCACACGGATCGTGTGTTTCTTTCAAGCGCTTGTGAGCTGTTGGATCAGCACTATAACTAGTCCCGGTTGGTGCTAGCAACCGGAACTAAAGAGGCACACGACCCTATATATAACCCACCTCTCTGACATGTTCGACACTTAGTGTGTGTACTCATTCGGATTCAAATCATTTGGATTCCCTGCATACGGTCCAACAGTGCATTTCATATTTCCACCGTTGGGCTATATGCAGGGGAAACCGTGTGTTTTGTTGATCTATCTAGAAATCCTTTAGTTCATCGACCGAATACAAATCATTTGGATTCCCTGCATACGGTCCGACGGTGCATTTCATATGCGGGCACTCACGAGCCACCGTCGGGCTGTATGCAGGGGAAACCGTGTGTTTTGTTGATCTATCTAGAAATCCTTTAGTTCGTCGACCGAATACAAATCATTCGGATTCCCTGCATACGGTCCGACGTTGCATTTCATATGCGGGCACTCACGAGCCACCGTCGGGCTGTGTGCAGGGGAAAGGATGATGCTCAATTGTCCGTTTTGTACACGAAGTGCATCCAATTTTTGCCGTAACCCTCTCAACTTTTTATAACATGCTATGTGGGTGAAATGATGATACCATGCCAACTTTCAACCTTTTCAGAGTCCATTTGTAGTGCTTTTCAATTTCAGGGTCATTTAGCTCAAAAAAATCAGTAAGTGCATGAAAAATACCAAATGAATTCAGAAAGGGTTGAAAATTGATGATGTGGCTTTGAATGGTGCATTTTGAACACACAAAAAGTCTGGAGTTCAAATAAGTTCAAAAAAATGAAATCCCTTTGTAACACATGAGTTTTCGTCCAAAACCCTCATACTTCGAAAGAGATTGTCCAATTTGTACACGAAGTGCATCCAGTTTTTGCTGTAACCCTCTCAACTCTTTAGAAGTTGCTATGTGGGTGAAATTATGATCTCATGCCAAGTTACAGCCTTTTCAGAGTTCATTTGTACTGCTTTTCAAACTCGAGATATGACATTTCAAATGCCATTTAATCAAATTGTCTTATACAGCAGTTGAAGTTGTTCAAACATGCATGAAAATGCCATAAACAGATTCTTTATATTTTTCTGATATTTTTTCATATATTATTTATTTCCATTGGAGTCATAGATTTTTTTCTATGATTTTATAAAGTTTTGTGGTTTTTCTGAAAATAATAACTAATATTGAATTTAAAAACCCTTTAGTACCGGTGAGAGCCACGCACCGGTACTAAAGGTCCACCGCCCCGCGCATTTTTTGGGGAGGACCTTTAGTACCGGTGTGTGGCTCGCACCGGTACTAAAGGGTCTTTAGTACCGGTGCGAGCCACGCACCGGTACTAAAGGGGTGCATGGTATAAATAGGAATGCCCTAGTCCCGGGCCGAGCCACGCACCGGGAGAGCTCACATTTGCGCCGCCAGGCTGCCGAAATTAGCCCCCGCGCCCTCGCCGTCGCCCTCGCCGCCGTCGCACCACCACCGCCGCCCACGCCCCTCGCCGCCGTCGCACCACCGCCGCCCACGCCCCTCGCCGCCGTCGCACCACCACCCCCACTCCGACGGCCTCGCGGCTACTCTGCCCCGCGCACGGATCTCCCCCTCTGGCGTGTCCTCCCCCATCCGGCGCGCGCGTCGTCCCCTCCTCCCTCTGGCGAGTCCACCCTTCGGCGAGTCCTCCCCCGTCCCTGCTGCGCGCTCCCCTCGGTGAGCTCCTCTGCCCGGCCGGCCCCGTGTTGATGAAGAGATGATGTTAATTGATGAAGAGAGATGATGTTAATTCATGAAGAGATGATGCTAATTGATGAATGGATGGATGCATATATGTATGATGTTAATTGATGAAGAGATGATGTTAATTAATTGATGAATGATGCAAGTATGAATGGATGATGTTAGTTATTTGTAGATGATGAATGGATGATGTTAGTTATTTGTAGATGATGATGAATATATGATGATGATGATGATGATGAATATATGATGATGATGATGATGATGATGAATATATGATGATGATGATGAATAGATGTTAACATTGTTAATTAGTTAGTTATTTCTAGGGTCCCTCGACGTCGAACACCCCCCCCCCCCCCCAAAAGTGATTCTAGGGTATCTAGGGTCCCTCGACGTCGAAAAACCCACCAAAGTGAATCTAGGGTTTCTAGGGTCCCTCGACGTCGAACCCCCCTCTCCCCCAAAGTGATTCTAGGGTATTTTTCCTAAGTGCTAATTTTGCTAAGTGTTATTTAATTTGTTAGATGCTAAGTGTTATTTAATTTGTTTTCATAATTAAGTGTTTTCTTCTCGACGTCGACGATGCCGATCCCGCATCCTCGTCGTCGAGTCGGCGGAGGAGGTTTGCTTCTTGAGCCGAGGGGCCCTGTCCGGGACTGGGCTCCGCCGGGCTGGTACTGGGAGGTGCAGACTTCCGGGCGGCGCAGCTTGGTGAGGAGCCAGCCCGTCGTCGACCCGGAGGTTGTGTGGTGGCGGCCGCATGGGCCACGGACGGTTCGGAGGCTTGAGTCCCCCGCGGAGGTGGTACAGTACCATGTCCGCGAGGAGAACGAGCACGTCCGTCGCTACCTCACAGCTTTGGAGGCCAGGTCCGACAATACCTGGCAGATTCTTTGAGGATCTCACTGGAGCTATGTTCCTGTGATGGTTCCTTCTCTTTGGGTGTCCACCGCCCGCCCCGATATCCGTCGGGCGCTAGGGTTCTAGCTAGCTAGATCGATATATAGCTACTATATATGTATTATTATGATGTATTAGCTAGATCGATGGATTAGCCGATGTATTAACAATTATCCGAGATTATGAGATGAGATCTTTTCTAAGAACTACTATATATGTATTCGATGATGCATTATTAATTAACTATCAGTTATTTTGCTTCTTGAATGCATGCTAATTTGAATACTAATTTGTTTTATCTATATTATTATGGATTAGTTATTAAGCTATGGACAATACCGGTAGAGCTCATGAAGAGGACATCTTCGACATGATACGCTCCTCCGAAAACCCAGCGGAGCTTCTGGGTGAATCACATGATGATGACGGCTCACAATACCTGAACGATTACGGTGATGGATGTGAGGCCGAGGAAGAACAACTTATGTTCCAAAATCCGGAAGAGCTAACAATGTCCGGCGAGGTATATACACATATTAGCCTTTGGTGATCATTACATGTGTATTAATTGATTTGTATTAACAAATCTTTTTTCTTTTAATTATCAGCCCTCCGGATCGAGCCAATCTAGTAGAAAGGTACGAGGCGGTGCCAAAATATTGGACGGCAACGTAAAGCTCAATCTTGATGCTTTCAAACATGATGGCGCACCGACTCACCCTGAAGCCAATGCCAAGACATTTGTGCGTCAATGCGGAGTGGTTGTTAGGGATGGAGTCCCGATCACAATGCAAGAATGGATTCAACCAAACAACCCAAAACCAGGAGTGAATTATGTCGATACAAGAATTAAAGATGCCCTTTGGCGAGATCTCATGGAGCATTTCATCCTACCAGATTCTCTCTCGGAGCGCCAAAGGGACAAAGTCAAGGAGTTTGCTCTCCATAAGATGGCCGGCGCGTTCCAGACTTGGAAGAAAAGATTATGGACCGAGTACAACGCTAGAGGCCAGAAGGCGCCCAAATTCATAGGAATATACGAGAAGGTAAGGAATCACTGGGACGCATTTATCGAGTACAAGACATCGAAAGCTGCTATGGAGAAGTCGGCAAAGAATCAGATAAATGCGAAGAAAAAAAAGTATCACCATAAACTAGGGACAGGTGGATACAAGTCAGCCATTCCTAAGTGGGATGCATTAGAGAATAAGATGCATGCTGAAGGGATCACTCCAGTAACCTTCAACTGGCCCAAGAGGTGCAGGAATTGGTTTTTTGCGCATGGGGGAAAGTTGGACCCAGCAACAGGGAAGATTATTGCACTGGCCAGTCTGAAGCATGCATCACATGAGTTGATTGAAGCAATAAAAGCTGCCCAAGAAGGACGGTTTCACCCCGATAGAGAGAACGACGAGCTTACACTCGCCCTCGGGAATCCCGAACACGGAGGACGAACACGAGGCGTGGGCGTTGTTCCGTGGTACGAGGGGTTTGCGGGATGGAAGGACAATTATAAAAGCCGTTCGAGAAAAAGAAGGTGGAAGCAGACCGACTTTCAAAGTTGGAACAGAAGTACGAGCAGCAGCAGCTGCAGATACAGGTACTGACCCAGCAAAGGGAAACTCCGCAGCAGGAGGCAGGGGAACCCGTCCCATCTACACTGCCGAAAAGCAGCGTGGGTTCCACGGGGGCACCGCTGGGTCACACCCCCCTGGATGATATCACCGAGAAGACATCTTGTGAGCTACTCCAGAAAATGAAGAACATACCCGTGCGGGTCGCGACGGGCTATGCTTTACCAAATACACCTGATGTTCTCTGGCATTGCAATCCGGTTCCAGCTGGGTATGCTCGTGTCGCGGTGGACGCAATAGAGCCAGGATATGATGAACTATTGCTTGACATCCCTGGAGGTGAGGGGGAGTCCACACTGGCAGAAGCCGGCCGTGGTCTCATTCTATGGAGTAAGGACTGCATCGTCTTTCCACAAACGGCGCTAAGGCCACCGGCTCCTCCGAGTATCGATGTCCAGCACGAGGGATCCCAGCTAGAGGCATCGCAGCGCCAGCAGTCCTCCCCACCTCGCCAGCAGTCCTCCCCACCTCCCCAGCAGTCCTCCCCACCTCGAGAGGCTCCCACCTCGCCAGCAGTCCTCCCAACCTCGGGACGGAGCACGACGCGAGTCCATATCGTCGATATCGATCACCGCCGTGTGAGCCGACTCCACCCCGGCAGCGGTCCCGCCAGCAGGGCTCCCAAAAGAGGAAGGCCACCAGCAGTCCTCTTCGGAGGAAAGCAAAGAAGAAACCCGAGCCTCCGGCCAAAAGGAAGCTGCCTTACGACATGACACCAGAGGAAAACGAAATTGAAAGCGATCGCCAAGTGAAAGCCTTTTTTGCGAAGAAGACCGTGCCGCCAAAGGAGGTAATACCCAAGGAAGTCCAAGAGCACTTTATGGAACACTTTATTGATCGACCCCCGGCATATGTCGAGCGTATGCCGACACACTATGAGCGACAGATTCAGAAGGCAAGTGAGCAGAGAAGTCGGCCCAGCCCAAGGAAGAAGTCGGGAAGTACGGCATCAACGACAGGTGGTACTACTACCGGGAAAACAGTTCCCCAGCTCAGAGAACAATCCAAGCAATCGATCTCTCCGCTCAAGGTGAGTACCAATCCAAGCAAGCAATCGATCCAACCAGTCGACGTGCAAGGCAACCCAATCGACCTCGAAGAAGTAGAGGCTGCAGGTCTCACTCTTGGCCAAATCCTTGGCACCGAGGAATTCCGCGGGTACGGTGCAACTGAGTACGCAATGCAATATGCCGTCGGAAAACCACTTGTCACACCCGAGCAGTACAAGGAACTACCAACTGCGATGCGACGGTTGCATGATTGGTACCTGCATGAAGCAAAGCGAGGGGAGACGGCGGTCATGGTCAAAGTAAGGAAAGAGCATTACGTCAATGCATGTGACATATGTCTTGAATTCTGAGAAGTTTTCCAGTTATACCACATGGACTCTATCGACAAAACTCTCATCAGTTGCTATTGTCTGTAAGTGATTTATATCTTTAATAATTTAAGTCTCTAGCTAAGATACCGTTCATTGGCTTATCCTCACTATATATGTTCTTTTCTACGCTATTATGCAGATTGAAGATGTGGGAATTGAAACAAGAGGGAATCGATGACATTGGGTTCACCGACCCAAATACCGTTAATGGTCATGTGGTAAAACATTATGCCAAGGACACAGAAGATCTCTTGGAAAAATTTCTAGAGGCACTAATGAATACCAAATCTACTATAATATTTCCTTACAACATGGGGTGAGTGTTTACTCTCTTGTATACTACAAATTCTATTTTTGCTTACTAGCTCGCTGTCAAGTGTAGTTGATGAGTTATATGCATGCCTGCTTAATTATATAAACTTCTGCGCAGAGACCACTATATCCTCATAAATATTATCCTCGCGGATGGACTTGTTCAAGTGTACGACTCACTAGATACACTAGAACAATCATACGTGGACTTGTATTTTATGATAGAACGGTAATTTCAATCTTTATCGACCTCGCTTTCTTTCATTATTTCCTGATATCAAAAGTAATTATAATAACTCTTTCGTTCTTTTTCTTTGCCGCGTAGTGTTTGGAAAAAGATGATAGAAAAAAACCATCACGGTCGTCAATGGAAACCGAAGCTAAAGTGGAAAAAGATGCAGGTAATTAAGTAGTACTACTAGGTCCGCGCATCTCTTTAATTCTAGTTTCAATACCATTATCATGCTTGATTATTAATTATCTTAATGAATTCTATTCTTTTGCAAAGTGCGCGAAGCAGCCACAGGGGACAAATTTATGTGGATACTTCCTCTGCGAGAACATTCGCATCCAGACCGAAGGCCATATACGTCGCAGAGGAGCACGTGAAAGACAACTCCAGGTTTGGCACATGATGTCGAAGCTCTCACCCGAGCAACGCTTTGTAGCACTTCAAGAGGAATTTGCGGCATTTCTTCTTCAACATGTCATTGATGTAAACGGAGAGCACTATTACTTACCGCCGCCTCAATAATGCCTGCAAATCAGTAGTAGAAAACTGAGATTTCATCCGGAGCAGTAGCTAGCTAGTCCCGGCCGGGTTTTGGGCCTTAAGTTATAAGTCCAGAATATATATGGATGTGTAATTCCATTTGTATATATACTGTGTATGAGATATTGTATATTATATTACATATATATATGCATCAACTTGTGTAATTAATGTTTACAGTATGTAGCACCGTAAAATAAATTTGAAATGAATGAAAAACACAATAAATAGAGAGGAAAACTAAAACCTAATTAAAAGCGAAAACAAAAAAAAACAGAACACTTAGTACCGGTTGGTATCACCAACCGGTACTAAAGGTCCTCCACCACCAGCCCACGCAGGCAGCCACGTGGTGGGCCTTTAGTACCGGTCCGTGGTCCAACCGGTACTAAAGGTCTGGACTTTGGGGAACCGGTACTAAAGGCACATCCCGACCGGGACTACTGATCGACATTCTACTAGTGCAAAGGACTGCCACGCGCCTGTTTCTCAATTTCCGGTACAGTTTCAACATCGGCGAGCCCCACGTTTCGACTGCGGGGGGTGTTGGAAATCCAGCACGTCACCTTGTGGATAACTCCACTGACCTGATCCTGCGGCACTCCAACGGCCCATGCACTGCGTGAGCCTCGGCTCCCATGCATGCAGGATCCACTCGCCGGCTCGTCCGTTGTAACTACACACGATCTCTCAGCTCATCTCCATCCCTCTCTCTGAGCTATATATGTAAACTGTACCAAGGCAATACAAGTGTGTGCACAGATTACGCTCCCAAACTAAGAGGACAGTACATCACGCTCTCGGTCTCGCCATTGTCAAAGCTATGCCTCAACATCCATTGTTGGAAAACGAAGTAGGCGCATGCTCCATCCATGCCTAGTGGGCAGGAGTCCATGGCGAAGCTAGTGGGGTAACCAAGGAACAAGACACGATCACCCAAAAGCTATGGGTGTCCATCGTCACCCACCGCATCTTCTCAACATCGGCTTCTTCTTCCAGCGCCTGCACTATCACTGACATGTCCGGATACGAGCCACCGCTGATTCCAATAAACCAGTCAATATCAGCATGGACGGATACCCATAGCAGCTTGCCATGGGACTCAAGGACGTAGTTCTCAACGTGAACACGCTTGAATTTGGCGATCGGGTCACACCTCACGGAGCAGCCGAGTCCCTCATGTGTTACTACACTCCAAGAGCTCATGCCCATGTACAGCAGGACCTTGCCGCCGTGATATGCTGCGCAAGAGTCTCGATCATCTGAAAACTCGGGGTTTATTTTCATGACTGTCCATGCCGCGTCACCGGGACGCAGAAAGGCCGCCGTGAAAACAGACGGCCATGCGTATGATGAACTGTACAGAAAGACGGTGCCATCGCCGTATACGATGCCATGAACATTCTCCATTGATCGCCTGATTTCATCATCGTCAACCTCCGGGAGGGGACGCGGTGGAGTTATCGCTCTTGTGAAAAGGTCGACGACTCTTGGCTGGGGACCCGTGACAAAAATACACGTGTTCATGCCGTCTGCCCTGCCAACCCAGTTCCTGCTCTTCCTCCTGCCGCCGGTGGATGATGTGCCCGACAGCGGCGCCTTTAGATCGAAGTCCCAGTCGCTCAATGTCTTGCAACGAGAGGCCAAGTCTACGGCGGTGTAGTGGATGATGCGGTCATTATTTGTATGTTTTTCCCTGGCAGATGCAACATTTGTTTTTGTTTAACTTTTTATGTGAAGAAACTTGTCTAACGGGGACAGTTGTGACTAGCATGCTACATGAGCAACACATATACAGCATAACCATAGATTCGTATCATCACCAATGCTTTCATATCATCACCTTTATGCAACATGGACATTATTTGAGGACTTTTTTGTTGCAATTCCTAAACTGAATTTTCTGAAAATAGCAATTCATATACATTCAGTAAACAGAGGTTCATGAACAGAGCAGCGGCGGAGGACCCAGTAGGGCGAGGTGTGGCGGCCGCCCCACCTTGAATTTTTACATATACGTTTATACAGGTACGCCGTGTATACGGTCCTAGCCGGCTGGCTTGATATCTTACAGCTAATAGTCGTGGTCTCGCTGGGATAAGGAGATGGGTAGACCAGCAGCCTTATTTGGGATGTGAGCCCACTGCGTGAACTCCCCGCTGATGGGCTGTTGGCCATCGATTTAGTGCCGAAGTGGCCGCAAACACAGTCACACTGTCATTCAATTTTTGTAAGCACCCGTTTCCATTGCATCGGACTCAACATCAGTGTACTCCCTCAATAAAAATAGATGTACAACTTACAAGATCCGAGCAGCTGGTAATGCAGCACAGTCACGTATGATGGAAAAATTAGACCTGCAGCTATACTAGTTCTACCTTTGTACTGCCATTAAGGGCGATTTGCGTGTTTGGAGCTAGGAGAATTCAATCACCATAGTTGCCGTAGATAGAAACTAGGAGTTAGGAGTGTTGTATATCCCATGTTCTTGATGAGATTTCTCGTAAACTATTTTTGCTCTCTTCTACAAAAAAAAGTTATGCATTTTGTGTGCTCTCGAAAATAATGGCAACCCTAAAAAAATGATGGCAAAATAACAAAATAACATCAACAAGGTCGGACCAACAAAACGAGAAACGAAATCATGTTGTCCGGCACCCCCGCAAACCTCAGTCTTTGGATACAACACTGATACCGGTAGCGATGGAAACTTTTTATGCTAGAGTTCGCCATACCTCAAAAAAAAATCGTCCTCCACCACTGGAACAGAGTACGGATGGTGATGCATTGCTCAAATTGCTGCATATGTCAGTAGACATTGAACAGAGGGCACAAAATCAGTAACATGACGCTTTTTCAATTCAATTTGCTGCATACTTTGTGTGAATCTAGGGTTTGTTTGCAACTTACCCAAGCTTGTGAGGAGCTAGCCCGAGAGCCATTAGCTGAGAAGACAGGAGGGTTCCGGAGCTCCCCTGCAGCTCCAGATCGGACGATGCGCTCTCCAGCCAGTATTGGGGCCGATTTGGCCTTCCTGCTGGTGGATGGAGCACCGGAGCTTCGATCCATGGCGCCCGACAGCATGGAGCGGACGATATGGTGACTTGCCATTGCGCGAGGGAGGGGATAGGCTTGCTGCAGACGGCGACGTAGTTGCTTCCGGCGCGGCGGAGCTGTGGAGGAGCTGTCGTCGAGGATCTCCTCAGGTGGTGGAAGCAGAGTTGCTGCAGAGGAGGAGGTGCCGCCATGGAGAGCTGCAGGTCAGGGTCGAGGCGGAGTTGCTGCAGAGGATGTGTTGCCGCCGGGGAGCTGCCACCGGGATCTCGCCTCGCCGTGCTTCGGGGCCGATGCAGAGGACGAGCGTGTGGGGAGGGAGGGGAATTTGCTTCGAGCTCACAGTTTTAGGCATCGTTGCAGCATCGCGGGGGCCGAACTTGTTTTGTCAAGCTGCATTGGGACACGTGTCACCAATCGACCGGGTCGAACGTACCTGGCAACCGACAGCTCTGTCGGCGGCTGTTAAGTCGGGATTAACAGCCGCCTGCCGCCTAGCAGCCGCCATTTTTCTTTTAACGATGTTGAGCTTTCAGGTCCAGGGTTTCTATTGACACATACTAGCAAACATGAACATGATGAAGCTGGAATTTGGGTAGTGATCACGACCTTTTCTTTCAGGAAAACACCGATTACTACTACTGTAAGCATTTCAATAGTTTGAAGAGATGACTTTTTTTATCAGCAACTGGGTATGAGCTGCCCCGCCTATCTCTCGTCTTGGCTGGATATGGGATGTTGGGGAAGATGAACAGTAAGCTCTTGGAGGGGGATCCTTGCTCCTTTTTGATCTGGCAATGGAGGGAATGCGGCTGGATGTAAAGCATGATGACCTAGCTCTAACACAGAACAGAGTTAATGCATCGTGCCCCTGTTATGTATTCTAATGTTCGCCATGCACACATATTAAATAAGTGTCAAGCTTTCTGACCCCTGGAAAGAAACTTTGAGATGTTCCACTGGTTGCACAGATCATCCCTTCCCCATGATGCCTTTAATTTATCAATTTAAGCATATAATTCTCCAGTCTCCACTAATTAAAAGTTTCAAGACAATTACACCATAATGGGGAATTCATATGACAGTCTAAGATCATCTTGGAAAAGATGTGAATATGATAACTAAGATAATGCATGGATAGAACTGTCAGGAAAATATGACAATCTAAGATCATTTCTGTAATGAAATATAAACTCTTGCTCGAGTCGAATGCGAAACAATTATGCCTTAAAAGAAAAGGACATATCAATACATTCTTTTTCGCAATACAGATCTTTATTTGGGTGCACGCGCACACGCTACTTTATTTAAACAAGCTAGCAATCGGTCATGGAGGTGGGCAAATGGGGTTACAAGAAGGACACTTATTTATGCACTCCTCCCTTGTGGCGAAACACGGGGTGTCTTTCCTGTTGAAGCAGCAGTAGCACCCTACTCCCCATGGTGAATCAGGTGAAGCACATGTCTCTCTGAGGCAAAACTTCATGATAATCTTGGTTTCATTGATATCACCAGCACTTGTCATGATATGATAATCTATATGGGTTTTTCTTCCAGCCTCAAGACGACCTATTCCATATTGGAGTATATATGCATCAGTTTGCTATTTAATTGAAAAGTTGAATGATTTGTCTTTGTTCAAAATATGAAGGTAATAACAAGAATGGAATAACAGAGGACGATGTTATATACTCACACTCTGCACTCCCTGCAACCCAGCCGATGAACAAGATGGCCATCACACACAGTCCTGATCACACAGACCAAGCGCCCCCCCGTCATATCGATTTTTTGTATATTGTATAAATGAGAGAAAGATGGTTTGAGGGAAACGCCTCGAACAGCTCGTGATTGATTTATAGGAGAGCACGTACACAGGTGCCTTGTTTACCAAGGACAATTTATGGGTACCAAGGATACGCTACCATATCAACCTCAACGTCCAGATCAGATCGGGTTGATATGGTAGGGTAAGATTGCCTAATAATCACCTATACAAGGTATGCAATTTTAACATTTTTTACTAATTGATGACTTTTCAGCCTGGCTTCACAAATGAGGCACGCAACGACAACTGGACATGAGCACCTCTCGCTTCAGCATAATATATTTCCTAATAATTGCGAGAGTTTATTTATTTATTTCCTATTCCTATTGATGCATACAATCCGCTATCAATTGCGAGACTTATTTCTTTCCTAATAATTGTCAGATTAATTTTGGTAATCTCTGCAGAGCAAAATTTTGGTACCTTTTACTTGGTAAGACACTAAATTATGATCGATCGGTACAAAGCAATAGTTGGGTAAAATTCATATCAAGCACGTCACGAACCTTCTACCCAGGATCAACTTCCTAAACCCTAGACAACGGATTTTTCACGATCAAAAGTCCCTCAGACCCAGCTATTTGAAATTCTCAGCCGTCCCTTCGCGCTTACAGATGGTCCAGATCTCACGGGGGTCACACAACTCCCCGCTTTTTTAGGGGCTCACAGAACCCCCCTCCGTGTGCTTTTCACCGTGTCACCGGCGTGGCCCACTCGGCCTAACGTATTCGAGCCGCTGCTCCGTGGGGTGACCTGGGCAATCTCTCATGAACTAGATGACCCACTGCCTTCATGGCGCAAAAAGCAAGAGCAAGCCAAGCATTCATACCATGCAAGTGAGAGTTATGTAGAACTAATTGAATAGATACTTAGGTACACACTAGCAAATGGGTCCGTGCGTTGCAACGGGAGAAACAA
This sequence comes from Elymus sibiricus, assembly GCA_039707655.1. Lineage (NCBI taxonomy): Eukaryota > Viridiplantae > Streptophyta > Magnoliopsida > Poales > Poaceae > Elymus > Elymus sibiricus. The sequence continues at coordinate 394,938,076 of CM077671.1, forward strand.
AACTATGCGCACTGCTGGCAACTCATGTGTGTTATCACTTCTCTTCACCAACGTCCTTTCTGAGCAACGCCCTTACTAGTTGTATCTTCAACGTGCCGTTCCTTGCCTCGCAAAGAGTATGCATGATTGGATGCAAAGAGAACAAAGATTCATCAATTGATAAACTACTTTTTTTATTCAAAAATATGTTGCAGCTCAATGATTTTAATCAGGAACTCCTTTATGTTGTTGTCCAATGAACCAGATGTAACGCAGTGCTGTTTTCATGGTGCACTACAGGAAAATCACGCTTTACCGTGTGGCAAGCTATAAGCCGTGTTCTTTTTTTCGGGTACTCGGCTTATCTGAATCTAAGCCGTGTACACAAGAAAAAACACCCGGTAACAAGAATGCACTCGGCTTATGCTATCCTATAAGCCGAGTGCCCAGAAAAAGCTCTTGGCTTATAGGTGCCACACGGTATATATGAAGAAAGCACTCGGCTTATAGCGCGCCACCCGGTAAAGGTACCTGCCACGTGTCTACAATAGCGGCGGCTGACGGCGCCGTCACGGCGTGAGCTATAACCCGTGTGCTTGACAAGTACACACGGCTTACACGCACTATAAGCCGTGTGCTTGACAAGTACACACGGCTTACACGCACTATAAGTCGTGTGTTCAGCAAAAGCACTCGGTTTACATTTTATAGATTTTCCAATTCAAAAAAGTTCTAAAGGGATTGCCCTTGCATTTATCTTTAATACTTGAATGTTATTTATTTATTCATTTTACCACAGGAATGTCTCTCATGTCGACTATAGACCGTGTGGGCCCTACGGTCCGGTGCATCACCGAAAACCGCGCGAGGGTGGGTAGAAAGACCGCACCCACATGGGTTTTACCCAAATATATGTATGAAATGGTGGTGAGATGTTTGAATACTCAATACAGCACTTTTGATGTGAGGGTAGAAAGAGCACACCCACCAACATGTGGCCCAAATATATTTATAAAAGGGCGGTGCGATGTATACATAACTAATACAAACTTTTGATGTGACACTTGCCTAACAAACACAACAGTACCACGGAAAGGTTCTGCACCTACAATGTTGGTGCTGCACCTAGTGCCGTCGATTCAAACGGTTGGATCAGGCATGTCGCCGAGGTGAGTTCGCACCCCCGATGGCTGGGCCTGCCCCTCCCACGCCTGCACAAGGCATACCCATGTCACAAATACATCACATAGGATTTTCCATGCTGCTTCTGGGCATGATTTCATGTGTCGCCTTGCAGATCTGCAATTTCCGACGCTGAAACCCTAGAAGTGCAATAAATGTCTCAAATATTGTAGGCGGGTCAGAAAAATGCGGGGGCCTGACACGTGTCATTCGATGGCCTCCTTTGAGAGCACGAGGAGTTTCGATGCCAACGGAGCAACATGACCAACACTTCCTTCACAAACCTGACACGTTCCCTCTCGATACCAAGAGACTACCTCGAAGATGGTGCAGTTTACAAGCGGCCTCGGGCGAGGCCCACCCGAAACGCGCCCAAACTTTGACCACACCCTACAGGGGCCATGCGATGACGTCGTGCCTGATCCTGAGGATTTCTGGCATCGTACCATTTTCCGAGGCTTCAACGGTTGGATCAGGCATGTCGCCCAGGTGATTTCGCTCCCCCGATGGCTGGGGCTGCCCCTCCCACGCCTGCACAAGGCATACCCATGTCACAAATACATCACATAGGATTTTCCATGCTGCTTCTGGGCATGATTTCATGTGTCGCCTTGCAGATCTGCAATTTCCGACGCTGAAACCCTAGAAGTGCAATAAATGTCTCAAATATTGTAGGCAGGTCAGAAAAATGCGGGGGCTGACACGTGTCATTCGATGGCCTCCTTTGAGAGCACGAGGAGTTTCGATGCCAACGGAGCAACATGACCAACACTTCCTTCACAAACCTGACACGTTCCCTCTCGATACCAAGAGACTACCTCGGTTTATGTATAAACCGTGCGACCGTTGGCCCTCGGTTTATGTATAAACCGTGCGCCCGTCGGGCACTCGGCTTACGTAAACGGTGGCGTGGCCTGCCGTTAGGCTCAGGATGCCGTTACGTATAAACCGTGTGTACGTTAGTACTCGGCTTACATGGCTTTACTCGGCTTATATGTAAGCCGAGTGTTTTCGCAGTTGCACTCGGCTTATACCTGGTAGCCCGGTCCATAGTAAGCCGTGTGGTATAAGCCGGGGAAAACACTCCTTATATATAAACCGAGTGTAAACGGGTATAAGCCTAGTGTTTCGGGCACTCGGCTTATAAGTTTTTTCTGTAGTGGTGGCTACTTCTATTGCTAATTCAGATGAATGAATCTCTCATTAGATATCACCCATCATATCTCTTTCTCAGCCATGATCAATCAGTTGTCGTTCTGATGATGATGCAAACGCTGACTTCTCATACATGATCAGTGGTCGATCTAATCATCATGCAAACCCTGACTTAACATGCATAGCTAGCTAGATGGGGCATGAAAAATAGAGTGATTAATGACGATGTCCTGGACTAGGGGGTACTCACTACGTCGTCTCCCGACTAGGTTGATCAGGCCGAGGACCCCCATGGCGGTACACTCATGGGCCACTTCGGGCAGCCCATGACGCATACAAGGAAGACTCCCGAAGACTTGGTGCACAAGACGAGGACTCTTCTAAACCCTAGGCCTCCGGTGCATATATAAACCGAGGCCAGGCTAGTCATTAGATAATCTTATATTCATTAGAACAATCTCGTGGTAGACACATGTACTCTATACTATACCCCATATGAATACAATCAAAAGCAGGACGTAGGGTATTATCTCTTCTAGAGAGCCCGAACCTAGGTAAAATCCTGTGTCCATGTTACCATCGCTCCAAGACGCCTAGCTTAGGACCCCTACTACGAGATATGCCGAATTTGACACCGACATTGGTGCTTTCATTGAGAGCCTGCTGGCAGTCGCCGCGGTGCGATGGGAATTTAGATCGTCTCTGGCGCGATCTACGCGTTGGAACCGAGCTTTGTTGTCGATGTCGGCATCTTCGTCGCCGGCTCGACTGGTCACCTCGGCTGGACCGAGGACTGCGCTCCGTGTCGGATCGTCAAGATCAGACGGATACTTTCATCGTCATCATCCCCGATCTCTATCAAGATCACCAGAAATCATCCACGGAGCTCGGGGGCTCGATGTTGACATCGTCCTCGAGCAACCGTGCAGTTTTTCTGGACAGCGACTCGTGTTCATCGTCCCCGCTTCCTCGAAAGTCGTCTTGACGATTGCTTTGGAGGAACTGTGCAGAATTAAGTCTCTAATGACCCCGTAAAATTTCGTCGTATTCCGATGGAGGAATCTTCGGCGATCTACGAAATACCGGAGCCCTGTCGAATCTGGACGGGAATCGGGATGAGTTTAGGGAGAGGTGTCCAGCTTCCAGCTCATACATCTTTTCGAAGATCCCACCGTTCATCGGCTGCGGAATTCCCATACCGATTACCCCCCAAAGTTTCAGCTCAATCCGACCGTCCAAACTCCGGGAAACATCTGATTAGTACAACGAATTTCGGATCTATTTTCTGCGCGAAAACGAATCCGACCCGAGTTCATCTTTTTCATGAACGGGTTGTCAGACGTCCTTTTGGAAGGAAATTTTCTCATCATCTCGGTCATCCGACCAAGAGTTCGGCATCGCGAGGGCCGAATAATCATCAAGCGAACCTCGTCATTCGCGGGTTGTACGGGTCGGGCGCTCCGTTGCTTCATCAAGCCAGCATTGACCTCGTCACAAATTCCGACCTGCGTCGGCATCACCGCGCCGTTACTTTTTCAAGCTGTCGTCCACCACACCGACCTGCTTTGACACGTCGGCTGGCATGGGGCTCTAGCGTCACCTTATCAATCTGCTCCATCACCTCGGCTAGACTGGGGGCTTCGTCATCTCTTCATCAACCTACTCCGGGGACTTCGGCGTCACCAGCCGACCTGCTTCAACACCTCGGCTAGCATGAGACTTCGGCGTCACCAGCCGACCTGCATGAGACTTCGGCGTCCGCCGATCACAGCTTCGTCATGTTAACTGGATCGAGGACTTCATCTCGCCACATCGACCGTGCAGCGTCGCCACTTCGTCAAGCCGAACTCTTCGTTCAGGCACCTCGGCGCCTAGGCCATATTCCTTTCCTTATTTGCTTCACTTAAATTAACTAAGTAGAAGAATTTTTTTTAAATATATTATTACCTTTATTTGTTATTACTCTTGGCTTGCACTATATTGTGTGCACAGGTAATCAACTTTGGCTGTGTCATGCGGTCACCTTGGCGTGCGTACATCGTTGTCCCGCCTCCATCAACCAAATTGTGTCGTCGACAGGGCCGACGGACGTGGGGGCTTCGCCGTCACGCTGCCGAACTACTCCGTCTGCTCGACTGGACCGGGGGTTTCTCCTCGGCCTTCGGAAGTGTTGTGTTGTCACTTCATCAAGCCGAGCTCTTCTTCGGCTACCTCGCAACCGGCTTGGGGGCTGGGACCTTGACCCACTACAAGCTTGACACACGTCACGAGCACATTAACCAGCTAAGTCGCTTTCATGCTCAAAAACTTTCAGTTTTAAATTTTGTTCGGTTCGACCAATCATTATACTTTTTTGACAAAAAATTGTTTGCGAAAAACTTTCTTTGTCAAAACTTTGTTTGTTACAAACAAATTCAAATACCCCGTTTACTTGGGGGCTTCCTTTATGAAGCCATTCCTCTTGCATATGATTATTAACGTATCGCACCCTTCCTTGTTCGTGTTTACGCCAATATATGCATCATGTTGACTTAAGTGTTCCGCAAAGCTTGGTTGCCTTGCTCCTGTGCTTACCCCTACGTTCCCGATTGTTCGGCTAGGGAGTAAAGCGAGCACCTCTGCGATTGTTATGATCGGGTCATCCGAACTCGTACCTCAGACGGGTGAAGCCGAAAGCTAGCGCTCTTACAGTTTTTAACTATGGTCGGCCACGACGGAAGACAAGCATACATAAATCTATTGTACACCCCTCATGATAATCATGAGAACCCAAATAAAGGAACCGTTGGCGGAACTATTTTCTTTGAAGATGCTTCTTACGTTAAATAGTAATATAGCATAAGTTCCCTGGGCGTGCTTTGTCTGTTATAGCCTAATGGCCTGATTGCCTGGTTATCCGAAACACCTCCGATATCCTCGGATGGCGTAGTAGATAACACTTTTCTGCCCTTGGCCGAAGAGGGAGAAGCCGACGGTCGGTTAAGACGCGTTTAAAGTTCGGGCGAACACATATATGATATAAGTACTTCGGTACATACAATCATTATACATAAAATTCTTTTACCCAAGTCACTTGGGGGCTCTTAAATTTATATGAGCCGTTTTATAATGAATGTGTTCTCTTCTTAGTCGTTGCAAAGCCTTTTTCTACTAACCGACACTACTGTGTGGTCCATAGCCGGACAGCCTGGTTTCTTTCTAAAGCCGCTCGAGTTTTGTTCGCTAAACAGGCCTCGGAGAAGCACTCCGCCTTCAGGATATGGAGGTTGAGGCCAAAGGCTGACCCGTTTGGAGTCCGGAGATCGGATGTATCATGTTAAAGCACGACCGAAGCACAAATTAAATTCTAGACCAATTTCGGATTGGCACAATTTTCTTTTATCTAAACATAAAGTTTTTTGCATAAATTTTTGTTTTTTTCCGAGCATAACTCTCGCAGTACACTTTAAAGCATCGGCAGTATCAACGGGGGGCTGCGACTAGAGCCGAACCCACCAAAAGCCAAGGCACTCCGAGGAGTCCTTGGCAAAACGTTCTCGGATATTGCTTTATATGCACTAGTTTCGAATTGTGTCTTCGGTCAATAGTTGGGTTGCCCGGCTCCTGTGCTTTCCTCCTATGTTCCGCTTTGTTCGGCTAGGAGTGCAAAGGGAGAACCACTGCGATTGTACTTCCGGTTTAACTGGTCAAATACCTCAGTGGAGAAAGCCGAAAACTGACTGTCACAATGAGCATAAACTGGTCAGTGATCCAATAACCGTATTAAACAACGGGCCTTTCATAAAATTGGCTGGAGTGTTAACGGCTTGACCTCGGCTGACACCGAACACTAACCGGGGGCTAGTAACTGGCCTCCCAAACATATGCTCCTATGACCAAGTGAAAGTTATAAAACCCAAATATCTGATTGCCTCGTTTCCGCTATACAACCGCCTCCGGGCACCGAGACGTCGGCTAAGGGTTGTCTTGTTATTGCGGAAGCACCCTGCGTAGCATCTACAAAGGGGTAGAAGCCAAAGATGGGCCACTCTCAGATGATAAACGGTCACAAAGGAGTCAAATTAGCATATAGCATAAAAGCTTTTGTATTCAATATGCGCGTGCTGCCTTCCGCAACCATCGTAATAAAGCCATAAATATGCATCAATTTGACTTAAGATTTTGGCTAAGCTGGGTTGCCTGGCTCCTGTGCTTACCCCTACGTTCCCGACTATTCGGCTAGGCGGTAAAGGGAGCACCTCTGTGATTGTTACTACCGGGTCATCCGGGTTAGTACCTCAGACTGGGTGAAGCCGAAAGCTAGCCATCTTAAAGGATATAATTGGTCGGCAACGATGGAAGTAAATTTTTTGGTTCATTATGGACCACAGAGTTCGGGAACTTCCCCCCAACTAAATCCTCAATATTTTGCTCCCACATTGATCGGAGATGGGGTTTCATGATCATGGTCAGCATGACAACCCAAAGAAAGGAACCGATAGCGGGAGTATTTTCTGTGGAAGATGTTTCTTACGTTAAAAAGTAATATAACATATCTCTCCGCGTACCTTTGTTTATAAAACCATATGGCCGGATTGCCTTGTTTGCCGTAAACCTTTGCCCTCATAAAGGCTTTATAAAGTGGGACAAACACTCCCCGGCTACTGTTCGGGGCTTTATAAAGAGGAGGTTGAAGCCGATGGTCGGTCAACAAAGTTTTGTACAATGCGGATCCGAGCATTAATGATGTAAAGTACTTGGATACATAGAATCATTACACATAAATTGCGAGTACAAGTCAATTTACTGCAGCCCATCTTTTAAAGCGTCAAGGGCACAATCTTGTTGAGATAACCGAGCAGCTGACATAACGCTCTCATAATTCCCTATTGGCATTGATTTCCTATCTATTAAGCCTCTTGAGGCCGACCTTGGCGAGCTCAGCTTTTGTTAGCTCTAGCTCCTTTAAGAGATCTTTATTCTCTTTCCGAGAAGTTTGTGTTAAACACAACAAAATTTTCTGTCAAATGGATATCGATCCTTAATTCGGCCACCCGTGCCCACATTAAGGCTCGGGGGCTACTGGGCTTCGCGCTTATCATTTACAAATATTAAAGGGGCACATCGATCCCCTGATCTGGTGTTGCCACCCGACCAGTGGCTCGGGGGCTACTGCATTGCCTATTCAATGCAGAAAATTCAAAATACTCAGTGTTCGGCTTGACCGAGCTATGGGCAGACGCGTCTTCGGACAACAATAGGTACCATATGGACCTATCCGGCATCAAGCTAATATATTACGGCAACTTCTTAAGACCCTCTCTCAAGGGCCCGCCTGCCGATCACTATTTCCTCTAATATATTACACCGCGTTTCTGTTCCTAAGTATGCTGCAGAGCTAGGAGTTGATCCTTAGGTCGATTTTGTGGATCGACCTGAGTCTGAGGGGCTACTGGGATCAGCGACTTTATGTTTTCCTTCAGGTGCATGCCGGACATTCAACGGACACACACCTTGAGGGCTACTGGCTATATATCTCGGCAGAGAATACATTGCACAAATCGGAATTAAATTCACAAAAATCAGCCCATGGCCGAGATGGTGCACCACCTCGGAAGCAGTCTGGCATAAAGCTCGGATGCAAGTGGCTGCCTCCATAGAGGGCATTTCTGGCATTAAGCTCGGTTGAACCCCTTCAACTTTTTCAAATACCGAGGTAATCTATGACACCTCGGATGCAGTCCGGCGTTGGAGCTCGGCTGTAAAAAGACTCTTCGGATGCAGTCCAGCGTTGGAGCTCGGATACATTCCGGCGTTGGAACTCAGAAGTGGTCCGGCGTTGGTGCTCGGCTGCAAAAGATACCTCGGATGTAGTCCGGCGTTGGAGCTCGGATGCAAGAGGACACTGCCGCATGGGAAACACTTCGAACCCGAGGTGTGGCGTAAAATAATAATGAGGCATTGATAAAGGCCAAAAACTTAAAGGGGCTCCTCGGATACCCGACGTATGAGCTCTTCGGATACACCACGGCGATCCACAAGATCGGAGATGGGAAGATTTGTTGAACCATTTTTCAAGACCGACGACCGAAGACGAAGAATAGTTCGGAAGAACCGAGGAGCGTCCCCAACTTGAAGACCGGTACAGGGGGCTACTGACGGTGTCCTGGACTAGGGGGTACTCACTACGTCGTCTCCCGGCTAGGTTGATCAGGCCGAGGACCCCCATGGCGGTACACTCATGGGCCACTTCGGGCAGCCCATGACGCATACAAGGAAGACTCCCGAAGACTTGGTGCACAAGACGAGGACTCTTCTAAACCCTAGGCCTCCGGTGCATATATAAACCGAGGCCATGCTAGTCATTAGATAATCTTATATTCCTTAGAACAATCTCGTGGTAGACACATGTACTCTGTACTATACCCCATATGAATACAATCAAAAGCAGGACGTAGGGTATTATCTCTTTGAGAGAGCCCGAACCTGGGTAAAATCCTGTGTCCATGTTACCATCGCTCCAAGACGCCTAGCTTAGGACCCCTACTACGAGATATGCCGGATTTGACACCGACAATTAACTCCCCCTAAAAAAAATAAACTGATTAACTACCCATTAATCTGAATGGTTTTGCTCGCAACTACGATGCTACGCTCGTGATTTGATGGGATTCTTTTTTCGAGTTAATTGCAAGGCAATACCACACTTCGGCACGTCGTAACGAATAGGTACCAATAGTCAATTTTTTTGCATGTCAGTACCACTTCAAGGGCTAATTGTTGCGAAACGGGTTGACAGCCGTATGACTGAGTATTGACCACGTATCTGACCGACCCGGCCCACATGTCAGGCGACACGGTGGCGTACCCGCACGCACCGCAACGCTGACTCGGACCGAACCGGCTCGGTCGCTCTGGCTTGTTCGAACCGGCTCGATCGGACGAACCCTAACTTTCCTCTCCCCTCTCCCTCTTTGCGCGGCTCTCTACCGATGGTGGCGGTGACTCCCGGCAGCGGCGACTGTGCGGGCGGGTACGGAGACCTTCCCGGCCTCGGTAGCGATGACCACGTAGGTCTAGCTCTGGATGACGGCGGCTCCAGTTCGTACTACTCCAACGGCGACGATGAGGACTTGGAGGAGGAGGCGGCGCTGTCCATGGAGGACAGGGTGAGGCTGGCAGAGGTTTGGGTGGCCAACCCTACCAGTAGCCATCACTGGACCAGTGGGGCCGGTGGCAGCGTTCTGTAAGTGCCTCTCCTCTATCCTTCTTTCTTCCTATTTCAAATCTAGGGGGCTAGGGTTAGTTGCTCCTGATATGTTAATTTTGTGCTCTCAATTGTAGTTTGGACGATGCTGTTTGGGATGTTCGGATTCACTTTGATGCACAGCCAAATTTGGATATGAAGCTATGTAGCTCAGATGTTACATTTCTGAACCTATATGCAGTGATGCAAACACAAGGTTTTTATTTGTCTGATGAGCTGTACCACATGAACAATTTAGACAAAGGAGAGGAGAGAGAGCATGGCTTATAATTGATTGACACAAACATCAAACTGCAACAACTAAAGAAGGAATATGAGCATAGTGTAGTTCTGAATTTGATAGTGAGGGCAGCACCTTATTTATGTCAAAGAGAAGAAGATTTAGTGAGATCAAATGTCAGTAATGTCTGTCATAGAGAAGAACAATTAGCAGCAATATTGTATGAACCAACTGTTGTGTATGATCTCAGTGAGCCTGCAGTCCTTGTTGTTGATGCAGAAGGTGTTGTTTTTCATAGTCAGTGCAGTAGCAGTCCTACTCAACCTAATGCTCTGTGCACACAAGAGAGCAGAAACTTCAGAAAGGACAAGCTCAAAGCAGTAATGTTGGAAGAGCCAGTGTTTGAGCAGGCACATAATAGCAGTGATGAGTCTGAGGTTGCATATGACAGTGATACCAATCCTTTCTTCATGCAGAAGTATAGGATTTCTGAAGAAGCAGAGATAATAGAGGGGAATATATTAGCAGAACAAGAAGATGAAGATCAAGATGAAGATTCAGAAGAGGAACAACTACATTATGAGGGTGACACTGAGGTTGAGGATTTGTTTGAGATGGAGGAGGAAGAGGAGGAGGAGGATGTTAATGCTATTGCAAGAGAAGAACCACCAATGCAAAAACCTGCAAAAAAGAGGAAGAAGCTGGCAGTTAGGAGAGGCCCCACTACTAGGTCACATTCAAGTGTGTTAGAGGAGTTGAAACCTGATTTCTGTCCTTCATCAGATGAAGAAGATGATGGGTTGTTGTTTGAGGATGAAGATGATGGACATGAGCCACTCTCATTTGTTCTAACCAAAGGGGGGAAGAGTAGGGCCAAGAAAAGGAAACCAAGGATCTGGTACAATGACAAACTTGAGCAACCACATCAGCAGTTATGCCTGTACATGTGCTTTAAGGATCAGCATCAATTCAGAGAGGCTTTGTTGAGCTTGCACATCACACAGGCCAGAGACTTCAGGTATCACAGAAACTCAGACCAAAGGATCATTGCTTGTTGTAAGCAAGAGCACTGCCAGTTTTGCATAGTTGTTGCAGTTATCAAAGGGGAGAAGACTTTTGCTATTAAGAAAATGAGGCTGGATCACACTTGCCCTACCAACACAGAGACATCAAGGATGAGTGCGAAGTGGCTTGCAAAGACCTATGAGTCATTGTTCAGGTCAGATCCCACCACTAGTATACACACTTTGATTGACAACTGCCAGGAGAAGTATGGTGTTGATGTGCCTAGGCACATGGCCTATAGGGCCAAAAACCTTGTTGTAGAAGCTGTGTTAGGAGAGCACAAGAAGCAGTATCCCAGACTTAGGGATTATGCTCGGACCATCATGGATACAAACCCTGGCAGCAGAGTTGTAGTGACAACAATTACTCCAAAACCTACTACAAATATACCACATCCAGGACCAAGGTTTCATGCAATGTTCTTCTGCATAAATGGAGCAAGGGAGGGATTTCTGAATGGATGCAGACTATTCATTGGTGAGTTATGCCTTCCTTGTAAATCACAATTTTTCATTGTTTAGTAGTGCTTTATAGTGACTTAAATTGTTCTTTGCATGCAACAACATGTGTTGATGGATGCTTCATTAAGTTGACCACTGGTGCTCAAATCCTTGCTGCCACTGGAAGAGATGGAAATAACAATATTTTCCCACTTGCATTTGCTATTGTTGGACAAGAGGACACAACTAACTGGTGTTGGTTTCTGCACCAACTGAAGATATGTCTAGGATGTGAAGTTGGGAAATTTGGCCATTATACTATCATGTCTGATAGACAGAAGGTATGCATGCACATCTTCCTGTTATTTAATTCTGCATTAGCATGTTATGGTGTAGATGCAGTAGTACAACAGCTAAGTTTAGCATGCTTTGTGAACAGGGGCTGCTAAATGCAGTAAATCAAGTTTTTCCAAACTGCCATCAAAGATTTTACCTTAGACACCTCTATGCAAATTTTTAGAATGCTGGGTTTAGGGGGGAAGATCTTAACAAATGCATGGATAATGCCAGCTATGCTTATAACCAATATAAGTTTAACATTGCCATGAATGATCTGAAAAATGAGAGTGAGGAAGCTTGGAAGTGGCTAAGTGGAATACCTAAGCACACATGGGCTAGGCATGCTTTTGACACTAACTTCAAGATAGACTTGGTTGTTAACAACCTGTCTGAGGTTTTCAACAAGTATATCCTAGATTTTAGGGAAAAACCTATTAGGACTATGATTGATGGTATTAAGGACAAGCAAATGGTGAGGTGGCATAGGAACAGAGAGAGAGGAAGGGCAGCTATGTGGGAGATCACACCACATTATGCTGAGAAGCTAGAGGTGGAAAAGGAAAGGACCATATTCTGCAAACCTATCCAAGCTGGTGTAAATCTTTGGCAAGTGACTAGTGGGCAGCAAACACATGCTGTAAACTTGGAAGCTTATACATGTGGCTGCAGAAAGTGGGACCTGTCTGGCATACCATGCAACCATGCAATATCAGCAATTAACAAGGCAAAAAGATTTCCAGAGCACTATGTGTGCAAATTCTTCAAAAAACCTTTTTACCTAGCTACATATGAACCAATGATATATCATGTTCCGGGTGAACATGATTGGACAAGGACAAGTGGACCAGACATAGAGCCACCCAAATTTCATGTGAAGAAGGGAAGAAAGAAAGAGAAGAGATTAAAGGGGAGATTTGAGGTTCCAAAACCAAAGGACAGTTCAAGAATGGCCACTATAACATGCAGCAACTGTGGGCTGCAAGGCCATAGGTACACCAACTGCAAGCAACAGTTGAGACCAGAGTTGGCTATGAGGAAAAACAAGCATGTGGTAAATCCTTGTTTCCTTGTTTCCTTTTATGTTTGCATCTTTCAATTTTTTATGTGCTAAATCCTTGTTTCCTTTTATGTTTGCAAGGCACCTGCAAGATCAAGGAATGAAGCTGAAGCTACTCCACCTGCAAGATCACAGCAGCCACAAGAAAGATCACATCCTCCAGAAGCAAGATCACAGCCTCCACCTACAAGATCACAGCAGCCACAAGCAAGATCACAACCTCCACCTGCAAGATCTGCTACTGCCAGATCTCCAAGAAGGTCAGGTAGTGCAAGTGTTCCAAGGCCTTTCACTGCCCCAAGATTTGCTGGTGGAGCTTCATCATCTTCTGCTCCTGCCCCAACATATGCACCTGGAGCTTCATCATCTCCTCCTGCCCCAAGATCAACAGCCCCTCCTGCTTCTGGTGTCCCAAGAAACCATTCTGGCTGGATGGCATTTTTTTACCGCCAGTGGTAACCATCATTTATGTATGAGTACTATGATGTATGATGTGTACTAAGTGACTTATTGTGTACTAAGTGATGAGTACTAAGTGATGTTTCTGGATATGATATGATATGTGATCTATGATATGATATGATATGTGATCTATGATATGATATGATATGTGATCTATGATATGATATGACCCTAAGGTTTAGGGTGTCTCGACGTCGAGAGAACACTAATCACAGTGACCCTAGGGTTTAGGGTGTCTCGACGTCGAGAGAACACTAATTAATCACAGTGACCCTAAGGTTTAGGGTGTCTCGACGTCGAGAGAACACTAATCAAAATGACCCTAGGGGTTAGGGTGTCTCGACGTCGAGAAAACACTAATCAAAATGACCCTAAGGTTTAGGGTGCCTGGACGTCGAGAGAACACTAATCAAAATGACCCTAGGGTTTAGGGTGTCTCGACGTCGAGAAAACACTAATCAAAATGACCCTAAGGTTTAGGGTGTCTCGACTTCGAGAAAACACTAATCAAAATGACCCTAGGGTTTAGGGTGTCTCGACGTCGAGAAAACACTAATCACAATTACTCTCCACAATTACCCAGCCATCTATCAATGCAACATTTAACAAGATATATAACAATGAAGCATCTATAAAATGGGTACAGACCATAGCATAGTGGAGTTCAACATAGATCAAGTCACTTAAACATGCATAATTAATAGATTCTTACATTAAAACATGGGTACAGACCATAGCATAGTGGAGTTCAACCTACTCAGTTCTTAAATTACAACCAGTACATCCATACATTACACTGCATTAAACAACCATAATTCACAAAAGGGCAGCACATCATACTCGTTCATTCACTCACTTCTTCTTCTTCATCTTCATCTAGCTCATCCCTCCAAAATGTCCCTGATCATCTTCAACTTCTCTTGGTTCTTCTCCACTGCCTTCAACTGATCAGCAATCTGCAGCTTCAGCTCATCCCTGCGTTTAATGAGATTCTCAAGTCCTTTCTTCAGACCACATATGTGAAGGTTTAGTAGCACAATCTCATCTTTGAGTTTTTCCTCAGAATTGTTTAGTTTATCAACCTGAACCTTCAAATTACAGTTATCTTCACTTAGCTTCTCCTTATCCTTCAAATGATTAGACTTCAGGTTCCTAATGACTCTGCCTTGAGCTTCTAGCAGGTTCATAACCACGGAATACTTCTCTTGTAGCTCCATTTTCTATGCCTCTCTCTTCTCAATCTCAGTCTTCATTCCAGCCACATCTGCACTAGAGCCCTCAGCACCCTTCAACTTAGCCTGCAAATAGCTGAAATCCATGACCCGATCCTCCTGGGCATTGAGCAGTTGATTCACATCTTCTACTAGTTTGTCATAGTTCGCATCAAGATTATTTTTCTCTTCTGTCAGATGGTGAATTTTCAGTGAACTCTCCAAGTTATCCTTCCTCCTACCACTCCTGCTGTCTTCAAACATTTCCCAAAGTTTCAACAATGCATTAATATTTGCATTGTGGGAGGCCACTCTGGGTCTACCCACCTAAGAAAACCACAATTCTGACCTTGCTGCAATACAAAAACCACATATTTTAGTACTCTGTACAGCACAAGTTAGAAAATGCAGGCTAAATAATGTTTCATTTGAAAAAATGAGCAGTAGAAAAATGTGTAGGTTAAATGTCAGCACCTACATAAATAAACAATGAGCAGTAGCTACAACTTGAAATATAGAATGAGCTTCTGCACTACTAACTAAGTTCCTGCCTAATATAGTATCATATTTAACTATCATCACTACTAAATGACCATCATCACTACTAAATGACCAAAAAGTGTCCATCTTTAGCAGTACTAAACAATGATTGATGGCCATTTGTAATAAACAATTACCATCAACAGGAACTAAGCCTACTACTACAGCCTAAAATAAGCATGCTAATCAGGGCTGCCCCAAAACAGAGCAGCCACAAATAGAGCAACCCCAAAACAGATCCTATAATGCAAAATGCAAATAAAATATATCTGACAATGATTCTTACCGGCTGGGCACAAACTAAAAACCTCCTGCCCGTCTCAAACCCTTCAAATGCTACACGACGCTCAGCCGGCAGCCGATGCTCCACGCAAAGATCCAGGGCCGACGTCTCGATGCCCATGTAGTCTTCGTCTTCTATGCTAGCAGGAATCTAAAGAACCAACCAAAAATCAGAGAAAAGTGGCCACTAATCATTTACAAACCCTAACCCTAACCCTAGCTCAACCAATGACCTGGTACTACACGTTGTTGGAGGAAGAGCTGATGTCCGGCAGGCTGGACAGGTCGTTGGAGCTTTCATCCTCATAAACCATGGCGCGGCGGCGGTGGTGGCGGCGGTGGACGACCGGCGGCGAGAGCGGCAGAGACGAGGGCGAGGGAGTGCGAGGAGCAACGGGGAAAGGAGGCGACTGGCTCGGTCGAACGAGCCAGAGCCTTTACAGCGACCGACCGAGCCGGTTCGGACCGAGTCAGCGTCGCGGTGCGCGCGGGTACGCCACCGTGTCGCCTGACATGTGGGCCGAGTCGGTCAGATACGTGGTCAATACTCGGTTATACGGCTGTCAGCCCGTTTCGCAATAATTAGCCCAGTGGCGGAGCCAGCGCCCGGCGACCCTGGGCAGTTGCCCGGGCTCAGCTGGCCACGCAACGAACTACGCGCTTATTGTTTGGAAGAAAACAGTGCACGTATCGCATGGTTTACCCGGGCAGGGTTTCTTCCGTGATGGGCTAATTAACCTTTTTCATTGAGGTGATGATGGGCTAATTAACTAAACCTATCAAGCGTCCAATCAATTCCTTTAAAAAGGGAAGCCGCGAACCAACCTGTGGTTGGATGGTTAGAGGGACTGTGGTATCCCCAACCCATCAGGGTTCAAATCCTGGTGCTCGCATTTATTCCTGGAATTATTTCAGGATTTCCGGCGATGCGCATTCAGTGGGAGGAGACGTTCCCGTCGATGACGAGGTGCCTACGGTGACTTCGTAAATTTCAAGATGATATGCCGGCTCAGTCTCTCGAAGGTGCTCATATGGGTAGGGTGTGCGTGTGTGCGTTCATAGGGGTGAGTGTATGCGCGTGTATATGAGCGCTTGCGTCTGTACTGTGTTAAAAAAAAAGGGAAGCCCAATCAATATTCGAGTGTAGGCTCTAGGCACAAACCAGGCGTTCCTGACCCGTTAACTTCCAAAATAGTTCCTCCTTCAGAGGTCACACAAGCAGTTAAAGGATCTACAATCGGAGCCCTCATATCCGTCTCAAACGCTCGGGCGGGCCACCCGATCACTGACCAGTCACGAAAATGCAACCCAGCCGGACGCCTCAAACGGGCCTCAAGCGTCCGGGCTGACCGGCACCCCTCATATCCAGCCCAAATATGGGGCGGATATGGGGGCGCCCGGGCACGCCCGTCACGTCCGCCTGACGATGGGGCCCCACGCGGACTCGCCCGGAAACCCGACGGTCCGACGGGCACGTCGACCGTCGCCGCGGTGTGAACGCCGCGTGGCGCCGCTCCGGCTCGCCGCACGAGGCCATAGCCGACTATTTAAGCCGGCCGGCATCCCCAGCCCTAGCACATCCACCTCCTCCCTCCCTCCGCCACCACCTGATCCCGTCCGCCTCCTCTTCCCCGCTCTCCTGCGTCAGTATGGTCCGCCGTAGGATCACCACCTACGCTATGCTCACGCCGGAGCGGCGGATGCAGATCGAGGCGGAGATCCAGGCTCGGCGCGTCGCCCGCATCGCTGCAGGTCTGTCTTCGGACTCGCCGGAGCCGGAGGAGGAGGAGCATCCGAAGGAGAAGGTGCTGGAGGCGATGGAGGAGGACGAGGCGAACCAGCCTTCTCCGGGCTTGAACATGGCGGAGTCGGAGGTGGGCCATCGCCCAAGCCGAGGATATGGCCATGAAAACTGACTGACGGCGACGAGTCGAGGCTAGCCTGGGCGCGCACCTGGCGTTGCGCGGAGCGGATTCATCCTTGGGAACGGCTTGCATCCTCGGCTACTCGTCCCATCATTCTCGCCCCTCCATCGTGATTAGGTGAGTTTGCTCCTCCAGCCGAATTGATTTGAGATTTATAGACTTAGGGCTTAGATTTTTAGGTCGGAGCATGGTGAATTGGCCATTGTGGATGATCATGGAGCCTCTTTTTTATTTTAGGGATTTATTCAAGATAATTGAATGTGAATTCAAAATTTAAATCATTAAATTTCAGAGGTGAAAAGCTTTCTGGTTATTAGAGGAGCCTTTTTCTATGAAACCGAATCTTGATATATTATAAGTTTTTCACTATAAAATTAAATATGTATGACTGCTGTGTTTATATTTTCACTTTATTAGTACTCGATGCGTTACAAATTAATTGTCGTAGTTTTAGTACAACTTTATACAGTTTTAGAAACCGGACCGGACCGGTGGTCCGACTGGAAAAACCAAGAACCGATGCCTTGTCCTGTTTTCTAAAGCGTACTAGTCTTTTAATAGAAACCAAAAAAATATTCAAAAAAGGTTGTAGTGACAAGGAATTAAACACCTAACCTTCAAGCAAGACATGCTAAAAACTAATTAGGCTAATAACACTTTCTGATTTATTAATGGTTTACATCCAATATTATGTGTACTCATTAGAAGCGAGGTCAATATTTTGAACCTTAAATATTCCAAGTTTTTGTCCCAAATGAGACAATGAACCAGCGGTCCGACCAATAAAACCTGAAGTGACAGCCTCACCGGTTCGATTTTTTAAACTATGATATATATTCGTGGTTTGGAAGTTTGGTCCCAATTTATATGTCACATATTCAAACACCCAGTTTTGATATTCAGATTCAAATTTAGGCAAAAACTCACCCAGGCTTCACAAAAGTTCTGGCTCCGCCACTGAATTAGCCCTTGAAGTGGTACTGACATGCAAAACAATTGACTATTGGTACCTATTCGTTACGACGTGCCGAAGTGTGGTACTGCCTTGCAATTAGCTCTCGTTTTTCTGAAAGCTTGCATTACAAACAGTTTAAAAGTTTAAACTAAGAGATAGATGAGGTGCATGTGTGAGCAACTAAGCATGCAGAACGGAGCGGCGCTGAGAGATGGGTAGACCAAAGTGTAGATAAACGTACTTGGCCAGGCGTAGCTTCTCGCAGGAGTCGGCAGCGAGGCGGGGGTACCTAAGCTACTTTGGCTTGGGGGCCTCTTCAGCTTCCCGCCACTGTTCGTCACTGCTGCCTCCTCCTCTGCCGTCGCGGCGGCCACCACGGCTAAGTCAGCCTAATCATCGTGTGCCGGCGCCTCATCTACCTCATCGACGGTAGGCTGAAGCTTCAGGTCGACGAGCTCAGTTGTTGCAGAATCAACGTCTGTTCTGGACTCATGGTAGGGATTTACTTTGAGCCAAGAGTGGTAAGAGTTGTTGAACCCCTCTGTTTATCTGCATATACGGGCGTGGTGGACTGGTGGTTCAATTGGTGCCAGATTTGTAGGCTGGAGTGTTGTCGCCAGGCTTGTAGGCTCGAGTGTTTTCGCAGCAGCGGACGACTGCAACCTGCCTCGATCAAGCAGGAACCCACGAAAGAAGTCACACGAGCAGCCGATGACAAAGCCCCCTGGCTTTGATATGTGTGAGCACACGAGAAGACGAAACCAATCACAAGATCGGTCGGACGGCGTATAAGTCGCTAGGTCAGCTGGGCGAGGATTCGCTCGAAGCCGGAGCAGGCATGGAAGATTCCGCGTCGTGGTGGAAGAGAACGGCGAACTGCGTGGCTGCCGGTGTCGTGAGTATGGGTACGTGGTTGTCGGTAGCGATCACGCGCTGCCATCGCCAAAGTGGCTGGCCGCCCCATTGAAGCGGCCCGATGAGAATGCCGCATCGATCGGGATGCGGGGGACTCGATCGATCGTAGGATTCAACTCGATTGACTTAATTCGTGGAACCAACCGTTGAAGAGGAGCGCAGTTATATGATGGGTAGATATTTTTTCTGGATGGTTAGGATTAGGAGATAGTTCGGGTCTTTGCTTTTCTTTTTTTAGGCAAGTTCGTGTCTTTGCTGGTCCAATCGTGACGTAGTACTTGGACGTCTTTGCCTATATGTAAGAGCAACCTGGGCCCAAGTGGACTCGATGAACATGGGCTATGGATGAAACGTTTACTTGCATACTTACGAACATAATTGGACTAAAAAAAACTTACGGACATTTTTTTTAACATCTCAACACCCCTTTATTAGCTAGTAATCAAAACAGTATCACTTACAAGCAAATGATTGATCGCCTCAGGTGGCACATCAAACCAAGAGTTTAGGGGGGAGAATTTGCAAAGTCTGGCTAGTTCATCTGCAACAGCATTAGCTTCTCTATGGCAGTGTTCATACCGCAATGAGAGAAATCCCTGGCCATATGATAGCGGTCGTCAAGGATAGCTGCCGATGTTCCTGAAGTGTTACCTCCGTCTTGCATCGTAGAGATCAGATCAATATTATCCGAATTTACTATTAGCTTGTTGCAGCCCATGGACGTGGCCAAGTTCAGACCAAACCGAATGGCAAGAGCCTCGGCCATGAACACATCCATGCAAACACCAACAACAGAATTGCTTGCCGCTAGGAAATTGCCAGCAGTATCGCGCAGAATAGCATTGACCATACCTTGGAGCAAGTCCGGATCAAATGAGGCATCGACATTTAATTTGGTATATCCCGGTGGCGGTCTCGTCCATGGGTTCCTTTTCTCCTTTGTTGACTTGGCGGCCGCAG
Organism: Elymus sibiricus; assembly: GCA_039707655.1. Taxonomy (NCBI): domain Eukaryota; kingdom Viridiplantae; phylum Streptophyta; class Magnoliopsida; order Poales; family Poaceae; genus Elymus; species Elymus sibiricus. The sequence continues at coordinate 394,958,009 of CM077671.1, forward strand.
CAATAAAATTCTTAGCAAGGGCACGAACGGAAAGAGCAATCTGGGATGATCCATGTGTTTGCTCACCATGCACTAGTTTCCTCCTCTCCCACCACAGAAACCAACAGGTGATTGCTATGATCAAGTTACCATTCCTCTGACCAAGGACTATAGTTTCGTTCGCCGGAAGAGATAGGAGATGTTCCAGGACCGCTTCTCCTGCTCGATCGACCGTACATCCTCTCTGAATGATGCTATCCAAACCCAGCTTCCTCCATACTTCTTTTGCCTTATTGCATTGGAACAACATATGCTTCACACTTTCAGCACTTTCACACGCCGGACATTTTGTGGTAATTTTCAGATGCCTATCCGCGAGATTGACACGGCAGGGGAGAGTGCCATGTAGCGTTCTCCATAGGAAGATCCTCACCTTAGCAAGCCAGGGCAATTTCCACATAAATTCCCAAATTGGATTGGGTGCAGCAGCGCTCGGGGAGTTTCTTCTTGGGGCTTTCAGTTCATAGTGGCTCCCCCACATCTCTAGATAGGCTGACTTGACAGAGAAGATGCCATGTTTTGAGGGGTGCCAAGCAACAAAATCAGGCGTGTCAAAAGATGGTAATGGAATATTTAGTATCCGATGAACATCAACCGGCCTAAAGGTTTGCTCCACCAACATTGCGTCCCAATGGCCTGTCGTAGGGTCAATCAAGTCTGAAACCTTGGATAGCAGATTGTTACCTCTTGGGGTGATCGGTAGTCTAGAGGGTGATTGAGGAATCCAAGCATCTGACCAAATGTTTACTTTGTGTCCATCTCCAATTCGCCATATGTGCCAGAGTTTTAAAGTTTTGACCCCCTCCATAATACTTTGCCAAGTGTATGATGATTTCTTCTTCAAGGGTGCATTCAACAAATCTCCATCAGGATAATACTTGGCTCGAAGTATTGTTGCACATAGGGAATCAGGGTCATCCAATAAATGCCATGATTGTTTCGCCAACAGAGCCAGATTAAAGGAATGGATGTCACGGAAACCCATTCCACCGTCTTTCTTTGGAAAACACATTTTCCACCAAGTGAACCAGTGCATTCTCCTATGATTGGCATCATCGCCCCACCAAAACTGCGCCATCGCGTCTGTTATTCCCTTACAATTTTTTTAGGGATTTTGAAGACCGACATTGCATAAGATGGTATGGCTTGAGCCACTGATTTGAGAAGTACATCTTTTCCGCCCAGTGATAAGACCTTTTCTTTCCATCCATTAGTCTCTGAATAATTCTGTCAATCAGGTAACCTTAAACAGTCACTCTTATCCAGCCCAATAGTCGCTGGGAGCCCCAAGTATCTATCATTTAAGCTTTCTGTCATAATCTCCAGAGTGGTGCAGATATGCGCCCTGGTCTCATCAGGTGTACTCGGGCTAAAGAAAAAACTTGATTTTTCTACACTCACTTTTTTTCCAGATGCCAAACAATATGTGTCAAGAATCCCTTTCAAGGTTTCTGCATTCTGATTGTTTGCTTTCATCAAGATGAGTGAATCATCTGCAAATAAGAGGTTAGTCACAGCCGGTGCATCTCTGCACACTTTAACACCTTCCAGAGCTCCTGTATGTTCAGCATGTGATAGTAGGGCAGTTAAGCCCTTGGTACAGAGAAGGAAAAGATAAGGGGAGAGGGGATTGCCCTGTCTCAGCCCCCTACATGGCTTGAAACTTTCCGTCTCCTCGGAATTGAAACGCACCCTATACTGCACAGACTTAACACATTGCATAACTAGCTTCACTCAACTTGCATGAAAGCCAAGTTTTAGCAAAATGGTTCCAAAAATACCCATTCACACGGTCATATGCCTTGTGCATATCAAGTTTCACTGCACACCATCCTTCCTTCCCTTTCTTTTTATTCTTTATTGCATGGAGACCCTCATACGCAATTAGGACATTATCAGTTATAAGTCTACCAGGAACAAAAGCACTCTGGGTGGGGGAAATAATTCCTGGAAGCAAAGGCTTAAGGCGTGCAGCAATCATCTTAGAAATAACCTTGTAAACTACATTGCAAAGACTAATAGGGCGAAATTGTGTTACCTTCTCTGGATTATTATTCTTAGGAATCATGACAATGACCGTATCATTCTAACCAGGGGAATTGTGCAGGTATTAATGGCCTGGAGAACTTCCTGGACTAAATCATCACCAAGCATCGGCCAAAACCTTTTATAAAATATGGAATGAAGACCATCCGGGCCAGCGCCTTGAAATCTCCAATATCAAAAAAGCCTTTTCTCACTTCTTCTGCCGAAAAAGGTGCCGTAAGCACATTGTTCATTTCGTTGGTAACACGCCTTTGCACCCTCGAGATAACATCAGATTCTGGATCAAACACTGCAGAGTCAAAGAGTTTCACAAAATATTCCATAATAATGTTGTTTAATTGATCCGTTCCTTAGCGCCATTCACCATTATCATCCATTAGCTTCTTGATCTGATTACGCTTCTTTCTGGCAGAAGTGGCCTGATGGAAGAAGGCTGTGTTTCTGTCGCCATGGAGGAGCCAATTTGTTCTCCCTCTTTGGATCCAATACATCTCCTCTTGGTCCAAGAGATTCTCTATCAATACTTGCATTTCCTTTAGTCGCGCCCGACTCTCAGAATTTTGAGTGTCCAATTTCAGCTTCTCCAACTCACGTTTGAATTTATTGTTTTGTTTCTTTGGTCCTCTCAATGTATCTCGATCCCATGTATGGAGATCAGCATGCACAGCTCGGGTTCTGTCTGCCAAAGAGGGGCCGACACCCCTTAGATTTTCCCGTTCGCATACTGATTTAACTATTTCATCTACTGTGCTGTAACACCCCGGATTTTGCCCATTTCTTTTTCTTTTGATTTTGGTCTGGTTTTGCTTTTCTGTGGCTTGGTAGTCTTGGAAGCCGGAGGGATCACCCTTGATTCCTCTTCCCTAGTGGCTTGCCAACCTCTAAACCATCCCAAGACCTTGTCATTTCCATCTTGAACCAATCCCAATAATCTTTTTCTTGGGAATATTCCTTTTTCCTATTAAAGGAATAAACATGTTGCCTTGGGTTGTGAAGCAACCCACATTTCTATCATTCCAAAAACTCCCAAATAATCCTCATAAATTGTTTGGGTCATATCTTCCTCAGATATGTCAAAATACTTTCTTGCCATGTTCAAGAATATTTCACAAATATTCCTTTTCTGATTCTGCCCTAGCTGTCAAGTTTGAAGCAAGTACCCTTTATATGTGCTTTCTTGCTCTAAAACTTTCTGTGCACTCTTTCCTATCCATATCATTGCCACATACCAAAATTCAACTCAATTTGGATAGTAAATATTTCTTGGCAGATTTCCAAAGTTTCTGATCTAGTGGAAGCTTTGTGAAGCAAGTGCTAGCTAAGAGTTTCCAAATGAGTTGAAATTTGGCAACCATATTCATATGCTCAAATTAACACTCTCCACAAAATTTGAGCATCATCCCTTCAACTATGTGACCACACCATCAAATCTATATTTCTGGTCATAATTTTGGGTTGTGAAGCAACTATATTTTATGTTGATCTATAATTTCTGAAATTTTACCAAGACATTCTCCTACCTATATAACACCTCTCCACAAAATTTGGGCTCATTTAATCCACCCAATAACTCCCTAGAATTTTTCTAAGATTCTGTCCAATGGGATGCTGTGTGAAGGAAGTACCATTTTGGTTTATCCAAATGGTATGAAATTTATACAGTATCTTCATATGCTTATATATCTAGCCTCCTCCAAATTTCAGCTAAAAGCAAGCTCATATGTGAGTGCCACATCAAAGTTTGCATTTCTGACCAGTGGGGTCCATTCTATAGCAAGTACCCGCAAATCTTATCCAAATGGCCCCAAAATTTACCAGGGTAGTCACCTTGGTAGATCATTGCTCCATGCCAAAAACTAGCTCATTTCACTTAGTAATCTATCCAGAAATCTCTACAAACACCTTGCTGTCAGAAAGTTCTTCAACAAGTTTCCCTCACCTCAGAGCCACCTGGCTACTTCTAGCCACTTCTTTGAACTATTTAAGCAGAGAGGGAGCTGTTTGATAAGAATTGACAGGTAGGAGAGTGCCAGAGATTGTAGTATGCGTGGTGACCACGCAGTCACCGTGCAGAAACGGTGCTCTGCGGCACTATCCTCGTCGGCCAGCTCACTCCGGCCATCCCTGGCTTGTCTAGGCATGTCCATTGGCTTCACGGTGGACACGTACCCCTCTCCAGCCCCTTCTCCTCTCGTCTCCCTTCCTCCTCGCGCCACGGCGGTTGCCGCCACGGTACTGTCACCCCTGTGACCGTCGTCGTCTTCCTCCCCGAACCTTCTCGAGCTCGCCAGTGTAGTCCCCTCCCCTGGAGCTCGTGAGGTCGGCACCACCCAAAGCGTGCCACCTCGCTGGAGCGCAGGTGAGTGGCTAAGGACACCACGGCGGCCGTCCCAATCGCCTCGACCGCGGCCGGCTATATATAGCCGCGGTCTCGAGCCTCCCCGGGCACCAACAGCACCTCCAGCCTCCTCTCCTCCCTCCTAGAACCCTGCCCGTCCACTTAAGCGAGCTCGAAGAGCCCTCCCCGGCCGCCATTGCCGCCATGGCCGCCGGCCATCCCCGCCTAAATTCCGGCCACCCGGGCCTCCTCCGCTCCTTTAGCTCCATCAGCCAACCACCACCACCACCAGAGGCCCCCACCACCCTCCATCCTCTCCTCTCCCTGACCACGGCGAGCTTCCCAAGCTCCACCCGTAGCTGTGCTCCGCCTCCCTCTCGGCCGGCCTCTACAGAGCCTCCCCGCTGCCGCCGCGGGTACCCACCGGCGCAGCTCAGAGCGCCGCATCCATCCTGCCGCTCGCCCGACCGTCTCGAGAACCACGGCCGCTGGAACGAGCGCCGGCGCGCACCTAGCCGAGCTCCTCCTCTGTTTCGAGAGGAGGGAGATAGATCTGCAGGCGGACCCCGCCTATAAGCGGCTGTTGGTCCGGGCCCGCGCCAGTAAGTAGAGGGGCAGTGCGGTTGGGCCGGCCCAGTGGAGCCGCGGCAGCTGCGGCCTGGCTAGCGCTTGGGCTCTAGCCACTTTCGGCCCAAAACAGCCATCCAGCACAGTTCCTTTATTCATTTTTCCAGAAAAAAAAACTGTTGAGGACCTCTGTGTAATTTAAATATTTACAGATAGGTCCTTGGCAGTCAACCCCTCATATCTTTTTAACCGAGACTCCAAATCAGGTGATTCCAAAGCCCCCTTCTTCGTCTCTTCCAGCCCGTCATGTTGGTATCATTTTCATAATGTTTTGCACTGTGAAAATGACCATTTTACCCTTGCCCGTAAACAGCCCTTCCGGGAGAGAACTGTTTCCGGCAATCCTTTCCGTGATCTTTCAGCACTTCTTCCCGATGGTTCCTTCACCCCAGGCAAGCCACAACTCTCATCTACATAATTGCATTGCAATATCATAGTTAAGCTAATTACTTTAATAGCAAGTATGATTATTTGCAGAATGGATTAGATTATGCAATGCTTGAGTAAATTCTGGAATAGGTGGCTACCATGTCAAGGACCGGATTGTTAATGGCTAGTAGTTTGTGGTTGGATTAAGAGATTACTGTCTATGATTATTTTGGGTTTCATCCGGCAGTTTGTGGGTATGAATCAGTAGCAGTGGCTTGAGCATATTGGTTATTGGATTACTGTGATATCGGAGTGTCAGCTATGACAGAACGATTACTCGGGAATAGGATACTTCATGGTTGATCGAGAGTCACCTGTCCGGATTTATCCGTGTAGCCACATTTGCCGGTATGGGACGGCCTTGACTTGGTCTGATCGTGTGCTCTTTCACCGGTACCACCCGACAGGGAAGATTATGCGTGCGCGCTACCCTGGCCCGGTAGGCGGCGATAGCCTTGTGAGCCCAGTTGAGTTATTTGGATCCAGGTCCCCGTTTGGGACAGTTTGTTTCGCCACGACGGTGGCAGGTGTCACGAGGTGACACAGGGGCCACCCAGGGCAGGACTCCGGGGGAGAATGATTGCCGGTGGTACGATGGGAGAGTCACGGGTCAGGCGGGTTTCGTTGGAGCCGAATGGGATCACGAGGCCAGGTACTCCATGGTGTGGGTAAAGTGCGCAACCTCTGCAGAGTGTAAAAATCTATTCGAATAGCCGCGTCCACGGTATTGGACGGTCCGTCCAGGCCTCACTAGGTGGTCAACCGTAATACTGATAATAATGATGGAAGAACTTATCTGAGTATGGTAGCAGTTGGGCATCATGCCACTGACAAGTCTTGGTAACAATCTTGAGGGTATTCGCTGGATGTTCTTGGAGTGATCACGAGTTGGTCACCAGAGTACAGGGAGAATAGCCTGTTATTGTTATTTTCAACTATCCCTTCGGTAATGATAAACCTTTACCTAATCTTGCTTGCTATGATGTTGTCTTGCCTTAATGCTGATGTTTGTTGTGAGCTTGTGAGTACATTCAAATTACTCACCTGGCGTGTCATGACAGTTTGCAGGTCATGCCATGATTGCTTGCTTGTCGAGGATCCCGAGTTTACGAGCTAGGATACGTGTTCCAGCCAGAGTCCCTGCGGAGTGGAGTCCTTCACCACCGTCGTCGTTCCGCTGCTAGCGTAGAACTACCCTAGGCAGGCGTAGTATTGTCGTGCCGATGTAATCCATGTACCCTTGTAACCTTATCCATGGTAATAAAGAGCTGATTTGTTCTATGCCAGCAGTGCCGTATTCCAGAAGACTTGTCCCTGGGCTGGAATACGGGGCGTTCCGGTCTCCTCTGAGCCGGGGTGCCACATGTGCTTTCCTTGAGCCACCTAGCTTCAAATTTCCTTCCTCCACTCGGTTTCCTTAGTTGCTGCCCATCATAGTATTCTCTATCTAGCAGCAAAGGTCTATGATCTGAGTGTACATGTGCCTCATGTACTAACGCAGCAAGGGGGAACTTTCCAGACCATGCTTCATTACAGACAGCCCGGTCCAATCTTTCACGTATCTGTTGGAAATATGCCCTAGAGGCAATAATAAATTGGTTATTATTATATTTCCTTGTTCATGATAATCGTTTATTATCCATGCTATAATTGTATTGATTGGAAACTCAAATACATGTGTGGGTACATAGACAACACTATGTCCCTAGTATGCCTCTAGTTGACTAGCTCGTTGATCAAAGATAGTTAAGGTTTCCTAGCCATTGACATCAGATGTCATTTGATAACGGGATCACATCATTAGGAGAATGATGTGATGGACAAGACCCAAACTAAGAACGTAGCATTTGATCGTGTCAGTTTATTGCTATTTTTTTCTGCATGTCAAGTATCTGTTCCTATGACCATGAGATCATGCAACTCCCTGACATCGGAGGAGTACCTTGTGTGTATCAAACGTCGCAACGTAACTGGGTGACTATAAAGGTGCTCTACAGGTATCTCCGAGGGTGTCTGTTGGGTTGGCATGGATCAAGACTGGGATTTGTTACTCTGTGTGACGGAGAGGTATCTCAGGGCCCACTCGGTAATACAACATCACAATGAGCCTTGCAAGCAATGTGACTAAAGTGTTAGCCACGAGATCTTGTATTACGGTACGAGTAAAGAGACTTGCCGGTAACGAGATTGAACTAGGTATAGAGATACCGACGATCGAATCTCGGGCAAGTAACATACCGAAGAACAAAGGGAACAGCATACGGGATTAACTGAATCCTTGACATAGAGGCTCGACCGATAAAAGATCTTCGTAGAATATGTAGGAGCCAATATGGGCATCCAGGTCCCGCTATTGGTTATTGATCGTAGAAGTGTCTCGGTCATGTCTACATAGTTCTCGAACCCGCAGGGTCTACACACTTAACGTTTGGTGACGATTAGTATAATTGAGTTATTATGTTGGTGACCGAAAGTTGTTCGGAGTCCCGGATAAGATCCCGGACATGACGAGGATCTCCGGAATAGTCCGGAGGTAAAGATTGATATATGTGATAATAGTGTTTTGATCTCCGGAAAAGTTCCGGAGTTCACCGGAAGGGGTTCCGGATGTTTACCGAAGTGTTCGGGTACAGCAACACTTTATATGGGCCAAAGGGATAAAAGCCCACGAGGTATTGGAAAGTGCAAAAGTAGTTTTGCTGCCGCGTAAGCGGTACTACCGCTTGGTGAAGCGGTACTACCGCCCGAGCGGTACTACCGCTTGTGTGAAGCGGTACTACCGCCCAAGCGGTACTACCGCTTGTGAGCGGTACTACCGCTTGTGCGCGGCTGTGCACGGTTCGGCAGGGATCCGAGTTGGACTCTTTCCCTGCGGGCCAAACCGACCTTGTGCGGGCAAAACCGACCTGGAGGAGGCTTTTACTCCAAGTTTAGACCCCAAGGCTCAACATATAAATAGAGGGGCAGGGCTACCACACCAGAGACATCAAGATTTCCCCAAGCCGTGTGCGGCAACCCTAACCCTCTAGTTCCTCCGTCATAATCTCCGTAGCGCTTGGCGAAGCCCTGCTGAGATTGTTCCTCACCACCATCACCACGCCGTCGTGCTGCTGGAACTCATCTACTACTTCACCGTCGCTCACTGGATCGAGGAGGTGAAGGCGTCATCAAGCCGTACGTGTGTTGAACGCGGAGGTGCCGTCCGTTCGGCACTAGTTCGTGATCGGATCGAGGGACGACTTGCGATTTGGATCGCGGAGACGTTCGACTACATCAACCGCGTTTCTTAAACGCTTCCGCTTAGCGATCTACAAGGGTATGTAGATTCACTCTCCCTCTCGTAGATGCTCATCACCATGGATAGATCTTGTGTGTGCGTAGGAAAATTTTTGTTTCCCATGCAACGTTCCCCAACAGTATCTCGCCTCGCCTCCAAGTGAATATATCTCCAATGAAGTCCATATCATCCAGTGAACAATCCAGGAGACAGTTTCTGAATGCCTGCATCATCTGGCTTGGTCTAGGGTTGCCCCCCTCCTTCTCTGATCCTATGAGGATTTCGTTAAAATCACCTATGACCATCCATGGCGCATTTGATTTTCCCTTTAGATCAGATAAGTATTTCCACGACAAATGTTTCCTGTTCCAAGCTGGTTCCCCATAAAAACAAGTCAAATGCCAATTAACCTCATTATTGGACATGAGTACAGCATCTATGTAGTTCTCAGTCATAAAATTCAATGCCACTCCATCAGAATTATTACAGAAAAGAACTAGTCCTCCCGAATGCCCATCGCTAGCTACAATATAAGCCAGATCAAAAGCCAACTTCACTCAAAGCTCTCCCGCCATGTCTTTATTTAAGTGTGATTCTGAAAGACAAATAACATCCGCCCCAACCCGCCCTTGGAGTTCCAAGAGCTCGCGAACCGCCGTGGCTGCCACCATTCCACGACAGTTCCAAGATAGGAGTTTCATTGCTCCCGGTGGTCCTCCGCCGAGGAGGCCGCCGATACTTAGTTTGATTCAGTTGGGACTGCCGTTCTATCAATATCACGCAACTTCTTCCTGATTGCATTTTTCTGTGGAGTGCTTGAAGGGTCCGAGATCATACTGCCCATGTCAAAATCCCCTTCAAACAGATTATCTTTCTCTGCAACCGCCCGTGAGCTGGGCGTCTCGTTACTGGCTTTCCCGACAAACGGGACAAGTGCATTGTTCACCATTGTACTATCATCAGTTTGATCCGCTGCACTAACGGTTATTGCATTACTGTCAGTTGCAATACGTTTCCCAAGGATATTTTGAGCACCATACATCATCCTCACATCCTGACTCGAGGTCGTGCCATTGCTTTTCTCCTTATCAACATCAGGTTCTTCCCCTTCCTCGGCGCCTGTTTGGAAGGAAGAGTTAAACCGCCAACTTTGAGGATTCAGATTCCCATCATTAGCGTAGCTAGCACCTGCCGCGAACCCGACTTCATTGCGCCCTCGGCCATGCCCAAAACCACGACCATGGCCTCTGCCATGACCGGTGGGGTCTTTTTCCATACCACCCCGACCGCCAGAATTACGGCCTCCCCGGCCACCTCCTTGCCCTCTCCTGGATGCCATAATGAACGACCCCCATTCAAACTTTTCCACGTCATGCTCCCCTGAGCCACATTCTTCATGCCAATGTCCCATAAGACCGCACACATTGCAGAAGGTTGGAAGCTTTTCAAATCTGACCAGGTATTTCACAGTTTCACCCACTTTAGTGATGCCAATAACACGGGTAAGTTTCTTGTTCACATCGAGTTTGACTCGAACTCGAATAAATTCTCCAACATACCCACTTGGTAGGGTTACCTGTACCTCCTCTACCAGGCCAATCCTTTTAGCCAAATTCTCAAGGGCAGATTTTCTTTTTAAAACTCCATCAGGGAGCCCATGAATTTGGCACCAAGTTTCTAACCTGTCCAGTTTGACTTTCTCTGGTTTGGAGAATCCATCGTACTCTGCCAGAATTAGCGCCAGACCACGAAAATCCCACGGGCCCTGATGCATTTCTTTGTTCCAGTCTCCCAGGCAATTGAATTGGATGGTGAATAGGTTGGCGTTGATCCTCCTCCAGACCACAGTTCGTGCTGGATTCCAAGCAGCCTTCATGTTTGCAATCATCGCGCTTTGACTAAATGATTTCTGCGTCAAAAGGTGCCCGATCGCTAGCCACTTTGGCTTGATTTCCTCCACGTCTAATTCCTCTTCCCACACGAGATCATCTTCCTCATCCTCCTACAGGTTCATCTTCTCAATAAGACGACCAGTCTCCTCGATCTGCTGGTTCCACAGACCGTTCCCCGTCTGGAAAGCCGCCGCCATGCTTACCGATCTGAAGGCAAACCCTAAAACCCCCGACCACCAAGGACCCTCACAACAGGGGAGAGGGGGAGGAATGACGGGGGAGGGGAGGGTAGCAGCGAAGCGCGGCAGGCGCTTCGGATAATCAAACTCACGGCAATGCCGCCGGAGGACAAGGGAAACCCTAGTCGCCTAGGGCTACGGTTCACAGATCCTTTGGTTAGGGGAAGAGGGAAAAACTTACGGACATAATTACAACATACGGGCAGAAGCATTAGTGCTTTCAATAGTAGGGATAGATAGCCGGCCTACCTCGCGCAGCGTTGCAGAAAACACGAATCCCGAGCGGTCAACTAGTTGTGGCGCCCAGCTACAATTGACGATTGATGAAGACGAACTTACGAAGCGAACGACAGAATGATCAGACTGATTAGGCCTTGTACACTGCAAGGTGCTTAGAGAAATAAACCAGGCTTTCCTTAAGCACCGGTGCTTATTTGTACATGGTAGATGCTTAATTAGGCACCTCTCCTGTAGAAATAAGCACCGGTGCTTAAGAAAAGTCTGGTTTATTTTTCTAAACACCTCCCCTAAGCACATTGCATTGTACAAGGCCTTATCGTGTGCGCTCGAGTCGCCAAGCCTGGCGACGCTTCACGTGTCGCAAGCAGCAAGCAGCAACTGGACCTAGCTCGTCTCCAGGCCCCCGTGTGTACGGTTTCCTTTAAAAAAAATACTCACCTAATTTTGTTGTTGGGCTATACTACACATACATATCAGATCCTGGCCCCCTTCCAGGCCTGGGCCCTGTGTGGTCGCCCCTCCAGCCATACACCAGGCCGGCCCAGGCGCCAATGCTGCTGCAGGTTAGCTCGGAGCGGGTGGATGGCAGTGGACTAATTTGACATGTGCTTCCCGAAAAATCCTCGATCTGGGGCCATAGCCATCTTCTGGCCATTTTGATATCGGGCCTAGATTTTAGGGAGGGAAGGGGGAGAGGGTGGAGGTGGTGGTCGCGTCGGTGTGGGAGACAGCCATTGTGGTCGCTGCACAGGAGGCCAACATCAAGGGCAGCGGTGGCAACAACTAGTAGATCGGGATCAGGATCAGGCCAACTGCCATCTTGGACAGAGAGAGTAGAAGAAGGAGACTCATCAAAGCGTTCACGTGGCAAAAAAAGTAGTTGATACATCACCCTATCCGGCGGGACTCACCTGTCATAATCGTGATCAAAATCACCTAAGTCGTCAATCAGCGTTTTCTGAAGAAAAAAATAGACATGGAATTAGTGGGTTTTGGCATAAATATGTAAACTTGTGTTTCCTGTCAACCTAGTCTTCGATGTCGACGATTTCCGCAATTCACTTGAGATGATCAAAAGACGTTTGTATCTTGCACAATTTACGATTAATAGAAAGCAAAACTATAATAAGAGGGATGCGGCAGGGGCGTCGAAGAATTTGATGTGAGTGGGTCATTTGAAAGATCTAAAGTGAGACAATATTTTTAATTTGAAGACATATGATAGTCAATTCAAACTATTCAAAAAGGGTGCTAGCGGCCTGTCCTTTTTACAGTTTATGTGTGTACGTATGTGTTGGGCAGAGATGCGTGTGATGGGCAGGGTGGCCTGGCCGAAGGGCCTTTTTCTTTTCTTTTTCTTTTTCTTTTTCTTTTTTTCTGCTTTCTATGTTTTCTCGTATGTGCTTCTTAAAATTAATTCATATGTATTTCTCGTCACATTTTTTGTACTTTTATTTTCACTGTTTTCTTGTTTTCTAAATTATTTCTTTTTTCTCATTTTCTTTTTCTTTTTTCTAACGGTATGATTCTTGTTGTTTTTTGTTTTTCATTTTAAACAATGTTTCTTGTGTTTTCGTTTTTTATACGGTGCACAAATGCCTTTTTTATGGGTGGATGGAGTTTTTTGAACCATGTTAGTGTGTATGTTATTTTGCATGTATGTTTTTTTTTTGCAAAATATTTTGCATGTATGTTACATGTTCTTTTTGTTTGCGTGTGAAAGTATCTTGCTATATTTTTGCTCAAACCACGTTCAGTTGCAAAACTTACCAGGGGCCGCCTCCTGTCGACCCTCACTTTTCAAGCATCAACCTTTTTGTTACCATTTTGTGGGGTTTATAGGAAGAAGACATGAGGTGGAGTACTTCTTAAGATAATCCTATTCAATGCCTACTAGAGATTGCTATTTTAAGAAGTTGTTCCGAAGTGACTCTTCAAGGCTTGAGAGATTGTTAATTTTATTGTGCATGTTACTTCTGTATATTACTAATACAATACTCCTTTACAATAAAATTGACAATCTCTTCATTTCTTTATGTAAGGTGTATTATTTTCGGTACGGTGACCAAGGCTCATAATTTTACACATGTTAGGACAAAATTAATCTTGGCTAAATCATTGATTAACAAGAATTAAATCATTTAGGCTAGGAAAGTAAAAGCTACATGTAGTCGGGAGACAGATACTTTTCTTTTTTCTCTTTACAAGAAGACATGCATGCAATCAAGGGGGAGATACTTTCCTTTTTTAAGGCTAACGACGGAATCACGAGGAATTAGAAGAAATGAGCTTACATTGTGAAATTTTATATGAAAACAAGTACAACTTATATAAAGGAACAGAAGGGGTATTTTGTAGTCTACTAGGGATCTGCGGTACTTTTATAGCAGCAAATAAATAATGAATCCAATGTGATTGATTTACTTACTATACCTAAATGATTACATATATTGTATCTTGTGGATTAATTGTTGGTCGACTAGGTGTAGTTGATTTTTCATTTCGATACACACTTATCTATTTACATAACGTGGTTCAGTTTCATTTTGTGGCTAACCACGTGAACGTATGGACGTTCAAACCGCTGCTGCTGGTACTGCCAACACAGAAAGTAGCAGTGGAGACAACGATAAATGGCTGCAGAGACCGAGCTCTTGGTATTTTTTTCAGCCGAAATACTATTTTCACACACTGAAAAAATCTGAAAAAAGTATATACATAGATGTGTATTTATAATACACACGTATAAATTTTCACGAACACATATGCTCTCATGCAACGTATACAAAAAAGACAAATACACAGATTAAAGTGGGCTTTATCTTTGTTGTATTTGGGCCAGATATTTATCTTTTTTGTGTAGCATGCAAACAGTCGAATTACCTGATGAAACTTTTTACATACTTGACTACCATGCATATGTATTCATATAAAAAAATTGATATTTTTTGAAAAAATTTAGTATATCTTGATTTTTTTTTTTGGTAAACCGGGCTCCATGGAGCCCAGTCTCTGCGACGCCGCACTCTGGAGACAATGACCTTTTGGACGAAGAAGACAGTGACTTCTTGCAAGGTACTAACTTGATTCATGAGGACTGCTACCGTAACCCACAGAGTTTTCCAAGTTTTCTAGCTTAATTAATGTTGTGAAATTTCTCCCAGGAGTATTTCTGAACATCTTAATGTGGTGAGAAGATTTTGATGGGAAGGTCCCTGACCCTGCCATTTTGAAACCAAGGCCCATTTGGACTGGCAAACAAGTTTTCAACTTGATTATCCCAAGCAAATCAGTTTAATTAGATTTTCGGCTTGGCATGACGCTGATGCTGAAAAAGAAAATGGACATATTACTCCGAGCTATACTATGGATGGTCCGGATAGAGAAGGGAGAGCTTCTATCTGGTATACTTTGCAAAAAAAAAACACTTGGGACATCAATGGGATGGGATGTCTTATTCACTTAGGACAATGCAACTTTTACAAATATTTTACATACATGTGCTCTATAAAGTGATTGCAAAATGTCTCGCAACAGGTTGAGACCAATTCTTGGGGATATTATCTCAGTGAACCAGAGTGCGTTCGTGCCTGGTAGATTGATCACAGATTATGCACTGGTGGCATTCGAGTGCTTTCACTTTATTGAGCATAACAAGAATACAGGGAAGAATTTTTGTGCTTATAAGATTGACTTGTCAAAGGCCTATGATCGCGTGCACTGGGGCTTCTTAGAGAAGGCGATGAAAGGTTTAGGTTTCGCTCACCGTTGGGTCAGTTGGATAATGTCATGTGTATCATCGGTGAGTTACTCGGTAAAATTAAATGGAACCTTACTGGAATCGTTCACCCCAACACGCAGCCTACGACAAGGAGACCCCTTCTCGCCATTTCTATTCCTGTTCGTAGCAGATGGGCTGTCAGCTTTATTACAAAAGGAGATCACTGATAACAATATCACTCCCCTTAAGGTGTGTCGGGGAGCGCCGGGTATTTCACATATGTTGTTTGCTCACGACACCCTTCTCTTCTTTAAAGCGGATGTTGTTCAGGCCACACGCATGCAGCAAGTCATCAATGCATATGTGCAAGGTACGGGCCAGCTCGTTAACTTTGAAAAATGTTCTCTAATGTTCAGCAAAGCTTGTCCCACTGCAACTCGGGAAGAGATTAAGGCTGTTTTGAATGTGTCACAATCTGAGTTTGAACCCAAATATCTAGGCCTCCCAACACCAGAGGGGAGGATGCATCGTGGCAAATTCCAATGTGTGCAAGGAAAATTGCTAAAAATAATTATGCTATGGGGAGATGTTTCGTCTGGTGGTAAGGAAGTGTTGACACTAGTGCAGAAAAGCCTAGCTATGGCGTGGCAAAAAGGGACCTGCTGGCGTGGACCCTCGACGTCACCAATATGGCGCCAGTGTAGAATTTAGTGGTGGCGTTGGAGACGATGCCAACAGTATTTTGAATAACTGTTGGCATTGGACAGAGTTGCACGCTGGCACTGTCATATTTAGCTAATAAAAAAATACAATCTGCACAAAAGATACTGTGTTGGAAATATGCCCTAGAGGCAATAATAAATTAGTTATTATCATATTTCCTTGTTCATGATAATCGTTTATTATCCATGCTAGAATTGTATTGATCGGAAACTCAGATACATGTGTGGATACATAGACAACACCATGTCCCTAGTATGCCTCTAATAGACTAGCTCATTGATCAAAGATGGTCAAGGTTTCCTGGCCATAGACATAAGATGTCATTTGATAACGGGATCACATCATTAGGAGAATGATGTGATGGACAAGACCCAAACTATAAACATAGCATATGATCGTGTCAGTTTATTGCTATAGTTTTCTGCATGTCAAGTATCTGTTCCTATGACCATGAGATCATGCAACTCACTGACACCGGAGGAGTACCTTGTGTGCATCAAACGTCGCAACGTAACTGGGTGACTATAAAGGTGCTCTACAGGTATCTCCGAGGGTGTCTGTTGAGTAGGCATGGATGAAGACTGGGATTTGTTACTCCGTGTGATGGAGAGGTATCTCAGGGCCCACTCGGTAATACAACATCACAATGAGCCTTGCAAGCAAAGTGACTAAAGAGTTAGCCACGGGATCTTGTATTACGGAACGAGTAAAGAGACTTGCCGGTAACGAGATTGAACTATGTATAGAGATACCGACGATCGAATCTCGGGCAAATAACATACCGAAGAACAAAGGGAACAACATACGGGATTAACTGAATCCTTGACATAGAGGTTCAACCGATAAAGATCTTCGTAGAGGTGTCTCAGTCATGTCTACATAGTTCTCGAACCCGCAGGGTCTGCACACTTAACGTTCGGTGACGTTTCAGTAGTATTGAGTTATGTATGTTGGTGACCGAAGGTTGTTCGGAGTCTCGGATGATATCCCGGACGTCACGACGAGCTCCGGAATGGTCTGGAGGTAAAGATTGATATATAGGAAGTCCTGTTTTGGTCACCGGAAAAGTTTCGGGTACTTCGGTAGTGTACCGGGAGTGCCGGGAGGGTTCCGGGGGACCACCGGGAGGGGCCACCCACACCGGGAGGCCACATGGGCCTGAGGGGTGGTGCACCAGCCCTTAGTGGGCTGGGCAAACCAGCCCCAATAGGCCCATGCGGCTAGAGTGGAAGGAAAGGAAAAAAACCCCAAGGTGGGGAAGGATTCCAAGTAGGATTGGAATCCTACTTGGAGTAGGATTGGAGGTGGACTGCTCCACCTCCTCTCCACTTCGGCCGACCCAAGGGGCAACCCTAGGGCTGCCTCCTCCTCCCTCCCTCCTATATATACTAGAGGATTTCGAGGGCAGCCCTAACCCTAATTGCCACGTGCTGCCCTCTTCTTCCTCTAGATCGTTTCTCCTCTAGATTAGTTCTGCGGTGCTTAGGCGAAGCCCTGCCGGATTAGTTCACCACCACCGCCACCATGCCATTGTGCTGCCGGAGACACTACAAGAAATATGCTAACTTGCGACCATCAATATTGGTCACTAAATGGTCATTGTTTTTCATTTGCGACCTTTTTGTGACCAAAAACAGTTCGTCAAAAGCTGACCGTTTTAATGAAACTTAACGACCAAACTAAAAGGTCATTGGTCCTAGGACCAATTGTTTTCGTCGCTGGTTGTCTGCCCAGGCCACGTCGGATCCAACGTGGCAAGCTGACGTGGCAAAATTGCGACCAATTGGATTGGTCGTTGACCAGAATCAGCCCGGTCCGGTTCAATGCTTCACATGGGCCAAGCCCAACAATTCGGCTTATTTATATGTTTTTCTTGTCAATTTTTGGTCAGCTTCATGGGCCAAGCCCAACATGGCAGCCTTTTTATTTGTGGGTCGTGGCCTTTTTGTCTCAACAGTTTCATTTTCATTTTTTTATAAAATTGGTCCACTAGTCAAATGGGTCCTAGTTGTCAGGTTCTAGTAACTGGGTCCCATCTATCAGGCTCATTTTCTTCATATTTCAACCAGTGTTTAAATTGGCAGAGACACATGACACACATGATATTTCAAATAAGAGCAATCAGATCAAGTAATACAATGGCAATCACAGTACCAAGCTCTATTCGTGCCAATACATATGAGCAACAAGTGTAACGAGCTCTACAAGTGTAATACAATACTTTACAAACTCTACAAGCTTTACAAGCTGATGTCATGAACAACATGCCGGACTCGCTGGACGACCATAGTCAGGTGAACAACATGCCGGACTCGCTGGACGACCAAGTCAAGGCTGGGAACAAACAAAATGACAACATGCCTTGCTCGGTCTCCCTGTTACATGGATCAGCAGAGAAGAATCAGAAAAACTGGGGCAAATATATTATGAACAGGACATTCAAGAAAATGACAGTTATTTAGAATGATGACACAAATTGAGCTAGTACCATGCTTTTTGTTCTCCAGCTAGTTAAAATGAGATACCCATTCATACAAGAAAACAGAGACACAATATGAATACACATGGCTCAAGTGCAGGTCCTCCAATAAACTTCATTGCAACACATTGCGCCTAAAACAAAATACCATTCTACTACCACGACCATCCATTCAACTGGCAAGATCTAACAATACTAGTTAGCGCATGCATACTAACATCACAAAGGCATGAGAGAATAAAGGGAACCAAGAGAGATACATGTGGATGATAGCGTCGATGATGATCTGGATTGAGTTAGCATTGGTGAGGAGGTAGATGATCTCCATAGTCTGCTTGATGATGCGCACGGCCATGATATTCTTGCCGATGTTGCACCCGTTCGCTCGATCATGGGTACAAATGCATCCAAGTAGAACAAAACCACCATCATTAACCCACAGCTTCAAGTACAAGCAAGTATATATCAAGTGATAGTGAAAACAAGTTGAGAAAAACACTGAAAATAATTATTACGTCATGTAGAGCTCGAACTGAATAAACATGTGCATGCCAAGTTGAAATACTACAAAGAAAGCACTCATAGGTAGCAGTACATACAAAGCTAACTGAACTTCTATGCACACATTTAGATAGAAACAAGGGCTTGAACTATACACATTAATTAGAACAGGATTGCAAAACACCAATATAAGCTAGAATTGACAATTACACAGCAGGATTCAATTCGTCTTGCCCATATACAGCAACCAACAGATATCTAACATCATTATTTTACCGCAAAAGATCGGCCCATAGCAATAGAAGCACAGAATTTAAGCCTGCAAGCACATTATAGCAGGTAGTAATAGAAGCACAAAATTTAAGCTTGCAAGCACATTATAGCAGGTAGGGAAGTGGGAAGATGAACTAATTTAGATGCCAATTGATATCATATGCAACTCTTGTTTTGCTCTAGCCCAGCCACAAGATCATAAAATAAATCAGAAGCATCTGGTGCATTTGGTATATAATGAAGCAACTTCCTGAACAAACAGAAGTTCTGCATCTTCACATCCCAATTGAGGGGATTTGTGGGATAACCTACCCTAAGGAGCTCCCCATGGGATCTTCTCCATGGTCGGCCCCCTTCTTTAAACAAAACCAGATTAGCCTCTTCACGAACCTGGAAAAAAACGCACGCACGCATCAAATTGGGAGAGACAAGAGGAAGGAGAAACGAAGGGGAGGAGGAGGGATGCATACCTTGCTGTGCTGCGGATCACGAGCTGGGGTTTCACGCGCGAGGGGCTGGATGATGGGGTTGTGCTACTTCTTGAGCTTGCGTTGGTTTTTCCTTGAAGAGGAAAGGGTGATGCAGCAAACTAGATAAGTATTTCCCTCAGTTGTTGAGAACCAAGGTATCAATCCAGTAGGAGGTACAAGCAAGGCCCCAATTTATGCACCTACACAAACAATCAAACACTTGCACCCAACGCTATAAAGGGGTTGTCAATTCCTTCACGGTTACTTGCAAGGATGAGATCTGATAGAGATAGATATAAAAGATTACTAGAAGTAAAACTAAATAAAAGTAAATAAAATCGCAGCAAGGTATTTTTGGTATTTTTGGTTTATAGATCTGAAAATATAATATGGAAAATAGACCCGGGGGCCATAGGTTTCACTAGAGGCTTCTCTCTTGAAGGAAAATAATATGGTGGGTGAACAAATTACTGTCGAGCAATTGATAGAAAAGCGCATAGTTATGACAATATCCAAGGTAATGATTATGCATATAGGCATCACGTCAGTATCAAGTAGACCGAAACGATTCTGCATCTACTACTATTACTCCACACATCGACCGACTCCTGCCTGCATCTAGAGTATTAAGTTCATGAAGAACAGAGTAACGCATTAAGTAAGATGACATGATGTAGAGGGATAAACTCAAGCAATATGATGAAAACCTCATCTTTTTATCCTTGATGGCAACAATACAAATACGTGCCTCGCTACCCCTACTTTGTCACTGGGTGAGGACACCGCAAGATTGAACCAAAAAACTAAGCACTTCTCCCATTGCAAGAATTCCCAATCTAGTTGGCCAAACCAAACCAATAACTCAAAGAGACTTGCAAAGATATGAAATCATGCATATAAGAATTCAGAGAAGATTCAAATAATATTCATAGATAATCTGATCATAAACCCATAATTCATCGGATCTCGACAAACACACCGCAAAAGAGTATTACATCGGATAGATCTCCATGAAGATCATGGAGAACATGGTATTGAAGAACATAGAGAGAGAAGAAGCCATCTAGCTTCTAGCTATGGACCCGAAGGTCTAAGGTGAACTACTCACGCATCATCGGAAGGGCAATGGTGTTGATGTAGATGCCCTCCGTGATCGAATCCCCCTCCGGCAGATTACCGGAAAAGGCCCCAAGATGGGATCTCACGGGAACAGAGGCTTGCGGCGGCGGAAAAGTATTATCGTGGCTCTTTTTGGTATTGGGGGAATATTTCTGAATTTATTTGCGGAGAATTAGGGTTGGAGGAGCTACGGGGGGCCCACAAGCCAGGGGGGCCCCCAGGGCCGCGCCCTGGTGGCTTGTGGCCCACCCGTAGGTCTTCTGGCCTCTTCTCCAAGTCTCATGGGTTCCTTCTGGTCCAAGAAAAATCATCGTAGAATTTTATTCCGTTTGGACTCCATTTGATATTCCTTTTCTGCAATACTCAAAAACAAGGAAAAAACAGAAACTGGCACTAGGCACTAGGTTAATAGGTAGTCCCAAAAATAATATAAAATAGCATATTAATGCATATAAAACATCCAAAACAGATAATATAATAGCATGGAACAATCAAAAATTATAGATACGTTGGAGACGTATCAGCATCCCCAAGCTTAATTCCTTCTCGTCCTCGAGTAGGTAAATGATAGAAACAGAATTTTTGACGTGGAATGCTACCTAACATATTTATCCATGTAATATTCTTTATTGTGGCATGAATGTTCAGATCCATAAGACTCAAAACAAAAGCTTAATGTTGACATAAAAACAATAATACTTCAAGCATACTAACAAAGCAATCGTGTCTCTTCAAAATAACATGGCCAAAGAAAGTTATCCCTACAAAATCATATGGTTTGGCTATGCTCCATCTTCCCCACACAAAGTATTTAAGTCATGCACAACCCCGATGAAAAGTCAAGCAATTGTTTCACACCTTTTATGTTCTCAAACCTTTTCAACTTTCACGCAATACATGAGCGTGAGCCATGGATATAGCACTATAGGTGGAATAGAATATGGTGGAGGTTGTGAGGACAAAGAGAAGATAGTCTCACATCAACTAGGCGTATCAACGGGCTATGGAGATCCCCATTAATAGATATCAATGTGAGTGAGTAGGAATTGCCATGCAACGGATGCACTAGAGCTATAAGTGTGTGAAAGCTCAAAAATAAACTAAGTGGGTGTGCATCCAACTTGCTTGCTCAAGAAGAACTAGGGCAATTTGAGGAAGCCTATCATTGGAATATACAAGCCAAGTTATATAACGAAAAATTCCCACTAGTATATGAAAGTGACAAAATAGGAGACTCTATATCTTGAAGATCATGGTGCTACTTTGAAGCACAAGTGTGGAAAAAGATAGTAGCATTGTCCCTTCTCTCTTTTCTCTCATTTTTTTTATTTTTTTATTTTTGGTGGGCATCTTTGGCCTCTCTTTTTTTATTTGGGCTTCATTGGCCTCTTTTATTATTTTTAAAGTCCGGAGCCTCATCCCAACTTGTGAGGGAATCATAGCTTCCATCATCCTTTCCTCACATGGGACAATGCTCTAATAATGATGATCATCACACTTTTCTTTACTTACAACTCAAGAATTACAACTCGATACCTAGAACAAAATATGAATCTATATGAATGCCTCCGGCGGAGTACCGGGATGTGCAACGATCTAGCATAGGAAATGACATCAAAAAATGGACAAGCCATGAAAACATCATGCTAGCTATCTTACGATCATGCATGCAAAGCAATATGACAAGGATGGTGCGTGTCATAATAAACGGAACGGTGGAATTTGCATGGCAATATTTCTCGGAATGGCTATGGAAATGCCATAATAGGTAGGTATGGTGGCTGTTTTGAGTAAGGGTATATGGTGGGTTTTATGCACCAGTGAAAGTTGCGCGGTACTAGAGAGGCTAGCAAAGGTGGAAGGGTGAGAGTGCGTATAATCCATGGACTCACATTAGTCATAAAGAATTCATATACTTATTGCAAAAGTCTATTAGTTATCGAAGCAAAGTATTAGACGCATGCTCCTAGGGGAGAGGTTGGTAGGAGTTAACCATCGCGCGCTCCCAACCCCCACACAAAGGATGACAATCAATAAACAAAGCATGCTCCGACTTCGTTACATAACGGTTCACCATACGTGCATGCTACGGGAATCACAAACTTTTAACACAAGTATTTCTACCAATCCACAATTACTCACTAGCATGACTCTAATATCATCACCTTTATATCTCAAAACTATATGCAAGGAATCAAACTTCTCATAGTATTCAATGCACTTTATATGAAAGTTTTTATTATATCCCTCTTGGATGCCCATTATATTAGGACTAAATTCATAACCTAAACCAATTACCATGCTGTTTAAAGACTCTCAAAATAATATAAGCGAGATACGAGAGTTCAATTATTTCTATAAAATAAAACACCACCGTGCTCTAAAAAGATATAAGTGAAGCACTAGAGCAAAATTGCCTAGCTCAAAAGATATAAGTGAAGCACATAGAGTATTCTAATAAATTCACGACTCATGCGTGTCTCTCTCAAAAGTTGTTTGCAGAAAGGATGATTGTGGCAAACTAAAAAGCAAAGACTCATATCATACAAGACGCTCCAAGCAAAACACATATCATATGATGAATAAAAATATAGCCTCAAGTAAATTTACCGATGGATAGAAGACGAAAGAGGGGATGCCTTACGGGGCATCCCAAAGCTTAGGCTCTTTGGTATCCTTGAATATTCCTTGGGGTGCCTTGGGCATCCCCAAGCTTAGGCTCTTGCCACTCCTTATTCCATAGTCCATCAAATCTTTACCCAAAACTTGAAAACTTCACAACACAAAACTCAACAGAAAACTCGTGAGATCCGTTAGTATAAGAAAAATAAATCACCACTTTAGGTACTGTTGTGAACTTATTCTTTATTTATATTGGTGTAATATCTACTGTATTCCAACTTCTCCATGGTTCATACCCCCCGATACAACCCATAGATACATCAAAATAAGCAAACAACACAAAGAAAACGGAATCTGTCTAAATCAGAACAGTCTGTAGCAATCTGTAAACTTCGTATACTTCTGTAACTCCAAAAATTCTGAAAAATTAGGAAAATCTGGGAAATTTGTATATCAATCTTGTGTAAAAATTTCAGACTCATTCTTCATTCTGGCGAATTTATAAAATTCCTGGACTGAGCGAAAAAGTTTCTGTTTTTCAGCAAGATCAAATCAACAATCACCGTAGAACATCCCAAAGGTCTTACTTGGCTCAAACACTAATTAAAACACCAAAACACTATTACTACAGAGGTAATAATGTGTAAATCACTCAGTAACAGGAACAAAAAACAAAAACATAAAAATAAAATTGGGTTGCCTCCCAACAAGCGCTATTGTTTAACGCCCCTAGCTAGGCATAACACAATAGATCTAGGTATTGTCATCTTTGGTATGCAATCCATAAGTAGCTCTCAAAATAGATTCATAAGGTAATTTTATTTTCATACTAGGAAAGTGTTCCATGCCTTTCCTTAACGGAAATTGGAATCTAATGTTTCCTTCTTTCATATCAATAATTGCACCGATCGTTCTAAGGAAAGGTCTACCAAGAATAATAGGACATGTAGGATTGCAATCTATATCAAGAACAATGAAATCTACGGGAACATAATTCCTATTTGCAACAATAAGAACATCATTAATCCTTCCCATAGGTTTCTTAATAGTGGAATCCGCTAGATGCAAATTTAAAGAGCAATCATCAAGTTCATGGAAACCTAGTACATCACATAAAGTTTTCGGAATCGTGGAAACACTAGCACCCAAATCACACAAAGCATGGCACTCATAATCTTTAATTTTAATCTTCATAGTAGGCTCCCACTCATCATAAAGCTTTCTAGGTATAGAAACTTCCAACTCAAGTTTTTCTTCAAAAGGTTTCATCATAGCATCAACGATGTCTTTAGTAAAAGCTTTATTTTGATTATAAGCATGAGGAGAATTCAACATGGATTGCAACAGGGAAAGACAATCAATCAAAGAACAGCTATCATAATTAAAGTCCTTGAAATCCAAAAGAGTGGGTTCATTGCTATTTAAAGTTTTGACCTCTTCGATCCCACTTTTATCAATTTTAGCATTAAGATCTATAAACTCTGAATCATTGGGGCGACTTTTAACTAAAGTTGACTTATCTCCAGTCCCATATTTATCAAGATTTATATTAGTAAACAAAGATTAAATAGGAGTCACATCAATCACTTTAAGATCTTCATCATTATTATCACGAGAACACACTTTTTCAAGCCATTCACGCTTAGCACGCATTCTAGCGGTTCTTTCCTTACACTCATCAATAGAAGTTCTCATAGCTTTTAAAGACTCATTAATATCACGCTTGGGTGGAGTAGATATAATTTTCAAAGAATCAATCTCAAGTGAAATTCTATCAACGTTCCTAGCCAAATCATCAATCTTGAGCAATTTTTCTTCAATCGAAGCATTGAAACCTTTTGCGAACTAATAAATTCTTTAATATTATTCTCAAGATCAGAGGCATCTTATTATAATTTCCACAAGGATTGTTGTAGGAATTACCATAATTATTAGAGGAATTACTAGGAAACGGCCTAGGGTTGAAATTACCTCTATACGCGTTATTACCAAAATTGTTCCTACCAACAAAATTCACATCCATAGATTCATTATTATTCCCAATCAAAGAAGACAAAGGCATATCATTAGGATCAATAGGAGCACTCTTACTAGGAAACAATTTCATTAATTCATCCATCTTTTCACTCAAAGTATTTATTTCTTCAATAGCATGCACTTTTTTACTAGTAGGAGATCTTTCGGTATGCCATTGAGAGTAATTTGCCATAATATTATCTATGAGTTTAGTAGCTTCTCCTAATGTGATTTCCATAAAAGTACCACCCGCGGCAGAATCTAAAAGATTCCTAGATGCAAAATTCAATCCCGCATAAAATTTTTGTATAATCATCCATAAACTCAAACCATGTGCGGGGCAATTTCTAATCATTACTTTCATCCTCTCCCAAGATTGTGCAACATGCTCATGATCAAGTTGCTTAAAATTCATTATATCATTCCTAAGGGAGATGATCTTAGCGGGCGGAAAGTACTTGGAAATAAAAGCATCTTTACACTTATTCCATGAATCAATACTATTTTTAGGCAAAGATGAAACCAAGTTTTAGCATGATCTCGTAGTGAGAATGGAAATAACTTCAATTTAACAATATAATTATCCACATCTTTCTTCGTTTGCATGTCACACAACTCAATGATGTCTACTACGCAACCTTCTTCTTGTAGACTCGTGTTGGGCCTCCAAGCGCAGAGTTTTGTAGGACAGTAGCAAATTCCCCTCAAGTGGATGACCTAAGGTTTATCAATCCGTGGGAGGTGTAGGATGAAGATGGTCTCTCTCAAGCAACCCTGCAATCAAATAACAAAGAGTCTCTTGTGTCCCCAACACACCCAATACAATGGTAAATTGTATAGGTGCACTAGTTCGGCGAAGAGATGGTGATACAAGTGTAATATGGATAGTAGATATAGGTTTTCGTAATCTCAAAATATAAAAACAGCAAGGTAACTAATGGTAAAAGTGAGCACAAATGGTATTGCAATGCTTAGAAACAAGGCCTAGGGTTCATATTTCACTAGTGCAAGTTCTCTCAACAATACTGACATAGTTGAATCATATGTAAATCCCTCACGTGCGACAAAGAGTTCACTCCAAAGTCACAAATAGCGGAGAACAAACGAAGAAATTATTGTAGGGTACGAAACCACCTCAAAGTTATCTTTTCCGATCAATCTTATGAGCTATCCCTATAAGTGTCACGAACAGCCCTAGAGTTCGTACTAAAATAACACCTTAAGATACACATCAACCAAAACCCTAATGTCACCTAGATACTCCAATGTCACCATGAGTACCCATAGGCTTGATTATACGATATGCATCACACAATTTCAGATTCATCATGTTCAATCCAACACAAAGAACTTCAAAGAGTGCCCCAAAGTTTCTACCGGAGAGTCAAGACGAAAACATGTGCCAACCCCTATGCATATATTCCCAAGGTCACGGAACCCGCAAGTTGATCACCAAAACATACATCAAGTGGATCAATAGAACATCCCATTGTCACCACGGATATCCCATCGCAAGACATACATCAAGTGTTCTCAAATCCTTTAAAGACTCAATCCGATAAGAAAACTTCAAAGGGAAAACTCAATTCATCACAAGAAGATAGAGAGGGGAAAACTTCATATGTTTCATCTATATTAATAAAGCTCGCGGTACATCAAGATCGTGTCATCTCAAGAACACGAGAGAGAGAGAGAGATCAAACACATAGCTACTGGTACATACCCTCAGCCCCGAGGGTGAACTACTCCCTCCTCGTCATGGAGACCGACGGGAAGATGAAGATGGCCTCCGGTGATGGTTTCCCCCTCCGGCAGGGTGCCGGGACGGGCTCCCGATTGGTTTTTCGTGGCTATAGAGGCTTGCGGCGGTGGAACTCCCGATCTAGGTTTCTTTCTGGAGTTTTCTCGATTTATAGGAGTACTTGGCGTTGGAATCACGTCAGGGTGGTGATCGAGGGGCCCACAAGCCAGGGGGCGCGCCCTAGGGGGGCGCGCCCCCTAGGCTTGTGGCCTCCTTGGGACTCCTCTCCGGTATCTTTTTGCTCCAGTATTTTTTATATTTTCCAAAAATATTCTCCGTAAATTTTCAGCCCGTTCCGAGAACTTTTATTTCTGCACAAAAACAACACCACGGTAGTTCTGCTGAAAACAACGTCAGTCCGGGTTAGTTCTAATAAAATCATACCAAAATCATATAAAATTATTGTAAACATGGCATGAATACTTCATAAATTATAGATACGTTGGAGACGTATCACTCAACGAAAGTATTTAGATGGGATGCGGCATCTTCACTAGGAAGGACGGAAAATTGTTCTTTCATAACAAGATTAAGCAAAGCGGCATTAATTTCATAAGATTCCGCACTAGTGGCGGGAGCAATCGGCGTACTAATAAAATCATTATTATTAGTATTGGAGAAGTCACACAATTTGGTATTCTCAGACATCGTGACAAAGCAAGCAATCTAGCACACAAGCAAACAAAAAGCAAACGAAAAGGCGAACTGAAGAAGGGCGAATAAAAAGGCAAATCTTTTTGGTTTTTTTCTGAAAATCATTTTAGAAGTGGGGGAGAGGAAAACAAGAGGCAAATGGCAAATAATGTAAATGCAAGAGATGAGTTTGTGATGGGTTCTTGGTAGGCTTGATGTAGACTTGCTATGTATACACCCCGGCAACGGCGCCAGAAATCCTTCTTGCTACTTCTTGAGCTTGCGTTGGTTTTCCCTTGAAGAGGAAAGGGTGATGCAGCAAAGTAGATAAGTATTTCCCTCAGTTGTTGAGAACCAAGGTATCTATCCAGTAGGAGGTACAAGCAAGGCCCCAATTTATGCACCTACACAAACAATCAAACACTTGCACCCAACGCTATAAAGGGGTTGTCAATCCCTTCACGATTACTTGCAAGGATGAGATCTGATAGAGATAGATATAAAAGATTACTAGAAGTAAAACTAAATAAAAGTAAATAAAATTGCAGCAAGGTATTTTTGGTTTATAGATCTGACAATATAATATGGAAAATAGACCCGGGGGCCATAGGTTTCACTAGAGGCTTCTCTCTTGAAGGAAAATAATACGGTGGGTGAACAAATTACTGTCGAGCAATTGATAGAAAAGCGCATAGTTATGACGATATCCATGGCAATGATTATGCATATAGGCATCGGGTCCACATCAAGTAGACCGAAATGATTCTGCATCTACTACTATTACTCCACACATCGACCGACTCCTGCCTTCATCTAGAGTATTAAGTTCATGAAGAACAGAGTAACGCATTAAGTAAGATGACATGATGTAGAGGGATAAACTCAAGCAATATGATGAAAACCCCATATTTTTATCCTTGATGGCAACAATACAAATACGTGCCTCACTACCCCTACTTTGTCACTGGGTGAGGACACCGCAAGATTGAACCCAAAAACTAAGCACTTCTCCCATTGCAAGAATTACCAATCTAGTTGGCCAAACCAAACCAATAACTCGAAGAGACTTGCAAAGATATGAAATCATGCATATAAGAATTCAGAGAAGATTCAAATAATATTCATAGACAATCTGATCATAAACCCACAATTCATCGGATTTCGACAAACACACCGCAAAAGAGTATTACATCGGATAGATCTCCATGAAGATCATGGAGAACATGGTATTGAAGAACATAGAGAGAGAAGAAGCCATCTAGCTACTAGCTATGGACCCGAAGGTCTAAGGTGAACTACTCACGCATCATCGAAAGGGCAATGGTGTTGATGTAGATGCCCTCCGTGATCGAATCCCCCTCCGGCAGATTACCGGAAAAGGCCCCAAGATGGGATCTCACGGGAACACAGGCTTGCGGTGGTGGAAAAGTATTATCATGGCTCTTTTTGGTATTCAGGGAATATTTCTGAATTTATAGGTGGAGAATTAGGGTTGGAGGAGCTACGGGAGGCCCACAAGCCAGGGGGGCGCCCCCCCAGGGTCGCGCCCTGGTGGCTTGTGGCCCACCCATAGGTATTCTGGCCTCTTCTCCAAGTCTCCTGGGTTCCTTTTGGTCCAAGAAAAATCATCGTCGAATTTTATTCCGTTTGGACTCCGTTTGATATTCCTCTTCTGCAATACTCAAAAACAAGGAAAAAACAGAAACGGGCACTAGGCACTAGGTTAATAGGTTAGTCCCAAAAATAATATAAAATAGCATATTAATGCATATAAAACATCCAAAACAGATAATATAATAGCATGGAACAATCAAAAATTATAGATACGTTGGAGACGTATCAGGTTGGCGTAGCGGAATAGCAGCACCTCCGCTGTGTATGCCAACGCCGGCCAATCCATTAGTGCGGGTCGAGATCACCACCACCAGACCTTCAACAGGGAAGGCCAGACCATAGGCTCTGCCGAAGAAGGGTTCAGCAATGCCGCGCATGCCCCACGGTTGCGTTTCCATGCCACCACATACGGAATTCTCCTGGTGGAACAACAACATTTTTCATAAGATTTCAACAGGAGCAATATTGGAAATTCATCAAAAGAACTTATCAAAGTTTGTTGATAGTGGCATTGTGAACTTTCCAAATGTGGATTCAGCAAATGGATAGCGAGTTCACTTGTTAATTGGCTAGTTGAGTTCTACTGATTACCAAAAGAACACCTAAAACTGTGCTGCTATATGCACCAACAATGTATACGGCTGGGAGGCTGCTAATTAGTTGTTTTTCTCTCCTACTAGGTGGTTTTGCCCCAAATTAGGGAGAAGCAAAAAGGTTGCAGGATTAACAATTTTTCTCAAAGGTCAGGCATGACTTGCTAAGAAAAAGGGGTGCTGATGGTAAAAGGGGCAAGCAAGGTTCCTCTCGAGATCCACATGGTACTACCAACTAGCAGTAAACTGCAATATCCTAAACAGTGCGAGAAAACTCAAACTGAATCAATAATTCCAGCAGAACTCAAAGCAAGTTGTAGAAATAAGCAAAGAACATTTGTAGAAATAAGGAAGTGAATCTTGGGAGGGAGAAGGATTGGACCTGAATCGATGAGAGGTCGCGGCCGTAGAACATGATGGGTGGCTCGGGGACGAGCATGCCGGTGTTGGGGTCGCGGGCGGGGCGCCTCATGGAGCGGCAGGCGTGGCCGTCGCGGAAGCAGGCTCTGATGATGGTCCAGTACTCCGGGTCGGCGACGTGGTTGCGGAGCCATCCGTTGTAGTCGGAGAGCTGGTACTCGAGGAAGCGGCGGATCGTGACCACCTGGCCCTCCCCGCGGTCGGTGACGGCGAAGGCAAAGACGATGAAGAAGAGCAGCGCGAAGACGATGAAGAACATGGCGAAGAGGTAGATGCAGAGCAGCCAGGTCTGGCGGTAGCAGGCGTCGGCGAAGCCCATGAGGGAGACGACCATGACGGCGAGCCCGATGATGATGATGGGCCACTGCAGGAAGCGGATGCAGTCGGTCGTGTTGGCCCACGATGCCAGCCAGATTCCGCCCGCCAGCACCGGGATCGACGCCAGGAAGGTGATGAAGTTCACCACCCCCAGGATCTTCGACCCGCCATCCCATCCATGGCGTTCTGGTGCTTGAACGACGATGGATCTAAGAGGGAGAGGGAACATGGTGAGGAAGAGAGGGAGGGATGTGACGAGGATGAGTGGAGGGACTCACCGGATCGCTGGAACAAACGTCAGAGCCACGCCGACAACGCCGAGGATGAGTGGCAGCAGGAGGATGCGCCCGTCGGATCCCGTCGACGCCGTCGTCGTCCTGGTTGCCGGAGAGCTGTGGCCAGCATGGGGTAAAGCCACCGCAAACCCTAAATAGTGCTCGATCTGCTGTGGGATAGGACGGGGTGGTGCGGGAGGTGGCAGGGGCTAGGGGCGACGGTTGCGGCGAGGTGCTAGAGGCGGCGGCGGTGACCTAGATCGGGGAGAAGGAGAGAATGGGAGAGGGGAGGTGACGGCGTTCTCGGGAAGGAAGGGGTCGAGGGAGGAGACAGAGGGTGCCACGCGCTGCGCTAGGTTTAGGTAGGAGAGCTGAGGAGACGTTGGATCAGTAGGGCGTGGACGGCTCAGATCGCTTACAGGAGGGTGATCCAGGGGAGACGTCGTGATTGGTCCGAGACATGTGTCATTTAAAATAGTCTCCAAGTGCTAAAAACAATGGGGGTTTATGATGCAACTACCAATAATATGTTGCAAAATGCCACCACTAAAATTTTCACTCAAGTTATACCACATTTTATGGATGATAACCAACTTCTATGCATTTTCGATCTTTCTAGCTTTTCTTGGCCATTTAAACCAACTTGTACTAAATCAGGAGGAACCGAGTCAAATTTGAACTACAACCGCTCTATAGTTTGCTCATGATTTTTTTTCAAAAATCATTTTTAGATACATAAGTACCTATTTCATCAGAGATCCAACAAAAAAAATTGCAAGATTCTACCACTAGCTAGGAATGGTAATGCCCGTCGTTTTGACCCCATTTTGAAATGGGCATGAAAAATTCAAAAAAAATCAAAAAATGGGAAAATCTTCGCATTGTGTCATTATATGCGACCAAGTTACCAGGAAAAATAATAATCTTGTAATACGATAATTATTTTAAAAAACTGTTCTAAAAAATGAGCTATCATGTGTGAAGATTCATGGCTTTCAAGCCAAATGATCAATCTTATGGCCACATTGATGGCATAATTTGCTCAAATGATCTCATATTGTGCATAAGGGTGCATATTGGAATGACAAACAATGTTGCCTAAGGAAGTTTTCATTTTCTTTGGATGGAAAATTCATTTTCCATTTTTCGAGTGCCCAAAATGAGTTTTTTTAAGGACCTACCATATATTTGTTGCAAAATTGGACCAAATCATTTTTATAAAATATTAGGTCATATTTAATGTACAATTGACTAAATGGTTGGGTGTCAAAAGTTTTGAGCCACCTTTCGTGAAAAAGACAATTTTCTTCCGATTGAGGAGGAACCGGGCCAAATTTGAACTGCAGCTGTCTCATAGATTACTTTTTATTTTTTGCAAAAATCATTTCTAGGTACAAAAGTATTTATTTAATCATAGAAACACCAAAAGTTTTCCAAGATTCAACCACTAGCTAGGAACGGGCATGCCCGCCGTTCTGACCGCATTTTGAAATGGGCATGCAAAATAAAAAAATAAAAAAATTGTAAAACCTACGCATTGTGTCATTATTTGTGACCAAGTTACCAGGAAAAATAATAAACTTGTAATACGGCAATTATTTTAAAAAAGTGTTCTAAAAAATGAGCTATCATGTGTAAAGATTCGTGGCTTTCAAGCCAAATGATCAATCTTATGGCCACATTCATCGCATAGTTTGCTCAAATAATCTCATATTGTGCACAAGGGTGTATATTGGAATGAAAAGCAATGTTGCCTAAGAAAGTTTTCATTTTCTTTGGACGGAAAATTCATTTTCCATTTTTCGAGTGCTCAAAATGAGCTTTTTTGTGAAGGACCTACCATATATTTGTTGCAAAATTGGACTGGATAATTTTTCTAAAATATTAGGTCATATTTAATGTACAATTGACCAAATGGTTTGGTGTTAGAAGTTTTGATCCACCTCTCGTGAAAAAGACAAATCTCCGACGATTTAGTTAGAAGCGAGTCAAATTTGAACTGCAGCTGTCTCATAGTTTGCTCTTTTATTTTTTGCAAAAATCATTTCTAGGTACATAAGTATCTATTTAATCATATAAACACCAAAAGTTTTCCAATATTCAACCACTAGCTAGGAACGGGCATGCCCGCCGTTTTGACTGCATTTTGAAACAGGCAAGAAAAATTAAAAAAAATCAAAAAATTTGAAAACCTTCGCATTGTGTCATTATATGTGACCAAGTTACCAGGAAAAATAATAAACTTATAATACAAAAATTATTTTAAAAAGTGTTCTCAGAAATGAGCTATCATGTGTGAAGATTCATGGCTTTCAAGCGAGATGATCAATCTTATGGCCACATTCATGTTATAGTTTGTTCAAATGATCTCATATTCTGTAAAAGGGTGCATATTGTAATGGCAAACAATGTTTCCTAAGGAAATTTTCATTTTCTTTGGACGGAAAATTCATTTTCCATTTTTCTAGTGCCCAAAATGAGTATTTTTTGTGAAGGATCTATCATATATTTATTGCAAAATTGGACCAACCCATTTTTCTAAAATATTACTCCATATTTAATGTATAATTGACAAAATGGTTGGGTGTCAGAAGTTTTGATCCACCTCTCGTGAAAAAGACAAATCTCTTACGATTCAGTAGGAAGCGGGTCAAATTTGAACTGCAGCTGCCTTATAGGTTGCTCTTTATTTTTTCCAAAAATATTTTGTAGGTACATACATATCCATTTAATCAGAGATACATGGTGTGGTGGCGAGACGTCGAGGTTTGGATGGTGTTCGAGGGCCCCAACTGCAGAGCGCGTAAACCGGCATGCCAGCCGCGTGGTCACCGAGTGACCGTGGCGTTGCCACACGTTCTGGGCGGCCTCGGCATGTCTGTTGAGTTTGTCACTCCACCAATAGGTGATTGGAAGAATAATACAACAGAAGAATCTCACGAGGAGACTGAACTAAGCTCAAACATGAATTAGCAGCAAAGTGTTTGATTAGTGGTGGGTGAAATTCACATGGCCAATGGGCCTGAGTTTTGGCTGAGGATGATCATCTACGAAGGAGACTGTCTTGGCAAATTTTCAGCTCAAATGAAGAACCGTAGGTGGCACTTGCTTTGCAAAGTACCACACTGTGCAGAAATATGGATGTTGAAGCTGGGCTCAAATGGATGAATGTATTGAGCTTAAATTTGGTGGAGCACGGTAATTTGGGCATAGAAAAGCACTATAAAAATTTGATACCATTTGAACATGCTAAAGTTGCATTTCCTTCACAATGCTCTTCTCTGGATAGAAACTTGGTAAAATTATTGAGAGGAATTGGCTAAATGAAATAAGCTCAAATTTGGTGGAGGTAAGTTATGCAGGTAGGAACATTCCTAGGTAAATTTTCAAAAATAATCAAGCAATATAAAATATATTTGCTTCACAAACTGAAAATATGACAAGAAATATGGATGTTGAAGCTGGGCTCAAATGAATTCATGGATTGAGATGAAAATTGGTGGAGCATGGTAATTTGGGAATATAAAAGCACTGTCAAAATGTGATAACAGTTGGACATGCCAAAGTGGTACTTCCTTCACAATGCTCTTCTCTGGACAGAAACTTCAGAAAATTATTAAGAGAAATTGGCTGAATGAAATGAGCTCAAATTTTGTGGAGAGTTATGATTTGAGAATATGGAAGATTGGATAAAATCTCAGATAATTTTGAGAATCCTAGATAGTACTTCCTTCACAAACCTTCTCTCTGGATAGAAATTTGGGAAATTTGCTGATGAAGATTTACTAGGCAAACGGAGCTGAATATTGGCATGTGGCAATGACTTCAATATGTAAGAGAGCCAAAAAAGTTTGAGGGAAATTGGAGGGGTCTAGATAGCACTTGCTTTGCAATGTGTCAATCTGGACAAAAAATAGAAATTGATGCTGGGCTCACATAGATGATTGTATTGAGCTGCTATTTGAAGAAGGATGATAATTTGGGCATATGAAGGCACTCTAAAAATTTCATACCATTTGGATAAATAAAAATGGTACTTCCATCACAATGCTCCCCACTGAACAAAAAATTAGGAAAAATATTGAGGGAAATTGGATAAATTAAATGAGCTAAAATTTGGTGGAGGGAGGTTCTATGGGCAGGGTCATGTCCTGGTAAATTTTCAGCAATTATAAAGCAATATAAAATATAGTTGCTTCACAGACTGTAAATATTACCAGAAACAAAGATTGGATTATGAGCTCACATGGATTTTTTATATATGTTTAACATTTTTCAAATACATGATTAACATATTTTCATATATTCCCAACAAAAACACTACTAGAAAAAGGCTTATCCCCAATATCTCTACTAGTGGCGCACCTGAATCAGGTGCGCCATTGCTATTTTTTTACTAATGGCGCACCACTTGAGCAGTGCGCCATTGCTATTTTTTGTGTCCATCCCCCCCACCAGACATAGCAATGGCGCACCACACCTAGGTGCGCCACTACTATGCTACATAGCAGTGGCGCACCTAGGTGTGGTGCGCCATTGCTATGTCGGGTGGGTGTGTGTTTGTGTCTGTGTGTGAGGTTAGTAATGGCGCACCCTCCCTGGTGCGCCATTGCTAGGGTTAGCAATGGCGCACCAGGGAGGGTGCGCCATTACTAACATCTCACACACACACAAACACACACCCCACCACACACACACAAACACCCCCCCCCCCTCCCCCCGTGGATCGCCTTTTCAGTTTAAAAATAAATAAAAGAAAATGATTAAAAAATTCAAATTTAAAAATCCTTCGAGATGCCCATGTGTTATGTGTTCTAGTTGTTAGGAAAATTAACAAACATGAATTTTGAATTTTTTTGCAAAAGGCCGCCGTGTTTCGGTAAAATGGCCGTAACTTTCGCATACGACCTCCGATGAAAAAGTTTTTTATATGAAAAAGCATCTACTCAAAAAGTTACATCCGAATTCAACCGGCTATGCTCGTTATCGATTTTTTAGAATCCTCAAAAACCTAACAGAAAAAAAGTTACGATGCTTTTAAGATCTGGAGGCAAAAAAATAAGAAAAGTTAGCAATGGCGCACCAGTGCATAGTGCGCCACTACTATTTTCCCGCCTTCAAAATTCAAAAAAATTTAAAAATAGTAATGGCGCACCACACCTAGGTGCGCCACCGCTATGGTACATAGCAATGGCGCACCACAGCTAGGTGCGCCACTGCTATGTACCATAGCAATGGCGCACCACCCCATGGTGCGCCATTACTAATTTTGAAACGCCACAGCTTATATATTAACCCCTGCCTTCTTCCTCCTCCCCCCTCCTCCATGCCCTCTCTTTTCCCTCTTCTTCCTCCCCTCCCTCTCTATTCTCTGTACATAGCCGCCATGGAAGCCACCCCCTGCCACGGCTCACCCCTCCTTCCCCCTCCTCCGCCCCCTGCCATGCCTGGAGCCACCACCAGTCGGCGCCGACCAGATCCCCAGCGACCCCAGCGACCCCCTCCTCCGACCCCAGCGAGCAGTAGCGAGAGCAGAGAGGTAAGGAGGGAGAGAGGAGAAGGAGAGCCGGGGCGGAGGCGAGCTCGAAGCTCCTGGCGGCGGCGTCCATGGCGGCTCAAGCGGCCTCCTGCGGACAGAGAGGTGAGAAGGGAGAGAGGAGAAGGAGGAAGGAGAGGGAAGGGAGAAGAGGAGGAGGGCGCGAGCGCGAGGAGGTCCAGGAGCTGTGCCGGCTGCGGCCGAAGGCGAGATGCAAAACGAAAATTTGCCTAAAAAAAATTGCAGAACGAAAATTATTGAAAAAAAGAAAAAAAAACGCAAAAAATGGTGCCAGATCCAAATTTCAAAATTTTACCAGTGGCGCACCTCAATTTCTACTAGTGGCGCACCTCAGAGAAATAACAGTGGCGCACCCTAAGGGATAGTAATGGCGCAGCAGGGGGTGCGCCACTAGTATTTGGATTAGTAATTGCGCACCAGAGGTGCGCCATTACTAACCATTACTAATGGCGTGGTAATAGTGGCGCACCCATGGTGCGCCATTAATAGCCATATGGGGTGCGCCACTTATAGCCTTTTTTCTAGTAGTGAAAAGATATTTTCATACATACGTTTTGATGTCTATATTTGGTTTTACACATTGTACATTTTTTATATACATATAAAAAGGAGGTGGCCTTAAGTACCAATGCATCCACGTTCACAACCTCATGACCATTTATATTGGTCGTAATCAGGTAGAAATAAGGTCGTCGACCACTGTTGTCTGCTTTATGACCATTTGGTGTAAGGCAATTTCAGGGTTTGAGCCCTTCCTAGCGAAATGGCCGTGGATTTACGACCAATTCAGCTGGGGTCACTAAGAGAAGGTCACAAGTTGACATATTTCTTGTAGTGAGAACTCATCTACCTCACCGCTCCCTCTTGCTGGATCAAGAAGGCGGAGATCGTCATCGAGCCGTACGTGTGCTGAACGTGGAGGTGACGTCCGTTTGGCGCTAGATCTGAAGGACCGCGACTGGATCGCGGGACGGATCGTGATTGGATCGCGGGACGGCTAGCGATTTGGATCGCGAAGACGTTCGACTACATCAACCGCGTTTCTTAACGCTTCCCGCTTAGCGATCTACAAGGGTATGTAGATCCACTCTCCCTCTCGTAGATGCTCATCACCATGGATAGATCTTGCATGTGCGTAGGAAAATTTTTGTTTCCCATGCAACGTTCCCAACATACTGAACAGTGCAAGAATTCACAAAAGATAATAAACATTTCAGTAATTCATAAAAGATACCAAATTCACAAAAGGAAAGTACCAAATACTTCTCACAATGTATATATCGATCTTCCCCTCTCTCGATCGACAGTACCTAGTTTTTTCTAAAGACCATTTTAAGCTCACGAAGCATATTCCTATTCGCCTGCCCCTCCTTGATGTAATGCGCTTTCTCCGTCTTCAGTTGACGCCTCTCGGCCTGCAGGACTTGTCTCTCCTTATTGATATCAGTTATCACGACGTTCAGCGCCGCGATCTGACCTTCGAGATGCAAATCTTATCGCAGACAATACCATTGTCATTGATAATTTTGTCTTTCTTAGGTTGTCATTCAACTCCTGCAGAGCCTTGATGGTACTCTGACATGACGCGATCAGCTCGTGACCTGTTGGCTGCACAACGGGTGTTGGCGAAGACGAACCTCCTACGTATGTTTGGCAAGGGTTTCAAATCATCAACAATTTATATAGCATGTTTGCAATGCTAATGCATGTTTTTGTAACCTTAATTACCTGGTTGGTGCTCACGTCGCATTTATCTTCGGCAAACCCCGACCAGTAACCAGAGGAGCCTACCCAGATGCTAGAGTCGGCCAAGCTATTTGGCTAAAGAATGAAAAGAGTGTTTAATGCATAAAGAATGAAATGAAGGAGCCTACCAAAATTAGACTGTTCAAGTTAATAAATGGAAAAATTGAAACAGCTTGCATACATATTTGACATGAGTCCACATAATTTAATAAATTACTTAGGCCGTGTTTGGTTACAAAGTATTTTTAATGTATTTTTAGTATGGATAATGTGGTTTTCGTTTATGCTTTGGTATGTGTATATATCCTCTCAAAGAAAAACCAGAGTCTATTTCGGTGCATTATATCATGATAAAAGGAATGTAGGACAATGCAACTTTTACAAATATTTTACATACATGTGAAGCACTGTATTTTTTGTTTAGCTTATCATTAGTGGAACTAAGTAATGTGGAAAAATTATCCATGCATCCCTCGAAAAATTATCCATGCACGCTCTGTACTAAAAATGTATTGATAACAAACTTCAGAACTAGAGGGTGCTATCGCCAACATTATTTCCTCAAGTGATTTTTCTTATTCATAGAAACTAAATTTTGAGTGAATAAGATCAAAGGGTGACTATAAGATATTGTCGTTGGGTTGTGAAAAAGTGAACCAGGATAACATTTTTATGTTGTCAAAAAGTTCTTGGGTTTGCTAATAAAAATATAAATATTTAATTTTTATAGTTGTGCCATATATTTGATGTATAATGAAGTGGTTTGCATTCACCAATTTAATTTCCCAACCGCTAGGAAATTATTACTACTGGTGATGCTACATATTTCTATTATGTCCCTTCTGTCAATCGCTAGGAAATTTACATGTTTTTTCTACTGTTTGGACTAATTCATCTTTTTGAAGGGTTTATGTAATGCTGACACTAATCAAAGTTTTCAAGATAGACTGCGCCTTAGTATTCGCTATCCATCTTAACTAACATGTATTCTCCAATGCACTTAGATTGTAGTGAAAAGAAGCGGAGATAGCAACATACCTGTCAAGGAGACGAGGGGGTGCTCGGCGGCGAGGAGGGTCTACGGGCCGCGACAAGCGTCGGGGCGGGCGGCGGCGGGCAGGGCGGCGACGGGCGCCGTCGGGCGCGGCGTCGGGCGGGGCGGCGTCGGGCAGTTCGGGCGGGGTGGCGGCGGGGATCAAGAGGAGGACAAGGGAGTTGGGGCTCGAGGGAGAGGGGAGTAGGGCGCGGGGCGGGGATTAGACAGATTAGTGGCGGCGTGGGCCTAATGGGCCTAATGTGCAACGCCGGGGCAAATGTGCAATGCCAGCACTAATCGGATAGCTATGGCGTTCTAATTTATCCAACGCGAGCACTATTTGAAAATATTAGTGCTGGCGTTGGTAAGAAATGGCGCGCCACGAACAAGAGTTGTGGCTAGTCATTTCTCCACTAGTGTGATTAAGGCGGTGGCCCAAGCCCTTCCTACATATCTTAAGGGTGTCTTCAAGCTCCCTGATGGCCTTTGTGAGGACCTCACCAAGTTGATTCGTGATTTCTGGTGGGGTGCAAGTCAAGGGCACCGTCATACTCATTGGGTGGCTAGGGATATCATGCTGCGACCCAAATCTCATGGTGGTATGGGCTTCTGAGATATAAAACTTTTTAACCAGGCTCTCCTAGCAAAGAAGGCGTGGAGGCTGATCGAGAACCCTCACAGCTTACGCCTAGGTTCTCAAAGCAAAATATTATCCGAATGGGTTCTTGGTGGATATTGTCTTTACAGGCAATGCATCATCAACATGGCAAGTGATACGTCTCCGTCGTATCTATAATTTTTTATTGTTTCATGCTAATATTCTACAACTTTCATATACTTTTGGCAACTTTTTATATTATTTTTGGGACTAACATATTGATCCAGTGCCCAGTGCCAGTTCCTGTTTGTTGCATATTTTTTGTTTCGCAGAAAATCCATATCAAATGAAGTCCAAACGGGATAAAAACTTACGGAGATTTTTTTTGAAATATATGTGAATTTTGGGAAGTGGAATCAACAGAAGGTGGTGCCCGAGGGGCCCACAAGCCACAGAGGCGCGCCCTGGGGGGTAGGGCGCGCCAGGCTGGCTTGTGGACACCCCGTAAGGCGGTTGGTGCCCTTCTTTCGCCGCAAGAAAGCTAATATCCGGATAAAAATCGTGTTAAAATTTCATCCCAATCGGAGTTACGGATCTCCGGTGAAAGGCCAGAATCTGAGAACGCAGAAACAGAAGGAAACGGAGAGAGATCCAATCTCGGAGGGGCTCCCGCCCCTCCGCCGCCATGGAGGCCATGGACCAGAGGGGAAACCCTTCTCCCATCTAGGGGGAAGGTCAAGGAAGAAGAATAAGGAGGGGGGCTCTCTCCCCCTCTCTCCCGGTGGCACCGGAACGCCGCCGGGGCCATCATCGTGACGGCAATCTACACCAACAACTTCGCTGCCGTCATCACCAACTCTCTCCCCCTCTATGCAGCGGTTCAACACCTTTTCTCCCCGCTGTAATCTCTACTTAAACATGGTGCTCAACGCTATATATTATTTCCCAATGATGTATGGCTATCCTATGATGTTTGAGTAGATCCGTTTTGTCCTATGGGTTGATTGATGATCATGATTAGTTTGAGTTGCATGTTTTATTATTGGTGATGTCCTATGGTGCTCTCCGTGTCGCGCAAGCGTGAGGGATCCCCGATGTAGGGTTTGCAATATGTTTATGATTCGCTTATGGTGGGTGGCGTGAGTGACGGAAGCACAGACCCGAGTAAGTAGGTTGTTTACGTATGGGAGTAAAAAGGACTTGATACCTTATAATGCTATGGTTGGGTTTTACCTTAATGATCTTTAGTAGTTGCCGATGCTTGCTAGAGTTCCAATCATAAGTGCATATGATCCAAGTAGAGAAAGTATGTTAGTTTATGCCTCTTCCTCATATAAAATTGCAATAATGATTACCGGTCTAGTTATCAATTGCCTAGGGACAAATAACTTTCTTGTGACAAAAAGCTCTCTACTAAGACTAACTTAGTTGTTTCTTTATCTAAGCAGCCCCTAGTTTTTATTTACGTGCTCTTTATTATCTTGCAAACCTATCCTATCACACCTACAAAGTACTTCTAGTTTCATACTTGTTCTGGGTAAAGCGAACGTTAAGCATGCGTAGAGTTGTATCGGTGGTCGATATAACTTGAGGGAATATTTGTTCTATCTTTAGCTCCTCGTTGGGTTCGATACTCTTACTTATCGAGAAAGGCTACAATTGATCCCCTATACTTGTGGGTTATCAGCAAGCGACCGAGTATGGGTTGGAGCTTCTAAAAAAAGGCATCATATGGTGTATTGGTGATGGTGCGTATGTGCGAATTTGGCGAGACCCTTGGATCCCACGTGATCAATCGCGATGACCAATTACTCCAAAACGACGGTGCAGGTGGAAGTGGGTCTCGGAACTCTTTAATTATGATGGAAATTGGAATAGAACTCTTCTGCAGGAGCACTTCTACCAGCCAGATATCGACCAGATCCTTCAGATCAAGGCATCGAAGAAGCTTGAGGATGATTTCATTGAATCGCACCCAGTTAAAAGGGGTTGTTTCTCGGTCCGCAGTGCCTACTACCTCGGGCTACAGGAACAGATGGCTGCTCATGACTCTGGAGGATCGAGTGTGCTACCTGATGGTCGCCGGCCAGCTTGGGACTTGATCTGGAAGAATGGTGCACTAACTAAAGTTTGTATCTTTGCATGGAAGGCCGCTCGTGAAGCTCTTGCTACAGAATCTATACAGAAGCAACGTCACCTTGTTACAGATAATACATGTGCAGTGTGTGGCACAACAGAGGAAACTGTACACCATGCACTTATTCTATGCCCACTTGCAACGGCACTTTGGGACGCCATGAGAGAAGCATGGGAGCTGCCTACTCCGGATGATCTACATGATGCTGAGCCAGAGTGGCTATTTCGCTTGCTGGACAAGATCTCAGAAACACAGAAGCTGGCCACGCTGATGATTATGTGGAGGATTTGGTAGGCACAAAATGAAATCACTCATAAAAAACACCAGTTTCGATCGAAGCGTCTCGCCGGTTCTTGTCCAGCTAGATCACTTTTCTACTCGTTATTAAGCATCACCCGGATGTTGATCCTGTAAAAGGTAAACAGATGATCGTGGCTGCGGATTATATGCCTTAGGCCTCACATGAAATAATGCCAAAGCCACGATGGGTTGCCCCTGATGCTGCTCGCGCTAAGTTGAATATTGATGGTGCTTTTGTCAAGGAGGACGGCTTGGCTGGTATGGGAATGATTCTCCGTGACCACGAAGGTGCGGTTCTTTTTGCCGCGACGCGTGTGCTCGTTAATTTTGCTGATGCCTTGGAAGCTGAGATGGCTATGATGGATGAGGGACTTCGGCTAGCTCTCCACTGGTCGAGCCTACCGTTGGTGGTGGAAACAGACTATGCCGAACTACTTCAATTGATTCAGTTGAAGGACGTTGATAGATCGCGTTACGCGTAGCGAGTTAGTGAGATCATTCTGGCTCATGAGAGGAACATTAGTCTAGCTAAGATGAGTCGGCATGCTACGGGATTTGCCTTATTTTTTGTTGGCTCCCCTTTTTCTTGGCGGGAACCAACTTTCGGAAGCTTCACTTCCTGCCTCCCGC
The DNA here is from genome assembly GCA_039707655.1 of Elymus sibiricus. Classification (NCBI taxonomy): domain Eukaryota; kingdom Viridiplantae; phylum Streptophyta; class Magnoliopsida; order Poales; family Poaceae; genus Elymus; species Elymus sibiricus. The sequence continues at coordinate 395,000,718 of CM077671.1, forward strand.
GCCGTCGACGCCTCCGATCCCGCCCCCGACCTTGCCGTCCGGCCTCGCGACCCCGGATTTTGACCGAGTGGAGTACCCGCCGCCCCCGGGTGCCCCATATGATGCGTCGACGCCGCTCCGTCTGCCCACGCCTCCGACGTCCGATCATACTGGCGCCACCCCAACTCCTTCGGCCGCCTCCATCAAGAGGAAGCGGCATGGGAGCCACCTCGTCCACAAGGGCGCATCCGGCGCCACCACCCTCTTTAGGCCCCCTTTCGGCTCCACCGGCAAGGCCGCGGGCGAAGGGAAGAAGATCCCCTTCACTTGCCCAGCCGGTGCGCGGTCAAAGGCCCCCACGAAGAAGGCGCTCGCGACAAGAGGCCGGGCTCCTCCTCCGCCTCCGGTCGGCCGTGGCATCCACATTCACGGCGACTCCATCGGTCACACGTACAACGTGTTCGATGAAATGAATGCGGGGTGGGGGGGGTTATAAAATCCTTTTTTAAAACTTGTAATGAATGTAGCACATGGGCCCCGCGCTACCTACATGGGGCCCACATGTCAGTAAGGAGAGAAATAAACTATATTTTCGTCACTTGCCGTTAGACGCAGGCTCCTCCGGTGACGCGCGTCCTCGCGCTCCCTCTTTCCACGAGCACTCTGGCTCAACTGGTCTCCCTCTCGCCACACTCCCACCCAACCCAGTGTCCCTTACTTCCTCCTCCGCCCGACCTCCTGCCATCCAGGCCAATGTCGTCGGCGTGATCGATTTCAAGATGGCCTTGGATGGCACAAACTTCACGCGCTGGAGAAACTACATCAACCTCATGCTCGTGCGGTGCCATGTGAAGGATCACGTCCCGGAGGTCTCGGCTCGCCGGATGACCGACCGAGCCTGGCGTGAAGACGACAACACCGTTGTCCTCTGGTTTTTATCCACAATTGAGGGGGACCTTCTCGACGTCATTGCACCCGCCAGCTCCTCCACCTTCATGATCTGGACTCGTCTCCACGAGTACTTCCTTGACAATGAGGCCAAGCATGCTATGCACCTCGGCCAAGAGTTTCGGAGCACCGTGTGTGGCGACCTCAGCGTTAATGATTACTGTTGTCGTCTTCTCAAAAGAGGCTTTCGCCCCGCTTTATAGATAAAGCATAGAACCATACAACCATGTCCAAAGTCATTCATTATAGCAGCCGGGGCCACGGCACAGCTCAGCCCAAGAAAAAGGAAGAAGAATAAGAAAAAAGGCCACCGAGTGGCAAAGGGGTAGATCGCCTAAGTCGTAGCAAGGCGACGCGCCGTAGCCTGAAGCGCATCCAGCATGGCCTCCAGCCGCTCCTTGTCTCTCTGTCTAGATAACGGATGCCAGTGCTGCATAAAAGCAAGAAATTGGAAGAGGGAGTCAGACGCCTGCCTCTGGAAAATCCTCTCTATCACCATTTTATTGCGAGTCGTCCAAAGTGTCCATGCTATAGCGGCAAAAACAAGCCAAAACAAACGGCGGCGGCGTCACGTCTGGTTGGCCCTAAGGTGCAGGAATTCCGCGAGGTACTCAGCCGCCCACTCGGGTCCAAGGGCCTCCCGTATGAATTCCCACATGCTCCGTGCCGCCGTGCACGAGAACATGATGTGGGTCGTCGTTTCGGGGACCAAGCAAAGCGGGCATAGGCCGTTGCCCGGTCCCTGTCGCTTGCGCACCTCCGTCCCCGAGGGGAGCCGGTTGCGAAGTAGCTGACATACGAAGATCTTTATTTTCAACGGTATCGTCGTCTTCAAGTTATCGCAGCCACCCTTGCCGATGTCCGCAAGCCCATCGACGACCGGACACTAACCTTGTAGATGCTCGATGGGCTGGGGCCCAAATTCGCCATGCAAGCGGCTATCATCCGGTCTACAGTCCCCATGCCGACATTCAACCAGGCCAGGTCCCGGCTCGTCCTCGCCGAGATCTCTCTGGACAAGCGCGCCCGCACCGAAGGCGCCCATGTGCTGGCCGTCCAGCACGAAGATCACAGTGCTGACAGATCTGGTGATGCATGCGGTGGCGACCGCAGGGACCGCGGCAACAGGAGCGGTGATCGCGTGTCTTCCGGCGGCTGCGGGCGCGGCGGCCAGCTTGGCGCGATCCGCGGGCGTGGCCGTGGCCGCGGGGATGCTCCTGCAGGGCGCGGTGCGGGAGCCCAGACTGCACCGACGCAAGCATAACCCTTGTCGTACTCCGCCGCGCGTCCTGCACCAGATCCATATGGCACGCCTTCTCTCTGATGGGACGTCGCGACCATGTACCACGCCGCCCTCAGCGACGGCTCCGCCTTCTCTCCCATCGCCGAGTGGATCATGGATACGGGCGCCACATCCCACGTCACTGGGGATCCAGGTACATTGTCCACGTTTCGTTCTCTTTTAGCGCCTTATACCCGTCATATCGTCGTTGGCACAACGGCTCTCGTCTTCCTGTAGTTGCCACCGGTACTGCCTACCTCCCACACAAACCCTTTTATCTTCGCCATATACTATTGTCTTCTAACATTGTCAAAAATCTCATTTTCGTACGTAAACTTACTCGTGATAACTTATGCTCAGTTGAGTTTGATCCCCTTGGTTTTTCCGTGAAGGGCCTAGCCACCAAGGAAGGTCAACAGCGATGACAATTTGTACCCCTTCTCCAACATTAATGGCCCTTCCTCCAACACCGCCTACACCGTCTCCACCCTAGCTCGGCATCTTTTTCTCGTTTTCCCTAGTTTTTCTTGAAGCATGTAATAATGATGTTTGCCCCTCGCACCTTTGTACGCCTTGTGAACTAGGCAGGCACACACGCCTCCCCCTTGGCCACCTCCACCTCATACACTAGTGCCCCCTTTCGTTTGATCCATTGTGAGGTGTGGACATCCCTATTGTGTGCTATTCCGGTTACAAATACTAGTCATTCGCCCGTGCCGCTGCACGGCCTAGTTATTATGAAGATAAATAATTATTAACAACAACATATTAACATGTAAAGTGCAGAAGGTAAATTACACAAACAATGATAACACAAAATAAGTTCATTATTGGATAAACAGCATCCGTTGTCCAGTCTATGTTTCGCAAACTGCAATCATTGGTTTGAATGAAGCCTTCCTATCATAGTTGTAAGATACACTTCTTGTTGAATTTTGTGCCACCTAATATTTTTGGAAAAAGAATGTATTAATTCAATCCACATGGAAAGATACACATCTTACTGATTACAACATAATACATATGATTTTGATCCACACTGTATAATATGTAACACATCTCCCTAAAAATTTGGTGTGTGTGTGTGTGTGTGTGTGTGTGTGTGTGTGTGTGTGTGTGTGTGTGTGTGTGTGTGTGTGTGTGTGTGTAACTATAACTGCATAGGAAAATGATTATAATAAGTACGTAGTGTTTTAAGAGATAATTCTTGTGATGGATATCGTTACCTATGATTATGTTTCTGTCGATGTCAGTGTAGATATGTCCCACAACATAATGCTACTCTTATTATAAAAAAATTGTATGTTTCCTTTAATGCATTTGGCAGTGCTCCTGTCATAACTGAAAAAACAATGCTATACTTAATTGAGAATTTTTCTACCTATCATCAAAGTAAACAGTACAATATCTTGTACTACCTGAGAAATATTCCTATTTGAAATACCGACACTCCACCTTGTCCGACCCGACCACAAAAAGTAATGATATTCCTTCAAATAATATTTATTAATAGATTTAGGTTAGTACATGATTTTTATGCCGACAAATGACGCATATTTTTCTACTTTTGTTGCAGTTAGGTGATTTCACATATGAAATTAATGACCTTGGTAGTGGTGATATCTTGGAGCTATTGGGGAGAGACTTTTGTATGTGGGATTGAAATTTTCTTTTTCGATCATGAATAAGATCATTTTTTAAAAGGGTGGCTTGATGAATCCTTATTTGCTCCTTTGTTTTTGTTTACATTAAGTGCAGGGGTACATGGTGTTTGTTTTCGTGCGATTTGAGATGTAGATTCCTTTTTCGACATGGGAATTGTGACTGTATCTATCAAACATCAAATTAAACGATCGAGTATCTTCAAATGCCTACAAATTTTGTTACCTCTATTTAAAAAAAATGGGAACTGGTTCGGAAATATTCCTAGTTGAAATACTCAATGGTCTAGCTTGCGAACTCCCAGTACAAAAAAAAATCATATTCCTTCACTTATATTTCTTAATGTAAGTTTGTACAAAAAACAATTATATTTCATCTAAGTTTGTCTATGATTTATTTCATTTTTATTGGGTCTTCTATTTTAATACGTGGAGATGGAATTTTTTTTTCAATCAGGCATACGCTTCATTTTTAATGGTCTTATTTTTCTATCTGCGAGCATACAGGGATCTAGTTTATATTTTGGTTGGGACTTGGACGTGAGCTCTTTTTAAGCTTGGGCCGTGGAGATCTTTTATTGGTACATATATATTACTTTCTTTATATATGTGCCCCTCAAAAAAATTCTTTAAACATGTTTGCCTTTTTAGAAGGGAGATGTCACGTGTTAAAAAAAAAGGGAGATGCCACGTGTTTTTTTATAATTTCAAGGCACATGATTTTTTGTTCCTGTTTGACGTGAGGCTTGCGGACTACTCATTTGTAGTTTTTTTCTATCTCCCAGCGCACATGGACGTGGTGTCAATTTTAGTGGGAACTGGTACGTGGACTCTTTTCCTAGGGTCGTGGAGAACTTTATTTGTACGCATATTTTACTGTACATCTTTTTTAAAAGGGAGAAGTTACGTGATAATAGTTTAATTGTAAGGCATGTGATTTTCTGAAACACACACGTGGATGATGATGATTCTTTCTTATAGGAGGAGTCTCTTAGTACGGGATGGTTTAATCCTTTGCGTACGTGTTTTTTTTTTCTTGTCAACATGTCTTCTATACTCTATACCTATTATTAAAAGAAATATGTATTCTTAGTCCATCGCATACTTTTACAAAAAGCATCCAAATATTTTTTTGAATAAACCCTCACTTCACCTATAAATCACCGGTCCGAGGTCGCCCTCCATGGGCCCAATGAAGTCAGGCCGTTAGACCGTTAACACATAAATGCGTTGTATGCGGCGCAGAGGCAACAAATAGAGGGCACTGATCTACGCCGGTGCGACGGCCGAACGATTCGGCCGGTCGCAGCGTGGACGTACGATACGTTTCATAACAGCCGCACGATTCCTTCTTCCCCAACTGCTTCGCTGGTAAAAAAAAAGAAGCCATGGCGTATGTTCATTCTGAGTGCCCCGTGATCTCCCATATGCCAGCCAGCTCGCCGGCCGCCGGCCTCGTCCCCGCCGCCGGCCTCGTTGCAGTCGCCCGCCCTCATCCCGGCTGCTGCCGTCCTCGTCGTAGCCTTCCGCCCTCGTCCCCGCTGGCCACCGTCCTCGTCGCAGCCGTCCGCCCTCATCGTAGCCGTCCGGCGGTCGGGGAGCTGCAACCTGCACGGGTAGGGTGCTACAATAGACGGCCGGCGAGCTGCAACCGCGTTGTCGTTGTCAATGTTGGAACCAACAATGCAAAAAGCTAGAACCAGCGGCGCAAAAAGCTGCAACCGGCAAACGATTTTGCTACATCCATCACGACGGAGCTGCGACCCGGCGACGACAGTGACATTTTTGCTGCAACCGTCATCGGATTTTGCTACTACCGGCGAGGGAATTTGCTACATCCATGGTGGCGGAGCTGCGACGGCGGCGACCATTTTTTTGTTTTGCTGCAACCGTTGGTGATTTTTGGAGGAAAGGAGGAGAGAGGGGGCGCCATGGCGACGAGCTTGGGAGGAGAGGAGGAGAGAGTGCAACCACGACGCAAGCATCAGAGGAGAGGACAAGGACGCGGCCATGGCTGGGACAAAGAAACGAACGAACGGATGAGGATGCACATCGGGAAGAAGATAATGTTGCGTGGCAAAAAAAGAAAGAAAATACTGCGTGGGCCTACCCGTGCAGCGGGGAGGAGGGGGGTGCGCCGGTAGTAAACGTTTCCCAAAAATAGATGTGGGTAACGGGATTTGAACTCAGAACCAACCAGCTAGAAACTAATCTCACCACCAACTGGGCTGACTGGTCTATTGTTCATAAGACAAGATGGTTTTGGCTGTTTTATAGTACCACCTCGCCTCCTTACACACAATCAACCCAATTTATATGCATGTTTAAATTTTGGGGGATATCAACAAAGAGAAATTGAGAAGTGGGTTCGTTATTCCCTAAAGAGGATTTCAAACAACTTGAAAGAGAAAGATAGGATAAGGAAGGAGGAGAACATGACTTAATTAACGGGTGGTCTAATTAAGCAAGACTGGTTCTTTAAAGATGCATCCGCGCAATGAAGGATAAACAAGATTACTGAGAGATACAGACTGATTAACACGGTGGGCTCATGGTGCATGCAGGCTGCACATATAATTAGCATTAAATGCTTAGAGCAATCTTACGGGGCCACAGAATGGAGCTTATGTCCAGCATACGTCCATGCAAGCGAGATGTACAAAGTCGATAATGCGCAGATAGCAAGGTACCACGTTGTCTTCCATTGAAAATAACAAAAAAAATGTGGGGTAAGAATATTATAAACTGAAAGTGAAGAAAACTAGAAAGTGTTATTTACCCTATACGTGGTCATGTGCCTAAAAAGTGATCATGCATTTCCTCCATTCATATAATCTAAAAAGTGTCCAAAACAAATACTTTGAAGTGTTATTTCTTTTTAAAAAGTGTTTACGCATTTGAAAAAATGTTCGTGCACTGTTAAAAAACTTTGTAATAATTTTTTTTACAAAAGAATGTACAAGTAATTTCAAAAGTGTTCGCTTATTTTATTAAATATTCATGTAGTTTTAGAAAGTGGTGACATATTGATAAAAATGTGAAAGAATTTTGAAAACGGCTCACACATTTTAGGGAAACGTTAATGTTTTTGTTTTTCAAATTTTTTTATATTTGTAAAAAAGAACACATAAAACAAAATCTAGGAAAAAGGGAAAACAAAAAATGAACAAAGAAAGAGTAAGAAGAAGAAATGATTATGTCTTTTCTTCTTACAAGGGAAAAATAATAGGTCATAAATTATTCGTGGGAGCCGACTTTGCATCTTGCCATCATGACCATTGCTTCAAGTAGAGATGGAGGAGCACCGGAGGCCACCTCACTGCAGAGAACAGAATGTTGTGGAGGAGATGGAGCTACATGAAATAAGAGAGCAGATAAGCTTAGGATTTTTCAAAGAGATCGAGGATACTTTGGTTGATTAATCAGTAGTGCTACAGTTGATTTAGGGATGTGTACGAGCAGTCGACAACCATATGATCTCAAAATTGGAGATGGAGTTTTGCTTTCGCGTGAGAAAAAAAATACAAACATAAAGAATTGGAGAGCAGTGATTCTACACCTAGGCCCATCTAAACCCGGGTGTGAACCGTGAATTCAAGAAAAAAATCCAAAAATAAAACAGAAATTTATAGGCATCTAAGATGCTCATGTGCGGAAGGTGTATGCAAATTTTCTTGGTGTTTACACATAGGAGCTCGTGCCACAAAAAACAAATTATAAGTATAGGCAATTACAAGTCGGTGCAGGGACAGAGCGAGAAAAATTGTGTCACTGGGCCCGAGTGTCGTTAAAATGGACTACGGAGGGCCAAGTCATTAGAAAATAGGATTTTAACAGCAAATAACCATTAATTTTGCATTGTTCATGGGAAAATTAGCACTAAATTCCGATGTTAGGGGGGCTGGGCCCTGGCTCCCTGTTTGTGCAAAGTCCCCCTGTCTCCGCCACTGGGTGTAGGAAACGACTAGCGAAGTGGTGTGCTAAAGTGTGATGAACACGTTTATAGAATTTATATCTTCCGTTGGAACGCACAAACACATTTACTATGATAATGATAATGATGATGATGATGATGATGATGATGATGATGAACAGAATAACTCTTCCGAACCAAACGTCAAACTTTGTCTAAAAAAGTCAACATAGTAAATATAGTTTTAAAAATGTACATAGTTTATATATGTCCCCCGTGGAACCCGAGGTTTTTGGTGCATACGAGTATTTTTGTTACAACGATGGTGGTTAACTAAAGGAATACTTATATCTTCTCACTACTTGATAAAAGTATCTTATGACTATTTGTAGAATTGAGCTTTCGCTCGTGTTCGGCTATAACGGAAACTCTCGAAACTAGAGTTGTTTGGTGTTCCAATCAAGTTCCAACAATGCATTTCTCAAACCCAGAAAGCGGAACTGCTTGGCGCTGCATATTAGAACTCAATAAAGCCCAATTCACGCCATTCTGGTCAATAAAAGGAATGAGAGAACCCCAATAGAAAACTATTGGAACAGAAAAATACTTCTAACATGAATATATTCCCATGCAACAGTCAAGAATTCTTGACGGTATCTAGCTGGAACAACTTGTTCTTCATGAGTACCTTGATTCAAGGACAAAGAATTTCCTACTGCTATCATATAATACTCATCTCTGTTCACACTTCTTAAAAACTGATTTCCAAAAAAAATCAATATTTTTTAAAAAATACAAATGTTCACAAAAATTAAAAATATTCACAACATTAAAAAGTTCTAATAATGTTCTCCTTAAAGGAACATTCCGATTTTAATGTAATGTTCACTTTTAAAAACAAATAAATAATCATGTTTTCCAAAAAGCAAAAGAAAAATGATTCACAAACTATTCAACGAACCACTATTCTTCCATCATCAGATGAAGAACGTTAAGATGGCTTTTTAACGTTCAAACTTCAGACTCCATAAAGCAACAATTAATGTAACATTTATTACAGATGTTTATCATAATTGAATATAAAATATATTGCGTAATAGCACATTGATCAGGTTTTGCGAGTTTCCATGCCCGTTGCAACGCACGGGCATTTGTACTAGTTTTCATAATAAGGTAGTGTCTATCCGTTTTGTACATGCATGTTTAATTCTTTGCGTACGCTTTATAACTTAAGATCTTGACCATTAGATTTTAAATCTAATGGTTAACTTAATTCTGATGATGTGGATTAATGTGAAAGCTCGAAAGGTGCATCTAATTACACGCACTTGTTGTTATGGGTGATTACACGCTCTTGGCTTGGACCTCTCCCCCCTCCGTGCAAAATCTGAAACATGTGACACGCTCAGCTCATTCTCTTCTTTCGGTTTATTTTTACCTCGCGAACAGAAAGGCTGCGAGTGGTTTGATGAGTCCACACGTAAAGTTATTATTACCCCCCTCCCCTGTATGGATTCTGATCGAGGAGGAAGGAGCTGGGGCTGGGAAATGCACCACGACAAACCGGTGTCTAGGCAAATCGGGTTGCACATCATGTTACCCACGCACGTTCAGGAGGACAGTAGACACGGGATACGGTCCGTGAGAAGTGGGTCGATTTGCGAAAACTCACTTCTGTACACGGCGTTCACTGCTATGCATATCTTTTTTTTTTTTTGAGAACAAAGACGTGTCCATTAGAGTGAAACAGCAGTACAGGAACCGACCACGTCAACGCACACACGAAACATCTCGCGACGCCGGGAATCAGGGACAATTACAAAGACAACCCTGGAAAAAAGAAAAACACGAAGAAGTCCTTCCAGGCCCCTGCCACCGCCAGCTCCGCCACACACCACATCTGGCCGCCGTCTCCCCGTCGCCATGGAGAGAGCCGAGCCACCAACAACACCAAGCATCGACAAAGCCCCTCGCAGCCTCGCTGCTTTGTGGCGTTCACCTGAGGCCCGCCGCGATTGGACGGGCGCATCTCCAATGGGGATCACCGGCGGGGACAGACCCCGCAGCTTTGCCGAGCTGGGCCTCGTCGTTGCTCGCCGAAATCGACGAAGACCTGACAACGAAGCCGCCACACCACCCTCCACATCCCAACAGCGGAGCCAGTGCCGTCCAGATGTTGCCGGCGTCGCCGACCGAGAAACGCATCTTGGACCGAACCTCCCTGCACACAGCTCCCAAGCTCTCCATAGCCGCCGGAGGAAACGCCATGGAGACGGAGGCGAACTCGGAGCACACAAGCTGGAGACAGGGTGGTCACCACAGCCTAACCAACCCGGACCTAGCACGAAAGCTCTACCAGCTCCTCGTCGGCGCAAGCACCGACGAAACGCGGACGGAGCCGAGAGCACCGTATTCCGACGCGGAGTGAACGCCAACGCCTCGCTCACACCACCAGGAAACCTATCTACACACCGGTGAGATCCCGGAGCTCCCCCCGCCACCCGAGGCCAAGCGGCCATCGGAGGCGCGGAGGAGCGGCGAGCTCACCGGCGGAAGAAACGAGCACCTCTGATGGTCGCCTCCTTATCGCCTTGGCGCTGGAGCAAGGGGAGAAACAGAGTCCCCCGTTGAGGTGATTTTTCTTTTTCTCTTTGAATCTTTCCAGCCGGACCCCGATTTCACTCGACGCGCTGACCGCAGCTTTTCGTTCGACAGAACACGCCGGACGGCCCGCACCCCCAGATTTTTGAGGCGGAGCGCGCCGAATCCGACCCCGAGGACTTCGAGCCGGGGGGCGGAGCCGAAGAGGGGGTCGACTCCTCGGGAGAGGCCGAGGCGGGGGGCGACCCGGGAGCCGGCGGGTCCCGAGCGGCTGGTGAGTTCCCCTCCGGCCCCACGATCAAAGATTGGACCGATGACGATGACGATGATGTCCGGATCCTGGACGCGCCTCCCCCCGCAGTTCAGCGGAGCCCGCACGGGCGGAGCGAGGAGCGGCCATCGGGAGAAGAGGCCAGCTCAGGGGGAGCCGGCAGCCCAGCCGCCGGCTCGCAAACGGGTGAAGGCGGTCACGGCGAAGCCACCGGCGCGGGCCAAGCGGGCCCTTCCTGTCGTCGCCGGGTAAGTACCTCGGTTCTTCGGGGTGTTTCTCTCAGTAAGTCACGTGCCGGCGGGCGGCTGAGAGTTTGCTTGTTCCAGGGACCCCATCGAGCTCCACGATGTGGAGTCGACAGCCGGCCCGGTGGAGCCCGCCAGCCAGCAGGCCCTGGAGCACGCAGCCACGCTGCGTGAGGAGAAGAGGAGGCTCGCGGAGCTGCGAGCCTCAAAGTCAGGAGCCCAGGGCGGGACCTCACGCTCCTGGGCCTCGAGCGGCGGGAGCCGGAGGCAGTCCGCAGACCCCGCGTGGGCGTCGGATTCGGCGGCGGAGTCGGCTCGCATGTCGAGACCTCCGCCGAGCGAGCCGTGAAGGCCAGCTGCGGAGGCGGTCGTGACTTCGATCGGGGGGGAAGTGGCCCGGCTGGGAGGAGCAGCCCCTGAGCCGGCACCCGAGAGGCCCCGGCAGGCGGAGCCGGTGGTGACGCCGCCCGTCGCCGAGCCGGCTGCGGTCGTCGTGCCGGAGGCCCCGGTGGAGCCGGAGGCGGCACCGGAGGTGCCGACCACGGAGACGGGAACGCCGGCCGCCGCGACCGTCGCGTCGAACCGGACGGGAGAGGAGGCAACGGCGCCTGACGTGGGGTAGTCGGGAACCGATTCCCGAGCCCTTGTGGTCAGTGACCGCCCCCCGGCAGCCGGCGCCGCGGTGGATGCCGGAGCGAGCGGCGGGGGGGAGCCGGTCCCGGAGGACCATGCTGGACGTGATCCAGGACTCGGAGGCGCTGGCTCGCGTTCCGGCCGTCCTGCCCCCGCCGGTCGGCGGCCCGGTCCCGGCGCTCGAGCAGCTGGGCAGCGTCCTGGCACGGTGCCGCGAGGAGCTGGCCAAGTTTGCTGAAGCGGCCGACGGCGCCCTGCAGCGCGCAGAGGTAAACCTTTTTTGTCTTCGTCGAATTTCCAGTGGGAGCGCGCAAGCGCACCCACTGGGTCTAGCCCCCGAGATGCGGGCCGGCTGACCGGCTGCGAGGCAGCCGGGCCGGATCTTCTTTTGCTTGTTTTTGACTGGTTTCTTGGAGCAGGCGGGGAGCTCCAGGCGGCAGGAGCTCTTTGACGAGGCGGTCGCCATCCACAACCGTGGCAAGCACGGTTATTACCGTCTGGAGGAGGAGCTGAAGAAGGCGAAGGGTACGTCAGTTCCAGTGGGGGCGCGCGAGCGCGGGCGCGCGAGCGCACCCACTGGGTGTAGCCCCCGAGAGTCGGGCCGGCTGTGACATGCACTTGCATGTGGATCAGCAATATGCATTAAATGCATGTTGTATATTGTCCATTACCTTCTGTATTTAGTTGCACGTATCCTGAACTGTTCAACCTCGTAGCGGCACAGCTTCACCTCGTATTTTCTAACCTGTGCCACGGCCAGGTCCATGTTTAGTCCATTTTGTTCCATTCGACCGGCCCATGGCACGGAACAGGCTGGACGCGGGCTGCGTTCTGTTCACAGTCACGTCTCATCACTTGAGCTGCCTCCCCGTTAACAGTTTTTCGATGGTAATAGCAGTTTTTCGATGTGTTTGTGTGACGTGGCACATAATATCTCGAGTGATTAAGTTATTCACGTAATACTAATCTCGAGTAATTAAGTTGAATAGTGGACCAGGATGATGAGCTTACCGCAATGGACTCGATACTGAATGTGGAGAATGTGGAGATGTGCTCACATATGGATTACAAACGTGACGGATTCCAATCGTGGAACTTCATTCCAAAACCAGATTAAGCACTGATTATCTCAAAGATTGCACTATTTTGAACGTTACAAGACTAAAGTTATCTTTGCCCTAAAAGAACGCTTAGGAAATAAAAGAGCCATAGGCTTAATTACAGAAGCACAATGGTGGTCATTAAAAAATTAAATCACAATTTGGCCTCTGGATTAATCAATATTCTGAGGCTGTACTTTCTCTTGTGTATTTTTGTTTTTTAATTAACAGAAGCACTTATCTGCCACAAAGGCCAGCTAGCTAGCCCAGGTGGTTCTGCCCCCCAAACTAATGCTATCTTCAATGCTGTGCAGTGCCAATCGATTAATTCAAATTTTGAAATATCACCCGTGCCTATGATTATGGCATGTTAATCTTGTTCTTTAAATTGCACTTCTGATTTTAACCACACACAAAAATTAACAGAGGTGAGCCTGCTGGGGATTAGCATGAAGAAAGAACACCACCGCAAATCAAGTTTTATTTTATAGATGTTAAGAATTCCATCAATAGAAAATTAAATCTGCATAGTACTATTCAGAATGATTTTTTATAGCATCATCAAGATTTTAAGATTACAAAATCACCAGCATTACCAAGTAACTATACGGAATTTCCAAATTTTGATTAAGTACACACAACTTCTACACATAAAAGTTATTTGCACAAATTAAGTTAAGAAACATCAGGAGCATTCCTTAACCAAGGACACTAAACAGCACACAAAAAAGGGGTTCCTTATTTTGCAAGCAGTCTTAAGACATTTTGTATATAATTATGGACAAAGAAATTGTAAGGAAAATTGCCTCAAAATCCTGGAGAAGAAACTGAGATTTAATCTTCAGAACAGTAACATGAGAAAGAATGGATGAAATATGATAGGGGGGGGGGGGGGGGGGGGGGACAATTTGCACACACAAAAAATCATGCAACTGATAAAGAAAAGGAGAACAACACAAGACATGAGAAGATCAGTGAACCAAATACCCCTGCACAGTTCAAATAATGCACTGCCGATGGGGGGAAAAGGAAAATTTTGACAAGAGTTCCCGGCTTCCTGCGCGAACCAGAAAATCCAACCACTGGAACGCCTCCACATCTGCATCCATGTCCTTCCGCACCTATCCCGGATCAAAGAAATAATAAAAAGGAGCAAAATCTGATACATTCAAAGCCAGCAGCTATGAACAAGAACATCCGTTGTTCCAAAACACCCGTGGAGGAAAAAGATTCTGACAAATAGAACACATACACACGAGTGGACATGATCGAGCTCGCGACAGATCATGCGGAGCTATGAAACTAGCTTGCCTATTTGCACATCTAGCACGAAGACGCGGCGGCCAAGCTCAAAACGGTCAATTCGATGCAGATGGGAACCATGAACGTCGAGGCGGAGATGGGCGGAGCCATCGCTTATTTGCAAGCCCAGCTCAACGATGAAACGAAGACATCTCCTACTTTTCCCGAGAACGTCGATGTCGTCGAAGCCACCACACAGCCGTGATTTCGCGGATCAGGCCATGGTGACAGCAGATCTGGTGGCCTCGTGGTCGATGCCGCCACCGGACTTGGGGTCGATGTGGGTCTTCTTCAAGACACTACTGAGGCAAAGGTCGCATGAAGCTGCAGGACCAACCCCAGATCTGCGTGCTACAACGGCTGGAGTAGAAAAGAATGCCAGATCAGAGAGCTCCGAGAGAGGGAGTGCTCATACTCACCTACACACCATGCTCACCCGCCGGATGGGAGTGCTACCGGTGAGGGAGTGGACAGTCGCAGCACCCCCCTCCACGGATCTGCACCATGTGCTGGCGATCCGACTGAATGGTGTCGTCGCCGGCGGGATCCTCCGCCAGTGACGGAATAGACCCCGCTCGTGGATGGTCGATGTCGACCTTGAACAGGTGGAATACGAATCTGAACCAGGTTATGGATCGATGGCAACGAACGCGTCATGAGAGGGAGCGTGAGTGTGGTGGCGTGCGGATTTTGGTCGGTGCCGCAACGGACACTGTCATCGCCGGCAACCAGGAGAGAGAAACCCGGGGGGGAGGTGGGTGGTGATCGGGGAGTGGGGGTGCCTGGGCGATACTATGCTTAGGTGAAAATTTGAGCCGGCTCAGATTTTTTTTTTCCGTTTCGAAAAAAATAAATCTGAGCCGGTTCAATTGTTCCGGCACTGACCCACGTCCTGGGAGAGGGGTGCACTGCAGGTGCACGCGTCTTGGACCGTCTTCAATTCGTACCAAGCAACAAACTAATACAATCGGTATATTAGTGCACAACAGTTTATTATCCCAGGCTGGCACATATTAAGGACAGTAAAACTGAGACTAAACCGAGCTCTCTCAGCGATTTGCATTTTCGGCCGTCCATTTCTGTGATATGGACGTTCCTGGCCGTCAGATCTCGTCTAAAAACAATCTTTTCCGCAGTGTGTGTATTCTGGCCCAACTGTCCTGTGGGCTGCTGCTCCACAGGCAGAAACGAAGGCATGTGGTAAACTGGGCCCTTTTCTGCTAGCCCATCCGTAGCCCAATCATCTAACCACCCGAAACCCTCCCGAAAAATAAAACAAGCGACATGACCGGGTCGCTGCAGAGGAAGGCGATTCGTTTCGAGAGGAGGCCGGCGCGGAGAGATAGAGAAGGGGAAGGGCTCGAGCGCTCGATCTGCGAGGGAGGGAGAAGGGTGTCTGCTGGGCTTCGCGGTCCCCTGGCGACTGTCACGCTGCACCTATCGCCGTCGAGGAGGCGCTCCGCCTGCGCGAAGCCGGCGCCGCCGCTAATGTCGTCGCCGCCACCGTCTGCCCCGTCCAGGCCGCCGTCCACGTCCTTCACGGTTCCAACCTGGCCCGCCCTCTCCTTTTCCTCGTCGTCGCCAAGATAGTTCGTGCCCTCGCGCTCCAGGAGAGCCCCGGCCTCGTCATCCTCGGCAAGCAGGTAGTCCCGTCTCAGATTGGGCTCCATTCTATCAGTTTTGCCTAATTTTCCATGCCTCTCAAGTGTTGTCTGAATCTCAAAAATTAGCTGGATGATTTTCACCCAAAACTTTGAGATTTTGATAGCTGGGTGAATGGCTAATATGAGAAATAGGAGCCAACTTAATCCTCTGCATTAGGTCTACCCGTTATGTTCAATCAAGTGTTGTATGATTTTGAGATGCTAGGTAGCAGGGTTATTTATATTGTTGAACACTCTTAGCTACTTAAGTTCAGAATTGAGACAATTTTCTCTCTCTTTCAGATCGTCACCCCTGCTGCTTCCGTCAAATTTGTCTTCTACAGTAGCTCGTGTCCATTCCTTTCCTCATCAGTGAGTTCCTTGGATTTTACCTTTTCTTTTGAACCACATCCGTCACCCTTAGGTCCTCCATATCAAGACTGTAATTTTCGTGATTGGTCCTATTTCGCAGATTAAGAATCGAAATCTTATCTCAATATGACAAAACATTGAGTTCCTATCAATTTCCCCATAAATTCCTGTGCTTGTATTATTTTCAAGTATGTCTACACTCTACACATGCACAATAATTTGTCGTTGGGTTACCAATCTGCACTTATAATTGCTTATAAACTTCAAGGAATGTGTGTCATCTATTCCAGTAATTTTTCATGATACCCATTATTGTTGTTTGGATTGCAGACATGCAAATGGAATTAAGCAAGTTGATGCTCCTTTGTGGTACATGTGTTGGAGATGGTTCCGCAGCCTTCAGCACCCTGCTTCTGGTCTTGCAGCGCCTCTCGGCTAAAGGGTGAGCATGCTTCCATCCTATCAACACCGCTGTCGTGAGGTATGCGGACCACCCCTGCATGAGGCTCTTTAAATTTTGTTTCTTCATGTGTATTGACTGAATCTTTATCTTCAGCTCCGTCATACTTTGCAGTGGAAGGAGAGATCAACAAAACATTGTTATGCTAACAATCTTTTTGCTGTTATGTGCTTCAGTCAGATAAACTACATGTTTCTTGTGAGATGGAAATTGTACTTGAATCATATTGACAATAGTACCTTTGCTTCAGCTAGGTACTTGCATTTGGTGTCAATCAACGGAATTAGTTGTTTCCGTGTGGTTCCATCCAGGCCCAAGTAGTTAGTTGTAAGTATTTCTAAATTTCAAATATGATTTTGAAAAGTGTAGCAGATCATACGTTTGAGACATTGATTATCGCATCCGTTGGTGACTTTCTTATAGTGTGTGCCATATACTGAGAAACATGCACAACTTCATTTGTGCAATATGTTTTTCCGAGATACCTGTGCCCCATTCTTCATCAGGGCTTGGTTTCCCCTTCCCTGTTGCACTTTAGGTTTGAATTTTGTAGTGTTGCTCCCCTTCTTATAGTATTATTTATTATACTTTTTGTGCAATTTGCTATATCATCAGATCTGATTGCACTAAAATTTTCTCTCCATGCATGCTAATAAGATGGTGTCACATTCTATGTTTGCAGGGTGATCTTTTTAATTTGCAAGCAAATAGAAATGAGTTTCAGAGATAACCCTCAAAATAGAAATGAATTTCAGAGATAAAGGTTGAGCTTTGACGAAACAGGCCTTGACAAGGTGCATGCATGTTGAGGGAAGTCTAATTTAATTTCAATTTTCAATCCGATCTTGAGCATTTCCATAACTTTTGCATAACACTTTGAGACTATTTTTCTGATTCCAGTGAGGTCTATTTAACCGTTTGTTACTCATCATTATAGAATTTACTCCATATTATACAAAATTTCAGTGTTTTTGTGATTCGATCTGTTAGAAAGAGGTAACTACTTGGCATGAGTCGTTAGCTATCTAAAAAACACATAAAAAAGAGGTTGCGGTGTACTAATTTATTAGGCTTAGTTACACAAGATAGATCGGTTATCGCAACTTAATCACACTTAATAGTGCACCCTATATTTTTTTCCGTTCAATTGGTCAATGAAGATTAAGGTTTCATTCCCTTGGTGGAAAGCTAAGTATTGTGTTTTCAGTTGTACCATTCTTGGATACTACCAAGGGAAGGGCTCACTGTTGTAATAAATCAAGTTGTATATATCACTTTTGGACTAATCTATGTATGAAATGGCATCCTGATCAAATAGTATTTATTATAATAAAATCACAGGTTATGATTTTGTGAACTGTACTTGCATATTTTTTGCTACTTGATATCCTACTAAAACTTCCATTGCTTGCTTAAGTTTGAGGTCACATAGTTGGAAGGAAGCAGCGTTTGATCTAGAAAATTTTCATAAGATTCCATGTACATTTGATGGGGTTGATGTTACATGGCCTAGCCATGATACAAGAACAAAGATGATTTGATGTACAACTCAAGTGGAGCATTAGTTTTTCTTTCTTCCCAGTGAGTTCTCATGGTCTCATCCATTATCGTCTCCCCCCTCTTCTCCCCCTTTTTTTTTTTGAAACGAGGCAAAAGATTTCTCATTGTCATTGAATAAGGAGAAGAGTGGTTTTGGACATAACAGCCCCGCCAAAGCGGAAATTAGACAAAGGCCTACTCTCGTGGCATCAAATTACACAAATGTCTAGCGCCCGCAACTGCCCAGATAGATGCCTCCTCTTTATTATTGCGCAGTCACTGCCATTGGCGCCCCCTTGGTTCTGAACACATGGACATTCCTCTCCTCCCAAATCTCGTAGCTACCAAGGTGAAGTAAGGAGGCCAAGGCTTTCCTCGGCTGCGCATTGTTGTTGAGAACCCCATCTCATCAGGATTTCATCTCCTGATGGCAGCTGTAAGAAAGAGGCCTCAAATCCAAGTCCATTTCAAGTCCCATCCATTCAGGTATATCATACCCGTTGGTGTATATGTTTATACTCTATGCTTTTGTCCTAAAAAATCACCGCCCCAATTATTACTTATGTCTGCATGTGACAAAAAATCACCGTCCCAATTATTACTTATGTCTGCATGTACTCTATTTGACAACATCGGATCACCTCTGCATTTTTACTAGGAATGACGCGTTCTACATCTTGGAAAGGATCTTAGTTTTTGCGTTCTACTAATTGTTCTACAATATAACACGTACGTCTCATATCAAGTTTCTAATGCATGAAATTTGTGATTTCTAAGAATGGATGTCTATTTCTTTGTTTGTGCGTTATATTAAGAAACTTTTTCCCACTTGGTAATTTGTAAGCGATCCTTAAAGTTTGAACTCATCTGTCTTTTGTATTTGATTATTTTACGGGATTATTCCAAATAATTTTTAAGCCCCTCTCTTCATGTCTACTTCGACTCTTAACTTCTACGGTCTTCTAGCACCACATTATTTCTGTGCAAATTCATTAAATTCCGTTCTTTGGCGACCAACAAACATATGGGTAAATGTATACAAATTTAGCTCTCATGTTTATGCATTTATATTTATTGTGATTCATGTCATTCTATTGTAGAAATAGACGGGCGCAGCAACGCGCGCCTTCGATGATCTAGTAGTCAGTATCTCCAAGCGCGAACGCACCCGCAGGATACCGTGCGCCAATGCCGCCGTGCACCAAAAGTCCGTTCCGGTCGATTTGGCTCTGCACCGATCGCGTGAGCGAAGGGCGCATTTTTTGACTCCTGACACTGCAATGCAATGGCAACAAATGCCGCATGCATACATCCTCTCTCTCTCTCTCTCTCTCAGCCAAAATCTGTGCCCATGCATCAGGCCCGTGCCGTCCAACTGCGGAACGCACAAATTAAACGCAATGTACTCTATCATGCATAGAGACTAGACTAGGAGTACGCAGTACTAGTGGCTGTGTGCAGCGGAGCGAGAAAACAGAGCGGACAGGGAGACAAGAAAACCGATTAACTATTGCACAAGCACAATTTTTCATAGTCTAGAAAACCGATAGATTAATTTCGTACGAGTAGTATATACTTAACAGTAGCTAGAAGCTTACTAGAGAGCTCCGAACAAGCAAGCTAATGAGGCGACACCGCTAAACTACACTACCATCACTAGGACACGCCAAGCATACGATATCAGTAGGATGGAGGACCTCCGATCCAAGAACATGACGTCAAGCCTCCGATCCAAGCCCATGCCTTCAGTAGCAGGGCTCTCGTCTCCTCCCATCTACGCTGCTGCGGAATCCAGATGAATTGAGGGTTAGTTCCACCTCAGGAGGAGAATGAAAGACGAATTTTGAATTTGAAGTCGCCAACTTACCGAAGGGGTCCGCCCCCTGAGCCGCCGCCGCCGCCTGGGCCTACGCCTGTGCGAGCGCGGCCTCCAGGGCGCCGATGTGCGCCTGGAGCGCCTGCTCGCGCTGCACCGCCTGCACGGCGGCCCCCTGCTGGACCTGCTGCAGCTCCTGCTCCCGCGCAGTCAGGCGCTCTCGGAGCCTCCTACACTTGTCCTTCAGCTTGAAGACGAAGTAGGCCAAGAACCCGGTGCCCGCCTGAGTGATGGCCACATACCCCAAGTGGTAGGCGAAGTTAAGCCAGTAGCTCTTGGGATCCGTCATCTCCATGGACGGACCGAGCTGCAAGGAAAGCACAGAGAACGCAGTCAGCAAGATTCATCGTCAGGGTAGAATGAGCAAGAGCTTGCCAAAGGAATCAGCAACAGCTAGCTGAACGAGAATCACTTGTCGATGTACTAGGAAAGTGATCCGAAAAGAATCAGCAAGAGCTAGCCCGTGCGGCCAGCAAGATTCATCAGGGATCCGAAAAGAATCAGCAAGAGCTAGCCCGTGCGGCCAGCAAGATTCATCAGGGATCCGAAAAGAAAAACTGGAAAGTACTGGAACACAAAGGAAGACAGAAACCGACAGCCGATTGTAACCGTACCACCGGCTCGCAATCGCAAGCCATCAAATCAGTATGAAACGAGAGCAGATCCAACAAATGAGAAGAAAGACTGAAGGGGGGGGGGGGGGGGGGGGGGGGGAGGGGGAAGAGATCAGGAGCCTGGAGGCTGGAGCTCACGTCGACGGACTGGGGCCTTTCGAGAGGAGGAGCTTGAGCGGGTGGGGGAGCTTGGGTGCCTATGGAGGAATGTGGGAGCTTGAGGAGGAGCGTCTCAGCGATCCGGGCTCCTTAAATAGCCTAGGAAGGGTGGACCGGGACCGGGACACGAACGAGGCGAGTTCAAGTCGAGCATGGGACGACCGCTGCGGTACACGAATGGCTTTTCTCACGTCCCTCTCCTCACCCTCTCCTCACACCGACCATGCCCGCCGATTGGCGCCGCCGACGAGCAACTCTGCCGCCACGACGGCCGGATCAGTGGTCGTGGGCCACGTGCACATCCCGCTGCGTTCGGCCCGTGTACCGCAGCGGTCGTCCGACCTAGGGGTGCTCGGGCCCGGTCCCGAGATACGTGGCATGGCGGGGCCAGGGCGAGTCGCGAACCCGGTCCTGGCCGCTACAGGGCGGGAGGCTAGGGTTTCGGAGGGGGTACTTGAGCCCCGCACTCTCTCCTCCCCCAATCCAGATGTAGATTCGCTATTCCACCACTTCTGGGAGACGCCTAGGGTTTCTCCTCCTAGGGTTTCTCCTTCGTTCGACTGGTGGGAGGGGAAGGTTGGGGGCGATACTAGATCGTTCGCCCAAGTTGCTGCCGCTCCACCACGCGCGCGTCCGTCTTCGCCGCCGATGGATCGGGGAGAAGAGCGTGCTCACCGCGCGGATGGCTATGGAGCTGGTCGCGGGCGTGGCGTGGGCCGAGATCGTGGTGGCGGCGGTGGAGGCGGCGGCCGCAACATGGTGTGACACGCAACATCGACGACGGCGGACAAAACTCCACCAACATGGATCCACGACGCGGCCAATCAGATCGAGCAAGGTGGGATGCTGCAGCCATGGAGGCGCAGAGCGATGGCCGTCAAGGGGAGCATTGGGGTGACAATACCATGAACAAGCCAGGAGCGGGAGGATCCGGGCGTCGTCAACATCAAGATCTACGTCCGCAACAAGATCGTCGTCAACAAACTCCAGGCAAGAGGAACATCTCCCCACTAGTGGGAGGTGCTGAGGTTTGCGTCACTTGCAAGGAACCTGGTCATCTACCTGTGTGTTGTCCTAGAGCTAATTGTGGTAGATGTGGGTTACAGGGTCATTTGACTCCTATATGCAATATTGTCCTCCCCTGGGAATGTGTGGCTCCGATGTGTGGTTTCCAAGCCAAGGGAAAGGGCTTCTTCTACATACATGATCATAGCACCCAGAATCAGAACACTGATAGGAACAGATTTGTGGTTATTTCTGTTACTGAGGGTCGTGCAACTGGTAAACAGCTAGAGGAATTTTTTGATGCTTACATCAATACAAACTGGAGGTGTTCTGCGAGATCTATTGGTCCTGGTACATTTGTGATGAGATTTCCTTCTCCTAGGGATGTTACTAAAGCTTGTTTTGCTGAAAAGTTCGTGATTAAAAGTTGTGGGGCTTCAGTGACACTTAGAAAATGGTCTGAATCTGTGGGAGCTAAGGGTGTACTTAACATTGCTTGGGGTCAATGTTAGCAACATTCCTTTGGATAAAAGACATGAAAAAAATATTGCATATGTGGGATCCTTGGTGGGGGTAACTCTGGAGATTGATAAGTCTACTATTAACAGACCTGAATCTGTTAGAATTAAGCTGGGTTGTAGAGATGCCGAGGATATACCTACTGTTGCTGAAGGGGTGCTGGGTGGTCATTTCTATGACTTTTTCTTCTCAGTAGATAAAATCCTGGTTAAAAATCCTCCTAAAGAGTCTGTGAACGCGACTCAAGAGGCTAATGGAGGGGCATCTCCTAAAAGGCCCAGAATTGAAACTCAAAACATTGGTCAGGGAGCCTCTTCATCTAATCTGGGGTCCTCTTCTGCTCCTTCCAACTTTGTTGGGGGTAAAACTGCTATGGTTGTAAACATGGAAACAATTGAAGAGACAGATGAACATGAAAAGTCACAAAAGAATAGTGAGGAAGTATCTTCTCAAGAGGAGAGTGATGAGGTTAAAAATGATCTTCTTAGTGATACTATGGCTGCTGAAAATAGTAAGAGGGAAAGAGAGGAGGCAGAAACCCAGTCACATAAAGTGGTGGCGTATGAGGAAGTTGTGGTGAATACAATGCAGATAGTACCCAGCCCTATTGTTCACAAGCAATACTCATCATACTTGGAAGCTGCTTTGGGACAACCTGTTGTGACAGAACTGGCCCCTGATGATCTTTCATGCCACCAAAATCCTGTGACATATTTTGTGTAGTCTCCTGATACCTCTGAGGAACATGTTGATGTTATACCCAGTCCACCTGTGATGGAAGAAGTTCTGACCAGGCTGAGCCAGAGAACAACTGGTATTAACAAGGAACATATGGTCGACAGGGCGACAAAACTAACCAAGAAGAGGAATTTGCAAGGTAACAACGAACCGCCTCCTAGTAATTCTTTTGAAGTACTATCTAATATGGAAATTATTACATCTGCTGCTATGATGGGTGTCGAGATACCTGATGATAACTTTGTTGTTATTGATGTGATAAGGGAATTAGAAAAGTCTAGAGCTAATATAGCTGAGAAAACTAGTAAGGCTGAAAAAAAAACACAATGATGTGCTTCTGTTAACTAATGCTGCCGGGGATAACTCTCCCCTAGATACTACTTGGGTATAGGATGGGGAGGTTGATGATGACAGTTTCACTATTGTGAGATCTCGAAAAAAGAGAGAAAGAAAGTGAATGTTGTGATAGCTAAACCTGTGACTAGAAGTCAGAAAAATATAGCGAGTGGAGTTGCAGGTAAGACCACGTCCCCTGGTAAACCTGACAACAAAAATCGCTCATCTAAAATCAAGAAAAAATGATTAGTCTCTTCTGGAATTGTAGCGGTGTGAGTAAAAAAAGGCATGGCAACCTACTTGTCTGATTTAATCAGAGAATACTGCTTAGATTTCATTGGCATACAGGAGACTATGAAAAGGGACTTCTCCTCTAAGTTCTTGAGGAGATTTGATCCTGGTGAATGCTTTTGTTGGAAGTGGGTTCCTTCTATAGGTAAAGCGGGAGGCATCCTTTGTGGCGTTAAAAACGATACGTTGGATATCAGATCATGTGAGGTGGGCAAATACATTATGAAATTTGAACTTTTTTACAAGAGAAAAATACCTGATCTATTGCGTGTTAGTGGTCTATGGGGCTGCGCACGAGGAATTCAAAACGGAATTTCTAGCGGAGTTGTCTGTTATGTGTAATGCGAGTTCCTATCCCTACATTGTGGGGGGATGATTTTAACATTCTGAGACATGCTGGTGAAAGAAAAACAAAAAAACCAGGCTTTCACACTCTTCTGATCTCTTTAACTCTATTATCAACTCCCTCTATTTGAGAGAAGTGGATATGAATGGGGGTGCTTATACCTGGTCCAATAAGCAACAAATTCCTACTCTCGAGAAATTGGACAGGGTACTCATGTCCAGCTCGTGGGAGGGCCAGTTCCCGCTAACTTTTGTTAGGAAACTGGTGAGAGATATATCAGATCATTGCCCCCTTCTTCTAAATACGGATGATAGTATCCCGATCCCACACAAAAGAAGGATTTCAGATTTGATTTGAATTGGTTGAAAAATCTTGAGTTTCTTCCTTTAGTCTCCAAAATCTGGGCAAAACCAATGAAAGCTAATAATCCTATTGATATTTTGAATATCAAATTGAAGAGATTCAACAAGTTCTTCAAAGGGGGGGTGCTAACATCTTTGGAAAAGCTAGGATAAAAAGGAAAATGCTGAGGGAAGAGCTAGAGCATTCAGAATATCTAGAGGAAACTGATGTTTTATCTCCGGAGCTATATAGCAGGAAAATTGAGATCCTGGTGGAACTTAATAACCTCTTAGTTGAAGAGGAAATTGCCTGGCTGCAGAAATCACATGAAAACTGGCTGTTGAAAGGGGATAGAAATACTGAATACTTTCATAGGATCGTTAATGGGAGAAGGAGGAGAAATACAATCTTCTCGCTTAGTTATGGGGACACGGTGATTGAGGGTACAAGGAATATGCTAGAGCATGCTAGTGAGTTTTATAAGGACCTATTTGGTCCTGCCACTGGGAACATGTGCAAAATTAAAGGGAACATGTGGGGCCCGAGAGAGAGACTCTCGGAGATTGATAATTTCATCCTGACTAGGCCTTTTTCTGAAACAGAGATCAAGCATGCTCTATTCTCTATGAAACCTAATAAAGCTGCTGGTCCGGACAATATCCCTATCGAGTTCTTTCAACACTGTTGGGAAATTGTAAAGAGAGAAGTCATGTGTTTGTTTGAGTGGTTCCATGACAATAAACTAGATGTTCAACGCTTCAACTACGGGGTTATTACTCACCTACCTAAGATGTCTAGGGCTAGTAAAATCCAACAATTTCGACCCATTTGTTTACTTAGATGCATATACAAGCTGATCACTAAGGTGCTTACTATTAGATTGGAGCCTTTTGTTGACACTTTATTCAGTAGAAACCAAAATGCTTTTATCAAAAATAGGGACATTATGGATGGCATTATGTCCTTACATGAGATCCTGCATTATTCATATGCTAGGAAAAAAACTGGCATTGTCCTTAAGCTAGACTTTGAGAAGGCATGCGACAAAGTGAATTGGGACTTCCTTTTAGACTGTCATAAAGCAAGAGATTTTGATCCTAAATGGATCGGTTGGGTAGAAATCTTTTTGGTTGGGGGCACAGTTAGTGTAAAACTTAATGATGAGGTGGGCCCTTACTTTCAAAGCTCGAAAGGGGTACGTGAGGGTGAACCTTTCTCACCTTTCCTGTTTAACATTGATGCATATTTTTTAACTAAGATGGTGCTTAAAGCACAAAAAGTAGGTCTGTTTAAAGGCCTTGCGACCGAGTTGGTTCCTGATGGGATAGCCATCTTGCAGTATGCAGATGATACGATTTTATGCTTTGAGGATAACCCTAGAAATGCTTTACACATTAAACTGCTGCTATATTTGTTTGAAATTATGTCAGGCCTAAAGATAAACTTCCTAAAAACTAAGATCTTCTCTGTATGTGCGGATGATGACACTATGTAATTATATGCAGACATGATTAACTGTCAAATTGGCACTTTTCCCATTAAGTACCTTGGGATGCCAGTCAATTATGCTGGGCTTAAAAGTAGTGATTGGAAATTTGTTGATGATAAATTTGAAAATCATAGTGAATCATGGATTAGTGAGGCTTTATCTTCCGGGGGGAGACTTATTAAAGTCAATGCTGTGTTATCGCATATCCCCACTTTTTATATGTCCATGTTCCTCCTGAATAAAACCACTCTGGAAAATTGGGATAAGCCCAGGAGGAAGTTTTTCAGGCATAGGAAAGGTAAAAATAGGGGTTGCCATTTAGTTAAATGGAGCCGAGTATGTAGAACCAAAGGCAAAGGGGGGCTTGGTGTGAAAGACTTAAATAAGCAAAATATAAGTCTTTTAGTCAAATGGTGGTGGAAACTTGAGAAAAAAGAGGTACTCTGGCAAGATATAATCAGAGCCAAATACCTTAAGAAAAGTGATGTCGCTTCGGTCAGACAGAAATATAGTCATTCCCCTTGCTGGAAATCCTTAATGAAAGTGAAGGAGTTGTATATGGCAGGGAGGGGGGGTTCAAGTTAATAGTGGTAATATTGCTAGGCTTTGGTTGGATGATCTCGAGAGTGATATGCCTTTTAAAGATAAATTCCCTAATCTCTTTGACATCTGTGTTGATCCACACTGTCATCTGGACAAGATTGGAGATATGGATCAGGTGTCTTCGTTTAGAAGAAGATTGTCTCCTGAGTTGTTGCAGCAACGGAAAGAGATAAAAGAATCTGCAATGAAGTGTAGGAAGAATAACCTACCTGATGAAATTTTCTGGAAGTTTGATAGCTCGAGAATTTTCTCTACTAAATCAATGTATAAGTGGCTTTAAAAAGATCTTGCTGGATCTGGGTTCAAATGGATATGGAAATCCAATATCCATGTTAAGATCCAAATCTTCTTATGGCAGACCAGTCAAAATGCTATTCTCACTAGGGACAATATGAAAAAAAGACAGTGGCCTGGGGACCCCCGATGCTCCTTTTGTGATGAGATGGAAATAGCCCAGCACCTTCTGTTTACTTGTCCCGTAGCTAGGGTGGTATGGAGAACTGTGGGCGCAATGTTGAGCACTGATTGTTGTCCAAACTCTATTTGGCAATACTATGCCTGGATGTATGCATTCCTCCCGGGTCATGACAAATTATATACTGTTGGGTTGGCTGCAATCTGCTGGGCCATTTGGTTTGCTCGTAATCGAGCCACCTTTGAATCCAAATGGATACATTCACCCTTTGAGATTTTGTTTACAGCTTGTACTTTCCTGATATATTGGGCAGGTTTGCAGAAACCTGATGTGACGCAGATAGTGAGAAAGGGAGCGGAGCTGCTGAAGATGAACGCCTCACAGATGATGATGCTGTGCGGGCCTCCGAAGCCGGACACGGACATGGATGGGACTGATGATTCTTGAGGAGGATTCCAAAATGATGCAGCAGTACAGGACTGGGAAGGCCAATGCGGATTTGGGGGCTTTTTGCGTCAGTAGTTATTTTGTTTTTTCGGCTCTGATGGTGGTTTGGACTTCTGCTGGTTCGTGGTATTTTGCTCTTGGGTTGTAATATTGCAGTACTTGTTTAGTTTCTTAGCTAGGGCGATCTCAAGTGATATCAGGTTTTCGCCCCATGGTCTGACGTTCCTGTTGACAGGCGCGGACAGTGGGTTTCCTGATATTGCCTAGAACTCGCTTTTCCTCTTTTCCCTAGTCTTTCTTTTGGTCCTGAGAAACGTTATATTTCCGTTATGAAAGTAATGGAAAGGGGGAGAAGCCCGGTTCTAAAAAGTCGAGAATCGTATTAGCAGGTTGATTATTACTAGTGCCATCTCCTTCAAAAAATGTTACCCGTGCGATTAGAGCTGAGCGTCTTGTCCTCTCTCTCCACGAGCATGTCTCAGTGTTTTGTTTGGTTGCATGGTTGTGTTATTTTTCTTATAAAAGAAAAGAAGGCAGTGAGTAAGTGAGCTAACAGTGGGTAAGTGAGCATGTCTCAGTGTTTACTTCATAAGCGTATTTTCTTTGGTACATATTACATACCTTACATGTATGTATAGCAGGGAGTATTTGACAAAAAAAACTATCACATTTTAAAAAATGACCGAAAACTCCAGATTTGTACTAATTTTGTGACAAAAAACTACCAAGTTGAGTTGATGACATATTTAATGCTTTTAAAGGCGAATCTGACAGGGCTGGCCCACCGGTCAGGGCGGCGGCCTCGCTAACGGCTAACGGCGCTCGCCTGCTGCCCGTTGGTCCAACCTGTTGGTCGGACCAGGACTAACCTGGCCAACCGGCTCCCTTCTCCTTCCCCACTCACTCTCCACCAAGCTCACTCACTCACTCACTCTGCTATCCTCTGCATGTCTTCTTCTTCTCGCACTCCGGCGACGCCGCGACCATGCCGTCGTGGCCCAATGGCAACGAGACCTCTGACGATGACGAGTACATGAGCGAGTTCACTAGCATGCACATGGAGTACTTTGTAAGTCAGCTCACTCTCTTCTCTCCTCTCCTCTGCTAGGGTTAGGGTTAGGATTTGAAGACAATTGGGATTTCTTCCATTTAAGTTCATATGTGCGAGCTCTAGTTGATATATATGTGTTTGATGCTGCAGCAAACTCCAGATACTATGATGGACCCAAGCTTTTGTGGGCTTGTGACTGAATCTGAGCCTAAGTTCATCCTGCACAGGTAGAGGCTAGGCAAATTTGTGGCATTTGAAGGCACACTAGTAGAAAACAGGGCATCAGTCCCGGTTCCAGAGGGCCTTTAGTCTCGGTTCTGCAACCGGGACAAATCGATCGGGACTAATGCCCACCACTTTTAGTCCCGGTTGGCTTACGAACCGGGACTAAAGGGGCTCCACGTGGCCGCCGTCGGGCGCCTGGCAGGAGGACCTTTAGTCCCGTTGGTAACACCGACCGGGACTAAAAGGCAACCATGCGTCAGCAGCTGCCAGGCTCTGGGTTTTTTTTTTTTGAAAGGAGGGGTTTAGGTGTTTTGGGGTTTGTCTTTTTTGGCGGGTTTAGGGGTTTTCATATTGTCTTTCCCCCTTTTATTTTTGTGTTTACCATTTTTATTTTATGCTTTTCATTCAACTCGACGCTAGCTACTACATATAGAAATGAAAGAACCATTATTACACAACATCGTCATGATCAATATATAGAGAGAAGTGACCTCTCTTTCTCCGTGCTTAGTCGAACAATGCAACCAGTTTTCGTAAATCTATTCAACGCTACTACATATAGTACACGATCATTCATATATACAATATAACATCTCTTACGATCCCTAATATCTAATTACCAAGATCGCATCGGAAATCCTGATGGTATTCTCCTTTTTCAGGTATGACATGGTCAACAAAGAATCTCGCCAATTCCTCTTGAATTGCCCGTATGCAATAAGTTGGTAGGAGTTCGTCCCGCTTCCGCCAGATCTAATTTAAAGAAGGGCTATATATATGAATGAAACTGAACACGATTGATGGTAATAAAATAAAAATGTGAATATTGTTTACGTATTTCAAATTGTTCTGAAGATATGCCCCGGCCCCGCTCAGAGGTCGAGTGGCGAATGAACTCGCAAATGTAGTATGCACATAAATTAGTCCCGGGTGCCTGCCACAAGCACTTTACGAGAATAGAGTTCAATCAAAATGATAATCAAGTATGATAATGGTATTGAAACTAGAATCAATGAGAGATGCGCGGTACTAGAGTAGTACTTACTTTGGGGTGTAAAAATTTCAGCTCCGGTTTCCAGCTGACACCCTTAACCTATTTGGTGAACTTTTTCCAAACCCTGCCCGACAAAGAAAATGATTACTTGATATCAGGAAATGAACGAAAGTTGCCGATATGGTGCGATAATGATTGAACTTACTTTTGTAGCATTTTACTCACATTCTCCCACTCCTTAGGGTCTTTACGTCTTGAGTCCAAGACAATTACTTGTCCCTCTCCAAGCTGAATGGATAGCAGAATAAAGTGGAACCTGCGCACGCATAACTCATTAATTGCACTTAACCTCGAGTAAGCGAAACGGAATGTGCACAAGATATTAACACTCACTTGAAGTTGTAAGGAAATAGTATTTCCATTCTGGTTTGTTGTCCAAGTAACGCCTTTAGCAAGTTTTCCTCTGTATCGGCGGGAAATTCTTTTAACGTATGTTCATTTATGGTATCTGGGTTAATGAACCCAATGTCATACATTTGTAGGTTTTTGCATTCAAGGATCTTCAATCTGCATAATATAGTTTGTGAGGATAAGTATACATGCAATGAACGAGCTGAGCTAGAGACTTAATTACAGAAAAAATACTTACAGACAATAGCAACTGACGATAGTTTTGTCGAGGGCAGGTTGATTGTATAACTGAAACAATTCTTCAAATTCAACGAACAACGCCTTGTCTCCATTGAAGAAGTGCTTGTCTTTTACTGACACGAAGATATTGTCGGTCCCGTCCTTGCAAATTTTCTAGTACCATTCATGCAATTGTCGCATCATCGTTGGTAGACGGCGGACCTCCTCGCTTCTGACGAGAGGCTTCCCGTGCACGTACCTTGCTACTACCTCAGCCTTTTCGAACTGTACCGAATCGTCTAAGTAATCACCAGCAGTGATAACAAGACCACGGGCCGTTTTCTCTGGATCATTAGCGATATCGGTAACCACCTTGAGCGGAGGGCACAATTGCAGTTCTTGTTCGCCGAGTCGGGAAATTGTTTTCCCACTTCTTGCGCCACTTCTACTTAAGCTTCCCGACCGCCTCGCTCGATCAAATGTCTTTTGAATACAACGGTCATAGTTTGATGGCGGCGGAGGCGGTGGTGGTCGCGTAAGGGCATCCAAAGTTCGCTTCGCTTTCACCGGATCTACTCTCTCCTTTGGAGGTGGACGTTTCAGTGCAAGCTGACGTTTCACTTCGGCATCAACGATCTTGGAGGTTTCCTCCTCATTCAAGTCGTATGGTAACTTGGGAGGAACCTTAAGGCTCGGGCCTGCTCTGAATTTCTTTGTTTTCGTACTGCTGCTAGCCGCCGGAGCGGCGGTGGCTCTCTTCCGCTTTTGCTGAGGCGGCGAAGGAGGCGGATAAGGGAGTCCGGGATTAAGGGGTCCTCGGACTGCCGACCTATTTCTCATAGGTCGGGCTAATGGGCCGCTCGTTGAGGATGAGATTGATCGAAGGCCTTGTCGCTAAGGAGAAGATCTCAGGAGCCGTGGCGTATCCGTCAAGTTGAAGATAGTAAATTAGGCATGTTTTTCCCTCCGGTGGGCAACCGACCCTATGTAACCCTAATGACCCCTGGTGTCTATATAAGCCAGAGGGTTTTAGATCATACGACACAAAAACTCATCTAGGGTTTTAGCTAGTCGATCTCAAGGTAGATCAACTCTGTAACCTTCATATCATCAATATAATCAAGCAGGACGTAGGGTTTTACCTCCATAGGAGGGCCCGAACCTGGGTAAACATCTCCTCCTTCGTCCCTTTGTTACCATCGATCCTAGTCTCACAGCTCGGAACCCCCTACCCGAGATCCGCCGGTTTTGACACCGACATTGGTGCTTTCATTGAGAGCTCTGCTGTGATCGCCAAAGGAATCGATGGCTCGCCTTGTCATAAGCAACGAGATCTGCAGCCAGGATATTCTCATCCCTGGTCAGATCTTCATAGGCGGCGACGTCTTGTCGCACGCCGACCTGACCGGCCATATTGGCCAGATCGGAAGCTTTGCCCCCGATCAACGAATCAGATTCGGAACCCTAGAGTTCGTCGCTGATTCACGGGGAGAACTTGTCTTGCTGGAACCTTCAACTCTCATGGAGGAGCCCGCAGATCCCGACGCCTCGACGCCGGAGACATCGGGCTCCCACTCTGAAGTGGCCTTCACCCTCGGGCTGTCTGGAACGTCCAATCCAGCCGTTGTGCCCGGATCTGCCGTTGCCGAACAGGACCCGGATCCGCTTTCAAGCGACTCCGAAGCTGCGACGCCGCAGATCGACCCCACGCGCTTCGGCGACAGGCATCCTACCATCGCCTCGTTCCTAAACGAGCTGTTTGATCTGATTCAGACCATGCGCGTGACTGATGATCAGACCCCGGTCTATGACCGGATCAGGCTTAAACCCGACGATAGGGAGATTCTCATCCCCACGGTCACTCACTTTGTCGCCACCATCTAGTATCCGGCGGGGGGCTCGTCCCCCCAATGATCGGAATTAAAAACGGTTTATACCCCAATCTCCGATCATCGAGACCCCGCTTGCGACCCAAACCCTGGAGTTCGCTCCGGAGATAGATCGGTATCGCTTGGATCTAGCACGCAGCTCAGAACCCGTAATTCCGGACTCGCATCGTGGTGTGGAGTCGAAGTTTTTCCCACCCACCACCCAAGTCGAGCACTCAAGCATCACAGCAGAGTCCAAGTCTTCGGACTTACGGGATGTTAAACAATTACCAGGAGAGTCGGTTCATTATTTTTGGGCTAGACTCCTCCTCGCTAGAAACAAAGTACGAGGTCTCAGTGACCAGGAGATAATGGAAAATTTCATTCGCAATTGTCATGATGAAGGGATCCTCAATGTCCTATCCCGACGGCATGTTCGCAGCTTCACCGAGTTATCGGACATGGTACAAAAATATTGTGCCATGGAGAGCACCTGGCGAGCCGAACGGCTACTCGCGGAACCAGACTTTACCGAACACTCTATAGGAGACCGGAAAAAGAGGATACCCCCAAAGCGGCTAGCCGAACACGAACCCGCCGAAAAGAGAAATAGACCCCCTATGGGGGCCATAACCGTCCATGATGGACTGTTGGACAAACCATGCCCTATACATTCTGTACTGCTGAACACAAACCCGGCTCACAGCCTTAGAGCTTGCTGGGTCGTCAGGCAGGTCGCAAAAAGCGGAGAAGCCATTCTCCAGGACCAACCGCCAAACAGGCGCCGCACAATGCCACGAGAATACAACGCGGAATTCTGACGATCTATGAAACATTCCCCTCTAGGAACAGGAGGAAGAGAGTTCTTAGAGAACTCGAACAGGTTTACCATGTGGCGGCGACAAGTCCATGGGCAGACACACCAATCACCTTCGGAGACACTGACCAACCAACCATCCGTCCCGGTCGAACACCGGCCGTAGTGGTCCTAAACCCCATCGTTGACGGTTTTAGACTTCAGAAGGTGCTAATGGATGGTAGCAGTGGTTTGAACCTCATCTACGAAGACACCTTGGAAAAAATGCAGTTTGTCCGATCTCGCATCGAGCATAGCAACACAACCTTCCGGGGGATCATCCCTGGGAAAGAGGCGTGTTGTTCAGGACGTGTCACCCTTGACGTAGTATTCGGCACGCCCGACAACTACCGATCCGAAGAACTTCTATTCCATATCGTGCCCTTCCCCAGTGGCTACCACGCTCTGTTGGGGCGTGAAGCCTTCAGAAAATTCCAGACTATATCCCATTACGGGTATATGAAGCTCAAGATGCCAGGCCCAAACGGGGTAATCACAATTGTCAGTGATCCGAGTACAGCCCTTCGAGCCGAAAACAAAACAGCAGCGCTCGCCCTCGAGGCACTAGCCGAGACCTTTGCTGCAGAGGAATTGACCGCACTCCGGTCAACAGTGGATAAGGACGATGTAATCCTTAGTAAAAGTCCCAAACCCACGTCCTTTAAACCTGCAAAAGAAATTGTTAAATTTCAGGTACACCCAATGGACCCCAGTAAAACAGCGTCCATCGGAGCTCAGCTGGATCCCACGATGGACGAAGCGCTGCGAGCATTCCTACAAGAAAATTGGGACATCTTCGCCTGGCATCCTTCCAATATGCCAGGAATCCCACGGCGGCTGGCAGAACATAGTCTGAATATAATCCCAGGCTTGAAGCCCGTTAAACAGACTCTGCGCTGCTTTTCCGAACCCAAACGACAAGTTATGGGTGAAGAACTAGCCAAACTACTAGAGGCTGGATTCATACGGGAGATCAAACACCCCGAATGGTTGGCAAATCTGGTGATGGTACCAAAGAAAGATAAATCCTGGCGGCTGTGTGTCGACTTCAAAGACCTCAACAAGGCCTGCCCTAAGGACCCTTTCCCCCTACCACGCATAGACCAGATCATTGACGCCACAGCCGGACATGATTCACTGTGTTTCCTCGACGCTTACTCCGGATACCATCAGATCAAAATGAAGGAATCCGATCAAGCTGCAACCGCATTCATCACCCCATACGGGCCATTCTGCTTCAACACAATGCCTTTCAGGCTAAAAACCGTTGGGGCTACATACCAGCGCATGATCCAGACCTGTCTCGAAATACAGGTTGGCAAAAACAGTCGAGGCATACGTGGACGATGTGGTTATTAAAACCAAACACGTCAGCCAGTTGATCGACGACCTAAGGCAAACCTTTGCCAGCTTATGCGACTACGATATACGACTCAATCCGGAGAAATGTGTCTTCGGAGTCCCGGCTGGCAAACTGCTCGGATTCATAGTTTCCCATAGAGGAATAGAAGCGAATCCGGCTAAGATCCGCGCCCTATCGGAACTTGCAATTCCCACAGAGCTCAAGCATGTCCAAAAATTAGCGGGCTGTGTGGCGGCGTTGAGCCGCTTTATCTCCCATCTCGGCGAAAAGGCTTTACCGCTCTACAGGTTGCTGAAACGGACCAACAATTTCTTATGGACCGATGAAGCAGCTGACGCGTTAGAGGAAATTAAAACACTGTTGGCAAGCAATCCCATACTCACAGCACCAGGCGCCGGTGAACCAATGTTATTATACATATTGTCCACCAACCAAGTGGTTAGCGCAGTGCTCGTCGTCGAACGAGAGGAGGAGGGTCATAAATTCCGGATACAAAAGCCGGTCTGTTACGTGTCAGAAGTGCTAACGCAATGCAAGTCCAGATACCCGCATTACTAGAAGATAGCCTATACAGTATTCATGGCATCGCAAAAACTAAGACACTACTTTCAAGAGTGTTCGGTCACGGTGGCCTCCGAAGTACCCCTGAATGATATAATCAATAACAGGGACGCCACCGGCTGCATAGCCAAATGGGCCATTGAACTCCTTCCTTTCGAAATCGCCTACAAGCCACGACGAGGTATTAAATCTCAAGTTCTGGCAGATTTCCTCGCCGAATGGACGGAGGCCGAGCTCCCCAGGGAATATAGCACATAATCCCATTAGACGATGTACTTCGACGGATCCAAAACACTGGCCGGACTGGGGCTGGGGTCATTCTCACATCCCCCACAGGAGACAATGTCCGATACGTGTTACAAATCATGTATGCCGATTCCAACAACGCGGCCGAGTACGAAGCACTTTTGCATGGTCTTCGGATGGCAGCGTCAATGGGCATACAACGGCTGGAGGTACGGGGAGACTCAAACTTGGCCATCTCTCAAATCAACGGCGAATTCGATGCCAAAAACCCGAAGATGGCGGCTTACAGAAACGCCGTTCTTAAAATATCCGCACGGTTCGAGGGGCTGGAATTCCACCACGTCGCTAGAGACAACAACCAGGCCGCTGACTTACTGGCCCGTATGGGGGCCAAACGCGACCCTGTCCCAAAAAACACCTTCCTCGAACGGCTCTTCAAGCCATCGATGGTTTGGCAGGACAACGATAAGGGCGCCAGATCCATCAGTACGGAAGAGGTTGTTCACCCTACAAATGAACCAGATGATCAAATCATCGGCGGCTCCGTAATGGACGAAACGCCATTGGCTCATGAGGTCATGGCAGTAATTGCACCATGGACCGAGCCCTTCCTCGCCTACCTTATTCGTCAAGAACTTCCCGATGACCAAACAGAGGCGAGACGCATAGTTCGGCGATCCAAGGCCTATAAGGTCCACGAGGGTGAGTTATACAAGAAAAGCACCACCGGAGTACTCCAACGGTGCATATCTGAGGAAGAAGGAAGGCAGCTTTTGGCCGAAATCCACGCAGGAATGGGCGGCCATCATGCCGCGGCAAGGGCCTTAGTAAGCAAGGCCTTCCGGGCTGGTTTCTTCTAGCCCACCGCTCGAGCGGATGTCCTGTCGCTTGTCCAATACTGCGTGGGATGCCAACTTTTTGCAAATCAAAGTCACATGCCCCCAACGGCTCTTCGGACTATCCCGATCACTTGGCCTTTTGCGGTCTGGGGGCTGGACATGGTCGGACCACTTAAAGGGGGGACCAAGAAAAACAAATACCTACTGGTCATGGTGGACAAGTTCACCAAATGGATGGAAGCAAAACCTGTCAAATCAGCCAAGTCCGGACCGGTAATCAACTTTATATCTGGTGTGGTACACCGTTACGGTGTCCCGCACAGTATAATAACGGACAATGGATCCAACTTCACCGCCCCGGAAGTAAAAGACTGGTGCGCAAAAATGGGCATTAAGCTCGATTATGCATCGGTGTATCACCCGCAGACCAATGGATAGGTCGAACGGGCCAACGGCCTCATTATGAGTGGTATTAAGCCACGTTTGGTTCGATCTCTTCATGAGTCCGACTGTCATTGGGTGGAGGAACTTGATTCCGTTCTGTGGGGCCTGCGTACCACCCCGAATCGATCAACGGGATGCACACCGTTCTTCACGGTCTATGGGGCAGAAGCAGTCCTTCCTTGTGATATTATTCACGATGCACCAAGGGTGCGCATGTACGAAGAAAAGGAGGCCGAGCTAGATCGGTAGGGCGACTTGGATGCCTTGGAAGCAGAGCGCGACATAGCTCGGGCTCGCTCTACTTATTATCAACAGCAGGCCCGGCGTTACCAGAAAAGCAAGGTCAGGGCGAAAGCCTATAACGTGGGTGAACTCGTCTTACGGCTCCCCGAGAAGCAGAAGCATAAGCTCAATCCCAAATGGGAGGGCCCCTTCATAATCGACGAAGTACTCGCAGGAGGGGCTTATCGTCTTCGCAGCCCGGCAGACAACCGCCTCGAACCAAACCCATGGAACGTAGCTCGTCTTCGGCGCTTTTACGGCTAGACCGGTGTCGTCATTTTTTTACCCTCCCTTTTTCTTTTTTTTCTTTTTTCTTTTCATTTTCCTTCCCTTCCGCCTTAATTCTTGGCAGGTCAGGACTTTTCTCTCCCCAAGTCTATGTTCGGCTAAACCGATCTAGTGTTTAGATTTTCGGCATACATTGTCAAATGTTAAATCCGAATACAACACCTGGGGGCTTCTTCCCCGATGCCGATGAGTTTACCTTTTAAGCATCTATTGAAATTTATTATGCATGCATGTTTTCCTTTGTCGGTTGTAAATCCATCATATGCATCAATTCGAACTAAGATTTTTGCCAAGCTGGGTTGCCTCACTCCTGTGGTTACCCTCTACATTCCCGATTGTTCGGCTAGAGGGTAAAGGGAGCACCTCTGTGATTGTTATGACCGGGTCATCCAGACACGTACCTCAGACGGGTGAAGCCAAAAGCTAGCTATCTTTAGCAGAAAATTGGTCGGCTACGACGGAAGCAGCAAATAAGATTATGGTTGTTATTACCATCACACGGTTTTCTCAAAAAAGCCATTAGTCGCATACTAGCAGTATGCGGCCTTATTATCTACGATCTACGTAGCAACCTAAAGGAAGGCACCGATAGAGGTACTATTTTCTTTGGAACATGTTTCTTATGCTAAGAAGTAATATAACATGTCTCCCTGTGCACCTTCTGTCTGTTTGTACCAAATGGCCGGATTGCCTGGTTCCTCGAAAGAATTCCCTCTTATCAAGGGATATCTTATACTGAACACTCCCAAGCTCTCAGCACGGGAGGTTGAAGCCGATGGCCGGTTAAGACAAAGTTTGCAACACAGATGGAGCAACTTTTTGATTTAAGGTACATAGATACATAGAATCACACATCCGCCTGCTGGTCAAGATTGTCTATTATGGCATCCAGGGCGCAATCTTCCTGTGAGAGACGAGCAGCAGGCATCACTTGGTCGTACACCAAGTGAAGTGGCACTTCTTGCCCGTCAAGTCCTACTGGCCACGCTTCTCGTGCTCCCTCCCGGCAAGCCGATGTCTTCCATAGCTCGAACCGATTCTGGGCTTCTTTGAACCGATCGGCTAATTCGGTCATCCTTTCCGGAGGCTGCTCGGCAGGCCATAGCGCTTTTATCATGCCCCTCATAGCCTTCTGAGCCCGCTCATGCATGGCGGACAGTTCCTTCAGGAGGCTCCCCCGGAAGGAGCCAATCTCTTCTTCAGGCCGCCCGGTTAAGAGACCTATATATGAGACAAGGCATGTCCATCACACCTTATGAAGGGGAGATACCTTTTGACGTTATAATCAAACTTACCGAACATGCCCCTCTGTAGTTTCTGGTTCTCTTCTTGGGCATGGGTCAATTGAGTCTTCAAACTCACAATATCTTCGGCCTGCTGTTTGTTTTCCGCCTGGAGGCGTTTCTTCTCCTCCAGGTTTCGCTGCAGCGAAAGGCAGCCAGCATCATACTGGGATTCAGCGTACCTCTGAGATTCTCGGGCCGCATCTAAATCTTTTTGCAATTGCCCTATTGATTCAGCTGCTACAAAGTACCATCGCGTCAGCATGGGATTATACGCTAAGATCAGCAGAATAGATATACTCACCATGCGCCTCCCGGGTAAACTTCTTCACTTGTTCAAGCTCGGCCTTCATGGTTTCCACCTGTGTTCAGCTTGCTTCCAATTCATTGGCCAATTGCTCGTTCTGCTGCCTTGAGGCCTGCATCATCCATGGAGACAATATGCGGATCCTTAATTCGGTCGTCCCGACCAAATCAAGGCTCGGGGGCTACTGGGTTTACGTTTATGTCCGGATTTTTAATCACTTACCTTCAGGCCAGACGATATCAGTTTCACAGCTTCCCCGAACCTGACTCGGGCAGCTCCAAGGTGTGCGTCCGCCGAACATAGAGCATTGAACTCTTGTTCGGAAAACACCGGGTCGCGCAGGATTTCCCGCCGTCACCGGTGTTTCATCGCGCTCTCTGCTTCGGATTTGGTGACTGATACCTCGTCCCCGGAGTCTTCGGGGGGCGGATTGACCACAGGGGCCTCCGCGGCGGGTTCGGCGTGAGCGGAAGATCTTGATTCATGTGTGTTGCCGGGCGTCTCGGCAATGTCTTCGACAGAAGATGGCTGTACTCGCTTCCTGAGTATTTCGACATAAGGTCTTCTGTAAGATCCTACCGATCATAACAATAAAGGATTAAGCGACCGAACAAAGTACCTTTTGGTTGATCGAGTGTTCGGCGCCGTCTCCACGACCGGCTCACATGAAGGACTCCTGTCGGTGCCCGGCCCGGGCATTGCTGCTGTAGCCGACGTTCGTCGCGAGGACCGACGACACTTGGGAGTGGGGGCCGGTATATTTGGGTCGACGGAGGACGTCTGCCTTTTACGGGAAGAATTTTTCTTCTTGCGAGCAGTGGAGGAGGGGAGTGATCCGGGGTGATCAACTATGATAGCCACCTTGGATCGATCAAGGCTCTCCTGGTAAAAGACCCCGTCTTCATACTCCAGTGACAGCTCCGAATCGTCATGGAATCCTGGATCATCATCATGAGAGTAATTCTCTGGTTGGGGGGCCGGACAGTAGATTGTCTCGGCAAAGCTCCGCCATTCCTGTTTGTGCAGATTGAGAGCGTTAGTCGAAAAGGGTGAATGAACGCCCGAACTCAGGTCACAGAGTCGAAGGGCTTACCCATTCGATGGGGTTGTAACTCGAGTAGCCCTCCTTAACCGGCAACCGGACAACGTCTTCTTTTTCTCCTTTGTACAGGTCGGCAAGTGCGGCTGTCAGCGCCACCTGGTTGGCAGGGCCCAGCCGCCGGGAGCGAGTGGTGTCACTCGTTCCGTTGTAACGCCACAAAGGATGTATCCTTTGTTGAAGAGGTTGAACGCATCGGGTGATGGCGACGGCCATCACATCAACCATTGTCAGCTTGTGGTGAGCCAGTACCCTTATGTGGGCGGCCAAGCGTCGAATTTCAGCACTGTTCTCTTGGGACGAACTCTTCGGTCGCCAATTATACCTTTTCTTCGGAGGGGTGTCGGAGTATTCGGGCAAGCCCCTCCGAGCAGGATCGAATAGGGGAACATCCTCGATGTAGAACCATTCCGAAGACCATTCTTCGGATTCTTTCTTCGGTGTCCCCGCTGGGTATCCTGTTCCCGCTATGCGACATACTTCGGCTCCTCCGACTTCCCGAATTGTCTCACCCCGAGTTCGGGGGACGAGGCAGAAGTATTTCCTCCATAATTTGAAGTGCGCCTCGCAGCCCAGGAACATTTCGGAAAGAGCGACAAAACCCGAAATGTGCAGAATGGATCCGGGGGTAAGATGATGGAGCTGGATCCCATAGAACTCCAGTAACCCCCTCAGGAAGGGATGAATGGGGAATCCTAGGCCTCGTAAGAGGAAAGGCACGAAGCATACCCTCTCGCCCTTGTTAGGATTGGGAAAGTTCTCCGCGAAGGCTTCGCCGTCAAAGGAAGTCAAGCCGGCACGAGTTGCTACCAGATCTGAGGAAGGAAGGTACCCTTGGGTCTCGAGGTCACACAGTCGGAGGAGGGATACAGAGCAGCTCGTCCAATCCCCAGGACGGGAGCCGTAAGGGCGCGAGGAGGAACTGGGGGCGCTCGCCATGTGTTTGTGGTGGTCTCTCGCTTGAAGTTTTTCTCTAAACGGGGAAGAAAGAAAGCTATGACCCAGACCGCAATTTAACTTGTTTAAATATGTGGTGCCTCCCTTGCAGGAGGGGCAGTCTTGTAAAAAGCTGCCGGGACGCTCGTCTCCCCTCGGTGCACAAGGATCGAGAAGCGTTGAAGGTTATCACACTGGGTCCCGCAAGTTCTCAGTAATAGAGGATTCTCCGATGACGGGATGGTTGCCAAGCCAGAAGGGGTTGAGGGACTCGCCTCGCAAGCCGAAGACTTCGACACGTAATATTGTCCGGATATACCCCGGCATTGGAGGCTAGTCCGGGGGCTACTGAGGGAGTCCGGGATTAAGGGGTCCTCGGACTACCGACCTATTTCTCATAGGTCGGGCTAATGGGCCGCTCGTTGAGGATGAGATTGATCGAAGGCCTTGTCGCTAAGGAGAAGACCTCAGGAGCCGTGGCGTGTCCATCAAGTTGAAGATAGTAAATTAGGCATGTTTTTCCCTCCGGTGGGCAACCGACCCTATGTAACCCTAATGACCCCTGGTGTCTATATAAGCCAGAGGGTTTTAGATCATACGACACAGAAACTCATCTAGGGTTTTAGCTAGTCGATCTCGAGGTAGATCAACTCTGTAACCTTCATATCATCAATATAATCAAGTAGGACGTAGGGTTTTACCTCCATAGGAGGGTCCGAACCTGGGTAAACATCGTCTCCTTCGTCCCTTTGTTACCATCGATCCTAGTCTCACAGCTCGGAACCTCCTACCCGAGATCCGCCGGTTTTGACACCGACAGCGGAGTCCGCTGATGTGGCGGAGACAGCTAAGGCGGAGGAGAATTCTGATGAGGGGCCTCCTCCGTCAGAGTCCGCGGACGCGGCGGAGAAAGCTGAGGCGGAGGAGGATTCTGCTGAGGGGCCTCCTCCGTCGGAGTCCGCTGAGGCGGCGGAGACGGCTGACGCACCGGAGACGACTGACGCACCGGAGACGACTCAGGCACCGGGGCCTCCTCCGGCTGAGTCTACTGAGGCGGCGTCCAGTTTGGAAGCAGGATGTTTTCCTTTCTCCATAGACAGGTAGTCCTTAAGGCATTTTGAAGAAGATTCTCCCCTTCACCTATAGCGTACTCAAGCTCCAGCCCCTCAAATCCGTCCATTATTTCATCCACCCCGACAATAGCAAAGCCAGGTGGAACCGGAGTGAAATGGTAAGTTGCATCAGGTCGAGGAGGTAAGACATAGCCGACCGCCGCGTTAAAGGTCAGGTTATGGCATTTTGCCATTAGCACACAATGTTCATTACCCGTGATACCATCCACGGGGGTAGCGAGGAGCCGTGCTATCGGGCTGAACGAGCTCCGTGGAAGCCACGCTGCTTCTCCGCTGAGATGGTGGAGTAGCATCGTGGGTAGTATCCAATGAAGGATCTTGTGCCGCTGAGATGGTGGGCCGGTAGCTCGCTGGCTCTGAAGTGCCTCTAGTTTAGCTAATCTTTCATTGATCTTCTGCATTTCGCTTGCTTCCTCTTTCTTCTTTCTCTGTCGGCTTTTGTAACCAGTGTTGTCGGGAAACCCAACCTTCCACGAAACGGAGCCTGATGTGCCTCGTGTTCGTCCAGGGTGTTCTGGATTCCCGAGGGCCATTGACAGCTCGTCCTTCTCTCAGTCGGGGTGGAACTTCCCTTCCAGCGCATTCTTGATTGCTTCCTCAAGATTTTTGACAGGTATTTCAAGTTGATCTTTCGTCCAAACACACTTCCCTAATTCTGGGTCCAAAGTTCCCCCAACCCCGAAGAACCAAGTCCTTGCCCGATCTGGCCAGAGCAATGTCGCTGGTTGGACATCTTTAGCAAGCAGGTCTTGCTCAGCTTTGTCCCACGCAGGTCGGGCTTTACTGTAGCCACCTGACCCCGTAACATGGTGATACTGCTTCCTTGCAGCATTTTTCTTAGCCTTGTCCGATTTCTTGTAGGCCACAAATGCGGGCCAGTGATCTCTCATCTTCAAGTATTGACCGGTGAATTCTGGAGTCTCGTCTTTCTCGACAAACTTTCTGTTCAATAGTTTCTTCCAGTTCCTGAATACTTCTGCCATCTTCTTAAGAGCAAACGCCTTGACCTTTCGCTGTATAACTGGGTTATTCGGATCCTCCTCTGGCGATAGGCTGAAATTTCTCATCAGCGAGTTCCAAAGATCATCTTTCAGTCTATCGTGGACATAATGAACTTCAGGGTCCTTCTTCTTATTCCATTCTTGGATACTGATCGGGACGTTGTCCCTAACAATAACTCTGCACTGATGTATAAATTTGTCATTGGTCCGCTTGGGAGCAATCGGTTGGCCTTCTGGAGAGACTTCTTCGATCGTGAACCTCTCATCCGGGTCCAACCTTTTCTTCGGGCCTCGTCTCCTTACCGAAGTTTGGCTCGATCCGGATGGCTAATTAAAAAAAGAAAGAAGCGTTAATATATGTACATACAAAACAATGGGTGCATCTAGTCAGCAGAGGCTTAATATATATATATATATATATATATATATATATATATATATATATATATATATATATATATATATATATATATATATATATATATATATAGGGTCGCGCTATTCGTCACCCTGGGTGGGGAATAGTTATTCTTCACCTCTCTCTATTTTCACATCAATGCACAGTAATTTTATGTTCTGTAAATTTTAATCTTATCTCATACGTAAAAACAGACCGTAAGAAAATATATAGTCACCGTAAAAAAATATTTTATGTCACGTAAAATTACAAACATAAAAACATAGTGTAAAATATACCTAAAATGCGATTTTTCTGGTCTTATGACCTATTTTTTTTTATTATGTCAAAATTTACGTAGTGAATCAATATAAAAATAACTATTTGCATTTCAAATGTAATTTGTTTATGAAACGATCGCAAAATTACCTCGGGGTGAAGAATAATCTATTTTACACCCTGGGTGATGAATAGAATTTCTATATATATATATATATATATATATATATATATATATATATATATTAAGCATGTGCTGACTAGATGCACCCATAGTTTCCTATATATATATATAGGAAAAATCCATCCTACCACCTGTGGGTAGTTACCCCACATATACCATATACTATCGTGTGGTAGTATATATATTAATTTATTATTTTAAATATGCTCATATACTATATATAAGATTTTTTAAAGTTGGTTACATGAAAAAATTACAAGTTGACCCATGGTTTTTATTATATTTGTGAAATACGTATATATTTGTATGTAAAAAAGAGCATACTAAAAATACGATACATACTATAAAAAAATAGTATATATACTACCTAAACATTATTATATACTACATACTACGCGTACATACTCTCCGATTTGATAGATACTACATACAACATACAAAACGCAAGTGGTGGTAACTACCACCGATGGTAGATAAAATGGTATATACATACCTCGCCGGACTTTGAAACAATTAAGGCTCCCTTCTCTATTCGATCACCGGAGCCGTCATGATCTCCTTCCTCCTCACCGGAGCCGTCATCCTCTCTTTCCTCACCATCGGTGAAGTTGAGAAACGACAAGGCGATATCACCGTCGTGGATTATATCCCCCAACAACTCTTCTTTTTCTAATTCTCTGTCCATAGTTTCTGCAAATATTACAACATGGCAATATACAACCATGAGAGATGGATTAGTGTCAAACATAGACTTAATCACAACAAGGAATCATATGCATATGAGAGCAATGGATTAGTGGCAAACATCATGCAAAGTTCACAAGTTTTATAACAGTCAGTTTCACACGATCGTTGAGGACTCCTTCACCCCTCATGTCTGATGAGTCATCCTATCTTTCGAGAGAGGATACTTTGCGGACCGCCTCTCTCATGGTCGTCGAGGATACTTGCGGACCCCCCCCCCTCATGTCGAAGTTATCGGGGATAAGTTGAATTCCCGAGAGAGT
Source organism: Elymus sibiricus (assembly GCA_039707655.1). Taxonomy (NCBI): domain Eukaryota; kingdom Viridiplantae; phylum Streptophyta; class Magnoliopsida; order Poales; family Poaceae; genus Elymus; species Elymus sibiricus. The sequence goes on from CM077671.1 coordinate 395,045,120, forward strand.
TAGAGGTGTTCTAACGCGGTACTACACGATATAGGTGAAGGGGGATAACATCTAGGAATGTTTTTCCGAAGTCTGCATTTTCAGACAGATGAAATGGAGGGGGACGGTTCCAGGTTCGCTATGCTAGCTGCTTGTGACAGACGAACGGAGGGCATATTCGGATTCGTCATATTTTTCTGATCGATTTTCATATATAAATTATTCTGACAGACGAACAATGCATCCTATATAACTAAAAGATTCATCCCCACTAACCTATTTATCTAAACATGCAAGCTATCCATGTCAGCATCCATTCTCGTGTGGCCACATCGACACTACATACAAGAGAAAATAAATACTTTACCGCCACATCTGATTCCACTCATGCAAATAAATCCACCATTCTGTTTAGTAAATTTTATTTTCATTGTTCATTCTTTACACCAAAAGATAAAGTCAACATCAAAACTTTCAGTAAATTTTAGGGATGATATATTTGAGCATCCAACTATGAACAAAATTCTAAAAAAATTCTATGAACATATACATCAATACATGAACATTTTATCAATACATCAATACATGGACAAAATTATATGAACAAAAAAATTCTAAAAATCCGGCAGGGGCTCACTGGGGGCAGGGGCCGGCGCGGCGACGTCAGGGCCGGCAGGGGCGCGGCGACGTCGGGGCCGGCAGGGGGCGGCAGGGGCGCAGTGACGACGACGGGGCAGGGGCGCGGTGATGGCGACGGCGGGGCAGGGCGAGGCGACGGCGATGGCGGGGCAGGGCGCGGCGACGGCGACGGCGGGGCAGGGCGCGGCGACGGCGACGACGATGTAAGGGCAGGGGCGCGGTGACGGCGATGGCGGGGCAGGGCGAGGCGACGGCGACGACATGGCAGGGCGCGGCGACGGCGACGACTACGTAGGGGCAGGGGCGCGGCGACGGCGACGTCGGGGCAGGGGAGCGGGGGACGGCAAAATCCGGCAACCTAGCGGCGTCGAGGTCGTCGTCGGCGTCGTCGGGGAAGAGGAGAGAAGAAACTGCAGATGGCTTTTGGAAAATTTCCTAAGTCCCGCTTATATACCGCCCCCCCCCCATTTAGTGCCGGTTGGTGGCTCCAACCGGGACTAAAGGCCCCCCTTTAGTCTCGGTTGGAGACACCAACTGGGACTAAAGGTAGTTTTCGCCAGCCCAAAGGGCGGGAAGCCCAGCCCTGTAGTCCCGGTTGGTTGCTCCAACCGGGACTAAAGGGGGGACCTTTAGTCCTGTTTGGAGCCACCAACCGGGACTAAAGGGCTGTGCTTCCCATAGCCAAAAGTTTAGTACCACCTCGCTAGTCGAGAGGGGCTCGGAGTGGTTTATAAGCGCTGCTGCCACTGCCCTCTCGAGCTCCTCTCTAATGCAGGCAGTACATGCCTATCCCACGGCCTGTTGGGCCTGCTAGCACTGCGGGCCTGCATCCTAGCCCATTTCTAGGGTTTCTGGTCGTATGTAGGCCGTGGTGGCTAGTAGGCGGGCTTCTTTTTATTTATTTTTTGCATATATTATGTTTTTAAATTTTTAATATTATTTTTTCATAGTTATTTTTAGTTATATCATTTTAGTTGCATAAATTTTATATAATTTTAGTTGCATAAGTTTTATTTTTTTATTGATTCTTTTTAGTTGATTCTTTTGTTATTAGAGTTTTCTAAAAGCTTTTTAGTTAATATTATTTTAGTTGATTCTTTTGCTATTAAAGCTTGTAACAAAATATACTTTATGAAAATTCTTTTTACTATTAAAGTTTTTAACAAATAAATACTTTGATAATCTTAGTTATTATTATTTTTATTATTTTTAGTTGATTCTTTTTGCTATTGAAGAATATTATATTTAATTGATTATTTTTAGTTCATTCTTTTTGCTATTAGAGTTTTATAAAATCTTTTTAGTTCATTCTTTTTGCTATTAGAGTTTTATGAAAGCTTTTTAGTTCATTCTTTTTGCTATTAGTTCATTCTTTGAGCTAAATGACCCTGAAATTGAAAAGCATTACAAATGAACTCTCAAATGGTTGAAACTTGGCATGGTATCATAATTTCACCCACATAGCATGTGCTAAAAAGTTGAGAGGGTTACGAAAAAACTGGATGCACTTCGTGTACAAACTGGACAATCTCTTTCGAAGTATCACGGTTTCGGACGAAAACTCGTCTATTACAAAGGGATTTCATTTTTTAAACATATTTTAACTCTAGACTTTTTCTGCATTCAATATGCACCATTCAAAGCCACATCTTCACTTTTCAACCCTTTTCTGACTTCATTTGCTATTTTTCATGCATTTCAAGATTTATTTTGAGCTAAAATGACCCTGAAATTGAAAAGCACTGCAAATGAACTTTGAAATGGTTGAAAGTTGGCATGGTATCATAATTTCACCCACATAGCATATGCTAAAAAGTTGAGAGGGTTACAGGAAAAACTGGATGCACTTCGTGTACAAACTGGACAATCTCTTTCGAAGTATCAGGGTTTCGGACGAAAACTCGTCTATTACAAAGGGATTTCATTTTTAAAGATATTTTAACTCTAGACTTTTTCTGCATTCAATATGCACCATTCAAATCCACATCATCACTTTTCAACCCTTTTCTGACTTCATTTGCTATTTTTCATGCATTTCATGATTTATTTTGAGCTAAAATGACCCTGAAATTGAAAAGCACTGCAAATGAACTTTGAAAAGGTTGAAACTGGGCATGGTATCATAATTTCACCCACATAGCATATGCTAAAAAGTTGAGAGGGTTACAGGAAAAACTGGATGCACTTCGTGTACAAACTGGACAATCTCTTTCGAAGTATCAGGGTTTCGGATGAAAACTCGTCTATTACATAGGGATTTCATTTTTTTAAACATATTTTAACTCTAGACTTTTTATGCATTCAATATGCACCATTCAAAGCCACATCATCACTTTTCAACCCTTTTCTAACTTCATTTGCTATTTTTCGTGCATTTCATGATTCATTTTGAGCTAAAATGACCCTGAAATTGAAAAGCACTGCAAATGAACTTTGAAATGGTTGAAAGTTGGCATGGTATTATAATTTCACCCAGATAGCATGTGCTAAAAAGATGAGAGGGTTACGAGAAAAACTGGATGCACTTCGTGTACAAACTGGACAATCTCTTTCGAAGTATCAGGGTTTCGGACGAAAACTCATCTATTATAAAGGGATTTCATTTTTTTAAACATATTTTAACTCTAGACTTTTTCTGCATTCAATATGCACCATTCAAAGCCACATCATCAGTTTTCAACCCTTTTCTGACTTCATTTGCTATTTTTCATGCATTTCATGATTTATTTTGAACTAAAATGACCCTGAATTTGAAAAGCACTGCAAATGAACTCTAAAAATGTTGAAACTTGGTATGGTATCATAATTTCACACACATAGCATGTGCTAAAAAGTTGAGAGGGTTACGAGAAAAACTGGATGCACTTCGTGTACAAACTGGACAATCTCTTTCGAAGTATCAAGGTTTCGGACGAAAACTCGTCTATTACAAAGGGATTTCAATTTTTTAAACATATTTTAACTCTAGACTTTTTCTGCATTCAATATGCACCATTCAAAGCCACACCATCACTTTTCAACCCTTTTCTGACTTCATTTTCTATTTTTCATGCATTTCATGATTTATTTTAAGCTAAAATGACCCTTAATTTGACAAGCACTCCAAATGAACTCTGAAATGGTTGAAACTTGGCATGGTATCATAATTTCACCCACATAGCATGTGCTTAAAAGGTGAGAGGGTTACGAGAAAAACTGGATGGACTTCGTGTACAAACTGGACAATCTCTTTCGAAGTATCGCGGTTTCGGATGAAAACTCGTCTATTACAAAGGGATTTCATTTTTTAAACATATTTTAACTCTATACTTTTTCTGCATTCAATATGCACCATTCAAAGCCACATCATCACTTTTCAACCCTTTTCTGACTTCATTTGCTATTTTTCATGCATTTCATGATTTATTTTAAGCTAAAATGACCTTGAATTTGAAAAGCACTGCAAATGAACTCTGAAAAGGTATAAACTTGGCATGGTATCATAATTACACCCACATAGCATGTGCTAAAAAGTTGAGAGGGTTACGGGAAAAACTGGATGCACTTCATGTACAAACTGGACAATCTCTTTCGAAGTATCAGGGTTTCGGACGAAAACTCATCTCTTACAAAGGGATTTCATTTTTTTTAACATATTTTAACTCTAGACTTTTTCTGCATTCAATATGCACCATTCAAAGCCACATCATCACTTTTCAACCCTTTTCTGACTTCATAGCATATTTCTCATAGAGTTCGTACATAGTTCTCATAGAACAACATACAGCTCTCTAGAACATCTAATTAAAACATAAATTGAAACTAACATACAACTATGTAAAACATTTAAATGCAATAACAATTGCGATCATAATCGCAACTAAGGTAACGATTGATCCAACAGCATAATGATACCAAGCCTCCTTATTAATGGCATATTTTCTAATCTTTCTAATCTTCAAGCGCATTGCATCCATCTTGATCTTGTGATCGTCGATGACATCGGCAACATGCAACTCCAATTTCATCTTCTCCTCTTCAACTCTTTTTAATTTTTCTTTCAAGTAATTGTTTTCTTTTTCAACCAAATTTAATCTCTCGACGATAGGGTCGGTTGGCATTTTCGGTTCACATACCTCCTAGATAAAAACATCTATGTCACGTTGGTCGGCAAATTGTTATAAATGAAACAAAAAGTTATAAAAGAAAATATACCACATCCGAATCATAGACCGGACGAGGGCCCACGGGGGAGGACACCAAAACCATGGCACTATATAATAACAAACAATAATAAAAGTAAGAAAATTATACAAGTATCTATCTAAATCATACAAGTAAGAATTTTTTTCTTTTAAAAAGAAGATAAGAACAAGAGGCTCACCACGGTGGTGCCGACGACGAGATCGGCACGGGCGATCGACGGCGGTGAGGACGGGGACGGGGACGGCACCCTACACATGTGCAGACTCTAAGAAGTTAATTTCAGCTCTAATTGTGCGTCTAAATCAAAAGAACTCCCACATACACTCCTCCACTAAAACCCACAAACCACTCTACTTCTAGAGCATTTGAAATGAGCTAAACTAGCAGTGAGAGATGAAACGATGAAGTTGCTAACCTTTTAGAACACTTGTGTAGTTGGTGCACCGCCAAACCTAGACAAATCTTGGGGAAAATGTAGCTTAAGTGTGGCTCCGGCATTTCATCGAACACCTCATGTGCATAGGAGGTGAGAACAGAGAGCAGCACACCTCCTTACACATCGGCCGGCCAAAAAACAGAGGAGTGAGCGGGCAGGGGCGAGCAGCCTCTTTAGTCCCGGTTGGTGGCTAGAACCGGGACTAAAGGGGATGCGCCAGGAGTGAGGCCCTTTAGTCCCGGTTCGTGTCTGGAACCGGGACTAGAGGGGTCAGACGAACCGGGACTGGTTCCTGCCGAGGCCCGGCCGGCGCCCTAGCCGCTCGAACCGGGACTGATGCACCCATTGGTCCCGGTTCGTAATAGAACTGGGACTAATGCTCTGATCTGGCCCGGATCAAAGCCCTGTTTTCTACTAGTGGCACTCACACTGGCAGGAGATTCATACGATGTGCTACTGAGGTAATGAACCAAGTTGTCATGGCTGTGATTGATTCATTTTGTGCTTTTCTGAATTGTGCTGGTTTTCTGAATTTTGCTTAATTGTAACAACATTGCTATGTCTAAATTATGTACTTGTAGCAAAGAGCAATGGAAACATAGCATTGTTTTGTATTTGTAGTATAGAGTTAGCTAGTGTAGCTACATATATGATTAGTGTTTATGATTTGTTATTGTGAATATGTTTGTTACTGAAGACTATAGCTCACTGTAATTTTAACTGAATTTTCAGGATGGTGTGAACTGTGGTGTTGTGGAGTGGATAGATGCCCCTTGGCCTATAATTTTTCAAAGGTGCTTAACCAAGCTCTGGGATATGTACCATGAGCAGAACCTTGGTAGAGTCTAGGATAATGAGGCTCATGATAGAGAGGTTGCAAAACTGAAGAAGGAGCTGGATTCTCTAGGCAATCGGTACAGCCAGCTTGTGAATGATGTTTCCAACTTGTTTGATTATCAGGATGGAATGAAATCTCATGACATGGATTACACAAGCCAAGCAATCAATAAACCGAAGGAGAAGAAGCAACTTGAGGGAGCAGTCAAAAATTGAGCTTGAAATGGAGAAGCTTAAGCTAAAAAATGAACAGAGGTGCATCCTGAAGAGTCAAGCTGATATAATCCAAAACACGAGGAAGGCCATGAAGGAGATAGAGGTGGAAAGGGACCTCCTTAAATAAGAGAAGAAGAAGTTGGAGCATGTCATTGCTGAGTTGTAGTTTGTGAGGCCGCCTTCGGCTGTAGCACCGTCGACGAGAAGAAGCGCACCTCGAGGCCAGCGCAAGCTTCCTTGTCCTGTTGGCGGCGCGAGGTATGTCAACTGATCTCTAATTGTTTTTCTGAAATTGTAGGTTTTGTTTAGAAGCACGATATATAGGCTAGTTGCACAGTTAGATTTACATTAGAACCATGTTTGAGCACAATGGGAATTGAAATCTTTTGGGAACATTAACATTTTGTTGTGCTGTGACTGAATCCAAATTGTCAGAAAACTAAAAAATTTAACTGTCAGAAACTAAATATTGTGCAGACCATTTAATTATAATTATTCAAATTTGTGGAGCAGTATTGATGACCGAAAGTGGGAATTTTTTTTCCATTTCTTAGCCAGAGATTATGTGGTTAGAAGAATTTACCAGTCAGACATATCATTTTTTACTATGGTTTCTCGTATTGGGAGTGTGGGCTGTGGAGCTTATGATTATATGTACTATGTTGCTGATGAGGAGAAAGGAATAGAAGGTATCGAGCATCATGGTTCTGAACATGATGTGCAACAGATGTTGATCCACTTTGAGAAGGAAAAGAGTGTGAATATATGAGTTGTCAGAGTAGATGAGCCATGTAATGCAGATGAAAACAGAGATAGTTATTTTGCTGAACATTGCATTAACACTCAATAAAGTTGTACAAAGTTGGTGGATGCAAGCAATGACAGAAAGGATGTGCTTAAGAAAAGCAGTCTTCAGATGGAAGCTGACCTTAACCATTTTGAAGGTGACACTGATGTGTCTTAATTTTTTTCCACACCACCGATGGAAGGAATCAATCCAACGATTTTTTTCCTATATTCCTGCTCGCAACGCAACAGGAAAGTGGTGGAGAAAAACCACCCAACTACGCACGCCCCCACGCCCGCAATCCCTAGTCGCGCTGGTCTCCTCTTCTCCCACACCTCCCCTTCTTCCCATCGGCTCTCTTCATGCCCGACGAGGATAGCGCCGCCTACCTGCATGGGGACTCCGATCCTGTTCCGTGGCGCCTCACTGCCTTCTCCGCGACCCTGGCATAGGCGCACAACAGGCCACCAAGGCGAAGCCCCTCGAGGCGAAGAAGGAACAGGAACGCGATTTGGATGACGACCACTAGCGGGTGGCCCTCTTCTTTAAGATGCAAACCGGCGCCAGTTGCCACCGAGGGATTGTCCAAGGTACTTGATTTCCATGCCTGCATGCCTCCTCATCTCGTCTCGCAGAGCTTATATCTAGACCGAAAGGAAATGATTGGTGTCACGTCCCTCTTCCATGTCCTTTCTTTCGAGTTCGGGCAATTGTGCGCTGTTGCAGTCATTCGACGGTGCTGCCATGAGCAGACAACATCGGCGGCCTCCAGCAGAATTATCTTTCTTTCCTCCTCGGGTGTGCGCGAGGGGTTCTCTGTTCCTGAGCCTCCATCTCTTCCATGGGAAGAGGCAACATCAGATGAGGCTGGGAACTGAAGGAGACAACAGGGGCCCTCACCGCCATGTGAGTCCTTTTTGATATTTGTGCTTGATGCGATCCTAGATAGTGAAAAAATATTCATGGGAAAAAATGTATGTTCATGACATATATCTGAATGTCTACCTAACTGTTGCGTTTAATTTTTGTTCCAGGTGAGAAGCTGAGACTCCCTCGTGTGTCCCTAGTTGATGGTCGAGAGCCGCCCTGCAGTTATACTACTCCAACACCTAGGTAAGTGTAACCTGATATATTTCCCGTCTATTAACTCTAGATACTTTCTAATAGTCATTTATGTTTTAGAATTGTCTCGGTTTCCATATTCCAAGTTCCAACTTATTGATTTTTCAAGAGGTAATTGTGTGTTATACTTATTCATGTACTATCATAAGTAATGTTATTTCTTGAGAGTGGTTTTTCAGCTCCCGGGTGCCCCTACACCTCTATGAATAGTAAATCAAATACAAAAAGAAAACAAATTAAAAAAACTGAAACTTTGCAACATCAAATACAATCAAACTTTGTATGTGCTTGCAAGTTTTCATTTGAAGTTTTGAGCACTTTAGCACTTAAATCTGAAACTCGCGATATTCGAGGAGCTCTACATGATATTCTGTTATGAAAACTTGCAAGAACATACAAAGTTTAACCATATTTGATGTCGCAAAGTTTCAGTTTTTTTAATTTTTTATATTTATTTGAATTTACTATTCATAGAGGGTGTAGGGGCACCCAGGAGCTATCACACCTTTCTCTTCTTCGTTTTTCCTGAAATTGTTCTTTATGTAAATTTTTACTATAAGTGGTATGTATCGTGGTAGACGTCAGGAGAAAATTCCATCGAATGGCATACATTAAATTTTAGATTACTCGAGTGTTTCTAATGGAATATAGTTGATGAGCAATACAATTTAGATATGAGGTATGTGGTGCATGTTAGTTCTTTGATCTATAAAGGAATTTTTGTACTTGGCCTGATGTCTTCACGAGCTTCCTGCAAAATGCTAGCCTTACTAGCTCCATAATCTTTTCCTTGTGCTCTATGGGATAAAAGGAGAGGAACCACTTGTTCCTATAATGACTTCTTTGATGTACATGAAGAGTTTTAGATAGAGGTTTCCCATGTTAACAGTTCATTATTCTTATGCTACAGGGCAACACCGAATGGGTGTAAGCATTAATCAATATTGTGAACCGATATGAGTCAGATTGCCTTGTTATTGATTGGAAATATTCTCGAAGGAAGATCATTTTGACATGTGCCAAATGGGTTATAAATTAATTAAGCAAGAGTTGGCCTTGCAAATAAAACTACTATTTTTTGGTGTACCCTTCATATGAAGCATTCATATATAATGGCATGTACCAAGTAAGAATCCTCTCTCGGGTATATTTCTCTTCCTTATGTACTTATTTCTGACATACATACATGCTCTATTTTTGAAGGAGAAGAGTGTACTTTCAGGATTTAAAACCTATTAGTTTAAACCAAGTGCCAATAAAAGCTTAGGTGAGCACTAAGGAGAATATTTCCATGTCTCGACCTTTTGTAATTGGTTTCTAATACGATGGTTCCCAACAGGATGGATCTTTCACCTTTGCGCAACATATATTATATGTAGCTTACTTAACGTGTGCATTTCATAACTGATAGCTAAATTATTTTGATATCGTAACATTACTCCATTATTTGTACCCAGATGTAGTTACATTTTTATTTTTTTAATCTAGGAAGAAGCATGATCTTGCCATAAATCATATTTGATGAATGTCGTGTTCACTTAGTTCCGCTTTTGTTGCATCTAGTTATGGAGATGCGCAAGAAGTCGGTCTCTAATGACCGAACTTACCCATAGACTAGATGAGGAGGATGCCAATCATAACCTGATTCTAAATTTGCATATGGATTCACCATCTTCAGCTAATTTCTACCCATATTTTAGACCCATGCGTACATTATATATATGTCCTGTCTAAATAAAAGATGGGAATTTTGAGTTGTAAGGAAAATTATCAAAACAAAAAAGTATATTCTTTAACAACTTACAAAGTATGTTTGAAATTGTCTGCAACAACGACCACTTGTAGAAGAACAAGTGAATACGGGTATGTTTTAGACCTCCCAGTGTCCTAATATTTCTCTAGGTTTTTTTACGATTGATGACAAAGCTTGGGTGATTTATTCCCTTTCTTAGCATTGTTTGTGTTTTTACCATCACAATTGATTCTAAATTATATGATGTACACCATGTTATTATTTTTTGTTTGATTAGGGACAACTTTTAAATCATATTCATATGGACTTCTAAACCATACTCATACAAAAATTCCTCTAAAGCTATTCAAATTATCCTTCAACTAAAATATTTTTGAAGCTAAAAGCTATTGAAATTTCCCCCTCTACTGAAATTTCTTAGGAAGGAGGAGGTCGAGTGAAAACAACAAAGAGAAAGGAGATTCGGATGAAGAATTCGTCCCAATAAAGTGTCAAGAATAAGCCCGTGGCTAAGAGAAAGAGTATAAAAGTAGTGCACCATGGTTGAAGAGCTAAGAAGCGAGCATATGTACAACGGAACTTTTAGGACTTAAAATATCATTGAATATCATGGCTTGGTATAGAAATATCATGGAATAAAATACCATGGAAGTTGTACAATGAAACTTTTAGGACTTAGTACCATAGAAAACGTTGGGATTTTCATTTTATTCAGTTATAAAATATTAACAGTCCAGTTAAATTGTCCTAGCATGTCTCAGTTATCTTTTAAGTTGAATATATAATACTATTGTAGTTTTAATCTTGGTACAGAAATTATTGTTTGTGATTTGTTGGTAGGTAGCGTGCGATTCAAAAAGTGACTGACCGTCCGAGTTATACCCTGTCGTGGTCAAGGTAGTACAGGAGTTGTCAAAGCCAGAGGAGGCTACCACTCCACATCACTACCATTTGTACAGACGCACATGCGCGCGCACACGGAGACGCACACACACACGCACACAACTCACCCTTGCGCTCCAACCATCGATCAGCGGGGTGACCTGTGCAGCGCCGGCCTATATATATAGGGATGTGGTAGGCAACGTTGCATTCAAATTTTGTTTTTGAGCGGGGCATTCAAAATTTAATGGCTTCGTCGGCTTAGCATCAGACTTGACCGATCGACCCGCACCATTCGCCGACCGTACCCTACTCCTTCCCAACGCACCGGCGCACAGTATTTTTGTCAGCAAAGAAGCACGATTAATTTTTGACGATCTCATGATGCATTGGAGCTAGCCATGTGAGGATCCGGTTTTGGTACAAACATGTTACTGTGGCTGCCTGACAACCACTAGGTTAGATGTACACTAGTGTGGAGGCCCAACACGGCTACCACATGGTTACCATGTGGTCCGACTCGTATATCCTCTGTGCTGCTAGGTACTACTAGGTCGGTCTTCTTACAGGAGTATACAAAGGCAGAGGCGGTTGGAAGTCCACATCACTACCAAGGCAGAGGCTTGTTGCTTGGGTTCCCAGGCTGGGGCGCGGGTGCAATGCATGCGGATGCACCGACCGGCGCGTCGCTTTCAGCTATGGAGAACACTAGCGAGTACTAGCGACCAACCGGCGAAGCCATTATGATGGATGGATGGATAGGATACATGTCTGATACTGATGATACCTAGGACTCCAGCTAGCATACGTACCCGCGCACCTCTGATCGGGCGCTGGCGCTTCCATATGCAACAGCGCGACACGCACCCCTCTGATCGGCCGCGGGCGCTTCCATATGGGACAGTACGACACCCACCCCTGACGCTGCCATATGCGACACGCGCCATTGCCGTTCTTGGGCCTGAGCCCCGCATGCAACAGGACAGGACAGGATGGATAGTAATAATGAATTAAGAGAATGGCATATTTTGGCCGTCTTGCACAGGATGAAACTTTAAGAATCCACAAATGATATACTTTTGGAGTGGTACCACGTTTGCTTGTCTGGTTTTCTTGCCGTACCCCGTTCCGGTGGAAGATTGAAGAGAGCTAGCTAGGGAGTGTGAGTGAGACAGTGTTTGTTTAGTGGAGGGGTTTAGGGCTGATGCAGTGATGTAGTTATCACCTGATCGATGCTATGTCTTGGACTTGTAGGGTACTGTCATGACGTGATTCTACAATGTTTGCTTGTCTGGTTTTCTTGGTGCACACCTGGGTGCATGCATGTGGTTCTATCACCGCTACCCCAAGAAAACCCTTCCACATACATGCAGCCAACATTTCGCCCATTTACTAGCTAGTCGGACGGATTGCCGTCTAACACACACATTTGCAATCGGATTTCATTTGTCGACCGCAGCGCAGACTTGACCGATCGACCCGCAACATTCGCCGACCGTAGCCTACTCCTTTCCCACCGGCCGCACCGGCGCGGCGCGCGCCCCAGCCGCACAGGCACAGCATCAGGACTGACTGGGTTCACCAGCCAGCCAATCTCATGATGCATTGGAGCCGGTGAGGTGAGGATGCTGTTTTGGTACAGTGGGAGGGGAGGGAGGGGATATCTGTGTAGGTTTGCTCTCGCGGACTCGCTGCCTGAGCCTGACAACCACATGGAGAGGAGAGCGTTTGTCCTCCGACTTATATAGTATCTCTGTCTTGGCAGTACAGTAGTACCAACGCATGCAGAGCCGAGTAAATATCCACAGCACCGTAGACGTAGTACTAGCTAGGTTGACATATATGGGTTACTTACTAGGTGGTTTCTGGTACCACCGTCTCCGTCTGTCTGGGGCACGTACGGGTGCGGTGCCGGTGATGCAAATGCATTCAGGTGCAGTGGAAGCTGGAAATTGGCCCCTCCGACCGGACCGGGTAGGGCACGGGTCGGCGACCGCGCGTCTCTTTCAGCCGGCAGTACTAGCGAGTAGCCACCAACCGGCGAAGCCACTATGATGGATGGATGGATGTCATGGTCATACCTAGGACTCCAGCTAGCATGCGTACGTACGGGGCGCTGCCATATGCACCCCTCAGATCGGGCGCTGGCAGATACGATACGACAACAACCCTTTGATAAAAATAAAAAAAAAAAAAAAAAAAAAGGACACGCACCGCTGACGCTGCCATATGACCATTGCCGATCTTGGGCCTGAGCCCCGCATGCTACAGGACAGGACCGGATGGATAGTAATGAATGACGATGGTTTGTTTTGGCCGTCTTGAGTCTTGACAGGGGAAACCTTGTGCTCATTTGGGCGTGCATCATCCCTGCACAACTGGTGTGATCGAGGGGTCCTTTTAGTTTTAGGGGCATCCTATGCCATGCCCTCCTTCTGGCCCGTCTACCATCACCCCTCCCTCCTTCTTGTCTCTTCTTGCCTAAACCGCGAGGTGGGGGTGCTGATCCTGGCTTGCTGCTCGCTCCTCGCTTTCTACTTCATGGCGTGATCAGATGAGACGAGGAACCCCTGCCTGCCTGGATCATTTTGCTCCTTTGGTTTTCTTGGTGCAAATCAGTGGAAATAACTATATATCCCGTAACGTTCAAACAGTGATGACGTACTGTTGTACTCCGACTTCCCTTAACTTTGTCAGCAGGGGATGCCTCGTCCTTGTCAAATTTTATTTACTACGCCGTACGTGTCATCGTGGAACATTCAGCGAGCCTAAAAGGCTATAAGTATTCTCATCAAGAAATGCCTAGTACAAACATTTATCCAGTAGCACCCTAATAATCCATTAACATAATTAATTTAAGCTGCAGATTACGTTTGCTGTAGCATGACGAGAGCATCAGGTTGTTGTGGAACACGGCAAATATTTACGTAAATCTGAAAAACCAAATCGGGGAGATGAGGGTGGAAACAACTTGGCAAGGCCATGTAAGGAAAGCATAGGAGAGAGAGAGAGAGAGAGAGAGAGAGAGAGAGAGAGAGAGAGAGAGAGAGAGAGAGAGAGAGAGAGATGTGAGGGTTTCTTCACATGCGTTGCCTGCTTCAGAGTTCCAAACTGAGGCCTCTGCAGAGAAACGGCTAGGCCTGAACCCCTCTGGGTCTGGGCTCTGGGGATGGCTATCTTGACTCGGTCCCCTCGCTGGATGTTCATGGTTGCACGGAGCCAGGATCCACATTCGACAGCTGCGTTGCACCTCGGCCGGAATCTTTTCGCCCCCAGTCGAACCTCGGCCGGAATCTTTTCGCCCCAAGTCGAACCTACACCCGTTCGGCCTCCCTAGCCCATCCCACAGCTTTCAACCCTAAACCCTAACTCAGGAGATAACTCACTGCGTTAAGAGCATCTCCAGCCGTTCGGCGGCCTAGGGGTCAACCGGCGAAAAAAATGGCTGGGGACGGTCTGATTCCCAGTCGCCCCCCAAGCTGGCCCCCGACGCCGCTTTTTGAAAACAAAAAACCGGTCAAATTTTGGCCAAAACGACACAAATTTGAAGAAAATTCAGGTGTTTCATTGATATTTGTACAAACTAAAAAAAGACATAATTAAAAAAACTAACTACTACTACTACGTCGCCGCTACTCCGTCGCCGCCACCTTCTACATGCCGAGGAGACTGTAGAAGTTGGTGTAGTCGCCGCCGTCGTCGTCGCCGTCGCCGTCCTGCACGCCGCCGCCGTCCCTGCTGCAGCCCTGCCCTGGGTTGCCGAGGCGATGTAGCTCGGGGTTGGATGGCCCGGGCGCCTTCTCGTCGCTGTCGTCGAGGATGACGACGCCACCCTCCTCGCGGCCGCTGCGACGAGTGGCGATCTCCTCGAGGGCGCGGCGCCGACGCTCCATTTCCTCGCGGACGTAGTCGTCCCGCGCCCATTTGAGGGCGGTCTCGTCAGCGGCGGCCATGTCGAGGTGCTCCTGCTTGACGGCGACTGGCATCGCCCCCTCAACCCTAAACCCTAACTTAGGGGGCTCTGCTTCTAGTCGATAACTCACCGCGCTAACCACCCTACTACCTTCACCTTATGTGCCCAGTAAAAACTTCTTCTCTCTTTTCTTCTCATGTCCTTTTCTTTTTCCATTTTATTTTCTTCTTTTTTCGTTTTTTCATTCGGAACAGGTTTGTTCTATTTTTTATTCCTTTATTCCTTTATTTATGCTAATTGAACGAAAAAAAGTCATATTGATGATTTTTTTAAATCGTTCAACTTTTTCAAATTGAACAAACTTTTTTCAAAATCGAATGAACTTTTTTCAAATTTTACAAAAAAAACATAATTTATGAATAATAGTCGTCAACCCGCATTCGCACGGGCTACTATATATTGAGAATGTTAACATTGTATTATTAAAAATGAATATTATAGTTAAGTTGTTATTAGATGCAATGATTTTGCGGGTACTTAATCACGGAAGGCATGGCATGGTTTCTTGTGTTGCCTTTTTGTCGGTACCAATACCAATGGATTTAGAGACATAGTAAAAGTATGTCGGCCAATTTGGGAAAATTTATGTCTTTATTATTCCAGTGTGGTATGACTCTAGGACATATAAGATGCTAACTTTGTAGATTTTCAAGAAAATAATTTATTTTTGTGGGGCAATTACTATTTTTTGGCGCAGAGTATGGGCGGGGGTCAAAATCACTTAATCATCTTTGTTTTTATAGTGAGTTGTTGTTTCCATCTGTCATGGTGAACTTTGCACTTCGCAACTTCAGGTCAACTTGTTGCTCCGCTTGGTAGCTGCCAATTACATAAAGCGTCTCATGATCTTGTAGAGGATGCAGTCGTCGACATGACCCGTGCACCTGCACATGGCTATTGATTTGTCGAATTTTGTGGTGTCTTTAATTAAGTAAAATAATGTATACAGTTCAGTTTTAGTTTTGGTTTTCCAGTATATGTTAGTTATATTTTATGTTGATACATCTTGGACACACCGGAGTTAGCATCTTTTTAGGATGTGACAATATGTATAGCATAAAAAAATTGGGGGGAAGTTATTTGAAAGATAAGAATATGATTGTGATTTTGGTAGTGATCGAACTTTTATCGTAATTATGCCAACAAATATGAGGAATCGTGTATGATCCACCTATCAAGTTATAAATGATTGGACAAACCATGCATGTAATAACCGCCTACCTGCGAAATTTTAGAAGATTCCTTTTACATTCAAAAAAATTCATTGTGGTACGTATATATTCTGGAAACGCATATTGTGTCATGTAGGAAGTGCCCAAGTTGCTACAACTACAAACAAAAGATGCAAAGGTGCCTAATAAGCAGATATGAAGAATCTATGGCTATGCCCAAACCCCATTAAAATCCGTCATATATAATTCATATAACCAATTCAAGAACATAGTATTAGTTTGTAGTGGTTGAGCAATTCCACATGGTCTGTCAATTCTACATGAGTGGTGAGTTAATCTAGAAAATATTAGTCACTCTTCGAAACAATTCTACATGAGTGGTTGAGCAATTCTTCTCATGTCATTTTCTTTTTTTCTCTTTCTTTTTCCATTTTATTTTCTTATTTTTTCGTTTTTTCATTCGGAACAGGTTTGTTATGTTTTTTATTCCTTTATTTTTATTTATGCTAATTGAACGAAAAAAATCATATTGATGAACTTTTTTAAAAATCATTGAACTTTTTCAAATTGAACAAACTTATTTCAAAATCGAATGAACTTTTTTCAAATTTTACAAAAATCTACAATTTATGAAAAAATTGAAATTGAAAAAAAAAATTCAAAATCAAATGACCTTTTTAATTGTTTTTTAAAAAACTATAATTTATGAATATTTTCCAAATCTGTGAAGTATTTCTGGAAATCTATGAACTAATTTTTTTTAAAAAAATGAATTTTTTGCATATTTGATTAACTTTTTTTAAATATCGATGAACATTTTGTCATATTCGATAAACTTCTTTTCAAACTCATGACCTTTTTCAATTTTGTGCTTTTTTAAAATTCATGACCTATTTGTAATTTTTGTAATTTTTTTCAGATCTACTTTTTCGAAGTCTAATGGTCAAACAGCAAACTTTTTTTGAGAGAAGAAGTCAAACAACAAACAGGGGACCCGCTCAACTGTGAACGAGCGAAGAAATTTGCAGCGAGGTACTCTCGTTGGGGGTTGCTTTGAAATGTATGAGTGCGGGGGTCGGTGACTGTTGGGTGTTGGGTTTGGTTGACGGTGTAATCCACATGTGGTCATTTGTATCGGTTTTCGTTCAGTTTTCCGTTAATTAACCAGACAATTCTCTTCTTCTTAATTAATCGATGGGGGCAAATCTTTTGCCTCCGTTTTGGAAAAAAAAAATCTGCAGCGAACCGAGAGAGCAAAGGAATCGAGAGAGCGGCGTGGCTGCGTGGCGCCAAAAGCGTGAAGTTATGCACAGAGCACCGAATAGGACCGCCCGGACAATTGACTAACCCAATGACTAGTTGCCTTGACAGGTTGAGTTGGTATTGACCGTTATTTTTTTCAGAAAAAGCTCACGATTTTGAGAATTCCACGATTTTAAAAAACAAGTCATATTTTTTTTTCAAAAATTCATCAATTTTGAAAAATAATCACGAAATATGATAAAGTTCAAAAAATGGTTCATCAATTTGAAAAAAGGTCAAATTTACTAAAAGTACAAAATTTTGAAAAAAGTTCATCAATTTTGAAAAATAATCACGATATATTAGAAAATTTCAGAAAAAGGGAAAAGTTCATCAATTTTTAAAAAATCATCAAATTTACTAAAAGTTCAAAAATTTGAAAAAATTTCATCAATTTTGAAAAAGAATCATGGATTATAAAAAAATCATGAATCCAAAAACAAGTTTATCAATTTTGGAAAAAAATGGATTAAAAAAATCATCAATTTTGACAAAACAAAATGTTCATGTATTCAAAAGAATGTTCATAAGTTGTGGGATCGAAACCCACCTCTCGCCTCATTTTTGCAGTTTAATACAAGAAAAAGAAGGGGGAAATAGGTCGGGCCGGCGCGGAGCGAGGGTGTGCACTCGTTTGCGCAAATTGAAGAATCGGGCGCTTAAGGCGTTGTATAGGAAATGTCGGACGATCTAGTGCCTTCTCAGAGAATTGACCAAGGCCACTGTGATGCTCGATTCACCTCTCAGCCACGTGATGTGCTTTGCTTATCACCGCACCCTCTTCACCGGCGCTCCTCCCCATGTCCTGCCACGACCCCAAGCAAGATGTCTAGAGCGAAGCGACTACCAGCTACGCCCTCTCGCGAGAGCAGCCGCGTCAAGGGGAGGAAGCCCATCGTTCTTGCCGGTGGCAACACATCGCTCCGCCTCGCTTGCCGCATCCTGGTGGGCAAGCGTGGACTTTCCATTGCTGAGCCGGGCAAGGAAGAGGAAGAGGAGAACCTGGAGAGATACATGCTCACCCACAAAAAACCATTATCCAAGGATCAAATTGCTACCCTCTCTGCTTCAGCAAAGATAAGAAGCGTCAATGCCTCCATGGCAGGTCGCCATGCTTGAGTGTTTGCTGTTAGTCTTGTTGCCGTCAATTAGTTTCCATGATTAGCTACATTCTGTTAGTTTGGAATGTGAGACGGATAAATAGTCCGGCCCACCCTGGTTTTGTTCGTGATGTGGTGTTAGCTCATAAGCCTGCAATCATCTGTATCCAAGAATAAAAATTGTTTGTGGTTGATGAATCCATGATCATACAATGTTGTGGTCCAATCCTTACAAGCTTTGCTTATTCCCCAGCCGAGGGTACTAGAGGGGGAATTATGTTAGCTTGGGATCCAGACATTGTTGAGGTGACCAATACTATCACAAACCGCAACTTCATTGTGCCTAACCGCATGTGGATCCTATCCGCCTCTAAGTTAAGAGTTATCTACGACTATGGACCGCAATCCGACACTGATAAGATACAATTCCTTGATGATCTATGACTATTTTGCACGATTAGACACTACAAAATATGCTCTATTCAGTGACAAAAACCTGGTGGCGAAACTCAGATCATTTTCTATGACGGTCACCATCACTAGCTAATTTCTCCCCGTCATGGATATTTGCGGCAACTTTGGTAAGGTTCAGACCTGATTTTAGGTGACGCTTTTACCCGTCACTAGCCGTGTACATTTTCTGCGTTGGATTTGAGTGTCACAGAAAATGTTGAATGTGCCAATTCCTGAAATATAAATAGAAAAATAACTATTTTTTCCAGCTGATTTTCTAGTGGTGAAAATCTATGTACATATTTTCTGAAAGTGGTCAATTTACTTTTTCATAGTACATCTGAAAAATTTGGAAGTGCTTCGAATATTCATGAATGCGTGTAAGTTCAGAAGCAAACATGAAGACACCACACGACATTTAATAAATATACAAACACACCACACGTGAATAAATTAATACATATTCAAACGCGATTGGTAAACCCCTACTATCTACTTTAAAATGGGCAAAAAAATTGAAATAAAAAATGTATCCATTCGATGCCTCGAACCCAGGAAGTGTAGCACATAGTACATATTGCAATGCCACTAAGCTATTGATCAGTTCTCATTCAAACTTCTGGCACTACTTTACTTCTAGTAAGCCTGTCAGAGTACACCAGTTCACGTGGCTCATCGCGTGATAAGGGCAGACACTATGTTTCAGCGCTGCAGTGTGGCAATTAATGGCGTCCGACCACGTGCTAACTGCCATCGGCCATTGACACCACCTTTCCCCTCCGCCCGCCAACTTTTCCCACCCGGCGCCCACGGCTAGACCGTCACCATGACCAGAGAGCTCATCCTCCATCCTCACATCATCCACATCGCTCCGCATTGCCATGGACGATTATGTGACCGACTCCATGACCAAATAGCTCATTCACTTTCAGCCTTGACATCCCGCTCCATTGCCATATCCTAAACCTGGGCATGGACAACCCGGCCCGACGACCCGAGCCCGGCCCGAAAAAACCGGGCTTCGGGCTTCGGGCTTGGCATTCGGGCCGGGCTCGGGCTTTATTTTTCAGCCCGAAAGATAGTTCGGGCCGGGCTCGGGCTTCTCCTTTTAAGGATTTCGGGCCGGGCTTTCGGGCTTTGGGTCGGGCTTACACGTGCAAACATTAAAAAATAGCATCCGGTCCGGGCTTTCGGGCTTCGGGTCGGGCTTCGGGCCGGTCTCGGGCTTGAAAAAAGAGTGTATTTCGGGCTTCGGGCCGGGTTCGGGCTTGGGAATTTTTTTTTCGGGCTTTGCAAAGCCCGGCCCGAACCCGACCTGGCCCGACCAATGATCAGGTTTACCATATCCTAATAATAACCATGGTTGAGTGTTGCTTGGCCTCCATAAGCCGAGGGAGCGCATTTCTCGTCGCACAACAACAACAACAACAACAACAACGCATGAGACTCGTTCGAAGCGGAATGAGTAGTGCATCGCCAAGAGAGGGAGGAAGACCAAGTGCTATGGTCATGTTGAACTACTCGCTTTGTGTTGAGTTGAACGAGTACTTACTATCGTGGATTTGTTGAACTATTTGCTATCATGGATTTGTTAAACTATTTGCTACGTTGAACTATCCTCTACATCGACGCGTAATGAATATTATTGTGTGTGAGATCCTAATAGCTTGATTTGCAAACTATATGTGTGGTGAATATTATGATGAAAATTTTGAAAACTTGCAAACTACATGTGTGATGAAATATTATGATGTGATTTGCAAACTATTGAAATGATCAAGTTTTGCTCAAAGAAAAGAAAAATTTATATGAGACATAACCCTACCGTCGCAGCCACTAGCGGTAGGGTTGCATACCCTATTGCAAAAAAAAAGAGTCAAATTAAGGATATAGAACCGATGAAAATTTCATCACACCTCTACGACACCTACCGCCGAGGTAGCTGGCGGTAGGGTACTACTTCCTTTGTTCCATGATGTAGGACGTTTTTCGGCATTAGTATAGTGTCAAAAAAACGTCTTAAATTATGAGACGTAGGAATTATAACCTCCCGCCCGGAGCTCTGGCGATAGCCCTAAACCCTATTGTAAAATAACAGGCTAGAACGGAAGCAACTCGGGGTTTCTGGGAGGGGTTAGAGACTACCGACGTAGTCGGTTACTACAACCTACCGCCAGACAGGGTGGCGGTAGGCTCTCTGGCCACGTCAGCAACAACCAACGGCGTTTGCCTCTACCGTCAATCCTACTGGTAGGGGCCTCGGCGGTAGATAGTTCTACCTTACCGTCAACGACCCCGACGATAAGAAAAGGATCAGATCGTGATTTTTAGATCGTGCTCAAGATTTCGCAAAAGGGTCAAAACAGTGAAATTAGGCGCTCAATGACCGAGACCGAGGCCTAGAAAGAAACCTCCCTTCGTGACGGCCCTCCTCCTCCCATAAATCCCCCAAAACCCCTGCCGGCCGGCCGCGTGGTGGCTCTCATCTCCTCTAGCTCAGCCAGCGCACAATGCAGCACTTTTGGGGGTGGGTTGCGCACGGCGCCGCCGCCGTCCAGCTCCCGCGGGCGAGCCATCCGGCCGTGCACCCGGTTCCCGTTCCGGATGTGCAGGCGCAGGGACAGGGCCCGGCTCCGGCTGCGGTGGCAGAGGGGCAGGGGTTGGTGGTGGCCCTGGCTGCGGCAGCAGTGGGAGAGGGACAGGCGGTGCCCCCGGCTCCGGCTCCGGCTCCGGCTGCGGCGGCGCAGGTGGAGGACGCGAACGCGCCGCCGCCCGGGGTGGTGATGGTGGACCTGCTGGGGGCTCCGGGGACGCGCTGGGGGCTCTGCACCCGCCTCGCGCAGGCTTTCTTCGCGGCCGCCGCCGTGGGCTTCATGGCCTCCACCAACGACTTCAACCAGGCCACCGCCTTCCGGTACGTGCCCCCCTCCCGCTCCACATCTTCTTTCTCTCCCCACCCCCCTAGGGTCTCGATCCACGGTCCGGCTGCCATTTCTCTTTATCTCTGAAAGCAGATCGATTCCCCGTTGGGACTGATGCTCTGTGCGCTGTGACTTTCTCGTTTTCAGTTAACTTCAGAGATTCACCCCTCAATGTTATTACCGTACTTCTGTACATGGTTTAAATTGGGATGATTTTTATCTTCCCCTCAATGCCTTTGGATCGTAGTACCACACAGTAACAAAATATGAGCTTTCAGGTTCAGGGTTTCTGTTGACACATATTACTAGCAAGCATGAACATGGAATTTTAGCAGCATGCCAATTCACCAAACAAGAACCAGTTCTTAAACTTGGTACAACACACCATGCCATGTAGAATGAACTCGGTAGTGATCAGGACTAGCAAGTAAGAGCACTGTTTTCTTGTTTATAAATGCTGATTACTACTAAGTACTATTTCACATCCAAGCTCAAGGAATCGTACAAGCACATTTTCCAACTTGCAAATGGCGCAGAGTTTTCACTACAAGTTATTATTGGGTGCATTTAGATACTTTTATGCTATTTGAATTGGTTTGGCATCCTCAAAGAGGCAATGCAATTAGATGGTGACGTGGCCATGTTCTCTGTGGTATCATCTCTGCTATCTTCTTGGACACTGAAATGTTTAGCTTGAGCCTTCTCTCCCAAGTTTGTGCTTGCATGCATAGCTTCCTGGGCATTCGCCACAGAGCATTTCAGTGTGTATGTCGATAAATTTACTTCACACCTGCCATTCTGGTTATGGGAATTTGGGATATTGTGATTGTAGTGAACAATCATGTACTGTGCATACATACATACATACATACATACATACATATCGTGCATCCAGAGTTTTACGATTAGTCTGGCATTGTGAAAGAAGCAATGCAAATCAGATGGTTACATGGTCATGTTCTCTGCGATATCATCTCAGCTGTTCTTCTTGGATAAGCCGATAGGTCCTGTTAGCATTCGGAATTCAGAACAGTGTGATAAATGGTCACTGACTAAATATTCGTACTACTTTGAGGAAAACATTTGGAGATCTACATTTAGTCAGTGTACGTTGGGGATAGCATTGACAACCACACAAAACAAAGTAATATGGTGTGTATCTTATCTTATTTCTTTGATGCAGTTATATATTGTTTCTCACTTAGGATGTTGTTTTCAGAACTCGGAACAGCGGATCGATTACTAAATGGATGATCTCACCGTTGTTCTTTTGGGCAGCTTCCTCGTAACAGCAGCGACCTTGCAATGCCTGTGGAGCCTCGCTCTGGCCGCCGTGGACGTCTACGCACTTCTTGTCAAGCGCGCCTTCCGGACTCCTCGAGCTACCACCATATATTCCATTGGGGACTGGGTAAGTCACACATTTTCTCAGGCACCTCAAAGCAAACAGCCATTTGTCATTCCCTGTGGACTCCCTACACTAAAAATGTTTGACATACATGAACAAGCAAATAATCTTTTAACGTTCATCTTCAGGTCACAGGAGCCCTGACCTTCGCTGCAGCAAGCGGATCGGCAGGCATCACCATTCTCATCAGCAAGGACATGAAATTCTGCTCGGGAACCACTGCCCGAGCTTCATGGTCTCCACAGCCATGGCTTTCTTCAGCTGGTTCGCGATCGCGCCGTCCTGCCTCTTCAACCTCATGATGGCGATCTACCGAGTGCAGAGAGCGTAGTTTGTAGGGCTGTTTGACCAACTAGGTGGCACATCTAATTATATTATTGTACTTACGACTGAGATGCGATGAACGGATGCCCGTCGAATAGCGTATATTATCGACATTTCTATAGTAACTAGGAAAATGGCCCGTGCGTTGCAACGGGGATACAACCGTCTCCTGGTTGACACCTTTTTTTCTCTACCAGGGATCCATCCTAGCCCTGCAATAAAGCCCGACTGTCCACGCGATGGTATTTTTTTTTGGGGAAAACGTCCACACGACGGGCATGGCAGTCTCGATCTCGAGAAGGTCCTCAAGGAATCGGTCAGACCCAATGCGACCCATGGCCTCCTACTACCCATTTGCCCAACGATTCGGCCTATGGGAGAACATGAATGCTCGGCAGTGTGAGGCAGGTGTCCTTGTCAAGGCCCAACTGTGTAAGCATCCGATCTAGGGCATCCTCCCTCACCGCATTAGTCGAGGCCGGCGGGTCAGCCGATGGCACCGTCATTGCGCGTACGTTGCTATTGGAAAAAATGTTTCTGAAGTTTATATCCTGCAGACTATAATCGAAGGGGAGATTCAAAAGAGAACGATGTGGCTCACCCAGATCATTGTGTCTGAAGTTTCTATTGATTCAGCATAGCATAGGAACACATTCAGTAACGAAATATAATCTAATTAGTAGTAAGGCAGTCGGTATCAGCAGTTTGTGTTTTTCTCCAAGTAGCACAGAAACACATCCCATAACCATAATATGATATGTGGTAATCAATACTAAGGCAATTAGTTTGATTACTGTCAATTCTCCATGTTGTTCTTACCTTACACAACACGAACATTTTTACGGCTTCAAGAGATGATGACCTTTTCTTAGATAATGATACTTGGCAAATCTCATAAAGCTTCTAGGTTGCAGCCATTGAACCGATCAACCGAAGGGCTTATATAAGTTAATAAATAAGTCTCAGCCCCGAGAAGAATTCACTTTTAACACATTTCTCTGAGACAGGATAGAACAATCCTTGACAACCTATGCCAGTAAGGACAAAATTAACATCAGCAAAATCGGCAAATGCACACACGCTGCATTTAACTTGTGACTGATTTGTGAAAGGAAATGAAAAGACCACTCGTGCTCCTTCCTCTCACATTAATTTCAGGTACCTAACAAGCACCAATCTTTGACTAATTATTCTGGATTAATACAGAATTACAGATCGCACTAAAAACATGATGAGCAATGGTGTTGTCGCTGCTGAACATGACATCTCCCGTTGTTTTGTGTTTTGCAGTCTACTTGTGCCTACTTCCCCGAAATAAAAAATTCTCAGCATGGCTCTATGTATGACTAATAGAATGTAGTAGCCACAGTAACTGCGCCTGTTGGTAATTGATCACAATGTTCCCTAAGAAAAGGTAAGTAGACATCGACTTTCTCCATCAAATCTCCACCGTGTGTGTCAAATTCGTGAACATGAAGCATGTCCTCCTGTACCTACAAAATATCTAGAACATCGGTCAGTGAAATTCAAGGAAGATGTTGACGAGCTTCCTAGACTTGAGCTTCGCCTAGGGCGTGCTGGAGATCTCACAGCTGGAGCTCAACGACTCCAGCGAGTCGCTGTTGGAATGTGCTTGAGTTCGAGCCTTGCCTATACGTACCTGAATATTATCTTTTATAATTCTGAATCTTCACAGGAATGGGTTAATGGCATACAGACAATTTGCCTTCACTTTTGGAGAGAATATTAATCGTATTCTCAGACTGAGAAACCATCTTCAGGCTCATTTTCTTCATAATGTGCATCATCCGCCTATATTGATAAAGTCTGACCAGCAGCTGCATTCACCTCAACATTACTGAGAAGAGAATATTTTTTACGGTGGAGATGACAAATAATAATTGACACAAACCTACCCAACCATCAATAGCTCAGATTAGCTATTAATAATTTATATACTGCTGTCAAAAATCATAATTTGATCAAAAAATAACTTCATCCAAGATTGTGTCGCAACGGATTGCTCCAAGTCCACCAACGAATTTCGGATTTAGGACCAATCTTTCTGCTGGAAGTCAGCCACAAGACTGAGCATCAATTTATGCCAACAATGTATATACAACATTGATAGATTAACCTAAAGAAATAATTTACTTCTAGGTGCATGTAGTTTATAGCCAGAAAGCTATATAAAAGCTACAGGACACAACAAACTTTAAACTGAACAGCGATGAAATTCTAACAATTTGCAAGCATCCGGAATTGGTCCCTAATCAACATGAACTTAGTAATTCTACAATCACAAAAAGCCAGGATAGTCTGCTGCACCCAGAATAGTAAGGGAACTTGGATTATTCGTGTAATGTTACCGTACGTTCAAAACTTCTAGAAATTGGCCACAATCACCAAACAACAGTTAAAAAAGAATTATCTCTATGCGATTCTAAAGATATATTTAATGGCTCTTGCACAGTTAACTTGGTTGCACAGAGAATTACATAGTAGAGACTAACTATACATGTTGAAGAAACCATGGGCATCGAGATGATGTATCTTATTGAAAATTCCCACTATGGGGTTCAGTCTGGATATAAATTCTTCTGTTACAGCTCTTTACTTTATCAAGTCAATGCACAGGGAAAAAAATTCAAAAGCATAGCCATACATACGCATCATATTTATAGCTCAGATGGGAAAGAGGAAAGCATGCTTGTTACCTATAAGAAATCTGATTTTGGAGGCACAGCTGTGCATACAGTGGTAGCCAATGTTGTGACGGTATAACCAGGGGATCAGGCAACCACCCACCTCTGACTCACACACGACAGCATGGGAAATTTTCCCTTTCTCTCAAGTAAATCTCATCTGAACACTTCCATGCTTCCATGAACCTCCTCGATCGAGGCCTTCTCCTCTCATATCCAAAGAAAACGTCGAGCGGAACTGAGGGCCACCATAGGAAACGCAGTATCACACGGATAGATGGGTCCAGGCGGGGCTCGATCTAGAGCTTGACAGCGGTAGGTAGGCTAGAACTTGACAATGGTAGGTATGGAATTGGAGTTCTGTGGGCAGTCTGGGGCAGCAACCTGCTAGAGCAGGACGATCCCGTCCGGCCACACGGGCCCGCCTCTGCCATGCCCCGCCGTCACAGTCTCCTGCTCGTTGGCCGCACC
Organism: Elymus sibiricus; assembly: GCA_039707655.1. Taxonomy (NCBI): domain Eukaryota; kingdom Viridiplantae; phylum Streptophyta; class Magnoliopsida; order Poales; family Poaceae; genus Elymus; species Elymus sibiricus. The sequence continues at coordinate 395,071,785 of CM077671.1, forward strand.
ACTCACTCCATCGACTTTGAGTCTGGACGGCCGACAACAGCGCCAATCCGTCGCCCTCCGCGCCTAAATCCACCAACGTAGGAACGCGTAGCCCTGTCGTTCTCTGGATCGGGCCCGACAACCACCGCCACCATGAATTCAGTGTGAGACAGGAGAGGACACCAGAACTGGGAGAGCTAGAAGATGGGGCGGCGGCGCTCGATAGGGAAGGAGGAAACTTTACGTGGGGAAGACCTTGATTTACGGGAGGAGATTCTCCTCCTGATCCCGTCAGAGGTGGATATACGGGAGAAAAATCGGTGAGCCTGGGTGTGGGAGAAACGAACCGTTTTTGTCAAAGCTAAATATTTCCCTACTTCCAGCCCCATGCGCGCGCCCTCCTCGGACGGATCCCAGTTCTGAAAAAATCTTATCAAGTTGCGCCCGGTGTTTCAATCGTTTGTGAAGTTTGTGGTTCATAATGGCAAATCTACTCGTTTTTGGCTCGATTGGTGGTGTGGAGACTCTCCCTTAGCTATTTCCTTTCCCATTCTTTTTTCCTATTGCCCTGATCCGGAGATCTCTATCTCTGAGCTCTCCGACAATAATTAGGACCTGGCCTTCCGACGCTCTCTGTCTCCCGAAAAGTTGAGTGATTGGCAACATCTTGTCGCTTGCATTCCTATGCTCTCGGAAGGGGAGGATTCGGTGGTTTCGCCCCTCACCGCCTCCGGTCGTTTTTCGGTTAAGTCCTTATATGCTTAGCTCATTTCTGTCTCCCCTACCACTAAGTTCAAATGGATCTGGAGGGCCCATATACCTCCCAAGATCAGGATCTTCTTATGGCAAGCTTCTAGAGGGCGGTTGTTTGCGGCAGATCAAATCCGAAAGCGCAATGGGCCTGGCTCCGATCGTTGTGCATTATGTGGCGAATTAGAGGATACGAACCACATCTTCTTTAAATGTGTCCTGGCCCAGTTGGTTTCGTGTTGTATTAGGTCCTGGCTTGGTGTGTCGTGGGACCCCTCCTCATTTACGGACCTTAGATCCCTGACCAACAGCCTGGCTGGGGTCTCCAAGCGTGTTTTTTGGGTTGGTTTTGCGGCTACTTGTTGGGCTCTGTGGACTACTAGGAACAAATTTACAATCGAAAATGGTTTCCCCTCTAAACATGTTGACTGCCTATTTAAATCTTGCTTATTCTTGCAGCAGTGAAGATTATTGACTAAAGAGTCTGACCGCGATGCCTTCGACGTGATGTTCTCCAAAGTTCGGTCCTCATCTATCTCCCTTTTGCAGCTTCAATCTGGAAGCTAGAAGACTTGGTGGTCTGCTTCTCTTGTTTCTTTCTGGCCCGCATGCCATTCTTTTGGGCCTGGGCGCCTTGTACCGCAGTACTACTTGGTTCTCTTTATGCGTTACTGTGCGGTGTTGTTATCTCTGACTGTTGACTCTGCCTGGTGGCTTTATTTATAAAGTCGGGCTGATGCATTTTCTCTAAACATGAGCCCGTGCGTTGCAACGGGAGGAAAATAATATCACACATCCTTTTCCATTTCTTGCCCTACCATATAGACCCTGGCCCACATCCTCTATTTTAACGTGGCATCCCACCCTTGTCGCCGCATATCCTGCTTCCCATCATCTCTTTTTCTCCTTTAGTTCTCTAATTGCATAACATATAACATGAGTTGAATCCGCATATGCCCGTGCGTTACAATTGAAGAAAGAAATAATATGCCCCTAACCCTAACAAGCATGGCTCCAGACCAGTGGCGGAGGCAGGGGGCCAGCAGGGGCCCTGGCCCCCCCTAACAACAGGGATTTCATGCTAATTTGCTTATAAACAGTACATGATTACATGTTATTTGCTGCTAAAATCTCATTTTTTTTCTAAGGTTTGGCCCTCCCCAACATGTATTAGCATCACTCGGCCCCCCTGATCATACTTTCCTGGCTCCGCCACTGCTCGAGATTACCCTCGCACAAACTGCACACATGTCGATATCCTCTATTTTAACAAGACGCCCCACCCCGTGTTGTTGTTTATCTTCCTTTTTGCACTCGCCGAAAGTGGCCATGGCAAACTTATGTCAATAGATTTGTATGCAATATATTCTTATAGTACTATCTAATTATATTCTATGCAAAACAAACATATTGACATCGACATTAATGGTGAATATACTCTAAAAAGACCTGCATTGTTGGACTGGACAATTCTCATCAAGATGTGAATTCTTATGTACGCCTTTTGTTCATATAAGTGGGAATACAGAAAACAGAAAAAATATCACCTAATCTGTTTTATGCTATGCTAATTTCCTACACTATGTTAAAAAGTGTATATAATTCTTTTTTAGGAGAAAAGTGTATATAAATCTAATCTTTTCCTTCTATTATAGTCCATTTTGTTATGAGCTGCATACTAATTTGTAAAAAATCGATGCTATTTTCACCTAACTTGTTATTCTGAATTTTATACATCAAATAAAGTTTTGTTATGACATTTAACTACCAGTTTCATAGAATATTATTGAGGAAATTATTTCATGTGCAGCCCTTACGAAAACAAAATTGCTAATTTTCTTGCAATCCTATTTAAAATTTATAAGATAGAGTTGTCCTATTTGTTTGCATGTGCACCTATTAAAATTGTTTTTATTGTGGACTTAAATGTCTTATTCATCTGAACATCGTCATAATCTCGACGTGCCACCGTAACTGCGCAGGTAGATTGATTTTGACAATGTACCCATCGAACGGCGGGGCATTAATCGTGACTTTGTTAATTTATACTGTATTATAAGCTTTACGACATACATAAACGATGTATAAGTACATATGTTTGTTGATGCATGTATATAGGCATAGTCTTGGCTTTTCCGGTTAGGTCCATCGTGCAAAAGTTAAGTTCGCCGTATAGCCTTTCGTTTGTTCTCCACAACATGTGTACGTACAAAGTTAGGTCCAAGTACGCATCCGTCGAAAAAAGGTGCAAGAAAGCCTTGTGGGTGAGAAGAGCAGAAGAAGGGAAACTGGTCAATTTCATCCGCGTCGGTCGAGCGACACAGATCCCACATCCTGGCTTCCCACAGTACAGCCCAGCCTTATCTCTCTCTCTCTCTCCGTCGGCAGCTCGTGTCTCTCTCTCCTCTGGTCCCTATTCACCTTCTACCCATCTGGATCGGGAGCGGGCACCAGCACACCGCAGCTTCCCCTCCTTCCCGCCAGAGGGGCCTTCATACTCTGCTCCGCACGTGTACCCCGTAAACTTCCTCCCCATTGCCTTTCCCGTCCTTCGGATCGGTTCTTTTATTGATTCTTTCAATTCCCGTTCTGCTTGCTTGTGCCATCCCCCTTCCTGGGATTTTCATATCTTTGTTATCGTCCTTTATTTGTTGACTCGGGAAGCTACTGGCTGATGTTGCAAGCAATTTACCTACCTATATAAATTGATAGGATTATATTTAAACCATCGAGGTGGGACTATACAGGTTTATATTCAACATAGGCGAACGAGATTATGTGGAGTCTAAGTATTAAATATATGTTTTTTTAGAAATCCTATGTTCTTTCTTTTCTAAAAACTCAAGCTTTACACTGAACTTTTTTTATAACCTTGGACACATGGTGGTGAGGCCCAATCGGCAGGCGTAATAGTGAGGACACATCCCAGACCGAAGACCGAAGCAGCGCTGCTAGCTAAGGCTACGTGGACACGGCCCAGACCAAAGCAGCGCTGCTGGCTAAGGTTGCGTATCCGAATTAGTACCACCTCACCTATATCTATATCTATATCTATACCTACCTACTAATAAAGCAAGGTGATATTCTTGGTTTCGTCCCGCGATTAGTTTTTTTTCGGTTAGTTTTGGTCTCGTACGGCCGTCCATCCGTGCTATTTTGTTCACGTACGAGCAGCAACTTCACGTACGACAGCTTGATCACGTACGACGGTTGGACTATTGGGCTGATTTTCCTTATTGGGCTGATTTTTCTGCCGTACGTCGTCGTTCGATTTTCTGGTCGTTCGTCGCTCGTATGGGCCTGGCTAGGACCGCCTGGGCCTTCTCCACAAATTTCTAATTTACCAAATTATATATGCAGGTATATAGAATAGTCCCACATTGCTAATTTAAATCAAATCCTACCAACTTATATATGTTTGTCGGTTGCAAGAATCAAGCAAGCCAAGACACAAGGATGAGATATAGAAATATGAGATGAGAATGACAAATAATAGATGAATCCAAAAAAGCAAAGACCCAGGGACACTAGAGGCGGACGAACGGGTGGCGGGTTCCCTGGAGGACACACCAGAGCGGCGGACGGATGAGACGGAGAGGCGGCGACCTCCATGGCTCCCTGGAGGACACACCAGAGCGGCGGCCTGCGTGGCCCACGCGGCGGTGCAGCGGATCCGGCGGCGGACGGATGAGACGGAGAGGCGGCGGGCGACCTCCATGGCCCCCTGGAGGACACACCAGAGCGGCGGCCTGCGTGGCCCACGCGGCGGTGCAGCGGATCCGGCGGCGGACGGATGAGACGGAGAGGCGGCGACCTCCATGGCTCCCTGGACCTGGAGGACACCAGAGCGGCGGCGGACGGATGAGACGGAGAGGCGGCGGGCGACCTCCATGGCCCCCTGGAAGACACCAGAGCAGCGGCCTGCGGATCCAGCTGCTCTGGCGTGGATCCGGCGGCGACCTCCCTGGAGAAATGAGAGGACGGGGAAAGTTTGAGCTGGAGAAGGACGTGGTGGGATCTTGGAGTGGTGGGCTTCGTTATCTATCGTTATCTAATCTGAGGAAAGATGAGCACACGTCAACGATTGCTGGGTCCCACGCACCGCTACCAGCGTCCAATCTTTTTTCTTTCACATGCGACCTTATCTCACCGCCACACACATCAAGTGACACACACGAGTTTTCTCACCGTCACGCACACGAGTTTTCTTTTTGAACATGAAAACAGCCCCGGAAGCTGCATTAGAATATGACGGTAGTGAACTGGTGATACAAGTTAGGGTAACTCCGACCCATGTCTATTTGGTCTGGAATTTGTCAGTTTAGACAGCAAAATGAATGTCTGTGTCCCATATTTATCTGAGGTCGGTACATGCCCCCAACGCAGCTGCCCAACGCAAATTGTCCGCTCCCGCGCTCGGCCAGTCGCCATGCACGCTCGCACACCCGCCACTGCTCTTGCCCACCCGCCTGCCATCGCGCCGCTGCTCTCGCCTGCGCCTGCGGCTTCGTCAGCCCGCCGCACGCCCGCGTGCGTGCTCGCGCCCTCGCTCGCCTACTCGCAATCTCGTGCGCCCGCGGCCTCGCCTGCGCGCGCGCACACGCCCGACCGCCCCGCCGGAGGCCCGCGCGCTCGCGGCCGCCTGCCCCGCGCTCTCTCGCCCGCCTGCTCCCCGCGCGCCCCCTCTCCCGCTGCCCTCCGCGCGCTCGCGGCCGCCTGCGTCCGCATCCCCCTACCCCGCCGCAAGCCCACGCGCTCGTGCCCTCCCGCCCGCTCACGCTCGTACCAGTCACCCGTCCCGTGTGCGCCGCTATTCGACATTGACTTGCGATGGCGTGGTTCAATGTCAGTTGTGCGTGGAGTAGTCGAGATAATTAGTATGGGATTGACCACATCGAACACATTGCGTTCAGGTGGACACGACGACCATGGTCGATGAAGGCAGTAAGGAGGATAAGTGACAACACAGACAAGGCGCCATGTTCAAATAGATAACGTGCATCTGTGGAGAGGTCTTCGGTCGTGCTTATTGTGCTAGGAACATATGAATTTTTCCCGTTGCAACGCACGGGCATGTTTGCTAGTTTTTGTATTAATATAAAATCATCTAAGCGGACGAAACCAAGAATATCACCTTGTTTTATCAGTAAAATAAAGTAGGTATAGATTGGTGGGTAATCTTTGTCAACTTCCAGGGTAATTTAGATGACGGTAAGTTAGGTAAAGATTAGGGAGTAGCTAGATGTTCAGAAGTGGTGGCTGTGGAGCTCAAGATTTCTGATGATATGCTATTCACTACTGGAATTTTCCTATACGCCGGGTGCCAGGCTCTTCGCCGAGAGCCAAACGGCGGGCTCTCGGCAAACATATGTATGCCAAGATCCACCCTCGGCAAACACATGTTTACGACAAGTAACTACCTTTGCCGACATTGGATCAGGGCGACCAAACAATGCACGGCAAACGCCGAAGACGCCGAGAGTCACGCACGGCAAAGAGAAGCCATGTGGCATGTCCGTTCGCAACTGACGGCGCCGTCACTTTCTGTTATCTATACCGAGTGTCAGCTATATACACTTAGTAAATACATGTCACAGAAATATTTAAACCTGACATGTGGTACCACTGGTCCCATTTGTCAGTAAAAGTGCTCAAATGAAGATTTTCCGAGAGCTGCCCTCGTAAACGAATGGCATAACAGGAGGTAAAGTGCTCAGGTGACACCTTTACCGAGAGCCGCTCTTGGAAAATAATGGCATAACATGAGTTAAAGTGCTCAGGCGATCCATTTTTCGAGTGTGGCGCTCGTGAATGTCTCTTTTTCTGAGTGACACTCTCTGAAACGTGTGCCAATGCTTTTGATGAATATCTGCTTCTTATTCATTCCCTGCAACTGAAAACGAGAAGAGTGCATTTTCTGTATATATATTCAGTGTAGAAAATGTTATCATCACAAATCAATGTGGGAGCTCCTAGCTCCCTAGAAATTCATCAAGCAACTAATCCACACATAGGCATAATTGTACATAAGTATAACTCAAACTTGACATACGACAATGTTTCATACTTGTACACATGACACACACGTTCGCAAATTCAACATAGGGTTACCTTGTGAATGTTCACTACTTGCAAAACACGTGCACATCACATAGAGGTTCACATCTTCATACAACCATCTTGAGGAATAGGAGGGGCGTCATTTCCATCAAGTTAAGTTCCTGGAGGAGGAGGAGGAGGGGCATCATTTCCACCGCCTTGATATTGCATAAGAGCCTACAATAGTATAGTTATGTGAGCATTGTTCGTTGCTAAATAATGAATGGGGCAAAATTTAGAGAATGTTCTACTTCTAGTTTTTTCTCGCGAAGCTTGAACCTTTCGTTCATTTCTGCGCTCTACTTCTCTCTTTTCTCCTCCTCAGCCTGGCGCCTTTGCTCCTCAACCTGCCACCTTTGCTCCTCTTCAGCAACCCTTTTTACCAATAATTAATGTAAATGCCATTAGGGTCATATAGGTTGCAAGGGTGTTATTTCGAGGCATGGGCATAAATGAACGGTTATGATGCTAACCTTGAGACGCGTGATCTCACGTGACGCGGCGGTCTGGCAAATCCGTATGGACGGAGTTGAGCTTGTGCTCCACACGCGTATCTCGTGGAGCTTGCGATGCGAGGAGGTGGCGGCCATGGCCCTTCCCCTCACCAGCAATGATGAGCAGTTCTGTATCAAGTGGCTTGGACGTGGGTTCGGCGTCATGCCCGTGCACCTCTTGGAAGACCTCTCCGAAGGTCTCGTACCTCTCCTATGCCGACTGGTTGCAGAACTCAGCGCCATCCTTCCCCTTGTGGCCTTCTTTCCAGGCCTCCAAGATGTGGACCGAGCGACCAAGCTCAGACTCCTGCAAAAGTAACCATCAACCTTAATGAACGGAGATGCCCCGTGCGAAAAAGTTAACATCTCATTCCACATACCATGTGTTGCTTCAGAGTGGTTAGGTTCCGGCTCTCCTGGACATGTGACCGGCCTGGCATTTTGGCGCGTTCGTTACTCTTATCCACATGTTGTGCCTGCCATGCCGGGTCACACCACATGTCAGCCAGGGCCTCCCAACATTCTTCCTTCATCCAGTTTTCCATCGGCTAGTCAGACAAAATCGAATCATCGACTGATGCATCAAACAAGCGGCGGATGACTCAAAGTACTAACAACCAATAGTGTCACTTACCACCGACAAGTATTATTCTTTCTCCAAATTCGTATGGCAAGCAGTTTTCCTCGTCATCTTCTCACCCTTGTCATCGAACAACCGACACTGCATCACGACTTTGTACCGCAACCTGTGCTTGATGTTGGAGAGTATCTTTCGGGTTGATTCCACGAGGGATTTGGTTGCATTTTCTTTCTCACCATCTACGCAAGAAAATGCTTCCTAAAAGAAAGCATATGGCGGTTAATTACAATAATTCGGATATGGAACAATGGAGTGGCAAAGATGCTTACATGAAAACCGTTGATGACCCGGGCGACCATGGTGACACCGTGCTCATCCTTGGTGTGCTGGTAGTGCTCCCAGGTGAAACCTGGCGACGCCGGGTCGGCATAATTTGGCTTAGCCAACCCGGGGAAGTACTTCCTCATGAGGGAGCCGATGACGTGGTTCGGCAATCGCGCCTTTGGAGGCTTGGTAGGGAGAAATTCCCACTGACTGCATGATGAAAAAGACAAGCATATGTGAGTGGAAAAGTTGTGGTATTCAAAACAATTTGCAAATCAAATGCTTACCAATCTCCCGACGGAATTATGAGAGGACGGTCGCGGGAGCCGTTGGTTTCGGGACCTTCCCCGGACCACGCCCGGATTTATTCCTCTTGGAAGTGTTACTCGACATAGACCCCGAGCTGTCCGAGGCCACCATGTCGGCCGACTCGGTAGCGAGCGGATCATCTCCTTCAAAGGACCCTCCGACATCGTCATCCGATGGCGAGTCCTCATCGGTAGCGAGCTGGTGGGAGCTGGACGACTCGGTCGTACCAGAGTTGCTGGTGTGGGTCAACCTAAGGCTCATGACTCTCCTATACTTACCGCCAGAGCCCCCTGTCAGAATCTGAAAACAAAAAAATTATGTTAGTAACTTTGTTAGCTTTTGCAAATACTTCATCTTTCCAACCTCAGGAATACTAGAATGGAGTTCTTCGGTAGAATGCAAATGGCGTAAATTTACAAGTGGTAAAATCTAGATAACATGCTAGGTAAAGTCATTTTTATGTCATCATGATATCGAAAAATTGGCATCATGATATCAAAAAATATACAATATATGTCATATAGTCACTAGCACAAATACAAAACTATACATTTTATGTCATATAGTCACTAGCACACTTAACTCGTGTCCTCTCTCTTTCCGGTTTTATGAGGCCTAATACAAAACTTCGAGCCTTATCTAACCATCAGCAAGATCATAACATAGCCTAAAATACATGTCAAGTGTCGTCATGGTCTGAGAAGCAACTATAGGTTACCTGGATCGCTCCATCTACCTCATCAATGGCAAATCATAACTCTTAGACTCAAAAGAAAATTCACAATTACCGAATACACCAGTAAACTATTAGATTTAACACATACATACATAAGGAATCATGATATGCCAGGCAAACACAAAATACACATTTTCTATTATGTGTTTACCGCCGCTACAATTTTTCCTTCTTTCTTCTTTTGTGAACTATGTTCATGTTTCCAGCAAAAGAAAGAAGAGCATATGGGAGGTAGTGGCGAGTCCACTAGGTAGGCGTCATCAGGATTGAGGGTGTGTCGTACCAACTGCCAGTCTTGTGCTGCGTGTGTTGATGTGATTGAGTGGTCTGAAATAGGTATTGTACTGGACTATTTCATCAATAATAAACATGTTGTGCTGCATTTCATTGTTCTTTTGAGGCCAATTTTTGCCGGAGAAGTGTTGACAACGAGGGTCATCTATCCGTGCGTCCTCTGATGGAGTCATGGCATGCGTTTGCTACCCTTAAGTCATTGATCTGTTACTTTCTCTGGATTTGTTTCTTGTGGCTGCTAGTTCTACTGATACAAGTTCGTTATTGAGCGCTGATCTCAGATGCAGGTCTGGTTAGTTCTGTTCTTAGTTAATCACACAATAAAGTAGTTACATGTCAATCTGGATGCTCTTGTTAATGCTCTTGTCAATCCTGGGTGCTATTGTCAGGGATACCATGAAATAGGCATAAATATAGAATAGAAAGAAATCAACTCTTATAGATGACATATTCTAGGACAAGTTTTTTTTTGCGATGGTAAAGAGTTTTATTCCATAATTATAGGGTTACAATCGAGAGGCAAAAGTTCCTCAATGCACGGTGGTCCACGATCTAGCCATATAGCAGTCACACTATCAAAACGACTATACGAAGCCAATCGATCTGCTACCCTATTTTGCTCATGCTTAATCTTCTGTGGAATAAACTCGGAATGTACCATAAGATGTTTGATCTCAGCTACCAAATGTCCATATGCCGACCGGGACAGGTTGTCACCGGTTAGGGACGTCAATGCCTCCGAGGAGTCCGATTGGACAATTATAGGGACATCACTATATTGAGCCGCTAGTGCCATACCCTGCATTAGTGCATGCAACTCAGCCTCTAGTGCGTCGTTGCAATTAAACAGGCAACGGTATGCAGCAAAAATCAGACTTCCATCATGTCTCCTCAATATCATGCCGGCTGCCGCCGAGCCATCCACCGAAGAGAAGGCCCCATCAACAGATAGTGCAACCTGATTTGTCGGCGGTGGTGACCATGGTAGCGTTTTGAAAACCACTACATCACAAGTAGCCGGACCATCCTCCATTAACGGCATCTTCCCCTTTATAATTTCTTCCGTGCTATATCTCCTGGACAGATCAAGTGAACCCATATAACTCTGGAGATAATCAGCAGAAATAGAAGGAGTCGGCACGTCCTTGCCATGCGCCAAATCAACGGTGTAGTTTAAATTTAGTCTTATTTCCCATCCGTGTTTTTGCGGAAACTTATTTCTCAGTCTTTTTTTATTTTGCGAAAACTTATCTCTCAATGGATCAAGTAATTCATCGTGAAGCTCAGAAAGCTATACAAAAATAGTTTGTACATCTCTAAAATATCTTCTAACACATGGTCAACCCAATTTTCTTCCAACAAATACTAAATACTCAAGATTGTCAAAAGGTGACTTTCTCACCCAACCTTCAAATACTTCCAAAATAATGCGTACCAGATAAGTTCGCTTGATCAAGTAAATCTGACTTAATTACTAACCTGAAAGTCCAACATGCATCATTGAGTTACAAGATTAAATATTACTACTTCTTGTTTCAATCCTTTCACGAATTTCCTGGATTGGAGCAACTACAGGTTGTGGCCGGAGCCAGACACGCGCCTTGTCGGAACCCCTACCGGCGGAGGACATCCACTCCACAGGTTTGGCTCTGCCATCGACGAGGTTATGCCTGAACACGCGATGCTTGTAGACAAAATAAACGCACCCACCATCCAGGCCCAGTTCAGTGGCGTCTACGGCGAAGCTCGCCGGGGACCCGAGAAACATGACACGATCGCCCAAGCTCCGGTCGTCCCTCTCCACCCACCGCATCTTGTCGCTCCCGTCCACTTCTTGCTCTAGTGCATGAACCCTCACTCCCAGCTTGGACGCCATGTTGCCCTCGGCATAATCATCGCGCCCTTTGTGCTCGACTAGGACCGACGCCCACAACAGTTCGCCACGGGACTCGAAAATATAACATTGATCTCACTCATAATAATCCTCCTCGAGCTTATCCCACGTCGTCTCAAGGTAGGCACCGGCATTGTATCCGCCGTTGCCTCCGAATCCGAAGTTTGGTGTCAAGATGCACCAGAAGAACACGCTGACCCACACCAGGACCTTGCCGTCGTGATATGCGGCGCATGCATGGTGGGTTGCCCGGATATTCAACCAGTTTTCCACGGCCGTCCACGCTATGTCACCAGGACGTAGGATGGCTGCCGTGAAGCCAGGATGGTGCCGGTAGTATCCGCGGGTGCGGGTTGACTCGGTATCAAAGCTATAGAGAAATATGGTGCCGTCGCCATAGACGATGCCATGGGGATTCATCAGCCGTCGCCCGATCCCATTGTCGTCATCCTGGTCGGGGAAGGGAGGCAGAGGCTTGACTTCTCCGGTGACAAGGTTGAAAAGAGTTGGCCCGGAACCCCCGACGAAAAGCCAGGCGAACCTGCCGTCCGCGCTGGCCACCCAGTTCCTCTCGCCGCCGGCGGATGACACGGCCGGCTCCACAAGAAGGATGCCATTGTTGCCGCCGCGGCGGCCGCTCCGCGTCGGCTCGGAAGAGACTCGTCCGGGGTAGATGACGTGAGAGTTCATGATGCGTCCGATGCGCTGCGAGAGTAGCCAGGGCTGGAACGTTTGGGCCGGCCGGGTCTCCAGCGGTGAGAGCTGCGACGGCCGTGCGTCACGCCACGGCTGACAGACGGCGTGGAAACGGACGAAGTCGGTGGCGTCGTGCAGACGGGCGCAGACGTCGGCGAGCAGCTCCGGCGAGAGATAGGCCCACGGGCGGGTGGTAGCCGCGGCTTTCCCCGACTCCGACGAGGACTCCATCGAATAGAGGAAAGGCGATGCAGTCAATGCAAACAGATCGATTCGTTCTTTAGATCTTTCCTGAACCGTACTTGACTTTAAAAGGAGTTCAGGACCTTTTTATTACGGGAAACTAATCTCGCCTTTAAATTTTATCATGGTGTCCAAGTCAGATAAGTTATTATTATTTTTTCTTCCAAAGTGTTCGTGTTCCACATGTCGTAAAACTAGGGTTTTGGTAACGGGAAACCAAAAGAAACCAATAGAGGTTGCCGGAAAAATAAAGGAAAACACTTGGTTTCCACCGGCGGATCTAATGCAAGCATCCGCCCGAGTGATTTTTTTTCTTTTCTTTCGGTCAACGTGGCTGCTGCTCGTTGCTCATTGTCCGCTATCATGAGTTTCTGTAGCAAGGTCTTTGTTGCAAAAAAATGCAACAAGATCTCTGTGGCAGAAAAATTAAATTGCAATGAGACCTCTGTTGCAAAAAAATAAATTGCAACACGACCTTTGTTGCAGAAAAAAAAACTGTAACAAGACCTATGTTGCAAAAAAAAACTATAACTTAACCTATGTTGTAAAAAGTTCTGCAACATGACCCGTGTTGCAGAAATTTCCTTTAACACGATCTGTGTTGCAATGGTAAAACGTGACGCACAGTCGCTCTATCAGTCAGATCTGACGGCTCAGGAGGTGGCGGATCTTTTTTTTTAAAGATCCGCCGGTGGACGCGTAGCAGCGCCCAAAAATAAAACAGCAAACACTGCAGGTTACGTGATTACGTAGGGTCGACAGTGGCGGAGCCAGGAATTTGCTCCTGGGTATTGTTGCCATTTTTTTTTTGGCCAAAGCAATAAAATAGAACAACAAATGTACAATAAAATGACAGTATGAATGACTCAATGACCATGCATCAATAAAAGTAGCAAAATATCATTGTGGCAATATCTCTCACAATTAAGGAAGATTACAAATAGCCAAGGAAAATACAATATGACTTTACGATCCCTTTTTTGGAAGAGATTGATGACATCCTCATCTTTCACTTGCTAGAAGAATTCTCTCTCAACAAATGTAACCAAGCAATTGTTCAAATATTCATCACCCATTTTGTTTCTTAGCGAATTCTTCACATATTTCATTGAGGAAAATACCCAGATCACATAAACGAAGTAGAAATTAATGGCAGTGGCAATGTGGCATCAAATCCATCGCATAAACAATCAGTGAATGGCTTCTACTCCTTATAGCAATCATAGGCAGTGGCATTTATAACAACTCTTCAGATTTCTTAAATAAACAGAGGGCAAAAAATGAAAAAAATACCTTTGTTGAGCAGCTGTGCCGTGGAGGTGGAAACCTTCAAAGGTTCGTGTGGGCGCCAGCAACAGCCAGCAGGCAGCAGGTGGACTGGGGGCCGGGGAACAGGGGTCCGGGGAGCAGACGGGCAGTGGAAGGAGGGGCGGCCGGAGGGGCGGAGCCCGGAGCGGACAGCGGTGGCCGGCGGATTGGAGGAGAGGGACCGAGCCACCGAGGTCCGAGGGGAGGGAGAGGGTCGGCCGCCGCAGTGCCGCCGTCGCCACTAGGTTAGGGTTGGGCTTGGGCGGGAGCCGGGAGGAGTGAGGAGTCGAGGAGAGGGACCGAGGGAGGGATCGATGTCTCGCTCGCCCGCTCGTCCGCGCATGTGACCAAACGCCTGGCTCCTCTGTCTCAGCTTGGGCTGGGCTGGATTAACTTAACATGCCTATCAAAAAAAATTGGGCCTAAATATTGGGTATTCCAGGGAAGTCCCAGGAATACCCCAAGCGCCGCCACTGAGGGTCGAGCTGTCCATCCATTCCCTCTCTGATTCGATTCCATGGATGCCGCCGCCGCGCGCCGCCGCCACGCAACCCAACACCCGGCCTTGGTCCGATCTCTCGCCGGACCTTCTCCTCGACGTCTCTGGCCCCCTGCATGACGCCACCGAGTTCGTCCGCTTCCACGCAGTATGCACGTCCTGGCGGCATTGACTGCATTCCCCGGCCACGCGGCCCAAGTTCCTGCCATGGCCCCTCTCGCAGTTCAAAGACGGCCAGATCGTACACTTCCCAGTGATCTATTCCAGGAGCGTCGACGTCTCGTCCGAGGCCGGCGTGTACGACGGCAACCTTCTCACGGAGCCGAAGGGCGCGTCATCTACCTGTGGGGGAGGCAGGAACTTCGTGGCTAGCGTCGACGGCAAGGCTGTTTGGATCTGCGCCGGGGATCGCAAGCCGAGACTCGTCGACCTTGTCACCGGAGCCGTCACCCCCCTGCCTCCCTTCCCATACGACGAAGACGATGACGGCCGGATCCAACACCGGATGAGTAATTTATACGGGGCACGCCCGTGTGCGTCGATCTTTCACGAATTGGAGGGGGATTTCAGAAGGAACACGAAGAACACGAGAGGAAATCACAAACTCAAGGACAATCTTCGATTACACATCCACTAGAAACACACGAGACACAAGATCCACAATCAGCATAAAGGATACACGTAACCGGTAATCTCCTCACTCCAAAGGAGGAGGTCTTGAATCCCTTAGGATCTTCCCTTAGAGGGGCCTTGGCATCACTTGGATCTTCTCTCAATGGAGGGCAATCTCCGTGGGAGAAGGAAGTAATGGAGCTATGCTCAACAAAAAGTATCTGCTAAACAAAGCTAACCCTAGAGAGAGGGGGAAGAGGAGTTTATATAGTCCTAGGCGGAAAGAGGGTGTACATGGGCCAAGGCCCGAGCGGCTGCGCTCAACAGGTGCCGCACGGCGGTCCGGACGTCCGTAGGAGTCCGTTCACCCGAAGATTCGGCTCTGGGTCGGGGTTGTCGGATTTCCGGGACGCGTCGGACGTCTGGAGGCTCGGTCGTCTGGAGGCTCCGGTCGTCCGTAGGTTCTGGAGCGGGAGCACTGGCTCCGGATTTCCGGGACGGTTCGGACGTCCGTGCGCTGGAGCGTGCCGGTCGTCCGGGCTGGGCCGGTCGTCCGTGTGCTGTAGGGTCCTGCTGGCCTCCGGATTTCCGGGACGGTTCGGACGTCCGTGCGCTGGAGCGTGCCGGTCGTCCGGGCTGGGCCGGTCGTCCGTGTGCTGTAGGGTCCTGCTGGCCTCCGGGTGGGACGACTCTAGGCACCGGACGTCCGGGGTCTTATGGTCGTCTGTAGGGGGCCGGTCGTCCGAGAGCTGGGGCTTGTTCTCAGCTCCTTCCTTTTCCTTCCAAGCTTGACATCCTTCGTGTTCGCTTCCATGTCTCACGTCCGAGCACCTGAGTATACAGAGGACTTCCGTCTGAGGTAGTGACCATGTCTCAAGTGGATCAAACGGTGGTTGAGCAAGGAGAGATGTCACCTTGGCTTCCATAGCGCGTGCACGGGGGGTTGGGGGGGGGGGGGGGGGGGGCACTTGTGGGTTGGCTTGGTGGTGTAGACTTCATGGGGATGATGGAGGGATGCTCCGCATCAATAATCCTCATGGTGTCATCTACGGCGACGGCACCGTCATCTTTTACACCTTCATTTACAAACAGTGGCGGAGCTAGCACAGGATCATTGGTGGGCCAATGGCGAAATATGAATTCAGGAAGGAAGGAAAGTCCCTATTTTTCTCAATCTTTATCAACACAAAAAAAATCTTCATAAAAATATCAGGCTGGGGGGGGGTGGGGGGGGGGTGGGCAGCCCCGCAGCCATACACATAGCTCCGCCACTGTTTACAAAGACCGCAGAGGCCAGTTTTACAAGGCGGCCATCCTACGTCCTGGCAACGCATCATGGACGGTCATGGGAATGAGGCTGACGGCGACGATGCATTGTTCCGGCGCCACGTATCACAATGACAAGATCCTGTTGTGTGCGAGCACGGCCGTGGAGTGGGCGAACAGGTACTGTTGGTGTGTCCTAACGCCGGACATAGAAGCCAACGGCGGCCAGGAAACCGCCGCCACCTATCACATTACATCGTTGGACGGCTGGATCATGCGCGGTGTCATAGAGTCCCCCAGCCAGCTCAAGAGGTTATGGGGCAAACGGAACACACACAATCGCTGCTACGTCATAGAGTCTCGCGGCGAGCTGCTACGGCTGTCCCTCCTAATCGAGCGTGATTGGCTCCGCGCTAACAACGACGACGACCCATCGCCCACGCTATATGTGTCGGTCCACTCGCCAGAAGAAGAAGCGGACGACAAGGTGCAATGGGTAGCGAGGGACCGCTGGAGCTTGAGCGACCGTGTCTTGTTCCTTGGGTCACCGACCAGCTTTGCCATGGACGCTGCAGAATTAGGTGTCACCGGTGGGTGCGCCTACTTCATCTTCTCCAACCGCGTGTTCAGGTGTAGTCTCGTTGTCGATTGCGAACCCGAGTTTGTGAGGATTCAGCCCCCCGGATGGGATGCCGATGGCCCACACCTATGGCTCCGACCCCAACCTGCCATTGCTCCGATGCAAGAAATTCGGAAAAGGCTCGAGACTCAATCTAGTGAAGATGAAGCCATTTCATGTTAATTTAATGATTGATTAACCGTGTGTATTAGCGATATTGAAATATAGTAATTGGAATGCAATTTTTTCTCTGGTTTAGTATTTTCAATTTCTACTTCATGGTCGGCCACGATTTGGCTTTACAACACTATCACATTGCGTTGTGCCGTCACGTGTAGATCATCACGTCATGACACTATTAAAATATGGGATTTCGATGAGCTATGAGTTTGCGCCGAGTTCAAATTGTCAGGAGCTTGGCACACATCTCAATTGCGCAACACAAACAAGCCCTTGTTGCATCCAACTTGCCTGCTCTACTCCGACACCATTTCCCACTAACACGCCACCACCTCCTCACTCCCTCCCGACATCGGGTAAAGCGGTACCGGTACCATCCTCCATCGCCCCATTGTATTGTCGTCGCTGTGGAACTCCTCCCCATATTAATCCTCCGCCTAAAGATCACCCACATGTAAGTCTCAAACACTGGTGCAGACGTCTTATACAAACGATTTTTACCTCCTTTTCACGACAAAGTTTAGAACCGTTGGCTTGCCTGTGTGTATGATAGGGGGTCCATCCCACACGATACATAAATATTTTGGCGATATGGAACAAGAACGCAAACGTTTGGCATAAATAAGCGTATGTGATGTGCGCACCTGTCACAAACGAGAGTCATCGGTCAACCGTTTGAGATATGTCATATTTTTCATACTGTCCATCCTTGCTACTCGCGTGAAACTGCATTACCATCGCATGAGATATTCTGCGGTGCACCGTTTACGATGTGCACCGCATCACAAACAGTTCATGATTGTAAGCGTTGCGATAAGGGGACTATCACACTCATTTAGTTTTACGGGACCGACTATGATAGGATCTTACAGTGCATATATATGGTTATCCTTATAAAACCGTATGCGAAGGTTCAATCTATCCCACATATTGTGCTATTGATAAACGTTTGTGATATATAAGATCATGGGGAAGAAAAAAATATGTGTGAGTCTACGGTCGCGTGCGTGCCCACGTAGCGACCGGCTCAAAGTTCGGCCGGCCGGCCATATTGAATCGTATATGTGAGGATTGTTTTTTTTTAAACACAGTACAAACGCAAGCGCTCATATACACGCGCATACACTCACCCCTATGAATGCACACACACCCTATCCCTATGAGCACCTCCGAAAGTCTGAGCCGGCATATCATCTTGAGATTTACGAAGTCACCGTAGGCGCCTCGTCGTTGACGGGAACGTCTCCTCCCACTGAATGCGCATCGCCGGAAATCCTGAAATAAATCCAGGAATAATACAAGCACCACTTGAACCCTGGTGGGCTGGGGATACCACAGTCCCTTTAACCATCCAACAACAGGTTGGTTTGCTATATCTGAGGATTGTCACCAGAGAAGAAATGAAGAAAAATTAACAACTTGAACCGACTGTACAAATCTGTACCAGGAAAAGCAATCATGTACAAGGTGTGTGCGCCTTGTGTATTGTCGAAAAGAAGAATTAAAATACGGTTTTGTTAAAACACATCTAGATGTGAGATAAATATTGCACATCTAACTTTTATATCATTGATCTTAATTACATGAAGATCCGTGTGGGTATTTTATTTTCTTTTTATGCTTGATTTAGTCATTTAGATATGTAATAACTATGTCACATCTAGATGTGTTCTAGACACACCCATCAAAATAAACAGTAAACATTGTAATGAAAGGATTGGGAGAGTCAGATTCCGAATACGTATATAAACTGAAAACCAATGGCGTACATATCTCTACCTCTCTACCTAATAATAAAGCACGGAGTGCTTCTTCCCGTTCACCGTCGTACTACGCTTCTTTCCTCGAATTTACGATTTCTCCCTTGAATTTTGTGTGTCAGTTTTTTTCTTTGGCACACACATAAAAAAGATGGTAATCCCACCCGGGCCCGAACCAGACCATGCCGCCGCCCGCAGCTCCCTCCTGCCCCGATCTACCCTCGCGTCAGCGAGCCGCCTCGCCGGCGACCCCACACCTTCGCCACGCCACGCCGTCGGCAACCTTCTTCCACGTATCTCCAGCCGCTCCGCCGCCTCACCCCCCTCCAGTTTCATCCTTCCTCTCGATCTCCTCTCACCTCTCTCCCTCTTTCTCGCTGAACTCTACCTAATAATAAAGCACAGAGTGCTTCTTCCCGTTCACCGTCGTAATACGCTTCTTTCCTCGAATTTACGCTTTCTCCCTTGAATTTTGTGTGTCAGTTTTTTTTCTTTGGAACACACATAAAAAAGATGGTAATCCCACCCGGGCCCGAACCGGACCATGCCGCCGCCCGTAGCTCCCTCCTGCCCCGATCTACCCTCGCGCCCGCGACCCGCCTCGCCGGCGACCCCACACCTTCGCCACGCCACGCCGTCGGCGACCTTCTTCCACGTATCTCCAGCCGCTCCGCCGCCTCGCCCCCCTCCAGTTTCATCCTTCCTCTCGATCTCCTCTCACCTCTCTCCCTCTTTCTCGCTGAACAAGGACCTCTGGGAGGGCCATGACGCCGCCGGCCCTAAATCTCGCTGATCCGTCCGCCTACACACCAAATCCGGCGGAAAATGGATCCACGCCGTCCAGATCCGACCGGGCCTCGCCGTCGTCACCACCGGAGCATCACCCCGCTCAACCTGCTGCCCGCCGTTGCCTGGCCCGACATCAAGCCAAGGCCCAACCCAAGACAAGTTGTTGTCGTACTAAAAAACCGTACCATGCCGCCGCCCGCAGCTCCCTCCTCCCCGAGCTACCCTCGCGCTCTTGAGCCGCCTCGCCGGCGACCCCACACCTCCGCCACGCCCTGCCGCCAACGACCTTCTCCGTCATACCTCCGGCCGCTCCACTGCCTAGCCTCTCTCCCGTTTCCTCCTTCCTTAGTCGCCATTCTCGACTGACGCCATCTGTCCGCTATGCCGCTCTCTAGCAACGCAAATTGGTCATTTTCGCTTCGGGCGAATCCCCACACATTCTCCATATGCGGCCTTGAGGATAACCTTATCCACTTGGGTTGCTACCGTGTTGTCTCCTTTGATGCCGGCATGGCTTTCCTAGCTGGACCTCCTCCACGCCGTTCATGTGGTTTAGACCATGTTATTAGGCTGCGAAGTGTGATTTTTTTTATTCCGTTGCAATGCACGGACATTTATGCTAGTACATAATTAAAAGGAGATCGCTTCCTCCATGATTACGATCCATCGAGTTGCCCATCCATCTCTTTTGACACCGGCTGGAGGCTGGGCGTTAGCGTTTTGATTACCGCCGCGCGCGTGCAATCCGGCATGTGCGACTCGACGCCACCAGCCAGCCGGTGGGCCGACATCGCCGGCCGCCTGCACGCCGCCGCAGATTTTGTTCGCTTCCACGCCGTCTGCGGGCCGTGGCGCGAGGAGCAGCTGAACAGTTTGGGGACGCGCCGCGTGTTCCGGCCATGGCTACTAGGGTCGTGCAACGGCACCGTCATGCACTCAGTCGTCAACGTTGGGTGCCGCACGACGTCAAGCCACTGACGCGACTGCGATGATGTCGTCCCCGCGAAGCTGCCCGGCGCTTCATCGGCCAACGACAGGAACATGGTGGCCAGCGCGGATTTTTTTTTAGAAAAGGAGGTTGAACCCCAGCCTCTGCATCAATCGATGCATGCAGCCATCTTTATTAATTATTCCACAAAGGTCTCACAAGAACATACATCAATCCACCCGAAGCCACCACTCACAGCTACAAACTCGATAATGTGGAGTGCTCTCACTTCTCATATCTAAAACCGGTGTCGTCGCCAATCTATCCACGTAACGTATCGGGACCAACAACCGGTGCAGCCTACCTAAAGCCGCCCTCATCATCGGACCACTGACCCATCTTCAGGAGAGATATCCGCATCATCCTTGCCAGACCGAACATCTGTCGACACCACCACGGTGTTGAGTATCGTGTTTAGTTAGGAAACAAAAGATAGACTAGGAATTATTCTGGTTTGTCTTGTACTCCAAGTTGATCATGTACTCCTATATATATGCCCACGAGGCTCAAGCAATACAACAACTATTCCACCAAATCCCTCTCTCCCTTACAACATGGTATCTGCCGCAAGTTCCTAGACCTAGCCGCCGCCCACCGCTTCCGCACCGCGCGCCGCCCCCGGGGTGGTCGGCCTCCATGACCGCCGCCGGGGACCGCGCCGCCCGTACCTAGGGTTCGTCCGCCGGTCGTGTTGACCGGCTGCCCTAGAGAGTCTTTTCCCCGATCTCTTGATCCGGGGTTTTCTCTCTTCCGCCGGTCACCTTGATCGGTGTTTTCTTTTCGGTTTTCCGATCTAAGATCGGTTTGCGTCGCCCGCCGCCGCCGTCGACCACCGCGCCTCTACTTCGACATCGGCGCGACCCGGCCTCTACACTCAACCCGGCAGCCTCGCGCAACCCGGCGGCTCCTCAACGCCGTCGTTCGCGCGCCGGCCTGCCCGTCGATCTTCACCGTTGCCTCGTCCGGTCGCGCACCGGCTGCCTCGGGCCGGCTGCGTCGGGCCGGCTCCCGGCTCCGTCCTCGCCGGCTACCTCGCGCCGGCTGTGTCGGCCTCGCCGACTGCCTCGCGTCGGCCTTGTCGGCTACCTCACGCCGGCCGCTTCGGGCCGGCTGTCGGGCCTCCTGTGTCGTGCCGGCTGCTTCGGGCCAGCTGCGTCGGGCCGGCTGCCGGCTCCGGCCGCCACCCCGCCTCCACCGAGCGACGTCCACGACATCGCGCGCGATCGGATTGATCACCCGCTCGCTGCCGCTAGCCGCCTCACCTACGCTGAGCAACTGACCTGGCCCGTCGGTTGCGCGCGCCTCTGCAGGTCCCGTGAAGACTGTCCCAAGTATAGCGCGCCCCTCCACTGATCGAGCACCGGACTGCCGCTGCGTCGCCCCGTCGAGCCGCAGCGCCGCCGCCCCATGGCTCTCCCCGCGGCTGCACCAACCCGCGCGCTACCGTTGCGTCGCCCCTTCGGGCCATAGTGTGGCAGCCCGCGGTCTACTGCCGCCCCGAGGCCGTCCGCTCCAGGTCGTCCCCGTGGCCGCACCGACCCTCGCGCTGCCGCTGCATCGCCCATCGGGCCATAGCGAGCGTGGCACGCGGTATCCGCCGCCGCCCGAGGCCGTCTCCGCGGTTGCACCGACTCGCGCGCCGCCGCCGTGTCGCCCCTTCGGGCCATCACGCAGCGGCACGCGGTCCATGCCGCCGCCCCGAGGTCTTCCCGCCGTTGCCCTGACCCGCGCGCGGCTGCTTCGTCGCCCCATCGGGGCGTAGCGCCGCGGCGCGCGGTCCACTCCGCCGTCCCCGCGCGTCGACTTCCTCTGGTATGCGCCGCGCCGCCTTCCTCGGCGCGGGAACGCCATCGTCCGCGCCGGTCTTCGTCATGCTGTCGGGTTCTTTCACGCCTCCTTCGAGCATCGCCGCCGCGCTCCTAACCAGCCGCCCCCGCCGCCATCAGGCCGCCGCCGCCGCTACTCTTCGGCGTCGCTGTGGCTCGTTCACCCGAGCCACACCGCGCCTCTTCGTCCAGCGCCAGCTCATCGCCAGCGTCGCCGTCGTCTAACCTGACCACTTCATCTACTCCGACCACCGCGGGCGACATCGGCCCCCCGCCGATTTGCGCCGCAACCGTCGTTGAGTCCTTCTCTGCTAGCCTCCTCGACATGGTGTACAAGTTGTGTGCAGGTCCCCGTCTACGCATGCCCGGTGCTGGCAACACCGACGTGTGCCTTCGTCCCCGATGTGTTCCTAGGTCTGGCAAGCCTGGAGCGACGCATCGTCAACATCGACTTCGTCCGTCTACGCATGCCCGGTGCTGGCAACACCGATGCGTGCCTTCGTCCACGACGTGTCCCCGGACTTGGCAATCCCGGCGCGACGCGTCTCAACTTCGTCTTCTTCCCGGCGCACCACTACTTCGACACCACTGCGCCCATGACTAACTCGGCGCCTCCTTGCGCTCGCGGCTCCATGGCGACTTCCTCGACACCGGCTACCCCGACTCGACATCGACAACGGCGTTCTTCGCACGGCTACCTCGACCACGGCTACACCACCCTACGCTCTCGGCTACTTCGACATCGGCACAAAGGGCTACCGCCTTGCTTGAGCAACCTCGTCGGTTTCTTTTCCAGCCACGACTTCCGCGATGCATCGACCGTTACGACTGTGGGGTGGATGACCGTCGGCCTACCTTCGGATTCTTCTCCAGTCTCACCGTCTGCGTCGCTACTGTTGTGACTGCGGGGGGATGTTGAGTATCGTGTTTAGTTAGGAAACAAAAAATGGACTAGGAATTATTCTGGTTTGTCTTGTACTCCAAGTTGATCATGTACTCCTATATATATATGCCCACGAGGCTCAAGCAATACAACAACTATTCCATCAAATCCTTCTCTCCCTTACAACACACGGCGCCCAACGCGGATGGCACAGCCGCCTGGCTCTTCACTTTGAGTCCCCAACCTGGACTCAAAGATATTCTCACCGGAGCCGACATCCTCCTGCCTCACTTTCCGGATGATTCTGAGATCAAGCAATCCATGGAAAACCCACGCGGCATAGTCTATCCGGATGGCACAATCGTGCTGTATAGCTATAGTCCCGAGGTTACAGGTGAATCTCCCATATTCACTGCGGCCATATGGCGTCCCAATGATGCAGTATGGATGTTCATGAAGGGGAGCCTGCTGTATGTGCCACCAAAATATTTGGCCGTGGCATATCACGACGGAATCGTCGTACTTTGCATGGGCCTCGCCTTCTGGTTTGTCCTGTCAGTGGACGACGAAAGAGAGATCATGGGACCGTGGAATAGTGTAACAGAAAGATCCAAGTACGCCCGGCATGACAGCCACGTCTTACAATGCGGTGGTGAGATTTTATCGGCATCCATCCTAATCAAGCGCAAGTGGCAAAAGAACTGTGGTTACCCCAAAGAAGACCTTCCACCGGGAGCGTTGTTGGTAAGGGTAGTGCACGCACTGGAAGGAGCGAAGGAGGGCGGCGACATGCAGTGGGTGCCGAGAGATGGACGAAGCTTGTCCGACCGTGTCTTGTTCCTCGGCTCTGCCACCACCGCCAGCTTCGCTTCGTTGTGGATGCCGCACAGCTAGGCGTGGCTGGCGGGTGTGCCTACTTCGTCTTTGGGTCCGGCATGCTCATGTACAACCTCACCAACAACGATGCCAAACTTGTGGCGCCGCTGAGTCCTGAATGGGGCATCGATCGGTGCTGTGTGTGGCTCTGGCCACAGCCTGCCATTGTTCGGTTCAACAAATCAGAGAAAGGCTAGCGGCTTCCAACCAAAAGAAAATCGTTAACGTAGTAAACTCAGATGTGTTGTAAAATGCGTGAGTTGAATAATTTCGACTCAAAATCTATGGTTTTTCTTCATTTTGTATTGCAATGAGTTATTTGTTTCATCCATCTTTTGCCAAGTCTCAGATGTTTTATTTTGTCAAAACCGGAATGAACAAAGATTTCTCGTCACCAAAGAAAACTGTGCTCTTTAAAGATGCACATTTTATTATTGAGAATATTATTCTTGGTCTATTAGTCCATATGTTATGTGTGAAGATGGGTTGATGTTGACCCAAAGAATATAAAAACGTGAAATCTCTTTTTTTTTAGAAAAGAAGGATTACTCCCGTTCTATGCATCTGAATGATGCATGCGGCTACGGCTGTCCCTCCTAACCGAGCGTGATTGGCTCCGTGCTAACAACGACAACGACCCGTCGCCCACACTATCGGTGGCGGTCCACTCGCCGGAAGAAGAAGCGGCAAGGTGCAATGGGTAGCAAGGGACCGCTGGAGCTTGAGCGACCGTGTCTTGTTCCTTGGGTCACCGACCAGCTTTGCCATGGACACCGCAGAATTAGGTGTCCGCGGTGGGTGCGCCTGGACAGCGGGAGGGTTTCGTTTTTAGGTGTTTTTTTTAAATTGTGTTAGGGTTTGTGCCATGCCTAGGCCGCCTAGCCCCCGTCTTGGCTGTGTTTCTAGCATCGTCGAAGGGCGTGTGGTGATGTGTCTCCGGCGAATCTCGTTGGATCCGGTCGGCGTTTGTCTTTGATGGATCCGGTCTTCGTTCGTCTAGGTATGTGTGTCTGTAGGTTGATCCTTCCGATCTATGCTTCTCTTCATCGAAGGTGATTGTTGTTCCGGTGCGCTGGTCCTATGGGTCCTTAGCATAACGACTTTCCGACTGTCTACTACAACATTGTTTGACCGACTCCGACGAGGAAAGGGTGATGACGGCGGCACGCCTTCGACTCCCTCCAGTGCTTGTCGTCGTCGCTAGGTGGTCTACAGATCTGGATGTAAGTTTTACTTCTGATGTTCTTTGTACTACCTTGACAGTTGATGAATAGATCGAAAGTTTTCTCGCAACAAAAGAAGCTTGGATGATTCTACTTGGTTTACTTTCTATGGCCTAAGTTAGGGCAGTTCCAAAGGTAACCAGCAAAATTTTCCTCCCGCATCCGTCCGCGTAGAAAAAAAGACCCCACCTTAAACCTATCCTATGGCGTCGGCGCCCGATGTCTAAGCCCGTGTCGTCCTCGATCCGCCATCTACATGAGCACCGGCGATAAGACCCGTGAAGTAAAGGTGCGGTCTCCAGCGAGGAAGAGTAGAACACGGGAGATGGACCGACCCAAATGAGACACAAGGCCATGCCGTCTCTCGTGCCCTACTCATCCTCGGAGGAGTCCGCACCCTGTCAGTCGTCGGTGAACGTGAGGTCTACGATGGAAATGGTGGCGCCGATGCTGCCGTCGTCCCATTGAGCCGCCTGATGGTTCATCCGCGGCGTGTAGAGGGCGCATCTGGCGTTGCTCTCCTCCATGATCGTCTGCAACTGTGCCTCCGCGGCGGCCGCTTCCTAGTGAGCGACGGCTTGAGCGCGACGGCATCGTAGATAACACGCTGTTCCGCGACGAAATTTGGGTTCACCGTGGGCATGGCCACCAGGGCCTCCTCGCTCGCGCACTCGCCGTCGATCTGGCCCAACGCTAGCCGGTTCTGCTCGAGCGCCCACTCTAACGTCCAACATTTGTATCCGGTTTGCAAGAGAAAGTACGTCCGAGCCGCGCCGTGATCTGATACAGGACCGTGTTGATTGGCTTTCGCGATCCAGACAGCGCGGTCCAGACCCATGCGAAAGATTTGCGGGCGTTGGAGATGCCTTACATAGGTTAATTTGGTTCCATGGTGTTAACTTTTTTTACGAGCCGGGATCGCACGTGTTTGGATCCGAGCGAATGCTTCTGAGCCGAGGGAAGCGATGAAAGGAGCGGAACGAGCAGTGGGTGTCGGATGGAAATATGGGACACGTGGGCGCATCTAGGAAAGGATATGCAGGGGGTCGAGTTCCGGTATCCAGGAAATTGTTTTTCGTCTGGATTAAAAGGAGATGCGTAGCAGCGTAGGCAGCGTACATATATACTAGCACGCACAGGCGTGGCGGCACGCCACGCCGGTCGTGATGCCCATGTGCGTTGTTTTTTTTATAGAAGAAAAGAGGATATTAGGTAAGCGAGCTGATAGTCGGTAATGTAGAAGCCAATTTAACTTAGATAAATATTAATATGTATCAAAAATCAGTTCACGCATGGTTACAAAAACACATAGCCAGTATGGAGGTCGCAGCTGCCATCGCCGCTAGCCTTCGTCTCTGAAACTCCCTCCCTCGCCGTCTTCGGAGGAGGCCGACGGGCTAAGCCTTGCGGTGGACGATGGCGGTGAGGACGTGTGCTACCTCACCTTCGTGCCTACAACCCGTCGGTGTCTAGACCTAAGGTCACGGAGCCGCCATCTCCTCTTCGGTAGGCGTGTGCTGATCCTTCGACGGCTGCTCGCACTCGTTGCTGCCCTGGGGAGGCCACAAATGGATCCGACGTGGATGCTATGGCTATGCGGCCGGCGGCACCACAAACTAATCTACCTTGCTCAAGATCGGGTCATGTTGGCCCCTTTGCCGATGGGTCTGGGTAGGTATATCTCCAGTGAGATTTTAATCAATGGTAATGTGCTCTATCGTTTGTGTTGATGTATGTGGTGATCACTCCGGCCTGTGACAGCGGTCTCGTCAGGAATTGTGGGGCCACCGAAAGGTCTTTGCAAGGGTTCATATTTTCATATCAAGTGGTTGCCTCAATGGTGATATTCAATCTATGGACGACGAATTGACACAAGGGATAAGATTGTGTAGAAGCGATTGGTTTTCTAGCCGAAAGCATTGAGTTGCGAGGTCGTGGAAAAATGGTGGCAACCACACATGATTGGCATTGCATTGCAGTGCCTATTTCTTTATACATGATATTTTCAGTAATATTTGTTGCATCTTGTCACCATTAGTCGTGAAAATAGCATGCTTGAGCAATGAAATTAGAGATGCATTATCAATCAAAATCAAGCCTAATTCTCACAGTCTAAATGGTACTAACCTGGATACTCTAGGGCACATAATTTTCTTTGATTACTTATCCTATGGTGTCCTGCAGAAAAAGTTGCTAGGTATTGCATCATAACTAACCTAACTTTATATAGAAGGTAGAATTAGCAAAAAAAAATATGTTTTGTACTACTCACAGGGTCATAGGGGTAGGGTGTGTGTATGTGTGTACTATGTGTTTGTGAAACTGAGCATATGTGTTGTATTTTGTTGGCGCTGGTGCTCGCATTTATTGAATTTATTTTAGACTCTCTGGTGATATTCGTTCAGTGGCAGGAGACGTTCTTGTCTACTACGAAGACATCTATTGTGACTATCAATCTCAAGATATTGTACTGGCTCAGTATCTTGAAGGTTTTCGGGTAGCGCGCACGTGTATGTGTTTTTAGAAATGAGTGTATGTGCATATATGTAAGCATCTGCGTTGTACCATGTTTAATAACGGTGGCAAACACCAAAGGAAAAAACCTCGTAGTGGCCTATGTAAATAACCAACACGTGTCAACTCATATGGATTTGTAAAACTGAACATATGTGTTGTACTATGTTGGTATTGGAGGTGGTATTTTATTGAATTTATTTCACTCTCTGGTGATATTCGTCAGTGGCAGGAGACGTTCATGCCTACTATGAAGACGTCTGTTGTGACTGTCAATCTTAAGATATTGTACCAATTCGGTATCTCGAAGGTTTTCAGGTAGGGCCCACATGTATGCGTTCTTAGGGATGAGTGTATGTGTGAATATGTAAGCATCTGCGTTGTACTGTGTTAAATAACGGAAACGAACACAAAAGAAAAAACCTAGTAGTGAACTGAATAAAAAATCGCGACGCGTCAGCTTGAAATGCACTCACATCAAATACTTCAAACGCATGTGAGCAGCCCTAGCTTGATAGCTTTATATAAAAGTTTACGGATAGAACGCACATGTATGCGTTCTTAGGGATGAGTGTATACGGATAGGACGCACATGTATGCACACCATGCATATAAAATTGCCTCTCTATATGTATATGTGAGCAACTGTGTTGTACCGGTAGCAAACACTAAAGAAAAAACCTAGTACTGAACTAAATAAAAAAATCACCACGTGTGAGCTAAAAATGCACTCACACAAAATACTTCGAACGCATGTGAGCAGCCCTAGCTTAGTAGGCTTGAGCAGTACATTCTTTTTTTTTTAACACAGTACAGACGCAAGCGCTCATATACACGCGCATACACTCACCCCTATGAACGCACACACGCACACCCTACCCCTATGAACACCTCCGAGAGACTGAGCCGGCATATCATCTTGAAATTTACGAAGTCACCGTAGGCACCTCGTCGTCGACGGGAACGTCTCCTCCCACTGAATGCGCATCGCCGGAAATCCTGAAATAAATCCAGGAATAAATGCAAGCATCAGGATTTGAACCCTGGTGGGCTGGGGATACCACAGTCTCTCTAACCATCCAACCACAGGTTGGTTTGCGAGCAGTACATTCTTGGGAATATAGAATATATCTAATAAAATTGGTGCTCAACCTAAACGTGGCAAGATGTTAGATGTGCACATGTGGCAGCCCAGGAGAGCACATGCCCAAGCACTTGAAATGCACCACATCGAAGCTAGCTTAGCCGCTTTTATTATTGTACAAGTAGGCAGAAGGCGCGGCGGCACGCCGCGCCGGTGGTTGAGCTGGTGCGTGTCTGCGTGTGTGTTGTTTTTTATTTTGAAGAGTTTAAGCCTGTCCTTTAGCAAATTTGTTTTTTATGTAATATTTGTTTTCATAATTTTTTTCATTATTTTATCTTTTCGTTTGGGAAAAATTGTTCGTTATAATTATTAGTTAGCTGTAATTACCGTTTACCCACTATTATTATTTATAGAAAAGTGGTGTCATATTTGTTGTAATTTTTTTTTGAAATTTATCTTTTTAATTTTAATTTTAAAGAAGAAGGAAAAAGTGTGGAAGTATTGTTCGTGGAAGACACTGTTCATTGTAACTGTAGTTAATTGTTAGACCGCAATTACTATTTACAAAAAAGTGATGTAATGTTTGTTTTCGATTTTTTTTTTGGTAATTTCATATTCTTAATTTAAATTTTGAGGAAGAAGGGGAAAAAATTGATAATTTTATAATCTTAATAATCGTAACTTCAAAGGAGAAGGGGGGGTTAAAAAAAGAGGGAAAACACAGGGTACTATTTCGCTTTAAAATTCGGGAACCGTTCACTGTGGTTACTGTTCATTTGGGGTACTGTTTATTGTCAGGATAATTGTTCACTTTGAGGGTACTGTTCACCGAGGGTATGTTCACTGAAGATTGTTGTTCATTGGAAGGTGGGGGGTGGTATTGTTCATGGTACTTGTAGTTATTGTTTGACCACCATTACAATTTTGTAGAAAAGTGATGTATTTTTTTTTGTATTTTTATCTCCTTAGTTTTTAAAAGTGGTGTAATATTTGTTTTTAAAATTTCGGGAAATGTATTTTTCTAAATTTTAACTTTTAAATTTTAATTTCAAAAAAGAGGGGAATTTGAAAAGGAAAAGGGGAAAAAGGGGTTATTGTTCATCGCAGGGTTCATTTTTTTTTGTATTTTTAGCTCCTTAATTTTAATTCCAAAGAAGATGTCGTGCAGGGGAGAATCGCAGGGTTTATTTTTTTTTATTTTTAGCTTTTTAATTATTTTAAAAGGGGTTTTTAAAATAAAGAAGATATTTTTTTTAATTTATCTTTTTAATTTTAATTTTAAAGAAGAAGGAAAAAGTGTGGAAGTATTGTTCGTGGAAGACACTGTTCATTGTAACTGTAGTTTGTTGTTATCGTTTTTTTCATTAATTTTATATTCTTAATTTAAATTTTGAGGAAGAAGGGGAAAAAATTGGTAATTTTATAATTTTAATAATTTTAACTTCAAAGGAGAGGGGGGTTAAAAAAGGGGGAAAACACAAGGCGCTATTTCGCTTTAAAATTCGGGACCGTTCACAGTGCTACTGTTCATTCTGGGTACTGTCCATTGTTAGGATTAATGTTCGCTATGAGGGTACTGTTCACCGAGGGTTATGTTCACTGAAGATTGTTGTTCATTGGGGGGGGGGGGGGGGGGGGGGGAGGTATTGTTCATGGTACTCGTAGTTATTGTTCGCTCACCATTACTATTTTGTAAAGAAGTGAAGTATTTTTTATTTTCATTTTTTTGGTATTTTTATCTCCTTATTTTTTAAAAGTGGTGTAATATTTGTTTCAAAACTTGTGGAAACGTATTTTTTCTAATTTTTAATATTTAAATTTCAATTTCATGAAAGAGGGGAATTTGAATAGGAAAAGGGGAAAAAGGGGTTATTATTCATTGCAGGGTTCATTTTTTTTTTTGTATTTTTATCTCCTTTATTTTAATTTCAAAGAAGATGTCGTGCAGGGAGAGCCCCCGCCACAAAATGGGGAAATGTTTTTTTTTGGAATTTTTAGCTTTCTAATTATTTTTAAAAGGGGTTTTTAAAATAAGAAACATAAAAATAAGAAAGTATTGTTTATTGCAGAAAAGTGGTGTACTATTTTTTTTTATCTCGGAGAAATGTTTTCTGTAATTTTTAATTTTTTAATTTTATCTTTTGGGAAAAAAGGGGAGTTAAAAAAAAGGAAAACACAGGGCACTACTTCGTTTAAAACTCGGGGGAACGCTAAAAAAAAACTGTTCATCGAAGGTACTGTTCGCCGGCCGCTAATGTTCATGCCAGAGCACTGTTCATGAGAGGTTACTGTTCATATAGTGCTACTGTTCACTTCCGCGCACTGGGCGCGCGGGGCACGTGTCGCCGTGGGGGAGTGCCCCGGCCACAACGGCGGACGCAGGAGGAGCCGGCTGGCTTAGTAGCTTTAATATATGTAGATATATATATATATGAGTCGCAGAAACGACGGAGTCGATCGATCATGTCGGCCAGGCTCGCACCACCCAGCCGCCCGTGGGCGGACCTCCTGCCAGACCTGCTAAACGAGGTCTCCTGCCACCTACACGACGCCGCCGACTTCATCCGCTTTCACGCCATCTGCAAACCATGGCGGGATCTCCCTGCAGCGGCACGGCCATCGTTCCAGCCGTGGCTCCTGGCGCCGTGCCAGGGCCTTCTCTTGCACTCCGTCGTCGACTACGGGTCCGAGGCCAAGTCGAACCCCTTCAACCACGTCATGAAGGTTCCGCCGCGCGCATTGTCAAGATCCACGCGTGACCGCAACAAGAACTGTGTGGCCAGCGCCGATGGCACGGCCGCATGGCTCTTCACACCGCGCCCTAGGCCGAGACTCCACGACCTTTTCACTGGAGCCGTGACGACGCTGCCTCAGTTCCCGGATGACGGTCGTCGGATCTGGAAGTCGATGGAGTACCCCAGATGCATCGTCTATGGCGACGGCACCGTTTTTCTCTACACCTCTTCTCCTAAGCATACTCGTGAGGGCGAGCACAGGCCCACCTTCACGGCGGCGATCTTACGCGCTGGTGATGCGGCATGGACGGTGAAGCTGGATTTTCAACGTGTAAGCCATGGCCACATCGCGGTGTATCACGACGGCAAGGTCATAGCATGTGCCGGCAGGCTCTCGTGGTGTCTCTCGGTGGAGGGCGACCACAAAGACATGATCCTCGAACCGACATGGGAATGGGATGCGAACCAGGAAAGCAAGCGCCATCACAGTTACCTCTTGGCATCCCATGGCGAGGTGATTCGGGTAAACGTGATAATCGAGCACATCCTGCCCGGCGGCGACTTGCCTCCGCGTGCGCATGCGGTGACGGTGCATGCGCTGGAAGGGGCGGGCGGAGGCGGAGGCGGCAAGATGCGTTGGGTGGAGAGAGACGGTCGGAGCTTGGGTGACAGCGTCCTGTTCCTCGGGTCCCCAGCCAGCTTCGCCATGGATGCTGCACAACTGGGCGTGCGTGGCG
The DNA here is from genome assembly GCA_039707655.1 of Elymus sibiricus. NCBI lineage: Eukaryota > Viridiplantae > Streptophyta > Magnoliopsida > Poales > Poaceae > Elymus > Elymus sibiricus. Next base: position 395,104,082 of record CM077671.1, read on the forward strand.
GGTGCGTTTACTTCCTTTTATTTCGTGGCGTGTACAGGTACGACCTCATCGTCGGTGAGACCAAGGACTTGCAGTGGATGTGTTCAAGATGGGGCGGTGACGGCACATGCGTATGGCTCCGCCCTAAGCCTGCCATTGCTTCAATTGAAGAAATTAAAGAGAGGCTCGATGCTTACAGCAAGCACACCCAAAACGAATACTAGTAACTCAGAATTTCCGATGCATTAGCCAAATTTGTATTTCAGATGTAGTTTTTTCACACAATTATTTTGAAGCGAAACATTGGTTTTATTTAGACACTGTCAACTTATCAATCCATTGTTTATAATTTTCTACTTTTATAGACTTCATCTAACACTCGAAATTTGATCTACTCACATGACTTTCTTCTTGTAATCCTTGTCTAATGAACCTGCTCCTATAATCCTTGAGAAATTTTGACATGGTCTCTCTTACCTACTTTTTTCACATGAAGAGAAGAAGGTAAGAGTTACTCAGGCCGAAAATTAGCAATGGTGGACGGGCACCATGGTGCCCGTTTTTAAAAATAATGTGCCCGTTTTTAAAAATAATTTTTCTACAACGTAAAAAAAACTGAAACTTTTTGTAGACACACACAGGCATGTATATTATGTATCTGGAAAATTTCAAATCATTTTACTTTCACACGTGGCATACAAAAAAATGACAAATATGTATTTTTAAATGGGCTTCTTTTTTCTGTTATTGGGCCGGAATTTTGTTATTTTTGTACAGCTTACAAATTACATATTTTCAAAACGAAATTTCGCAGATTCGTAATGAATACATAGAAGTTTCCACAGAATTATTTTTTATTTTTTTTGAAACTTTTAAATATGCTTTTCGATTTTTTCCAGAAAAAGGGCACCAAGGTGCCTGAGCACCAAAACTTCGCGTTCCTACTCAGGCCCACTACTTAATAAAATACACGGTTCAATATGTACTATTGTTATCTCATGTGGAAAGCGGAGGTAAATCGGACAATGTTAAAACTGTTAAAGGTGAAAGTCATGGCCGCATTGGTGGCTGCAATTATTGAACAGGTATTAATGAGACATTCAGGACATGCATATGGCGCCGCCCAACCGGTAATTACTCTAATCAAGAAACTCTCATAAACTCTCGTGGTTTCAAACAAGAAGAAAATAAAATAACTTTATTCATAGAGCTCTCTTAGCTGGCCAACATTCACTTGGGTGATTGAGCTTCAGTGACTTAACTGCACTTGCCTTTGGGTGGCGGGTGCAGTTAAGTGACCAAAGCTGTGTCCTTACCGGGGAGGCCGAGAAGATGACATTTGCGAACGATTTTCATGAAAATTATAATTGTAGGGGGAATGGGGAGGGGCTTTCTTCAGACTAGCATGTTAAATCCTTCTTCAAGAACGTAATATTTGTATATAAAAAACTGCCAGGGCGTGCAATGGTCAGTTAGCTTTGCCTCAATCATATGCGTTATGAATTGTAGTATTGTTTTATTTGAGATATGTAGCAACGGTCTGAATTAATTTGTTATCACTTGAATTCGATAGTAGGTTACCGCATTTGCCAATTTTTATCGCATGAAATTGTGAAAATCTAAGTCAGCTAACATTGCACATCAGTATAACTAACATTGGTACCCAACGAGCGCTTCATTCAGTTGTCCACCCAGCCGCGCGTGGAACCCCGCACTCCATCCATCCGTCCGCTGACAAGGATTGTGCCGACGGACCAGGTTGGGGCAGAGGACGATCCGACGGCCGGTTAGGGCATTTCAAACAACTTTCCACCCACACAGATGCCGGCGGTGGACGTGTGTCACTCGCCGCAGCTTGTTCGTATGCGGATAAGCACATGCACCGGCGGCACCCTCGCTGCCCACGACCTGTTCGATGAAATGACACCAGAAGATTTGGCACTAGTAGAAAACGGACCTTTCGTCCCGAGCATTAGTCCCGGTCTGGTCACGAGCCGGTACTAAAGATGGTATTAGTCCCGGTTCGTGCCGGCTCCAACGGCTAGGAGTAGGGCGACCTTTAGTACCGGCTCGTGAGTGATCTTTAGTACCGGTTCGTGTCACGAGCCGGTACTAAAGGGGGCGTGGCAGGCTGTTGGTCAGACTTGGGCCCCGCTTGCACCTTTAGTACCGGCTGGTGACACCAACCGGTACTAAAGTGCAACCTTTAGTACCGGTTGGTGTCACCAGCCGGTACTAAAGACTTCCTACATATACGGGCTTCGTCCGCAGCCGATCGAAGGGGCTCTCATTTCTCTGTTTTCTCCCCTGTTCTTCTTCTTGCTCGAAGCTCATCCTCCATTTTGCCAAGGATTTGTCAAGATTTAAAGGCACCCCATCTATCCAAGTGTTCATAAAGGTTAGCAACTTTGCTCCTTCATCTCTCATTGCTAGATTAGCTTGTGGTATGCTCAAAGATATGTGATTTGTGGGTTTTGTTGGAAATATGCCCTAGAGGCAATAATAAATTGGTTATTATTATATTTCCTTGTTCATGATAATCGTTTATTATCCATGCTATAATTGTATTGATTGGAAACTCAAATACATGTGTGGGTACATAGACAACACTGTGTCCCTAGTAAGCCTCTAGTTGACTAGCTTGTTGATCAAAGATGGTTAAGGTTTCCTAGCCATGGACATGAGATGTCATTTGATAACGGGATCACATCATTAGGAGAATGATGTGATGGACAAGACCTAAACTGTAAACGTAGCATTTGATCGTGTCAGTTTATTGCTATTGTTTTCTGCATGTCAAGTATCTGTTCCTTTGACCATGAGATCATGCAACTCACTGACACCGGAGGAATACCTTGTGTGTATCAAACGTCGCAACGTAACTGGGTGACTATAAAGGTGCTCTACAGGTATCTCCGAGGGTGTCTGTTGGGTTGGCATGGATCAAGACTGGGATTTGTTACTCCGTATGACGGAGAGGTATCTCAGGGCCCACTCGGTAATACAACATCACAATGAGCCTTGCAAGCAATGTGACTAAAGTGTTAGCCACGAGATCTTGTATTACGGAACGAGTAAAGAGACTTGCCGGTAACGAGATTGAACTAGGTATAGTGATACCGACGATCGAATCTCGGGCAAGTAACATACCGAAGAACAAAGGGAACAGCATACGGGATTAACTGAATCCTTGACATAGAGGTTCGACCGATAAAGATCTTCGTAGAATATGTAGGAGCCAATATGGGCATCCAGGTCCCGCTATTGGTTATTGGCCGTAGAGGTGTCTCGGTCATGTCTACATAGTTCTCGAACCCGCAGGGTCTACACACTTAACGTTTGGTGACGATTAGTATAATTGAGTTATTATGTTGGTGACCGAAAGTTGTTCGGAGTCCCGGATAAGATCCCAGACATGACGAGGATCTCCGGAACAGTCCGGAGGTAAAGATTGATATATGTGATAATAGTGTTTTGATCTCCGGAAGGGTTCCGGAGTTCACCGGAAGGGGTTCCGGATGTTTACCGAAGTGTTCGGGTGCAGCAACACTTTATATGGGCCAAAGGGATAAAGCCCACGAGGTATTGGAAAGTGCAAAAAGTAGTTTTGCTGCCGCGTAAGCGGTACTACCGCTTGTGTGAAGCGGTACTACCGCCCGAGCGGTACTACCGCTTGTGTGAAGCGGTACTACCGCCCAAGCGGTACTACCGCTTGTGAGCGGTACTACCGCTTGTGCGCGGCTGTGCACGGTTCGGCAGGGATCCGAGTTGGACTCTTTTCCTGCGGGCCAAACCGACCTTGTGCGGGCAAAACCGACCTAGAGGAGGCTTTTACTCCAAGTTTAGACCCCAAGGCTCAACATATAAATAGAGGGGCAGGGCTAGCACACGGAACACATCAAGATTTCCCCAAGCCGTGTGCGGCAACCCTAACCCTCTAGTTCCTCCGTCATAATCTCCGTAGCGCTTGGCGAAGCCCTGCAGAGATTGTTCCTCACCACCATCACCACGCCGTCGTGCTGCTGGAACTCAACCACTACTTCACCATCGCTCGCTGGATCGAGGAGGTGAAGGCGTCATCAAGCCGTACGTGTGTTGAACGCGGAGGTGCCGTCCGTTCGGCGCTAGTTCGTGATCGGATCGAGGGACGACTTGCGATTTGGATCGCGGAGACGTTCGACTACATCAACCGCGTTTCTTAAACGCTTCCGCTTAGCGATCTACAAGGGTATGTAGATTTACTCTCCCTCTCGTAGATGCTCATCACCATGGATAGATCTTGTGTGTGCGTAGGAAAAATTTTGTTTCCCATGCAACGTTCCCCAACAGTGGTATCAGAGCTAGGTCTATGCATAGATGAGATCTCGAGTAGAACACAAACGAGTTGTGGGCGTGGGTGTATACATATTGCTTGCCGTTACTAGTTGATATTTGATTCGGCGGTACTGTGAGATGAAGCGGCCCGGACCGACATTACGCGTACACTTACGCGAGACAGGTTCCTTCAACTAACATGTAACTTCGTTGCATAAAGATGGCTAGCGGGTGTCTGTCTCTCTCACTTTAGTTGAATCGATTTCAATGAAGAGGGTTCTTTTAGAAGATCAAAAAGCAATCACTACACCACGTGGTGGTTTTGCGTAGGTAAGAAAGGTTCTTGCAAACCCGTAGCAGCCACGTAAAATTTGCAACAACAATTAGAGGACGTCTAACTTGTTTTTGCAGGGTATGTTGTGATGTGATATGGCCAATTACATGATGAGATATATGTGATGTATGAGATGATCATGTGTTGTATAGAATATCACGACTTGCATGTCGATGAGTACGGCAACTGGCAGGAGCCATAGAGTTGTTTTTAATTATTGTATGACCTGCGTGTCAATCATTAAGCGCTATGTAATGCTTTACTTTATCGCTAAACGTTAGCAATAGTCGTGGAAGCAACAGTCGGCGCGACAACCTTATGGCGACACGTTGATGGAGATCAAGATGATGGAGATCATGGTGTCATGCCGGTGACGATGGAGATCATGCCGGTGCTTTGGAGATGGAGATCAAAAGCACAAGTTCATGGCCATATCATGTCACTTATGATTTGCATGTGATGTTAATCCTTTTATGCATCTTATTTTGCTTAGGACGACGGTAGCATTATAAGGTGATCCCTCACTTAAATTTCAAGATAAATTGTGTTCTCCCCGAGTGTGCACCGTTGCGAAAGTTCGTCGTTTCGAGACACGCCGTGATGATCGGGTGTGATAGACTCCACGTTCACATACAACGGGTGCAAGCCATGTTGCACACGCGGAACACTCGGGTTAAACTTGACGAGCCTAGCATGTACAGACATGGCCTCGGAACACAAGAGACCGAAAGGTCGAACATGAGTCATATAGTAGATATGATCAACATGAAGATGTTCACCATTGAAACCACCTCAACTCACGTGATGATCGGACTTGAGTTGGTGGATTTGGATCATGTTACACTCGAATGATCGGAGGGATGTCAATTTGAGTGGGAGTTTTTTAAATATGATTAACTAAACTCATTATCTAAGAACAATAGTCTAAGTTGTCTTTGCTATATTTATGTTGTAGATCATGGCTCGCGCAGTAGCACCCCTGAATTTTAATGCGTTCCTAGAGAAAGCTAAGTTGAAAGATGATGGAAGTAACTTTGTGGACTGGGCCCGTAATCTAAGGATTATCCTTACGGCTTCCCAGAAGGCTTATGTCCTTGATGCACCGCTTGGTGATCCACCCGCTCCAGTTGAGTCTCTAGACGTTGTGAACGCCTGGCAGGCTCGTTCTGATGATTACTCAATAGTTCAATGTGCAATGTTGTATGGCTTAGAACCGGGACTTCAAAGACGTTTTGAACGTCATGGAGCATATGAGATGTTCCAGGAGTTGAAGTTTATCTTTCAGAAGAATGCCCGGATCGAGAGATATGAGATCTCCGATAAGTTCTATGCTTGCAAGATGGAGGAGAACGGGTCTATCAGTGATCACGTGCTCAGAATGTCTGGGTACTCCACCCGTCTGGCTGAGTTAGGGATGCCCCTTCCGCCAGAGGCTATCACTGACAGAGTTCTTCAATCATTGCCACCTAGCTACAAAAGCTTCGTGTTGAACTATAACATGCACGGGATGAACAAGTCAGTCGCCGAGCTGTTTGCGATGCTGAAAGCCGCTGAGTCTGAAATTCAGAAGGAGCATCAAGTGTTGATGGTCAATAAAACCACTAGTTTCAAGAAAAATGGCATGGGTAAGAAGGGTAACTCCAAGAAGAGTGGCAAAGCAGTTGCTCCTCTCGTGAAGAAACCCAAGGCTGGACCCAAACCAGAAACTGTGTGTTTTCATTGCAAGGGAACTGGACACTGGAAGCGGAATTGCCCCAAGTATTTGGCTGACAAGAAGGCGGCCAACAACAAACAAGGTATATATGATATACATGTTATTGATGTGTACCTTACCAACTCTCGTTGTAGTGCCTGGGTATTTGATACCGGTGCGGTTGCTCATATTTGCAACTCAAAACAGGAACTGCGGAATAGACGGAGGCTGGCAAAGGACGAAGTGACGATGCGCGTGGGAAATGGTTCCAAGGTTGATGTGATCGCCGTCGGCACGCTCGCTCTTCGATTACCGTCGGGATTAGTGATGAACCTAAATAAGTGTTATTTGGTGCCTGCGTTAAGCATGAACATTATATCTGGATCTTGTTTATTGCGAGACGGTTACTCATTTAAATCAGAGAATAATGGTTGTTCTATTTATATGAGTAATATCTTTTATGGTCATGCACCCAATGTGAGGGGTTTATTCTTATTGAATCTCGATAGTAATGATACACATGTTCATAACATTGATGCCAAAAGATGTAGAATTGATAATGATAATACCACTTTCTTGTGGCACTGCCGTTTAGGTCATATTGGCGTAAAACGCATGAGGAAGCTCCATGCTGATGGACTTTTGGAGTCACTTGATTTTGAATCACTTGACACATGTGAGCCATGCCTCATGGGCAAGATGACTAAAACTCCGTTCTCTGGAACAATGGAACGGGCAAGTGACTTATTGGAAATCATACATACTGATGTGTGCGGTCCGATGAGCATTGAGGCGCGCGGTGGTTATCGTTACTTTCTCACCTTCACTGATGACTTAAGTAGATATGGGTATATTTACTTAATGAAACACAAGTCTGAAACATTTGAAAAGTTCAAACAATTTCAGAGTGAAGTTGAGAATCATCGTAACAAGAAGATTAAATTCCTACGATCTGATCGAGGAGGAGAATATCTGAGTTATGAGTTTGGCAGTCACTTAAGACAGTGTGGAATTGTTTCACAATTAACACCGCCTGGAACACCACAGCGTAATGGTGTGTCCGAACGTCGTAATCGAACCTTATTGGATATGGTGCGATCTATGATGTCTCTTGCCGATTTGCCACTATCGTTTTGGGGTTATGCATTAGAGACAGCTGCATTCACTTTAAATAGGGCACCATCAAAATCCGTTGAGACGACGCCATATGAACTTTGGTTTGGCAAGAAGCCAAAGTTGTCGTTTCTTAAAGTTTGGGGATGTGATGCTTATGTCAAAAAGCTTCAGCCTGAAAAGCTGGAACCCAAAGCGGAGAAATGCGTCTTCATAGGATACCCAAAAGAGACAGTTGGGTATACCTTCTACCTCAGATCCGAAGGCAAAGTGTTTGTCGCTAAAAACGGAACATTTCTTGAGAAAGAGTTTCTCTCGAAAGAATTGAGTGGGAGGAAGATAGAACTTGATGAGGTTGTTGAACCTTTACTTCAACCTGAGAGTAGCGCAGCGCAGAAAGTTGTTTCTGTGGAGCCTACATTAGCTGAAGAGGAAGTTAATGATGATAATCATGAAGCTTTGGATCAAGTTGCTATCGAACCTCGTAGGTCGACAAGGACGCGTACTGCTCCCGAGTGGTACGGCAACCCTGTCTTAGAGGTCATGTTGTTAGACAACGATGAACCTACGAGCTATGGAGAAGCGATGATGGGCCCGGATTCCGAGAAGTGGTTAGAGGCCGTGAAATCCGAGATGGGATCCATGTATGAAAACAAAGTATGGACTTTGGAAGTATTACCTGAAGGGCGTAAGGCCATTCAGAACAAATGGATCTTTAAGAGGAAGACGGACGCGGACGGTAATGTCACCGTCTATAAAGCTCGACTTGTGGAAAAGGGTTTTTCACAAGTTCAAGGAGTTGACTACGATGAGACCTTCTCACCCGTAGCGATGCTTAAGTCCGTCAGAATCATGTTAGCAATAGCTGCCTTTTTCGATTATGAAATTTGGCAGATGGATGTCAAAACAGCGTTCCTTAACGGTTACCTTAAGGAAGAGTTGTATATGATACAACCAGAAGGTTTTGTCGATCCAGAGAATGCTGACAAAGTTTGCAAACTCCAGCGATCCATTTATGGACTGGTGCAAGCATCTCGGAGTTGGAATCTTCGCTTTGATGAAGTGATCAAAGCGTTCGAGTTTATACAAGTTTACGGAGAAGCTTGTATTTACAAGAAAGTGAGTGGGAGCTCTATAGCGTTTCTAATATTATATGTGGATGACATATTGCTGATTGGAAACAATATAGAAATGTTGGAAAGCGTGAAGGAATATTTGAACAAGAGTTTTTCAATGAAGGACCTAGGAGAAGCTGCTTTCATATTAGGCATCAAGATCTATAGAGATAGATCAAGACGCTTAATAGGACTTTCACAAAGCACATACCTTGATAAGATTTTGAAGAAGTTCAAAATGGATCAGTCCAAGAAGGGGTTCTTGCCTGTTTTGCAAGGTGTGAAGTTGAGTAAGACTCAATGTCCAGTGACTGCAGAAGATAGAGAAAAGATGAGTGTCATCCCCTATGCTTCGGCCATAGGCTCTATCATGTATGCAATGCTGTGCACAAGACCCGATGTCAGCCTTGCCATAAGTATGGTCGGAAGGTTTCAAAGTGATCCAGGAATGGAACACTGGATGGCGGTCAAGAATATCCTGAAGTACCTGAAAAGGACTAAGGACATGTTTCTCGTTTATGGAGGTGATCAAGAGCTCGTCGTAAAGGGTTACGTCGATGCAAGCTTTGACACTGATCCGGATGACTCTAAGTCGCAAACCGGATACGTATTTATTCTTAATGGGGGTGCGGTTAGCTGGTGCAGTTCCAAGCAAAGCGTGGTAGCTGATTCTACATGCGAAGCGGAGTACATCGCTGCCTCGGAGGCGGCGAAGGAAGGTGTCTGGATGAAGGAGTTCATGACAGATCTTGGAGTAGTGCCTAGTGCACTTTACCCAATGACTCTGTTTTGTGATAATACTGGTGCTATTGCTCTAGCCAAGGAACCAAGATTTCACAAGAGGACCAGACACATAAAGCGACGTTTCAATTCCATCCGCGATTACATCAAGGAGGACGACATAAATATTTGCAAAGTACACACGGATCTAAATGTTGCAGATCCGATGACTAAACCTCTTCCAAGGGCTAAACATGAACAACACCAGAACTGCATGGGTGTTCGATTCATTACAATGTAAATCACATAGTGATGTGAACTAGATTATTGACTCTAGTGCAAGTGGGAGACTGTTGGAAATATGCCCTAGAGGCAATAATAAATTGGTTATTATTATATTTCCTTGTTCATGATAATCGTTTATTATCCATGCTATAATTGTATTGATTGGAAACTCAAATACATGTGTGGGTACATAGACAACACTGTGTCCCTAGTAAGCCTCTAGTTGACTAGCTTGTTGATCAAAGATGGTTAAGGTTTCCTAGCCATGGACATGAGATGTCATTTGATAACGGGATCACATCATTAGGAGAATGATGTGATGGACAAGACCTAAACTGTAAACGTAGCATTTGATCGTGTCAGTTTATTGCTATTGTTTTCTGCATGTCAAGTATCTGTTCCTTTGACCATGAGATCATGCAACTCACTGACACCGGAGGAATACCTTGTGTGTATCAAACGTCGCAACGTAACTGGGTGACTATAAAGGTGCTCTACAGGTATCTCCGAGGGTGTCTGTTGGGTTGGCATGGATCAAGACTGGGATTTGTTACTCCGTATGACGGAGAGGTATCTCAGGGCCCACTCGGTAATACAACATCACAATGAGCCTTGCAAGCAATGTGACTAAAGTGTTAGCCACGAGATCTTGTATTACGGAACGAGTAAAGAGACTTGCCGGTAACGAGATTGAACTAGGTATAGTGATACCGACGATCGAATCTCGGGCAAGTAACATACCGAAGAACAAAGGGAACAGCATACGGGATTAACTGAATCCTTGACATAGAGGTTCGACCGATAAAGATCTTCGTAGAATATGTAGGAGCCAATATGGGCATCCAGGTCCCGCTATTGGTTATTGGCCGTAGAGGTGTCTCGGTCATGTCTACATAGTTCTCGAACCCGCAGGGTCTACACACTTAACGTTTGGTGACGATTAGTATAATTGAGTTATTATGTTGGTGACCGAAAGTTGTTCGGAGTCCCGGATAAGATCCCAGACATGACGAGGATCTCCGGAACAGTCCGGAGGTAAAGATTGATATATGTGATAATAGTGTTTTGATCTCCGGAAGGGTTCCGGAGTTCACCGGAAGGGGTTCCGGATGTTTACCGAAGTGTTCGGGTGCAGCAACACTTTATATGGGCCAAAGGGATAAAGCCCACGAGGTATTGGAAAGTGCAAAAAGTAGTTTTGCTGCCGCGTAAGCGGTACTACCGCTTGTGTGAAGCGGTACTACCGCCCAAGCGGTACTACCGCTTGTGTGAAGCGGTACTACCGCCCAAGCGGTACTACCGCTTGTGAGCGGTACTACCGCTTGTGCGCGGCTGTGCACGGTTCGGCAGGGATCCGAGTTGGACTCTTTTCCTGCGGGCCAAACCGACCTTGTGCGGGCAAAACCGACCTAGAGGAGGCTTTTACTCCAAGTTTAGACCCCAAGGCTCAACATATAAATAGAGGGGCAGGGCTAGCACACGGAACACATCAAGATTTCCCCAAGCCGTGTGCGGCAACCCTAACCCTCTAGTTCCTCCGTCATAATCTCCGTAGCGCTTGGCGAAGCCCTGCAGAGATTGTTCCTCACCACCATCACCACGCCGTCGTGCTGCTGGAACTCAACCACTACTTCACCATCGCTCGCTGGATCGAGGAGGTGAAGGCGTCATCAAGCCGTACGTGTGTTGAACGCGGAGGTGCCGTCCGTTCGGCGCTAGTTCGTGATCGGATCGAGGGACGACTTGCGATTTGGATCGCGGAGACGTTCGACTACATCAACCGCGTTTCTTAAACGCTTCCGCTTAGCGATCTACAAGGGTATGTAGATTTACTCTCCCTCTCGTAGATGCTCATCACCATGGATAGATCTTGTGTGTGCGTAGGAAAATTTTTGTTTCCCATGCAACGTTCCCCAACAGGTTTTAGCTAGGTTTTGGAGGAGTGGTCATTATGTGGGAGTTTATTTGATTTATATGCAATTTGAGCTCAAATTAACTTGTTAGGTTGCATATGTGTAGGTGTGGTTTATTTGGTGCCTTCCCATCCCCGTCCTAACCACCGTCGATCGTCTGCACCATCTCGTCGCGGCACCGGCCACCTTGGTGAGCCTCTTGTTCTTCTTAAAACCTTTTTGTTAAAAAAAATTACTTGTATGATTTAGATAGCTGCGTGTACGATTTACTTACTTGTATTATTGTTAGTTATTCTATAGTGTCATGGTTATGGTATCAGCCCACGTCGACCCTCGTCCAGTCTATGATTCAGATGTGGTATGTCGTTATATTTTATAACTATTTCACACATCATCTAATGTCTATGACAATTAATTATGCCACCAAATTGACGTAGATGTTTTTATCTATAGGAAGTAGTTGAACCAGAAATTCCAACCGACTATGCAATTCTGCTCGAGAAATTAACACAAGCTGAAAAAGAAATTGATCATTTAAAAGAAAAATTGAAAAGAACTGAAGATGAGAAGATGGGATTGGAGTTGCATGTTGCCGATATCGTCGATGATCACAAGAACAAGATGGCTGGAATGCGCTTGAAGCTTAGAAAGATTAGAAAATATGCCATTGATAAAGAGGCTTGGTATCATTATGCCGTTGGCTCAATTGTTACTTTAGTTGCGATTATGATCGCATTTGTTGTTGCATTTACATGTTTTAGATAGTTGTATGTTGTTTTATGAGATGTATGTATGAACTATAAGTATCTATTATTTGCAGTAATAACATTTGGTCACTGCTAGCTCTACTTTTGGTTGTAATGTGATGATGAAGTTGTATTAATTTGGTCACTTCGATGTTGTGTAGTGAACATGAGCCGGCAATGGATGTACGATGACCGACTAAGTCCAGGGTTTCTTAATGGCATGCATGATTTTCTTCGTGTGGCTGAGGCAAACAAGCAGAATGGTTTCATGTGTTGTCCATGTCTTGACTGTAAGAATGATAGGAATTACTCTAACTCAAAAACCCTTCACGTCCACCTGCTTGAGAACGGTTTCATGCCACACTATAATGTTTGGCCCAAGCACGGAGAAAGAGGGGTTATAATAGAAGACAATGAAGAAGAAGAGGATGATGACAACTATCCTTTCGCCGATACAACAATGGGGGAAGCTGAAGAAGAGGCATCAATGGGGGAAGCTGAAGAAGAGGCATCAGATGAGCCCGCTGATGATTTGGGTCGGGTCATTGCTGATGCAAAGAGAAACTGCGAAAGTGACAAGGAGAGGTTGAAGTTGAAACGCATGTTAGAGGATCACAAGAAATTATTGTATCCAAATTGTGAAGATGACCAGAAAAAGCTGGGTACCACGCTGGAATTGCTGCAATGGAAGGCGAAGAATGGTGTAACTGACAAGGGATTTCAAGAATTGCTGATAATGATAAAGAAGATGCTTTCAAAGGATAACGAATTGCCTGAAAGTACGTACGAAGCACAGAAGGTTGTCTTCCCTCTAGGATTAGAGGTGCAGAAGATACATGCATGCCCTAATGACTGCATCCTCTATCGTGGTGAGGAGTACGAGAATTTGGATGCATGCCCGGTATGCGGTGCACTGCGGTATAAGATCCCCCGCGATGACCCTGGTGATGTGGAGGGCGAACGCCACAGGAAGAGGGTTCCTGCCAAGGTGATGTGGTATGCTCCTATAATACCACGATTGAAACGTTTGTTCCAAAACAAAGAGCATGCCAAGTTGTTGCGATGGCACAAAGAAGAACGTAAGAAAGACGGGATGTTGAGAGCACCCGCTGATGGGTCGCAATGGAGAAAAATTGAGAGGGAGTTCGAGGACTTTGCAGCTGATGCAATGAACTTATGGTTTGGTCTTAGTACAGATGGCATGAATCCTTTTGGGGAGCAGAGCTCCAGTCACTGCACCTGGCCCGTGACTCTATATATCTACAACCTTCCTCCTTGGTTGTGCATGAAGCGGAAGTTCATTATGATGCCAGTGCTCATCCAAGGCCCTAAGCAACCCGGCAACGACATTGATGTATACCTAAGGCCACTAGTTGATGAACTTCTACAGTTGTGGAAAAAACCAGGTGTACGTGTGTGGGATGCGCACACACAGAAGGAAATTGACCTACGAGCGTTGCTGTTTGTAACCATCAATGATTGGCCTGCTCTTAGTAACCTTTCAGGACATACAAACAAGGGATACAATGCATGCACGCACTGTTTAGATGATACTGAAAGTATATATTTGGATAAATGTAAGAAGAATGTGTACCTGTGACATCGTCGATTTCTACCGATCAAGCATATCTTAAGAAAGGCAGACAACCATTTCAAAGGTGAGCCAGATAACCGGAAGAAGCCTGGCCTCCGTACTGGTGAATATATATTTGATATGGTCAAGGATTTACAGGTAATCTTTGGAAAGGGTCCTGGCGGACAATCTGTTCCGAATGACGCCAATGGACACGCACCCATGTGGAAGAAGAAATCTATATTTTGGGAACTTGAATATTGGAAAGTCCTAGAGGTCCGCAATGCAATCGACGTGATGCACGTGACGAAGAATCTTTGTGTGAACCTGCTAGGCTTCTTGGGCGTGTATGGAAAGACAAAAGATACACCGGAGGCACGGGAGGACAAGCAAAGAATTAACGAAAAAGACGGCATGCCTCCAAAGCAGTATCAAGGTCCTGCCAGCTACGCTCTTACGAAAGAAGAGAAGGAAATCTTTTTTGAATGCCTGCTCAGTATCAAGGTCCCGTCTGGCTTCTCTTCGAATATAAAGGGATTAATAAATATGGCAGAGAAAAAATTTCAAAATCTAAAGTCTCATGACTGCCACATGATTATGACGCAATTACTTCCGGTTGCACTTAGGGGGCTTCTACCGGAAAATGTTCGATTAGCCATTGTGAAGCTATGCGCATTCCTCAATGCAATTTCTCAGAAGGTAATCGATCCAGAAATCCTACCAAGGTTACAGAATGACCTGGTCCAATGTCTTGTCAGTTTCGAGTTGGTGTTCCCTCCATCCTTCTTCAATATTATGACGCACGTTCTAGTTCACCTAGTCGAAGAGATTAACATTCTGGGTCCTGTATTTCTACACAATATGTTCCCCTTCGAGAGGTTCATGGGAGTCTTAAAGAAATATGTTCATAACCGTGCTAGGCCAGAAGGAAGCATCGCCAAGGGATATGGAACAGAGGAGGTTATTGAGTTTTGTGTTGACTTTGTTCCTGACATTAAGCCGATTGGTCTTCTGAATCGCGGCATGAGGGGAGACTGGGTGGAAAAGGCACATTAGGAAAGAAAGAAGCAATAAATATGGACGGGCATTCTTTCACTCAAGCACACTACACGGTTCTACAAAATTCCACCTTGGTGACTCCATATATGGAGGAACACAAGGATATTGTACGGTCCAAGAACCCGGAGCAGTCTGACCCCTGGATTGAACGTAAACACATGGAGACTTTTGCCGGTTGGTTGCAAACAAAGCTCATCAATGACAACGATGTTCCAGATGAACTGTACAGGTTGGCCAAGACACCAAGTTCGCCTGTAACGATTTTCAAAGGGTACGAGATAAATGTGAATACATTTTACACGATCGCCCAAGATAAAAAGAGCACCAACCAAAACAGTGGTGTCCGCTATGATGCAACCAACTTTCAAGACACATATTATGGTTACATAGAGGAGATATGGGAACTTGACTATGGACCTAATCTTAAGGTCCCTTTGTTTCGGTGCAAATGGGTCAAATATACTGGAGGCGGGGTACAGCTAGCAGACCCACAGTACGGAATGACAACAGTGGATCTCAACAATCTTGGATACACAGACGACTCATTCGTACTAGCCAATGATGTGGCTCAGGTTTTCTATGTGAAGGACATGTCTAGCAAACCGAGGAGAAAAAAAGATAAGCAAGCGAATACATCATACGATGAGCCAAAGCGCCACATAGTTCTTTCAGGGAAAAGAAACATTGTGGGAGTGGAGGACAAGACAGACATGTCAGAAGATTATGAAAAGTTTCATGAAATCCCTCCCTTCAGAGTGAAGACTGACCCAAGCATCCTGTTAAATGATGAAGATTCTTCATGGTTACGGCGCAATCATAAGCAAGGGACAAACACGCAGAAAAAGTCTTACACCGCGAGATCCCACTCTGGGATGTGACCGTCTTCACCGTCATCACTTTCTATGTGAAGGACATGCATGCATTTCCTAGCATGGTATCTTTGTAACATTTTGTACACGAAGTGCATCCACCAGTTTGTACACGAAGTGTAACAGTTTGTAACGATAACCAGTTTGTACACGAAGTGGAACAGTAACCAATTCAGGGATGTGGGTGGGTAAAATTATGTGAAATTATGATGTCATGCCAAATTATGATGTCCGGAGTTAAAATAAGTTATTTAAAATGGAGAGGCGCAATGCTCACCTACACGTTGCTTAGCTTCAGGCCTTGAGAAACTGCAGATAGCTCCGTGCAGTCTACACCATTTTCTCAAGGCCTGAAGCTAAGCAACGTGCAGGTGAGCATTGCACCTCTCGCTTCATCGTCTCTGCACTCAGGGCTTATAAACCGCTGTGAGTCCCTCTCGCTTGGCGAGGTGGGACTAAATTTTAGCCACTCCCAGGACCGAGGTCGTACCAATCAGGAAGAAGCACACGGATCGTGTGTTTCTTTCAAGCGCTTGTGAGCTGTTGGATCAGCACTATAACTAGTCCCGGTTTGTGCTAGCAACCGGGACTAAAGAGGCACACGACCCTATATATAACCCACCTCTCGGACATGTTCGACACTTAGTGTGTGTACTCATTCGGATTCAAATCATTCGGATTCCCTGCATACGGTCCGACAGTGCATTTCATATGCGGGCACTCACGAGCCACCGTCGGGCTGTATGTAGGGGAAACCGTGTGTTTTGTTGATCTATCTAGAAATCCTTTAGTTCATCAACCGAATACAAATCATTCGGATTCCCTGCATACGGTCCGACGGTGCATTTCATATGCGGGCACTCACGAGCCACCGTCGGGCTGTATGCAGGGGAAACCGTGTGTTTTGTTGATCTATCTAGAAATCCTTTAGTTCATCGACCGAATACAAATCATTCGGATTCCCTGCATACGGTCCGACGGTGCATTTCATATGCGGGCACTCACGAGCCACCGTCGGGCTATATGCAGGGGAAACTGTGTGTTTTGTTGATCTATCTAGAAATCCTTTAGTTCATCGACCGAATACAAATCATTCGGATTCCCTGCATACGGTCCGACGGTGCATTTCATATGCGGGCACTCACGAGCCACCGTCGGGCTGTGTGCAGGGGAAAGGATGATGCTCAATTGTCCGTTTTGTACACGAAGTGCATCCAGTTTTTGCCGTAATCCTCTCAACTTTTTATAACATGCTATGTGGGTGAAATGATGATACCATGCCAACTTTCAACCTTTTCAGAGTCCATTTGTAGTGCTTTTCAATTTCAGGGTCATTTAGCTCAAAAAAATCAGTAAGTGCATGAAAAATACCAAATGAATTCAGAAAGGGTTGAAAATTGATGATGTGGCTTTCAATGGTGCATTTTGAACACACAAAAAGTCTGGAGTTCAAATAAGTTCAAAAAAATGAAATCACTTTGTAACACATGAGTTTTCGTCCGAAACCCTCATACTTCGAAAGAGATTGTCCAATTTGTACATGAAGTGCATCCAGTTTTTGCCGTAACCCTCGCAACTCTTTAGAAGTTGCTATGTGGGTGAAATTATGATGTCATGCCAAGTTACAGCCTTTTCAGAGTCCATTTGTAGTGCTTTTCAAATTCAGGGTCATTTAGCTCAAAATAAATCATTAAATGCATGAAAAATATCAAATGAAGTCACAAAGGGTTGAAAATTGATGATGTGCCTTTGAATGGTGCATATTGAACACACAAAAAGTATGGAGTTCAAATAAGTTATTAAAAATGAAATCCCTTTGTAATAGATGAGTTTTCGTCCGAAACCCTCATATACTTCGAAAGAGATTGTCCAATTTGTACACGAAGTGCATCCAGTTTTTGTCGTAACCCTCTCAACTCTTTAGAAGTTGCTATGTGGGTGAAATTATGATGTCATGCCAAGTTACAACCTTTTCAGAGTTCATTTATACTGCTTTTCAAACTCGAGATATGACATTTCAAATGCCATTTAATCAAATTGTCTTATACAGCAGTTGAAGTTGTTCAAACAAGCATGGAAATGCCATAAACAGATTCTTCATATTTTTCTGATATTTTTTCATATATTATTTATTTCCACTGGAGTCATAGATTTTTTTCTATGATTTTTTAAAGTTTAGGGGTTTTCCTGAAAATAATAATGAATATTGAATTAAAAAACCTTTAGTACCGGTGCTAGCCACGCACCGGTACTAAAGGTCCACCGCCCCGCGCATTTTTTGGGGAGGACCTTTAGTACCGGTGCGTGGCTAGCACCGGTACTAAAGGGGTGCGTGGTATAAATAGGAACGCCCTTAGTCCCGGGCCGAGCCACGCACCGGGAGAGCTCAGTTTGCGCCGCCAGGCTGCCGAAATTAGCCCCCGCGCCCTCGCCGTCGCCCTCGCCGCCGTCGCACCACCGCCGCCGCCCACGCCCCTCGCCGCCCCTGCCCCGGCCAGCCCCGCCCCTCCCCAGTCCCGCCCCACCGCTCTGGTCCCGCCCCGCGACGCCCTCCGCCGCCTCGTTCCTCCCCAGCCCCTCCCCGACCCGCCGACCGTCGCCCCCGCTCCGGCCCTGCCCCGCCACGCCCTCCGCCGCCCCGTCCTGGCCCGTCCCCGACCTGCCGTCGGCCCCCGCCACGGTCCCGCGCCGCCCAGCAGTCCGTCGCCCCGCTGCCCCGTCCTGCTACGTCGGGGACCCGTCGGTGAGGCCCCTTAGATGAATTTGATGATGTTTGTATATATGAATTTGATGAATTTGATGATGTTTGTATATATGATGAATATATGATGATGTTTATGTTCTGTAGTTAAATTTGATGATGTTTTTAGATGAATTTGATGATGTTTTTAGATGAATTTGATGATGTTTGTATATATGATGATGTTTGTATATATGATGAATGGTTTTATCCGTCGGAATCAAGTGACAATAGAGTGGGTCGAGAAAACCGATGTGTTCTTGAAGGAAAAAAAGGAAAAAGAAAAAAGGAAAAGAAGAAAAAATAAGAAGAAGAAGAAGAAGAAGAAGAAGAAGAAGAATAAGAAAATGAAGAAGAGGAGGAGGAGAAGAAAAAAGAAGAAGAAGAAGAAGAAGAAGAAAAAAAGAGGAGAGGAGGAGAAGAAGAAGAGGAGGAGAAGAAAAAAAGAAGAAGAAGAAGAAGAAGAAGAAGAAGAAAAAAGAGGAGAGGAGGAGGAGGAGAAGAAGAAGAAGAAGAAGAACAAGAAGGAGAGGAGGAGGAGGCCCCCCCGCTAGATTTTGTTTAGGTTTATTTAGATTGTCGGGGGTCGAGGATCGAGGGGACACCCCGACACGGCAACCCCGACACCCCGACCCCGACACGACAGCCCCCGACACCCCGACCCCGACACGACACCCCGACACGGCACCCCCGACCACGACACAGCACCCCGACCCCGACACGACACCCCCGACACCCCGACCCCGACACGACACCCCGACACAGCACCCCCGACCACGACACAGCACCCCGACCCCGACACGACACCCCCGACACCCCGACCCTGACACGACACCCCGACACCCTGACACGGCACCCCCGACCACGACACAGCACCCCTACCCCGACACGACACCCCCGACACCCCGACACGACACCCCCGACACCCCGACCCCGACCACGACACAGCACCCCTATTTAGTTGGTTAGTTAGTTAGTTTAGTTAGTTAGGTTAGATTAGTTAGTTAGTTTAGTTAGATAGGTTAGTTTAGTTATTTAGTTAGTTAGGTTCTTAGGTTATTAGGGTATGTGTTAATTTTGTTAATTTTGTTAGATGCTAAGTGTTATTTAATTTGTTAAGTGTTATTTAATTTGTTAGATGCTAAGTGTTAATTTTGCTAAGTTTTATTTAATTTGTTTTCATAATTAAGTGTTTCTTCTCGACGTCGACGATGCCGATCCCGCATCCTCGTCGTCGAGTCACCGGAGGAGGTCACTTGCTTGAGCCGAGGGGCCCTGTCAGGGACTGGGCTCCGCCGGGCTGGTACTGGGAGGTGCTGCCTTCCGGGCGGCGCAACTTGGTGAGGAGCCAGCCCGTCGTCGACCCGGAGGTTCTGTGGTGGCGGCCGCATGGGCCACGGACGATTCGGAGGCTTGAGTCCCCCGCGGAGGTGGTACAGTACCATGTCAGCAAGGAGAACGAGCACGTCCGTCGCTACATGGCAGCTTTGGAGGCCAGGTCCGACAATACCTGGCAGATTCTTCAGGGATCTCACTGGAGCCATGTTCCTGTGATGGTTCCTTCTCTTTGGGTGTCCACCGCCCGCCCCGATATCCGCCGGGCGCTAGGGTTCTAGCTAGATCGATATATTAGCTACTATATATGTATTATTATGATGTATTAGCTAGATCGATGGATTAGCCGATGTATTAACAATTATCCGAGATTATGAGATGAGATCTTTTCTAAGAACTACTATATATGTATTCGATGATGCATTATTAATTAACTATCAGTTATTTTGCTTCTTGAATGCATGCTAATTTGAATACTAATTTGTTTTATCTATATTATTATGGATTAGTTATTAAGCTATGGACAATACCGGTAGAGCTCATGAAGAGGACATCTTCGACATGATACGCTGCTCCGAAAACCCAGCGGACCTTCAGGGTGAATCACATGATGATGACGGCTCACAATATCTGAACGATTACGGTGATGGATGTGAGGCCGAGGAAGAACAACTTATGTTCCAAAATCCGGAACAACTAACAATGTCCGGCGAGGTATATACACATATTAGCCTCTGGTGATCATTACATGTGTATTAATTGATTATATATATATATATATATATATATATATATATATATATATATATATATATATATATATATATATATATATATATATATTAACAAATCTTTTTTCTTTTAATTATCAGCCCTCCGGATCGAGCCAATCTAGTAGAAAGGTACGAGGCGGTGCCAAAATATTGGACGGCAACGTAAAGCTCAATCTTGATGCTTTCAAACCTAATGGTGCACCGACTCACCCTGATGCCAATGCCAAGACATTTGTGCGTCAATGTGGAGTGGTTGTTAGGGATGGAGTCCCGATCACAATGCAAGAATGGATTCAACCAAACAACCCAAAACCAGGAGTGAATTATGTCGATACAAGAATTAAAGATGCCCTTTGGCGAGATCTCATGGAGCATTTCATCCTACCAGATTCTCTCTCGGAGCGCCAAAGGAACAAAGTCAAGGAGTTTGCTCTCCATAAGATGGCCGACGCGTTCCAGCTTGGAAGAAAAGATTATGGACCGAGTACAACGCTAGAGGCCAGAAGGCGCCCAAATTCATAGGAATATACGAGAAGGTAAGGAATCACTATGACGCATCTATCGAGTACAAGACATCGGAAGCTGCTATGGAGAAGTCGGCAAAGAATCAGATAAATGCGAAGAAAAAAAAAGTATCACCATAAACTAGGGACAGGTGGATACAAGTCAGCCATTCCTAAGTGGGATGCATTAGAGAATAAGATGCTTGCTGAAGGGATCACTCCAGTAACCTTCAAGTGGCCCAAGAGGTGTAGGAATTGGTTTTTTGCGCATGGGGGGAAGTTGGACCCAGCAACAGGGAAGATTATTGCACTGGCCAGTCTGAAGCATGCATCAGATGAGTTGATTGAAGCAATAAAAGCTGCCCAAGAAGGACGGTTTCACCCCGATAGAGAGAACGACGAGCTTACACTCGCCCTCGGGAATGCCGAACACGGAGGACGAACACGAGGCGTGGGCGTTGTTCCGTGGTACGAGGGGTTTGCGGGATGGAAGGACAGTTATAAAAGCTGTTCGAGAAAAAAGAAGGTGGAAGCAGACCGACTTTCAAAGTTGGAACAGAAGTACGAGCAGCAGCAGAGGCAGATACAGTTACTGACCCAGCAAAGGGAAACTCCGCAGCAGGAGGCAGGGGAACCCGTCCCATCTACACTGCCGAAAAGCAGCGTGGGTTCCACGGGGGCACCGCTGGGTCACACCCCCGTGGATGATATCACCGAGAAGACATCTTGTGAGCTAATCCAGAAAATGAAGAACATACCCTTGCGGGTCGCGACGGGCTATGCTTTACCAAATACACCTGGTGTTCTCTGGCATTGCAATCCGGTTCCAGCTGGGTATGTTCGTGTCGCGGTGGACGCAATAGAGCCAGGATATGATGAACTATTGCTTGACATCCCTGGAGGTGAGGGGGAGTCCACACTGGCAGAAGCCGGCCGTGGTCTCATTCTATGGAGTAAGGACTGCATCGTCTTTCCACAAACGGCGCTAAGGCCACCGGCTCCTCCGAGTATCGATGTCCAGCGCGAGGGATCCCAGCCAGAGGCATCGCAGCGCCAGCAGTCCTCCCCACCTCGCCAGCAGTCCTCCCCACCTCCCCAGCAGTCCTCCCCACCTCGAGAGGCGTCCCACCTCGCCAGCAGTCCTCCCCACCTCGCCAGCAGTCCTCCCAACCTCGGGACGGAGCACGACGCGAGTCCATATCATCGATATCGATCTCCGCCGCGTGAGCCGACTCCACCCCGGCAGCGGTCCCGCCAGCAGGGCTCCCAAAAGAGGAAGGCCACCAGCAGTCCTCTTCGGAGGAAAGCAAAGAAGAAACCCGAGCCTCCGGCCAAAAGGAAGCTGCCTTACGACATGACACCAGAGGAAAACGAAATTGAATGCGACCGCCAATTGAAAGCCTTTTTTGCAAAGAAGACCGTGACGCCAAAGGAGGTAATACCCAAGGAAGTCCAAGAGCACTTTATGGAACACTTTATTGATCGACCCCCGGCATATGTTGAGCGTATGCCGACACACTATGAGCGACAGATTCAGAAGGCAAGTGAGCAGAGAAGTCGGCCCAGCCCAAGGAAGAAGTCGGGAAGTACGGCATCAACGACAGGTGGTACTACTACCGGGAAAACAGTTCCCCAGCTCGGAGAACAATCCAAGCAATCGATCTCTCCGCTCAAGGTGAGTACCAATCCAAGCAAGCAATCGATCCAACCAGTTGACGTGCAAGGCAACCCAATCGACCTCGAAGAAGTAGAGGCTGCAGGTCTCACTCTTGGCCAAATCCTTGGCACCGAGGAATTCCGCCGGTACGGTGCAACTGAGTACGCAATGCAATATGCCAAAGGAAAACCACTTGTCACACCCGAGGAGTACAAGGAACTACCAACTGCGATGCGACGGTTGCATGATTGGTACCTGCGTGAAGTAGAGCGAGGGGAGACGGCGGTCATGGTCAAAGTAAGGAAAGAGCATTACGTCAATGCATGTGACATATGTCTTGAATTCTCAGAACTTTTCCAGTTATACCACATGGACTCTATCGACAAAACTCTCATCAGTTGCTATTGTCTGTAAGTGATTTATATCTTTAATAATTTAAGTCTCTATCTAAGATATCGTTCATTGGCTTATCCTCACTATATATGTTCTTTTCTACGCTATTATGCAGATTGAAGATGTGGGAATTGAAACAAGATGGAATCGATGACATTGGGTTCATCGACCCAAATACCGTTAATGGTCATGTGGTAAAACATTATGCCAAGGACACAGAAGATATCTTGGAAAATTTTCTAGAGGCACTAATGAATACCAAATCTACTATAATATTTCCTTACAACATGGGGTGAGTGTTTACTCTCTTGTATACTACAAATTCTATTTTTGCTTACTAGCTCGCTGTCAAGTGTAGTTGATGAGTTATATGCATGCCTGCTTAATTATATAAACTTCTGCGCAGAGACCACTATATCCTCCTAAATATTATCCTCGCGGATGGACTTGTTCAAGTGTACGACTCACTAGATACACTAGAACAATCATACGTGGACTTGTATTTTATGATAGAACGGTAATTTCAATCTTTATCGACCTCGCTTTCTTTCATTATTTCCTGATATCAAAAGTAATTATAATAACTCTTTCGTTCTTTTTCTTTGCCGCGTAGTGTTTGGAAAAAGATGATAGAAAAAAACCATCACGGTCGTCAATGGAAACCGAAGCTAAAGTGGAAAAAGATACAGGAAATTAAGTAGTACTACTAGGTCCACGCATCTCTTTAATTCTAGTTTCAATACCATTATCATGCTTGATTATTAATTATCTTATTGACTTCTATTCTTTTGCAAAGTGCGCGAAGCAGCCACAGGGGACAAATTTATGTGGATACTTCCTCTGCGAGAACATTCGCATCCAGACCGAAGGCCGTATACGTCGCAGAGGAGCACGTGAAAGACAACTCCAGGTTTGGCAGATGATGTCGAAGCTCTCACCCGAGCAACGCTTTGTAGCACTTCAAGAGGAATTTGCGGCATTTCTTCTTCAACATGTCATTGATGTAAACGGAGAGCACTATTACTTACCGCCGCCTCAATAATGCCAGCAAATCAGTAGTAGAAAACTGAGATTTCATCCGGAGCACTAGCTAGCTAGTCCCGGCCGGGTTTTGGGCCTTAAGTTATAAGTCCAGAATATATATGGATGTGTAATTCCATTTGTATATATACTGAGTATGAGATATTGTATATTATATTACATATATATATATATATATATATATATATATATATATATATATATATATGCATCAACTTGTGTAATTAATGTTTACAGTATGTAGCACCGTAAAATAAATTTGAAATGAATGAAAAACACAATAAATAGAGAGGAAAACTAAAACCTAATTAAAAGCGAAAACAAAAAAAAACAGAACACTTAGTACCGGTTGGTATCACCAACCGGTACTAAAGGTCCTCCACCACCAGCCCACGCAGGCAGCCACGTGGTGGGCCTTTAGTACCGGTCCGTGGTCCAACCGGTACTAAAGGTCTGGACCTTTAGTCCCGACCCTTTAGTACCGGCTGGGAACCAGTACTAAAGGCCCTTCCCGACCGGGACTACTGGTCGACATTCTACTAGTGTGGTATGTTCAATTGCTCCCGTCCGCTCAACTTTGCATATAGTATGTTCAATGTTTTGCATAGACCGGACATGATGAATACTTGTAAAACCATGATCATTTAGGAGGTGTTCCTATCGGACATGATCAAAGAAAATGAAGGTCCAACCCAAATCAATTACGAAAGGGGGGATCTAACTTGCCCTTAATTTGAAGTTGGGAACATATCTAGTGCCAAAACGAGCAAGAAGACGAAGAAGGAAAAGATGCCCAAGGCAAGAGGTCTGGCATTCTCAACTTTTGAGGATATCTTGTTGGTCACAACAACGGATCCAATATGCTACACCGAGCAAAAGGGGAACAAGTATTGAAAGAAGATTTGAAAGGAATATCACGAACAAAAGGAATATGTCGAGCCGCATCCTATCGTTACCATCCGCAATGTGGCATCACTCCAACATCGATGGAGGATCATTCAAGGGGAAGTGAACAAGTACGTCGGATACTACTCACAATTGACCAAGAGTTCCCAAAGTGAGATGGGACTGGCAACTCACGTAAGCTACTTCATGTTTTCATCATTTGTGTAATTCTTTTCGATGAGATTTTGTACTACAAATAGTAAGGAATTTGAAGAAAAAAAAGTTGTCTAATGATGACTTGTACCAATAACATTTTCTGTGTACATATGAAGCAAGAAGTGCTCAATTAAGTATGAGGTATATGTTCAAATTTGGAAAAGAAAAAGATATCCATGCGTACGTAGTACGTACATGGGGCTTGCATGGCCCATGCGTTGTTCAAGCTAGCAATGCGTGAATGGCACGAGCCGCGTGCTATGCATGTATCCGGACTTGGTGCAGTCACGTACGAGCCCATGCACGCGGATGGTCCTGGTGACATGCACCCACGTGCACGTACTGGCCGGGCTGTACGTAATTCTAATATGCACATGTGTCCCCGGTGAACGTACATTTACATGAGTGTGTATCAATGTTTTAAATAGCGGGCTATGACAAATAGCGACGGACCTTCAAAAAGGCTATAGCGAAGCTATAGCGAGCATTTTGTACATGAGACAATTTTGTGGCACCCTGCTGAAAAGGCTATAGCGAGGCTATAGCGGGCTATTTAAAACTATGGTGTGTATCCACCTCGCAGATATGTACGTACGCATATACCCGAATACTGGCCAACACGCACATACCTGAATACCAGAACACCGGCCAATATGCACGCACCAAAAAAAAAAAAGCTCGGCTGGAATTTTACTTGCGTACTCGTGCAAGAATTGAAGAGATAAACACCTTGAGCTGATGATAAGATAAGTTAAACGAATTTTCTTCTTGGGCGAGAAGATCGGAGCGGTTGAACAGCCAACGCTGCACCCACCGCCTAGCGATCTCTTGCCTATAAATACACGAGTGTACGCAGGTCGCAAGAGGTCGGCCGTCGGCTTCTTCTCATGTCATTGAAGACGACGACGCCGTACCGGGGCTGCCGTTCAGGTGTAGCCCTCGTGCGCTACTCACCGATGACGACTCCCTCGAGGAAGGCGACGACGTGCCGGAGTTACCGGCCATGTGTAACCCGCGGCGCACTATCCATGCAAGGACGACGACGTACCGGGGCCGCCGTCCATGCGCGGTCCCCGATGCACTACTCATCGAGGATTGCTGTTCGTGCGCAACCCCGACGCGGCCTCCACGCAAGGCGACGATGTGTCCGGGCACGATCCCGGCGTACCCATCACCGTCGAGTCCGTCGGCAACACCATCTTGTCGGGACTCGGTGACATCCGGCATTCGCCACGGTGCCACCTAGCGCCCCGCTCCTTCTACCTACACCATCGGCGGTGCCTGGGCGAGGCAACACCGCATCGCGAGGGCTCACTCGTCGTCGTCTTGCGGGTCCATGGGGCGACATGGGCTTGCCGGGACTCGGCGACATGGTCCGGTCGACGCGCTGGCGAGGCGTGGTGCTCGACGAGTCGCGATGACTCGTCGAAACTTCGGCGGCAGATGCATTATCCGGCCATGGCCGGAACACGCTTAGGCGTATCTCGTGGCCTCCCTCTTCTTCGGCACGAACACGTGTCACACGTGCAGGGGTTCGCTCATGTCCAGCGACGTCCGGGTCGGGCGCGATCCATCGACGCGCCCTCCACCGTCGAGTCCTTCGGCAACACCATCATGCCGGGACTCGGCAACATTCGTCGTTCGACTCAGCGCCATCTAGTGCGCCACCCCTTTTACCTCTACCACAAGCGGTGCCTGGGCGAGGCTCCACCTCATCGTGAGGTCTCACTCGCTACCATCTCGCTGGCCCATGGAGATTCCATGATCTTGCCGGGACTTAGCGACACGGTCCGTCCGACGCGCTGACGGAGGCACGACGCTCGACGAGTCACGATGACTCGTCGTAACAGTGGAGACAAACTCGGCAGCACCGTCGGCACTCTGTGTTGGCATCAAGCACCCATCGACGTGAGGCACATCTGTTGCCGCGGCCATGCCGTAAAACGCGAGGCGGCGATTCCTTTGCCGTCAGAGGCGGCACTTCGGACCGCTCCGACACACGAGGCCTACTCTTCTTTGGCACGCATGCGTGTCACACACACATGTGCCGGGATCTGCTCATGTCTAGTGGCTCCCGATCTGGATGCATCCGTCGTGGAGACACACTCGGCATCACCGTCGGTACTCTGTGTCGGCACCATGCGCTCATCGGCGTGCGGCATATCTGTCGCCACGTGCACGCCACACGGCGCAAGGCGGCGATTCCTTTGCCGTCAGTGGCGGCACATCGGGCCGCTTTCGACACACGAGGCGGCGACTTCCTCGCTAATGGTGGCGGCGCATGTGGTCATCTACGGATGTGCGCACATCACATGCGGCCTCCTCTTCTTCGTCACACACACACCGGGGTCCGCTCACGTGCAGCGGCTCCAAGTCCGGGTGTGTCACATCCGGCGGCGGCCGGTGTTAGGTGGCGACATCCTCCGCCATCGTCGGCGGTGTATGGGGCCTTCGACGGACGTGTGTACTCCATGTGTCGCACGTCCGTCCGATCATTTTTCTCCTTCCAACATCTAATCCCGTGGGGCATATCCCACGTACATCCGGCGAATCTACGAAGCCATCGATGACGTCCAAGTCAAGCTTAACCATGCATCACTACTAGAAAAAGGCCTGTTAGTGGCGCACCTATTTTTGCCATTAATGGCGCACTATAGGTGCGCCACTATTACCACGCCACTAGTAACAAATACTAATGGCGCACCTCTGGTGCGCCATTAGTAATCCAGATAGTAGTGGCGCACCACCTGGTGCGCCATTACTAACCATACATGTGCGCCACTGGTAAGATGAACAGGTGCGCCACTACTAAAATTTTGAAATCTGGATCTGGATTTGGTACGATTTTTTTTTTGCAATTTTTTTCGAATTTTGTTCTGGATCTGGTACGTTCTTTGTGCCGGGGAGCTCCACATGTGGCTGGAAGTAGAGGAGGGAGGAGAGGAGGGAGGAGGAGGGAGGAGAGAGGAGAGGAGGAGAGGAGGGAGGAGGAGGGAGGAGAGAGGAGAGAGGGAGGAGGAGGAGGGAGGAGAGACCGTGAGGAGGAGGGAGGAGGAGGTCGCCGGAGAGGAGGAGGAGGTCGCCGGAGAGGAGGAGGAGGAGGTCACCGGAGAGGAGGAGGAGGAGGTCGCCGGAGAGCCGTGAGGAGGAGGAGGAGGTCACCGGAGAGGAGGAGGAGGAGGAGGAGGAGGTCACCGGAGAGGAGGAGGAGGAGGAGGAGGAGGTCGCCGGAGAGCCGTGAGGAGGAGGGAGGAGGAGGTCGTCGGAGAGCCGTGAGGAGGAGGGAGGGGCATGGAGGAGGGGAGGAGGAAGAAGAGGTAGGTAGAAAAGGGAAGAAGTGATGGAGGGGAGGAGGAAGAGGAAGAAAAGGTAATATATATAGTGGTTGTGGCGTTACAGACTTAGTAGTGGCGCACCATGGGTGTGGTGCGCCATTACTAGTTTTGAAATTTCAAAACTAGTAATGGCGCACCACACCCATGGTGCGCCACTACTAACTTTTTTTATTTTTTTGAATTTGGAAGGCGGGAAAATTACTAATGGCGCACCACACCCACGGTGCGCCACTACTAATTTTTTTGAATTTTTTTTGCCTCTCCAGATCTTGAAAGCCCCGTAACTTTATTTCTGTTAGGTTTTTGAGGATTTTAAAAATCTTCAACAGAGTTCCCCCTGTTGAACTCGGATATAACTTTTCGAGTAGATGATTTTTCATATAAAAAACTTTTTCATCGGAGTTCGTATGCAAAAGTTATGCCCATTTTACAAATTCTCGAGAGATTTTGCAAAAAAGTCGAAAATTCATGTTTGTAAATTTTGCTAACAACTAGACCACATATCACATGGGAATCTTATTTTCTTTTATTTATTTGACATTTCTATCATTTTCTTTTATTTTTTTTGAAACTGAAAAGGCGGTCCACCGGGGGGTGTGTGGTGGGGTGTGTGTTTGTGTGTGTGAGACGTTAGTAATGGCGCACCCTCCCTGGTGCGCCATTGCTAACCTTAGCAATGGCGCACCAGGGAGGGTGCGCCATTACTAACCTCACACACGCGCAGGCACACACCCCCACCAGACATAGCAATGGCGCACCACACCAAGGTGCGCCATTACTATGTACCATAGCAGTGGCGCACCTAGGTGTGATGCGCCATTGCTATGTCTGGTGGGGTGGGGGGATGGACAAAAAAATAGCAATGGCGCACTGCTCAGGTGGTGCGCCATTACTATATAGCAGTGGCGCACCACCACCATGGTGCGCCACTAATAGGGATATTGGCTATAGCCATTTTTCTAGTAGTGCATGTTAGCCAACTCCAACAACATCGACGCCGCTCGAGGCCGACGAGGCAAGCGTAGGCGGGTGTGGCCAGAGCAAAGTCCACGTTTCCGACGGCGCGTGTACCACTTTGTACTCGGACTCTGCCGCCGCCACACGCACCACCACCATGCATGGAGAACGTGAAACGAGGACCGAAGACGACGACTGCGTAGCTTAATCAGAGGTGTCCCGTGGTACTATCCGCGGGAGTAATTAACTGGGGGCTTTCCGAGGCCCCTAGGAACCAGGAGACCACGATCGCTTGATCACTTGGCCGCGCCAGCATGCCCCTCTTTCTTTTTCTCTTTCTTCCTCTTGCATTTGTGTATTTTGTACACTAGCACGCCCGCAACATTCCTTTCCCCGGTGTGAACAGACATAATAATATAATAAGCATCATTATTATTATTGTTAATTCTCGTGTCAAACAACTTCATCTTGCATTATCATGCTCATACATTTATTGTTTCCTAGACGGTAGTGACGACCACTATGTATCACGAAACGGAGAAGAAACCATTTGGTTTTAGCCATTGTTCGATCTGATTGAATAGCCGGCCAAACTGGACACAACTTGTCGCCGATCTCAAGACTGGCAAGAAGAGAAATGATGGCTCAAGCTCCCACTAAACAATTGGGTTGGATGATGAAGAGGAAGATATTGTCGCCACTATGCCAAAGGATAATCAGCAAGTCATGGGAAACAAGTGGGAGAAGGCAAGGGCCTTCCGTAACGCCGCGGCTATAAAAATGTCGTCCACATGGACGGGCATCTTGTCGGTGAGGGACAACAAGAAAGAGGAGAGGTACAAGCTCATGTTGGATGCGCAAACGGAGAGGATGGAATGGGACCGTAAGAGAACGGAGAGAAGGCCGAAAATTGAGAGGAAGAAGATCGACTTGGAGAAGTAAGAGGCAGCGATCAAATGGGAGCTCAAAAAGGCAAAGACTTTTGGAGAGATTGAGCTTGAGAAGGAGAGGTTGCTACTCGCACGGGACACCGAGGACGCGAAGTTCATGTTGGTGGACGAAACCCTCTTGGATGAGCATGCAAAAAAATGAATTGCGGACAAGAAGAAGAAGAAGATCAGCCACCGTAGGGACTACGAGGCGGCGATGTCGTCTGCGGCAATAGCTGAGCATGCGGCGTGGATGCTGGTGAAGCATGCCACCCAGATGCAGGAGCTGCAGGCGGAGCAGGACGCAAGGATTGCCTCAGAGCAGGAGACAAGGATTGCCTCAGAGCAGGAGGCATGGATGGCGTGCGACGAGTGATCCGGCCAGCCAGCGAGACATCCGTCATGCTCGGACTTTGATTTTCATTTTAGCATGTCCGGATTGTTGAATTATGATTTATTTTGTTTTCTTTCGAACTGTTGAATTCGGACAATTGTATCGTATGATCGGGGTGCATAGACTTGAGGTTCCGCATTTAAGGTGTGTGGATGTGCGGCTGTCCATATGAGAGGTCGCCCGGTGCTGTCCGCGAACGCGCCCGCAAGCGTATAGGGGTTCGGATTACCAAATCCGGCTATAGATGCTCTAACATCCTTTGCAGATCTCCCTTTCCTCTCTTGGCAACTGATACTGTTTATGGGTATTACCCCTCACCTCACATGAAACTCGGATTTTTCAGGCCTGACAAACCATCCATGATTTAGCTTGCAAATGCAGTGTCTTCTGCATGGCAAATTTACCCCCAAGTTTGCTTTTCTTTTTTACCTGGAAGAACCAAGTCCAGATCAGAACAAAGCGTTATTGGCACCACAAAATAATTTACACCACAAAATAATTTATAGTACTACCAGTTTGTAAGCAGGTTGGACAGGTTTGGTAACGATCTATCTATAAATACGAGTACCTAGGTCGATTCCCGTAGTGCCTGATTTCGTAGGGTCGAGCAGTCCATCGCTTCCGATCTCATCTTTAATTATGTCGACATGATCTTCCCCTCGGATCTGACTCGTTTAATTACATGGAGCCCGTCGCCGCCGCTCAGGCCTTGCGGAAAGCCCGTCCATGGTCCGATCTCCCACCGGACCTGCTCCTTAACATCTCTGAAAACCTGCACGACGCCTCTGACTTCATCCGCTTCCACGCCGTCTGCAAATCCTGGCGAGACCTACTGCACTCGCCAGCCAAGCGCCCCAAGTTCCTTCCATGGCTTCTCAGGCAGTGGTACGACGGCGAGATCAGCACTCCCCTTTGACCTACTCGCGGCGCGTGAACGTCAACTTCTCAGGCAACATTCTCACGGAGCCGCCGGGCGTGGTATCTACTGGTAGGGACGACAGGATCGACAGGAACATTGTGGCTAGCACCGACGGCAAGGGCGTATGGATCTATATCACTACCGGAATCAGGCTCGTTGCCGACGGCTTAAACTATGCCGACGGTCCCATCGGCATATATCACCCTATGCCGACGACCTGCGGCTAACCGTCGGCGTACAAAAAAACGTCGGCATAGATCCATCGGCGTAGAGTGATCTATGCCTACGGTGGTCGTCGGCATAGCCGCCCCGTCGGCATATCTGCGGGCCCGGACACTCGGTGGTTTACGGCCGTTTGACGCCGTCAAAGATATGCCGACGACCCTGACATACACCATCGGCATAGCTGCTTTGGTCCACGTCATCGATCCGAGGGAGCTGCCGATCCCGTGGCATAACTATGCCGACGGTTATGCCCTCGGCATATCTTTTTTGGCTATGCCAACCGTCGGCATCACTATATTTTTTTTAATCTTTTCCCTATATTAAAATTTGATTTACTTAGGAAGTCTATAGTCCATGTTATATATAGTGTACACACAGTTTTTACAATGCATCGTCTATTTAGCTGTGTGTATAGGCGCTAAAATCATGGGGTGGTTAGACCAGCAATCCAGGGGGTACCTAAGTCGCCAGGTCTTACGCGACTGGAAATGTGGTGGCGGGTGAAAACACCCGGCACGTGTCTCCGGAGTGTGACCCTCTTCACGGACGGCGCTGCCGTCGGCACCTAGAGGGGGGAAACGGTGGCGTCGGGTCGACACAGAGGGAATCTTGCGGTGGGTTGGGCCCGGACCTTGTTCTAAGATGTTGCTATGGGTTGACCTATCATAGCCAGGTGAAAATGTCCCTCGGTCAAACCCCGTCCTGTGAAAGTCAAAGGGGTAGATACGTCCGGTCAATAGTGTCAGGGTTAGACGGGACGGGGTACTTGGTGGGGGTGGCAATTCCACCAGGTCTTGCGCTGGGCCCTCTTACACGTCTGGAAGTGTGATGGCAGGTGCAAGCACCCGGCATCCGGCTCCGTAGTGTGACCCTCCTCACGGACGTCGCTGCCGTCGTCACACGGAGGGTGGAAACGGCCACGCCGGTGAGACACGGAGGAAATCTTGCGGTGAGCTGGGCCCGGACCTTGATCGAAAGTGTATCTATGGGCTGGCATATCACAACCAGGTGAAAATGTCCCTTGGTCAACCCCCGTCCCGTCAAAGTCAAAGGGGTAGATCCGTCCGGTCAACAGTGCCATGGTTAGACGGGACGGGGTACTTGGGGGGGTGGCAATGCCGCCAGGTCTTGCGCTGGGCCCTCTTACACGTATGGAAGTGTGAAGGCAGGTGCAAGCACCCAACACGCGGCTCCGTAGTGTGACCCCCCTCACGGACGTCGCTGTCGCCGTCACACGGAGGGTGGAAACGGCCACGTCGGGGAGATACAGAAGGAATCTCGCGGTGGGCTGGGCCCCGACCTTCATCCAAAGTGTACCTATGGGCTGGCCTATCACAGCCAGGTGAAAATGTCCCTCGGTTAAACCTCGTCCGATGGAAGTCAAAGGGGTAGATACGTCCGGTCAACAGTGTCAGGGTTACACGGGACGGGGTACTTGGGGGGATAGCTATGCCGCCAGGTCTTGAGCTGGGCCCTCTTACGCGTCTGGAAATGTGGTGACGGGTGCAAACACCCGGCACGCGTCTCCGGAGTGTGACCCTCTTCACGGACGGCGCTGACGCCGGCACCTGGAGGGGGGAAATGGTGGCGTCGGGTCGACACGGAGAAAATCTTGCGGTGGGTTGGGCCCGGACCTTGTTCTAAGATGTTGCTATGGGTTGACCTATTACAGCCAGGTGAAAATGTCCCTCGGTCAAACCCCGTCCGGTGAAAGTCAAAGGGGTAGATCCGTCCGGTCAACAATGCCAGGGTTAGACGGGACGGGGTACTTGGGGGGTGGCAATGCCACCAGGTCTTGCGTTGGGCCCTCTTACATGTCTGGAAGTGTGATGGCAGGTGCAAGCACCCGACATCCGGCTCCGTAGTGTGACCCTCCTCACGGACGTCACTGCCGCCGTCACACGGAGGGTGGAAACGGCCACGCCGGTGAGACACAGAGGAAATCTTGCGGTGAGCTGGGCCCGGACCTTGATCGGAAGTGTACCTATGGGCTGGCAGATCACAACCAGGTGAAAATGTCCCTTGGTCAACCCCCGTCCCGTCAAAGTCAAAGGGGTAGATCCGTCCAGTCAACAGTGCCAGGGTTAGACGGGACGGGGTACTTGGGGGGGGGTGGCAATGCTGCCAGGTCTTGCGTTGGGCCCTCTTACACGTATGGAAGTGTGAAGGCAGGTGCAAGCACCCGGCACGCGGCTCCGTAATGTGACCCCCCTCACGGACGTCGCTGCCGCCGTCACACGGAGGGTGGAAACGGTCACGTCGGGGAGACACGGAGGGAATCTTGCGGTGGGTTGGGCCCGGACCTTGATCCGAAGTGTACCTATGGGTTGGCCTATCACAGCCATGTGAAAATGTCCCTCGGTCAAACCTCGTCCGGTGGAAGTCAAAGGGGTAGATACGTCTGGTCAACTGTATCAGGGTTAGACGGGACGGGGTACTTGGGGGGTAGCTATGCCGCCAGGTCTTGCGTTGGGCCCTCTTACGCGTCTGGAAATGTGGTGACGGGTGCAAACACCCGGCACGCATCTCCGGAGTGTGACCCTCTTCACGGACGGCGCTGCCACCGGAACCTGGAGGGGGGAGACGGTGGCGTCGGGTCGACACGGAGGAAATCTTGCGGTGGGTTGGGCCCGGACCTTGTTCTAAGATGTTGCTATGGGTTGACCTATCACAGCCAGGTGAAAATGTCCCTCAGTCAATCCCCGTCCGGTGAAAGTCAAAGGGGTAGATCCGTCCGGTCAATAGTGCCAGGGTTAGACGGGACGGGGTACTTGGGGAGTGGCAATGCCACCAGGTCTTGCGCTGGGCCCTCTTACACGTCTGGAAGTGTGATGGCAGGTGCTAGCACCCGGCACGCGGCTCCGTAGTGTGGCCCTCTTCACGGACGGCGCTGCCGCCGGCACCTAGAGGGGGGAAACGGTGGCGTCGGGTCGACACGGAGGTAATCTTGCGGTGGGTTGGGCCCGGACCTAAAAAGAATAGAAGTAACTTCCCTAAAAAAATCTAAAGGAAAAAAAATCTAAAAAAGACAAAAGGAACTATCCCGACGGCAATGCCGTCGGCGTAGATAGGCCGTCGGCATAGCCCGGTCTTATCCACTCGCGCAGCTCTCCCCTCCACTCATTCTCTCGCTCTCACATCTCTCTCTCGCCCGCGCCGCCGCCACCCTCTCCTCGCCCGCGACGTCGCCGGCCACCCTCTCCTCGCCCCGGCCCGGTCGCCGGTCGCCCTCTCCTCGCCCCGGCCCGGCCGCCGGCCGCCCTCCCCCCCGCCGCCCCGCCCCCACTCCCGCCCAACCCCGCCCCGCCCCGACCCCGCCCCACCCCGCCCCGACCCTCACTAGTGCAGAATCGGCTTATAGTGCCGGTTCGTAAGGGCCTTTAGTGTCGGTTCTCCAACCGGCACTAAAGGGTGGGGACTAAAGCCCCCCCCCCCCTTTAGTGCCGGTTCAACACGGCCCGACACTAAAGGCCCACCACGTGGCACCTGCCGGTGCCGTGGGCTGGGGGACCTTTAGTCCCGGTTGGTAATACCAACCGGGACTAAAAGTATTTAATTCTTTTAATTTTGGTTTATTTTTCGTTTTAATCCTTCAGGGGTTTATGAATTAATTATGGTTTATTTTTCCTTTTAATTTTGTGTTTTCCATTTAATTATTTTTCATTTCAAACATATATTACGCTACTACATACTGTACACGTTGTGCATATATATATAAATAGAATTTCTCGTAGAACCGATCATATATATATATATATCATCGAATTTCTCGTACGACGACCATTCACACATACATATATATATACAATTTGGTATATACAATTTCTCCTACAATTTGTGGATCATTACATATGCAGGCATTAATTACTACTTGATCTTGTAATGGTATTCTCCTTTGGGATCTATGACCTGGTTGACCAGAAATTCAGCTATTTCCTCTTGAATTGCTCGTACGCGAGCCATTGGTAGGAGCTGGCCCGCATCTCGTTCAGCTATAATCAGGAAATCAAGATGAATATATTAGTTGTGTGTATATATATTAGCTAGATCATGATAAAAAATTATGGATAGTGTTCTGGCAAACGTCGTACACAAAGATTTCTTTCGTTTCTGCTCCTTTCAAACGTGATCATGCGAATGTTCTCGCAAACGTAGTATGCGCATAAAGCATTCCCCTGCTCCTGCTTCATGTACTTTACGAGAATAAAATTCAATCAGGTAATAATTAATCAAGCATGATAATGGTATTGAAACTAGAATTAAAGAGATGCAGGGACGTAGCTAGCTAGTACTACTTAATTACCTTGGGTCGCACCCATGTCAGTTCTTTTTCCTTGTCGCCTGGGACCTCTTTGACGAACCTGGCCCAAGCCCTGCCCGCCGGCAAAGAAAATGAATAAAGGAGTTATTAACTAGTTGATATTAGGAAATGAAGTAAAGAGGCCGACATAGTGCGATAATGATTGAAATTACCTGTCGACCATCCCCCTCACGGTTGCGTATTCGGATGGATTCTTATATAGTGAGTCCAGTACTTCAACTTTTGCCTTGTCAACTTCAATGATTAACAAGATCCAGTGGTAACTGCATGCGCACACGTTTTGTATAAATAAGCGGGCCCATGCATAACTCATCAACTACACTTATTAACATCTAGTAATTAAGCAAAAATAGAATTTGTAGTACAAGATATAGTAACACTCACCCGAAGTTCTAAGGAAGTAGTATTTCTGGTTGGGTGTTTAGTTGCTTCAAAAACTGTAGCAGGAATTTCTCTGTGTCTTTTCTCGAATATTGATCTTCACATATCGCCTGATTAACCGTATTTGGGTCAATGAACCCAATGCCATAGCGTCCAGCTTTTTTCATTTCATACATCTTCATTCTACATAATACCACAGAAAAGAATATAGTGAGGATAATTACAGGTAATGAACGAGAGCACAGCTAGCTAGCTAGAGACAATAGCAGAAAGAAATTACTTACAGACAATAGCAACTGACGATAGATTTGTCGAGTGCGTCTTGATTGAATAACTGTAACAACTCTGAATAATGAATCCACACATCTTTTTTATGGAAGTAATGCCTTTTCTTGACTTTCACCATGAGGGACTCTTCATTGGTATTTGCTGTTTTTTGCATGTACCACGTATGCAAATCATACATTCTCGTTGGTAGAAGCTTGACTTCGTCAGGCTTGACCAGAGGTTTGCCGCGGTCATATTGCCATTTTACTTCCTCCTCTGTAATCCCGGGGATTCCCTCAAGGCCTAGGAGTTGTTCAACAGTGACACCGGCCTCTTTAGCCTGCCTTCTAAGATCGTCGGTTATTACCAGCCGATCGGCGGTACTCACAGTTGTTTGTACAATGAGCAGGGGGATCGATTGCACCGCCTGTTCTCCCAGCCGGGGAACAATTTTCTTGCTTTTTTTGCCAACTGCTTGGCTCGAGCTCGAGCTCGACTCCTTTTGCCCTGCCAAATATGACTTCTTGATAGACCGCACATAGTCGGAGTCCTTCTGATTGTCAGCCGGTGCAGCCATATCGATAAAGTGTTGTGAGACATGCTCAGGTACTTTCTCCTTTGGCGGCGCGGGCGGTTTCGGTGCAAAATGGGCCTTCAATTGGGTATCACATGCGTCGTCGAGTTCCTCCTGAGTCAGGTGGTAAGACAACTTCGGAAGAGGCTTGAGATCTGGATCATATTTGAATTTCTTGCCTGTTGTACCGCTAGCTGTCGTAGCTGCGGCCTCTCTCTTCCGCTGTTGCTTAGGCTGACGCCGTGCCGGACTTGGAGGAGGAGTCGGCTGATGCGGTGCCGGCGGACTTGGAGGAGGAGGAGTTGGCTGACGCCGTGCCGGACTTGGAGGAGGAGTCGGCTGACGCGGTGCCGGACTTGGAGGAGGAGGAGTCGACTGACGCGGCGGCGGACCTGGAGGAGGAGGAGTCGGTGGCCTTGGGAAGACTATGCAATCCTTTTTCCATAGAATGATACGATGTATGGCCTCTCCCAGTGTTCTCTCCTCGTCACCTCCAAGAATGTCAAGTTGTAGCTCGTTATATCCTGACATCACTTCATCAACCCCGACACGAGCATAGCCTGCTGGAATGGGATTGCAATGGAAGGTTGCTTCAGGGGGATTTGCTAAAGCATAGCCGTCCGCCACCTTCATGGATAAGTTCTTCACTTTCATGTGTAGCTCACATTTAGTCATGTCTTTGATATCATCCACAGGGTAGCTAGCTAGCAGTGCATTATCGATATCGGCCGGGGCGGAACCCACGCTGCTTCTCGGCATAGATGGGACGGTGCTATCCAATGCTGGATCGATCTGCTCATGCTGCCGCTGAGACGCCCTTTCCTAGCTGAGTGGGTCGATCTGCTCCTGCTGCCGCCTGACAAATCGTTCCAACTCCAGGTGCTTTGATTCTAGGCCTTCAAAGCGGAGTGCTTCCTCCTTCTTCTTCTTCTCCTCCTGCATCTTCTTTCTCGCACGGCTTTTATAGTCGTCGTTCCAATCCGCAAACCCCTCAAACCACGGGACAACGCCTTTGCCTCGTGTTCTTCCCGGGTGTTCACGATTCTTTAGGGCACGTGTAAGCTCGTCGTTCTCTCTATTGGGCGTGAATACCCCCGTTCGAGCTTCTTCTATTGCAATAAGTATTTCGTCTGTCGCTTCTTTAAGACTTGCCTTCACCATAACCAGCCCTGTCTGTGGGTCCAACTTCCCCACATGCGCATAAAACCATGTCCTGCACCTGGGGGGCCATGTCAATGTAACTGGATTGACCCCTGCACTAATCATCTCTTGCTCAGATTTATCCCACTTAGGCAGGGCCACCTGGTAGCCACCTGGCCCCATATGATGGTGCCACTTCTTTTTCGCAGCATTAATCTTGTTTTTTCTCGACCGTTCCTGAGCTTCTTCTGATTCCTTGAACTTCACGAAAGCGTCCCAGTGATCTTTTGCCTTCACCAGTGCTCCCGTGAATTCTGGAGTCTTCTTTCCGGATTTGACGTACTTAGTCCATGTATTTTTCTTGAAGGTGTTGAATGCGATCGCCATCTTTTTAAGAGCATAGTTTCTGACTTTCTTCAGATCTGCATCTGTCAAATTATCTGGTAGGGTGAAATGTTCCATTCTTGAACGGAGATCGGGATCTGCATCTGTCAAATTAGCGTAGTCCAAAGCACATCTTTTGCTCTTTCGTCGACCAAAGTAACTCCTGCTCGATCTCCCTTTGCTGGCTTTTTCCATTCTTGAACGGAGATCGGGATTTGGTTCCTGACAATAACTCCGCATTGATTCTTGAACTTGGTCGCATTTTTCCTAGGTTCAAGCGGTTCGCCAGTTGATGTTTTGATGGAATCGATGTTGAACTTTACGCCTTTGTCCAACTTTTTGGCCGGGCCTCGAACTACCCTGTCGCTTGTAGAAGATTTGCTCAATCCGGAGGCCTAAAAGAAGAAAGATCGATTCATTAATACATACAAATCAATTAAGACATGTAATGATCACCGGATGGCTTATATATTAAATATACCTCGTCGGTCTTTGTTATTTGAAGAACATTTTCTTCGTCAACATCATTCTCGTCGCCTTCATCTATTCGTTCGTCTTCATCAAATATCATACAACCCTCACCGGAATTGTTCAGATATTGCGAGCCGTCATCATCTTCAGGTTCATGCTCTGGGCTCTTGCAGCGTATGATGTCGAACAGAGCCTCTTCTCCTTCTCTGCCGGTATTGTCCATAGTTTTTATTTAACTAATCCAGAAGAAAGATAAAACAATTTAGTATTCAAATTAAAATGCATGCAATCAATAAGGAAAAACTGAATCATAGTACATAATATGCATCTCGAATAATTCATATAATATGCATCATCGAATATAATCTCGAATAAATCGTCTCGAATATTATCGAATATAATCTCGAATACATCTCGAGTATTATCACTAGCTAATACAGATCGAATATTATCGAAGAATCTAATTCACTCGCCGTTCCTGAGGCGCGGGCGGTGGACACCCAAAGAGAAGGAACTATGACAGGATCAGAGCTCGGGTGAGATCCCTGAAGAACCTGCCAGGTATTGGAGAACCTGACGTCCAACGCATCCATGTAGCGACGGACGTGCTCTTCCTCCTGCCTGACACGGCGACGTACCACCTCCGGCGGGGCCGGCTGCCTCCGCACCGAAAGTGGCCCACGCGAACGCCACCAAAGAAGCTCCGGGTCGACGACGGGACCCGGGGCCGGGTTCCTCACCAAGCTGCACGCCCCTGAAGGTAGCACCTCCCAGTGCCAGCCCGGCGGAGCCCAGTCCCGAACGTTGCCCCTCTGAAGCGGGACGTCGTCGCGAACGAGTCGACGAGGAGGATGGGGGCCAGGCATCGTTGACTCCGAGAAAAAATTCTTATGAAAAAATATTCTAATTAACATTTCTATACATCTAATTAACATCTAATTATATACATGTAATTAACATTTAACATTTCTATACATCTAATTAACATCTAATTAACATTATATATATATATCTAATTAACATTTATATAAAAAAATTCTATACATCTAATTAACATTTAACATTTCTATACATCTAATTAGGCATCGTTGAATCCGAGAAAAAATTCTTATGACAAAAAAATTCCTATATATGCAATGTCATTTTATTAGGAAATTTTGAGCAAAATATCATCTTTTCAATTATAATGTCTCATTCCTAGGTTATAACTACACTAATAATATTCCTTTCTCAATAAAAAATTCCGAAAAAATTCTCAATTATAATTTCCTATGCAACATTTTAGTATGCAAATTTTTTCTGTAATATGATATACAACATTATATTCTTCTAAGCAACATTTTAATAGGTTAGGACATTATATACTTCTAATTAAGCAAAAAAAATCTAATTAAGCATATATACTAATTAAACACTAATTATAGAAAAACAACATTATATAAAAAACAGAAAAACAACATTACATAAAGAAACACTAATTAAGCATATATACTAATTAAGCATATAAAAAATAGAACATATGTGTGTGTGTGTGTTCATGCGTGTGTGTGTGTGTGCGGGATCGACGGGAGGGCGGCGCCCATGGCGGCAGGGCTCACAAGGGGGCGACGGCGCGCGAGGTCGAGGAGGGGCGGCGACGGCGACGGCGAGGTGCAGGGGCGGCGACGGCGACGGCGGCGTCGAGGTGCGCGGACGACGGCGACGGCTAGGTACACGGCGCGGCGGCCACGACGTCGAGGTGCGGCGGCACGGACGGACGGCGGCGTCGAGGTGCGGCGGCGCGGACTGACGGCGGCGGCCACGACGTCGAGGTGCGGCGGCGCGGACTGACGGCGGCGTCGAGGTGCGGCGGGGCGCGGATGGACGAACGACGGCGACGACAAGGGGCAAGGGTAGGGGCGTCGACGAAAGGCTGGATTTTAGGGAATTTTCGTCAGTGTGGTATATATAGAGGACCCTTTAGTCACGGTTGGTGGCTCCAACCGCGACTAAAGGGGGTCTTTAGTCACGGTTGGAGCCACCAAACGCGACTACAGGTCTGGCTTCCCGCCGCTTCGGCTGGATGAAATTCACCTTTAGTCGCGGTTGGTGGCTCCAACCGCGACTAAAGACCCTTTTTAGTCGCGGTTGGAGACACCAACCGCGACTAAAGGGTTGTGTGCCAGGCGCGGGGCGGGGTGGATGTTTAGTCCCACCTCGCTAGTCGAGAGGAGCTCGGACCGGTTTATAAGCCCCGCCGCGGCTACCGTGTCGAGCTCCTCTCTAATATGCAGGCTTGCTGGGCCTATCACATCCCTCCGCCCGGTGGGCCTACCGGGCCGTATGGGCCTGCATCCCGGCCCAGTCGTATGCAGGTCGTGACGGCCCAGTAGGCGGGCTTTTTTAAATTATTTTTTTGTTTTCTGTTTTATTTATTTTCTTTTGTTTCTGAGTGAACTTTTTTGTTTATTTAAATATTTTCTTTGTGAATCTTTTTGCTTTAGGGAAAAAAATTATAAACTTTCTGTTAGTGCTAATAGTTTTCAAATTTGAATAGTTTAAATTTAAATTATTTGAAATTTGTGTGAATAACTAGTTTGTGAATAACTTTACTTTAAAAATAGATTTTTCAGTGATTATTTTTTCTTCTGTTTAATTTTATTGTGTTTTATCATTATATTCAATTTGGTAATACTTAGGTTATTTAAAAAAATAAAATGCCTTTGTAGCAGACGAGTTTTCGTCTGAAACCCTCGTACTTCGAAAGAGATTGTCCATTTTGTTCACGAAGTGCATCCAGTTTTTTCCGTAACCCTCTCAACTTTTGCACATGCTATGTTGGTGAAATGATGATACCATGCAAACTTTCAACCTTTTCAGAGTTCATTTGTAGTGCTTTTCAATTTCAGGGTCATTTAGCTCAAAAAAATCAGTAAATGCATGAAAAATAGCAAATCAAGTCAGAAATGGTTGAAAATTGATGGCGTGGCTTCAAATGGTGCATACTGAACGCACAAAAAGTCTGGAGTTGAAATAAGTTTGAAAAAATGAAATGCCTTTGTAACAGACGAGTTTTCGTCTGAAAGCCTGATACTTCGAAAGAGATTGTCCATTTTGTACACGAAGTGCATCCAGTTTTTGCCATAACCCTCTCAACTTTTTAGCACATGCTATGTGGGTGAAATGATGATACCATGCCAACTTTCAACCTTTTCAGAGTTCATTTGTAGTGCTTTTCAATTTCAGGGTCATTTAGCTCAAAAAATCAGTAAATGCATGAAAAATAGCAAATCAAGTGAGAAATGGTTGAAAATTGATGGCGTGGCTTCGAATGGTGCATGCGTGGTATCCCTTGTTTGTCTGTCCTGAAAGGTTACTGAGAGCAGGCCAATCATTGATGGTTACAAACAGCAACGCATGTAGGTCAAATTCCTCCTGTTCTTTCGCATCCCACGCGTACACCTTTTCCATTCCACAGCTGTAAAAGTTCTTCAACTAATGGCCTTAGGTACACATCAATGTCGTTGCCGGGTTGCTTGGGGCCTTGGATGAGCA
This sequence comes from Elymus sibiricus, assembly GCA_039707655.1. Taxonomy (NCBI): domain Eukaryota; kingdom Viridiplantae; phylum Streptophyta; class Magnoliopsida; order Poales; family Poaceae; genus Elymus; species Elymus sibiricus. Next base: position 395,147,169 of record CM077671.1, read on the forward strand.
CTGGCATCATAATGAACTTCCGCTTCATGCACAACCAAGGAGGAAGGTTATAGATACATAGAGTCACATGCCATGTGCTATGATTGCTGTTCTGCTCCCCAAAAGGATTAATGCCATCTGCACTTAAACCAAACCATACGTTCCTTGCGTCCTTTGCAAAGTCCTTCCACTTTCTCTCGATTTTTCTCCATTGCGATCCGTCAGCGGGTACTCTCAACTTCCCGTCTTTCTTACGGTCTTCGTTGTGCCATCGCATCAACATGGCATGCTCTTTGTTTTGGAACAAACGTTTCAACCGTGGTATTATAGGAGCATACCACATCACCTTGGCAGGAATCTTCTTCCTGGGGCGCTTGCCCTCAACATCACCAGGGTCATCGTGGCCGATCTTATAGCGCAATGCACAGCATACTGGGCATGCATTCAAATCCTCGTACTCACCGCGGTAGAGGATGCAGTCATTAGGGCATGCATGTATCTTCTACACCTCTAATCCTAGAGGGCAGACGGCCTTCTTTGCTTCGTACGTACTGTCGGGCAATTCGTTGTCCTTTGGTAGCTTATTCTTCATTATTTTCAGCAACTTTTCAAATGCCTTGTCAGGTACACCATTCTCTGCCTTTCATTGCAGCAATTCCAGTGTGGTACCCAGCTTTTTCTTGTCATCTTCGCAATTTGGGTACAACAATTTCTCGTGATCCTCTAACATGCGCTGCAACTTCATCTTCTCATTTTCACTTGTGCAGTTTCTCTTTGCATCGGCAATGGCCCGACCAAGATCATCAGCGGGCTCATCTGATGCCTCTTCTTCAGCTCCTTCCTGCATTGCTGGCTCAGCTTCTTCCCCCATTGTTGTACCATCGTATTCATTGAACCCATGGCCAGGATAGCTGTCATCATCCTCTTCTTCTTCATTCTCTTCCATTAGGACCCCTCTTTCTCCGTGCTTGGTCCAACAGTTATAGCCGGACACGAAACCGGACTCAAACAGGTGGACGTGAATGGTTCTTGAGTTAGAGTAATTTCGATCATTCTTACAGCCAGCACATGGACAATGCATAAAACCATCCGCCCGCTTGTTTGCCTCAGCCGCAACCAGAAAAGTATGCACGCCATTAATGAACTGGGGAGAGCATCGGTCATCGTACATCCATTAGCGTCTCATCTTCATTACACAACACCGAAAAGACCAAATTAATACAAGTTCATACACACTTGTTCTCATAAAACAACATACAAACTCTCTAGCTAAAGCATTTAAATGCAACAACAAATGCGATCAAGATCGCAACTAAGGTAACAATTGATCCAACATCATAGTGATACCAAGCCTCACTATCAATGGCATATTTTTAAAATTTTCTAATCTTCAAGCACATTGCATCCATCTTGATCTTGTGATCATCGACGACATCGGCAACATACAACTCCAGTTTCATCTTCTTTTCTTCAACTCTTTTCAATTTTTCTTTCAAATACTCGTTTTCTTTTTCAACTAATTTAACTTCTTGACAAGAATATCTATGTCGGTTGCAATTTCCGGTTCACATACCTCCTAGATAAAAATATCTACGTCAACTTGATGGGCATAATTGTTATAAACACGAAATGCAACAAACAGTTATAAAAGAGAGTATATACCACATCTGAATCATAAACCGGACGAGGGTCGACGGGGACGGATATCAAAACCATGCCACTATGTATAACAAACAACCATATAGGTAAGAAAACTATACAAGTAACTATCTAAATCTTACAAACATGATTTTTTTTATAAAAAGGATAAGAAAAAGAGGCTCACCAAGGTGGTGCCGGCGACGGGACGGTGCGGGCGATCGACGGTGGTTAGGACGGGGACGGGAAGGCAGTAAGTAAACCACACCTACACATGCAAAGTAAGAAGTTAATTTGAGCTCAAATTTCATATAAATCAAATAAACTACCAAATATAAATACTCCCAAACTAAAACCCACAAATCACTATACTTATAGAGCATTGCAAGAGCTAATCTAGCAATGAGAGATGAAAGGACAAAGTTGCTAACCTTTGTGAACACTTGGATGGATGGGGTGCCTCCAAATCTTGACAAATTTTGGCAAAAATGGAGGATGAGCTCGGGGAAGAGAGGAAGAACCAGAGGAGAGGAAAGGGGAAGAACAGAGAGCTCGGGCTGGCCGAAGGGTTCATATAGGGGACCTTTAGTCCCGGTTCGAGACACAAACCGGGACTAAAGGTTAGCCTATAGTCCCGGTTTGTGGGACGAACCGGGACTAAAGGTTATCGTGGGGCCCCAGGCTGACGCCAGCCTGCCACCACCCCTTTAGTCCCGGTTCGTGGCACGAACCGGGACTAAAGGTCCGTAACGAACCGGCACTAATGATGCCCGTCACGAACCGCGACTAATGGTCACATTAGTGCCGATTCAAAACCAGACCGGGACTAATGATGTGGACAAAAGGTCTGTTTTCTACTAGTGCCTCCCCGACCCTCCTCGCCCTGCCGGCCTCCAACCCGCCCTCGTCAGTCGCCCTCTCCTCGCCCCGGCCCGGCCGCCGGCCGCCCTCCCCCCGCCGCCCCGCCCCCACTCCCGCCCGACCTAGCCCCGCCCCGACCCCGCCCCACCCCTCCCCGACCCTCCCCGACCCTCCTCGCCCCGCCGGCCGCCACCCCGCCCTCGACAGCCGCCACCTCGAGCCCGCCCCGCCCTGCCCCTGCCCCTCCGCTCCGCCCCGCCCCCGCCCCCGCCCCTCTACTCCGCCCCGCCCCAGCCCCCGCACCGGCCGCCACCCTGCCCCGCCGGCTGCCACCCCTCCCCTGCCCCTCTGCTCCGGCCGGCCCTCGCCTCCCGGACCTCGCCCCTCGCCCCCGGCCGGTATGAATTTTTTTGTGTTGTAGGTTTTTTTGTTGACATTATATGCCATATGCTATATGCTATATGCTATATGTGATATGCTAAATGTTAGAAATGTTATTTGGATGGATGGATGGATGCTATATGAGATGTGATATGCTCACATTAATTTTTTTTGTCGATGCTATATGAGATGTGATACGATCACATTAATTTTTGTATGAATGCTAGACGATCACATTAATATTTGTTATTTTTTGTGCCTACATGATGCAAAAATAGATGAATGTATCTTGTTAGATGTTGTTAATATGCTCTATGAGTTGTAATGGTATAATTTTATCTTTCGTTGGAATTTGCAGGTTTTGTGGTGTCGCATTTCCATGTAGTGACCATCGTCAGAGCTGTTGGTCCCCCATCATCCCTCCGCTGATCGACTACATCATCTACATTCGAGGGTGAGCTACAAATCCACTACCTCCTCCTCCGTTCTTTTAATCATGTCACTAGATTTTCTTTTCACGTCAAGTCGCGTAACCTAGGCGTCTCCCGTCCGAAATGGTTGCATGGATAAATATGCATTAAATTGCATATTTATCACCGCAATTGTTTCGGATTGTCCAGCGTTTTCCACGGACAGCCTGAGGATGTGTAGATTGGGTATGTTTTCCATGATCTACCCCGTTCTGAGACAAGATTTCGGCAGGGCCACCCCGTTGTTCTCCGGATGCACATTCTCTCGGATTTTTGTCGAGACGTGTATCTGGAGAACAGCGGGGAGGTGCTGCCGAAATTTTGTCTCGGAACGGGGTAGAGCATGGAGAACGTACTCAATCTACACATCCTTGGGTGGAATTAGGACCCATCTTTACCTATTAGAGATGTAGTTGGATTCAGTGCCGTCAACGCAGTAGAAAATAAATATTTGATGTGATTAATTTAAATGAAATCTTATTTTGGTTTTGTGGCTCCCAGTAAAGCAGAGTATGGCAGATAATCAGTGGATGTACAATGGTTTTATCCGTGGGAATCGAGTAACATCAGAGTGGGTTGCCAAAACCGATGTGGTTTTGAGGGAGACATTCCGTGGTCCAATGAGAATGATCCCACATTGCCCGTGTGCGAGATGTGGCAGACGTCACTCTAAAGGCAAGGACGAAATGACCTTGCACCTTCGCACGTACGGATATATGAAAAACTTTGTCATGCCGATAAACTTTGCCGAGCGGGACCGTGGTAGAGAGGAGGTGATGCGGCAACGCATCGGTAGTTATGTGAACGACGGGGTTAGTGACATGCTAGATGATGTCATTGTTGCAGAGGCAACACATGGGACACCTTCAGAGAATGAACCAGAGGAGCCGAAGGAGCCGGAGGCAACCGCAAAGTCCTTCTTAGAGATCTTGGCTTCGTCAAAGAAGCCTCTTTATGCGGGTGCCAAACTCTCTCAGCTGGATGCCATCTCGCAACTGATGGCAGTTAAGGCTGAGTACGGCTGTAGCCAAGCTTGCATCAAAGCATTTCTGGGAGTATGGGCTAACAGCCTTCCCGATGAGGCTATGTCCCCGAGCGTGTCTGGCATGTGCTTGCGGAGCTAAGCCATTTCTTTCGCACGCTCTGTGCTAAAGAAGTATGTCCCGAGGTGATTGGACAATTGCATAAGAAGCCACCGGAGTTGATATGCAAGCTAGAGAAGACCTTTCCGCCAGGCTTCTTTACTCCGATGACACATCTCATTTTGCACCTCGCGAAAGAGGTATTGTTGGGGGGCCCTGTGCAGAATCGTTGGCAGTACGGCCCTGAGAGACAGAACAAGCATCTCCGAAAGAAATGTGGAAACAAAGCTAAGATTGAAGCTTCCATAGCTGAGGCAGTTATCCTTGAGGAGGTGTCAGACCTCAGGACATCGTACTATCCAGACCACGTTCCCAGTCTGCATAATAAGGTGCCTCGATACAATACGGAAGAGCCCAAGTATAAACCCAAGCTCAATCTATAAAGCGGGCAAGGTGGCAGGGCTGGGTGCTCGAAATCTTATAACATGCCAGAACAAGAGTGGGAGGACATCATGTTCTATGTCTTGCACAACATCAAGGAACTTGAGGAGGAGTGGATGAGGTAATACCACCACACCATTCCTTTATGTCTTGCACAACATCATGTTCTATGTTCTCTTAGTCTCGGCCTAAACACCGCTTTTCTTCTTTCAGTCAATTCATTTATGAAGAGTGGAAGGGAATGATTCATCCTACTCAGGCGGAGGCACTTACTCTTCTTTGGCATGGAAACCCTGGAAGGCAAAATTTTGTTGCTTGGTTCATGGCGAAAGTAATTTTTCACATTCCCCTATTAAATACCTAGTTGTACATTTATTAGTTAACCAAACTAATGCACCCAACAATTTCAATTAAACTTGTAGGGAAAAGATCGGAACATATCTATGGATGACGAATTGAGATGGGTTTCCATGGGTTTTAACCCTTCGGTCATGACATGTGAAAAGTATGATGTAAATGGATATCGCTTCCATACAGAGGAGCACCAGAACAACCGGCCTGATCCCAAAACTATAAATACTGGAGTGTACACCCCAGGTCAAAATGGAGTTCAGTATTACGGAAGGGTAGGAAAAATATACGAGCTTTCATTCAGTCGTGGCCGCGAAACCCTAAGTCTCCCTGTGTTCAAATACCGATGGTTCGACCCAGTAAAGGGGCTGAGACATACGCCTTCCTATGGTTTGGTCGAAGTTAAACCATCAACCGTCTATGCTGGAGCTGATCTCTTTATTGCGGCTACCCAAGCCACACAAGTTTATTATCTGCCTTACCGATGCCAGAAAGAGTACCTAAAGGGTTGGGAAGTTGTGTTCAAGGTGTCACCACATAGTAAGCTACCGGACCCGAACGATGACGATTATTACAACATTAACCCCATGACATACGAGGGAGTGTTCTTTCAAGAGCAACCTGATGATGATGATGTGGTCAGAAGCAATTACGCTGACTCCTTGGGTGATGATTATGTGGATCCAAACGATGACGATGCACGGAATGATGGTGAGACCATTGTTAATGAAAAAGACATACTTATGATAGAAAAGTTGTTAAATGAAGACGATGACGACGAGGAAGAGCCTCCACCTCCGTCCGACAATGAAGATGATATGTGTGATAGTGATAGTGATAGTAACAGTGATGATTCGTATGGGTCCTAGCAGATGTACGTTTCATGTCTTTTTACTATGGTTTATTAATATGCTTATTTATTAATGTCTTTTTTCTATGGTTTTTTCTTCATTATTATTATACTAATTGTTTATTCTCTTTTCAATGCAGGTTTGCTAAGCATGGGCAAGGGCAAGGCCGATGGCACGGGTTTACTAATCAAACTCACCTCGATTGCTAGTCGGAGTGGTCGACCCCGTACTGTTCCGCCCCGACTACTTGAGGATGACTCCTCACAGGGAGGTCAAGGGAGAGGTGCCCCTAGAGGTGGAGGGGGTGCGGGGAGAGCCCCTAGAGGTGGAGGGGGTGCGGGGAGAGCCCCTAGAGGTGGAGGGGGTGCGGGGAGAGCCCCTAGCGCGGGGGCGGGGCCAGAAACAACGCTCCCTCACCGACTTAGGGGTGTCATTTACAAGGCCCTCCTGTAGTGAGGTACCCTCCTCTAGTGAGAGACCCTCCTCTAGTGAGGTACTCTCTACTGAGGAGGAGGAGTTTCGCGAGGAGGTTGAGGAGGTTAGCGAGGAGGTTGAGGAGGAGGAGGAGGTTCGCGGGGAGTTTGAGGAGGAGGAGGAGGAGGAGGAGGAGGAGGAGTTTGGGGAGGGGGAGGAGGTTGGTGGTGGCAGGGAGGGGGAGGAGGTTGGTGGTGGCAACAACAAGGGGTGGCTGCATGGTCGTGCAAGACTCCCCCCCGAACCTGATACCAAGGAGCAGAAGTGGATCATTACGCTAGTGGGGAAAGAGAAAGTGCCCCTTAATCATATTTTAATTCTTTTGCTTGTAAACATGCTCATATTTTCTATCTTTTGTAGGGGCTGGAAAGTTGCTCCAAAAGTCCGTGTTCCAAACGGTATCCTCACTATCTTGCTGAAGGAATATTGGCCGGGGTTGTTCGCTCCGGACCCAGTCAGGCACCCGAAGCGCCTGGTTTTGGCCATGACCTGGAACCACTACGAAGCGGCTCCCCATGCGGACTATGTGACACATGCTAAGGCCGTGAAAACAAAATTTTGGGTAAGTTCTCTTCAGAAGCATGAGTCTTGAGTTTCGTCCATAGTTTATCATCGAATGGTTTAACTCATGGCTTCTTCCATTCTGTTTTTATGAATAACTGTAGAAATACTATCGAGTTGAAGAGGAGAACAAGCCCATTGCCGACAAGTTTTTTCAGAGCACTGCGAGGAAGCAGGCCCGCCAGATCCAGTACGAGGTGCGCTGGGTGGCCATCTCGCAATATTATTACAACTATCGTAACATGAAGATGCCCAAGGAATTCGCGCGGGAGGAGCAGCTTACCTTGACTAGGGAGCAATACATGTTGGTAAGTATAACAGACTTTTCATTCCGATCTTTGTGGTAAATTTTATTGTTTCGTGTCGACAGGCCATTATGCTTTCATTATGTAGGCGTGTCCTGATTGGTGTTATGGAAAAAGAGAATCATGGGCGGCATTGGTTGATAAGTGGCTCGGTGATGATGAAAAGTGGGCTGCTAAAAGCATCCAAAACCGGGCTAATCGAGGGACTGACGGAACACATTGTCAGGGAAACCGGAACCACTGGAGCCACAAGAAAGTTCAGGTATATCTATGTACATGAAACATTCTTCTTCTTCTATGTATGACTAACCTCTGTTTGGTGGTGTTTGGTGGTGCAGGAGGAGAAATTGAAGCGGCCGCTCTCAGACATGGAGGCGTGGGAGCTAGCCCATGTGCGGAGTAAGCCCAAGGATGGCAAGGGCAAGTACTACGGCAATTCCGGCAAGCACCTTCAGACCTACAAGGAGGTGTATCTGGGGTTCAATCCTGACACACCTGACCCCATTAAAGAGGCTACGGACGACAGGGCGGTGGTCGGCACAGGGTCGAAGAGTCATGGTCGGTACCAGGTTCTGGATGCTGTGGTCACTCCTTCTATCTCCTACACACAGCTCCGAGTTACCAACCCAAGCCTGAGCCCGTGTAGGAGATATGCCCTAGAGGCAATAATAAATGTTATTGATTATCTCCCTGTTCATAATTAGGTTTATGTTCCATGCTATAACTGCTATGGTTCTCGAGTCTACAATAACCACGAGGCTCGGAGGAAGACTCATATGCACGTGTGGAATAATAAACGGTAAAATGTATTCCTAGTCTGGCCTCTAAGACTAGCTCAAGTGTTGCATGATGGTTCTGTTTTCCTGATCATGGGCATGTCTATGCCAGCAACTTTGAGGGCACAATGTTGGAAGAACATTTGTGTTGAATCGACCCGTATTGATGTTATGCTATGAGATACATTCGTCATAAGTTAATGGTTAATAACACAGAGATGGTTAACGTTTGCATGATTCCTTAGACCATGAGAGTATCGAGTTTCTTCATGCTTGCTTCATGAACTTTGGGGTTTGTTAAACGTCATCCATAAATGGGTGGCTATTACGGCGGCTTACGGGTTCATGGAAAAGTATGTCAAGTAACTTGATAGCTCAAGAATGGGATTTGCTCCTCCGACGATGGAGAGATATCTCTGGGCCCTCTCGGTGTTACGGTATTCATCATCGTCTGGCCAGACACTTTGTGATTTGATCACGGGGATGCCGGAACACGGGAACGAGAAAAGAGAACAATACCGGTAACGAGGTAACTGGCATAGTGGCCAAGTTGTTGATCCACGGGGATGCCAACATGTCTCACCTCGGGTATTTGTAACATATCGCGAAGCAACAGGAATAGCACACGGCAACTGGAGGTTCACTCGAATATTCATTCGTGTGGGTATAGGGATCAATATGGGTGTCCACGGCTCCGATGTTGATCATTGATCGGAAGGGGTTCCGGGTCATGTCTATGCTTCACCGAACCTATAGGGTCACATGCTTAAGGGTCATCTATCTACTGAATACTAGACAGGGAGTCTGAGAGAAAAACACCGAAAAGTTTCGGACACCGGAAAAGTTTCGGACAGCGGAAAAGTTCCGCAGAGAGAACACCGGAACAGTTTCGGTAAAACTGAAAAATTTGTTTCAGGGGATACCATTAAGTCAAATTGGTTTCGGCACATGCCTGATAATTCTTGGAGGGTGCCAGAATCATTCTGGAAACTTCTGGGAATTTTCCGGAAGAAAAACCGGAAATGTTCCGGAGCTGCCGAAACCGCTTCAGATGCTTTTCGCAGATGAAAATCACTAAACCGGAATTGTTCCGGATCGCATTGAAAATTATTTTAGTGGGTACTGGAAATGTTCTAAGCCCACGTAAATATTTTCAGTTCGACCGGACGCTGAAAAATGTCGTCGTGAATAGTGAAAGTGCTTTTTGGGATATTTTTGGAAAGTCACCTTTTGGGATATTTTCCTAAAAGGCTTCTAGAAGGGATGGATGGATGAGGACCACTTTTGGGGGGCCCCACAAGGGTTGTGGCCGGCCAAGAAGGGGGCTCCACCTTGGAGCCCCACTTGCCCACTTACTTTTCCATTTTGCCCTTGGAAAATGTTTCCTTCATGAGCAAGTTTTGGTATTTTGAATACCCATCCTACCCCTTGGCTTTCCTATAAATAGAGGTGGAGAGGGCTGCCATCTCTCACACCTTCTATCATACACATGCCATTTGACTTGTCTGGCTTCTCTCTCTCTCCCAGCGAAATAGTTTCGTAGAGCCGAAAGGCTGTCTGGGTTCCGGCAGGAACTAGTTCTGGACGGCGAAGCCCTGCCGGATAGATGACACTGTATGTGTGCAACTCTGTTGAGAGATCGTAGTTTCGGTCTTAGTTTGAGAGTGCCTCCCGAAGGGCTGTCCGTGTGACCGTACGAGTTTCGAAGGTCCTCCCAAAGGGCTGTCCGAGTGACTGTTCGAGTTTCGATGGTCCTCCCGAAGGGCTGTCCGCGACACCGTCCGGGGGTCTGTCCGACCGCCTCCCGGAGGGATGTCCGAGGGGCGGATGAGGGTATACATCCTCGCGGTTGGGAGGTTGTAAATCCTAGCTGCGGGGATCTGCACCGCCGATCGTCATCGACTCTACTTCCGCTGCGCTACGAGTCGGTAACGAAAATGATCAAACCTTGTATCCAGTCTCCATAGTGGTCCTGGGCTGGTGCGTAGGTCGGAAATTTTTTGTTTTCTGCTGCGTTACCCTACAGTGGCATCAAGAGCCATGCTATGCGTAGATGCAGGTTGCGATCTAGAATACATAGAGATGTATGGGTGTTGCACAATATAATTAGGTAGTAGATGAGTTCTATTACTGAAAATTATTTGTGCGGGTAGCAGATGAAATCTGTTACCCGGTGTTCTTGTTGCTTCCCCTGAATTTGCGTAGTCCTGATCTTGACGGCATGGTGGAATCTCACAAAGTTTTGGCAATCCGCGATCCTTTCATGCTGCTGCTGAGTATGCTGATTGACAGATCAACGAAGTGCTAACAGTTCTTTGGGTTCCACCATAGTTAAAGAAAGATGGATGTTTCGCAGACGAAAGGGCAATGCAGATGTGATCTTCACGGGGGTCACGCGTATGACGAAGTATAGTATGGGGCTCGAGATTTTATTATCTCGTGTTTCATAAACCCCACAATGTTAATCTAGCGACTTGGATTATCATGCTTGATGATGGACGTTGTTAGCTTCGGTTTGTTTCGAAACCTTAGAAGCCACGAAAAATAAAATTTTGCATGAACCGATTAGAGGCATCTAACTTGGTTTTGCAGGATGGTTTGCATGTACATATGATGTGGTATAGCAGTGCTCATAATAATTTGATTATGTATGAGATGACTATATGATGTAATTTGATTAACATGACCTGCGTGTCATGATTCGGCATGATGGCTGGAGCCATATGATTGCACTTTAATGACCTGCATGTCAACCTTAAGTAATGCACTTATTTTATTAGCTATAGAGATAGAAATATTATCTGGTGCATCGACAAGGTGGTAGCAATCTTCGCGAAGGTGAACACCGATGCGAATGCCGAAGACGAAGAAATGAAAGACTTCTCCGTCAGAAAGGGCTATACCATATCATGCTATTATGAATTGCCTGAGATGTTTATCCCTTATGATGCACCCTTCTTGATTGCACGGTAGTCGCTTCTATTAGGGTGATCTCTCACAAAAATATCAAGTAGTTAGTGTTCTCCCAAGTGTAGCACCATCACGGCACCTATCTTTTCGGGGTGCACCGTGTCACACGGGTACGGACGATTAGAGAAGTGTGAGGCGGGTGAGTTGAGACCTCGCAGCGAGATCACTTGGTTGTCTTGACGTTCAGGCATGACTGTCATGAGCTCGGAACACACGCATCGAAAGATGAACAAGAGTCACATAGAGATGTGATTGGCAAGTTGGCCTACCAGTTGAGATTTTCGTCATCACTGGTGTTACACCAATGGCGAACAATTTAAATGCGGGTCTTGTATCACTCACAATCAATTATGAGAGATATTGATTTGAGTGGGAGCGCACTTTAGAATTAATTCTTTTAATTCTTAGTGCAATTGATTTTGAACATTGTCTAAGTGTGATTTGCATAATAATTGTAGAATAATTGCTCGCGTTTCCACCTTCCCTGTTAAAATTGAATAGCTGTTAAATATCTGGTTAAAACTTTACGATTGGTAACGTAATGTGAGGATTGTCCTCTAGAGTGCCGAGAAGGACTTTGTCCTATCACATACTTTTGGTATTCTCCCGCTAATGCTATGGATCATGTGACTCTCGTCCTTCGATCCAAAAGCTAGAATTCCTTTTCAGTCAGGTGCAATACGTTTGCTTCCATGAGACCCGAACTTCGAAAGTTTGGATAGTTATGTGATATTCATGGAATCTGAAAATCATTTTCAGAGACAGACAAAGGCTAAAAGATATGAGATATCCAAAGCAATGTTTGTTTGCAAAATATTAGTAAAGGAGTTTACTATGCATTAGACTGATAAGAGGGGGATCCAGGAGAACGCCTGTCATATGATGAAAGGTGAATAAAACAACAACTTAAAGAGAAAGGAAGTGTCCGAAGGGTGTTAGTAAGACTTTCACGCCTAGGAAGTCCGGGGCTAACGCCACTCTTAAATTGGATGCTTCTTCTGAGAGTAGGAGAAATACTAAAAGTTAAACTGTTAGAAGTATAAAGGCAAAAGGAAAGAAGACTGGAATATCCAGCTCATGTATGAATGTCATACAAGTTTTTGATGTATAGAAGGCTGGTCAGAGATATAGTTCTTGGGAATTATGGTTAAACATGTTAATCACTAATTCTTGGGTATTGTGAGTTAATCACAAAGATACCCGCCCGATTGCATTCTGTTGCAACTCGATGTAAGAACTACTATGGCCTGAAAGACTAGCCAAGAATGAGGTTTAGATACACGCAGGGACATAGTAAATGTTACTATGCCTTCCATCGGTGTATTCCCTATGTATTTACTTTCATAATTCAATTTAGAGTTTCACACTCTAGCCCTTTGCATAAGGTATCTTGCAAGAAGGTTGTTGACAAGAGAACTTTTAATGTTCGGTGTTATGAATAACATAAGGGCCATACTTTCATTATGAATGAGACGTATGTTATGAATATTGATAATAATAAATTACCTCTGGGTTTACTTTCATAATTCATTTTTGAGTTTCATACACTCTAGTCCATTGCACAATGTTTGTTGCAAAAGAGTTGTTCATAAAAACAACAATTGTTGTTCAGTATTATGAATAACATGAAGGGCCATGCTTCCATCCTAGATGGGATGTATGTTATGAATATTGATGGAAATATGATACATCCATAACACTGACGCTAAATGTCGCAAGACTAAAAGAATACCACACAATTGTGGCACTGCATTTGGTCACATTGGAGAAACCCGCATGGAAAATTCCATTATGATGGATTTTGAAGTCATTTGATTTTGAATCATCTGACACTTGCAACTTTCCTCTGAAAGGTCAAGTGACTGAAATACCGTTCACATGCCATAAGGAACGAGCAAAGAACATATTGGTGATCATACATTATGATGTGTGTAGTCCAATAAATGTTGTTGCAAGTAGTGGATTTATCTATCTTCAGAAATGACTCAAGTAGATATATGGATATTTACTTGTTGAGACGTAAGTCTGGATCTTTTGAATTCATTCAGAAGGTTTTCAAAAATGAAGTAGAAGTTATTGTAACAAGAAAATTATGTTTCTACAATTCGATTGCAGAAAGGAATATTTGAGTTACAAGTTTAGCGAATGTCTGATGAGTTATGAAAGGGGTTTCATAACTTGCACCTCCCGGAACACCACTGCAAGTGGAAAGTCCGTGAAGATGTAATAGAAACATTTATGACATGGTAAGATCAAAGATGACATAAATAAATTTGCCATTACCCCTTTTAAAGAGTGATGCTTTAGAGACTGCGGCTTTTACACTGAAAAGAGATCCATCAGGTCTGTTGAAATGACGCCATGGTATGGTACGCCCAACCATGTTACATCTTTTCTTAACATTTGGAATATGGGGCTTGTGTAAAAGGTTACAAACCTATTCCAAATCAGGCAAGTGCTACTTTGTAGGTTATCCCAAGTCATTGGGTATTCCCCCACCACTATACCGAGGCAAAGGATTTTGCCACAAAATGGTATGCTTTTAAAGAGAATAGTTCTTACAAAAGGTGAGTGGGAGGACAGTGCAACTCGACGAGATAACCAGTATCTTCGTCATCAGATCAAAGGAAAGAAACCTTGGAAGTGATTCCGGAGTTTCCTACTGCGACTGATACGGAGGTCTCTACAATAAAATGTATGGACTTCGGTCGAACTTGCAGCTGAACCACGTAGGCAAAGCTCGTGCAAACCTATCAGGTGCGCAAACGAGATATTGTTGTTAGACAACAGTATACCTAGAATACACAAGGAAGCGTTGATGGGCCCTGACCCCGGAATTGGCTAAATGCCAATACAATCCGAGATAGTTTCCATATAAGTGATTCGAGATTAAAATCTTGATACACCTTTCGGAAGACTTAGAGTCTAACGAATATTTATGGAACTAAAAACTGATACGGATAAAATGTTTTATCCATAAAGCTCGACTTGTTGCAATAACAAGCTCAAGGAGTTGACTACGATGAGATTGTCTCACCGTAGCGATCCTTGAAGTCGGTTCGGTTTGAACTAGCAATTAATACATATTTCAATCATGAGATATGAAACATAGATGACAAAAGGATTTCCATCTGATGGAAATGAAACCTAGGACGTGTATGTGATACAGTCCAAAGTTATTTGTCGATCCAGAGGATGCTAGTAAGTATGCAAACTTCGGAGTTCCAACGATGGACAGAAGAGAGCAAAGTGGAGTTGGAATCTTCGTTTTTGATGGAATGGTCAAAGGGGTTTGACTTCATCAAATGGGTATCGAAGATGCTTGTGATTCAAGAAAGTAAGTGGGAGCATAATAATATTTCTAAAAACCTTGTGTACTTGACACATTGTTAATTGGAAATAAATTTCTTGACACGAATTAGGACTTCATTTGAAAATAGTTTTTCGATGAAGTGCTTAGGCTAAATAGCCTCAATATTAGGCATGATGATCTATGGAGATAGATTTACCTAATGGGGCTAAGCTATGAATACATATTGACAAGATGCTGAAACTTTTTAGCATTTAAAACGCCAAGGAGTGATTCTTGCCGAAGTCACATGGAAAGAGTTTTTCAAGACTCAGTGTCCCAAAACACTGATGAGTAAAATATATGATGGAGATTCCACACACTCTTGTGTTTGGATTAATCATGTATTCCATGGTATGTAAAAACAACCAGATATGTCCAATACTCCAAAGTTGTTGCAAGTATAGATACCAAAGTGATCAAAGTACTGATCATAGGACAACAGTGAAAGATGTCATTGAGTACTAGAGTAGTAGTGATGACATGTTTTCTCGCAAGCAGAGATTATGAAGTGCTCGTTGTAAGTAATTACATCGATACAGTCTTCATCAATGCTCCATGCGATTTTCGATTTAAGTTAAGGGTTTTGTGTAATACACAATATGGTGGCACGGTAGTTGGAAATTGTTCTAAACAAGATACTGTGGCGAATTCTATAACAAAGGCTAAGTATGTTGACGCTTAAGAAGCGACAAAGAAGTTGTTGAATCATATAGTTCATTCATGAACTTAGTATGGTTCCAAGATGGCTTTGGTCTATGGGACACTATTGCAGATAGTTGCTCCATAGCTCAGTCTGAGGAATCAGGTTTCGACCAATGATTCACACATATGCAAAGCCAAGTCCACACAAAATATGAATTTTGTGAAAGCGTGAAAACGCGAGGATATGCAAAGTTACACACGGAGCTGAAGTCGTCAGATCCGTTGGACATCAGGCTATACCACATGCGAAGCATATTTTACAACAGTATGCCATAGGTGTAAAGTGCATTAGCATTGACTAGATTATTGACTCTAGTGCAAGTGGGAGTCTGTAGGAGATATGCCCTAGAGGCAATAATAAATGTTATTGATTATCTCCCTGTTCATAATTAGGTTTATGTTCCATGCTATAACTGCTATGGTTCTCGAGTCTACAATAACCACGAGGCTCGGAGGAAGACTCATATGCACGTGTGGAATAATAAACGGTAAAATGTATTCCTAGTCTGGCCTCTAAGACTAGCTCAAGTGTTGCATGATGGTTCTGTTTTCCTGATCATGGGCATGTCTATGCCAGCAACTTTGAGGGCACAATGTTGGAAGAACATTTGTGTTGAATCGACCCGTATTGATGTTATGCTATGAGATACATTCGTCATAAGTTAATGGTTAATAACACAGAGATGGTTAACGTTTGCATGATTCCTTAGACCATGAGAGTATCGAGTTTCTTCATGCTTGCTTCATGAACTTTGGGGTTTGTTAAACGTCATCCATAAATGGGTGGCTATTACGGTGGCTTACGGTTTCATGGAAAAGTATGTCAAGTAACTTGATAGCTCAAGACTGGGATTTGCTCCTCCGACGATGGAGAGATATCTCTGGGCCCTCTCGGTGTTACGGTATCCATCATCGTCTGGCCAGACACTTTGTGATTTGATCACGGGGATGCCGGAACACGGGAACGAGAAAAGAGAACAATACCGGTAACGAGGTAACTGGCATAGTGGACAAGTTGTTGATCCACGGGGATGCCAACATGTCTCACCTCGGGTATTTGTAACATATCGCGAAGCAACAGGAATAGCACACGGCCACTGGAGGTTCACTCGAATATTCATTCGTGTGGGTATAGGGATCAATATGGGTGTCCACGGCTCCGATGTTGATCATTGATCGGAAGGGGTTCCGGGTCATGTCTATGCTTCGCCGAACCTATAGGGTCACACGCTTAAGGGTCATCTATCTGTTGAATACTAGACAGGGAGTCTGAGAGGAAAACACCGAAAAGTTTCGGACACCGGAAAAGTTTCGGACAGCGGAAAAGTTCTGCAGAGAGAACACCGGAACAGTTTCGGTAAAACTGAAAAGTTGTTTCAGGGGATACCATTAAGTCAAATTGGTTTCGGCACATGCCTGATAATTCTTGGAGGGTGCCAGAATCATTCTGGAAACTTCTGGGAATTTTCCGGAAGAAAAACCGGAAATGTTCCGGAGCTGCCGAAACCGCTTCAGATGCTTTTCGCAGATGAAAATCACTAAACCGGAATTGTTCCGGATCGCATTGAAAATTATTTTAGCGGGTACTGGAAATGTTCTAGGCCCACATAAATATTTTGAGTTCGACCGGGCGCTGAAAAATGTCGTCGTGAATAGTGAAAGTGCTTTTTGGGATATTTTTGGAAAGTCACCTTTTGGGATATTTTCCCAAAAGGCTTCTAGAAGGGATGGATGGATGAGGACCACTTTTGGGGGGGCCCACAAGGGTTGTGGCCGGCCAAGAAGGGGGCTCCACCTTGGAGCCCCACTTGCCCACTTGCTTTCCCATTTTGCCCTTGGAAAGTGTTTCCTTCATGAGCAAGTTTTGGTATTTTGAATACCCATCCTACCCCTTGGCTTTCCTATAAATAGAGGTGGAGAGGGCTGCCATCTCTCACACCTTCTCTCATACACATGCCATTTGACTTGTCTGGCTTCTCTCTCCCTCCTAGTGAAATAGTTTCGTAGAGCCGAAAGGCTGTCTGGGTTCCGGCAGGAACTAGTTCTGGACGGCGAAGCCCTGCCGGATAGATGACACCGTATGTGTGCAACTATGTAGAGAGATCGTAGTTTCGGTCTTAGTTCGAGAGTGCCTCCCGAAGGGCTGTCCGTGTGACCGTACGAGTTTCGAAGGTCCTCCCGAAGGGCTGTCCGAGTAACTGTTCGAGTTTCGATGGTCCTCCCGAAGGGCTATCCGCGACACCGTCCGGGGGTCTGTCCGACCGCCTCCCGGAGGGCTGTCCAAGGGGCGGATGAGGGTATACATCCTCGCGGTTGGGAGGTTGTAAATCCTATCTGCGGGGATCTGCACCGCCGATCGTCATCGACTCTACTTCCGCTGCGCTACGAGTCGGTAACGAAAATGATCAAACCTTGTATGCAGTCTCCATAGTGGTCCTGGGCTGGTGCGTAGGTCGGAAATTTTTTGTTTTCTGCTGCGTTACCCTACAGCCCACACCCGAGCATGACCAGTGCACACTCACTTTCCCTCCTAGCCCAGCAACACTCTGTAAGAATTTTCCCTCTTATCTTCCTTTTTCTCATTTTATTTTCCACATCGAGATGTTTTAATGAGTTTCATCATGTCATATTGAAGGCCTACATGGAGTACCAACGTCAGGAGACCATGGCGTGGAACGCGAGAGTTGCAGCTGTCTCGGACCACGCGAGTCGCAAGATGAAGGTTAGTTTAGCCCCTTTCATTTGACTTTCACATTTGCATTTTCATTTCTTCTAACCTTCGTGTGTGCATGGTCAACTAACATGTAGCTCGTTTTTGACTCCATGGCCGCCGACACGGTTCCTGTAATAGAACCACCACCACCACCTGCTGGAGAACAACCAATGCTGGCTTCGTTTGAAGAATTTGTGGCACAACACTGTCCGACTCCGGTTAGTACATCCCCAAACTATTCAACCACTACTTATCGTGTATTCAACACAATCATATATCTCTTTAACATCTCTTTTTAAACATGCAGGGAACCGGTGGATCATCCGTTGGTGGTGGTGCCAATTATGGCATCACTCCCGAGTCACGGAGCCCGGTCACTCCGATCCACCGAGGAGGTGGCGGTGACGGTCTTGCCGGTAGCGGTGCCGGTAGTAGTGACGACCTTGGCTTTGGCGGTCTTGGCGGTAACGAACTTGGTGGTTGACGTCCTGGCGCTTAAGCCTCTGGGTGGTGGTCGTCGTGACTTGTATCTTTCATGCATCTATATTATGGATGGACTTATGTCGTGTTGTTCCGACTTATGTTGTGTTGTTCGACTTATATTGTGTTGTTTCGACGTATGTTTTGTTGATTCCACTTATGTTGTGATGATAATACTTATGTTGTGGTGATAATGATGTGGATCTGTGATATATATATGTTGTTTATTATCTGTGAAATATTTGCGTTGTATATTATCTGTAAATAAACCAAAAAAAATAAACAGTAGATATGCCGACGGTTATGTCGTCGGCGTAGCCTACCCCAGGATGCACCAGCAGCTGCCACGTGGCAGGGCTATGCCGACGGTTACACCGTCGGCGTAGTTCCTGATGTATGCTGACAGTATAACCGTCGGCGTAGCCCTGCCCCAGGGAGTACCAGGAGCTGCCACGTGGCACGGCTATGCCGACGGTTACACCGTCGGCGTAGTTCCTGATGTATGCCGACGGTATAACCGTCGGCGTAGCCCTGCCCCAAGGAGCGCCAGGAGCTAACACGTGGGTGCCTCTGGTTGGTTGACATCCTCCGACGGCGCTGTCAGCCGCCGTCATGTGAAAAAGGGTGCCGACGGCCTATCTACGCCAACGGACGTACGGACGGACGTCGGCATAGGAGCCTATGCCGACGGTTCTCCTATGCCGACGAAACTGACCGGGTACGCCGACGCACACGATCCCGACGACCCTACGCCGACGGTGGCCATCGGCATAGCCCTACGCCGACGGTGTTTGGGTCTACGCTGACGACTGTTGGCCGCCGGCATATGAGGCGATTCTGGTAGTGTATGCAGGAGGTCCCGAGCCAAGACTCCTGGACCATCTCACCGGAGCCGCTACCTCCCTACCTTCCTTTCCGGACAACCCCGATGACAAGAACATGATCCGGTGGCGGATGAGGAATCCACGCGGCGTCATCTACGACAACGGCACCGTCTTTCTTTACTCCTTTTTCAGTGAATACTATGCATACAACACTTCCCTTTTCACAGCGGCTATCCTACGTCCCGGCGATGCGACATGGACGGTTGTGGAAAAGAAGTTTGACGTATCTACAAGCCATTGCTCCGGCGCCGCGTATCACGACGGTAAGGTCCTGGTGTGGACAAGCTTCTACTCGTGGTGCGTCGTAAGGCCGGACATGCTAGCCAATGGTGGCCACGACGATGACGAGTGGTGGGATCCGTACACGCATGATATCAGGTTTGTGCAGGAGTCCTACTGCGAGCCCGGGATGTTCTCGGACGAACAGTGCCAGCGCGATCACAGCTACATCCTGGAGTTTTGCGGTGAACCGTTGCGGGTGTCCGTCCTCATAAGGCGAGATTGGATCCAAGATAATGGCTACGATGAAGGCGACGACGACCCGTCGCCAGCAGTATCACTGGTGGTGCACGGGCTGGAAGAAGGAGCGGGTGGAGAGCCAACATGGGTGATCAGGGACGGCTCGAGCTTGAGCGACTGCGTCTTCTTCCTTGGGTCCCCGGCCAGCTACGCCGCTGATGCCGCACAGTCTCGGTGGCGGGTGTGCCTACTTCGTCTTATGGGGCCATGTATTAAGGTGTAGCCTCAGCGTCGACGGAGAGTGTGAATCTGTGAAGATGCTACGTCCTAGATGGGCGGCCGAGAGGGTTTGTGTGTGGCTCCAGCCCCAATTGCCCTGTCCTGAAATTCCAAGAAAGTCTAGAGGCGCGATCGGCCAAATATGATGGAACTAAATAAGTTCTGTAAGACTACCCACAATGGGAAGTAACATAAAGTAGTAACATGCATATGTTACTAGTCTAAGTTACTACCTTCACAGTGGGTAGTAACATATGAGTAGTAACATTGAGCATTTCATTTATTAGCTTATAGACTCATCTTGTCTTGGTATGTGTTATGTTACTCATAATAGTAGTAACATAGTCGAAAATTCGCTCCTGAGCTCGAGCTCAGATGCTCCCGCTGACGAAAAAAATCAAAAAAAATACTAAAAAAATTCAAAAAATTCCAATTTTTTTTTTTGTGGTAGATATTTTATCGCGTGAGGTCCGCTCCAATTTTCAACCTATTTGAACATCTGAGGAGCTCCCGGCAAAAAAGACAAATCGGGTCTGAAAAATTCGTGAACAGTAAACTTTTTTACAGACCCCGATTTGTCTTTTTTGCCGAGAGCTCCTCAGATGTTCAAATAGGCTGCAATTTGGAGCGGACCTCACGTGATAAAATATCTACCACACAAAAAAAATTGAAATTTTTTGAATTTTTCTAGTATTTTTTTTGATTTTTTTCGTGAGAGAGGGAGCATCTGAGCTCGGGAGCCGAAACGGCCCTCTCTAACATAGTATGTTACTCAATTTCTCTCTTTTCTCATTAATTAGCTGTCACATCATATTTTTTGCTTAAGTGTCATCTATGTTACTATCTATGTTACTCCCACTATGGGTAGTCTAAATGATCGCATGTACTGACGAATGTCAATGCAATTTTTCTCGTCTCCTTTATTTTGAAACGGTGCGTGCCTGAAGACTAGTTTTGTACAGATCTAGCTAGCTAGGTGCCCAGACCCCGGTTCTTATTTGAAAGGGTTTAACATGCACTGTTCTTATTTAGCATTGCAAGGTCCTAGTGATGCATCCATGGACGCGCCTGCTACTGGTGCGTCATGTGTATCCAATGGGAAGAGTTAAGTATATTGATTGTCATCTAATGTGAAAAAAAGATAAAGTTTACATGTTTGTCCATCTGAGCATTGTTGTAGCAATTTTTCTGTGTCCCCCTTTTCTTTCATGAAAACTTGATTAACTTGCTATTAAACACTATTGTTAGAAACTTAATCAGCATGTTCCGGGGAAATATCTTTTATTTGGGTCAAAGTCAAAAGCCAATTAGCATAAGGTTAATTCTTTGGCAGCTATTTAAATCGGTGGTCATGCAAATTTGACTTTTTTCGTAGAAAGAACACTTTTCAGTGTTAGATTGCCTTGGATAAATACCAGTTTTAGGTTTGGTGAGTTTAATAACTACTTTTGTTATCTTTTGGTACTTAGCAGCAATCGGTAATATTTATAGATGACATAAGCTCACTTTATAATGGCACTATAATTGGACCTAACTCCGCTATTTATTTCAGACTTGTGGTTATTGTAAATTTGATCTTTTGCTTCAACAAGTTATAAACAAAATCATGGCTTAATATCTTTTTGCAACATTTAGAGCCATAGAGAGCTTTTAAATGATAATCAAATCACATTATTTTTGTATGGCATGACATTATATAAGGATCATGTTGTAAGCCCCTATTCGCTTAAATGTCATGTTTACGCATTAGAGCTCTATAAAATGCCACGAGAAGGGGAGCCGAAAGCTGATTGTTTTATGTCGTTGCATATGGTACCTCTTGTCCATGGTCGGCCTCCTACTTCGGAGTAGATATTTGAATATTTAAAAGTAAATGAAAAAAGGAATGTATTATCACGACTCGAGAGGCGAACCATATGTGTTACTAAATGATCTAATTGTTTTAGCCTGTCGATCTTCTATTTCACATTTGCTTATGATAGCTTAGCATGTCAAGAAACTACTGTGCTTCGCTGACTTTTTTTTATTACCAAATTTGTACCATCTAGCCAATGCAATGTAGCCTCATAATGTCAACCAGTTGTACTTTTGTACTTATCAGAAATGTGTACTACACTACTGGAATTTTCCTATATGTTGGTGCCAGGCTCTTCGCCGAGAAGACGCCGAGAGCGCCCCTTAGCAAAAAGGACATCCCGGCCAACACGGGATATTGCCGAAAGTAGGCCTCGGCAAAATGACAACACTCGGCAAAGTGTTGCCACGTGGCACACCCGACGGCGGATGATGACACGGTCACGGTTTGGCTTCTTTGCCGAGTGCCGCACTCGGAAATAATTTGGCATAGATTTTGTCCCACCTCCCCTACCGACAAACAGAAAGACATGTTTAAATTGTCCGATAGTCCAATTGCATTCCATGGAACGGTGTCATCACATGGAAACGTTTAAATCCTCGGAAAATCATATGATGCCGAATTTTCTCGAGAGCTGACACGGTGTCATCGCATGGCCTCTGTAGGGAGTGAGAAAAATTTGGGCGCGTTTCGAATAAGTCTCCCCTAAGGCCGCTTGTAAACCGCATCATCTCCGATCTAGTCTCTGCATAAACGTGTCCGTTTTGTGCAGGAAGTGCGGGTCATGTTGGTCTGTTGGCCTCGAAACTTCTCGTGCTCTAAAAGAAGGCCATCACATGGCACGTGCCAGGCCCCCGCATTTTTTGGACCCGCGTGCAATAGTTGAGAGATTTATTGCTCTGCTAGGGTTTCAGCATCGGAAATTGCAGATCTGCAAGGCGGCGCATGAAATCATGCCCGGAAGAGGCATGGAAAATCCTTTGTGATGTCCTTCTTACATGCGTAGGCCTTGTGCAGATGAGGGAGGGGCATGCACTGCCACCGGGTGGCGAAAGTACCTCGATGGCATGCCCGATGCAACCGTTTAAATCCTTGGAAAATCATACGATACCGGATCTTCTCGAGAACTGGCACGGTGTCATCACATGGCCTCTGTAGGCTGTGGTAAAAGTTTGGGCGCGTTTCGAATAAGTCTCCCCTAAGGGCACTTGTAAACTGCACCATCTCCGAGCTAGTCTGTGCATATCCATAGGGACCGTGTCCGATCTGTGCAGGAAGAGCGGGTCCTGTTGCTCTGTTGGCCTCGAAACTTCTTGTGCTCTCAAAGGAGGCCATCGCATGACACGTGCCACGCCCCCGCATTGTTCGGACCCGCGTGCAATATTTGATACATTTATTGCTCTGCTAGGGTTTCAGCATCGGAAATTGCAGATCTGTAAGGCGGCGCATGAAATCATGACCGTAAGCGGCGTGGAAAATCCTTTGTGATGTCCTTGTGATATGCTTGGAGGGTGTCATGGACTTTTTCAGAGAGTAGCTCTCAGTATATGTGGCCTTTTCCGAGCGTTTCTCTAGGTACAAGGTACACCCTAGATCTAGTGTTTGACCTTTACCGAGAGCTACCCTCGGCACAAGGTAAACCCGAGATCTAGTGTTTGACCTTTATCGAGTGCCGCACCGACCGGCTCTCGGGAAAGGTCCGCGGGACACTTAAGTTTCTTCCCCGTCGGGCTTTTCTCATTTTGCACTCCATCCTCCCGCCGCCCCCTATCCGCCGGCGCCCCCCTCCACCGACCGGCCTCCCCGCCAGCGCCCTCCCCCCCCCCCACCACCACCGGCCGGCGCCCCCCTCCCCGTCGGTGCCCCGCCTCCACCGATCGACGCCCCCCTTCCCGCCGGCGCCTTGCCCCACCGGCGGCCCCACTCCCTCTGGACGGCGACGTCCAACACCCCATCGGTGGCGTCACCCCACCTGCCGACGCACCCTATCCTCATTTGGTGAGCTTAGATGAATGCTAGATGTTAGATGAATGCTAGATGTTAGATGAATGCTAGATGTTGGATGAATGCTATATGAATGTA
Source organism: Elymus sibiricus (assembly GCA_039707655.1). Classification (NCBI taxonomy): domain Eukaryota; kingdom Viridiplantae; phylum Streptophyta; class Magnoliopsida; order Poales; family Poaceae; genus Elymus; species Elymus sibiricus. The sequence goes on from CM077671.1 coordinate 395,171,115, forward strand.
CGCTAGATGTTTGCTTGGATGAATGCTATATGGATGAGTGCTATGGATGAATGTATAATTTTTTGTAGTTGTTTTTATATTGTATTTTTTCGTAGTAGTTTGTAACTAGTCATTTTTGTAGTAGTTTTTATATATTGATTTTGGTAGTAGTTCGTATGTATTCGTCTTTATCTTGACAGATAAGAGATTTTTCAGAGGAATGCTACCGATTGCTATCGTTGAGGTTCGCGCTTCCTCTGTTCCTCCTCTGTGATCTTTGTAAAGCAGGAGGAGCAGAGGAAGAGCGACCATCATCGAGAGTCGATAAAATTTGTTCTTGGACAAAGAAAATCAAATTTTACCGATGGCAGTGGATTTGGGCGACTTCGTCCTGTGATATACATTTGTCATGCACGATGGACTCGCCCAACTTGAACACCACCGAAAGTCAAAATATCTGTGAGAGCGTGTCCACCGTATATACCACCACCAGAGAGAGTGGCCACCATATATACGTGACAGAGTGTCGATGAGAGTTGTTCTTGGAGGAAGAAAATCGACGTTTGCCGATGGTGGTCAATCTGTGCAAGTTCGTCCTGTGATATACATTTGTCATGCACGATGGACTCGTCCAACTTGACCATCACCGAAAGTCGAAATATCTGTAAGAGAGTGTCCACCATATATGCCATCACCAGAGAGAGTGTCCACCATATATACATCAGAGAGTGTCGATTAGAGTTGTTCTTGAAGGAAGAAAATTGACTTTTGCTTATAAGTAATCTTTGATGTTTGATTCTTATGTTATTTTTCATTGTGTGATGCAAGGTGTTAACATCGATCGATTTCGTGGCTATGGCTTCCACCGACGATGCAGCTTCCATTAGGGTCGACTCCGTGGTCAAGGAGAAGCGTGCTGATGACCGCTTGGCGGCGCTCATTGAGGAGAACCCGCACCTGATACAAATAAAGTTTTTTGAGGATCTGGCCAAGAAGAATCCGCCAGCTAAGGAGAGTAAGGCCCCAACGCGTAAGCAGAGCAAGGCCCCACCGCGTAAGCAGATCAAGCAAGCCCCCCTCCCCCCCCCCCCCCAATTGAGTCCACCGACCATCATTCCCAATGACGCTTGGTCCTCCACTGTGGGGGATGCCCCCACGTGCTCTGACTCCACGATCACTGGTTTCACCGACTACATCTCGGACTCGTCCACGTAAATAGTTTGACGTTGATTTAGTGATATAGTTATGTAGCTGCTGATATGGACCTGGATTGCCACTTTCGATGCTTTTGATTGTATGATTGATGAATACTTACGTGGATTATGTATGATGTGCTATTTTAACCTTTCATTCCTTCTCTGTCTCTTTTTTTGTTTCATTGTGGATGAAGTGGTATGCGGTGTACAAAGGTAGGTGTATAGGAGTCTACGATTCATGGTTTGAATGTTGTGAACAAGTGCTTCATTACGAAGGCAGTTCCCACGACTTGTTCAATAGCAGAGAGAAGACAAAGTATCATTACAATCAGTATGTGCTTAATATAAGTAGAAGAGAAAAACTGAATTAGGCAATGGTGCAGGCCAGAAAGGGCTTATCGGGTTGGGTGGATTGAAGAACTTGATAATTCTGTTTCAATTCGTCATAATGGTGGTGTTACATTTATCATGGGGTCGCATGTAGACATGCATTGACCTCTTTGTTGTTAAGTGAGTAGGCACTTATGCTAAAAAACTATTTTGTTACTTCATATGAAACATGTGTGGACCATATATAATGCCTTTGTGAGATTGTTGTTTAGCTTATGTCGAGCTATCAAGGAAAAATTAAGAGAGCTAGTATTGGCTCAAGATCGGCTCGTTTATTTGTCGAGCTACACAAAATGTTCAAATAGCTTGTCAAGCTAAAAAACGACTCGATCTCAAGAGTCCCATGAGCCTCGAGCATTTCTTGCAGCCGTACCCACCACTAGTAGTTTCCTTCGTCCAAAAGAAAAGATAGGAAAAAGGAAGAGGCGCCAGATACACCCGCCCCGTTCCAACCCACTTCTCTCTCTCTCTCTCTCTCGCGCGCGCGTGCGCGGCGGAGGCCGGAGGGAGAAGGGTGGGCGCCGCCACCGCAGAAGAGTTGGTCTGGGGGAGGGGGCGAGGAGGGGAGCAGCTGCAACTGAAGGAATTCGTCCCCGAAGCCCGCATCCGTGTCGACAACCTTGCACACATAGAAGGTCGCCGCTGCTGGCCAAGGTCGACCAGGGTGAGAGCGCGCCCGCCGGCCTGCATCTCATCCTGGAGCGCTGAACTCATGATCAGCGGCGGAGATGGGAGATGGGTGTCCCTACCAGTGGCTCTCCAAGAGAGAGGAGGGAGAACATGATGGCGGCGGGGTGTTCGATCTGTGATCCATTTCGATGCGGGACGCGGAGGCGCGATCTGACCAAGCCTCCTGACGCTTGGTATATTTCCAAATTTGCCAAACTCATGAAGGCAAGCTTGGTATATTTTCATGTTTTCTTAGCAACGTAAGTGCTATTTAACGGTAAGCGCCTCCTTTCTAAAAAAGAAAAAAAAGCAACGTAAGTGCCACGTAATCGTGCGTGTGTATATGTCCATGTACGTGTTGGCTTCTTACTAGTTGAGAGTTCATGAAGTACGGGTAATTGTGATCATGGAGGTAGCCGGTGATTCGGAGAGTAGTACTTGTCTGGTTAGGATTTGTATATTGGTTGGGATGGCTATTCCACGCGGGCTCGTTCCAACGCCCGATTTCGGACAGCAGCCTAAACAAAGTAAAGTTTCCTTAAACAAATCATGGGGCCAGAGATATTTATGGTAGGAGACAGTGGGCCCATCAACTGAATTCACGTCACGGGGGCAGACTTTTCACCTAGCTCGCTGGATGTTGCCGTAAGAATGGATTCGCTCGCTCGAGCGAGCGACCGCGAAAGAGTCTTTTCCTAGAAGTACACGGCAGTACTATATGAGTTTCCTAATAAAATGTGGTGGAAAAAAAGAAAGAAAGAAAATACGAGGCCAAAGTTTTTCGAGCGTGTTTTCCATCGATCGATCCTGAGAGCTGAATCCCACCTTGTCACGTATACTAGAAAACAACAGAAACGATCGAGAGATTGCTAAGCTAGCTCGATCAATACCACGCCGGCGTCGCAGTCCGGCCGCAGCCGCCTCAACGAGCATGACGGCCAGGCTCGCGCCACGCGCCTGCCCCTGGGCTGAGCTCCCACCGGAGCTGCTCGGCGACGTCTCTAGCCGCCTGTATGATGCCGGCGACTTCGTCCGGCTCCACGCCGTCTGCAGACCGTGGTATGACGCCCTGTTGTCCCATGCAACGCGGACCATCTTCCTGCCATGGATCGTTGCGCCGTACGACAAGAAAATCCTGCACTCCGTCGTCAACTTCACGCCATCGTCGAGCTACCGCCATCGCAGCCGCAACAACATCGTCCTTGCGGAGCCCCCGGGCGCATCATCTACGGCCGGAGAGAGAAACTGGGTGGCTAGGGCCGATGGCACGGCTGCATGGCTCTTCACCTGGAGCCCTGAGCCTGGACTCATACATCTTGTCACTGGAGCCATCACACCCTTGCCTGGCTTTCCGGATGACGATGAGACCAAGCTGTCAATGGACAAGCCACGCGGCATCGTCTACGATGATGGCACCATCTTTCTGTATGCCTTTACTGATGATTACACAGAGAACGGGATCGATCGGTATCTAACAGTGGCCATCTGGCGCCCCGGTGATGCGGAGTGGACGTTCATGGTACAGAGAGTACCTCTGTTGGGAAGCTATCATCTGGGATATCACCATAACAAGGTCATAGTGACCCATGGACGCGCGAAGTACTGGTGCGTCCTGATTCCGGGCTTTGAAGGTCACGATGACATGTTCGTCGAGGCATGGAATACAATTGATGAGACGAAATACATGTTGGATTACAGCTACATCCTGGAGCCCCGTGGTGAACTGATTTGCGTGTCCGTTCTAGTTGATCGCAAACTCTATCCATGCGCCGATGACAACCCCATGTCGCATGCTTTCTCGGTGACCGTGCACGCGTTGGAAGGGGTGGATGGCGGCGGAGAGATGGGATGGGTGGAGAGGGACAATCTGAGCTTCGGTGACCGTGTCTTGTTCCTCGGGTGCCCGGTGAGCTTCGCCGCGGATGCTGCGCAGCTGGACATGGGCGGCGGGTGCGTCTTCTTCACCTACGGGCGCAGCGTGTTCAAGTACAGCCTCCTTGATGGCGACGCCCAGCTCCTGATGCGGCAGCGTCCCGGATGGAGCATCGACAGGACGTGTGTGTGGCTTCAGCCCCAACGACCAACCGTTGCTCCGATCCAGCAAATCAGAGAAAGGCTAGCTAGACGCACAATTCAAGAGCAAGAAAATTAACATTTAGGGCTTCTTTAACTGGATGATTTTCATATGTCTACGTGGGTTGTTTTGTTTGTTGAATTTGAATTTTATACAAAATTGGTCGATATTCCTTTGAAGAATGTTTCAAGCTAAGGAAATTTGTATTGTATCCACCTAAACCTGTTGAAAGAATGTTTCAAGGAAATTTGAAGAGGCACAATTCAAGCCGAGGAACCACCGGTGGCTACGTCGGTGAGCGCTTCTGCGAGGCGGTTCTGGCCATCGTCATCCTATGTTTGTAGTGGTCGGCATGGAAGTCCTTCTAGGAGCCAGGAGTTAGGAGAGGGTATCGATGTGGAATTTTGCTAGGTTGTACTTCCGTGTCACCTAAGGTCCTGTGTTCAGACCCCTTCTTGTTCACATATCTCCTCCAAGACCCTGACAAGCAGGACCCGCATGTCTCTGTGAGATAAAGCGATATTCATTCCTCTCGTACGCTGACAAGTGGGTCCCACATGCGTCATATAGGCAGAGTTAACGGGCTAATGCGGATATGATCTCATGGCGATCTAAATAAAGGTCTAAACGCTCAGGAGTGCGACAGGCCAAAATGATTTTTTGATGGAAATAGACATGCCAACAAAAAATGTGAGTAATATTTTTGGCCAACTTGTAAAAAGACAACAAAAATATTGCTACTGCATGCGAATGATCAAATTTGCAGCGGAATGTTGCAATTTTGAACCCATTGTAAAAAAATTCAAAAGGATAATAAGCATGGTTCTGAACTTGCAATTATAATTTTTTTAATTAGAGCAGTTTTAACATGCTCCCTCTTACCCCCTCCTTTCACGTGAGAAGTAAGAGTATATAATAGATCTAAGCCGTTGATCTCATTAATTAGTGGTCTGATTAATTAGTGATCTCAAAATATATTTGCTTATTTGTTAATTTCTATAAACAAGATTCTTGACTGAGTTGCCATGTGTGTGAAACTATGGCAGGACATTCATAAAACTACTTCGAGTCTGAGGATGGACAAAAATTACCAATTTAAAAGCTAAAGAAATATATTTTGTTGTCTATATTCAATGGAATAGATGATTGAATTTAGATTGGAAAATAACAGTCTCAACCGACGGTAGAAAAAATTTGTACCATGAGCTTCTATTTGAACGAAGTTCTCTCTACATTAATCAATTAATCTTCTAATCAACTTAATTCCACCGTATAGTGACACTGGAAATTTGGAACTTCTCCTCGAGAATTTGCGAGCAAACTTACGGACTTTGGTGTGCCATGGAACGGGCAGTTGCACGGCAACTCCGGAACTCCGGCTTATATATAACTCGTGGCTTAGCCAGTGAACTTATGGATTTTGATGAACCTCAAACTCATTAGCGCATTTGGGTGTGTCTCACTTGGCCTTCTAATAACCTTGCTATTGATGACGAAGATTTTATTGCCTGGCACTACGAGAAAAAATGGGATGTTCTCGATTAAAAGTGCGTACTGGCGCTGAATTTAAAGAACACTATGTGTGAGATAGGGAGCTCTAGTGACGCTGTGAATGGAGAAAGGAGACTATGAAATGTTATTTGGAAGGCCCAGGTCCCTCAGAAAATCAAAAAAAAATTCTTGGCGTGCTGCTACGAACAATTTGGTGGTTCAAGTAAACCGAGTTAAACACCACCAAACTACAATTGGGTTGTGCTCGATTTGTGGCGTCGAAGATGAATGTGTGTTTCATGCTCTGGTGAGATGTCCCAAGTCTCGAGCGCTCCGTATGGCGGTAAGGGGGGTCTGGAACTTACCAGATAATGAGATATTCAAATTTTCTAGACCAGATTGGCTACTTATTTTATTGGATCAGTTATCATCTCTGGTGCGCGAGAAAATTATATTCACGTTTTGGAGGGCATGGCACCTGAGGAATGATTTGATATTTGGTATGGGAAAGGAAACTATCTCAGCCTCTGTTTTATTCAAAACTACTGGGGGTCCTTTTCGTCATGTCATACAAATATGAATATGTAGGTTAGCAACAAAGGTAATTAGAGGGTCGATGGGTTAATGTATATCAATGATGTGAAAGAAAAAGTTGTGAATTTACAGCCACTCGATCCGGAGTTTTGTGGAGGCCATTAGCGCTGCGAGTGTGGGTGTGGTTACCAGCAACCATATTGAAGAAGTGATCGTTTTTTCGTGGGATTATACTGGGGTTTGTAATAGCGTGGATGAAGTGGAACTTAGAGCAGCCCTTGCAGGGCTTTACATAGCTATTACTCTCCACAAACCCATCATTTTAGAAACTGATTGTTCTTTGTGGCCTCCTTTCTTGGAAATGATTTCGTGGACAGGTCTTCTCTAGTGGATCTTATGTTGGAAGCATTGAGCATTTCTAGGTTGATGACAAGTTTCAAGATATCCAAGATTAACAGAAGGGACAATAGGGAGGCGCACAAGATTGCAAAGTTCATTTTTGTTAATAGTTTTGATGGTGTGCTTCTTAATAGTGTTCCGCCCTACGTGGCTCTTGTAACAGACGATTGTATGAATGTTTTCAATTAATTAATATATGGGAGGGGTTTTTCAAAAAAAATAACCTTGCTATTGACTTCGCAAAAAAACTTCCTATTGGCGAGTCCATGTGGGCAGTACTGCATCTTTTATATACTTACTCTTTTGATATATAATATTTTGAGATTGAGAGGTATGACAGTGCCGATTTGGCAAAGTGAAGCAAATCACGGTGTAAGCATGGTTGAATGCATTTTCTTGGGTTTTATTGAATTTTTCCCATGGAACGTATTTTTTTACGAAAATGATATAGAGTGAACGTTCTCTGAGAACAGCTTTCTGAGTGAACGCTCTCTAATGCATCCGAGTCCGCACATGAATCTCAACACGGTGACAATGTGGCGATTCCCGTCGGCACACAGTTTTCTCCCATCCACCCTTCCAAGCGAACATATCATTCCTCTCTGTGGTAGCATGACAATTACTGAAAGCATGTGTGGCAACTTTTTTGCTCAGTAAAGCCTCTCAGAGTGGATGATTGTTTGCTCCGGGCACTAGAGAGGACACATTCCGTCACTATTAGCGTCTTCTTATAGAAAAAATGTTGACCATGTATTTAGAAAATGTTAATCTTTTTATTAGAAACTACTAATCAAGCAATAAAAAAATGTTGACCATGTATTAAAAAATGTTACAAATGTGTAGGAAAAATGTTGACCATGTAATAAAAAATGTGTAGAAACATAAAAAACAAAGAAACAAGAAAATGAAAAATAAAAAACGAAGAAACAAATGCAAAAGAGAATGAAAAACTGATAAAAACCATGAAAGAAACAAAAGGAAAACAAAAAATGAAGAATGTATAGCAAAACCAAACAAAAGACAAAAGAAAGGGTAAAACAGAAAAAACCAAGGAAAGAAACGAAGAAAGCCCATTTTTTTTTTAAACCGGTAAAACTTGTATTTGAAACACAGCAAAAAACGGAGAAAAAATGGTGAAAAGAAAAAGGAAAAATGGAAAACCGGACGTGTCACCTCAAGTAGGATTGGCCATATAATTCAATATCAACTTAAAATGGTCTATATTTATATGTTTACCCCTCTCCGGCCTTTTTATCTCTTTGATTGGCCCCCTTTCTATAATATTCTTGGCTCCGTCCCTGTCTCTTCTTGCATGCCATGAACCTTGTTCTCATTGCTTCTGTACATGGTAATGCCTACCCATCTTGCATGGATGCCACCCAATTGTGGTTCCTACCCAATCAACCCACTGAAGATAATTGTGTGCAGCAACGTGTTGATGCTACTCAAGCTCAAGTTTAAATTGTCAGACACCAAGCAATGTTGCCCGCTACTTGGTAGGTGGGCTGACCTCAACGCAGTCGTCTGTGTCTGCAATGCCATCAAGGCCAACCTCATTGACCTCATCACCATCAACATTCCCATAGACCTTACCCTTCTACTAAACCATGGTCACAAGACATACCCCTCCGGTTACACCTGCTCGTTATGAGCTTATAATTTATTTAGTTTTATAGTTGTGTGTATGTCATTGGTGTATCATGTTGTGTAATCTAAATTCTTGAGATGGAGCTTGTGTAATTGAAGATACTCCCTACACCAGATAGGACCTTTGCAAACAGTTTAGAGATGACATCAAGGTTGTCAGAATCGCGAGTCAAGTCTTAAAATCTTACGACCTTAGGATCCAAACTAGCCCCTCCGATTCTACGATTTTGCTCATAGAATCTAAGTTTCTACGATCGTGGTAGTTATGATTCTATGATTCACGATCCTACCAACGGAGCTCCGATCCGATTCAGAATCTCGATTCTGACAACTTTGGACGACATTGTAGCCGGTTATTTGAAACATTCAACTATATACGATGTATTTATGTGAAAATTTGATATGGGGCATAGGAGCATTTGGTCACGATATCTATACCAAAGAAATATCTCAGGATGCTTGCAATTGGTGGTAGTTTCTCAAACTGTTTTGGACTAGTTTATGGATGGATCTATAATCAATGGGTCTTACCATAAACCTTCTACGAGTTCCAGATTGATCCGGTGAGCGGAGATACTTGTACGTGGTGTTGGGGAACGTTGCATGGGAAACAAAAAAATTCCTACGCACACGCAAGATCTATCCATGGTGATGAGCATCTACGAGAGGGAGAGTGGATCTACATACCCTTGTAGATCGCTAAGAGGGAAGCGTTAAGAAACGAGGTTGATGTAGTCGAACGTCTTCGCGATCCAAATCGCAAGCCGTCCCGCGATCCCATCATGATCCGTCTCGCGATCCAATCACGATCCGTCCCGCGATCCAATCACGGTCGTTCCAATCTAGTGCCGAACGGATGGCACCTCCGCGTTCAGCACACGTACAGCTCGATGACGATCTCCGCCTTCTTGATCCAGCAAGAGGAAGCGGAGAGGTAGATGAGTTCTCAGGCAGCGCGACGGCGCGGCGGCGGTGGTGGTGGAACTATTCCGGCAGGGCTTCGCCTAAGCACCACCGAAACAAGAGGATTTGATCTATCGGGGAGAGAGGGCTGCACCGTGGCTAGGGTTTCTTGTGCTGCTGCCCTCTCTCCCCTCTAGTATATATAGGAGGGAGGGGAGGGGCTGGCCGACCTAGGGATCCTCCTAGGAGTCGGCCGAAGGAGGTGGAGGTGGAGGAGTCCACCTCCAATCCTACTCCTAGTAGGATTCCTTCCCTTCCCCACTTGGACTTTCCTTTCCCCAAAATTCCAGCCGCATAGGCCCACTTGGGCTGGCTGCCCAGCCCACCAGGGGCTGGTGCACCATCCTAAGGCCCATGTGGCCCTCTTGGGGTATGGTGGGTCCACTTGGTGGACCCCCGGAACCCATTCGTCACTCCCGGTACACTGCCGAAATGCCCGAAAACTTTCCGGAGTTCAAACACCACTTTCCTATATATCAATCTTTACCTCCGGACCATTCCGGAGCTCCTCGTGACATCCGAGATCTCATCCGGGACTCCGAACAACCTTCGGTCACCAACATACATAACTCAACTATACCGAAACGTCACCGAACCTTAAGTGTGCAGACCCTGCGGGTTCGAGATCTATGTAGACATGACCGAGACACCTCTACGGTCAATAACCAATAGCGAGACTTGGAAGCCCATATTGGTTCCTACATATTCTACGAAGATCTTCATCTGTTGAACCTCTATGTCAAGGATTCAGTTAATCCCGTATGATGTTCCCTTTGTTCTTCGGTATGTTACTTGCCCGAGATTCGATCGTCGGTATCTCTATACCTAGTTCAATCTTGTTGCCGGCAAGTCTCTTTACTCGTTCCGTAATACAAGATCACGTGGCTAAATCTTTAGTCACTTTGCTTGCAAGGCTTATTGTGATGTTGTATTACTGAGTGGGCCCTGAGATACCTCTCCGTCACACGGAGTAACAAATCCCAGTCTTGATCTATGCCCACTCAACAGACACCCTCGAATATACCTGTAGAGCATCTTTATAGTCACCCAGTTACGTTGCGACGTTTGATACACACAAGGTATTCCTCCGGTGTTAGTGAGTTGCATGATCTCATGGTCATAGGAACAGATACTTGACATGTAGAAAACAATAGCAATAAACTGACACGATCATATGCTACGTTCATAGTTTGGGTATTGTCCATCACATCATTCTCCTAATGATGTGATCCCGTTATCAAATGACATCTCATGTCTATGGCTAGGAAACCTTAACCATCTTTGATCAACGAGCTAGTCTAGTAGAGGCTTACTAGGGACACTTTGTTGTCTATGTATACACACATGTATCTGAGTTTTCCAATCAATACAATTATAGCATGGATAATAAACGATTATCATGAACAAGGAAATATAATAATAACCAATTTATTATTGCCTCTAGGGCATATTTCCAACAGTCTTCCACTTGCACTAGAGTCAATAATCTAGTTCACATCACCATGTGATTTACATTGTTATGAATCTCACACCCAATGAGTTCTGCGGTTCGATCATGTTTTGCATGTGAAAGAGGTTTTAGTCAACGGTCTGCAACATTCAGATCCGTATGTTCTTTGCAAATCTATATGTCATACTGCAGATGCTACCATGCTCCACTTGGAGCTATTCCAAATGACTGCTCCACTATACGTATCCGGATCGCTACTAAGAGTCATCCGGATTGGTGTTAAAGCTTGCATCAACATAACCCTTTACGACGAACTCTTTAGCACCTCCATAATCGAGAAATATTTCCTTAGTCCTCTAGTTACTAAGGATAATTTTGACCGTTGTTCAGTGATCCACTCCTGGACCACTCTTGTACCCCTTGACAGACTCATGGCAAGGCACACACCAGGTGTGGTACACAGCATGGCATACTATACAGAGCCTATGGATAAGGCATAGGGGACGACCTTCGTCCTTTCTCTTTCTTCTGCCGTGGTCGAGCTTTGAATCTCACTCAACTCCACACCTTACAAATCAGGCAAGAACTCTTTCTTTGACTGGTCCATTTTGAACTCTTTCAAAATCTTGTCAAGGTATGTACTCATTGAAAGTCTTATCAGATGTCTTGATCTATCTCTATAGATCCTGATGCCCAATATTTAAGTAGCTTCATTCCAGGTTTTCCTTTGAAAAACTCCTTTCAAACAACCCTTTATGCTTTCCAGAAATTCTACATCATTTCCGATCAACAATATGTCATCCACATATACTTATCAGAAATTCTATAGTGCTCCCACTCACTTTATTGTAAATACAAGTTTCTCATAAACTTTGTATAGACCCAAAAACTTTGATCACCTCATCAAAGCGTATATTCCAACTCCGAGATGCTTGCTCCTGTCCATAGAAGGATCGCTGGAGCTTGCATACATTTTAGCATCCTTAGGACTGACAAAACCTTCCGGTTGTATCACATACAACCTTTCCTCACGGATGCCGTTAAGGAAACGATGTTTTGACATCCATCTGCCAGATTTCATAATCGAAAAATGCAGCAAATGCTAACATAATTCCAACAGACTTTAGCATCGCTACGGGTGAGAAAGTCTCATCGTAGTCAACTCCTTGAATTTGTCAGAAACTTCTTTGCGACAAGTCGAGCTTTATAAATGGTGACATTTACCATCAACGTTTGTCTTCTTCTTAAAGGTCCATTTGTACTCAACGGCTTGCCTTTCAACGGGCAAGTCTACCAAAGTCCATACTTGGTTTTCATACATGGATCATTTCTCGGATTTCATGGCTCCTGGCCATTTGTTGGAATCCGGGCCCACCATCGCTTCTTCATAGCTCGTAGGTTCACTGTTGTCTAACAACATGACCTCCAAGACAGGATTGTCTTACCACTCAGGGGCGATACGATTTCTTGTCGGCCTACGAGGTTCGGTAGTAACTTGATCCGAAGTGTCATGATCATCATCATTAACTTCCTCTTCATTCGGTGTAGGCGACACAGAAACATCTTTCTGCGTCGTGCTACCATCCAACTGAAGTGACGGTTCATTAACCTCATCAAGTTCTACCTTCCTCCCACTCAATTCTTTCGAGAAAAACTCTTTCTCGAGAAAGGACCCGTTTTTAGCAACAAACACTTTGCCCTTGGATCTGAGATAGAAGGTATACCCAACTGTTTCCTTAGGGTATTCTATGAAGATGCACCTTTCCGCTTTGGGATCAAGCTTATCAGACATAAGCGTGTATTCCCAAACTCTGAGAAATGACAGCTTAGGTTTCTGCCAAACCAAAATTCATACGGTGTCATCTCAACGGACTTAGATGGTGCCCTATTTAAAGTGAATGTAGTTGTCTGTAATGCATAACCCCAAAACGATAGTGGCAAATCGATAGGAGACATCATAGCACGTACCATATCCAATAGAGCACGACTACGACATTCGGACACACCATCACACTATGGTGTTCCAGGCGGCGTGAGTTGTGAAACAACTTCCACATTGTCTTAAGTTGCATACCAAACTCGTAACTCAGATATTCACCTCCACGATCATATCGTAGACATTTTATCTTCTTGTCACGATGATCTCAAACTTCACTCTGAATTTGTTTGAACTTTTCAAACGTTTCAGACTTGTGTTTCATTAAATAAATATACCCATATCTACTCAAATCATCAGTGAAGGTAGGAAAATAACGATATGCACCGCACGCTACAACACTCATTGGACCGAATACATCAACATGTATCATCTCCAATAAGTTACTTGCCCGCTCCATCAAGTCGGAAAACGGGGTTTTAGTCATCTTGCCCAAGAGGCATGGTCCGCATGTCTCAACCGATTCGAAATCGAGTGAGTCCAAAGATCCATTAGCATGGAGTTTCTGCATGCGTTTTACACCAATATGACCTTTAGCGACAGTGCCACAAGTATGTGGTACTATCATTATTAACTTTGCATCTTTTGGCATCAATATTATGAACATGTGTAACACTACGATCGAGATTCAATGAACCATTCACATTGGGTGCATGACCATTGAAGGTATTATTCATGTAAACAGAATAACCATTATTCTCTAACTTAAATGAATAATCGTATTGCAATAGACACGATCTAATCATGTTTATGCTCAACGCAAACACAAAATAACATTTATTAGGTTTCATCACTAATCCCGAAGGTAGAGAGAGTGTGCGATGGTGATCACGTCAACCTTGGAAACACTTCCAACACACATCGTCACCTCGCCCTTAGCTAGTCTCCGTTTTATTCTGTAGCTTTTATTTCGAGTTACCAACATTTAGCAATTGAACCGGTATCTAATACCCAGGTGCTACTAGGAGTACTAGTGAGGTACACATCAATAATACGTATATCAAATATACTTCCGTTGACGTTGCCAGCCTTCTTATCTACCAAGTATCTAGGGTTGTTACGCTTCAGCGACCGTTCTCCTCATAATAGAAGCACTTAGTGTCGGGTTTGGGTTCAACCTTAGGTTTCTTCACTGGAGCAACAACTGACTTGCCATCCATGAAGTTTCCCTCCTTGCCCTTGCCCTTCTCGAAACTAGTGGTTTCACTAACCATCAACACTTGATGCTCCTTCTTGATTTCTACCTTCGCGGTGTCAAACATCGCGAATAGCTCAGGGATCATTATTTCCATCCCTGGCATTTTATAGTTCATCACGAAGCTTTAGTAGCTTAGTGACAGTGACTTGGAGAACTATATCAATCACTATCTTATCTGGAAGATCAACTCCCACTCGATTCAAGCGATTGTAGCACCCAGACAATCTGAGCACATGCTCACCGATTGAGCTATTCTCCTTCATCTTGCAGGCAAAGAATCTTGTTGGAGGTCTCATACCTCTCAACACGGGCACGAGCCTGAGATCCCAATTTCAGCTCTTAGAACATCTCATATGTTCTATGACGTTCAAAACGTTTTGGAGCCTCAATTCTAAGTCGTAATGCATGATGCACTGAACTATCAAGTAGTCATCAGAACGTGCCCATCAGATGTTCACAACATCTACAGACGACTCTTGAGGGGGTGGCGCACCGAGCGGTGCATTAAGGACATAAGCCTTCTGTGCCGCAATGAGGACAATCCTCAGATCACAGACCCAGTCCGCATTATTGCTACCATCATCTTTCAACTCTATTTCTCTAGGGACATATAAAAATTCAAGGGAGCTACAGCGCGAGCTAGTAATCTACAACATAATTTGCAAAGACATTTTGACTATGTTCATGATAATGAGTTTAGTTACTCATATTACTTAAAAACTCCCACTCAAATTGACATCCCTCCGGTCATCCGAGTGTTACATGATCCAAATTCACCAACCCAAGTCCAATTATCACGTGAGATGAGGTGGTTTCAATGGTGGACATCTTCATGTTGATCATATCAACTATATGACTCAGGTTCGACCTTTCGGTCTCTTGTGTTCCGAGGCCATGTATGTACATGCTAGGCTCGTCAAGTTTAACCCGAGTGTTCCGCACGTGCAACACTGGCTTGCACCCGTTGTATGTGAACGTAGAGTCTATCACACCCGATCATCACGTGGTGTCTCGAAACGACGAACTTTCGCAATGGTGCACACTCGGGGAGAACACAATTTTATCTTGAAATTTTAGTGAGGGATCACCTTATAATGCTACCGTCGTCCTAAGCAAAATAAGATGCATAAAAGGATTAACATCACATGCAAATCATAAGTGACATGATATGGCCATGAACTTGTGCTTTTGATCTCCATCTCCAAAGCACCGGCATGATCTCCATCGTCACCGGCATGACACCATGATCTCCATCATCTTGATATCCATCAACGTGTCGCCATGAGGTTGTCGCGCCAACTGTTGCTTCTATGACTATTGCTAACTCATAGCGATAAAGTAAAGCAAAAACGGCGAAAATAAATTAAAGACAACCCTATGGCTCCTGTCGGTTGCCGTACTCATCGACATGCAAGTCGTGATATTCTATACAAAACATGATCATCTCATACATCATCTCATACATCACATATATCTCATCATGTAATTGGCCATATCATATCACAACATACCCTGCAAAAACAAGTTAGACGTCCTCTAATTGTTGTTGCATGTTTTACGTGGCTGCTATGGGTATCTAGCAAGAACGATTCTTACCTATGCAAAACAACAACGGTGATACACAAATTGCTATTCAACCTTCTCAAGGACCGCCTTTGTCGAATCCGATCCAACTAAAGTAGGAAAGACAGACACCCACTAGCCATCCTTATGCAACGAAGTTACATGTCAGCTGATGGAACCGGTCTCTCGTAAGCGTACGAGTAAGGTTGGTCCGGGCCGCTTCATCCCACAATACCGCCGAATCAAGAAAAGACCAAGGGAGGAAGCAATCTGAATATCAACGCCCACAAACTCCTTTGTGTTCTACTCGTGATCTCATCTACACATAGACCTAGCTCATGATGGCACTGTTGGGGAACGTTGCATGGGAAACAAAAAATTTCATACGCACACGCAAGATCTATCCATGGTGATGAGCATCTACGAGAGGGAGAGTGGATCTACATACCCTTGTAGATCGCTAAGCGGGAAGCGTAAAGAAACGAGGTTGATGTAGTCGAATGTCTTCGCGATCCAAATCGCAAGCCGTCCCATGATCCCATCACGATCCGTCTCGCGATCCAATCATGATCCGTCCCGCGATCCAATCACGGTCCTTCCAATCTAGTGCCGAACGGACGGCACCTCCGCGTCCATCACACGAATAGCTCAATGACGATCTCCTCCTTCTTGATCCAGCAAGAGTAAGAAGAGAGGTAGATGAGTCCTCCGGCAGCGCGACGGCGCGGCGGCGTTGGTGGTGGAACTATTCCAGCAGGGCTTCGCCTAAGCACCGCCGAAACTAGAGGATTTGATCTATCGGGGAGAGAGGGCTGCACCGTGATAGGGTTTCTTGTGTTGCTGCCCTCTCTCCCCTCTAGTATATATAGGAGGGAGGGGAGGGGCTGGCCGACCTAGGGATCCTCCTAGGAGTCGGCCAAAGGAGGTGGAGGTGGAGGAGTCCACCTCCAATCCTACTCCTAGTAGGATTCCTTCCCTTCCCCACTTGGACTTTCCTTTCCCCAAAATTCCAGCCGCATAGGCCCACTTGGGCTGGCCGCCCAGCCCACCAGGGTCTGGTGCGCCATCCTAAGGCCCATGTGGCCCTCTTGGGGTATGGTGGGTCCACTTGGTGGACCCCCGGAACCCATTCGTCACTCCCGGTACACTGCCGGAAATGCCCAAAAACTTTCCGGAGTTCAAACACCACTTTCCTATATATCAATCTTTACCTCCGGACCGTTCCGGAGCTCCTCGTGACGTTCGGAATCTCATCCGGGACTCCGAACAACCTTCGGTCATCAACATACATAACTCAACTATACCGAAACGTCACTGAACCTTAAGTGTGCAGACCCTGCGGGTTTGAGAACTATGTAGACATGACCGAGACACCTCTACGGTCAATAACCAATAGCGGGACCTGGATGCTCATATTGGTTCCTACATATTCTACGAAGATCTTCATCGGTTGAACCTCTATGTCAAGGATTCAGTTAATCCCGTATGATGTTCCCTTTGTTCTTCGGTATGTTACTTGCCCGAGATTCGATCGTCGGTATCTCTATACCTAGTTCAATCTCGTTGCCGGCAAGTCTCTTTACTCGTTTCGTAATACAAGATCCCGTGGCTAACTCTTTAGTTACTTTGCTTGCAAGGCTTATTGTGATGTTGCATTACCGAGTGGGCCCTGAGATACCTCTCCATCACACGGAGTAATCACAGTCTTGATCCATGCCCACTCAACAGACACCCTCGGAGATACCTGTAGAGCATCTTTATAGTCACCCAGTTACGTTGTGACGTTTGATACACACAAGGTATTCCTCCGGTGTCAGTGAGTTGCATGATCTCATGGTCATAGGAACAGATACTTGACATGCAGAAAACAATAGTAATAAACTGACACGATCATATGCTACGTTCATAGTTTGGTTCTTGTCCATCACATCATTCTCCTAATGATGTGATCCCGTTATCAAATGACATCTCATGTCTATGGCTAGGAAACCTTAACCATCTTTGATCAACGAGCTAGTCTAGTAGAGGCTTACTAGGGACACTTTGTTGTCTATGTATCCACACATGTATCTGAGTTTCCAATCAATACAATTATAGCATGGATAATAAACGATTATCATGAACAAGGAAATATAATAATAACCAATTTATTATTGCCTCTAGGGCATATTTCCAACATGTGGCCATGCGAAGATTTAGATATTTTCTCCTCCAAATCAACATAAAGAGCTTTCTTCGCCACAAAAGTAACTTGAAATCTTGGTCTCAACCCAGAAATCATGGGCTCCTCTCGCATGATAAAATTTTGTTTGGGTTATGGTCCTGGATCAGATTTGGACTCACAATTGTCTTGCCACCCTCATAAATCCCCAACGTTCGGGATATGACCATGGAAAATCGAAATGT
Source organism: Elymus sibiricus (assembly GCA_039707655.1). NCBI lineage: Eukaryota > Viridiplantae > Streptophyta > Magnoliopsida > Poales > Poaceae > Elymus > Elymus sibiricus. The sequence goes on from CM077671.1 coordinate 395,189,010, forward strand.
TTTTGGTCGCAATTTTAGTGACGCGATGATGGCAAGTTTAGTTGACAAGCATGAAAAATCCGTGCTCAAAGTATTTTTTGCTAAAACATTGTCGTGCATGTCAACTAAACTTGCCATCCTCATGTCACTAAAATTGCCATAAAAACGTTCGCTTTTTCATGATCAAATCCCGAACGTTATGGATTTATCATTTTCATGCAGCCTAGCTAATTATATCTTTTTGCAAAAAGGGGATTACCCCAGCCTCTGCATCACACGATGCACACAGCCATAGCCAATTCTGGAGTCTCTTTTCATTGAATCGGCAAAACTTGAATCATGTCTTCATATGACAGGAAGTAGACTAGTGAAATAGCTACATGATTGGGCTGAGCTATGATGGATTGGCCCAGGGGAGAACACACACATACTATGGAAGAAGAACACGCAGAGACACTTTCTGGCACCGCACACACTTGTGCCCTTTTCTCATTGTTCGACTTACTCAACACAACTGATTACAATGCCTTAAATAGCCGGCCCAACCCAGCTGACCACGCACGCACTAAGCCACTAACGGGCATGCACACACTCACACGATCCCACTAACTACTTGACCCACTAATCTCTCCACTAACTGCACGGACACATACAGACTTGAGTCACTTCCAAGTTTCTGCGGATAGCCGGATAGACCTCACGCGGTGCATGCCACAACTACTGCGACCGCTTCTTTCTCTATTTCTATCTGCACACAACTCGGCCGCCCGGACTCCTCTCAGCCTTACACATGCAGCTAACTAACTCATCATACCTAGCTTTGCATTGTGCATGTTGAACGCAGCTCCACATGCACACACTGCCGCAGCCTCGACTAACACGAGAAAACTCTAAACTTAACACTAATAACGAGATTGGTTCCAACAATCACCTCCCCAATCTTGTTATTGCTTATTCCTCTCTTGAAGCCCATGGCCGTCGATGTCGTCGGTGCAACACGCAGACGGCCTCCATTGCTATCTTGTCGTGCCGATTGCCGTCGCCGCCACAGGCCTCCCACGAGAGGCGCACCTCCTACGCCTTCACCACGAGCGTGCCGCCATGACATGCTCGCTGACGCATGTTCACCACCGGTGCCGCAACTCGCCGGTGACTCACCTCCATGTTGCCGCCGATGATGCACCTCGTCGACGACTCGCACATGTTCATCACCGGTGGCGCAACTCGCCGGTGACTCCTCTCCGCGTTGCCGACGATGACGCACCTTGTCGACGGCTCCGACGCGGATGATGAACTACTCACAGCAATGGCCTCCGCGCCACCGCCCTGCTGCCACCGGTGTCGCAGCTTGCCGGGCAGCATACCTTTCTCCGTAGAACGTGACGCAGCTAGACGACGACGGAGACTCGGACCTCGAACGCACGAGGCTCTGATACCAAATGATGGATTGGCCCAGGGGAGAACACACACATACTATGGAAGAAGAACACGCAGAGACACTTTCTGGCACCGCACACACTTGTGCCCTTTTCTCATTGTTCGACTTACTCAACACAACTGATTACAATGCCTTAAATAGCCGGCCCAACCCAGCTGACCACGCACGCACTAAGCCACTAACGGGCATGCACACACTCACACGATCCCACTAACTACTTGACCCACTAATCTCTCCACTAACTGCACGGACACATACAGACTTGAGTCACTTCCAAGTTTCTGCGGATAGCCGGATAGACCTCACGCGGTGCATGCCACAACTACTGCGACCGCTTCTTTCTCTATTTCTATCTGCACACAACTCGGCCGCCCGGACTCCTCTCAGCCTTACACATGCAGCTAACTAACTCATCATACCTAGCTTTGCATTGTGCATGTTGAACGCAGCTCCACATGCACACACTGCCGCAGCCTCGACTAACACGAGAAAACTCTAAACTTAACACTAATAACGAGATTGGTTCCAACAATCACCTCCCCAATCTTGTTATTGCTTATTCCTCTCTTGAAGCCCATGGCCGTCGATGTCGTCGGTGCAACACGCAGACGGCCTCCATTGCTATCTTGTCGTGCCGATTGCCGTCGCCGCCGCAGGCCTCCCACGAGAGGCGCACCTCCTACGCCTTCACCACGAGCGTGCCGCCATGACATGCTCGCTGACGCATGTTCACCACCGGTGCCGCAACTCGCCGGTGACTCACCTCCATGTTGCCGCCGATGATGCACCTCGTCGACGACTCGCACATGTTCATCACCGGTGGCGCAACTCGCCGGTGACTCCTCTCCGCGTTGCCGACGATGACGCACCTTGTCGACGGCTCCGACGCGGATGATGAACTCCTCACGGCAATGGCCTCCGCGCCACCGCCCTGCTGCCACCGGTGTCGCAGCTTGCCGGGCAGCATACCTTTCTCCGTAGAACGTGACGCAGCTAGACGACGACGGAGACTCGGACCTCGAACGCACGAGGCTCTGATACCAAATGATGGATTGGCCCAGGGGAGAACACACACATACTATGGAAGAAGAACACGCAGAGACACTTTCTGGCACCGCACACACTTGTGCCCTTTTCTCATTGTTCGACTTACTCAACACAACTGATTACAATGCCTTAAATAGCCGGCCCAACCCAGCTGACCACGCACGCACTAAGCCACTAACGGGCATGCACACACTCACACGATCCCACTAACTACTTGACCCACTAATCTCTCCACTAACTGCACGGACACATACAGACTTGAGTCACTTCCAAGTTTCTGCGGATAGCCGGATAGACCTCACGCGGTGCATGCCACAACTACTGCGACCGCTTCTTTCTCTATTTCTATCTGCACACAACTCGGCCGCCCGGACTCCTCTCAGCCTTACACATGCAGCTAACTAACTCATCATACCTAGCTTTGCATTGTGCATGTTGAACGCAGCTCCACATGCACACACTGCCGCAGCCTCGACTAACACGAGAAAACTCTAAACTTAACACTAATAACGAGATTGGTTCCAACAAGCTACATGATGCAGTTCCGGCCACGAAAGGAAGCCTTTGACATTTAGTGGCCTAGGACCGGAAGTAGACTAGCTAGTGGCAGGAAGACGGAACAAGCGGGTTTTTGAAAAACAACAAACACCCATCCAGATGATGTAGAAAAAGTCAAGGATGAAGCTAAACACTGGTCTTGGCGAGTAATCAATGGTCCAGGCTTCTGGCGGCGATTGGCTGACATTGCCTTTTTCTTTTTCGTTTGGTGATGCTAGGAATTTCTGGAGATCGCTTTGACCATTGTTGCTGCTTTTAGTTCCTTCGTTTGGGTGATAACTAGTGGGTTTAATGCTCTCTGGCATGGTTCACTTTTTGTTCATATATAGCATATGGCTAGAAACATGGTCATTGATGCATTTGAAGGACCATCTCAAATTTCTACCAACGATGAGCATTAATAGAAAATAAAGAGCCAAAGCTTGATGAGTCAGAGTCGATGCTCGATACCAACAAGACAAATACATTTTTTTGTGGAACATTTTGATAGGGATGTGAAGGTTATGGGAGATGACAGGTGTAAGTGGTCGTAGGTATTGGATGAGATTCGGTGATTATGTGTTGCCCTTTGTACTAATAACAAGAAAAGAAAGAAAAGGAGAAAAATCGATTCAAAAACAAACAGCAAGCTCTTCCGGAAAAAAAGATTATGGGCCTTTGAAAAGAAATTGGCCGGCTTGGTTAATATGGGCTACAAGGTCCATTGAAAGGAACGAGACGAAATTATCCAGTAGCTCTACTGTTCTCCAAAAAAGGGAAAAAATGGTAGCTCTACGTGAATACGATACTACTCGATTGAATTGTAAATATCTTTCGATCCCTCGACTCGAAACTCTAGTCCATCGTGCTCCACTGGCATGTCCACAGAAGTTTTTGAAGAATCCAGTTGGTATTGTCTATGGTAATGTCTTTGAGGACTACCGGACAAGTCAACCGTAACGATGCCATCTTGTGTCCCGGTGATGTCGCATGGAGGATCCAACAAAAGAGTGTGGATGTGCCAGGTAGCAGACATTTGGTTGTATCATATCACAACCGCATGGTTAATCTATGCGCAGGCAATTGGTTCATGTATGAGTTGATCACAATCGATGGAAGAGAGTACGCCCGCGATGATAGCTACCTTGTGGAATCGTGTGGCGAGCTTATATGGGCATCCATCGTGCGTCAGCATGGCTGGCAGGTCTGTGGTGATCCGCCATTGGGAGTTCTCTTGGTTAAGATGGAACCGCGGGAAGGAACGAATGGGGACAGCAAGCGGCGATCGGTGGATAAAGATGTACAAAGCTTGCATGTCTGCTTCTTCTTCCTTGGTTCCCCGACCAGCTTCGCCGTGGATGCCACGGATATAGGCATGACTGGTGGGTGTGCCTACTTCGTGTTTGTCAACGACCTGTACAGGTATAACCTCTTGAATGGTGAGGCCAAGCTCCTAAAGGAGCTGGACCCCGAATGGGTCACCGACCTGGTTCATCTGTGGCTCTGGCCTCTGCCTACCATTGTTCTGATTCAAAAAATCAGGGAAAGGCTCGAAGCTTCTATCAAAGGGATAAAAGAATAATAATTTAGGGGTTGTTTGGTTTGAAACTAAGGTTGTCTAAGGTTGCCACACCTAATGTTAGGCAAATTTGACCAACTTACACTAGTAGGAAAGGGCCCATTTGTCCCGGTTCGTAAGGGCCTTTAGTCCCGGTTCTGGAACCGGGACTAAAGGGTCGGGACTAAAGCCCAAAACCTTTAGTCCCGGTTTGCTTACGAACCGGGACCAAAGGCCCTCCACGTGGCGCTGTCTGGGGCGGGGGAGGGAGGACCTTTAGTCCCGGTTGGTGTTACCAACCGGGACTTTTTTTTTTTGAATTTTTTTTGAATTTTTTTTATTTGTTTTTAAGTTTTATTCCGATTTTCAAATCTTTGGATTATTTAACAATTTAATCTCTAATCATCCGTCATTTGACAATTTAATCTCTAATCATCCGTCCTCACTACTCCAGCGTGGAGCACTCATTCCAAATCGTCTAACTTCCCGGCCGGTCACCCATCCTCTCACTGCTCCAGCTCCAACACGCTTAACTTCCTGGTTCTATCGACCCTAGTTTCCAAGTCTGCACTTGTTGTTTTCCTGACAATAGTAAGCTATCAATCCTATTAACCCTTAGGTCTTGATGTCACATGATTTAATTTTTTGAATTATAAACAATTATTAAAATAAACAAAATAAGTACTAATAATATTGAATTTCAATGAAAATAAAATAAGTAATAATATTATTTTATTCATTTTTTTTGCCATTTATTCATTTAATATGGCATAATTAATATCTTTAAATCTGTAAATCAAAATTCGACAAATAATATATCCATTATTATCAGAAAAATGTGAGGAATCCAAATATGACACACACACAAACACCCTCCCCCCCGTGGATCGCCTTTTCAGTTTAAAAATAAATAAAAGAAAATGATAAAAAATTCAAATTTAAAAATCCTTCGAGATGCCCATGTGTTATGTGCTCTAGTTGTTAGGAAAATTAACAAACATGAATTTTGAATTTTTTTGCAAAAGGCCGCCGTGCTTCGGTAAAATGGCCGTAACTTTTGCATACGACCTCCGATGAAAAAGTTTTTTATATGAAAAAGCATCTACTCGAAAAGTTACATCCGAATTCAACCGGCTATGCCCGTTATCGATTTTTTAGAATCCTCAAAAACCTAACAGAAAAAAAGTTACGATGCTTTTAAGATCTGGAGGCAAAAAAATAAAAAAAATAAAAACAGTTAGCAATGGCACACCAGTGCATAGTGCGCCACTACTATTTTCCCGCCTTCAAAATTCAAAAAAATTTAAAAATAGTAATGGCGCACCACACCTAGGTGCGCCACTGCTATGGTACATAGCAATGGCGCACCACAGCTAGGTGCGCCACTGCTATGTACCATAGCAATGGCGCACCACCCCATGGTGCGCCATTACTAATTTTGAAACGCCACAGCTTATATATTAACCCCTGCCTTCTTCCTCCTCCCCCCTCCTCCATGCCCTCTCTTTTCTCACTTCTTCCTCCCCTCCCCACACTAATAGCCTTTTTTCTAGTAGTGGTTGGTGTCCATCCAATCATAACGTCGACTACATCTGCTAGCACCGTCCCAGCCAGAGTCACAACTAAGGTTAACCAAGCCAGAGTCAACCCTTTCTAACTTCATTTGCTATTTTTCATGCATTTAATGATTTTTTTGAGCTAAATGGCCCTTAATTTGAAAAGCACTACAAATGAACTCTGAAAAGGTTGAAACTTGGCATGGTATCATAATTTCACCCACATAGCTTGTGCTAAAAAGTTGAGAGGGTTACGGCAAAAACTGGATGCACTTCGTGTACAAACTGGACCATCTCCTTCGAAGTATCAAGGTTTCGGACGAAAACCCATCTGTTACAAAGGCATTTCATTTTTTTTAACTTATTTCAACTCCAGACTTTTTGTGCATTCAATATGCACCATTCAAAGCCACATCCTCAAATTTCAACCTTTTCTAACTTCATTTGCTATTTTTCATGCATTTAATGATTTTTTTGAGCTAAATGACCCTGAAATTGAAAAGACCTACAAATGAACTCTGAAAAGGTTGAAACTTGGCATGGTATCATAATTTCACCCACATAGCATGTGCTACAAAGTTGAGAGGGTTACGGCAAAAACTGGATGCACTTCGTGTACAAACTGGACCATCTCCTTCGAAGTATCAAGGTCTCGGACGAAAACTCGTCTGTTACAAAGGCATTTCATTTTTAAATTATTCTAAAAATAACCAAATAAATCTTACTGTGACAACAATCTAACACGTGGCTAGGAGCAAAAAAAATTAAATTAAAAACTATTTGTAAACTTAAGTTATTCACAATCTAGGGTTTGAAGCAAATTTGAACAAATTCAAATTTAAACATTCAAATTTGCAAACTAATGGCACAAACAGGAACTAGACAAAATTTTGAATCTAATGCAAAAAAGAATCACTCAAAAACATCAAATTTCCTAAAAGATATAAGCAATTTAAAACAGAAACTAAAAACAGATCCCACTTGTAAAAACATAAAAAAAAACTTTCAGAACCCTTTTAGTCCCTTAGTCCCGGTTGGAGACACCAACCGGGACTAAAGGTTGAGGCTTTAGTCCCGGTTGGTGTCTCCAACCGGGACTAAAGGTTAGTATCGGACCCTTTAGTCCCGGTTGGTGTCTCTAACCGGGACTAAAGGTCCCATTTGAACCGGGACTAATGCCCGACCGGCGTCCTAGCCGCTCGAACCGAGACTAATGCTCACATTAGTCCCGGTTCGTAGTGCAACCGGGACTAATGTGTTGGGTGACCTGTGACGAATGCCCTGTTTTGTACTAGTGTTAAGTGTGTGTTTGGTTCAAGTCACACTAGGATTCCACATCACATACACTCAAAAAGTATGGCAAGATTCTTTCAGGCTTGCCAACTTGTGACTCTCATTTTGAAGAACTAATCTTAGGCAAGTTTGGCAACATTGTATGGCAAAGTGTGACATTGTTAGGCCTAGAACCAAACAGTCCCTTAGTAACTAGGATTCATTGTAGAATTTGAAAACCTTAATTCGGATGTGCCAATGCCTCAAAATTTGTGGTTTTAATTAATTTTCTATCGCTGTGAGTTCGAAGAAATCTGTGCCTTTAATTAATTTGGTGTCGCAATGAGTTGATTTAGTCTTTTTTGTATCATACCATTGTATTCTTTAAAAGTGTGCAACTCCAGTGAAATATTGTGAACTCAGCATAGCTCGGATGATCATTTTTTGTTCTGGTGGAACGTTTCCACTTGGGTTCAAGTCCTAGACCTGGCATGGGGGCTCATGCTTTTTTCTAAATTTATTCTAGGAATTTAATGGCTTTATTCTTTCATAAGGATGAGTGTATGTGTGTGTAAGCGTTCACGTCTGTATTGTGTTCCACAAAAGGGAAAAACTTGAGTGGATTCCTTTACACAATTATACAGATGGAAGAAACGTTTCTATGTAGTAGTTGAATCTCTCGTAAATAGTCCTCTGTTTATAGCATGGTGCAAAGCAATGAAACAAAAACTAGGTCGCAATTTAAGTGGAGATCCAGCAATATGGCGGATCACCGCATGACGAATCAGCCCGTGTGTTCTAAAACCTGCAAATTGAGTAGGCTCGTAATAATTCGGGAGCACATATGTGACATGTGCCAAAAATACTTATGGTTTCAGTCAAATTGTCCCCTTGTCCATTGGATCTGCGTACAAAGGCTCAAAACCGAGATCACTGGGTTGATCGAATGATTTTTTTTCCTTTGTTTTATGCATGGTGCAGCAGCCTATACTACTACTAGTAGTATATAAGGTGTATTGGTTTTCGTGCAAGTCAAACATTGAAATGTTTGATCAAGATTATAGAATAAAATAACAACATCTGCAACACCTAATAGATAAAATGTGAAACTACTTTTCATGATGGATCAAATGAAATATATTTCGTGGTGTGGATATTGATATTTTTTTTTTAAAACTCAGTCAAACACGCATTCATTTGACTTTTGAAAAAACAAATACACCTTATATAAAGGAACGGATGGAGTAGTATATATTAGCCAATCAACTTGCTAAAATTTGTCCTTTATGCATGCAGACACACTATGCATCTAAATCACTGTATAACCATCGTGATGTACATAAATTTTCTTAACAAATATATTTGCTTCCACACGCATATACTGTACTTAGACAAAAATAATGGGAGGAAAAAAGAGGGATTGAAAATATTGATTATATTTTTTTAATTTAGCATCCATTATGCTAATTTTTTAATTAAAATCACACAATAAATTACATTGGTCATATCTGATTTTTATAATATTCTTACATCACGGGCTTTAAGGTGTGGAATTAAGATCAACACAACAATCTGGTTAAACAAAATTCGTGACCTGGTTAAACAAATGTCTTTGTAGTAAAAAAACTCAAATTTAAACTTAAACAAATAAAAAATAAAAATGAAACAAAAAAAAGAAAAATAATTTTCTAATATGTAGAATGAATTAGGGGCATTGGTATTATCCTGAAGAAGAAAGAAAATGAAAGAAAAACATAGTATTGTGGATGTCGATATTCTTTTCTAAAAGCTTGATATAATACGTATATTTTTACTTAAGACACAAACAATATGGGTAGTAAAAAAATACGAAGTGGTATTATATAAATATGCCTAACATGGACTATCATAAAGACTTGTTGTCAATATTTATAAAGGGGATTCAAAATATATTAAAATCTTGCACACAAAATATGCAAAATTTCCACGCTTCGGTATTGTGCAAGAACAAGTGCAAAATGCACACAAAAAGTGGGAACCAAAACTCAGATTCTAGCCTTTTATTTCTGCAACCATTAGGCTAAATTTTAATGAAAAATACACAATAGATTATATTGGTCATATCAGATTTATATAATATTCTTATACCATGGGATTTAAGGTGTCGAATTAAGATCAACACAACAACCTGGTTAAGGAAACTTTGTTGATAGTGCAGAAGCAAAAAAATGAAACTTAAAAAAAAGCAGACATTTTCTAAGGAAGAATGAAATAGGTGCATTCGTATTATCCTAAAGAAGAAAGAAAATGAAAGAAAAACTTGGTATTGTGAATGTTGATATTATTTTTCACAAGCTCGATATAATTTTAGAAAGGTTGACCAAAGACAAAACTAATATGAGCTATAAAAATAAAACAGGAGTATTGTGCAAATATGCCTAATATGGACAATTATAAAGACTTATTGTCAAACTTTTTCCATATAAAGGGGATTCATAGCCTATTAAAAACATGCACAAAAATGTGCAAAACTTGCATGGTTTGGTAATGAAGAACAAGTCTAAATTAGTACAAATTTATAATAATGATGATGATTCAAAATAGATGAAAACAAGAAAAACAACCATTTTAGGTTTATAGCAAAAACAAATCAAGTAGTATCACACAATTACAATTTCAATATGTCGTCACATGCACATATATAGAGGATAATCCCAACGGCCAAAAAAAGTCGACTACGCATGGGTGAACAAAGACACTATAAAATATATTTTATTAACTCAATTAGATTAATTACAAAAAAAAAAATTCATTTTAAGTTCCTACCAGAAAATTAAGTACGGCCACATTGCAAGATCAAATGCGTCGTTGGCACAAATATAAGAGAAAAATCTATGACTAAATGATGGCTAAGCATCGATAGACAATGGCATAATAAAAAAAGCAAAAACAAAAAATGTAATATTCTACTCCCTCCATTCCTAAATATAAGTCTTTTTAGAGATTCCAATACGGACTACGTACGGATGTATATAGACATACTTAGAGCGTAGATTGACTCATTTCGCTCCGTATGTAGTTCATAGTGAAATCTCTAAAAAGACTTATATTGAGGAACGGAGGAAGTAAGATGGAATGAAGTAGGGCCATTGACATTGCCCTAGAATAACACACTTTATGCATGCACACACACAGGTCGCGCAGACACGCACGCAGCAGGAACACACGGACACACCGCAGGCAGACGCGCACACACGCTATCAGTACACACACACACACGTTTTTCCGCAAAAAAAAAAAAAAAAAACAGACGCGCTGACGGGCACTAATGCACATAATTGACTGACGGGGCAGAAAATTTCTGGTGCCTGATTAATAGCAAACGCGTAACAATTCACAGCCTATTTTATTGCATCGACCCAGCAAATCTTGGTCGGTAACACAGGCAACATTGAGAGTCGACAAGCCTGGGCTCGGGGCGACCGGCAAAGGAAAACCACAAGGACTGGCCGTCAACTCCGGTAACCCAGTTGCGGTGGACGAACTAAACTTTGAGTAGACACAACGGACCTCGGAACATGTAGCTCCAGCGATGGCAATGCACGACAAGCCATGGTCGGGACCTGGGGTGATTCGACGGGGACATCAGGCCGGTGCCCCATGGCCAGCAGAACGTGGGGTGATCGGTACGGACATCAGCCCGGCGCGCCATGGCCAGCAGGTGGCATGGAGGTAGGGCAAGCTCGAAGCTTGCGAGCTTAGTGAGCGCTCGATAGTTTGGCTCCTTAAGCTTGAAGCACTCTTCAAAATAAGCAGAGTCAATCATTGATTTTAGTTCATTAAGCTTAACATGCTTAGTGAACGAGTTAACAAGTACCCGCAAAAAAAAAAAAAACGAGTTAACAAGTAGCTCGTTAAGAGCAACACATAGAAATACATAACAATATTATTGTGGCATGTCAACCCATATATTCAATCTAATCAACCCAATTGAACCCATAGCAGGCAACAAACGGGCGCAACTCCTCTTGTAGTCACCATATTTCTTCTTAAAACATATACCCACACTCTTGTTCCATGGGCCATAACACATCGTAGTCTGTTAACGAGCACTTAGTTTTTAACGAACAGAGCCGAACACGATTTTTTGCTCGTTAAGCTTAACAAGCTTAATGAGGGGAGCCCTAATGAGCACGAGCTTAATGAGCCGAGCCCTAACGAGCACGAGCTTAACTTAATGAGCCGAGCCGTAACGAGCCAAGCAGCTCGTTAATCCACCAATTTGCTCAAGGCACTATGGCCCCAATTTGCCCGAGGCAATGGAGCAAAAATGTCGAGCGACCTGAGTTGCAGATGCAACAGCCAATCTTGCAAATATAGGCACGCTAGAGTCCCTGCAGTATCAGGACTGGGAGTCCGTATTGCACCGCTTGATGTGAAGCATGCGACCATGTAGACATACTGTTACTCAATCAGGGTCACAAGGAGATTTCGGATCCCTTTACCATATCCGGCGAGCACGAATCTCGGGGTAACAGCCATGGGGCTTAAAAATATGTAGTATGTCAGACAAAACTTTGAACTGCATCGACAGATTGAGAACATGGAAACAACAGGCAGATAGCAAAAGAGAAAAACAGTGGAGAGAGGAGACATGGCACAAGGATGGATGGGAGGATGATGGGGGGTCTAAGCCGGTATCGGGCGTGCTATCGTGTCTCTTACGCAGCAATCTTGTCGGAGTCCACCGCCAAATACACCTTCATTAGAACCTCCGCGGTGGCCTCTCCTCCGCGACGTTCACCCGCAGGGCACGGCCCTCCAAGCTCTGCAGAATTCATCAGATAGTAATGTGAGACCAATGCGGCGTTGGTTATCTCGGTAAAACAAGGTTTGATTCTTGCAGTTATCATGGTATGTAAAAATGTAGGGGAATCAAATGATTGGGAAACTAACCTGTCCATCGAGGGCAGCGATGGCGTCATCCAGTTCCGCCTGCGACGCCATTGTCACGAAACCGAATCCCCGTGAGCGCCCTGTGTCTCTGTCGTAGACGACCCTGGCATCCACCACTTTGCCATGCTCACTGAACAGCTCTACCAACCTAGAGTCGTCCACTTGCCATGGCAGGTTGCCCACATAGATCCTGAATGAAGACCCAGAATCACGGGGAGGCCTTTCCACCCTGGCTCCTCTAGGAGCCGCCTTGTTCACAGTCAGCAGCCTCCCATTCACGTCCTGTCCACGTTAAAGGTCAGTCAACAACGCAAATGTTTGTACATTCTTTAGCACATGCTTAAGCAGCATATGAATTACACACATGACTTTGAACTTGGAGAGTAATACTGTAATAACTAACACACAAATCAATTTAAATGGGACATATAACAGGAAACATATGCAAATGCAAACCACGAGCATCCATTATATACAGGTTCCATTAACTGAAATCAGAATATTTAAGCACAATAGTCCCATCATCAAGTTCACTCACGTAGCGATGGAACATCTCCACAGCCTTCTCAGCCTCCTCAATGGTACTCATGGTGACAAACCCGAATCCACGGCTCTGGTCAGTTTCTCTGTTGTAAATGACCTGCACATCCACAAAACAGAAACTACATTTTTAGGACAAAGAGGAAAGGCATACAGCCTCCAAGCATCTACTGTCCGACTGCCCCTCCAAAAATAGTGATAAAGCCAATACCATGCTAGGAGTGAATCAACAGTAACAAGGTCAGGAAACGGTACATTTTTCTTTACAAATGCATTTAAAAATCCTCAGCAGCAGAACTTCTTATTAGAAGCCACATCACAGTAGGATGGACTTTTTTTATTTTGTGGGACAAGTAATTCAGGACGGAGGGGGTATTTCAAAGTTTCTGGAAAAGGTGTACAAGTGTGCCTAACAAGGTAACGGACAATCCAAGATAAAATTACGAGCAAAAACTTGTGATTACTAGCACCTACGCACAGCATTGGTTGCATGATGCATCCCTAGAAAGCTTGAATAGCTGCCAAGAAGAATCCAGCAGCCCCTCCTAGTGAGCTCCAACATGGCAGCCACCGCATTCAACTAGACATTGTATAGAACTGAATGTGCCAATTTTCAGTTTTGCGTGACTGCATAATTTCAGAGTCTGTGCCATTTTATTCACCAACGGAGAACGGAGTGGGTTATCACCGAGCCGGTATTACAGGCATTCTCTTCAGCAATTAAGCGTGCGTACGTACGCATACCGACGGACGAGCGGACAAAGAAACGACCGCAGCAGCAGCAGCAAAGAGGTAGCTAGGTAAGGGGAAGAGCTGCTCACCTCGGAGACCTCGACGACGCCGGCCTGCTCGAAGAGCTGCGCGAGGCGCTCGCTGTCGACGTCGTAGGGCAGGTTGCCGACGTAGACCTTGGCCTCCTCCGGCGGCTCCACGTACTCCCCGACCTCCTCCTCCGCCGCCGCCCCATCCTCCACCTCCTCCTCGGCCACGGCCGGCTCCTCCTCCGCGACGGCCTCGAGGGCCTCGTCCTCCGGCTCGGCGACGTCGACGGCCGCGGAGGTCTCGAAGGAGTCGGAGGCGGCGAGCGGGGCGAGCGGGCCGCGCGGGCGGGCGGCGCGGAGGCCGAGGCCGAGGCGGCGCGGGAGCGCCGGGGAGAGCAGCACGAGGAACGGCTTCGGGAGCGGGGCCGGGGAGGCGCCGGCGAGCGCTCGGAGGGACGCCGAGGCGACGGAGGCGGTGGTGGAGGACGCCATCGCCATGGACGGTCGAGGAGGTGGGGAAGAGGGGATAAGGGATTTTCTGGGTTTGGGGAGGAGAAGGAAGGAAAGAGAGTGACGATTTTCCGGGATTTTGTTTTTATATTTTCCTTCTTCCCTCTCCCTCCTCGTACCCCTTATCCTGCCTCTGGGCTGGGCTGGGCCGGGCCGGGCCACATGCTGCTTTCCTTCTTTTGGTCTGTATAAGAATATACAGTTCAAAGTTATATCATTTTTGAAGGCCGAGCCTGGAATTGGGAAGCACTAATAGTCTAGCTAAATTTTCCAGTTCTTTAGATACCGGTCGCCATTTGTGGCTAGGGGTTCCCCATGAACCCCTAATTATTCATGTAACCTTGATACTGGTTTGCCGCTAAAAAAGAAAGTTCAAAGTTGATAGTAAAAAGGAAATCCATATTCTCCAAAATGACCTTGTGGCCAGGCTCCGCTATCATTGCGATAACGAAACAAGCAATAGCATAGTCCAATGATTTTATGCGTCAGAAAGGTAGAAACATGCTCCTACCGCAGTGGCTAGACCCGGGCTTCTACACCTAACAGAGCTGGGTTCGATTCCAGCTTCCTCCCTTTTCCTTTTTTTTTCCTTTTTCTTCTTTTATCACTTCAAATACTTAGAAGATGGGCTGCATTCAACCGAGTAAGTCCATTTAATCTTTTTTTGGACATATTCAAGTACTTTTTCAAATATTCTTATCTTCCAAACCTCAATTCTAAATCTAACATATTATATATGAAAATCACTTGAAAATGTAGATTCTAAATACGCTATTATCTTGCATGTAACTTTTTCTAAAATTATATTTAGGGTTCAACCTTAATTAATACCTTCTTTATATGTGGTATTTTGAAAATGCCTATTATACTCCCCATGGTCCTTTTTTACTTTGCGTATTAATTTTTTGTCAATTCAAAGTTTACGAAGTTACTTTACAAAGTTTGACCAAATTTATATTAAAAAATATCATCATTTACAATAAAAAATTATACCACGAAACTGCGTTTCACAATGAATCTAACAATATTTATTTGACATTGTGAGTGTTGATAGGTTTTTCTATAACTTTAGTCAAAATAGGGATACTTTGACTTCGGAAAAAATTTATATGTAGACTAAAAATGATCGGAGGGAGTATATGTTTCCTAACCCAATTATGTAAACAAGTGGCTTAACGTTGATTTTCATTATGTTTAAAATTGTGCCCATAACCTTCAGTACTCTAAAAAATCATCCCACCTTTATCTTTTTTGCGCAACACCACTTATCTTATTGTTTGTTGTGTGGCATCATAAAAAAATTCAATGCATTTGTTGATGTTATCGAGTGTGTGTATGAACGGTGATTTTTTCTCCCGTTGCAACGCACGGGCATAATTGCTAGTTCAAAAAAAACGGAATGAGAAAAAAAAATCGCATTGTTGCTCTTTTTTTGTGTGTGACTACTGACAAGGCTCTCGTTGTTTCTGCCGGTGTCCCTACAAAAAACTCGCTGCCCTTTGGTTGGGCTCAAAGTGGATGGGCTGCACGTTTGAAGCCCCAGGTAGTCTATCATTCAGCGGCCCATAGTTATGCCCATCACCGACTCAAACGCCATCGTATCTCTCGGCGATTTCTCTCTCAAGATGGCATCTGGAAGCCGCGGCGACATGGACAGGAGGCGATGGTCGGACCTCCCGGCGGACGCGCTCCGCGAGATATCCGACCGCGTGTGCGACGCCGCCGACTTCGTCAGCTTCCACGCCGTCTGCAAGCAATGGCGCGGCTCGCGCGACCCGCTGTCCCGGGCGAGGACAACCAGGACCCAATTCCCGCCATGGCTCCTCACGCCGCCGGACAAAGAACCCGGCCACCTGAAGTTCAGGTGCGTCTTCTCCAAGGCCAGCTACTGCATGGTGGCCCCGTCGCCCGTGCCCCGGCGAAACTGGGTGTGCAGCGCGGACGGCGCCGGCGTATGGTACCTGTCCGTCGATGAAGGCCTCCGCCCTAGCCTCCACGATCCTCTCACCGGAGCCGTCGCCCACCTGCCCACCTTCCCGTGGGAGTGGGAGGAGGAGGAGGAGGAGTTTAACCCCTGCGGCGTCATCTACGACGACGGCACCACTTTCCTGTACAGCATCGACCAGGTGGTCGGTGGTGGTAATGAAAGCGGATGGTTCAGGGCGGCTCTCCTGCGTCCCGGCGACGCCGAGTGGACGGCCGTCGAGAGGACCGTTCGAGCACCTTCGGTTTTGCACGGCGAGTTCTGCGCCACGTACCACCTTGGCAAGATCATGGTGACCGTCGAGGCTAGCCTGTGGCACGTAGTCACGCCTGATGGTGGTGACGACGTGGTGGTGCCAAGGCCGCCACGTTTGCGGCCGGAGGAAGAAGAGCCGTACTTGCGCCAGTACAGCCATGTCCTCGAGTCCTGTGGCGAGCTTTTGTGGGTGGTTGTCCAGGTCCAATTGTATAGGTACACTAGTATGACCGGCACGAGTTGGGCCAGACGCTTGCTCTCAGTGGTTGTGCACGCGCTAGGGGAGGAAACAACGTCACCGGAGAAGAAGAAGAAGACACGGTGGGTGAGGAAAGATGGCCGTAGCCTGACCGACCGCGTGATGTTCCTCGGATGGCCCAACAGCTTCGCCATGGCCATGGATGCCTCGCGGCTGGGCGGCAGGGACGACGGCGGGTGTGTCTACTTCGTCTACAATGAAAGTAAGGCCTTGCACCGTGAAGAGGTCGGCGTATTCAGGTACAACCTCCTCGATGACAAGGTCCACTATTGGTACTACGGTCGTCAAAACAATCTTGAGTTTATCGAGCGACTGCCTCAAGGATTGGACGGTGAGAGGTGCACGTGGCTAGTACCCCAACCCGCTATTGCTCCAATCCAGGTATGCTTGACAAATAATATCTGTTATAATTATCACCACATCAAGATTTTAACCTCGTGATTCTTCATAAGTATCTCAAATTGATTAATCTATATTCATTCTTCTACATCAGGAACTCAATGAGAGGGCGTTGAAGGCTCAAGAACAGCAGCAGCAGACGTCTATAGTTACTAGGCCAACACACATCGCTCATACCGAGAGACATTACAAGCCCAGTTTTCGGGTGCTCGTGCGTAATTTGCCTCTCACTGTCAAAAACTCACAACTACAACTCTTCTTTAGCAACCACGGCAAGGTGTCTAACGCCGAGGTGATCTACTACAAAAAGACCAAGCGCTCACAAGGCATCGGCTTCGTGACATTATCGACGACACATGCCAATCAGGAAGATGCTTTAGATGCTCTGAACACACTATTTTTGGATGGATGTAGACTCGAGGTAAGCTTGTTGGGGCGGCGGCGACGGCGGCCATGTTCCACCAAAGTAGTGTAGCTACATATACAATATATAGCTCGATCCTATTTATTCATAAAATAACAATGATGTGTGTTGTTGGTACACATCTCGAAATACTATACTGACTCAAGTGGCGAAAAACAGGAAACTTTGAACTTTAATTTTCATGTTGGCCTCTTATAGAAATATAGGTCACCTCCTATGGAGGTCCCAGGCCCAGGTACACTTCAGCAATGGTTGATGGATCATGCTAGCCAAGCAGGGACGAATAAAAATGGATAAACTCCTATATAGTGCTTCCTCCGTCCGAGAAAACATGTCGCGGGGTAGTTCATTTTGTTTTTTGCAAAAAAAAACTTATATGTTTAAATCCATTGCTAATCAGCTCGTCGACTTCTTCCTCCCCCGTCGCCGCGGGCACTGCGCACCCCAGCCGATGTAGGGCTCAGCCGGCGACAAAGGCCAGCCTGCACCGCTGCCCCTGCCCCGCCGCTGCGCGCATGGAGGCGAGCTTCGCCGCCGCCCACCTGCTCCTTCGCAGCGGCACCTCGACGGGCGGCGGCTCCACGGCTGACGAGCGGCTCCTCCTCGTCATGCTGCTTGCGTCCCCGGCTCCTTCCTCGCGCCAGCCGCTCCCAGCCACTCCGGTGCGGGAGTTGGGCAAGTCCCCGGCCGCCTCTGCTCCACCACCGATCACGGAGGTGACAAGCGCATCCAGCGTCTGGACCAGTGGCGCCGCCCACCTGCGTAGCTGCCACGGAGGCGACCATCGCCACTCCTCCTCGCCGATTTCGGCTGCGTTCGGTGCACGGGAATTTCACAGGGTTTCTGCAGGCCTAATTTCCACAGGAATATATTCTAGTAAGGCTGTTCGCTCCGCAGGAAGTAGGCTCTTTTGTTCCACGGGAAAGCGTCGCCAACCTGTACCTTTCACGGGAAAAATAACATCTACTCGTACCAAAGGGAACGCCTGGTGAAAATCTCATCCCCTCGCTCCATCACTCTCCCGCCCCATCCCGCGACCGTCTCCCGCGAGCTTCGCACGAAATCGACATGGACGACCACCGGTGCAGCATGCCCAACCGGCGGATCCGAGCACCTACTCCTCCTCCTCCTCCACCCCCTCCACCTCCTCCGCTCCCCCCCTATGCCCCTCGAGCTCCACCACCCGCTGCATCGACACAAGGGTTGGAAGATCTGAAATTTGGGGCAAGTGAGGAGATCTTGCAAGAAACAGGTAATCCACTTCATACATCTTGGTTTCTCGTTCAGAAATTTCAATCTTGTGTTCAATTTTTTTATTAGGACAGATCTGTTTCTCTTTGTATGGTGTGGCAATCTGATTAGTTTTGAGAGTGCTCTTGCGTGCATGGATGGAGCGTTTTTGTTGCAAAAACAAACAAATTCCAATGTTAAACTCACTTCTAATCACCCGGCCTCTCTAATCACCCAGCCTCTAATCTCTGCAGCCGTTTTTGGGGCGTGCCCTTGTTTGCCCCCCACTTAAATTCAGTTCACACTGTGCCACTGCCTGTGTGTCCCCAAGTAGTGGCATATAGTTCTAATTAGTTAAAAAGTGGTAGTGTGCACACATCATCTTCAGAGAATATTTTTTTACGAAAAAATAGGGAAGCGTACATGCACTGATGTGTGTGATATATATATATATATATATATATATATATATATATATATATATATATATATATATATATATATATATATATATGAAAAATACATCCTACCACCCAGGGGTAGTTACCCCACATGTTTCATATACAAGCATGTGGTAGTATATATACTAATTTATCATTTTTAATATGTTCATATATTTTATATAAGATTTTTCAAAGTGGGTTACATTAAAAAATTACAAGTTGACCCATGGTTTTTATTATATTTGTGAAATACGTATATATTTGTATGTAAAAAAGAGCATATTCAAAATACGATACATACTACCAAAAAAATAGTATATATACTACCTAAATATTATTATATACTACATGCTACGTGTACATACTCTCCGATTTGATAGATACTACATACAACATACAAAACGCAAGTGGTGGTAACTATCACCGGTGGTAGATAAAATTTGTCATATATATATATATATATATAGAAAGTCTATTTAGGACCCAGGGTGAAGAATAAATAATTCTTCACCCGGTCGGACGAACCACCCCACGCCCCATCGAGAGGCAAGCCACGTACAAACATCCGTGCCTATCCATCGTAATTTTTATTTCAGTCAAAATAAAATTACACCGACGGTTGGTTCCCAATTCCCACATCCCACAGCTCTCGCCCCCATCTTCCTCGGAGAACCTTCTCTCTCCCCATGACCGGATGCGAGCGACTGCTCCGATCAACATCCCGACGGTTTTACGGCGAGTTGATTCGGCGACGGGAGGATTCGCGGCGTGGTGGTTGGCCTTGGCGGCGTGCAACACTTGGTGGACTGGTCAACGGTAGGCTTCACGGCGGACGGAGGGAAAGGAACGGCTTGTCCACCTGCAACCTCATCTCCGGCTGGAATCTAGGAGGGCCATGGCTCCCCGACCTCCCTCTCCACCAGCAGCCTGCCTGCTAGTACTTGATGATTGCCACTCGTACGTGAGTACTACCAGCCACCTGCAACGAGATTCCCTATCTCCAGATCCAAGTTCGCTCAACTTCGTATGCCTCCAAAGGTTAGGGAGATTTTCATTTCGGTCCAAGTTCCTCAACTTGCGACCCTGTTTTTAAAACATATAAAGATTTGTGACCCAGTTTTGTGACTGTAGGAGCAGTCTCGATTGTGAATATCCCCAATTGCGTCATTTTTTTCTTTCTTGCATCGAATTGTCTGAACCAGTCCAATTTTTGATATGGTGGATTAATACTGGGTAAGATTCTGTGATGGACATAAACTCAGTGTGAATGATCTGATGTAGATAGATTCAGTTGCAGGAGCTCAAGTTTTTGCTCTTGGTTGGATCAATCAAAATCAAGTTTATGTGCTGGTATTATGAACATAACAAGTGGAGATTTCGTATTGCAGGCAAGAAGAAGAGTACGCATTAATTATATTCTTATAATGATGATCTTGTTTGCTTTCAAAGTAGGTTGCCCATGCGTTTTTACAATACATACCCATGAGAAATGGTTCGGGGTTCATTCACCCATTCATCTATTTCCTTCCTACTAGCTATTTTGCATCAATGCGTGTGAGGGAGGTAGTTCTCTTTGTCTTCATGTGCTTGACGCATGGGGTGATCTCGAGGCTGAGTCCAACGATCTTTTTTTTAGTTGTCTGCTACAGATATTTGTTTCAGTTTTGTGGTCCAGTACTGTTTTTCATCGCGGCAGGCGTTTAACAGTTGTCATTTGATTTCATCCGTTAATGAAAGGGCTGCTAGTCAGGGAGGGCCGTTTGGATTTCCCCTGCTAGTCATCCATACATACTACGGGCTTGCTTTATTTGCAATTGCTCTTTTCTATGCAATTTCTATCAGTGCTGCCTTTTTTTCTTCTAGAATTATACAATTGTTACTAAAATCCTACTTGTTTAATCAGATGCCTAGTTATTTATTTTGATTTCAATTGACTGTCTCATATATAATTTTTTTAAGGTGTCACCATGAGAAGGAGAAGCAAGGGGAAGCTACATTTTCAAGCGGATGCCAACTGTTGCAACTGTAGTCAATAACTTGTTCTCACGGTATGCGCACTGTCGTTTATTTATTTTCCTGGGTTTCCATGCCCATATGCTCTATGCTAGTTCATCATAGCCGTAAGGCCCGTAACCATGGTTTGATTGTTCCTTTCTATTCCTCTGTCCCGAAATAAGTGTCTCAAGTCTAGTACAACTTTGTACTAAAGTTAGTGCAAACTTAAGACACTTATTTTGGGACGGAGGTAGTATTTACCTGCAGACATGTGTAAACTATTTTTTTTTAATTTTGTCTTCATCCTAATTTATCTTGCACTTATTGACTAAATAGGTGAATGAATATTTTATCTTGTATGCTCTGTATACAAGCACTATCTACTTCAATGAATACTATTGAAAGTACAAAATTGATATGCAAAAAAATTTGCTCACCTTCTGTGTGTTGCAAGGAATAATTTCTTATGCATCATGTGATGAATTCTCAATTTTTCTTCTTCTTATCATGCTCATTGTTGCTACCAAAATATAATAGTACATGAAATTGGGCACATTTACTTGGAAAAAATCCTATTTGTCTAATATCTACTTTCTAGTAGAGCTTGCAGACTTAGCATGTATTTTGGCATACCGATCTCATTCTTTATGTATTGGCACTTGGTATTTCTTCCATGCGGGGTGTTTGTGTTAATGCCTGAGTGGGAATTGCTGCAACGTCAGTGATACAGTTCGGGAGAAATCTGGGATAAAGGAAGATGCGGGCTCAAAATTTCATTCACCAATTAGTTTTGAAAATAGGTTCCTGACCTTAGTATTTCCAGAATCCTACTTTGTGCCATTTATTACTAAAATAAGAAATCGGATTTGCCGGGTTCCTATTCTCTATTGGAGCTTGAATATTTAGCATCTCTTTTGACACATTTTTTAAACATTGGAGCTTGAATATTTAGCATCTCTTTTGACACATTCTTTAAACAAACATAAAAAAACATAACTTTATGTTTACTGCACAACAATTAATCCTATAGGGAAGGTCCATGCCGTCTTTTTTGCTTCAGATTATAATTGCCGTATGGCATTGATCTTGTTCATCTTTAACCTATTTACATGTCTCTCAGAGCTATCCGTTAAAATATGATTAATTCCTTGTAAGATTTATATCCCTCAGGTGATTTATTATTTTTAATGATTATTTTTGTGCTTTTCCATTAGATGCTTATCCAGTCTGCAATTGATAGTGTGGCGTTTACAAAGACTGTTTATGGGCTCCTGATTTATTTATATGAATTTTGTGCTTTTAGTTATTGATGGCGGCAGTCGTCTCAACAAGACAGTGAGTGCAAGGCGCCGGTTCCGTGTGATGTTCTGTTATGCAACACCGTTTTGCCTTCCATTTGTCGTCCAACAGACCAAAAGTAGTCTTGGAAGTAATGAAGGCATTGTGCTTGACACCTGTAAAGTATCTGATTGACGAATTCTGAAACATGTGGTCCTGTGGAGACATTTTTGCAAGTTCCATAGATATACCATTAAACCTGGTAGGTATAATTGTATATAAGTACACCTATAAGAGTCATGTGAATCATCTGATATAGTGGATGCTCTCAGTCAATGTCTATACTTATAGTTGCCTTTGTTGTATGCTCTTCCCTTTCTTTGCAACAAGTGGCATTGTTTTAGTTCTGGTTCTTTCTTTGAAAAGAGCAAGCTATATACATCTTAGCTACAACATATTACACTGAATTAATCAAGCAAGCATGCAGTTCTTCTATGACTGCTAATGTTTTGGAATAACATCCAGGAAGGAATCCACGCATTACCATTACATTGGTCCATGACTATGATGCATGATTGATTACGTCCAGGAAAGAAGAAACCACGTTGGTACTGTTTATACGCCATGATTCCTAAGTGGCATAATTAGCGGCTAGCGGGCATGCCAAAACAAGGCAATATTTAATGATGTCATTGACAAAGATATTAAAATAATATTATTTATTACATGTTGTAATTTTCAGCAAATTAGAAAACATTGGCAATCTCGAAAAATGAAACATTGGCATTTCTTCTTGTACGGGATCTTCTTTGCCTATGTAATCTTACGTTGGCTGGAGTGGTGGGGACTAGTAAGGTAATCTTACAACTCATACACCATTTCTTACGTTAGCTAGTGGGGAGGTAATCTTACAACTCATACACCGTTTCTTACGTTAGCTAGTGGGGAGGTAATCTTTTTTTTGCGAGGGAGTGGGAAGGTAATCTTACGTCTCGTGTAAAATTTGGTGATTACGGGAGGCTGTTGGTTTGCGGTGGTGCATCATCTAGCCGGGGTGAGGAATAACAATTCTTCACCCTGGGTGACGAATAGTCGATCCCTATATATATTAATTTTACACGAGACGTAAGATTACCTTCCCACTCCCTCGCAAAAAAAAGATTACCTCCCCACTAGCTAACGTAAGAAATGGTGTATGAGTTGTAAGATTACCTCCCCACTAGCTAACGTAAGAAATGGTGTATGAGTTGTAAGATTACCTTACTAGTCCCCACCACTCCAGCCAACGTAAGATTACAGAGGCAAAGAAGATCCCGTACAAGAAGAAATGCCAATGTTTCATTTTTCGAGATTGCCAATGTTTTCTAATTTGCTGAAAATTACAACATGTAATAAATAATATTATTTTAATATCTTTGTCAATGACATCATTAAATATTGCCTTGTTTTGGCATGCCCGCTAGCCGCTAATTATGCCACTTAGGAATCATGGCGTATAAACAGTACCAACGTGGTTTCTTCTTTCCTGGACGTAATCAATCATGCATCATAGTCATGGACCAATGTAATGGTAATGCGTGGATTCCTTCCTGGATGTTATTCCAAAACATTAGCAGTCATAGAAGAACTGCATGCTTGCTTGATTAATTCAGTGTAATATGTTGTAGCTAAGATGTATATAGCTTGCTCTTTTCAAAGAAAGAACCAGAACTAAAACAATGCCACTTGTTGCAAAGAAAGGGAAGAGCATACAACAAAGGCAACTATAAGTATAGACATTGACTGAGAGCATCCACTATATCAGATGATTCACATGACTCTTATAGGTGTACTTATATACAATTATACCTACCAGGTTTAATGGTATATCTATGGAACTTGCAAAAATGTCTCCACAGGACCACATGTTTCAGAATTCGTCAATCAGATACTTTACAGGTGTCAAGCACAATGCCTTCATTACTTCCAAGACTACTTTTGGTCTGTTGGACGACAAATGGAAGGCAAAACGGTGTTGCATAACAGAACATCACACGGAACCGGCGCCTTGCACTCACTGTCTTGTTGAGACGACTGCCGCCATCAATAACTAAAAGCACAAAATTCATATAAATAAATCAGGAGCCCATAAACAGTCTTTGTAAACGCCACACTATCAATTGCAGACTGGATAAGCATCTAATGGAAAAGCACAAAAATAATCATTAAAAATAATAAATCACCTGAGGGATATAAATCTTACAAGGAATTAATCATATTTTAACGGATAGCTCTGAGAGACATGTAAATAGGTTAAAGATGAACAAGATCAATGCCATACGGCAATTATAATCTGAAGCAAAAAAGACGGCATGGACCTTCCCTATAGGATTAATTGTTGTGCAGTAAACATAAAGTTATGTTTTTTTATGTTTGTTTAAAGAATGTGTCAAAAGAGATGCTAAATATTCAAGCTCCAATGTTTAAAAAATGTGTCAAAAGAGATGCTAAATATTCAAGCTCCAATAGAGAATAGGAACCCGGCAAATCCGATTTCTTATTTTAGTAATAAATGGCACAAAGTAGGATTCTGGAAATACTAAGGTCAGGAACCTATTTTCAAAACTAATTGGTGAATGAAATTTTGAGCCCGCATCTTCCTTTATCCCAGATTTCTCCCGAACTGTATCACTGACGTTGCAGCAATTCCCACTCAGGCATTAACACAAACACCCCGCATGGAAGAAATACCAAGTGCCAATACATAAAGAATGAGATCGGTATGCCAAAATACATGCTAAGTCTGCAAGCTCTACTAGAAAGTAGATATTAGACAAATAGGATTTTTTCCAAGTAAATGTGCCCAATTTCATGTACTATTATATTTTGGTAGCAACAATGAGCATGATAAGAAGAAGAAAAATTGAGAATTCATCACATGATGCATAAGAAATTATTCCTTGCAACACACAGAAGGTGAGCAAATTTTTTTGCATATCAATTTTGTACTTTCAATAGTATTCATTGAAGTAGATAGTGCTTGTATACAGAGCATACAAGATAAAATATTCATTCACCTATTTAGTCAATAAGTGCAAGATAAATTAGGATGAAGACAAAATTAAAAAAAAATAGTTTACACATGTCTGCAGGTAAATACTACCTCCGTCCCAAAATAAGTGTCTTAAGTTTGCACTAACTTTAGTACAAAGTTGTACTAGACTTGAGACACTTATTTCGGGACAGAGGAATAGAAAGGAACAATCAAACCATGGTTACGGGCCTTACGGCTATGATGAACTAGCATAGAGCATATGGGCATGGAAACCCAGGAAAATAAATAAACGACAGTGCGCATACCGTGAGAACAAGTTATTGACTACAGTTGCAACAGTTGGCATCCGCTTGAAAATGTAGCTTCCCCTTGCTTCTCCTTCTCATGGTGACACCTTAAAAAAATTATATATGAGACAGTCAATTGAAATCAAAATAAATAACTAGGCATCTGATTAAACAAGTAGGATTTTAGTAACAATTGTATAATTCTAGAAGAAAAAAAGGCAGCACTGATAGAAATTGCATAGAAAAGAGCAATTGCAAATAAAGCAAGCCCGTAGTATGTATGGATGACTAGCAGGGGAAATCCAAACGGCCCTCCCTGACTAGCAGCCCTTTCATTAACGGATGAAATCAAATGACAACTGTTAAACGCCTGCCGCGATGAAAAACAGTACTGGACCACAAAACTGAAACAAATATCTGTAGCAGACAACTAAAAAAAAGATCGTTGGACTCAGCCTCGAGATCACCCCATGCGTCAAGCACATGAAGACAAAGAGAACTACCTCCCTCACACGCATTGATGCAAAATAGCTAGTAGGAAGGAAATAGATGAATGGGTGAATGAACCCCGAACCATTTCTCATGGGTATGTATTGTAAAAACGCATGGGCAACCTACTTTGAAAGCAAACAAGATCATCATTATAAGAATATAATTAATGCGTACTCTTCTTCTTGCCTGCAATACGAAATCTCCACTTGTTATGTTCATAATACCAGCACATAAACTTGATTTTGATTGATCCAACCAAGAGCAAAAACTTGAGCTCCTGCAACTGAATCTATCTACATCAGATCATTCACACTGAGTTTATGTCCATCACAGAATCTTACCCAGTATTAATCCACCATATCAAAAATTGGACTGGTTCAGACAATTCGATGCAAGAAAGAAAAAAATGACGCAATTGGGGATATTCACAATCGAGACTGCTCCTACAGTCACAAAACTGGGTCACAAATCTTTATATGTTTTAAAAACAGGGTCGCAAGTTGAGGAACTTGGACCGAAATGAAAATCTCCCTAACCTTTGGAGGCATACGAAGTTGAGCGAACTTGGATCTGGAGATAGGGAATCTCGTTGCAGGTGGCTGGTAGTACTCACGTACGAGTGGCAATCATCAAGTACTAGCAGGCAGGCTGCTGGTGGAGAGGGAGGTCGGGGAGCCATGGCCCTCCTAGATTCCAGCCGGAGATGAGGTTGCAGGTGGACAAGCCGTTCCTTTCCCTCCGTCCGCCGTGAAGCCTACCGTTGACCAGTCCACCAAGTGTTGCACGCCGCCAAGGCCAACCACCACGCCGCGAATCCTCCCGTCGCCGAATCAACTCGCCGTAAAACCGTCGGGATGTTGATCGGAGCAGTCGCTCGCATCCGGTCATGGGGAGAGAGAAGGTTCTCCGAGGAAGATGGGGGCGAGAGCTGTGGGATGTGGGAATTGGGAACCAACCGTCGGTGTAATTTTATTTTGACTGAAATAAAAATTACGATGGATAGGCACGGATGTTTGTACGTGGCTTGCCTCTCGATGGGGCGTGGGGTGGTTCGTCCGACCGGGTGAAGAATTATTTATTCTTCACCCTGGGTCCTAAATAGACTTTCTATATATATATATATATATATATATATATATATATATATATATATATATGAAAAATACATCCTACCACCCAGGGGTAGTTACCCCACATGTTCCATATACTTAGTATATATATAGGGAAAATACATCCTACGACCGGGTGTAGTTACACCGACGTCTCATATACTATCTTGTGGTAGTATATATACTATCCAATCATTTTTAGTATGTTCATATACTGTATCTAAGATAATCCAAAGTGAGTTATCTAAAAAAATTGTAAGGGAGCCCTTAGCTTTTATTAGATTTATGAAGTACGTACATATTTGTACGTAAAAAAGAGTATGCTCAAAATATGATACATACTATGTAAAAAGTAGCATATATACTACCTAAACATTGTTATATACTACATACTACGCGTGCATATATTCCGATATGATAGATACTATTTAGAACATATGAAACAAAAGTGGAAGTAACTACACCCGGTCGTACGAAACATTTGTCCTATATATATATATCAGCAGTTAACATTGTGCAGGTATAGCATGACGTTCCTAGCTATGTTAAAAATTCTTTGGTATTATTTAGCAAACTGTATTATCGATCCAGAGTATTCAGAAGACTGAACTTGTATGCGCTATTCAGTACATATCAGTAGTTAACTTGTTGTTTTTCAACCACTGATACTAAAATTCCCCTTTTCCTATCATTAGGCACCAACAAAAATTGTGCTACAGCCAGCTGGAATCACAAGATGAAATCATATCTTATTTGGCTCTTGAAAGAACATGATGTCCCAAGATATCGAACACAAAATGCATGGAGCAAAGAGGCTTGGAGAAGTATTGTGAATGCATTCAATAGAAAGTTAGGTTTATCATTCACAGTAACTCAGATCAAACAAAAGGAGCAGAATCTGAAGAAAGATTTTAAAGCTATACAAGAGTTGATATCTGAAAGTGGTTTCGGTTGGGATCATGATAGAATGATGGTGGTTGCTCCGGACAGTGTTTGGGAAGCATTAAAGGCTCGTAAGAACAAAGATGCCCTCCGATGGCAAGACAAGTCATTCCCATACTATAATGATTTATTTGCTCTATATGATGGTGAGTTTTAAATCATCGACTTGAGTTATGGTTTGTCTTGTACAATGTTCTTGAGTGTGATTCTTCTGGACATAATCCATGCAGGGCGCTACGCTCAAGGAAGGAGTTGTCGTGGCATGGATTATTATGTAAACAAGGCCACACAAGTCTCTCAGTTCACTACATCATATTCGCAGCAATTGGAAGGCCCCGAGGAGCATTTTTGCTCACCTACAACGAACCTACTTGCTCCTAGGGAATCATGCATGCATATTGATACTGAAGAGGACAATGGAAGCACTAATTGGTTCTGCACTGATGATCCATTAGACCTAGAAGCAGTGAACTCAACTCAAGTGAAAGATTCTGCATTACATGTTCAATCACAAGATGCACTACCAACACCATTTTCTTCAAAACAAGCCCCACATATGTCGATGGAGCTTCCAGAAGACAAACATAGGAATTGTCAACCATCTCATTCTGCTCCTAAGCTTACTAGTGCAAAGCGGGGGAAAAGACAGAAGACTAAGTCTAGTATTGATGATTTCCATGAGAGGTACCCGAGCATCAAAAGAGAAGAGATGGAACGGTTTGCAGCCATCGAGGAGAGGAAATTGGAGGATCCCTATAGCATACAAAAATGCATTGCTGCACTTGAGGGGTTACCGGATTTACAAATGGGAGATATGCTAAAAGCATCTGACATCTTCACCGACAACAAGAACAGGGAAGTCTTCCTCTCATTTTCAACTAATGCATTACGACTAGGCTGGTTAAGAAATAAAATTCAAAACACCTAGTGTACTAGCTAGGAACATGCCCCTTGGAGAAGGCTTTTGTGTTAATTACAAAAGTAGCTTTTGTATGTTGCTGCAGGCACTTGTAATATTACTTATGCAGTGTTAATGGTACCAAATTATCATGTAGTGCTAAGGTACTAGGTTAGGAAAGGGTACATGACTTTTGTGTATGTGTTCCTAGTCAAATGTGCTAGTACTAATGCAATGTTAAATGCCACTTGATTGTAGTACAAATCCAATTGTGTTCCTAGTCAAACTAGAATTACTTGCAGTACAAATCAAATTGTTTTACATTTATTACATATGGCTCATCGCCTTGCATTGTAGTCAGCCCACATTGCATTTGCCATCGCATCTCGCATATCATTCCCAGCTTGCCCCATGCTGTCAAATAATGGCACATCAACATTGTATTTGGTATCTCCTTCCGGTACATCTTCCATATTGCTTTCATTTATATTTTCCATACATTTGTCTGGCAATGACATGTCACCATCATGTAGCCGTATGAAATTGTGCATCACACAACAAGCCATAGAAATATCAACCTGGGTGTCAATATCATATGACTTAGCAGCCTTTAGTATGGGATACCTCTTTTTTAATATACCGATAATTCTCTCAACATGATTCCGAAGCTGAGAACAATTCTTTGGCGGATTGTGGCCTCTGTTGGACTCTTCCTTGTTCCTGCAGATGATACCTTGTTCCCCTATATGGAGCAATGAATTGAGGTGTGTTTGCATAGCCAGCGTCTACAACATAGAATTTACCCGGGGGCACACTAAAACCATGCTTAAGTGAGTCTTGTAGAACTCTTGCATCTGAAGAAGACCCC
Organism: Elymus sibiricus; assembly: GCA_039707655.1. Lineage (NCBI taxonomy): Eukaryota > Viridiplantae > Streptophyta > Magnoliopsida > Poales > Poaceae > Elymus > Elymus sibiricus. The sequence goes on from CM077671.1 coordinate 395,219,040, forward strand.
TCCCAACCAGGATGTACATGCACGAACTTTAGATCAAAGTCGCATGCGACCATGCAATTTTGTGAAAGGCCTTGTTTTCTGTTTCTATATGGATCTTGCTGCCCAGGTGGAATGGTCATGGGAAAGTGAGTGCCATCAATAGCTACAAGACAATTCTGTAAATTTCATGCTATAATTAGAGATATGCACACATCAAATTTGCCTAGTATGAATTTACCATGTCAAAATGAAACATAAGTAGTACCTGAAAGTATGCAAATTTTCGCTGTCTTAATATGTGATGTGGGTGTAGGGACGGCAAGCGTATGTAGTTGCATGATAGTGATGTAATTGCATTCAGCACAACTCAAAAATAATAACTGACCGTTGATCCACTGTGTTGGAAGATATCTTGCACTGTCCTATTGCTTGCATTCTTTGATACTGTGTATAGAAATATAGCTACCTGCTCTTCCACGGATACATATGTTCCGTCTTCAAGATTGCACTTCTCACACAATTTTTGAACTAAGGCTTGAAAAATCTCTCTCCATGTGGAATCGTCTTTGACACAGGACCTCATGGCCAGTAAGTGTTTCATGCATGTATCTGGATCCTGTCAGGATGGATGTATGTATTGGCTTTTTGTGGATGAGCTACTGCCTTCTAATGTAGGGTGTATGAGGAAAACGAATTCATCTTCATTTGCTAATCGCCTACGGTAGTTTGGATTCATTGGATTACTGGAACTGATGTGCTATTGCTTGAATGGGAAAATGTGATGTTCAAATGAACTCAGCTGTGAGGAACGGCTGTGTAAATGGTTGGTCGTGTGATGTGAACGGCTGTGTAATGTGTGTTGTTCTTGAACTTGTGGTTTCTGTATGTATATATAGAGCAAAGGGAGTGCAACGGCTAGTATGTGTAACGGTCAAAATTCAAGGCAACGGCTAGAAAATTTCCTGTGATGATCCGAACACACCTCATTTTTCTATTCCTCTACTGTAGAGACCTGTGATTTGTACTGTACATCCAACTTCACTTCCTGTACTTTTTCCCATTCCTTTGCTTTGCTCTCCTCCAGTCCGAACACAGCCTTCATCTTTGTCATCGTCCAGGCAACCCACCTCCTCCTGGCCGCTTCAGCCGCCGCGCTGGTGCACTTCAGCCACCGGTTGGTTGTGGTGGTGGTGGGCGACGCCTCTGCTTCCGCTGCTGCTGGTGGTGGGCAACGTCGACGGCCTTTGATCCCCGACCCCTGACCCCCGACGTCTCTGGTAGACTCTGTTCCTGTGAAATCTTTAGAAAGTTCAGTTATCTTCAGAAACAAACAAGTTCAGTTAGCTTTAGATCAGAGAGTAAATCAAATTCAGTTGGCTACTATTGTTGCTGTCAATTCCCTTTTTCAGTCAGTGGAAGCAAATCAAATTGGACATGTTCACTAGAAGCAAATCTGAAAAAGTGATCCCAAACTAGTTCAAACTTAAACTGAATTTTACATGAATACGGAGACTTAAATAGATGGATTTATCATTCGAGTAGTTCTGTTTAATTCCCAAACTAGTTCAAACTGAATCTACAGTTTCACAAGAGTAAATAGATGGGTTTATTTTTCCACACTGTAGCAAATCAAGAATAGCAATAAGCATTGAGACACATTGATTTGCCACACTGTACCAAACTATGCTACTGTTTATTTTGCCACACTGTACGAAATTGGACTTGTTCACAAGGAGTAAATAGATGGGTTTATTTTTCCACACTGTACCAAATTAAGAATAGCAATAAGCATTGAGACACATTGATTTGCCACACTCTATCAAACTATGCTTTTGTTTATTTTGTCACACTGTACCAAATCGGACATGTTCACAGGAGTAAATAGCTATTGTCTGCCCTATTGAAAACATTTGTAAACTTATTCCAGAAAAATAAATAGAAATAAGCATCATCTCAGAAAAAAGAATGACAATAAGCATGGAAAATTCCTAGGCTTAGCTTGCTACTCATCTTGCCCTCCCATCCATCTGGTCATCTTGCCACTAGAAGCATAGTCATTATACTCAAACTGAAAATTACTGACTGGTTGGCTGGTGGTCACAGCAAATTACTGCAAACAGTAGCATAGTCATTATACTCCAATGATGATGCAACTCATGCATCACATCACTAATTTTCTTACTAGGCCAGGATAATCAAAATTGTGAGGCTCAGTCATAAGAAAGCATTCATCACATTCAGAGTAACACTGTCAGTTTATGAAATTTCTTAAGATGCATTTCACAGGAGTAACACTGTCAGTTTATGAAAATTCTCAATATATCAATATATTTGAGTATTGATGTGTGAACATCAAGAGGAGTATGTTTCAGTATTTTGCTAAGACTGAATATTGTCTAGAACACTTGATGTTATTCATATATCAATATATCAATATATGCTAACAGAGTACAGATAGTCCCATTGCCGAACTATCAATATATGTTAATAGACCATTGCGCTCTATTTCCAGAGTGAAGAAGGAACTATCAACTGCTAGTCCCGTTGCTGAATCACAAACTGCATAATAGAAACACACAAGTACTTTTTTAGCTACAAATTAGACATACAACAAACCGTAGCTTTTAACACAACAATCATTACTGAAATCCATACAAAACTTGTTGAAATGCTAAAATCATTACTCATAATGCATGTGCACATACAATCCAACAAATCCATCAGCACAGAAAATATATCCATCCAGCATCCTAATTACTTCAGATGCAAGGGGGCGTACATCCTAAATACATCCATCCATCCTAGCCTGAATCCCCACGTCATCGCTGTTCTAGAACCCTACCAAACCTCTCCCAAAAAAGCAAATTCAAAGCAGAACAGAGCATCCAGATTAGGGGCATACCGTAGTCCGGAGGAATAGCTCCAGGTTCATGCACGAAAGCGACGGTCCCGAGCGGCTCCATGGAGGCGAAGGACTCCGGCGACGTCGCCGATATGCCTGACGTCATGATGGAACGGAAGCGTCACCACTGCGCGAGTTCTGGAGGAGAGACGAAACGATAGAGGGGGGGGGGGGGGGATGAGGTTTGGCAATCATTAAAGCCCTTTTAGCTAAATTCCACCGTGTAGAGATGTGAGAGTGCGGGTTTATTATAGCTAAAGCCCAGGGGGTTTCTGCAAAAGCGTGCGATGACCGTCTCGGCCCACCTCCGCCCGCGTGGCGCCAAATGTCGCGTCGTGAGTGGCCATGGGCTTTTTTGCACGTCGGCTGCAAGTTTGTGGGTGGCGGGCCGTGGATTTGCAAGTTGGTGGGCCTAAACATCATGGGCCGGACAAGTACCTGGGTTTGTCGTGCCTTTACCTCTTGACTCAAATCTGAAGTGGATAAGGGGAGGCCCGGGCGCGCCTGGGTGCATCCGTCATACCAGACCAGAAAACACGACACCGTCGCAAATTGCACCAAATTCACCAAACCACCGCCCTTCTCCCTTGTCCGTCCATCATTTTCCGCGTTCGAGTCGTCGCCGTCATCAACCCTTGCTCCCAGATCCGCCCCGCCGCCCCTCATCCATCGTCGTAGATGTCGTCCACTCCATCCCCCACCGACACCACGGATGTTGCTTCGACGTCATCTGTGGATCTCCCGTCCTTGGCTCCGGCCTGCAAGCCGGAGAACACTGTCCGGAGGGACCGACGAAGGAGGCAGCGCGCATCGCAGGGGGTTTCTGCAATCATTAAAGCCCTTTTAGCTAAATTCCACCGTGTAGAGATGTGAGAGTGCGGGTTTATTATAGCTAAAGCCCAGGGGGTTTCTGCAAAAGCGTGCGATGACCGTCTCGGCCCACCTCCGCCCGCGTGGCGCCAAATGTCGCGTCGTGAGTGGCCATGGGCTTTTTTGCACGTCGGCTGCAAGTTTGTGGGTGGCGGGCCGTGGATTTGCAAGTTGGTGGGCCTAAACATCATGGGTCGGACAAGTACCTGGGTTTGTCGTGCCTTTACCTCTTGACTCAAATCTGAAGTGGATAAGGGGAGGCCCGGGCGCGCCTGGGTGCATCCGTCATACCAGACCAGAAAACACGACACCGTCGCAAATTGCACCAAATTCACCAAACCACCGCCCTTCTCCCTTGTCCGTCCATCATTTTCCGCGTTCGAGTCGTCGCCGTCATCAACCCTTGCTCCCAGATCCGCCCCGCCGCCCCTCATCCATCGTCGTAGATGTCGTCCACTCCATCCCCCACCGACACCACGGATGTTGCTTCGACGTCATCTGTGGATCTCCCGTCCTTGGCTCCGGCCTGCAAGCCGGAGAACACTGTCCGGAGGGACCGACGAAGGAGGCAGCGCGCATCGCAGGGGGTTTCTGCAATCATTAAAGCCCTTTTAGCTAAATTCCACCGTGTAGAGATGTGAGAGTGCGGGTTTATTATAGCTAAAGCCCAGGGGGTTTCTGCAAAAGCGTGCGATGACCGTCTCGGCCCACCTCCGCCCGTGTGGCGCCAAATGTCGCGTCGTGAGTGGCCATGGGCTTTTTTGCACGTCGGCTGCAAGTTTGTGGGTGGCGGGCCGTGGATTTGCAAGTTGGTGGGCCTAAACATCATGGGCCGGACAAGTACCTGGGTTTGTCGTGCCTTTACCTCTTGACTCAAATCTGAAGTGGATAAGGGGAGGCCCGGGCGCGCCTGGGTGCATCCGTCATACCAGACCAGAAAACACGACACCGTCGCAAATTGCACCAAATTCACCAAACCACCGCCCTTCTCCCTTGTCCGTCCATCATTTTCCGCGTTCGAGTCGTCGCCGTCATCAACCCTTGCTCCCAGATCCGCCCCGCCGCCCCTCATCCATCGTCGTAGATGTCATCCACTCCATCCCCCACCGACACCACGGATGTTGCTTCGACGTCATCTGTGGATCTCCCGTCCTTGGCTCCGGCCTTAAAGCCGGAGAACACTGTCCGGAGGGACCGACGAAGGAGGCAGCGCGCATCGCAGGGAGTTCCAACTGTCAACCTCGAGGAGCAGGTTCCTCCCCCCACCTCCCCTCGTGCATGGCCCCCCAAATCTCATTCATCCAGTCGTTGACAAGGATCGCACCGTCCGGCTGGGCTGCAACGGAGGACGACCCGACGGCCGATTGGGGCGAATTACAGACTATTTTCCTCCAACACAGAGGGAAGGGCGCGAGGTCTATGACTCGCCACAACTCAAACGGGTGTGGACAAGCACGGTTAACTGCAACACCCGGGCTTCCCACTTCCCGTTCGACAAAATGACACAGCAGGACTCGATACCTTTTTTTTTGCTCATCTCCTATCCTTTTTACATATGCCATTGGCAACTTTTTTAAGAACACAATACAGATGTGGACGCCCAAATATACGCACATGCACCCACTCCTATGAACGCACGCATGAACACCCTATCCCTATGAACACCTCCGAGAGGCTGAGCCGACATATCATCTTGAGATTGACGAAATAGCCACAAACACCTTCGTAGTCGACGACAAAGTCTCATCCCACCAAACGCACATCGTCGGAAGGTCTGAAATTAATCCAGAGAAATGCGATGACCAGTGTGAAGTCTAGGACTTGAACTCTGTTGGGCTAAAGATACCACTGCCCTCCTAACTATCCAACCACACGTTGTTTCACATATGCCATTGGCAATTAATTGGATGAACCATTAGCTTATTTGAAATCATGGTAATTATAGGAGAATATCATGTCGAACATGATTAATGATAATCAAAGACCTACCCAAATGGACTGTGACTGGGGGTCCAAATGGTCCTACGTTTGAAGTTGTTGGAACATCAAACCCCAACCCAAACAAGAAAAGAAAGAGAAAGGTGCCGAAGGCAAGAGCTCCGAGTTTCACAACTTTTGGGGATATCTTGTTGGTTCGCTCCTGCAGATTGGACCTAAGACGTCACATCTATACTACACCATTTGATTAAATTGTGTGCGACGCAGGCATCATAAACGGTAAAAAAAACAAACTCATGTGTCAGAAAACAAATGTGCGACGACCAATCCATCGGGCATGATTTTTGTATGCAGACCATGTGTGATACGGGACATACAGTAAGGTATAATGCCGCGTTTGCAACATGTAGTCATAACGCACATGATTCGGATAGTATAGATGTGTGCGTTCATTGGCAAACACTTGGACAGCTCTCCTCCCCCTCCCCCACGTCACTCCCGAGAGCGACGGGGGGAAACCCTAGCCACCGCCTCTCCGCGCCCTTCCTTCCTCCTCCTCCCATCGCCGCCGCCGGCAAGGGCCAGCGGGCGAAGCCCGGCTAGCCTCGGCGGCGGCGGGGCCTCGTTCCCCCTCCCCTTGCCCTCCCCTGGCTGGCGCGGGACATCCCGGGCTTGCGGAGGCGCTGCGCTGGCGCGTGGCGCAGCGGTGCGGCGGCGGCTGCTCTGGGCGGCGCGCGTGGTTGGCGGCGTGGCGCCCCGGGCATGCCCTTGCGGCGCGGCGGCTGCGGGTCAGTGGTGGCGCCGCACCCGTCGGATCCGGCCAGATCTGGCGCCGGTGGCCCAGTGGGTGGCGGGGGCTGCATGCGGCCTGGACCACGGGCGCCCTTCCCTGCCATGGCCGGCGGCTGGCGGGGCAGGTGGCGTGGCGGCGGGGCCTCCAGTTCTGGTGGCGCAGATGCGGTGGCGGCGGCCTCCTCCGGCAAGGGTGCCCCTCCTTGGCGACGGGAGGAGGTAGTGCCGATGGTTCCGGGCGCTGGACTTGGCCGTGCGGGCGGCGAGTCGGCGGCGAGCTCGGATCTCGATTTGAAGACGGTGACCTCCGCGTTTTCTGGCCGCCCACACCGAGCCAGTTGCCGGCGACCTCGTGTGGCTGGTTTGGTGGTTGGTCGGGGTGGGCTATGGATGGGGGAAACCCTTGGCGGGCTGCGGCAGCCACGATGCCGACGGCGCTCCATCGCCGTTCTACTTCTTGGAGTCGGTATCGAGTCCTAGCTCTTGCCCCCCCCCTCTCCTTGTCCCAGGTGAAAACCCAAATCCCCTCGGATTGGGCGGCGATGATGCCTTGGCGCCACTTTCTTCTTGAAGACGCCGCCTTTGGGACGGGTGAGTGGTGGTCGCGGCTTTGGCGTGGTCGGTGTGCCGGATTCTTTTGTTGTTCCTGCTCGACAACGTTCGGTGATCCTTGTGGTTGTGGCCCGAGGCGGTGGCGTTGATTGGAGTGGCTTTGCCGGCGTGGTGGCGTGTTGCCATCCTCTCCCAGTCCATCCGGGTTCAAGCGAGCTCTCGGATGGCCGGGCAACGGCATGGGAGTTGACGGCTGTGCTCCTTCTCCGGCGGCGAGCTGTGACATTAGCGTGAGCGTATCGGGGGCATGTCCTGGGGTTGCCGGGGTCCTAGATGCCCTAGCTGCTAGGGTTGTAAGGATTGTTGTTGTTCGGTAGCATCTTGTATCCTCTGTCGCCTATCTTTTTTCTTCTTCTTTCTTTTTGTTGTATCGATGGTTGTATGATCGGTTGTTGCTTTATAATATAAAGCGGGGGGAAACCCTTTATCGTCAATTGGCAAACACTTTACGAACTTGAATATTTGCGATGGCTTGGAGCATCACACACGATATGTGATATGAATACTCGTGTGTGATAATTTAAAATTTAGACACACGGTTTGTAAAGTCAACTTGTATGTGATAACTCGTGACAACGTATACGGTTCTTTGGTGTGAATTGTATGCTCTATCGGGCGAACAAGTATATCACACCCGTGGTTAAGCATTGTGTCGTCCATTTCGTCTGTGTAGGCGTCCACGGTGGGAGGATCGTCATCATCTGTGGTGGTGCTACTCTCCGACGCCGACAAGATGTAGCCGGAGGAGAGGCGGTGGATGTCGCGCTCCTTCTCCTTCGAATGGTAAGCCGACTTTGACTTGGCAGAATACTCCGTCGTTTGAATGTTTCCACAAAATATAGCTCAGAAAGAATCAGAGGGACAATTTTTGTGCGTACAAGCTAGACTTGGCCAAAGCCTACGACCGAGTTGACTGGAAGTTCTTGGAGGGTACTCTACAAAAAATAGGTTTTGACCCAAAGTGGATTAATTGGGTGATGACTTGCGTAAAATCAGTTCGGTTCTCAGTCAAATGCATTGGAGAACTCCTGCAAATGTTTTCACCATCCAGAGGGTTACGGCAAGGTGACCCGCTAAGTCCGTACCTGTTTCTGTTTGTGGCTGACGGTTTATCTACTCTTCTAAACAGAGAGGTGATGAGCGGCTCATTGACACCCATAAAGATTGCTAGGGGAAGCCCCGGGATATCAAATCTGCTCTTCGCTGATGATAGCTTGCTCTTCTTTAAAGCAAACATGGACCAAGCTGTGAAAGTCCGAGAGGTGTTGGAAGTGTTCCAGAGAAGTACGGGGCAGCTCCTAAGTCAGGATAAATGCTCCCTCCTCTTTAGTGAAGCTAGCTAGGCCAATGTCAGAGACGGAATCATGAGGACTCTGGGAGTAGTCTCAGCCTCATTTGAGAGTAAGTATTTGGGGCTCCCTACGCCAAAAGGCAGAATGAAAAATGAGAAATTCCAGCCTATTATGGACAGGTTTGGCAAGAGATGCAATGTGTGGAATGAAAGATACATGTCCCAAGCGGCTAAGGAGGTGCATGTGAAATCTGTTACACAAGCCCTCCCAACTTTCACTATGGGTATGTTTAAACTAAATCAAAGCTTCTGTGACAATTATGAGAAGGTTATTAGGGATTTTTGGTGGGGAGATAAAGATGAGCAAAGGAAGGTACACTGGATGGCATGGGAGAGCATGATAAAATCGAAGAGAGATGGTGGAATAGGATTTCGGGATATGCACCTGTTTAACCAAGCATTATTAGCACGTCAAGGATGGAGGTTGATCCAGAATCCGGAGAGCCTGTGCGCTAGAGTTTTAAAATCAAAATATTATCCCAAGGGAGACCTTATTGATACGGTCTTCTCGTCGGACGCGTCCCCTGCTTGGAGAGGCATAGAATTTGGATTGGAACTACTCAAGCAGGGTTTAATTTGGCGTGTGGGGAATGGGAGGAAAATACAAATTACAAGGGACCAATGGATTCCACGCAAAGAAGGACTAAAGACGGCAGAATTCACTAGACGGTCGAGATTAAGGTGGGTGAACCAGCTCATAGATCCTGTCACAAATACATGGAATACGGAGCTAGTTAGGCAAATCTTCCACTCGTTTGATGCTGAGGAGATATGCAGAATTTGTCTACCCACTATTGGTATGGAGGACCAAGTGGCCTGGCATTATGAGAAAACTGGCGTGTTCACGGTGAAGAGTGCTTATAAATTGGCGGACTCTCTAAAAAGACAAGGAACTAAACTCCCCTCAAGCTCAGCAAGTGATCCGGGTGATAGAAAAATTTGGGATGTGATCTGGAAAGCTCGCGTGCCGGAGAAAGTCAAGATTTTTGGCTGGCGAGTGGCAACTAATTCTTTAGCCACAAAGCACAATCTCTTCAGAAGGACAATTGTTAAGGAAGATGTGTGTGACATCTGTGGAATGGAGAAGGAGGATGAGTTCCATGCAGTTATCACATGTACCAAGAGCAAAGCCCTGCGTTGTGCTCTAAGGACAAAATGGGAAATACCAAAGGAGTGTGAGTTCAGATTCACAGGCAGAGACTGGCTGCAGATGCTTCTACTGAAGAACCCAGAGATGATCAGAAGCCGGATTCTGCTAATACTTTGGATGGCATGGCATCTTAGAAATAATATAGTTCATGGGGATGGGAGAGAGACGGTGACGGGAGCTGTGCAGCAGCTGATTAGACTGGAGGAGGATGTGCACACGGCCATGCAGAAGGGAGCACCAGACGGCAGTAAGAATGCAGTATCCCTGTTCTGCAGCAATCCTTGCAAACCGGTCTCGCCAGTGACTAATCAGTGGGAAGCGCCTACTCCGGGTACGGTGAAACTGAACTGCGATGCGGCGTTTGATGCAGAGACTGGAGACACATGGGGGGGGCGCAGTCGCTAGAGACCACAGGGGGCTGGTTTTTGTGGCTGTCGGGCGTCGCCTGAACAAATGCCGATCAGTGGAAGAAGCGAAGGCCTCGGCTGCTGTGATGGGTCTCTCAGAATTTGCGAAGCTGTATCATGGGCCCCTTGTACTGGAACTGGACTGCTCGTCTGTTGGAAGCGACGTACTGCTGGACACGAAGTGCAGATCCCCATGGTATGCTCTGATTGGAGAAATCAAAAGGGTCTCCTTGGCGTTCTCTAGCATGGAATGTTGTGTGGTCAGCCGCAAGAAGAATTTGCTGGCACACGAAGTTGCGGCTACGGCCCGACGTACAGGCGATCTCAGGACGATCGCAGACGTACCTACGAGTATCAGAAAGACTACGATGGACGAATGTAACACCTCCAAGGCATGATGTGTGCTCTTGGTTCTCAAAAAAAAAAAAAAAAAAAAGAATACTCCATCGTGAGGCGCACTGATGCTTTCAGCCTGTGCCGGAGCGCCTTCGCATTTTTGCGCTAGAGGTGCCTAGCGTCGGACTCTGCCTTGATCACGACCGATGCATGACCTCGCGGAGGAGCACCTCCTCCGAGTCGAGGGGGCGGAGCGGGCGCTTTGGCGGGAAGAGACGGGCTCCGCCACGGCAGGCGGCCTTGGCCTCTGACTCCAGCATGCGCATCCGCACCGGAGTGCGGGCACGAGCACCCAGCATTGCCCGGGCGGTGCTGGCACCAGAGGGGGAGGAGAGGGGGCCGCCCTAATCTGGATCTAGAGCAATGACGAAGAATTCCTTCACGCGGGCGTCCAGGTCCTTGGGACCGGGCTCTCTGCCAGGGCCGTCGCCAAACCTGGCCATGGCGGAGGGGGCGGAAGAGATTGGAGCGGAAGGGGAGAAGACGGGAGGGGAGCAAAGAGGATAAGAAGACCGGAGGTTTGACTAGGGTTCGTCGGACACGGGTGGGGTTTTTGTGGGGGCAGGGGCGTGGGCCATAGAGGCCTAGTTCTATGTGGCGCCCGCGTCCATCCATCCCAGATATGAGCCGGATATGTTGAGCGCCGGACAACCCGGGCATTTGGGCTGGTTGTGGGGAGGCCGGTTGGGTGCGATTTTTTGATCCGGGCAGCCCACCCGGACGTTTAGCGCGGACTTGAAGGCTCTGGTTGTAGATGCTCTGACTACTGTAAATAACAACAGTGACTGCATCGTCTAGTAAACACCACATTTCACTTTATACCCTTTTCGTATCAACTGAGTGCCATGCCTTTGCCTGTGAAATGAAAACATCCTCCTATCTCACGTCTTCGACAAAAAAACACCAAAACAGATCATTCGGTTCCTCCGAGGAAGCGCCATGCTGGTGACATGGAGACGAAGCGGTGACAGATTAGTTCTTCACGAGTTCCTTATCTCCTTTGCCAGTGGCCAAGAGCAATCATGCATCATGTTCCATCTTCATGTCGTCATGTCTAGAGGCAGGGACGAACTAAAAACTCTGTCCTTTGCCTTGAGAGCCTACAGAGGAGAAATGGAAGATGATGACGATCCACACACTACAAGAATTCAGAGAGACCGAGAAGCCGATGCGCGGCACAAGTTTTGGCTTGATTTGCCTACCTCTTTATCCCAGTTGGTGCGCATGGTAATGGCCAGCAGCAACAGCATCTGCACGACCAATCCGCAGATTATTCCGAACCACAGCCCCTGAAGTTCATGCCCGTACACAGGTTTTGAGAGGTTTATTCAGATGAGAATGAAACACGAATGAAACCGCAACTTTCTGTATGCATGGTATGGGAGGTAAAATCAGTATACCATTCCGCCAAGATGGAAGACAAAGGCAAAGCATAGCGCCGCTGGAACGCCGACAAGGTAGTATGCACTGAGATTGACACAAGCACCAATCCTTTGCAAGCCACAGCCCCTAACAATACCTGGAATATATCAAGCATATACCCCATGTTGCAATCAGTATCCTGAGAGTAATGTGTTCAAGCCATATATAGCTTACCAATGGTGTTCATCGAAATGATATGAGACAAGAAGATAGACTAGAGATGAAATTTGGGAAATGGTCTGCAAGTGCATCCTTGGAATTCACATTATTTGGTGCATCGTCTTTATTTACCTGAAAGAACACATTGCAGATTGTCGAAAATGATCGACACGGAAAGAAGCGGCATCATTCTCGCAATGTATTCCACCACCTCCTTCTCGTTGCTGTATGCATACCCCCAAAGATTGCACACCGAGAGCATAATAAGTCCTAACGATACACCCGTCGCGAGACCCAGAACCATGGTCACACGAGTAGCCAGACGGGCAGCTTCAGGTCGCCCAGCACCAAGTTCGTTTGAAACACGGGTGCTACGATGACCAGATACATGGTTTCATTGCCACAATGACCGTACGATAAAATTGAAGTACAGGTATGGCAAATGGTTACGAGTATTGAGTTGTTCGTTTGTACCTTATGGCTGCCCCAAGCCCGAAGGGGATCATGAATGTTAATGAAGCTGTGTTTAAGCTGCAGGCAGTTCCACAATTCCCATCAGAACAGGGCATACAGAATGTGAAATATTCCATGAAAAATGCAACTCACCAAATGGACAACACTGATGCCTCGAGCTTAGGATTTGCGAGAAGTCCGGAGAGAAGTACCAGCAGCTCAAAGGACCACCACTCTAAGCTGTGTACATGTAGGATCAGATTCAGTCCAAGATGGAACGCGAAAAAATTTATACCTGCAAATCCGAGGGGCACAAACTAAAACTCACCAGACCATGAGCGCAGATGGCACGGCAAGCTTCATGAAGCTAACGATGTCGCGAAACGCCTCCTTTGAGAGCCCTGTCCAGGTGCTCTTGCAGGATGGAGAGATCCTGATGTAGAGCGCCAAGATTGAGACATTGGCCAGGTACGAGATGCCGTTGGCCAGGGCAGCGCCCTTGTTGCCCAGCCCAATCTTGTACACCAGCAACCAGCACACAAGCACGTGGCTCAGCGCCGTGACGCCCGAGCTCGCCATCACCGGGAGGACGATGTTCTGCGTCTGGAGGAACCGGACGTGGCACTGCAGCAGTCCGTAAGCGAACAGTGCTGGAATCATCCACCGGATGTAGCTCCCTGCCCCCATGGCAATCTCCGGGTCCTGGCCAAAGAGCAGGAGGATCTTCCCGGTGAACGCCCAGAGCACCGCAACCACGACGCTCACCAGAGTGAGCACAAGGATCGCCCTCTGCTTGTAGATGCCGAGCAGATGGTACCGCTTTGCCCCGAAGGCTTGCCCACACAGCGTGTCCAAGCTGCTCGCCATGCCAGACTAAGATGATCATGAACAGACACAAGAAAAAAAAAAACATTCGGGCTGGTGTCAGTGGTTCATCCATGAGGATCAACACATGCAGGAGATGAATTGGCATACCATCAAGCTGAAGCCGGTGACATTCGCAAAGGAGGTGGCGATGGAGGCGCTCGAGAGGGCGAGCTCGCCGAGATGGCCGACGAACATGACCGATATCATCTGCACGACGTTCTGCAGCAGGCATCCGGCGATGAGAGGCCCGGCGAGGTACAGCTGCTTCTTCACCTCGGTCACCACCAAGCTCTCCTTTGGCCCTCCTGTCTCCTCGGCGCCCCTGTTGCCCCCAACAAGGGGCTCCTCCATGGCCGGCAACATGCTTGAAATCTCACGATCTGGTTTCTGAAGAAGGTGGGTGAGGCCATGGTGTATTTATCACGTCTGTGAAAGGATATACTACTACTAATCAACCTCATCAATGCTGCACAGGCCCGCCCCTCGAGGTCAAATTCAGCAAGGAAACCAAGAGGAAACAGTGGCAGGCACGTTGAAGGTTGAACTGGGCGAGCCCCTGAACCAGTCATTTTCAGCGTGCCTGGGTAGTGGAGTAAAGAATCTCAACGTGAGACAAACGCGGCAGCTTGGCAGCCAAGCTCAAGATATCTGACACAATAAACTATCTGACGAGCAAGATTAGATGGAGCGGTTAACAGCACATGCTAGATCATGACCGGAGCTGGAGCCTATTATTATATATAGTCAAAATTGGAAAGCTACAAGCGTGGATGATTGCACGGCTATAGTCAAAAGTTGGAAAGCTACAGGCGTAGATGATCTCATTCTCATCTCATAGTCATACGTAACGAAATCAATCACGGCCGCTCTCGCCGTCATGTGTCCCATCTGACGCGTACATAAGGAAATTTCCTAAGATGAACTACCATCAAGGTAGGCAGGACAGGAGCATCGGTTAACCACCCCGTGGTTTGTTCATTTCGTGCGAGATTCAGAATGGGTTCCTGAATTTCGAGTTAAGGGGAACAGATTTTCTGAACCCTGGATCGGGCATGGGCAGCAATAAATTTGGAGTCTGTGGGAAAGAAGAGAAAACAAATGGAGTTCCACCCACAGAACCAGCTCATGAGAGATTGAAGATGAATAAATCTGGCAATGCGGCAGCAGGATCAGGAAAGGGTCGCTGAAGAAAATATAAATTTGGCGATGCAGCAGAAGGATGAGGGAAAGATGGCGCGCTCCGCCGCGCCTGGCAATTAATGCTGCGACTTGGGCCGGATCGGGCCAGCACGGCACGGCCCCGTCGTGCCTCAGGCCACGTCGGGCGGCCCGCCCGGCCCGCCGTGACGTGCCGGCATGGCACCAGCGCCTCACCGGAGCATGGAGCACGGCACGCGCCACGCCGGGCAGCCGACCGCCGCTGAAGGGAGGAGGTGGGAGACTGGGGGGAGGACGCGGTCGTGCCCGTCATGGACGCCCTCATCCCTGCAGCGCAGCTCCCGCCGTGGAGGGCATCGACGCCGCCCCGTGGTCCAGCGTCGATGATGGCTGGTGTGGTGACGGCCGACGGCGGCGGGGCTGAGCAGATACGCGGCGGAGCTTAGCAGATCGACGGCCGGGATGTGCGGGTAGGGTGGGGGAGAAGAGACGGAGGCGGCCTCTCGGGCGAGAGAGGTCGAGATGTGCGTTGACTTGACTGCGTAGCGTGAATATCGGGGAGAGTTTTTTCTTTTTCTTTTAGCGGTGAAAACCTGTATTCTTTTTACCTAACACATATAGACGCACACGTCTATACATACTAGTAAGCTTCTCAAAGAAAAATCTTTTCTTGAATAGGCCTTCTTTAGTTTAAGTAGATATATAATAGTCTATAAACATTAAGTAATCTAGATTGAATTACTCATGCGCTCTGGCACCCTGAAAGGGGAAGGGGAACCTTAGTTCCCAGCCGCTAGCGTGAGGCTATAATGGCTCTATTAGTGTTGCGGCGCTATCCTCGTGTTAGAAGAGCGGCATCTCAAGCGAGAACGACGGTTCGGCCTTGATCCGTCATCTCGTGCCCGGATTTGCGACAGGGACTGCTTGTCAACCTGGCTATGACAGCCTAGGCATGCTAAAATTCAGATGTACTTCAATTCAGATGCTCATTCGCCTAAAATTCAGATGTGCTTCTTTACCAGTAAAGAAGGCATGCTAAATACAAATGCAAATTGAATTAAGAAGTAAGACCATAGATAAATACACTTAGAGTGTACAATTTCCTATACTTAGGAATTCATGACGTCCTTCTGCTCACTCAATCATGTTCATAACTTTACTCCCTCTTTAAAAAAAAGGCCTTTTTTGCCCAAACCTTATGAATAATACAAATGAATCGTCTATTGAACCGATGGTTATACATCATACCAAATCAAA
This sequence comes from Elymus sibiricus, assembly GCA_039707655.1. Lineage (NCBI taxonomy): Eukaryota > Viridiplantae > Streptophyta > Magnoliopsida > Poales > Poaceae > Elymus > Elymus sibiricus. The sequence continues at coordinate 395,234,753 of CM077671.1, forward strand.
TCATAAATAACACCGAAGGAAAATCCTATAATCTAGCTTCAAATAACACCATCTGTTGTAGCTATATTTTACTAACCCACATAGTACAAGTAAAGATGGAAGGCAAAATGTTATTCCTAATTCGGAGCGGTGGCATCAGCAACCATTTTATGGTAGACAAGCGAATGATGCGGCGCCGCGTCTGCTGTTCAGTGCCGGCCAAGGGAAGCAGCGGCCAAACAAAGGAGGTGCCCCTTAGCCGTGGCTTCCTGGTAGCCCTCCCATTCGACCCCGCTGTGTGGAGGTTTCTGAAAAAGGGTAGGCATGGCGTACTTTCTGGAAACAGAGAAATGCAATAAGGAAATTTTAAAATGAAAAAAAGTACAAGTTGATATAGAATCAATATTGCTCCTAACCAGCTCAAAACTCCCAACACCAGCGACCACATTTTCTTCAACCTGACCATTAAGCACACATCAAGTTAGTTTCGCTATCATCATAACACACACCAACAAACTTTAGCCCAAATGTCTTAACCATTCATGTGTGGAGGTTAATGATAGAAAAGCCTGATTAGAGCAGTATTACTTGGACAAAAATTCGGAGTTGCTTTTTGGTTTGGGGAAGAATTGTAGATCTCAAGCTAAATATGTTGAGTACTCAAAGAGTTACATGATACTACTGTAACTACTTGTATAATGAATATTTCAGAGATCTCAAAGTACACATAAATAATCGAGTTCTGTTGTAGTTCTAGTAGTTCATTTCATGTCCAACAAAAAATCTTTTCTTTTCTTTAAAACAAATATAGGAATTTAATACAAACGAAAAGAAATGTGTTCTCTTAAAAAAAAGTGCAGGCAACATACTATAGATAGAATATTCATTGCATGAATCAGAAATAGAGAGCTACTTGTAGACAAAAACAATAATGACATTGCAACCAGTTTTTATATCTGTATGTAATTAACCATAGTAAAAATTATCTAGCAAGTGCAGATTGCCAGAAAAGAAAATAAGAAATATATAGTGGGTAAACTATAGAAAAACCAGAGACCTTATCTTACAACCTGAGGGCACATACATTAGCATACCCAAATTTCTAGCTAGTTATCTAAGACAGTAAAGTGGCACTTGTACAGACAACAAAAATTAAGTAGACAAGAAGACTCGAAAGAAGGCTCTGGCCGGTCTGTGGTCCGTACATTTATGGTCGCATGCAGGTTAGTATTTTGCTGTTTAGATCCTTCATGATCCTCTCATCCTGTTTTGGAATAGTTTTATGTTAAGATTTCTTCTATTCATAGTTTGGTACGTACTCCCTCCGTTTCTAAATATAAGTCTTTTTAGAGATTTCACTACGAACTACATACGAACATGTAGTTCGTAGTGAAATCTCTAAAAAGACTTATATTTAGAAACGGAGGGAGTAGTTGCTTACCCAACTTCTTATAGAAAAACCAAGCTATTATTTCAACCATATAACTAAGAGGAACACACCTTGTATGAAATTAATTGATAACAGAAACAACAAAGATTTAAAAAAATGTCATCAGAGGAATAAAAAAAATGCAGCCAAGTAATTCTGGCATGGTAAAACCAAAAATGCTTTGTTAATCTAATATTTTCTAATAAATTTACAAAGGCATCATGATTCTATACAACAACATATCTCCCGTTTCTGCTTTCATTGGTCATTGCCAAGTGGCAGCAGCACAAGCGTTGAAGCCACTTTCAGCCTCCAATCAAACATGAGGATGGGTTGAGATTCTTTCTGAATCACCATGATTGTTCATATCAGTACAAAATAATCTTGCATTCAGTAGATGCATGTATGTTAATGGCAAAGAACAACAAGATGAATTAGCGGATATGGATGAATAAAGTACCTGGAGCCGAGCTTGACCGCGCCATGGTGCGGGAAGAGCGTGAATCTAGTGAATCATCCATCAACTTGCATTTAGACATGAACGAAGCTGAATGTAATGAACCAGGAACGCTAAACTTGACTAATCTTGTTTCTACAAATCCACAAAAAGAACTACTGCAAAATAGAAGAAATGAAAATATCAAGGGTGGATAAAATGGTAGGATCACATCGTAGCAAGGAAAATCCAACAGTAGACATCACTCGAAATCCCTAATTTGCAAGACTAAAAAGATATGGATGAATCTTCCAGAATGTAATGAACATTGATGTTTTCTACCTGGGAAAGAAACTTGCAATGGGGACGAAAGCACAAGACAACCAGGGTAAAAAAAACTTGATTGACAGAGGGATGCTTAATTCTGTATAGATATTGGCTTAAAATTAAAGAATCATACAGGAAGATCTAACCTCACACGCTCCATATCTAGTATTCTTCCATATCATGCCTGACGCCACTGCCATGTATGTATCGGTCACTCTCTGTGCTCTCCCGACATTGAGGAGGCAATGGTTGTCTCAATCTGAGCACCTTGCCTTCATACGATTCTCATATATTCTGAGATTTCTCACTGCTAATTAACCTATTTTGTAATGCTTCCCATCGATCCCAATAAATATTAGCATATCAAAGCATGGAATATCTACACACATATCTTTTGAACAGAATCAAACTGCATTTGTACTATGGTAGTCTGAAGCCATCAACATCGAGAATGGATAAGTAATTTCAGCAACATGTCTAGAGAATAAATAAAATAAGCAAATAAGATCACATGAATGAAGAGACAATTATTGTTTTCTCGTGATTCCTCCCGAAGCAACAACGGTAGCAAGTACGAGCAGAACAAAACACTCTGAAGTGCACATTGTACCTCTCCCTTCTTCCAACAGTAGCAACAACAGCTAGCAAAGCAGCATTGAGCCTTACTCTCTCCCTCCTCTCCGATTTCTACAACTGCCACCGCTATCAGCACCTCATCCAGCAACGGCCTGAATCCCCTTTCTCTCCTCAGGGTCTATTTCAGCAACGGTGCATGGGACGGGACATGATGACCCTATGTCACTGAGCGCAGCAGCAACGACCACCACCAGCCAGCAGCGCGGCGGCGGACAGCAGCAGGACACAACAGCAGTTGATAGGGAGCATACCTTGCCTTTGTACATGGTCGCACCGGAGGGTTGGGCGGCGACGGGCAACGGCGGCTGGTGAGCCCGCTATGGGCACGACGACGACCACCTCAAGCAGCATGAGATCCACGGTGGCTTGGGGATGGCAACGCCTTGGGGAGAGAGTGGGAGTAGCACGCGCCACACCTCGTCTTTATGTCGCCTCCTTCCACGATGCGAGCGGAGCGGCAGGAGGGGCGGTGCGGGCGGTAGAGCGGAGCGGCGGGAGGGGCGAGGCAGAGCGGAGCGGCGGCCAGCGTCGGGAGGGGCCGGGCGGAGCAGAGCGGAGTGGCGGCGAGCGACGTGGGGGGTGGGGCAGAGCGGTTGGCGAGCGTCCGAGGACGTGCTGGTGGGATTGCGGAGAGGAGAGACAAAGCGGTAGGTTAGCAACGTTTCGTTAGTAGCGGGGTTTCGTTAGTAGGAGATTATAGACCATTATAGATCACCTAATGACGGCTAATATGTTAAGTTGGATTAGCCCTCTCTTCCTTTTATAGGGGTAGTAGATGCATATACAGTTATACACTCATCACCTAGTAAAGTGACAATGATAAGAGTTGTTGGTACACATCTCAAATTCATTATCTTTAATATAGTTATTTCGATCGTAAAAGTAAAGGGTCGTGATATTCATCACACGTGTGGCATATTGACCACCCGACCACATGACCCTGTGTGGCATACCTAGGAGTCAGCCCACACGATCTTGTGTGGGCGAACATTAGAACTGCTCACACGTCCGGGCACAGCTACTTCGTGCCACATTCCCAACAACAACTACTCATCCCATCATGCACGTGTGGCATATTGACCACCCGACCACATGACCCTGTGTGGCATACCTAGGAGTCGGCCCACACGATCTTGTGTGGACGAACATTAGAACTGCTCACACGTCCGGGCACAACTACTTCGTGCCACATGCCCAACAACAACTACTCATCCCATCCTGCACGTGTGGCACGAAGCAATTCCGGCCTGACATTTTTTTATGGCAACTTTAGTTACCCGGGGATGGCAACTTTAGTTGTAAAGCACGACAACTTCTTTGTTTTGGTTAACTATAGTTGCCATGTCTAATTAACGGTAGTTGTCACGTGTGATCAAACCATAGTTGTCATGTATGGTGAACCATAGTTGCCATGTGTGATTAATTAGTTGTCACGTGTGGTCCAACCATAGTTGCCATGTATGGTCAACCATAGTTGCTATGTGTGATTAACTAGTTGCCACAGATGCACAACTGTAATTGCCATCTATCACTGTACGAGCATCGTGTGGGCGAAGAGCAGTTCATCCACACGGCCTGGACTGGATGATGTCTGTGTGGGCGAGGACCGGTTCACCCACACAGCGAAGCTGGCAACCGCACGCTGCAGGTCGTGCAAGGCCGTGTGGGCGAGCGTTCTAACCCCCACACAACACACTACGCCTACGTGGCACTCCAATTTCGTCAGAAATCGTCAAGATTCGTGCAAACAAAAAAACGGAGATTAAGGCGTGTGGACGAAGTGTAGAGATGCCACATGTGTGGGCGTTATCATTTGGGAAACTAAAATAAAAGTTTGCAAACTAGACTATCCACAAGTCCGACCGTATCCTTAACTGAACTAAAACTAGTATAACTAGTACCTAATATGTACCCCCGACTCTGGTCAACTGGACTAGCATGGAATGTCAATGCATTCAGGTGATGTATTGTAGCTTCAATTGCTTCTCTCCTGCTCTTCCACCCTCTTCACCATCTTAAGCTACATCCTTGTCATTTAGCTAGAAGAATTGCATCCGCAAAGTCCACTTGTTACGGTGAGCTTTTGTCATTCTCGTCATCCACATACTAGCCCGATACAACTTTTCCCACCTGGTTTTGTATGTACGTAGCCAGTATCCTAGTAGTGAGCTAATTGTTGATATGCGTGTTACATGCAATTGAGGTCCCAGTGGATGCCACAAACCCTGCTCAAACCATCGAGCGGACGATGAGGTAAAACAAAAGTGACCCAAACGGACAATATGGACCGACGGAGCTTGTCATCCACATACTAGTCGGATACGGTTTTTTCCGCCTGGTTTCGTATGTACATAGCTGATAACCTAGTCATGAGCTAAGTGTTGATATGCTCGTTGCATGCAGTTGAGGTCCCAGTGAACGCCGTAAACCCCGACGAACTGCCCGGTAAAACAAGAGCGACCCAGAAGGACAGTATGGACCGACGGAGCTTGATGAAATGATTCAAGAAAGAATCGAGTAGCCATCAATGCTCACTTTGTGAGGGATACAATCTGTAACTATGGATCTGAATCTTCTCTTAGAGAAAATTCATACTGACAGTCATATCTTTCACAAAGGGTGCAATGATGACTCAAGCATACCATATTTGAATGACGCAACTATTTAACCTTGTCCCATCGCTCCACAAACGGCAAGGTGGGACTAAGCCACTATCTATATTTGTCGAGTTTATTCAATCGGAAAATCGGCAAAGATGGGACCCATGGAATCTATACCTACTAATAAAGGGTCTATCGCTTCTTACCCCTTGATTTTCGTCCGTTTATTGGTACGTCCGTCTCAACGCTTCGTACGTCTATTTCCTTAACGTGCTTTAAAAAAATCTGACACTCCAAACCGCCAGTGGCCCAGCCCACCTATCGTGACAAGCCAGGCCGAGGCAAAATATGTGTTGTTAGGAAAAATCGAACCCACAACATCCACTTCAGTAGAGGACGCCACAGCCAACAAGTTAAGTCAATTTGCCGCGACGACGAGCTATTCATGATGATCAGTTCCAAAGCCCCCTGAGCACCTCAGCCTTCATCACCAAATTCCTGGAGGATCTAGCTTGCATGGCTATGACCAAATCACGCCCGAGTAGGGACCTGCATATGAAGCCCAAGGACAGGCATGTAACAGCTGAAGTTTCGAGGACTAGATCAACAAAAACAGTTTGGCTTCCACCAGCCGGCGAGGAAGCAAAGGTTAACGCAGATGGGGGCGTGTCTAGATGTGGCAGGAAGGGTGTTGCAGCTGTGATTTGCCGCGATAGAGAAGGAGTGTTTCTGGGGGCTTCAGCGAGAGTTTTTGTTGGTCTTACGGATCCGCCCTCGTTGGAAGCACATGCATGCAATGAAGCCCTCGCTTTGGCGACCGATCTTAATCTCAATTCTCTCTGCGTGGCGTCGGATTGTGCTGCCGTGATCTCCATGATTGGTTCGGAAGTCCCCTGTCACTACACATCGGTTTTGAGTGAGATAAACCATCGCTCTAGTAATTTTCATGTTATTCGTTTTGTTCATGAGAATAGGAAGTTTAATGTTGAAGCCCATGCTCTTGCAAAAGCAGCGGTTTCTCTAGCTCCCGGGTGCCACCTGTGGCTTGTTACTACGCCGATATCATTTGTATCCCTATGAACATCCAGCTATAATAAAGGTTACAGATGCTCAAAAAAAAGTTAAGTCAATTTGCTTGTTAAATAATACCACATCGCCCCCTTACATACAATACGTCCAATTTATATACATCTTTGACTTTTCTGGATGTTAAGAAGGTGTCTTGGAATAAGGAAACAGATGCTAAAGAAGGAACAAGAGGCCAATTAACTGCATGTGAGGCATGAACGGAGGAAAAGCTTTCATTCGCATGGAATGATGCGGCGCATGATGGTTTGCAAAAAGGCGAAGATTCAGAAAAAAATTGGTGCAGCTAGGCAGCTAGCCATGGTGTGCGCAGCCACAGCTAATAAATCTAACAAGTAACAGAGAGCCAGCGGCCACTCTGCTGATTTCGCGGATGAGAAAAATTGAAGCTGGGCACCAGCCAGAGCTGGGCACGAAGCCCCGCAGCAAGGCACTGCCGGAGGGTGGGTTGGACACCGGCCACGCCGGATCCGGAGCCTCGGCGCAGATCCAGGCGCTGCGCCAGACCGCATCCGCATGAGCCAGTACGCAGCCGCGCTGCAACCAGTCCGACAAACAGGAAGCAGCGTGTCCAGATCTGCTGGCGAGCAACCGAGTGACTGCACATCGGCACCGCAGCGGTCCACCGCAGCCCCCATCGGCGAGCACCTCCACGGCATGGGCATGGGGACACCGCTCTAGCCCCCGTGCGCCGACGAGCAGGTTGCCACCGCCCCAGCCGCTGCAGCCAACACGTCCGCGCCGCCAGAACAATCCCACGCCACCGCCATAGCGATGGCCAGCGGCAGCGGCGGCGATGGCGAGGTGGCCTGCGTAGAGGGAAATGGTCGGCAGAGCTGGCTGGGTTCGCCCCCGGTATCACCCTGGGGTACGACGCGAGCAAAAAGAAAAGAGTGAATTGCACAGAACACAACCTTCAGGGGCACTTATAACAGTTTACACCACCTTTTGGGGAAGTTTTCACAAAACCACAACTTATGGGCTAACTACCAACGCACAGCCCAAATCCTCAAATTGATAGCGATTGGCCCACCAGGCAGCACAATAGGGTATTCAATAAAATCGACATCGTCCCGATTCAGTCGTTCTCCACCCTCACCCAACTTGTGCGCGCCTCTTCGTCCTTCTTCCTTCGACCGAGGTGGCGGCTGTGCGGCGACTTCGTGCCGGCGGGCTGCAGCGACTCGCCAACGCGGCAACATGGAGTGGAGCTTCAACAACGCCGGCATCGAGTACGCACTCACTCTCCTGCACCTCCTGGCTTTGACAGATTGTTTTTTTTGGATTTAGGGTTGGTTGTAACCGAACAGGTAGTGATTTTAGTAATGGTTGATGATTGATGTGATTTTGTTGGTAGATTTTTCTAGTTTTTCAGCAGGAGCTAATTTGTTGCAATATTGTTATTAGCTACTTCATCAATTTTAAGTCAGGTTCGAGCTATCTAGGGTTCGAACTGAAGCAACAATTTCAGTATTTTTTGTTGCTTTTCTTTCTCTGATATACTAGTTTGTTTCATTATGCAGTGTAGATGATGAACTTTGGGTGGTTAATGTGCTGCCAATTGATGGTCGAGGGGATATTGTGCAAAGGATAATTGGACATTCTGATATCACTTTTCTCAAGTTAGTGAGCTTGGTGTGCTCTGTTGGCTACAACAAAAAGGATACCATTTATTATCAGTGTGGAGGATTAGTTGGCATGGAGCTATTGGACAGTAATAAGAAGGTGACATCAATGGTAAATCAGTACAAGAGCATGAAGATGTTGAATCTGTCAATTTTGAGGAGACCCGCACCAACCCGTCACAAGAAAAGAATGAGGAAGCAAGCATTGTCGATAGAGCAGCCAACCAAAGAGGGCATTAACCAAGTCACAGTTGAGCAAGAAAATGTGGTAGAGGAGAAAGGAAAGGCGGCAGAGGAAGAAGAAGAGATGAAAGTGGCAGAGGAAATAAAAGAGATAACAGTGGCAGAGAATTATGATGATGAAGACTTAGAAAATCTTGCCCGGTTAAAGAAGCAGAAAGAAGATCCCACCGAGCACATGGAGGGCGACACAGATATTGAGGATCTTTATCCACTACTAGATGATGCACCTGTTGTCACACTTGATTCTTGCAAAGCATCAAAGAAGAGAGCAGAAGCATGGAAGAAGAAGAAACAAAGGAAGGATGCTATTCTCAGTTCACTAGCAAAGTCGCGAGATGGAACCAACACTCAAGCATGTGAACTTTCAGATGCAGGAAGTGAGGACATTGGAATGGATATCATACCAAGCGACGATGATGGCTTTGAACCTGCAATATCAATTGCGCCAAAATGCAAAAAGAGTAGAGCACAACCACTTCCAAATAGAGTGTGGTATCACGAGGGCAGGTTGCTTGGAGGTGAACAACTCTGTTTGCATATGTGTTTTGTGAACATGCATCAATACAGAAGAGCCTTGAAGAATTATCACATACTTCAAAGCAAAGACTATATGTATCTTAGAAATGATAGAGATAGGGTCAATGTTTGTTGTGTGAATGAACATTGCCAATTCTATATGACAGCTTCAGCTATCAAGAGAGAAGAGACTGTTTGCATTAGGAAGATGGTGTTACCTCATACTTGTGGCATTACCTATGATACTTCTAGAGTGGATAGCACATGGTTGAGCAACAAATATGAGAACAACTTCAGAGGCGATCCAGATTGGAAGATAAGTGCACTAATAGACACTACCAAGAGAAATCATGGTGTAGACATCACTCCCATGCTGGCATATAGGGCACGGAATAAAGTAGCGGATATTGTGTTAGGAAATCACAAACAACAGTATGTGAGGATCAGGGACTACTTGCAAACAGTACTTGATACAAACCCAGGCAGCCGCTGCATTGTGACCACGGTTCAGCAGTCACCACCTGCAATGAATCCTAGGTTTCATGGTTTATTCTTCTATGTGAATGCGGCTAAGGAGGGATTTTTGCGTGGATGTAGGCCATTCATTGGTGTTGATGGATGCTTTGTTAAGCTTACTACAGGAGCACAAGTGTTGGCCGCCTCTGGAAGGGATGGCAACAACAACTTGTTCCCCATTGCATTCGGAGTTGTTGGTAAAGAAGATATTCCTAATTGGTGTTGGTTCCTTGAACAACTCAAGTATGCTCTTGGTGGCGACTCAGGGCCATTTGGAAAGTGGACTATCATGTCAGATAGACAAAAGGGCCTGCTCAATGCCATAGACAAAGTATTTCCTAATTGTGATCAAAGATATTGTCTTAGGCATATTTACGCAAATTTCCAGACTGCTGGTCACAAGGGTGGTGATCTTAAAAAACACATGGATAGTGCTGCATATGCTTACCAAAAGTCTGACTATGAGGCTGCTATGAGTGACTTGAAGGCTGAGAGTGAAAGTGCATGGGAATGGTTGTCCAAAATTCCACCTAGGCATTGGGCAAGGCATGCCATGGACACAAATTGCAAAACAGATTTAGTGGTGAACAACTTGAGTGAAGTATTCAACAAGTATATCCTGGAAACTAGAGACAAGCCCATTCAAACCATGATAGACAACATTAGGACAAAGCTAATGGTCAGATACAACAGCAACAGAGAGGGGCTCGCTAATTCAAATTGGGAAATCACACGAAACTATGCAGAGAAGTTGGTACTTGAGAAGAGCAGGGAAAAGCATTGTAGGCTAGTATGTGGAGGTAAAGGGCTGTGGCAAGTTACTTCTGGATTGAAAACATATGTTGTTAATGTTGATACTAATACATGTGGATGTAGAAGGTGGGACATTAATGGTGTGCCATGCAAACATGCAGTGTCATGCATTTATAAGAAAAAAGAGCATCCTGAAGATTATATGAGTGCATTCTTCAAAAGTCCTATGTACCAGGTTGCCTACAACAATATTATATATCCTGTTCCTAGCAAAGATAACTGGGCAAAGACTGAAACACCCGATATTGACCCACCAATTTTCACTAGACACCCTGGAAGACCTAGGAAGAGCAGAAGGAAGGGGGTGCATGAGGTGCCTCAGCCAGGTTCTAGACATAGGATGACAACAACGACATGCTCAAATTGCCACAAACCTGGTCACAAGTATACCAGTTGTTCCACACCACTGAGAGCGGACTTGGCGATAAGAAAAAACAAGCACAAGGTAATTCACATATTCATAAATGTAATTAGCATATATTTCTGCTTGTTAACACAACTTTGAGTGCTTGTACTGGTTGCTCAGAGTAATAGAAGAATATTTGAAGAAGGACCAACCCATGATCAAGTTGAAGAAACACCAGTTCATGGTCAAGCCGAAGCATCACCAGTTCATGTTCAAGCCGAAGCAACACCAGTTCATGTTCAAGATGAAGCAACACCCGGTCATGTTCAAGATGAAGCAACACATGTTCATGTTCAAGCTGAAGCTGCAATTCAAAATCCTTTTCATGCACATGCTGTATTCCAAGCACATGATCCTTTCTATGGGTTTGACATAGAAGAAGTTGCCTCACAACCAGCTGCAGCAAATAGCGGAGAGAAGCTGCCAGTAATGAGGGGATCAGGTTCAGCAGGGGGCAGGTTCATGGAGTACTTCACTGCCAGTGGCAACTATTGAAGAAAATCCTATGTCGAAGGCTTTTTTTGTGAATGAAAAGTTTACATCTTTATGAAAACTGACTTGTAAATGTCAGGTTTATGTAACTAAAGCTCAGACTTGGATGGATGCTTATGTTACATTACATATTTTGGGGATCTAGGCACATTGACATGTAAATGTCAGGTTTATAGGTGACTTAAGCACATAACTATGTGGTGCTTCTGTTACAACATATATTTTGTTCCAGTAAGACAACTTATGAAAGTTGCAAACTTCTGGATTACCGCAAATGTTGTCCATTTTTGTACATGTTTCAGTTCTAAATATTTGTTTATTGTGATCATAGATAATAGTACAAGGGTAGAATATGCTCCATTTCGGCAGTTATTTTACAACCAGTTGTTAATTCTGTAGTTTTTGGTTCAGTTCTGTAGCTATTTACCAATACAGTGTGACAGACAATTCTGTAGCTTTTGCTAATATGTCAAAAACTTCATATTTCAAAGAGTACAGATAATACCGAAATTGGTCTAGTTTCATATATTCAGATTTCACACATACCCATCAAATTACATCACTAGATTACACTGAGGAAACTTTGTAGCTATTCACTGCAAAAAAAAATGAAGAAACAGAGCACAAACACAGCAGCCCAAAATTTGCTTGCAGTGAAGGTCTTGCAGCCAGTTCACTGAAGAAACAAAAATCCCCTGATTCTTTCACTTCCAGGCGCACGCTTACTCCATTGTCAGGCTATGCCGAGCTCGTTTTTGAGGCGAGCGTCATCGGGGAGGAGCTCCGTAGAGGACAACCGGCAGCGTCGAGCGGAGAAGCACAACGCGGAGACGACGACGCTGGGCGGACGAGCCGGTGGTGAGGCAGAGGAGAAGGTGCTGCTGGACAAGACGACGCCGGGGTGGAGGATTCGGCCGGCAAGCGCCGGGGCGAAGGGGGTGGCGGGGCTGCCGGTGATAAGTGCGGCGGCGGCGGCGGTGGCAGGTCGGGAGGAGACTGCACGCAACAGGAGCACCCGCTGGATCTACAATGCCTGTGTGGTAGGCCCAACTTGTTAGTTTGCCTAATACGAGTATTTGGGCTGTGCGTTGGTAGTTAGCCCATAAGTTGTGGTTTTGTGAAAACTTCCCCAAAAGGTGGTGTAAACTGTTATAAGTGTCCCTGAAGGTTGTGTTCTGTGCAATTCACTCAAAAGAAAATTGGGTGGAGCGGCAGGGCAGCCACGTACACCCATGGAGGGGAAGAGAGATGGGGCGATGCAATTGTAAAGCACAGTCATAGTAAGATTTCAACCGTGTCTCAGGATGAGGCGTACACGTCATGGCTGTACGTGGCTGCCCTGCCGCTCCACCCAAAAATTAACTTCTGATGGAAAATATATGTAAAATTTCTTTTTATCGTTGATGGGCAACATGAACTATGCCTACGTGAAATACTTGTGTTTGGGCAAAGACTAAATAGTGCAACAGAAAACGAACATAATAAAATCTCGCAAATCAAATAAATAACCAGTATTTTCTAAAAACATAGCAGCATACCTAAAATCTGTGTGCTTTTGAATATTAACAAATACATTTTATATAAACAATCCCACTTCAATGCACCACGACTCTTCCATTCGATAATAGTGTGATGCTGAAGGAGGCGTCGTCAAAGACATGGATGTGGCTTCATCAATTTTTTTAAACTGCGGACACTAAAACTCCTATCATCATTCACGGTGGCGACGAACATGAAAAGTGGCAACATGAATGAAGCACTAAAAGCGTGTGATGTTTTCTTCTTAAGGTGCAACGCATGTCACATTAAATTGCAGCATACAAAGGTTAAAAGGAACCTTCATTTGAGAAACACGATACAAATGTAGATGATCACAAACATATACATACACTCAACTCTAGAGAGGTTGAGCCGACGGGTCTTTAGATTGATAAAGTCACCATAAACATCTCGTCGACACAAACGTCACCTCCCGCTCAAAGAAGAATATGTCTCTTTATGTGACATCAAAGCGTCAAACCTGATTTTTAATTCCTGGTGGTATTGGGGTACTATGGTTCTACTAACCCTCTAAGAAAAGGTTGGTTCTCAGGATTAAAGCAAAATTGGTCCATCCATGTATGACCACGCATGCATGCGTGACAATAATGGACATTAAAGTAGGATATGCATTCCATGCTCCCGTTGTGCTTGGCTGATACGTGTTTTGATGAACACAACAATTTTCTCCTCCGTTGCTATAAAATACTCTTTCAAACCAAACAATTAATCTTCTCTAAAAACAACGTAGTAAAAATCGTGTGTTTGCATTCAAAACTTTTGAAAATTCTAATAAAACTTTGGACTACTTATTAAACCCTTGAATAGTATACAAAAGTTCCTCCCTCTGTATATCCCGATAAAAATGCGTTAAAAATCTTTGTCTTCAAAACATATTTCAGTTCTAAAAAACTCAAAATTGTTCATTATTTTTGAAAAAAAAAATTCATGTATTTTCAAAAGGCAAAAATAAAACCGATTGACACGATATTTCATGAACCACTAATCTTCCCTCAGATGAAAAAGGTTAAAGTGGCTTCTTCGCGTCCACACTTCTTGCTCCAAAAAGCGATAATAGTATAATCTATTACCGATATTTATCAAAACTACATATATGAAATTGTGCTCACACAGAGCAGATTTTACGAGTTTTTTTCTCCCGTTGCAACGCACGGGCATTTGTACTAGTTCCAATTCAAACAAATGAAAAATGGAAAATGTTTATCGAGTCTCTGTTACACCGAACTCGGCAAACAAAGGGCGCCGTCACGGCTCCATCGCCTGCCATTACTAGAGAAAATACTAGTAGTAGCGCGGGTCTTAGGACTAGTAGTAGCGTCGGCACCCGCGCTACTGCTAGAGCGCTACAACTAATATTTAGCAGTAGTGCAGTTGCTGACCCAACGTCATTGGTACTTTTCTTAGCAGTAGTGTGGGTGACCTTGGCGCTATTGCTAAATATTAGTAGCGCCGGCTGCTGCCCTGTGTCACTACAATTCGTCCGTGTTTCATTTCTGTATTTTTATACCGTTATACAATTTTTTATACGGTAGCAATGAAGGGGTTTTGAAAGAAACACGGATTAGATTAAAGTGGATGGATCCAAGTGGCCAAGTTGGATTAGTAGGACGATATGATGTTGGGACGGTACACAAGTGTTGTCTATCATTCGACACTTGTGTGTCATCCCAACATCATATCGTCCTACTAATCCAACTAGGTGATCCATCCACTTTTATCTATTATGTGTTTATTCCACCCAGTGATATAAATATCATCATTATCATAATAATATAACAACTCATCATCATTGTAGTCATATAAGAACTCATCATCCGTAGGCATATAATAACTGACCATTAATATAGCACATGACAAGTTAAACAACACTAGCTAATTGTTATCATGCTAGGTAAATAAATCATCATCATCATTATAGCACATGGAAAGTACTAGCTAGGACCTACTCCTTTCTCTTAGATAAAATAGAATAAAATAGGTAAACCCCTCCATCCCATAATGGACAATAGAGATTCACCCGTCTCCACTTTGTGGCCTGCGCATATCCATACCGTCTCCAATTGGTTGCCTGCGCATTCATTACTTTTCTCGATCCTTTGATGTCGAGGCGTTCATTTGTTAAAGAAGTCAAGTATGCACTATGAAAAGCCACCGACAGACTTGGCCGTAAGCTAATAATACTCATGTCACCTTCAATAAACATCAGGTGAGGCACAACATCCTTCGGGAGATTCCATGAAGAACATAATAGTAACATAGTTAGTAATGTAGTTTTGCTTAAGAAGAATGTATGCAAAAGATGGACTAGTGACACAATAGAAAAATCTTATCATGCTACCTGCACGGATGTTACCATGGTTCAATAGGTGGACTAGTGGCACATATACACTATAATTTTTGCCAATTTCATAATTGATTTTAAAGCCTCAACATCCTTAATAAATGAGACAAGCTAATTTTTCTCATCACAAGTTAGCTCTGAGCCATAACTATAGTAGGTCTTGTCTACTGCCTTCCTTATATTTTTTGGAAAAAGGAAATAAGTTGTCAATTCTAAATAAACAAGTTTAGTAGGGTGAACACCAACTATTTTTAAATATACAATTAATTACTTAACAAATTTGTTTGACAAACTCACATAGAGGTAGAACTAGAATCATGTCCACACCCACCCAAATGTCGATATTATCTTCAGGATCATCTTTAGCACCAATATCGAAGGTTATTTTCATATCCTCCTAAAATTCATAGGCCTTGCATAGTCCTCTCCAATTTGAACAACCAAAATGTGTGTGATTTACTGCATTGTATAGCTTAACTCAAAAACGAAACCATTTGTCGTCTTAAGGTGAGCTTTCTTCGTCTTCATACTCTCCCTATCTTCAAAACCGAGCTTGTATAAGGCATAAGATCTTGCATAGCAGGGATGCACTAGTCGAATTGTAAAAAACAAAAATAACATGTTAATGCAAAAAAGCACAAGTCATGCTTAATTACATACTTGTCGTCGTTACATACCGTAAAATATTTGAAGCCCTCCTTCAGCATGAGGGTGAAGCACCTATCATTTTCCAGGTGAGGTCTGTCGCACATACCCCCATCGTCGGATCAGTAATGGAACTCGGGGATCCTATCGTTGTCACACATTTGTTGTGTTCATAATTTAGAGATTAAAAAATCGATGAAAAATACCAGTAACTCAACACAACTCAGCACGGATTGACTTTCGGTCTGTCGAGTCTTCCTTGTAAAACTCTCATCTCTCGTGGTGTATATGGTGGGTACTCCCTCACATGATATGGTGGTGTATATGGTGGACACTCTCTCACACTGATATTACGATCGTCGGTGATGGTGACGCTTCTCTTTCTCCCCATGCATTACCAAAAGATCTATCACGAGGAGAAAGAGAAAAGGCGACCCCACGACAAAAGTCGGCATTCACTAGTAGAAAACGGGACATTAGTCCCGGTTCGTAAGGGCCTTTAGTCCCGGTTGTGGGACTAAAGGCCCCCTTTTTAGTCCCGCTTGTGTTACGAACCGGGACTAAAGGGGTTCCACGTGCCATTGCGTAGCGCTCAGGCAGGAGGACCTTTAGTCCCGGTTGGTAACACCAACTGGGACTAAAAGGCAGCCACGCGCCAGCCCCTGGCAAGCGCTGGGGTTTAGGTTTTTTTTTGAAAGGAGGGGTTTTGGAGGGCTTAGGGGTTTTGGAGGGAGGGGTTTTGAAGGGTTTAGGGGTTTCATTTTATGTTTTCCATTCAACTCGACGCTACTACATATATATAGCAATGAAAGAACCATTACACAACATCGTGATGAATATAGAGAAGTGACCTCTTTCTCCGTGCTTGTTGGTCGAACAACAAGTTTTCATATATATATTAGACGCTACTACAATTGTACACGTTCATGCATATATACAATATAATATCCCTTACTATCCCTAATATCTAATTACCATAATTAGCGTCCAATTTCCGATGGTACTCTCCCTTTGTATGTATGACCTCTTCAAGTAAGAATCCCGCCAATTCCTCTTGAATTGCTCGGAAGCGATCCTTTGGTACGAGTTCGTCCCGCATCCGTTCGATCTAATTTAAAGAAGGGGGTCAATATATATGAATGAAACTCAAATTAATTGATGGTAATAAAATAAAATTGTGAATATTGTTTACGTACTTCAAGTTGTTCTAACATTCTGCCCGTGTCACAGGTCGTTTGGGGAATGAACTCGCAAACGTGGTATCCATATAAATTATTCCCAGATCCCTGCCTCGAGCACTTTACAAGAATAGAGTTCAATCAAAAGAATAATCAAGCATGATAATGGTATTGAAACTAGAATCAAAGAGATGCGTGGACCTAGCTAGTACTACTTACATTGAGTGGTCGAAATTGCAGCTCTCTCTCCATTCACCCCTAACCTTCTTGGTGAACTCTTTCCAAACCCTGCCCGGCAAAGAAAATGAATAAAGGAGTTATTAATTACTCGATATCAGGAAATGAACGAAAGTTGCCAATATAGTGCGATAATGATTGAAATTACCTCTGGAGCATTTTTTCCAGGTCCGCCCACATCTCAGGGTCTTTACGTAACGAGTCCATGACAAGTACTCTTCCTGCGTCAAACTGAATGACTAGCAGAATAAAGTGGAGATATAACTCATCAATTACACTTAACATCGAGTAAGCGAAACAGAATATGTACAAGACAATATAACCCTCACTTGAAGTTGTAAGGAAATAGTATTTCCCTTTTGGTTTGTTGTTCAATTAATGCCATGAGCAAGATCTTCTCTGTATCCTTGGCGTTTCTTTTTACCGTAACTTCATGAATAGTATTTGGGTTAATGAAACCAATGTCATAGATTTGTCTTCTTTTGCATTCGAGGATCTTCTTTCTGCATAATATAATGAGGATAATTATACATGCAATGAACGAGCTGAGCTAGAGACTTAATTACATAAATGATACTTACAAACAATAGCAACTGGCTATAGATTTATCCATGGCGTCTTGATTGTATAACTGAAATAATTCTTCAAATTCAATGTAAATTTCCTCCTCTCCATTGAAGTAATGCTCATCTTTAATTCCCACAATGATATAGTTGGTACCGTCTTTTGAGGCTTCCATGTGCCACTCATGCAATTTTCGCATTTGTGTTGGTAGATGCTTTAGCTCCTCAAGTCTGACGAGAGGCTTCCCGTACTCGTATCTATAGGCTAACTCAGCCATGGGGATCTGTACATCCTCGCCTAAGTAATCACCAAGAGTGAAACCAAGATCAGCGGCCGCTACCCTCGGATCATTAGCGATATCGGTAAACACCTTGAGCGGGGGGCACGATTGGTTTTTCTGTGTGCCAAGCTGGGGAATTGTTTTCCCCCTTGCACTACTGCTACTTCCCGAACGCTGTTGTTCTCTATGTGACTTGATAATACAGCGGTCATAGTCTAATACCAGCGGAGGCGATGGTGGTTTTGTAAGGTTTTCCAGACAGCGCTTCACTTTTCTCGGATATATTTTCACCTTTCGCTAGGGCCATTTCGGCGCAAGCTGGCGTTTCACATCAGCAGCTATGACCTTATTGGTTTCCTCATCAGTCAGTTCGTATGGTAACTTGGCAAGAGCCTTCTTGACCCTTGTATCCGCTCTGGATTTCTTCCCAGTTGTACTACTAGCCGCTGGAGTGGCGGATCTCTTCCGCCCGTGCTGAGGAGACGGAGGAGGCGGAGTTTGCTGACGTCGAGGCGGAGTCTGCTGAGGGGCCTCCTCCTGCGGAGTCTGCTGACGTCGAGGTGGAGACAACTGAGGGGCCTCCTCCGGCGGAGTCTGCTGACGTCGAGGAGGAGACAGGTGAGGTGACAGAGTGTGCTGACACGGCGGAGACGGCTGAAGCAGCGGAGATAGAGCTGGATTGTGAGGAGTCTGCTGAGGGGCCTTCTCCGACAGAGTGTGCTGACGCGGCGTCCAATGTGGAAGCACGATGTGTTCCTTTCTCCATAGAATGGTAGTCCTTAGGGCATCTCCCAGTGCAGTCTCCCCTTCACCTGTAGGCCAGTCAAGCTCCAGCTGCTCAAATCCGTTGAGAACTACATCCACCACGACAACAGCATAGCCATTTGGAATCGTCCTGCAATGGTAAGTTCCATCAGGTACACGAGGTAAGGCATAGCCGATCGCCACCTTCAGGGATATGTTCATGCATTTCGCATGTAGATCACAATGTTCCCTCTACGTGATATCATCCACGGGGTAGCGAGGAGCCGTGATAATGGGCCGAACAAGCTCCATGGAAGCCACACTACTTTTCTGCTAAGATGGTGGGGTAGCTCCGTCGACAGTATCGAATGTAGGATCTTCTTGCCGCTGAGATGTGCCGGTAGCTCGCTGGCTGGTAAGTGCCTCTATTTGCTTCTGCTGCAACGCTACTATTTCTTCGACCTTCTGCAGCCGGTCTGCATCCTGTTTCTTCTTTCTCCCTCGGCTTCTGTAAGTGTCACTGCTGTCGGGAAACCCAAGCTTCCACGGAACGGAGCCTGATGTGCCTCTTGTTCGTCCAGGGTGTTCAGGATTCCCGAGGACGCGTGTCAGCACGTCCTTCTCTCTGTCGGGATGGAACTTCCCTTCCTGCACGTCCTTTATTGCATCTTGAATGGCTTTGACGGGTGTTGCAAGTTGAGCTTTTGTATAAACACACTTCCCTGTTTCTGGGTTCAACGTTCCCCCATGCCCGTAGAACAAAGCCTTTGCCCGTTCGTTCCAATTCAATGTCTCTGGATGGATCTGTTTATCAAGAAGGTCGTTCTCACCTTTCTCCCACTTAGGCCTGGCAAACTTGTAGCCACCTGACCCCATAACATGGTGATATTCCTTCTTTGCAGCATTTTGCTTGTTTATTTTTGACCTTTTCTTACCTACCTCCGATGTCTTGTACGCCACAAATGCGGGCCGGTGATCTTTTAACTTCGCATCTGCTCCGGTGAATGTTGGAGTCTTCTCTTTCAGGATATAGTCTTGGTGAAATATTTTCTTCCAGTTGCTGAATTGTTGGGCCATCTTCTTAAGAGGCCACGCCTTGGCTTTTTGCTCTATGACATTGTTATTTGGATCCACCTCTAGCGGTAGGGTGAAATTTGTCATGAGCGTAGTCCAAAGCGTGTCTTTGGATCTATCATCGACAAAAGAAACTCCATCGTCCACCTTTGGCTTATTCCATTCTTGAGTGCTGATCGGGATGTTGTCCCTAACAACAAGTCCGCACTGACTTATAAATACGTCTATGGCCCGCTTGGGAGCAATCGGTTTGCCATCTACAGCGATTTCTTCGATCGTGAACCTTTCATTCTCGCCCAACCTTTTCTTTGGGCCTCGTCTGTCTATAGAAGTTTGGCTCGATCCGGAGGGCTAAAAGAAGAAAGAAGCATTAATATATGTACATACAAATCAATTAATGCATCTAGTCAGTAGAGGCTTAATTAATATATATACCTCACCGGACTTTGCAATAGTTAAGGCTCCAACACCGGAGCCGTCATCTTCTCCCTCCATTCGATCACCGTAGCCGTCATCTTCTCTTCCCTCACCATCGGAGTCGTTGAGAAACTGTGAGGTGATATCATCATTTCCCTCGCGGATCATTTCCCCCAACATCTCTTCTTGTTCTAAGTCTCTGCCGTGTTCCATAGTTTCTGCGGATATTACAACATGGCAATATACAAACCATGTGAGATACGCACAGGCAAGTTTTCTAGTATAAATAATATTGAACCTTGGAATTGACCACGTTCGGACACGTTGTGATTAGATGGACACCACGGCCACCGTCAGGAGCTTAGGAAGAAGAATAATCAATGACACAAGTAGTGGGTGTGTGCTACTTTTTTTCTCTCGGTGCAACGCACGGGCAAGTTTGCTAGTATAAATAATAATGAACCTTTTCCCAAATACACATTAGGTTCTTAATACATCCGAACGATTTCTTAAATCCTTCGATCACCCTCACTCTCGAGTCCTCCTTTCTTTTTTAAACGTGGATGGAAGAAAGAGCACAACGATGCATGTTTAACAAAAAAAATGCTGACATCAGCAAAGATTCCACCGAAGTTACCGAAGTTATCGGGGTTATGTTTTAACGACCCCCCCTCATGTTGAAGTTACGACGATATTTGTACCTATGTTATTGGTGCGTAGATTTATACACAAGATGAATACAAGACTTACACACAAGAGTTATACACAAGATGAATACGTCGGTGTCGGTGTCGGCCAACAGGGGGGCTGGGGATAGGAGGAGGAGGGGGATCGGCTCTCACAGCGAGGAGGCGAGGAGCGGGGGCGACAGCGATGGCGAGGGCCACGGCGACGGCGCGTCGGGGAAGGGCGACGGCGAGGGAAGGAAGAAGGGGCAGGGCGACGGTGACGGCGACAGAGAGGCCGACGGCGACGGCGCGTCGGGGCAGGACGACGACGACGACGAGGGCGCGCGTCAGGGCAGGGCGTCGCGGCAGCCTGGAGGCGGCGTGTGGTGGTTCGGCGTCGGGGGCGTCATCGTGCAAAAAGAAGATTGGGGAGGAAGAAGGCCGGGGCGCGGGGTTAATATACCCCAGGCTTTAGTCCTAGTTGGTGGCTCCAACCGGGACTAAAGGCCTACCTTTAGTCCCGGTTGGAGCCACCAACCGGGACTAAATCTAATTTTCGGCAAACAAAAGGGCGCGAAGCTTAGGCCTTTAGTCCCGGTTGGTGGTTCGGACCTGGACTAAAGGTAGGCCTTTAGTCCCGGTTGGGGCCACCAACCGGAACAAAATCTATTTTTTCTATTTTTGGTTTTAGACCTTTTTAGGATATTTTATTTTTCGTTTTCTTTTAAACAGATTCAAAAACAAATGTTTCTTTTGCAATTCGTTTTGCTATTAAAGTTTTTAACAAATGTTATCAAATGTTTGTTACTAATGTTTTAAATAGAATTATATGTCATATATTTTAGTTTAATTCTTTTTGTTACTAAAACATTATATGTCATCTATTTAAACAAATATTATCAAATGTTTGTTACTAATGTTTTAAACAGAATTATATGTCATCTATTAAAGAATTTGTTAAAACATTACTAAAATATAATTCTTTTTGACATTTAATTATTTTTTCTATTAAAGTGTTTAACAAATGTCATCTATGTCATACAACGTTTCTCTCTTATCATACAACGTTTCTCTCTTATCATCTCCGATGCTTCTGCTGTATTCATCTATATATGTCAAGACGTTTAAGCCATATCTATATTAACCTGATGTAAGATAATATAAAGGTGCCAGGATGTTCATGAGATATGCCAAAACAATAGACTATTCTCATAGGATTCTTTGATTTCTCAGCCCTCAACATATCATCAACTTCCCCTTTTGACCCTTTCATGCATTTGTGATAAGAGAGCATGCTTTTTAGGTGGCCTACCAATGGATCCACATATCTGTCTATTATGCATATTTATACAAGCAAAGAAACATACATTTACCAAAAATTAAAACAGATGCCAATCTTGCTAGTTGTGGAGCATAACTATGGCCATCATCAGAATAGTCCAGAAACTCACTAGAGAGAAAGTCTTCACTTTTTCTTCGCGTGTGTCCCTTGCTTATTGCGCCATAACCATGGATAATTTTCATCATTTAACAGGATGCTTGGGTCAGTCTTCACTATGAAAGGAGGAATTTCATCAAACTTTTCATAATCTTCTGACTTGTCTGTCTGTTCCTCCACTCCCACGATGTTTCTTTTCCCTGAAAGAACTATGTGGCGCTTTGGCTCATCATATGATGTATCCGCTTCCTTATATTTTCTTTTTCTTGATTTGGTAGACATATCCTTCACATAGAAAACCTGCGCCACATCATTGGCTAGGACGAATGGTTCGTCTGTGTACCCAAGATTGTTGAGATCCACTGTTGTCATTCCGTACTGTAGGTCTACCATTACCCCGCCTCCTGTCAGATTGACCCATTTGCACCGGAACAAAGGGACCATCAAATCACGTCCATAGTCAAGTTCCCATATCTCCTCTATGTAACCATAATATGTGTCATTTTCCCTATTGGTGTTTGCTGCATCAAAGTGGACACCACTGTTTTGGTTGGTGCTCTTTTTATCTTGGGCGATCGTGTAAAATGTATTCCCATTTATCTCGTACCCTTAGAAAGTGAATACAGTCGAAGATGGTGTCCTGGACAACGAGTACAGCTCATCTGCAACAATGTTGTCATTCATGAGATGTGTTTGCAACCAACCACCAAAAGTCGCCATGTGTGTACGTTTAATCCAGGGGTCAGACCGCTCCGGGTTCTTGGAGCGTACAATATCCATGTGTTTCTCGATATACGGGGCCACCAAGGCAGAACTTTGTAGAACTGTGTAGTGAGCTTGCGCCCAAGAATGCCTGTCCCTACATATTACTGATTTTGGTCCTAGCGTGCCTTTTCCACTCAGTCTCTCCTCATGCCGTGATTGAGGAACACCAATCGACCTAAGGTCAGGAATAAACTCAACACAAAACTCAATAACCTCCTCTGTTTCATGGCCCTTGGAAATGCTTCCTTCTGGCCTAGCACGGTTATGAACATATTTCTTTAAGACTCCCATGAACCTCTCAAAGGAGAACATATTGTGTAGAAATACAGGACACAGAATGGCAATCTCTTCGACTAGGTGAACTAGGACGTGCGTCATAATATTGAAGAAGGATGGTGGGAACACCAACTCGAAACTGACAAGACATTGGACCAAATCATTCTGTAACCTTGGTAGGATTTCCGGATCGATTACCTTCTGAGAAATTGCATTGAGGAATGCACATAGCTTCACAATGGCTAATCGAACATTTTCTGGTAGAAGCCCCCTCAATGCAACCGGAAGCAATTGCGTCATAATCACGTGGCCGTCATGAGACTTTAGGTTCTGGAATTTTTTCTCTGCCATATTTATTATTCCCTTTATATTCGACGAGAAGTTGATACGTCTCCGTCGTATCTACTTTTCCTCACACTTTTGCCCTTGTTTTGGACTCTAATTTGCATGATTTGAATGAAACTAACCCGGACTGACGCTATTTTCAGCAGAACTACCATGGTGTTGTTTTTGTGCAGGAATAAAAGTTCTCGGAACTGGACAAAACTTTTTGGAGATTTATTTTACAATAAATAAAAAAATACTTGAGCCAAGAACCACCGGAGGGGGAGCCCTGGCTGGGCATGATACACCAGGGCGCGCCACCCCTTCCAGGCACGCCCTGGTGGGTTGTGCCCACCTCGGGGCCCCACTGACCCTAATTTCAACGCTATAAAATCCTATTTTTGGAGAAAAAACCAGAGAGAAAGTTTCATCACGTTTTACGATACAAAGCCACCGCCACCTCCTGTTCTTCATCGGGAGGCCAAATCCGGAGTCCGTTTGGGGCTCCAGAGAGGGGAATCTTCGGTCTTCGTCATCATCAACCCTTCTCCATCACCAATTCCATGATGCTCCCCACCGGGAGTGAGTAATTCCTTCGTAGGCTCGCTGGTCGGTGAGGAGTTGGATGAGATTCATCATGTAATCGAGTTAGTTTTGTTAGGGCTTGATCCCTAGTATCCACTATGTTCTGAGATTGATGTTGCTATGACTTTTCTATGCTTAATGCTTGTCACTTAGGGCCCGAGTGCCATGATTTTAGATCTGAACCGTTTATGTTATCACCATTATATCTATGTTCTTGATCCGATCTTGCTAGTCATACGCACCTATTACGTGTTATGATCCGTAAACCCCGCAGTGACAATAGTCGGGATACTTTCCGGTGATGACCGTAGTTTGAGGAGTTCATGTATTCACCGTGTGTTAATGCTTTGTTCCGGTTCTCTATTAAAAGGAGGCCTTAATATCCCTTAGTTTCCTTATGGACCCCGCTGCCACGGGAGGGTAGGACAAAAGATATCATGCAAGTTCTTTTCCATAAGCATGCATGACTATTTACGGAATACATGCCTACATTACATTTATGAACTGGAGCTAGTTCTGTGTCGCCCTAGGTTATGACTGTTATATGATGAATATCATCCAACGAGTTCACCGATCCAGTGCCTACGAGTTTTCCACATATTGTTCTTGCTAAGTTACTATCGCTACTGTTACTGTTACACTTGCTGCAAAACTATTGCTATCACTGCTACTGTTACCGTTACTGTTACTACTGCTATCAAAACTATCATACTACTGTGCTACTGATCACTTTGTTGCAGATATTTAATTCCAGGTGTGGTTGAATTGACAACTCAGCTACTAATACTCGCAAATATTCTTTGGCTCCCCTTGTGTCGAATCTATAAATTTGGGTTGAATACTCTACCCTCGAAAAGTGTTGCGATCCCCTATACTTGTGGGTTATCAAGACCTTTTTCTGGCGCCGGTGCCGGGGAGCATAGCTATATTTGTTGTGTCACTTGGGATTTATATCAATTGATCAATATGAAGAATCTGAAGGATCCAAAAACCAAGATTTCCCCCTCTAAGATGAGGGGAGGTAAGGAATTGCCATCTAGCTCTCCACTTGATTCACCTTCGATTATGAGTAAGTTTGCGACACCACCACATGCTATTAATCCTGATATGCCGCAAGTTATTGATGATGCTACTTCTGCTATGAATGATGCTTATGATGATGATGCTAGTACCATGCTTGATGATAATGTGCCACTAGGTGAATTTCTTGATGAACAAATTGCTAGAGCTAAAGAGAATGAAATTACTCAAACTGATGAAGCCTTTGAAACTAATGACTATGAAACACCTATTAGACCTAGCTCTCCTAGATTTGAAATGCCTAAGATACCTGAAGGTTATGTTATGGATGACGAGACAACTAGAGAAATACTTTCTTGTAAGGATAGAAACAATCTTAAGAAATTACTACGCAAGTATAAGGAAAAGACTTTGAATGCTAGAATGAAATGTGATCCTAAGTTTGCTACTTCACTATCTTTGTTACCGATAAAGATTATGAATTCTCTGTCGACCCAGAGTTAATTACTTTGGTTGAATATGATCCTTTCCATGGCTATGAAACTGAAACTATAGTGGCAGAAGATTCACTATTACTATATCCTCAAATTATTTCCGTTCTAATTAAAGGGTGATGCTAAGATATGGTACAATACTCTTGCTCCTGGTTGTGTGCGTAGTCCCTAGGATATGATTTACTACTTCTCTGAAAAATATTTTCCCGCTCATAAGAAACAAGCTGCCTTACAGAAAATATTTAACTTTGTGCAAATTGAAGAAGAGAGTCTCCCACAAGCCTGGGGGAGGCTTCTCCAATTGCTTAATGCTTTGCC
The DNA here is from genome assembly GCA_039707655.1 of Elymus sibiricus. Taxonomy (NCBI): domain Eukaryota; kingdom Viridiplantae; phylum Streptophyta; class Magnoliopsida; order Poales; family Poaceae; genus Elymus; species Elymus sibiricus. Next base: position 395,260,785 of record CM077671.1, read on the forward strand.
TGATCACCCTCTCAAGAAAATTGAAATACTTGATATCTTCTATAATGGACTAACTAATGCTTCTAGGGACTTCCTAGATAGTTGTGCTCGTTGTGTTTTCAGGGAACGAACTGATGAACAAGCCGAGGAATTATTGAATAATATATTGAAGAATTATGATGATTGGACTCTCCCTGAACGACCACTTAAATCCACTCCGAAGAAGAGGGGTATCTTATTTCTCAGTCCCGAGGATATGCAAGAGGCAAAGAAATGTATGAAGGAAAAAGGTATTAAAGCTGAGGATGTTAAGAATTTACCACCTATTGAAGAAACACATTACAATAAACAGGTGGTAGAGGTAAATTCTTTATTAAAGTTTGATGAAAGTGATGTCCCTTACAATAAACATCCTAGTCAATGCTTATATGAGTTTGATAACTACATTATGAAACAAGATCACTTCAATGCACATGTTCTGAAACAATTAAAATATAATTCTGATATGATTGCTCGCTTGAGTGACTTGTTATTTAGAATCAGTAATGATGTTAGAGGTGTAGGAAAGCATGCCTCTATGGTTCAAACCCAGTTAGAACAAGTTGCTAAATCTCAAAAAGAATTGCTTGATGAAATGAATAATAATATGAATGATTTTGCTGCTAGAGTAGTAACTAGAGGAGGTAGAATGACCCAAGAACCTCTTTATCCTGAAGGTCATCCTAAAAGAATTGAACAAGACTCTTAGAGAATTAATACTGATGCACCTAGTCCTTCTAAAAATAAAAAGAAAAAGAAAAATGATAGGACTTTGCACACCTCTAGTGAACCTGAGATACAAAAACTCCCTAAAGATAATGATGTCTCTATTTCTAATGTTGAAACTTAGTCTGGTAATGAACATTCACCTAGCGACAATGAAAATAATAATGATGATGTTCATGAGGATGCCCAACCGAACAATGATAAAGAACCAGATAATGATGTTGAAGTAGAGCCTGCTGTTGATCTTGATAACCCACAACCTAAAAATAAACGATATGACAAAAGAGACTTTGTGGCTAGAAAACATGGTAAAGAAAGAGAACCATGGGTTCAGAAACCCATGCCCTTTCCACCTAAACCATCTAAGAAAAAGGATGATGAAGAATTTGAACGCTTTGCTGAAATGATTAGGCCAGTCTTTTTGCGTACCCACTTAACTGACTTCTTAAAGATGGTCCCTTATGCAAAATACATGAAAGACATCATCACTAATAAAAGAAAGATACCTGAAGCTAAAATCTCCACCATGCTTGCTAATTATTCTTTTAAGGATGGAGTACCTAAAAAACTTGGAGATCCTGGAATACCAACTATACCTTGCTCCATTAAAAGAAATTATGTCAAAATTGCTTTGTGTGATTTGGGAGCTGGTGTTAGTGTTATGCCTTTATCCTTATATAAAAGACTTGATTTGAATAAACTCACACCTACTGAAATATCATTGCAAATGCCTAACAAATTATCTGCCATACCTATCGGTATTTGTCAGGATGTGCCCGTTGTTGTTGCAAATGTTACTATCTTAACGGATTTTGTTATTCTTGAGATGCTCGAGGACGACAACATGTCGATTATCCTTGGTAGACCCTTTTTGAATACTGCAGGGGCTGTTATTGATTGCAATAAAAGCAAAGTCACTTTTCATATCAATGGTAATGAGCATACGGTGCACTTTCTGAAGAAACAATTCCAAGTGAATGGTATAAATGTTATTGAAGAATCTCCAACACTCACTATTGGAAGTTTTCAATTACCTCTACCCACTCCCAAAAAGAAATAGGACATACTTATTGTTGGGGATATGCATATCCCCATTGAGGTAACTTAGTGTTTTATGAAAGTTCTTCGGTTTCATGCTAATCGGAAGTGGTTGTTAATAAGACTTGATCAACCTTATTAATGGATCATTTCTGAGAGGTATGAAGTTGATGAATCTAGTAGGCACAATCTTCTGCTCCCACCTTTTATTTTCTGTTTTACTTAATCAAATAAAATAAAATGCCATGCTTATCCTGTTTTCTGTTTTCCGTGCAATAAAAAATGACCCAAAAATAAAAGTTCTCAGAATGTCCTGAAAATTTGATACGATTTTTTTCTGAATATTTCTGAATTTCTAGTACAAATAACATCAGAGGGGGGTGCACCTGGTGCCCACAAGACACCAGGGCGCACCAGTAACCCCAGGCACGCCCTGGTGGGTTGTGGCCCCCACGTAGGCCCCCTCACTTATCCCTTTAGCCCATGTCATCCCCTACTGACGACCCACAAGTATAGGGGATCAATCGTAGTCCTTTCGATAAGTAAGAGTGTCGAACCCAACGAGGAGCAGAAGGAAATGACAAGCGGTTTTCAGCATGGTAATATCTGCAAGCACTGAAATTGTAGGTAACAGATAGTTTGATAGCAAGGTAATTGGTAACGAGCAAGTAACGGTAACGGTAAATAAGGTGCAGCAAGGTAGCCCAATCCTTTTGAGGCAAAGGACAGGCCAGAACAATCTCTAGTAATAGGCAAAGTGTTCTTGAGGGTACACGGGAATTTCATCTAGTCACTTTTATCATGTTGGTTTGATCCGTGTTCGCTACTTTGATAATTTGATATGTGGGTGGACCGGTGCTTGGGTGCTGTTCTTACTTGAACAACCTCCCACTTATGATTAACCCCCTCACAAGCATCCGCAACTACGAGAAAAGTATTAAGATAAAATCTAACCATAGCATTAAACGTTTGGATCCAAATCAGCCCCTTACGAAGTAGCGCATAAACTAGGGTTTAAGCTTCTGTCACTCTAGCAACCCATCATCTAATAACTACTCCACAATGCATTCCCTTAGGCCCATGAATGGTGAAGTGTCATGTAGTCGACGTTCACATGACACCACTAAGGGAATCACAACATACATATCATCAAAATATCGAACACATATCAAATTCACATGATTACTTGCAACACGACTTCTCCCGTGACCTCAAGAACAAAGGTAACTACTCACAAATAATAATCATGCTCAAGATCAGAGAGGTATTGAATAGCATAATGGATCTGAACATATAATCTTCCACCAAATAAACCATATAGTAATCAACTACGCAAGGTAATCAACACCACTAGTCACCCACAGTTACCAATCTGAGGTTCCGGTACAAAGATTGAACACAAGAGAAGAACTAGGGTTTGAGAGGAGATGGTGCTGTTGAAGATGTTGATGAAGATTGGCCTCCCAAAGATGAGAGGGGTGTTGGTGATGACGATAGCTTCGATTTCCCCCTCCGGGAGGGAAGTTCCCCCGGCAGAATCACTCCGCCGGAGGGCAAAAGTGTTCCTGCCCAAGTTCTGCCTCGAGGCGACGGCGCTTCATCCCAAAAGTCCTCCTCTGATTTTTTATAGGTCAAATGTGATTATATACCAGAAGATGGGCATCGGAGGTGGGCCGAGGAGGCCAGAACCCATCAGGGCGCGCCCAGGGGGGTCTGGCGCGCCCTGGTGGGTTGTGCCCACCAGGTTGGCCCCCTCCGGTAATTTTCTGCTCCAGTATTTTTTATTTATTCCAAAAATAATCTCTGTAAAATTTCAGCTTCATTGGAGTTGTGCAAAATAGGTATCTCTGATGTGCTTTTCTTGGGTCTAGAATTCCAGCTCCCGGTATTCTCCCTCTTTGTCTAAACCTTGCATATTATGAGAGAAAAGGCATTAGAATCGCTCCCCAAAGCATTATTATTCAACAAAACATAATAAATAACTGTAGGAAATCATGATGCAAAATGGACGTATCAACTCCCCCAAGCTTAGACCTCGCTTGTCCTCAAGCGAAAACCGATATTGAAAAGCATGTCCACATGATTTGAGAGAGAGGTGTCGATAAAAACAAAATACGGACATAGTAGCATCATGCTTATAATCATAACAACAACAAACTCTATCATAAAACTTATTCAATACATTTTTATCATATAGCTTCTCATGAGCAAGTAACAATTCATCACAACATAGAAGTATGAAGCATAAACCTTATTTAAAACCAACAAACTATGTTCTCAGTCAACTTTGCAACTACAATTAATCATATTTTCAGGAAGGGTCTCATGTCGGAGCCTTTTGGCAAGTCCACATGCTCAACCATCATTTAGTCTTCTATGATTGCTAACACTCACGGCATACCCATGAACAAAAAGTTTCAACCGGACACATAGGAAGATAGGGGCTTATAGTTTCACCTCCCAACGTATTCACCTCAAGGGTGATGTCAACAATAATAACTCAAGCCCACCCATATCCAACTGGATATATGTGCGTGATCTTTCCTCACCACATGATGCTTGCAAAAGGAAAGTAAAAAGGAATAGGGAAGAATACTTTGACTCTTTGCATAAAAGTAAATACATTAAAAGTAAAAGATAGTCCCTTCGCAGAGGGAAGCAGAGGTTGTCATGCGCTTATTGGTTTGTATGCCTAATCCCTTAATGTAAAAGAACGTCACGCTATATTGCCCCCTATGATAGCAACCTTTATTATGCAGTCCGTCGCTTTTATTACTTTGCCATCATAAGTTCGTATAGCGCTCAATTTTCTCTTACACTAATTGATCAAAACACTTTTAGAAGCAATTTTTATTGCCTTATTGCACCGATGACAACTTACTTGAAGGATCTTACTCGATCCATAGGTAGGTATGGTGGACTCTTAAAGAATGAGTTTGGTTTTGGGTTTTTGAATGCACAAGTAGTATCTCTACGTAGTGCGGAATTTTTGGCTAGCAAAGATATTGGGCAAGCACCACATGTTGAAGGATCTATGACTATATAACTTCTATGTGGATAAGAACAAACATAAATCATTACGTTGTCTTCCTTGTCCAACATCAACAATTTTCACACATAATATTTAATAGGGGCTCACAATCATAAAAGATGTCCAAGATAGTGTATTTGCATGTGAATCTTCTCTTCCCTCATTAATTCTTTCATGAATTGCATCATTGACCAATGCTATGTTTGTCAATCTCCAATAAATTTTACTACTTATACTTTTCCTTATGTGATGTCATTACTCACCATAAGATTAGCATATGATTCTTTTCATTTATTTCTCTTTCCTTTTATTTTGATTGCAACAAGAAAGTAGAGAGACAAAAACTCAAACTAAACTTTATTATATAACTTTCACTCGATTACATAAATAGATAGGCCACGAAACTAACACACGAGAATAGACCAGGCTAAACTTTTATTCATCTAAAGCAAAGGGAAACTAAAGATTGAACTAAAATAGGTAAAGGTGAATAAAAGTGATGGTGATACGATACCGGGGCACCTCCCCCAAGCTTGGCTCAAGCCAAGGGGAGTGCCCATACCCGTGTGCTCAAGTCTCCTTTGGTGGTGGTGATGAAGAAGGTGGTGGAGATGAAGTAGGTGGTGGAGATGAAGTAGTATGCTTGTCCTCCAGCTTCCAGGGCAAGGGCTCCCCATCATAAGTTGACGCAAGAGTCCCCTGAGTCCTGCAACTGGCAGCTAAACTCATACCTTTAAATCTTGCCTCATATTCAAAGACTTGGTTTTGAAGATCATAAACTTGGCTATGCAGAAAATTAATTTGCTCGCTGAGGGTGGAGATGATGTCCTTCACAGACCGACCATCCACCACCTGATCATGAGTGAATTCCGTGATCATGGAGTGATTGGCACTAAGTCCGCGCTCCACCATCTTCTGGCACTTGAAGATTTCCTGTTCCACTGCCTCGAGCCTAGCCTCCACGCTTCCGGTCTTCTTGGGTCCCTAAACATCACAGATGTGGAGCACCCCCTCACGCATCTCAATGGCTTGAGGGTGCTTCATCACCTCCGGCAAGTACAGGTTGATGACCTTCTCGAAGAACTTGTCCTTGGAGGAGCTTGGTGGAGCCATGGAGATCTAGATCTAACGAGAAAACAACAAGAAACAAGAACAGAGGATTTTTCTGCGATGCGGTTGTCAAAACAGTCGGGGGTATATATAGAGAATTTTTATTCTTGGAAAACAAGCATATGGAAGGAAAACGGAGTCGGGAAGTATCCGAGGTGGGCACAACCTACCAAGGCGCGCCTAGGGGTGCCTGGCGCGCCCTGGTGTATCGTGCTCGCCTCGATCACCTTCCGGTTTATTTCCTTATTCCCAAAATTTTCTAATATTCCAAAACTGACAAAAAATATTTTTGCGGATTTTTCGGAGTCCGTTTACTTACCGTATCATGTACCTCCTATTTTTCAGAATTCTGGAGTGTTCCGGAAGGTTTCTTTTATGTGTTCCTCCGGTGTCATGGTTTGGATAACATTGCTTTCAACGTTAATAGGCGTACCTGAGATATAGTGCTTAATTCTTTGTCCATTGACCACCTTCGGGTTTGTACCATCGGCGTTATTAATCTTGATAGCTCCAGAACGATAAACCTCTTCGATAATATAAGATCCCTCCCATTTGGAGAGAAGCTTACCTGCAAAAAATCTTAAACGAGAGTTGAACAAAAGAACATAGTCTCCTATTTTAAATTCCCGTTTTGGATTATTTTGTCATGCCATCTTTTTACTTTTTCTTTAAATAATTTGGCATTTTCATAGGCTTGGGTTCTTCATTCATCTAGTGAGCTAATATCAAATAGCCTCTTCTCACCGGCAAGTTTGAAATCGTAGTTAAGTTCTTTAATGGCCCAAAATGCTTTGTGTTCTAATTCTAGAGGCAAATGACAAGCTTTTCCATATACCATTTTGTATGGAGACATACCCATAGGATTTTTATAAGCTGTTCTATAGGCCCAAAGTGCATCATCTAATTTCTTAGACCAATTCTTACGAGACCTATTGACAGTTTTTTGTAATATTAATTTTATTTCTCTATTGCTAAGTTCTACTTGACCACTAGATTGAGGATGATAGGGTGATGCAATTCTATGGTTAACATCATATTTAGCAAGCATCTTACGGAAAGCACCATGAATAAAGTGTGAACCATCATCGGTCATTAAATATCTAGGGACTCCAAACCTCGGGAAGATAACCTTTTTAAGCATTTTAATGGAGGTGTGGTGATCAGCACTACTAGTTGGAATAGCTTCTACCCACTTAGTGACATAATCAACAGCAACCAAAATATGAGTGCACCCGTTAGAGGAACGAAAAGGTCCCATATAATCAAAACCCCAAACATCACATTGTTCAACAACAAGTTAATAATTCATTGGCATTTCCTGACGCTTACCGATATTACCAATTCTTTCACATTCATCACAAGACAAGACAAACTTACGGGCATCTCTAAAGAGAGTAGGCCAATAAAAACCAGATTGCAATACTTTGTGAGCAGTTCTATCTCCCGCATGATGTCCTCCATAAGCTTCGGAATGACATTTCCGTAGGATTTGTTCCTATTCATGCTCAGGTACACAACGTCTAATAATACCATCTACTCCTTCTTTATAAAGATGTGGGTCATCCCAAAAGTAATGTCTCAAGTCATAGAAGAATTTTTTTCTTTTGTTGGTATGTGAATTTAGGTGGTATATATTTAGCGACAATGTAATTAGCATAATCAGCATACCAAGGGGTGTTTTGAGAAACATTTATTGCAGCTAACTGTTCTTCAGGGAAACTATCATCAATAGGTAGTGGGTCATCAAGAATATTTTCTAACCTAGACAAGTTATCAGCTATGGGGTTCTCAGCTCCGTTCCTATCAACAATATGAAAGTCAAATTCTTGGAGCAAGAGAACCCACCTAATAAGTCTAGGTTTAGCATCTTTCTTTTCCATAAGATATTTTATCGCAGCATGGTCGGTGTGAACAATTACTTTTGAGTCAACAATATAGGATCTAAATTTATCACAAGCAAACACGACCGCTAAAAATTCTTTTTCAGTAGTAGCATAATTTCGTTGAGCATTGTGTAACGTTTTGCTAGCATAATGGATAACATTCAATTTCTTATCAACTCGTTGTCCTAGAACAGCACCAACATCATAATCACTAGCATCACACATAATTTCAAAAGGCAAGTTCCAATCAGGTGGTTGAACAATAGGTGCAGAGGTTAAGGATTTCTTGAGTGTTTCAAAGGCTTCCACACAATCACCATCAAAAACAAAAGGGATATCATTTTGCAAAAGATTAGTAAGAGGCCTAGAAATTTTAGAGAAGTCTTTAATTAACCTCCTATAAAAACCAGCATGACCAAGGAAATTGCGAATACCTTTAATATCTTTAGGACATGGCATTTTCTCAATTGCATCAACTTTAGCTTTATCCACCTCAATACCTCGCTCAGATATTTTATGCCCCAAGACAATACCTTCATTAACCATAAAGTGGCACTTCTCCCAATTCAAGACAAGATTAGCTTGTTCACATCTCTGCAAAACTCGATCAAGGTTGCTTAAGCAATTATCAAAAGAAGTTTCGTAAACGAAAAAATCATCCATGAAAACCTCCACAATCTTTTCACAAAAATCAGAGAATATAGCCGTCATACATCTTTGAAAAGGTAGCAGGTGCATTGCATAAACCAAAAGGCATACGTCTATAAGCATAGGTTCCAAAAGGGCAAGTAAAGGTGGTTTTCTCTTGATCGGATTGTGACACAGGTATTTGAGAGAAACCAGACTATCCATCTAAGAAGCAAAAGTGTGTGTGCTTAGATAATCTTTCTAGCATTTGATCAATGAAAGGCAGAGGGTAATGATCCTTTCTAGTAGCTTTATTTAATTTTCTAAAATCAATTACCATTCTATAGCCAGTAACAATTCTTTGTGGAATGAGTTCATTCTAATCATTAGGAACAACGGTAATACCTCCTTTCTTAGGGACACAATGAATGGGACTTACCCATCTACTATCAGCAATAGGATAGATTATACCTGCTTCCAGAAGTTTTAATATTTCAGTTCTTACCACTTCCTTCATCTTAGGATTCAATCGCCGTTGATGATCAACAACGGGTTTAGCATCAGGTTCCATATTAATCTTGTGCTGACATAGAGTGGGACTAATGCCCTTAAGATCATCAACAGTATATCCAATAGCAGCCCTGTGCTTCCTTAGAAATTTTAATAATCTTTCTTCTTCATGTTCTGAAAGGTTAGCACTAATAATAACAGGATATATCTTTTTCTCATAAAGATAAGCATACTTTAAAGTGTCAGGCAATTGTTTCAATTCAAACACAAGATCACCTTTAGGTGGAGGAGGACCTCCAAGAGTTTCAATAGGCAAATTGTGTTTCAGGGGAGGTTGTTGTTCGAAGAAAATTTGATCTATTTCATTTCTTTCACGCAAGTGCATATCATTTTCATGGTCAAGCAAATATTGTTATAATGGATCAGTAGGAGGAGCAATAGAAGCAAGACCAATTATTTCATCCTTACTAGATAACGCTTTATCACGAGGTTGTCTACTAAACTTGGAAAAATTAAACTCATGAGACACATTACCAAAACTGACACCGGCAGTTTGTTTTTCACAATCTATCTTAGCATTGACGGTGCTTAAGAAAGGTCTACCAAAGATAATGGGACAAAAGTCATCTTGTGGGGAACCAAGAACTAGAAAATCAGTAGGGTATTTCACTTTCCCACACAAGACTTCAACATCTCTAACAATCCCAAGTGGTGTGATAATGTCTCTATTAGCAAGTTTAATAGTAACATCAATGTCTTCTATTTCATTAGGTGCTATTTCATCCATAATTTCTTGGTATAAGGTAAAAGGGATATCACTCACACTAGCACCCAAATCACATAAACCATGATAGCAATGATCTCCTATGTTGATCGAGACAATGGGCATGCCTTCTATGGGTCTATGTTTATCTTTTTCATCGGGTTTAGCAATTCTAGCGGCTTCATCACAGAAGTAGATAACATGCCCATCAATATTTTCTACCAAGAGATCTTTAACCATAGCAACGCTAGGTTCTACTTTAATTTGCTCAGGGGGATTAGGTGTTTTTAGGTTACTCTTATGAACCACGGTTGATACCTTAGCATGTTCCTTTATCCTAACAGGGAAAGGTGGTTTTTCAATATAAGCGGTAGGCATAACTGGATCAACATTGTAAATGATGATCTCTTATTTAGCTATGACCGGTTCTTTAATTTCTTCTTTAATAGGGGGATAATATTTAAACCACTTCTCCTTAGGGAGATCAACGTGAGTAGCAAATGCTTCACAGAAAGAGGCTACTATCTCAGAGTCAAGTCCATATTTAGTGCTAAACTTGTGAAAAGTATCGGTATTCATAAAAGATTTAACACAATTAAACTCAAGCTTTATACCCGACTCATTACCTTCGTCGAGTTCCCAATCTTTAGAGTTGTGTTTAATTCTTTCTAAGAGATCCCACTTGAATTCAATAGTCTTTTTCATATAAGAACCAGCACAAGAAGTATCGAGCATGGATTGATCATTATGAGAAAGCCGAGCATAAAAATTCTGAATGATTACTTCTCTCAGAATGTCATGATTGGGGCATGAATATAGCATTAACTTAAGCCTCCCCAAGCTAGAGCGATCCTTTCTCCTTCACAAGGCCAAAAATTATATATATAATTCCGATCACGATGAACTAGATGCATGGTATAAAACTTTTGGTGGAATTCCAATTGCAAACGATTCCAGTTCCATGATCCAAGATCATCACATAGCCTATACCATGTCAATGCTTTTCACTTCCAAGATAAAGGGAAAACCTTCTTCTTAACTTCATCTCCGGGTAAACCTGCAAGCTTAAATAATCCACAAATTTCGTTCACATATAATAGGTGCATATCAGGATGTTTAGTTCCATCTCCTGCATAAGGTTTAGCAAGCAGTTGTTCTACCATACCCGAAGGAATTTCATAGCCAATATTTTCAGTAGGTGCAGTAGGTTGAGGGGCAACTAATTGTGCTTCCGGTCGAGGTGAAGATACCCCGAACAAACCCCTCAAAGGATTGTTCTCCATAGTAGCAAGTAGAAATAGATTTCAGCACGTAGTATAAGTTTTTCCTTACCGATTTCCACTTACCAAGAGCGCTTCACTCCCCAGCAATGGCGCCAGAAAAGAGTCTTGATTACCCACAAGTATAGGGGATCAATCGTAGTCCTTTCAATAAGTAAGAGTGTCGAACCCAACGAGGAGCAGAAGGAAATGACAATCGGTTTTCAGCAAGCACTGAAATTGTAGGTAACAGATAGTTTGATAGCAAGGTAATTGGTAACGAGCAAGTAATGGTAATGGTAAATAAGGTGCAGCAAGGTAGCCCAATCCTTTTGAAGCAAAGGACAGGCTAGAACAATCTCTAGTAATAGGCAAAGTGTTCTTGAGGGTACATGGGAATTTCATCTAGTCACTTTTATCATGTTGGTTTGATTCGTGTTCGCTACTTTGATAATTTGATATGTGGGTGGACCGGTGCTTGGGTGCTGTTCTTACTTGAACAACCTCCCACTTATGATTAACCCCCTCGCAAGCATCCGCAACTACGAGAAAAGTATTAAGATAAAATCTATCCATAGCATTAAACGTTTGGATCCAAATCAGCCCCTTACGAAGTAGCACATAAACTAGGGTTTAAGCTTCTGTCACTCTAGCAACCAATCATCTAATAACTACTCCACAATGCATTCCCGTAGGCCCATGAATGGTGAAGTGTCATGTAGTCGACGTTCACAAAGGTAACCTCAAGAACAAAGGTAACTACTCCCGTGACCTCAAGAACAAAGGTAACTACTCACAAATAATAATCATGCTCAAGATCAGAGAGGTATTGAATAGCATAATGGATCTGAACATATAATCTTCCACCAAATAAACCATATAGTAATCAACTACGCAAGGTAATCAACACTACTAGTCACCCACAGGTACCAATCTGAGGTTCCGGTACAAAGATTGAACACAAGAGATGAACTAGGGTTTGAGAGGAGATGTTGTTGTTGAAGATGTTGATGAAGATTGGCCTCCCAAAGATGAGAGGGGTGTTGGTGATGACGCTAGCTTCGATTTCCCCCTCCGGGAGGGAAGTTCCCCTGGCGGAATCGCTCCGCCGGAGGGCAAAAGTGTTCCTGCCCAAGTTCCGCCTCGAGACGGCGGTGCTTCGTCCCGAAAGTCCTCCTTTGATTTTTTCTAGGTCAAATGTGACTATATACCAGAAGATGGGCATCGGAGGTGCCGAGGAGGCCAGAACCCATCAGGGCGAGCCTAGGGGGGTCTGGCGCGCCCTGATGGGTTGTGCCCACCAGGTTGGGCCCCTCCGGTAGTTTTCTGCTCCAGTATTTTTTATTTATTCCAAAAATAATCTCCGTAAAATTTCATCTTCATTGGAGTTGTGCAGAATGGGTTTCTCAGATGTGCTTTTCTTGGTTCCAGAATTCTAGCTGCCGGTATTCTCCCTCTTTGTGTAAACCTTGCATATTATGAGAGAAAAGGCATTAGAATAGCTCCCCAAAGCATTATTATTCAACAAAACATAATAAATAACAGTAGGAAATCATGATGCAAAATGGACGTATCACCTACCTCCATAAAAAAACACCATGGCTCTCATTCCCGTGTTCTTGCTCTCAAACCCGCGGATTTCGATCTCTTCGCTCGAAGCTCCGTTTCCGAAACTGTTTTGGGGGATTGCTACTTGGTATGTGACTCCTCCATTGCTCCAATTAGTTTTTGATTTGGTGGGTTATTTTTAGAGTAATTAGCTACTCTTGGTGCTGCGGTAGATGAGCTTGCATGTTGAATTCTTAGAGTTCTAAGTAGTTTGAATGCTTAATATGGCCTATTTGCATCCTTGGGAGTAGTTGCTATCAATCTTACAAAGTTTTATTGACAAAAATTTTGTGGACTAAATTTTTTAGAATTTTTATTATAGGAATAAGATGGATTTCTTTAGGAAAATTTCCTCCAAGAAAAATGCCAAAGGAGTCATTTGGGAATCCTCGGACAATGACCTTCACACCCCGAGAATGGTGGAGGTGCGGCCGTGCGAATGTACGCATGATGCCTTCATGGAGGAAGCCGGGTTCCATCAAGAGTTTGCTCAATTCGTTGCAAATGTTGGGCTAACCGAGTTCCTCGCAGCTAAGTGTGACAAACACCACATCCTTACAAATTCCTTTGTGCAAAGTTTTCATTTTCCGAGTAGGAATAATCCTCCTGAGGTGCAGTTTAAGCTATATGTTGAAACTCACAAGATACCGCTCACTGACTTTTGCGACGTATGCTTGATCCCTTCTGATGGGGAATTAAGAGAGCCTAGACCAGGGGAGTTTGAGGACTTTCTCCTCACTTTAACATTGGGTGAAGATAGAGGCGTGTCAAAAGCCACTGCTACCAGTTTGCAGTTTCCTTCTGTGCACTACTTTGCTTTATTCATCGCAAAGTGTTTAACCGCTAGGCAGAAGGTTGGCGCACTCAGTGCCCCCGACTTCGCCATTTTATGTCGTGCACTGCACAATGATCACACCTTTAGTATGGGGGCTATTATTGCACGTCGCTTACACCTTAACAGGACAAAGGGAAAGATACATGGTGGTATTTATGTTACTCGCTTGGCGAGACGTTTTAATGTTCAGATTCGCCCACATGATTATCCCTTGTCCCAAGTTTATCTTGATCACAAGGCGTTGCAGGATCACCAATTTATTGAGGCAACTGATTCTTTTCATAACATTCGTTACAACTTAGTATTCAGTGTCGAAACCCGTGATGTTATCCCATTGCCTGCACCTGCTCTGTTTGATTCTATTGTTAGGAACAGATACAGGATCATGCCAGATGACATTACAGCCTACCGGAACAACCTAGCAGCGGCTGAGGAGGAGTCCCAGGAGTGGGACGCTCAGGTGCCGCCTCCACCTCACATTGACTTAGGACCGGATGGTTACTATTACCAAGGTAGGCCAAAAGCCTAAGCTTGGGGGAGTACGTATTTCCACCGACATTATATCCATTTTCACACATTTCATTCCAGTTGTCGGTGTTCATACTTTTTCATTGTATTATCCATGCTAGATTTATTTTCTCACTTTCTTCTTGCGTGTTTGAAAAACTTTGAGAAAACCCAAAAATATTTCCTACTTCTTTTTGGCTTTTCTTTCTAGCTTATATTAATTGTAGTATCAAAAGAAACCCAAAAAGATTTTTCGTTTCTTCTTTTACTTGTTGGGAGCTCTCCCGTGTAAATAATTTATCTCATTTTTGTTTTTCCCTCTTTAATTTGCTTTCTTCAAGAAGAAGCAAAAACTCCAAAAATATTTCAGTGTGTTTCTCTGAATTTCTTTTCCTTTTATTTGAGTCGTACTAAGGAGAAGACCACGATGAAAATGTTGAGTGGCTCTCATATGCACTATTGTTTATCTAACAAAGAGCCCATATTACTTTGTCTTCTCCTCTTGAATAAAATGTTTGCATGTTCTAGCTTAGTCCACATCACTCTTGCACTTTTATTATTTTCATATCATTCAGTCGTGCAAGTGAAAGGCAATAATGATGAAATTTGATGAACTGACTATGGCAGAGAAAAGCGGGTATGAACTCAAGTTGTTTTTGTTTTTGTAAATATGTTTAACCTAGTATCCTTTATTCAGCATATTATGATCAAACATGTTTGCAATGACACTTAGTGATTATAGTTGTTCATGCCATGCTTAAGTAGCTAGGAGTGGATAATGATTTATCTTGGACGTCAACATGCATTAAAATGATTTAGATGTGGTATCCTCCTCTGAATGTTTCAAGTGGCTTGACTTGGCACATGTTCACGCATGTAGTTGAATCAAAAACAACATAGCCTTCATGATATTTATGTTCATGGTGTCCATATCCTACTCATGCTAGTATTCAATGTTTATTATGCATAAAGCATGCACATGACCGTTTTCGCTCTCTAGCTGGCCGCTTCTCAACCTATTTGCTAGCCTTCGCCTATACTAAGTGGGAATATTGCTTGTGCATCAAAATCCTTAAACCATAGTTATTCCATATGAGTCCACCATATCTACCTATATGCGGTATTACCCTGCCGTTCCAAGTAAATTTGCATGTGCCACCTCTAAAAATTCAAATGAACATATGTTTTGTGTGCCTGGACCGCTCATGGAGCGACAAGGGGCGGTCAGTATCTTCCATGTTAAGCGGGTTATTCTCATGATGAGTGTTTATTCACTCGTCCTTACACGAGAGGGGCAGTAATAGGGATTCCCAGCCCCGAAATCAAAAACTACAAATAATTAAACAAAACTCCCCCAGGAAAGTTGTTGGTATGGACGGTGCCTGTTGGGGATATAACCCCGTGGCGAGACCTGCCCAGAAGGGGCCGGGTCATGAGGTTGGCGGCTTAGCAGTGAGGCCTGAGCGGGCTGGAAGATCAAGACAAGGCCTGATAGTGACTTGCTAGACGGGCCTGGAGGAGGCCCAGAGCCAGAAGGTAGCGTGTGACCCGGGGGCGTAAGCCGCCGGGAGACGGCTTGCCAGACAAGGTAGAGATAGTTAGAGATAAGGTCGGTTACTAAATGTAACCCGGCCCGGACTCTTGTAAGCCTAGGGCCTCGACCTGTGTATATAAAGGCGGGTTCCCTGGGCGGCTTAGGACATGAAACCTTTGATCGAGTACTAGGTCAAGCGAATCCGCTCCCTTGTAGTCGATACCCAATCAATACAACTCAAAGCAGGACATAGGCTATTACCTCCTTCGAGAGGGGCCGAACCTGGGCAAACTTGTGTCTTTCATCCCGATCAACCCCTTTGAGTTAACCGCTGTAGCGATGGCTTCACCCCTAAGTCCTTGAACTAGGACATCTGCCGTGACAAAACTACGACAGTTGGTGCCCACCGTGGGGCCAGTGCACGGTGGTTTGGAATACTCGAAGGGCTCTCTCCCAGGGATCGAGCGATACACCGTTGTCGGTGTCAAAATCGGCGGATCTCGGGTAAGGGGTCCCGAGCTGTGGGACTAGGATCGATGGTAACAAAGGGACGATGTTTACCCAGGTTTGGGCCCCCCTACCCGAGATCCGCCGGTTTTGACACCGACATTGGTGCTTTCATTGAGAGTTCCGCTGTGATCCCCAAAGGAATCGATGGCTCGTGTTGTCATAAACGAAGAGGTCCGTGGCATGGACTCCTTTGTCCCTGGACAGATCTTCGCTTTCGGCAGCATCGTGCTGCACGCTGACCCGACCGGCCGACTTGGCCTGGTCGGAAGTTTCGGCCCTAATCAAGAAGTCAGATTCGGGAACTTGGAGTTCTCCATAGACTCTCGGGGCGACCTCTTGCTCACCGGGCTTGCAGTCTCATCTGACGCGCCCGAGGACTCCGAGGCCTTAACCTTGGATGTCGTTTTCAATCCCGCTTTCGGGGCCAACCTCGATGATGATCTGGACTTCAATCCGGATCCGGCTATAGCGCCAGATGGCCGGGCATCAACCCCTGCCGAATATACTTCTCGTGCGGACGCGTCAGAGGTTAACTCCAGACGCGCCGGGCAGATTGGCCCGATCGAGCTCTCGACACTCATCGAAGCTCTAGATCGGATCTCCTTGATGAAAACTACTGATGACCCAATCCGATCCACACTCAGATCGGTCTTGAGGCGGGTCAAGAGGAATTTTTCGTCCCACCCACCACCCACTTAGTAGCCACTATCGAAGACTTAACCGATATGGTGGACTACTCCTCCGAGGAGGCAGAAGACATGGAAGAAGAGGATCGCGCTCCCACCCCCGTTAATACCGGGCGATGGACCGCCACCTCCACCTATGACGTCTACATGGTGGATACGCCGGCCGGTAACGGCGAGCGCACACCAGCTAATAATGGTGATGACTCAGGTGAGGCGCCGTCAAGGCGCCGGAAACCGCGTAAGCGATCAAAGACAAAAAAGGGAAGGGAAGCTATTGCCAGCACCGGGGAAAACGATACCCCGGAAGACCTTGGCGATCCTGATATCCCTTAGTATCTGTTGGAGGACCAGGAAAGGCCGGAGGACCAGCGGGACCCCGAAGATCCGAACGACTCGGAGGATGACAACTACCTCCCCCTTGTAGAGGAGGAGGATAGCCCAGAAGACACCGACAGCCGTTGGCAGGATGACCAAGAGTCACCGCGGCAAGCTCTACATCGACGACGCTGGCCAGGGTCCCGAGGCCGACTCAATTGAGTACGGGTATCGAGTCCCCTTCGGCGGAATTCACGTCTTCATCGGCAAGATCGGCGGATCTAAGCCCGGGCCGGACATCTGCACCGACCTCGTCGAGTCGGCCTGGCGCGCGCGACCCGCCCGGATCAACCCGGGCCGGAGGCACGTCTTCGTCGGCTTCACCCAAGGCACGGAACTTGAGGAAGGTTCTATGTCGAGGGAGGAAATCCTCATCTGCTCAGAGGATGGAGCCTCGAGCGGAGAGGGGGAATCAATCTACCGGCTTCATAATGGCGGGCTTGGGGGCTACTTCGATGGTGATGATGTTCCGGAGCCCTATGAGCCGCCATACCAAGCCGCCGTTTTCATGGCCGGTTCTGCGTCGGCTTCTGGCAGCACGGCGTCTGGGACGGCGGCGGCCGACGCGGCAGGGGCCGGGTCAGCTAGGCCCCCGGCTCAAGTTTTGCTGGATCTGATAAATGAGCTAACAACTCTGATGGGAACCGAGGTCACAGCGGAAAACCAAGCAACCCGTAATGCAGAGATTGCTTGGTTGAAGGACCAGATGACCAGGGCCCAGGAGGAAATCAACGCGTTGAAGGCTCTGATGGATGCTGAGTCAGAACGCCTCAGGGTGGAAGCTTTTCGTCTCAATCTGGATCAACAAGCTTCGGATGCAGTTCTTCGGATGAGGCATCAGACCCGCCTGCCTGATCAGTATGAGGCAAGGAATCTTTTCAACACGCTAGCGTCATGACGGATTGCGCCTCTGACCGTGACCCGAACGGCGGAAGTACCTGGGAACAGGGTGGCGACTCAGCATCGGCAGCCAGACCCGCCCCGCAGGAATCAGACCCCGCCGCAGCATTTTCTGATCCGGTGGAGAACATGATAGCGGCGGCTGCCAGGGAACACCCTTGCTGAGGGAACACCCTTCGCGGAGGAAGCCCGGAATGCCATTGGGTACTTGCAGACAGCGGTGGCTCAACAGGAGAAGTATACTTACAGCCGGAGTCATGTGCACTCAACCCCCATCCCAAGCCGCAGTTATAGCCGGCGTTTGGAGTCACCGGCAGTCTCTAGCAGTGAGCGACGCCGAAACCCACCCCGTGATGACCCGCCCGTTGTCGATGCCCAGGCGATTGTGGATAATGCTAGAGCTCAGCGGGAGGCGGCGGCTGCGGCAGCTTACCAGGAGCCGCCCCCGATGACCCCCTCAGTTCCGGTGGGAGCCAGAGTCACCTCCAGAGCTGTGGGAGTGCCGTGTTTAGTACCGGCTCTGTGGAACGAGCGCCTACCGAAGGACTTTAAGGGTCCGCACAAAGTGCCTAATTATACAGCTGATCTGCCCCCAGAAGCTTGGATTGAGAGTTATGAGCTAGCCATGGAGATGTTGGATGTCAGTGATGCAGTCTGTGCCAAGTACTTCATCATGATGTTGGAAGGGCCGGCTCGTACATGGTTGAAGGGTTTGCCACCCAACACCATTAACTTCTGGGCCGAGTTAAAAGCAAGGTTCATCAAAAAATTTCAAGGGATGTGTAAGCAGCCTATGACAATCGTTGATTTGGATCATTGCGTACAGCGTGAGGATGAGTCGGCCCATCATTGGGTCCGGCGGGTCTCAACCATTATCCACTCATCTGACAATATCACGGCGGCTCAGGCGGTTCTGATTCTGGAAAAGAATTGTCACTTTTTGCCCCTTAAGCAGAAGCTTGGACGGCTCAAACGTTCTTGCCAGGACATGGGTGTGCTCATGGCGGCTCTCACCAAATATGTAGATTCTAACAGTACAAAGGATCCTAGGTCTGATGATGAGAAATCTGCTAAGGGTAAGAAGAATGGCAACGACAAAGGTCAGCAGCAGAATGGGGCAGGAAACAATAACCCATGTAATGGTGGTAAACGGAAGCATCCAGACGGCGGGTCAGATCTGGTGGCCAATACCAACACTGGGAACAACCGTGGCAAGGGCAACGGTAAACCACCTTTCGGCAAAGGCAAACCTTTCAACATGGAAGCAATGCTTAACGACCCCTGCCCAAAGCATAGTCTTCCCAATAAACCATCCACTCATGCTTGGAAGGATTGCTATATCATGCGGGAGTTTCGGAACTTCAGCCTTAACCAGCATCACGGTAATGGCAATGGACCGCCCGGCGGGTCAGGTTCCGGCTCTCATGGGTCGGGTTTTGGTGCAGGTGGCTCAGGTTCTGGTTATCAAGGTCAAGGTAACCATGGAGGTCATAATCAGCAATCTAGTAATGGTGGTTAGCAGTAAAACAACCAATCAGGGTATCAGAGTAACCCAAAGCAGCTTAACGGAGGCTAGTATCACGTCTTCACCATGAGCCTTGATAAGCGTGATCAGAAAGTGCGCAAGCGGGCGGTTAACGCAGCCATGCCGGCTCTTCCGCAGTACTTGAAGTGGTCTGAGTACACGATATCATGGAGTAGGGAGGATCACCCGCCGCGAGTTGATAACCTGGGGCACTTAGCCCTCGTGGTAGCCCCTCACGTAGGAGGCTATGTGTTTACCAAGGTGCTGATGGATGGCGGCAGCAATATCAACATCCTATATTATGACACTTTCAGTCGTATGAACCTGGTTGACAAGGATCTCAAGCCATCATCCACAGTTTTTCATGGTGTGGTACCCGGCAAATCGGCTTATCTAGTTGGAAAAATTGCCTTGGAGGTAGCTTTTGGTGATGAGTTCAATTACAGGGTGGAGAGCTTGTGGTTCGAGGTGGTTAAGATCAAGAGCCCATATCATGCTCTATTTGGATGGCCGGCCTATGCCAAGTTCTTGGCCCGGCCTTGTTATCTATACTTGCAGCTCAAGATGCCTGGTCTGAAGGGAACGATTACAGTGCATGGTGATCGGAAGATTGCTCTTGAGTGCGAGGAAGGTGATGATGCATATGCGGAGTCAAGTTGTGCTGAGGCAGAGCTTAAGTTTTATAAGGACAATGTTGACCCGGCGGATATGACCCGCTGAAGAAGCCCAGCACAGAATCTGACCCGCCCCTGAAGTTTGTGGCAGAAGATACCAAGTTGGTGGATTTTGCTCCTGGCGACTCATCTCAGCAGTTCATTATTGGGGCCAATATGGATCCCAAATAGGAAAGAGCGCTCATCGAATTCATCCGTGAGAATCGGGACATCTTCGCATGGAAGCCTTCTGACATGCCAGGAGTACCAAGAGAATTCGCTGAGCACCACCTTAATGTGGATCCTAAGTTTAAACCAGTCAAACAATTCCTCCGTCGTTTCAATGAAGAGCGGCGTAAAGCTATCGGAGAAGAGGTAGCCCGACTCTTGGCAGCAGGGTTTATCGTGGAAGTTTTTCACCCGGAGTGGTTGGCTAATCCCGTGCTTGTACTTAAGAAGAACGACACGTGGTGTATGTGTGTGGATTACACATATCTCAACAAGGCGTTTCCGGTTGATCCATTTGCTCTCCCCCGTATCGACCAGATCATTGATGCAACGGCGGGTTGCGAGAGCTTATGTTTCCTGGATGCTTACTCGGGTTATCATCAGATCAAGATGGCAGTCAAAGACCAAGAGAAGACGTCTTTCATCACACCTTTTGGAGCTTTCTCCTATGTGTCTATGCCTTTTGGACTCAAAAGCGCGCAGGCCACTTATCAACGCTGTGTGCAGAACTGTCTTCATGGTCAAATTGGGCGCAATGTTCATGCTTATGTGGATGATATTGTGGTCAAGTCAAGGAAGAAGGAGACTCTGCTAGATGATTTGAAGAAAACTTTTGATAACCTGCGGGTTTACAAGATGATGCTTAACCCGGCTAAGTGTGTGTTTGGTGTGCCTGCAGGCAAGCTCTTGGGTTTTTTGGTCTCCGAGCGGGGCATTGAGGCTAACCCGGATAAGATAACGGCCATCACCTCTTTGTCTAAGCCGGCATGCATTAATGATGTCCAGCGCTTGGCGGGTCGGATTGCCGCTTTAAGCCGGTTCATAAGCCGCCTGGGTGAGAAAGCTATTCCTTTGTATCAGATGTTGAAGAAGACAGATGATTTTGTCTGGAGTGACGCTGTCAATGATGCGTTTGAGGCGCTTAAAAAGCAGTTGGTTGAGCCGCCCGTGTTGGCTGCTGATGGTGTCCTGGACTAGGGGGTACTCACCATGTCGTCTCCCGACCAGTGGGTCGGGCCGAGGACCCCCAGGGTGATTCACTAATGGGCCACTTCGGGTAGCCCATGATGCATACAAGGGAGATTCCACAAGACTTGGCGCACAAGACAAGGACTCCTCTAAACCCTAGGCCTACGGTGCATTATATAAACCGAGGCTAGGCTAGTCAATAGACAACCTCAATCTCATATTCATTATAACAATCTCGTGGTAGATACCTGTACTATGTACTATCCCCATATCAATACAATCAAAGCAGGACGTAGGGTATTATCTCCTTGAGAGAGCCCGAACCTGGGTAAAATCCTGTGTCCATGTTACCATCGCTCCAAGATGCCTAGCTTAGGACCCCTACTACGAGATACGCCAGTTTTGACACCGACATTGGTGCTTTCATTGAGAGCCCGCTGGCAGTCGCCGCGGTGCGATGGGAATTCAGATCGTCTCCGGAGCGATCTACGCGTTGGAATCGAGCTTTGTTGTCGATGTCGGCATCTTCATCGCCGGCTCGACTTGTCACCTCCGCTGGACCGAGGACTGCGCTCCGTGCCGGATCGTCAAGATCGGACGAATACTTTCATCGTCATCATCTCCGATCTCTATCAAGATCACGAGAAATCATCCATGGAGCTCGGGGGCCTGATGTTGACATCGTCCTCGAGCAACCGTGCAGTTTTTCTGGACAGCGACTCGTGTTCGTCGTCCCCGCTTCCTCGAGCGTTGCCTTGACGATTGCTTCAGTGGAATTGTGCGGAATTGAGCCTACAACAACCCTGTAAAATTTCGTCGAATTCCGATGAAGGAATCTCCGGCGATCTCCGATCTGCCGTACCCCTGTCAAATCTGGACGGGAATCTAGATGAGTTTAGGGCGAGGTGTCCAGATTCCATCTCGGACATTGTTTGGAAGATCCCACCGTTCATCGGTTGCGGAATTCCCATACCGATCACCCCTCAAAATTTCAGCTCGATCCGACCGTTCAAACTCCAGGAAACGTCCGATGAGTGCATCAATTTTCCGATCTGTTTTCTGCGCGAAAATGAATCCGACCCGAATTCATTTTTCTTCATGAACGGGATATTGGACATCCTTTTTGAGGAATTTTTTTTCTCCTAGGGTATTGTGTGTTGTTTTCAAACACGTACCCACAAATTTTGAGTCTTTTCCGAGGCAATCTTCACCGTCGCGCCGATGTCAAACCGGCCCGACCACGTTGCTCCACGGCTACCGACCTGCGCCAACATCGACTGCGCCGTCGCTCCATCGAGCCGATGACAACCACCTCGGATCATCACCTCAGCGAGCCGACCAAGAGTTCGGCATCGTGAGCGACAAACAATTATCAAGACAAGACTGTCGCCCCACGGATTGCACGGGTCGGGCGCGCCAGCATCGTCGCACGGTCTCTTCTCAAGCCAGCATTGACCGCGTCACAAATTCCGACTTGCGTCTGTTGGGGAACGTTGCATGGGAAACAAAAAAATTTCCTATGCACACGCAAGATCTATCCATGGTGATGAGCATCTACGAGAGGGAGAGTGGATCTACATACCCTTGTAGATCGCTAAGCGGGAAGCGTTAAGAAACACGGTTGATGTAGTCGAACGTCTTCGCGATCCAAATCGCCGAGCATCCCGCGATCCCATCACGATCCATCTCGCGATCCAATCATGATCCGTCCCACGATCCCATCACGATCCGTTCCGTGATCAAATCACGAATCGTCTCGCGATCCTGATCACGGTCCTTCCGATCTAGCGCTGAACGGACGGCACCTCCGCGTTCAACACACGTACAGCTCGATGACGATCTCCGCCTTCTTGATCCAGCAAGAGGGAGCGGAGAGGTAGATGAGTTCTCCGGCAGCGCGACGGCGCGGCGGCGATGGTGGTGGAACAATTCCGGCAGGGCTTCGCCTAAGCACCGCTGAAACTAGACTAGAGGAGAAACCGATCTAGATGAAGTAGAGGGAGCACGTGGCAATTAGGGTTAGCTCTTCCCTCTAAATCCTCTAGTATATATAGGAGGGAGGGAGGGGAGGAGGCAGCCTCAAACCCTCAAGGTTTGGCCGAAATTGGAGGTGGAGGAGTCCTACTCCAATCCTATTAGGAGTAGGATTCCTCCTCTCCACTTGGAAACCCTTTCCACCTTTTCTCCTTTGGATTTTTCCACCCAAAGCCACATGGGCCTTAGTGGGGGGGGGGGGGGGTTAGGCCAGCCCACTAGGGGCTGGTTTGACTCCTCCCACAGCCCATGAGGTCGTTTTGGTCGAGACACCCCTCCCGATGGTCCCCGGTACCTCTCCCGGCACTCCCGGTACACTACCGAAATACCCGAAACTTTTCCGGTGACCAAAACAGGACTTCCTATATATCAATCTTTACCTCTGGACCATTCCGGAGCTCCTCGTGACGTCCAGGATCTCATCCAGGACTCCAAACAACCTTCGGTCACCACCATACATAACTCTACTATACCGAAACGTCACCGAACCTTAAGTGTGCAGACCCTGCGGGTTCGAGAACTATGTAGACATGACCAAGACACCTCTACGGTCAATAACCAATAGCGGGACCTAGATGCCCATATTGGTTCCTACATATTCTACGAAGATCTTTATCGGTTGAACCTCAATGTCAAGGATTCAGTTAATCCCGTACGTTGTTCCCTTTGTTCTTCTGTATGTTACTTGCCCGAGATTCGATCGTCGGTATCTCTATACCTAGTTCAATCTCGTTACCGGCAAGTCTATTTACTCGTTCTGTAATACAAAATCCCGTGGCTAACACTTAGTCACATTGCTTGCAAGGCTTATTGTGATGTTGTATTACCGAGTGGGCCCTGAGATACCTCTCCGTCACACGGAGTAACAAATCCCAGTCTTGATCCATGCCCACTCAACAGACACCCTCGGAGATACCTGTAGATCATCTTTATAGTCACCCAGTTACGTTGTGACGTTTGATACACACAAGGTATTCCTCCGGTGTGAGTGAGTTGCATGATCTCATGGTCATAGGAACAGATAGTTGACATGCAGAAAACTATAGCAATAAACTGACACGATCATATGCTATGTTTATAGTTTGGGTCTTGTCCATCACATCATTCTCCTAATGATGTGATCCCGTTATCAAATGACATCTCATGTCTATGGCCAGGAAACCTTGACCATCTTTGATCAACGAACTAGTTAACTAGAGGCATACTAGGGACACAGTGTTGTCTATGTACCCACACATGTATTTGAGTTTCCAATTAATACAATTATAGCATGGATAATAAACGATTATCACGAACAAGGAAATATAATAATAACCAATTTATTATTGCCTCTAGGGCATATTTCCAACAGTCTCCCACTTGCACTAGAGTCAATAATCTAGTTCACATCACCATGTGTTTTACATTGTTATGAATCTAACACCCAATGAGTTCTGGGGTTCGATCATGCTTTGCATGTGAGAGAGGTCTTTAGTCAACGGGTCTACGACATTCAGATCCGTGTGTACTTTGCAAATCTCTATGTCATACTGTAGACACTGCTACCACACTCCACTTGGAGCTATTCCAAATGGCTGCTCCACTATACGTATCCGGATTGCTACTCAGAGTCATCCGGATTGGTGTTAAAGCTTGCATCGACGTAACCCTTTACGACGAACTCTTTATCACCTCCATAATCGAGAAATATTTCCTTAGTCCTCTAGTTACTAAGGATAATCTTGACCGCTGTCCAGTGGTCCACTCCTGGATCACTCTTGTACCCCTTGACAGACTCATGGCAAGGCACACACAGGTGCGGTACATAGCATGGCATACTATACAGAGCCTATGGATAAGGCATAGGGGACGACCTTCGTCCTTTCTCTTTCTTCTGCCGTGGTCGAGCTTTGAGTCTCACTCAACTCCACACCTTACAAATCAGGCAAGAACTCTTTCTTTGACTGATCCATTTTGAACTCTTTCAAAATCTTGTCAAGGTATGTACTCATTGAAAGTTTTATCAGACGTCTTGATCTACCTCTATAGATCAAGATGCCCAATATTTAAGTAGCTTCATTCCAGGTTTTCCTTTGAAAAACTCCTTTTCAAACAACCCTTTATGCTTTCCAGAAATTCTACATCATTTCCGATCAACAATATGTCATCCACATATACTTATCAGAAATTCTATAGTGCTCCCACTCACTTTATTGTAAATACAAGTTTCTCATAAAATTTGTATAGACTCAAAATCTTTGATCACCTCATCAAAGCGTATATTCCAACTCCGAGATGCTTGCTCCAGTCCATAGAAGGATCGCTGGAGTTTGCATACATTTTAGCATCCTTAGGACTGACAAAACCTTCCGGTTGTATCACATACAAACTTTCCTCACGGAAACCGTTAAGGAAACTCTGTTTTGACATCCATCTGCCAGATTTCATAATCGAAAAATGCAGCAACTGCTAACATAATTCCAACAGACTTTAGCATCGCTACGGGTGAGAAAGTCCCACCGTAGTCAACTCCTTGAACTTGTGAAAAACCCTTTGCCACAAGTCGAGCTTTATAGACGGTGACATTACCGTCCGCGTCCGTCTTCCTTTCAAAGATCCATTTGTTCTGAATGGCCTTTCGCCCTTCAGGTAATACTTCCAAAGCCCATACTTTGTTTTCTTACATGGATCCCATCTCGGATTGCATGGCCTCTAACCATTTCTCGAAATCCGGGCCCATCATCGCTTCTCCATAGCTCGTAGGTTCATCGTTGTCCAACAACATGACCTCTAAGACAGGGTTGCCATACCACTCAGGAGCAGTACGCGTCCTTGTCGACCTACGAGGTTCGATAGTAACTTGATCTGAAGCTTTATGATCATCATCATTAACTTCCTCTTCAACTAATGTAGGCTCCACAGAAACAACTTTCTGCGCTGCGCTACTCTCTGATTGAAACAAAGGTTCAACAACCTCATCAAGTTCTATCTTCCTCCCACTCAATTCTTTCGAGAGAAACTCTTTCTCGAGAAAGGACCCGTTTTAGCAACAAACACTTTGTGCTTGGATCTGAGATAGAAGGTTTACCCAACTGTTACGTTAGGGTATTCTATGAAGATGCATTTGTCCGCTTTGGGTTCGAGCTCATCAGGTTGAAAACCTTTTCCACATAAGCGTCGCAGCCCCAAACATTAAGAAATGACAGCTTAGGTTTCTGCCAAACCAAAATTCATACGGTGTCATCTCAACGGACTTAGATGGTTCCTCTTTTTAAAGTGAATGTAGTTGTCTCTAATGCATAACCCCAAAACGATAGTGGCAAATCGATAAGAGACATCATAGTACGCACCATATCCAATAGAGCACGACTACGACGTTCGGATACACCATCACACTATGGTGTTCCAGGTGGCGTGAGTTGTGAAACAACTTCCACATTGTCTTAAGTTGTATACCAAACTCGTAACTCAGATATTTACCTCTACGATCATATCGTAGATATTTTATCTTCTTGTCACGATGATCTCAAACTTCACTCTGAATTTGTTTGAACTTTTCAAATGTTTCAGACTTGTGTTTCATTAAGTAAATATCCCCATATCTACTCAAATCATCAGTGAAGGTAGGAAAATAATGATATCCACCGCACGCTACAACACTCATTGGACCGAATACATCAACATGTATCATTTCCAATAATTCACTTGCCCGCTCCATCATACCGGAAAATGGGGTCTTAGTCATCTTGCCCATGAGGCATGGTCCGCATGTCTCAACCGATTCGAAATCGAACGAGTCCAAAGATCTATCAGCATGGAGTTTCTTCATGCGTTTTACACCAATATGACATTTAGCGGCAGTGCCACAAGTATGTGGTACTATCATTATTAACTTTGTATCTTTTGGCATCAATATTATGAACATGTGTATCACTATGATCAAGATTCAATAAACCATTCTCATTGGGTGCATGACCATTGAAGGTATTATTCATGTAAACAGAATAACCATTATTCTCTAACTTGAATGAATAACCGTATTGCAATAAACATGATCTAATCACGTTCATGCTCAACGCAAACACCAAATAACATTTATTTAGGTTCATCACTAATCCCGAAGGTAGAGAGAGCGTGCGATGGTGATCACATCAACCTTGGAAACACTTCCAACACTCATCGTCATCTCACCCTTAGCTAGCCTCCGTTTATTCCGTAGCTTTTATTTCGAGTTACTAACATTTAGCAACCGAACCGGTATCCAATACCCAGGTGCTACTAGGAGTACTAGCAAGGTACACACGTATATCAAATATACTTCTATTGACGTTGCCAGCCTTCTTATCTACCAAGTATCTAGGGTTATTCCGCTTCAGCGACCGTTCTCCTCATAATAGAAGCACTTAGTCTCGGGTTTGGGTTCAACCTTGGGTTTCTTCACTGGAGCAGCAACTGACTTGCCATCCATGAAGTTTCCCTCCTAGCCCTTGCCCTTCTCGAAACTAGTGGTTTCACTAACCATCAACACTTGATGCTCCTTCTTGATTTCTACCTTCGCGGTGTCAATATCGCGAATAGCTCAGGGATCATTATTTCTATCCCTGGCATTTTATAGTTCATCACGAGGCTCTAGTAGCTTAGTGACAGTGACTTGGAGAACTATATCAATCACTATCTTATCTGGAAGATCAACTCCCACTCGATTCAAGCGATTGTAGCACCCAGACAATCTGAGCACATACTCACCGATTGAGCTATTCTCCTTCATCTTGCAGGCAAAGAATCTTGTTGGAGGTCTCATACCTCTCAACACGGGCACGAGCCTGAGATCCCAATTTCAGCTCTTAGAACATCTCATATGTTTTGTGACGTTCAAAACGTTTTGGAGCCTCAATTCTAAGCCGTAATGCACGACGCACTGAACTATCAAGTAGTCATCAGAACGTGCCTGTCAGATGTTCACAACATCTACAGATGACGCTTGAGGGGGTGGCGCACCGAGCGGTGCATTAAGTACATAAGCCTTCTGTGCAGCAATGAGGACAATCCTCAGATCACGGACCCAGTCCGCATTATTGCTACCATCATCTTTCAACTCTATTTCTCTAGGAACATATAAAAATTCAAGGGAGCTACAGCGCGAGCTAGTAATCTACAACATAATTTGCAAAGACATTTTGACTATGTTCATGATAATGAGTTTAGTTAATCATATTACTTAAAAACTCCCACTCAGATTGACATCCCTCCGGTCATTCGAGTGACTCATGATCCAAATCCACCAACTCAAGTCCGATCATCACGTGAGTTGAGGTGGTTTCAATGGTGAACATCTTCATGTTGATCATATCTACTATATGACTCATGTTCGACCTTTCGGTCTCTTGTGTTCCGAGGCCATGTCTGTACATGCTAGCTCGTCAAGTTTAACCCGAGTGTTCCGCACGTGCAACACTGGCTTGCACCCGTTGTATGTGAACGTAGAGTCTATCACACCCGATCATCACGTGGTGTCTCAAAACTACGAACTTTCGCAACGGTGCACACTCGGGGAGAACACAATTTTATCTTGAAATTTTAGTGAGGGATCACCTTATAATGCTACCGTCGTCCTAAGCAAAATAAGATGCATAAAAGGATTAACATCACATGCAAATCATAAGTGACATGATATGGCCACGAACTTGTGCTTTTGATCTCCATCTTCAAAGCACCGGCATGATCTCCATCGTCACCGGCATAACACCATGATCTCCATCATCTTGATCTCCATCAATGTGTCGCCATGAGGTTGTCGCGCCGACTGTTGCTTCCACGACTATTGCTAACTCATAGCGATAAAGTAAAGCAAAAACGGCGAAAATAATTAAAAACAACCCTATGGCTCCTGCCTGTTGCCGTACTCATCGACATGCAAGTCGTGATATTCTATACAATACATGATCATCTCATACATCACATATATCTCATCATGTAATTGGCCATATCACATCACAACATACCTTGCAAAAACAAGTTAGACGTCCTCTAATTGTTGTTGCAAGTTTTATGTGGCTGCTACAGGTATCTAGCAAGAACAATTCTTACCTACGCAAAAACCACAACGGTGATACAAAAATTGCTATTCAGCCTTCTCAAGGACCGCCTTTGTCAAATCCGATCCGCCTAAAGTGGGAGAAATAGACACCCGCCAGCCATCTTTATGCAACGAAGTTACATGTCAGTTGATGGAACCGGTCTCTCGTAAGCGTACGAGTAATGTTGGTCCGGGCCGCTTCATCCCACAATACCGCCGAATCAAGAAAAGACCAAGGGAGGAAGCAATCTGAATATCAACGCCCACAAACTCCTTTGTGTTCTACTCGAGATCTCATCTACACATAAACCTGGCTCTGATACCACTGTTGGGGAACGTTGCATGGGAAACAAATTTTTTTCCTACGCACACGCAAGATCTATCCATGGTGATGAGCATCTATGAGAGGGAGAGTGGATCTACATACCCTTGTAGATCGCTAAGCGGGAAGCGTTAAGAAACGCGGTTGATGTAGTCGAACGTCTTCGCGATCCAAATCGCCGAGCGTCCCGCGATCCCATCACGATCCATCTTGCGATCCAATCACGATCCGTTCCACGATCCCATCACAATCCGTACCGTGATCAAATCACGAATCGTCTCGCGATCCTGATCACGGTCCTTCCGATCTAGCGCTGAACGGACGGCACCTCCGCGTTCAGCACACGTACACCTCGATGACGATCTCCGCCTTCTTGATCCAGCAAGAGGGAGAGGAGAGGTAGATGAGTTCTCCGGTAGCGTGATGGCGCGGCGGCGATGGTGGTGGAACAATTCCGACAGGGCTTCGCCTAAGCACCGCTGAAACTAGACTAGAGGAGAAACCGATCTAGATGAAGTAGAGGGAGCACGTGGCAATTAGGGTTAGCTCTTCCCTCTAAATCCTCTAGTACATATAGGAGGGAGGGAGGGGAGGAGGCAGCCTCAAACCCTCAAGGTTTGGCCGAAATTGGAGGTGGAGGAGTCCTACTCCAATCCTATTAGGAGTAGGATTCCTCCTCTCCACTTGGAAACCCTTTCCACCTTTCCTCCTTTGGATTTTTTCCACCCAAAGCCACATGGGCCTTAGTGGGGGGGTTAGGCCAGCCCACTAGGGGCTGGTTTGACTCCTCCCACAGCCCATGAGGTCCTTTGGGTCGAGACACCCCTCCCGATGGTCCCCGGTACCTCTCCCGGCACTCCCGGTACACTACCGAAATACCCGAAACTTTTCCGGTGACCAAAACAGGACTTCCTATATATCAATCTTTACATCCGGACCATTCCGGAGCTCCTCGTGACGTCCAGGATCTCATCCAGGACTCCGAACAACCTTCGGTCACCACCATACACAACTCTACTATACCGAAACGTCACCGAACCTTAAGTGTGCAGATCCTGCGGGTTCGAGAACTATGTAGACATGACCAAGACACCTCTACGGTCAATAACCAATAGCGGGACCTGGATGCCCATATTGGTTCCTACATATTCTACGAAGATCTTTATCGGTTGAACCTCAATGTCAAGGATTCAGTTAATCCCGTACGTTGTTCCCTTTGTTCTTCAGTATGTTACTTGCCCGAGATTCGATCGTCGGTATCTCTATACCTAGTTCAATCTCGTTACCGGCAAGCCTCTTTACTCGTTTTGTAATACAAGATCCCGTGGCTAACACTTAGTCACATTGCTTGCAAGGCTTATTGTGATGTTGTATTACCGAGTGGGCCCTGAGATACCTCTCCGTCACACGGAGTAACAAATCCCAGTCTTGATCCATGCCCACTCAACAGACACCCTCGGAGATACCTGTAGATCATCTTTATAGTCACCCAGTTACGTTGTGACGTTTGATACACACAAGGTATTCCTCCGGTGTGAGTGAGTTGCATCATCTCATGGTCATAGGAACAGATAGTTGACATGTAGAAAACTATAGCAATAAACTGACACGATCATATGCTATGTTTATAGTTTGGGTCTTGTCCATCACATCATTCTCCTAATGATGTGATCCCGTTATCAAATGACATCTCATGTCTATGGCCAGGAAACCTTGACCATCTTTGATCAACGAACTAGTTAACTAGAGGCATACTAGGGACACAGTGTTGTCTATGTACCCACACATGTATTTGAGTTTCCAATCAATACAATTATAGCATGGATAATAAACGATTATCACGAACAAGGAAATATAATAATAACCAATTTATTATTGCCTCTAGGGCATATTTCCAACAGCGTCGGCATCGCCGCGCCGTCGCTTCTTCAAGCTGACATCAACCACGCCGACCTGCTTCGACACCTCGGCTGGCATGGGACTTCGGCGTCACCAGCCGACCTGCTCCGTCACCTCGGCTAGACCAGGGGCTTCGTCATCTCTTCATCAACCTGCTCCAGGGATTTCGGCGTCACCAGCCGACCAACTTCGTCATGTTAGCTGGACCGGGAACTTTGCCTCGCCACATCGACCATGCAGCGTTGCCACTTCGTCAAAACGGAGCTCTTTGCTCAGGCACCTCGGCGCCCAGGCCATATTCCTTTAATTATTTGCTTCACTTATAAATTAACTAAGTAGAAGAATTTTTTTAATATATTATTACCTTTAGTTGTTATTACTCTTGGCTTGCACTATGTTGTGTGCACAGGTAATCGACTTCGGCTGTGTCACACGGTCACCTTGGCGTGCCTACATCGTCGTCCTGCCTCCATCAACCAAATTGTGTCGTCGACTTGGTTGACTGACGTGGGGGCTTCACCGTCACCCTACCGAACTACTCCGTCTCCTCGGCTGGACCGGGGGTTTCTCCTCGGCCCTTCGGAAGTGTTGTGTTGTCACTTCATCAAACCGAGCTCTTCGTCGGCTACCTCATGACCGGCTTGGGGGCTGGGACCTTGACCCGCTACAAGCTCGGCACACATGACACCGAGCACATTAACCAGCTAAGTCGCTTTCATGCTCAACCTTTTTTCAATCTTTAATTCGTGTGCGGTTCTACCTAGCATTATACTTGTGTTAAACAAAAAAGTTGTTTGTTAAAAACTTAGCTTGTTGATAGCGTTGTTTGTTAAAAACACTTATTTTTCCCATGATAACTGGGGGCTCTTAAATTTATATGAGCCATTTTATAATAAATGTTATTTTCTTCTTGGTTGTTGCAAAGTCTTTTTCTACTACTCCTTTTTCCGACGCGAGTGCCGTTCGAGTTTAGTTCGCTAAACTGGCCTGAGAAGCACTCCGCCTTCGGGATAGGAGGTTGAAGCCGAAGACTGACCCGCTTGAAGTCTAGAGATCGGATGTATCATGTTAAAGCACGACCGAAGCACATATTAATTTTAAGACCAACTAGCAATGTGGCCCTCGCAAATGCGAGGGCAACTTCTTTAACTTAAATGTTCGAGATATAAAATGTATGATTTCTTCTAAACAATATGCTTTTATAGGCACCACAAATATCATGTTTTGTAAATATGACCTATGCATAAAGTATTTTAAATCATTGTGCTGTGTGGATGAGTCTTTATTATGATTTTTTAAAATACCCTATCAGTATATCCTAGAATATCAGCTATTTGGAGTAGCTAATGGTATTTTTATATTATTTTACTCTCGTCCTGCTACTATCTCCTATTATTTCTAAATTCATATGTATGTGTTGTGATGTTTAACATCATTATACCAAGTTAGATCACTCTAAGGGATGTCTATGAGATATTGTACCATTATGCAAGACATAATTTTTTGATGTGTTTAATTTTTCAATGTGAGGATTAAATATCTTGTGGCCTAGTGTTACTAATTTGTGCAGATATTAAATTGGCGCATTTTTTGTTCCATGGAGACCGGTCATTTATCTAGAATATCATATTTGTATGTAGATTCAACTATACTTTTGCATAGAAAATATTTGTTTGTTTTCCTAGAACAATGATAGGAGACGGTCTAGGAATAACAAACATACATTTGTGCAAATCAAACATTTCAACGACAGTTTTAATCCAACCAATATTCTCAGGAATAGAAAATCAATGCTTTGGTACTTTATATTGGGCCTATATTTCTCCAGCGACACAGGCATTGCCTTTTTATTCTTCTACGTAGAACAAAGGAAAAAAAACATGTCCCATGAAACAGTGACATGAATGGACGAAAGGTGAAACCGTATGTTCTAAATAGGTGCTGTCACCCATGGCTAGGAAACGTAACATGGGTGAAACGTGAAACCACTCCATGTAATATTCTAAAAAAAACCTATTTGTATGTGTGCTGCCACGTTTAACAAAAAAAGTATTGTTATGATTTAAAAACAAAGTATTGTTACGTGAAAAGGTAACTCCATACGGGTCCACGGTGTAGTTATGAAGATCTAACGGCTATGCTAGATCGATGTACTAAATCAATGATCAGATGTTTCTGATTATTGTGGGATTTTCTAGAATATCTTTCTATTTTTCATCCGTATTTTCCTTTTAGTAGATAATAGATAATAGATAGACTACGGACCTAGATGTTACAATGATCTAACGGTTATTTTACATTGCTTTATAAAATAGATGGCCCGATGTTTTTGATTATTGTGGACTTTCCAGCCATGAGCATACGCTGGTGTCCGACGACATCGATTATAACTGCAAATCCAACGACCTGATTGACCTTTATGCTTGGGCATGGTTAAACTTACACCTCCCTTTCATGTACGAATGGTTGACGCCTACACCGATTCCTGAACTGGAAGTCCGTCGGGATATATATGGCATTATGCGCGGTCCGTAGTATCCGTTGGCATCCTAGCAGCCGAAAACAATAGATGTGAGGTGCGTTGAGCCAAGGAGATTGTAAACTTCGGTGTGATTGGCCTCCCTAAATTCCAGAAGCAAGGCGCGGACGAAGTGGATATCAGGAGGTATCGTGTGGTGGATTTTTAATATAGTACAAAGCAGATGCCCACATATACACACATACACTTATTCTCTGATCTATATGGGATTAGGTTCAAAAAAAGATCTATATGGGATTTAAGTCATTTTTCTATGTCCGTGTGCAACACAAGCTCTATCAATACATATATGATATATATAATGCTCGAACTGCACACAAGTACATAGGCTCTAATTGGATCGACATAATGATGATTGGACATAAAATAATTAAGTCAAAAAAGTCGTAATTTTTCGTTGCCTGTGTAAAAAGGAAAAAAAGTGTTTATTTGCCACCAAATTCCCTGGGTTGATATACTTTACTAATTAGTCTAGGTCCACATATCTTTTTTTCAAAAAAAAAATGAATTTTGATGCTTTGAATATGCGTTTTTGAGTTTTAAAAATCCCTGTTACATATGCATGTGGTAGCTAAGAACCATTCATCTTTGATAGTCAGTAGTCCATTAGTGTGTCTGTGTCCATCCGAACGTATGTTATGGACGGAGGACATATATATCGAAGACGTGTTGGGCCATGCAAATCCGACGACCTGATTGACCCTTATGCTTGGGCATGCTTACACTTACACCACCCTTTCATGTACGAATGGTTGACGCCTACACCAATTCCTGAACTGGACGTCCATTGGGATATGGCATTGTGTGTGGCTCGCTTCTATCCGTTGGCATCCTAGCAGCCGAAAACAATAGATGTGAGGTGCGTTGAGCCAAGGAGATTGTAAACTTCGGTGTGATTGGCCTCCCTAAATTCCAGGAGCAAGGTGCAGACGAAGTGGATATCAGGAGGTATCGTGTGGTGGATTTTTTAATACAGTACAAAGCACATGCCCACATATACATGCATAAACTTATTCTCTGATCTATATGGAATTAGGTTCAAAAAAAGATCTATATGGGATTTAAGTTTTTTTTTTCTAGCTCTGTCTGCAACACAAGCTCTATCAATACATATATGATATATATAATGCTGGAACTGCACACAAGTACATAGGCTCTAATTGGATCGACTTAATGATGATTGGACATAAACTAATTAAGTCAAAAAACGTCGTAATTTTTCGTTGCCTGTGTAAAAAAGGGAAAAAGTGTTTGTTTTCCACCAAATTTCTTGGGTTGATATACTTTACTAATTAGTCTAGGTCCACATATCTTTTTTCAAAAAAAATTGAATTTTGACGCTTTGAATATGCCTTTCTGAGTTTTAAAAATCCTTGTTACATATGCATGTGGTATCTAAGAACTTTTCATCTTTGATAGTCCGTAGTCCATTAGTGTGTCTGTGTCAATCCGAACGTTATGTTGTGGACGGAGGACATGTATATTGAAGACGTGTTGGGCCTGGGTACTGGGTAGCTAGCTAGGAAAAGCTCGAGGTGTTAGGACGCATGGCTTTATTCAGACTTTGAATCTGGGTCCACCAAATTTACGTCGTTATAAAGATGTAGAGAATCACTACAGCTTGACATGCAACATTCTCCACATCGGCCAATCCATCACGAACTGCCTGCTACGCTGAGACATATAGCCGATTAAGCCATTCAACTGCCGGCAGCACGTCCCGTCCAAAGTTTATTGTGGTCGTGCGCTCAATATATTTTACAAAGATTTAATGGTCATGACTTCTTTACAACAAAAGATGTACAACATCAAGAGCCTGTATTATTCTAAAAATAATCTATATTTTTTGAAATAAATAAAATAGAGAAAATCTACACAAAATAAAATAAAATGGAGAAACTGAGAACTCAATCAATAAGCTATCCAGAAAACAATACTTGTACTGAAGGCAAAAAATTCGGCAGTGCTTAAATATGCACGTGATTATGGGCAGTAGCATGTACTACAACACAAAGCTACACAGGCGACTGGAGGATCCAAGCAATCGAGTTGCTTTTCTATACGGGTTCTGATATGGGAGAATTTGCGTGTGCGCTGTGTTTGCTTAGGCAGGAGAGATATGAGAGAGATACTAATATAATAATTAGGTAACTCTTATACAATAAGGTCTCTTTCATAATTGTTTTTTTCTTTGACGGGAATAAGTAGGAATTGCTTCCTACA
Source organism: Elymus sibiricus (assembly GCA_039707655.1). Taxonomy (NCBI): domain Eukaryota; kingdom Viridiplantae; phylum Streptophyta; class Magnoliopsida; order Poales; family Poaceae; genus Elymus; species Elymus sibiricus. The sequence goes on from CM077671.1 coordinate 395,297,152, forward strand.
CGTGCCATACGTGTTACATGGCAGGGTCCACCTAGCAAGCAGGTTTACATAAATCTAACGGTTGACCTTATTTTGTTTAATTAGTTGCATCAGATTAAGGGCCAGATGTTTCTGATTATTGTGGGATTTTCTAGCATATTTCATTATTTTTGACCCGTATTTTGCTTTTAGTAGATAATAGATTGTCGCATTAACACGAAGAAACTTGATTTAGTTCGGACGTCAAAGTTTTTACATAAGTTTTTTGGCTTTTCGAGCTTATAGCACTTTTAAGCTATCTGTATGTTTTTTTAGGCAGCGGGACATCCTCATGACCGAGGTGCCCTACGTAATAATTCAGCTCGGGAGATCTTTTTCGACCCACAGCTCGGTATCTTTCCTGCCGACTTACACATCGGCGTTGGCGAAATGCACATGACATCTGGACTAGTTCCCGAGGAGATTCGATCCTCAGGTTGGTCGGCCGCACCCAACCCGAGTCTCGGGGGATACTGTGTGTCTCCAGCATAGCTCTCGTAGTACAACGTTTGATGCCTTTAAAGTATCAACAATATCAACGGGGGACTACGACTAGAGCCGAGCCCACCAAAAGCCAGGGTACTCCGAGCAGTCCTCGGCAAAACGTTCTCGGATATTGCTTTATATGCATCAGTTTCGAATTATGTCTTTGGTCAATAGTTGGGTTGCCCTGCTACTATGATTGTGCCCTACATTCCACTTTGTTCGGATAGGTGTGCAAAGGGAGAACCACTGTGATTGTACTTCCGATTTAACTGGTCAAGTACCTCAGTGGAGAAAGCCGAAAACTGACTGTCACAATAAGCGCAAACTGGTCAGCGATCCGATGACTCTGTCAAACTATAGACCGATAGAGGTTACCCCATGGGCCTTCCATAAAATGGGCCGAAGTGTTAATGGCTTGACCTCGGCTGACGCCGAACACTAACTGGGGCCTAGTAACTGGCCTCCCAAACTTTAAGATCCCATGACCAAGTGAAAGTTATAAAGCCTACATATCTGATTGCCTCGTTTCCGCTAACACAGCCGCCTCCGGGCACCGAGACGTCGGCTAAGGGTTGTCTTGTTACTGCGGAAACACCCTGCGTAGCATCTACCAAGGGATAGAAGCCGGCGATGGGCCACTCTCGAATGATAAACGGTCACAAAGGAGTCAAAATAGCATATAGCATAAAAGCATTTGTATTCAATATATGAGTGCTGCCTTCCGTAATCATCGTTATAAAGCCATAAATATGCATCAATTTGACTTAAGATTTTGGCCAAGCTGGGTTGCCTGGCTCCTGTGCTTACCCCCTACGTTCCCGATTGTTCGGCTAGGGGGTAAAGGGAGCACCTCTGCGATTGTTACTTCTGGGTCATCCGTGTTAGTACCTCAGACTGGGTGAAGCCGAAGGCTAGCCATCTTAAGAATATAACTGGTCGGCAACGACGGAAGTGAAAATTTAGGTTCACTAAGGACCACAGAGTTCGGAAACTTTCCCCGAACTAAATCCTCAATATTTTCCTCCCACATTGATCGGAGTTGAGGTTTCATGATCATGGTCAACATGATAGCCTGGGAAAAGGAACTTATAAAGGAACTATTTTTCCCAGAAGATGTTTCTTACGTTAAATAGTAATATAACATATCTCTCCGCGCACCTTTGTTTATAAAACCATATGGCCGGATTGCCTTGTTTGCCGTAAATCTTTGTCCCTCATAAAGGCTTTATAAAGTAGGACAAACACTCCTCGGCTACTGGCCAAGGAGGTTGAAGCCGATGGTCGGTCAACAAAGTCTTGTACAATGCGGATCCGAGCATTAATGATGTAAAGTACTTGGATACATAGAATCATTACACATAAATTGTGTCAAACTTAACAAAGTTTGTGTCAAACAAATATCGATCCTTAATTCGACCACCCGTGCCTAAATTAAGGCTCGGGGGCTACTACATTACCTATTCAATGCAGCAAATCCAAAGTGCAATATGATTTCTGAGGAGATTCAATTCTCAGGTTGGTCGGCCGCACCCAACCCGAGTCTCGGAAACTACTGCGTACCGCGTTTCCATCCCTAACGTATGCCGCCGAGCAAGAACTTGATCCTCAGGCCAATTTTGCAAATCAACCCAAGTCTCAGGGGCTACTGGGATCAGTGGTTTTATTTTGATTATTATTTTTTCCTTCAGGTGCATCTCCGGTTATAGACCGACACACACCTTGAGGGCTACTAGCTATAAATCTCGGTAGTAAATAAATTGCAGCGATCGGAAATAAATTCCACAAAAAACAGCCCAAGACTGAGGTGGTGCACCACCTCGGAAGTAGTCCAGCATAAAGCTCGAATGCGAATGGCTGGCTCCATAAAAGACTATTCCGGCATTTAAGCTCGGATGAACTGCTTCAAATTTTCAGAGACCGAGGTAATCTATGACACCTCGGATGCAGTCCGGCGTTGGAGCCTGGATGCCGACCAGCGTTGGAGCTCGGCTGTAAAAAGAAACCTCGGATGTAGTTCGGCATTGGAGCTCGGACGCAAGAGGACACCGCCGCACGGAAAACACTTCAAACCCGAGGTGTGGCGTAAAAACTAATAAGGCATTGATAAAGGCCGAGAACTTAAAGGGGCTCCTCAGATGCCCGATGTGTGAACTCTTCGGATAGACCTCGGCGATCCTCAAGATCGGAGATGGGAAGATTTGTTGAACCAGTTTTCAAGACCGATGGCTGAAGACGAAGAAAAGATCAGAAGAATGGAGGAGCGTCCCCAACTTGAAGACCGATTCAGGGGGCTACTGATGGTGTCCTGGACTAGGGGGTACTCACCATGTCGTCTCCCGACCAGTGGGTCGGGCCGAGGACCCCCAGGGTGATTCACTAATGGGCCACTTCGGGCAGCCCATGATGCATACAAGGGAGATTCCACAAGACTTGGCGCACAAGACAAGGACTCCTCTAAACCCTAGGCCTATGGTGCATTATATAAACCGAGGCTAGGTTAGTCAATAGACAACCTCAATCTCATATTCATTACAACAATCTCGTGGTAGATACCTGTACTATGTACTATCCCCATATCAATACAATCAAAGCAGGACGTAGGGTATTATCTCCTTGAGAGAGCCCGAACCTGGGTTAAATCCTGTGTCCATGTTACCATCGCTCCAAGACGCCTAGCTTAGGACCCCTACTACGAGATACGCCGGTTTTGACACCGACAGTTGCTCCCGTGGAAAAAGAGCCTTTGCTCATGTACGTGGCGGCTAATAATAAAGCCGTCAGTCCTGCAGTCGTTGTGGAGCGTAAGGAGGCAGGCAAAGAGTATCCAGTCCAAAGACCGGTTTACTATGTCAGCGAGGTTTTGACAGAATCCAAGCAACGATACCCGCATTGGCAAAAGCTGATGTTTGGAGTGTTCATGGCGAATCGCAAGCTGAAGCATTATTTCCTTGGACATCCAATCATGATGGTCAGCTCTGCTCCTTTGGGAGATATCATTCAAAATAGAGAAGCCACCGGCAGGATTGCTAAGTGGGCAATTGAGCTTGGGCCGCTTAATCTGAAGTATGTACCTCGGACGGCTGTTAAATCTCAAGCCCTGGTGGATTTTATCAATGATTGGACAGAATGTCAAGCACCCGAGGAGAAGCCAGACAATACATATTGGACAATTCACTTTGATGGCTCCAGACAGTTGGAAGGCTCGGGGGCTGGAGTTGTTTTAACTTCCCCTAGAGGTGACAAGTTCTGTTATGTGTTAAGGCTAATGTTTCCTTGTACTAACAATGCAGCTGAGTATGAAGCCTTGCTTCATGGGCTCCGTGTGGCCAAGGAGATGAATTTAAGCCAGGTCAGATGTCTCGGCGACTCAGACCTTGTGGCCCAGCAAGTCTCGGGCACGTGGGATTCTAAGGATCCTCGTATGGCGGCTTACTGCCAGGCGGTTGACGTCATCGCTGGTCATTTCAAGGGATATCAGGTGGATCATATTGATCGTCGTAAGAATGAGGCGGCTGATGCATTATCAAGGCTGGGGTCTCAGCGTAAGCCGATGCCGCCTAATGTGTTCCTGGATGTACTACATCACCCGTCGGTTAAGTTGCCTTCTGAAGAGGATCTTGCTATACCTAACCCAGAAGGACAATTGGTGGTGGCTCTCCGAGCTATCCCTGATTGGACGCTACCTTACCTGGCATATCTGACTCGTGGCGAGTTACCCGAGGACGAGACTTTGGCATGGAAAATCATAAGGCGGTCTAAATCCATGACTATTGTCAATGGCGAGTTGCACAGATGCAGCGTGACTGGCGTTTTTCAATGGTGCGTTTCTCCAGAAGAGGGCCTGGAAATCTTGCAAGAGATACATGCTGGCGATTGTGGTCATCACGTCGGGTCAAAATCCTTGGTGGCAAAAGCTTTTCGGCACGGTTTTTACTTGTTGACAGCTCATGCAGATGCGGAGAAATGGGTTAGCAAGTGTGATGGGTGTCAAAAATTTGGGCGACGTGCCCATGTGCCGGTTTAGGAGTTGCGGATGATTCCAATCACCTGGCCGTTTGCGGTCTGGGGGCTTGATATGGTTAGACCGTTCAAGAGGTCTAAATATAAGAAGACCCACCTCTTTGTGGCAGTTGACAAGTTTACTAAGTGTGTGGAAGTAGAGCCGGTCAGTAAGTGTGACGCAGTAACAACAGTTCAGTTCGTCAAAAAGCTGATTTTCCTGTTTGGTTACCCTCACAGTATCATTACTGACATTGGTACAAATCTATCCAAGGGGGCTATGAAAGAGTTTTGTCACGGTGAACACATCCGCCTTGATGTTTCCTCCGTGGCTCACCCACAGTCCAATGGCCAAGCAGAGCATGCTAACCAGGAAATTTTGCGAGGGATAAAACCCCGGCTTATGGTTCCTTTGGAGCGAACGCCGGGTTGTTGGGTGGAGGAGTTACCTTCAGTTCTTTGGAGCATTAGAACCACCCCAAACAGATCAACAGGCTATACGCCTTTCTTCATGGTTTATGGCGCAGAAGCTGTTCTCCCCAGTGATATCCGTCATGACTCGCCTAGGGTGGCGGCTTACGTTGAAACTGATAATGAGACGGCGCGTCAGGACGCTTTGGATGCCTTGGATGAAGAACGGGATCTTGCAGCAGCACGGTCGGCGATTTACCAGCAAGATCTGCGTCGTTATCATAGCCGCAGAGTCAAGACCCAGACGTTCTAGGAAGGCGACTTAGTGCTCCGGCTGATTCAAGACCAGTCAGATATGCATAAGTTGTCACCTCCCTGGGAAGGACCTTTTGTGATCAGCAAAAATCTCAACAATGGTTCCTATTATCTCATTGATATACGGGAGAGCGACAAATCACGCACTTCTGGGGAGGAGACTGCCAGGCCGTGGAACATTGCTCATCTTCGGCCTTACTACACTTGAGCCACCGGCTCATATCAATGTACATACTTCTGTCATTGTATATACCACTTTTTATAATATAATAAAGCCGGCATCCCCATAATTCGGGGCCTCTGCCGTTTTTCCTGCACCAAGTTTTGTCCAAAGAGTTGATTCTGCATAAGGTCACTTGGGGGCTTCCAACCCACTGGGTTTAGCTTTCATACCCTCTTGACCGGCTTTATATGCCATATTTGAGTTAAACTTGCCTGTTTGCAACTTGCTACTCCGCCAGGTGACCCGGCGAACGTTTGACAGTCAATCTTTTTTAAGACCCTGAACTTGTCAAAGTTAAACCGGCGACTTATGTCACGTGAGAGCCGGCTTACAGAGAGCGAGGATAAACTCACCTATTTGTCGTAGTCTCTCCGCTATGTGGCCCGGTCGTACTCTTCACAGTCAATCTTTTTTAAGACCCTAAACTGGTTAAGGTTAAAACGACAGATTTATGTCACGTGAGAGCCGGCTTATGGGATTTTAGGCAGTCATGCCTAGCTTCTTGCAAGCAAAAATTTTGAGTTTTTCTAAAAAATAAGAGTTGATCTCTTTGGGCTGTGCCTTTAAAGCCGCCTAAATTATACTACAAGCTATACATATATTTTCTGCTTGTTATTTTGCAGGAGTTTCCATGATAAGATCCTAAGTTTCTGGGTAATACCGGCTTAGTATTGTTCATGGAGTATAACCCGATAGTGGGAATCAATGAATTCATACTGAGGCATATAATCATGTCAAGGCATTCATACTGGACAAATTGTTGACCCGCCGGCATATAAGTTGAAGAAGCTCAAAACGTGCACAAAGGCACGGCACAGGGAATCAAGTTTTTACTATGACTATTACAAGGCTCCAGAGGGCCCAAAATGTGTGACTCAAGTTTTTCGCACAAGTTGTAACCCGGCGTCTCAGCTTTGCCCGGGTTAACTTCCTTGAAGACCGGCTCTTCGCCTAGCTTGTCGACGGGTCATCCTGCACCGGGTCTTCGTTGTCCTGGATCTGAAGGTTGTCCACATCCCAGTTGCAGTTGAGTAAAGCTTCAAATTCAGCTTCGTCATGCAAGATTGGAGACGGGTCAACATCAGGGGCAAAGATGTGATTATGACATTGAGGGGTCAGGTCCTTCGGCTCAAACGTGGGCGCCCGGACTCGCGTGTTGTTGTCGTCGTAAACCGCCTGGTACGTCTTCAGATCAGCTTCTGTTGCTAACTGGCTCGCCAACACTCGAGACGCTCTGAAGCAACGGGCGTTGTCATCTTGAATGAATTCTGACCCGTCGGCCTTCAGCTGCGGGAAGCCTCCCGTCATTTCCTCCGGATTGAGCTCCGACGCATATGCCAAAGCCCGGCTTAAAGCAGATATTGCACCCTTGCGGGCGGCTGATTTCTTCATCTCTTCAATGTGCTTGGGGACGGTGGAGAGGCAATTCAGCACATCCTTGATCGGTTTGGGAGCCCCTTTGTCGCCAAACACAGCCCTGATGGTGAAGAGGCTTCCAGCGTACAACTATTCAGTGAAGGCATATAAAGCCTTCAGCTTCAACAACCTGTCATCTGGAAGCTGGCGAGTTTGTTTGCCTGAAAACAGATCAAGTTTGTAAGTCGCTAGGCGAGTCTCTATAAGAATATTTGAAAAATGCTCACAACATTGTCAGCAACGCTTATGTCGTCGTTTTGTCACGGCAGATGCCATGGGTAGGCTTATCGAGAGTGGTTGGTTCCGGAGGACGCCGACGGGCTCCGGGAGCGGGGTTAGGCACAAGCGGTGGCGGACACACGATGTACCCAGGTTTGGGGCCCTCCGTGGGAGGTAACACCCCTAGTCCTGCTCGGTCTAGTTGAGACAATGGTGAGGTTACAATGGTGCTCCTGGAGCTATGTCGCTAGAGGAGGAAGAAGGGGCTAGACTGCCTCTGCTGCCCCTCTACGTGAGTGTGGTGTCGAGAGAGAGTTGTCCCCCTTGCATGGGGGAGGCCCAGGGGGTTTTATAGGCCAACCCCCGGATTACAATATGAATAAGAGATCTCAGGGGGCCCCAGCCGGCAGCCTCACTAGCCGGCCGTGGGGCCCCCGGTTGAGGGGTCCCGTCGCTGGTAGGGCCCGCCGGCTGCAGGGTCCCGTTGGGAGCCGGCAGGGCCCGCACGGTGGGTCCCCGCGCCGGTCATGTCGCGGCACGGGTTCGTCCTTCGGGGCGTCGTCTTGTGGCAGTCGGCCGAGGTCAGCAGTACGGCCGGCCGCACTGTAGCCATGCCGGGGCAGGTAATGGAGTGGTTGGAGGCGTGCCGGCACTGTTGGGAGTCCTGTCGCAGTCGGCCAGAGTCAGAGGCACTGCCACCTCCACTGTGGCCGCACGGGCGCTGACCCCAGATGGGATGGGGGCCACTGTAGCTGCGCGTACCCGACCATGGCATCCAATGGGCGGCAGGGCGCAGCCGGCAGGGCGTAGCCGGCTGGGCGTAGCCGGCAGGGCGCAGCCGGGCCGTAGGGGGAGTCGGCTCGCCCTCCAGTCGCTTCAGAAAGTTGGAGTAGTGGGTCGCTTGAGGCTACCCCGGGGTTATCCCCCCGACAGTAGTCCCCAAACAGGGGAGGCCCGCCGACGAATCGTGGCGGTCCTCGCCGACTTGAACCTCGTCTTTATGCCACATCATGCCTCGGAGGTCAGATGAGGCGGGCAAGCGGCGGCCGACTCCGCAGCTGGCCGACGCTTCGCGCGCCGCCTCGAGCGCCTCGTCTGGCGGAGAGACCGCGCCACATGGAAGACGCAACGGCTGTGTCCTGACAGGCCATGTGACGGACGAGACCGGGCCGTGGGCGGGGTCCGCCACGGCCGCGGCCTCGGCCCGCTCGCACGGATCCTTTGCGGCTTGTGCCGCCGGTTGGCATTCCCGAGCGCCATAACTCCCGCCCCGCACGCGGCGGGAAGCGCGGGGGTCGTGCGCAATGAATCCGCCCCCCACGTTCAGTCGCGCGGGGTTTAAATGGGGAAGGGAGAGGGTCAGAGCGGCACATTCGCCCCTCCCGCCCCAGTCGCATCGTCTTCGTCGCCCTCCTCCTCCCGCTCCGAGAGAGAGAAGAAGGGTAAAGCCCACGGGAGCGTCGTGCTGCCGCTCACCGCCACCGTAGACCCGCACCGCGACGGAGCAACTGCGCCCGCCGCCGCGACCGCAAGCTCTTTGTAGAAGCCATGGCGACCAAGGGCGCCTGGGATGGCAGCATCGTGGAGGAGCAGTTCATCGAGCACCTCCGCTACCTCCGCAAGCTTCCGTCGGAAGCGCACCTGGAGGCGTGCATCGCCGGGCCGGAGAACTCCCCGACCCCGCGGGAGGGCGAGGTGGTCGTTTTCGCCGAGCATTTCCTCCGCGGGCTCGGACTGTCGGCGAGTACCTTCTTCCGGCGGTTCTTGACGCGGTTCGGCCTGCAGCTGCACCACCTCGCCCCCAATGCCGTCTTGCAGCTGTCGGCCTTCGTCACCCTCTGCGAGGGGTTCTTGGGGGTGGAGCCGAGGCTCGATCTCTGGTTCCGGCTGTTCTTCCTCAAGCGGCAGACGGTGGTGGACCCGGCGACGCAGGCGAAGGTCATGACCGCCTGCGGAGGAGCCCTGATCCATATCCGCAAGGGAGCCAGCTTATCGAAGCTCCCGCTGCAGGAGTCGGTGAAGAATTGGCAGCGGGGGTTCTTCTACGTGAAGAACGTGAAGCCGGAGGAGGATTACATCAACCTCCCTCACTTCGTCAACCAGCCGGCGGCAGCGATGCTGAACTGGCGGGCGGCTCCGCCCCAAGCGCCCGAGACGGCAGACTGGCTCTGCGAGCGCCTGCTGGTGATGACCGGGACGGAGGGGCTGAAGGCCAGCGACCTGTTGGCCGCGATGGTGGCGCGCCGGGTGCAGCCGCTGCAGAGCCGGCCGCACCTGATCTGCCAGATGGGAGGGCGGCACGACCCCTGCCGGCTCTCCACCAAGGAGCTGAAACCGATCCATGTGTTGAGGAGGGTGAATGCCATCTCGCAGGCGAAGCTGAAGGAAGAGGGGTGGCAATGGGGGAAAACCCCGTACAGCCGGAGCCATCCGGCGCCGCGGGTAAGTGACTAGCCGTCTCCCCCTCTCCTTCCTTTTTAGAGACGGCGTTCCCCCTTTGGTCTGACGATGTGGCGCTTCGCCGGCTCGCAGGTTTTCACGGAGTTGCAGAACTACGGGGAGCCGGCCACCGACTTGGCGGACTTGGACCCCGAGGAGATCGAGGACGTCGACGACGTGGAGCCGGCGGACTCGGAACAAGCCGGCGCGTCCGATGCCGGCGAGGCAGAAACGGAGACGGAGGAGGCCGAGTCGACGGGTGAGTCCCCTCCCTCAAAACATCTACGGGATTGGACCGATGACGACGCTGAGTCGGAGGAGTCGCATGCTGCAGAGGCTCCGGAGGAACCCGAGGCCCCGGAGGACGAGGTCACGGCGTCGAGGAGGCGCCCGCGCCAAGCTGGCCACGAGTCCAGCCGGGGCGGCCCGGACGCGGGCGACAAGGGGAAGCGGCTGGCTGTTGCCAAGTCGGCGCCCAAACGGGCGGCCACCGGGCAGCCGGGCGGCAGCCGTGGAGGCGGTGGGAAGAAACAACGGGTATCCCAGGCGGGACCCACGAGGAGGGCGGTCCCCGTCGTCGTCGGGTAAGCCCATCTCCCCCTCCTCCTTAGTTTTCTCCCTTTCTCCCCGGTTCCTTATCCCGCCTTGATCAGGGAGGCGCGCGCCCTGGGGAGGACCCCAGGCGGTGAGGCCACGAGGACGGCGCCGCCGGACACCGCCGAGGAGAGGGAGCGCCAGGCGTGGCTCGACCTCGAGGCGGCCGAGCAAGAGCGGCGCGTTGAGGAGCGCCGCCCCTAGGAGAAGGCGGCGGAGAAACTGCAGCCGCCGGGAGGGGCAGGCGGAGAGGCCGCTGGCGGAGCGTGGGAGCCGTTCCCCCGTGGCCGGGAGAGGAGGTCGAAGGACCACCACGACCCCGAGTGGCGGGCGGAGGTGGACGCGAAGGCCGCGGAAGACGCGCGCGCGGCGGCGGGCGCGGACGCGGCCGACGCTGGAGGGAGGGAGGAGATGGACCGCGATGCCGCCCAGCCGGGGGTGGGTGATGTGCCGCCGGGGGTAGAGGGGCCCCCGGAAGTCGAAATCCCGGCTCCGGATGTGCCGGCTCCGGACGTGCCGGCCCCGGAGGCGCCGGCTCTGGAGGTGCCCGCACTGGAGGAGAGCCGGCCAGGAGCGGCCGGAGGCGTTGCGTCGGAGGGGACGATCGTCACGACCGGGGGGACGACCGCCGCGAGCTCGTCGTCGGGGCGCCCCGGCACGACGGCGCCGGGAGGGGCAGGTCCCCTGGTGACCTCCGGCAAAGGGGGGCCCGCGGACGGGGGCCGGCCGTAGCAGAACTGGGCCGCAGCCGGCCGCCCGGCCATTGGTGATCCGCCGAGCGCCCTTGGGGCGGCGGTGGCCGCCGTCGTCGACGCGTTTGCTGCCGCGCGCGCCCAGACGTCGCAGGACGCTCGAGCCGCCAACGACCGGCTGGTGCATCTGGAGCAATCTGTCGTGGCAAGTTCTCTTCTTTCCTTCTTTTCTTGCTTTGGTGTTTTCTTTCTTTGCCAGTGGGGGCGCGCTAGCGCACCCACTGGGTGTAGCCCCCGAGGCTCGAGCCGGCTGGAGCGCAGGCGGGTCGAGCCTAACGCTGCTGTGTATCTTCGTCCTTCGCAGGCAGCGCATGACCGACGGGTGGCCGCGTACAACACCCTGCTGGGCTTGTACCGGGAGGCCGAGGGCCGGCTGGCGACTCTGTCCGCGGACCTGCAAGGTATGGAACCTCGCGATCTTCCAGTGGGGGCGCGCAAGCGCACCCACTGGGTGTAGCCCCCGGGAATCAGGCCGGCTGCTCCGGAGGCGGGCTGAATCCCTTTCTTCGTTTGGTTTCTGACAGCGGCCTCCTCGTCCCGAGCAGCCACCCATGCCGAGACGGTCAGCCTTCGCCGCCAGGTGGTGCAGCTTGGGGAGCAGTGGAGTCTGCTGACCGCGGAGTGCGACCGGCTCCGCGGGGAGACAGAACAGGCGAAGGCGGAGAAAGAGGAGCACGAGGCGGCCCACTGCAAAGAGCTGGCGGACCGCGAGGCGGCCCTTCGTCGGGAGGCAGAGGAGCGGGAGAAAATCCTCCGCCAGGGGCTGGAGGCCAAGGATGCCGCGCTGACCAAGGCGGCCGAGGATGCGCAAGCGGCCCGGGATGAGCACGAGCACCAGCGCCAGGAGTGGTTGGCCAGGGAGGTGGAGCTGCAGGAGCAAGGGCACGAGGTGGATCGAATGCTGCGTGGTGAGTTTTAAACACCTCGCTCTTTCCGCGCGTTGCTTCTGGGTTTTCCGGTTTGCCTCTTTGCTCATCCCGCGTATTCTTCTTTTATCTTCTTAGGGCTTTTCCCCGGTACACAGGAGGCCACGGAGGCGGCCGTGGAGGCCCACCGTGAGGGCCAGCGGGCGCGGGGGGAAGCCGTTGGGCAGCTTGCCCCCTGGACCTTGGACGAGGTGGGGATCGCCGCCGGGGCGCGGCTGTCGGAGGTGGTTCGAGCCCTGAAGCGGCTCTAGGCGGCCGGCGCGGCGCTGGTTCGCATCCTTTGGCCCGGCGCGGTGGAGCCGGTCTCCATGAGCCGGCTGTCGAGGTGGCTGGAGTTCGGGGCCGCGCGGGTGAATGCCTGGAGGGCCTCCGCAGCATGCGCCGGTGCGGGCATGGCGCTCCGCATTGCGAGGTCATAGTACCCCGAGCTGGACCTGGGTCTGCTCACGGCCCAGCGTGCCGGCACCGATGCGGAGTTGGAGGCGGTGGCCGACGCGCTGTCCGTGAGGGCGAGCGACCTCGCGTCCTTCGCCGCGTGAGACGAGTACGTCCCGGAGCACGGGGCGGACGGCGTGGTGATCCCGGAGGACCGGTACACGCTCGCCCTGGACGACCCGGAGGGAAGCGCTGCCGAGACGGATGAGAAAGAATCCGGCTCCGACGCCTATGCCGACTCCGAGTTGGCTTCGGACTTGGAGACGGGGGCCGACGCGGAGCGCACCGTGGACAAGGACGGGGCTTCTTCGTCGGCCGCCGTGGGCGGTGCCGGAGGAGATGACGGTGCCGGCGCCATCTAGAGCTTTTATCTTTTTGCATAGTTAGACTGCCATTCCACCCACTGGGGGTGTATATGTAATGAACTCGTGGCCGTGGGCCCTTTTTAAATTGTATGAAATTTTTGGTTGCTGAAATGTTGTCTTATGCGTGCCGGCTCGACCTTACCCTTTTTTGCTCTTTTGGTTCTGTTCGCTCAAAACCTTTTCCCTCTTGGCTTCGGTCCCGCCAGCCGGACAGCCGGGAGCCGGTCTGTAGCTGGGACGGGGCGTCCGCCTCGAGGGAGCCGGTTGTGAGTTTGGAAACCGCGGGAGTTTTTTGGGTAAGGTGAGTGACAGAGGCGAAAAGAAAGTGTTCCGGCTAGCCTTAGCCGGCAATCCCCTTTGCAATCGATTTTTCGTGTGTGCTAAGCTTTGCCGTCTCGAGGTCTCGTCAGCCAGACAACCGGGAGCCGGTCTGTAGCTGGGAGGGGTGGGAGGGCTCTTTTTAGTTCACATTACTAGACCGGCTTCGGGGGAGGAGGGCAGGACTAGCCGGCGAGCCCCCGGGACCGGGAACTGGACCCAGGAGCCAGCGAGCTAAAGTCTTAGAAAGAGACGAAAAGGGGCGTGTCCCAAGAGCAGGCTTGGGGCACCCATTGCATTCATAAGCCCAAAAGGGAAGGATATATACATACACTGGTTCTTAGCAGTAAAACGGGCGGAGGAGCGCCGCGTTCTACGGGCGCACCGTTTCCTCACCGGAGGCGTCTCTCTTGCGCTTCTGCGGCTTCTGGGCGTCTATTAGATAGTACGCATTGTTATGCAGCGCCCGGCTGACGATGAACGGGCCCTCCCATGGGGAGGACTGCTTGTGCTGGCCGGCAGTTCGCTGGATCCGCCTGAGCACCAAGTCTCCTTCGCGGAAGGAGAGTGGCCGGATCCGCTTGCTGTGGTAGTGCCGGAGCTTCTGCTGGTAGATGGCCGTCCGGCTCAGAGCCAGCTCACGAGCCTCCTCGAGGAGGTCTACGCCGTCTTCTCTTGCCTCCTTTGCGTCCGTCTCCGTGTACAGGGTAACCCGAGGCGAATCAAACTCGATGTCGGTGGGGATGATTGCCTCGGACCCATACACGAGAAAGAACGGGGTGTAGCCGGTCGACCGGTTGGGCGTGGTCCTGAGGCTCCAAAGGACAACCGGCAGCTCTTCGACCCAGCAGCCGGCCGACCGGACCAGTGGCGCTACGAGCCGGGGCTTGATGCCGGCCAAGATCAGGCCGTTTGCCCTATCGACCTGGCCGTTTGACTGTGGGTGGGCGACGGACGCCAGATCAAGCCAGATGCCCTGCTTGGAGCAGAAACGCGCTAGTGCGCCCTTGGCGAAGTTCGTGCCGTTGTCGGTGATGATGCTGTGGGGGACGCCATAGCTGACCGTGATGTCTTCGATGAACCGGACGGCCGTGGGGCCGTCCAGCTTCTTGATTGGCCTGGCCTCGATCCACTTGGTGAATTTATCGACGGCTACCAGCAGATGTGTCATGCCGCCTCGTGCGGTCTTGAAGGGTCCTACCATGTCCAGCCCCCAGACGGCAAAAGGCCACGAGAGGGGGATGGTTTGGAGGGCTGAAGCCGGTAGGTGGCTCTGCGCGCTGAAGCGCTGGCAGCCTTCGCACTTGTCGACCAGCTGCTTGGCCGCCTCCAAAGCAGTCGGCCAGTAGAAGCCGTGGCGGAACGCCTTGGCCACCAGGGTCCTGGAGGCGGCGTGGTGACCGCACTCGCCCTGGTGGATGTCGAGGAGGATCTCTTGCCCTTTCTCCGGCTCGACGCAGCGTTGGAAAACGCCGGTGGTGCTGCGATGAACCAGCTCGTGGTTGATGATGCTGTAGGCCGGGGCTCGGCACTGGATTTGTCTTGTTGTGGCCTCATCGGAGGGGAGCTCGCAGCGTAGGAGGAACGCCAGGATGGGCTGGGCCCATGAGGGGGCCGAGACGGGAGCCGGCTCGGGTTCAAGGGGGGCGTTGGCAGCGGCAGGAGCCCCCGGGTCCGGCTCGCTAGCCCCCGGGGCCGGCTCGCCAGCACCCGGGGCTGGAGCAGTGGAAGGGGTGTCGATTGCCATCATGACGGCCATGGGTCCGGAGCCGGCCACTGCGGGCGCGGCCGGCTCACTGGCCGGAACAGGTGCTGCCGGCTGGGCAGCCGGAGTTGGTGGAGCCGGCGGAAGGGTCAATGCCGATGGTGCCGGCTGTGAAGCCGGAGCTGTCAATGGGCCGACCGCGTTAGCCGGCATGAAGATGGACTCCGATTCGGGGGAGGGCTTGATCGAAGGCCTGAGCAGCCGCTCGAGGGAGACGCCGGCTGGGATGGCCTGCCGGGTGGAACCGATCTTCGCCAGCGTATCGGCCGCCTCGTTGTTCGCGCGGGGGACGTGATGGAACTCGCAGCCCTCGAAGGAGCCGGTGAGCTGCTGGACGAGGAAACGATAGCTGGCCATGTTGGCGTCCCGGGCGTCCCACTCGCCAGAGACTTGCTGCACCACGAGGTTGGAGTCGCCGAAGCATATGATGCGCTGGATGCCGATCTCCTTGGCGAGCCGGAGGCCGTGAACGAGGGCCTCGTACTCGGCCACGTTGTTGGAGGCGGCGAAGTGGATCTGGAGCGCGTATTTGAGTTGATCTCCCCTTGGGGACGACAGGACGATGCCGGCTCCCAAGCCGGCCCGCATCTTTGAGCCGTCGAAATGCATACGCCCATGTGTGGAGTCGGGTGGAGGCGGCACGAACCGGGTTTCGGCCCAGTCGACGAGGAAGTCGGCCATCGCTTGTGACTTGATGGCGGTGCGCGGCTCGTACCGTATCTTGTAGTCGGCGAGGGCGATGGTCCACTTGGCTATCCGACCGGTGGCGTCCCGGCCGCACATGATTTCGCCCAGCGGCGCCGTGCTGACCACGGTGATGACATGCTCCTGGAAGTACTGCTTGATCTTCTGGGCGGCGAAGTATATGCCATAGCACATCTTCTGGTAGTGGGGGTAGTTTTGCTTGGAGGCGGAGAGGACCTCGCTGAGGTAGTAGACGGGGCCCTGGATTGGCAGCGCTTTGCCTTCCTCTGATCGCTCCACCACCAAGACGACGCTGATGATGCGTGTGGTCGCCACGATGTAGGCAAGCAAAGGCTCCTTCTCAGCCGGCGCGACCAGGATGGGCGCGCTGGTGAGGGCCCGCTTGAGGCCGCGGAACGCCTCGTCCGCCTCGTCGAACCAGTCGAACATGGCCGGCTTCTTCGAGGGGTCGCGGCCCGGCTCGACCAGAGTCGTCTTATGCAGGAGCCCGTAGAGGGGCAAGGCCTTCTCGCCCAGCCGGCTGATGAACCGGCTGAGGGAGGCGAGGCAACCTGTGAATTTCTGGACGTCGCGGAGCCGGGTCGGCTTGGGCATGCGCTTGATTGCCCTGATCTTCTTGGGGTTATCTTCGATGCCGCGGACGGACACGAAGAAGCCCAGGAGTTGGCCAGCTGGGACGCCGAAGACACACTTCTCCGGGTTGAGCTTGATCTTGTATTCGCGCAGGTTGGCGAACGTCTCCCGGATATCGTCGAGGAGGCTGAAATGCTTCTTGGACTTGACGACGATGTCGTCGACGTAGACGTGGACGTTCCTGCCTATCTGAGGCAGGAGACACTTCTGCATGCAGCGCTGGAAGGTGGCGCCTGCGTTCTTCAGGCCGAAGGACAGGTTGATGAAGGAGGTTTTTAGCCGGTCGGCCCGGTCCAGCTTGATCTGGTGGTAGCCGGAGTAGGCGTCCAGGAAAGACAGCAGGTCGCAGCCGGCCGTGGAGTCGATGACTTGATCGATCCACGGTAGGGCGAACGGGTCCTTGGGACACACCTTGTTCAGGCTCGTGTAGTCGATACACATGCGCCAAGTTTTGTTCTTCTTCAGCACCAGGACTGGGTTGGCTAGCCAGTCCGGGTGGAATACCTCCATGATGAAGCCGGGTGTGAGTAGCCGGGCGATCTCTTCCCCTATAGTACGCCGCTTCTCCTCGGAGAAACGGCGCAGGGGTTGCTTGACCGGCTTCGCATCCGGCCGTACGTGAAGCTTGTGCTCGGCGAACTTCCTCGGAACACCCGGCATGTCCTTTGGAGACCATGCAAAGATGTCCCGATTCTCACGGAGGAAGTCGACGAGCTCGCTTTCCTATTTGCTGTCGAGGCGGGAGCCGATGGTGAAGCATTGCTTGGGGTTGGCCGGGTCGAGTGGCACTTGCCTGGTGTCCTTGGATGGCCGGAATGAGGCTTCGCCGACCGACTGGGACGGAGGAGCCGGCATGGCCGGCTGACCAGAGGCGTGGGCCATGAGCCGGTCGAGCTGCCGCTTCTCCTCTGCAATCTCCAGGGCTTCGACCAGCCGGCTGCTGTCCCGCGCACACGCGATCGACATCTTGTAGTCGCCGGCTACGGTGATGATGCCCTTGGCACCCGGCATCTTGAGCTTGAGGTAGGCGTAATGGGGGATCGCCATGAACTTGGCGAGAGCCGGCCGGCCTAGCAGCGCGTGGTAGGGACTGTCGAGGTCCACCACCTCGAACCATACCGGCTCGCGGCGAAAGTGGCTGTGGCCGCCGAAGAGAACGTCGAGCTTGATCTTGCCGACGGGGGTGCAGGACTTTCCTATCACGATGCCGTGGAAAACGGTCCGGCTCGCTTGCAGGTCCTCCACCTTGAGCCCCAGCTTGAGCATCGTATCGAGGTAGAGGATATTGATGCTGCTGCCCCCATCGATCAACACCCGCGAGAAGTGGCACGTGCGCCTCTCGGAGGCAATGGTGGGGTCGAGGATGAGGGCGTAGCTGCCTATGCTTGGCATCACGGCCGGGTGGTCAGCCCGGCTCCAGGTGACCGGCTTCTCGGACCAGTGCATGAACTGGAGAGTCGCGGGCATGGTGGCATTCACCTCGCGGCGGAGCCGGCGCTGAGCGTGCTTGTCCGTCTCTTCACTGGTGAAGACGACATAGGAACCATCCTAGGCGGGGAATTGGTCGAGCAGCCGGCCGTCGTTCTGAGCCGGAGCCGGGGCCTGAGCCGGAGCGGGAGCCGGAGGCGGCGCTGGCGCGCGAGGAGGCGGCGGGGGAGGAGTCGGAAGACCCTCGCCCCGGGCTAGCAGCTGCGAGAAGCTGCACTGCCGGAGCGTGTGCGTGGCCGGCTTGCCGCCGGAATGGTGTTTACAGGGGAGGTCGAGCATCTGCTAGAACGTGAGCTTGGGCTGCCAGGCAGCCTTGTCGGTGCGCTGACGCTGGCTGGAAGCCTGGGCAGCCGGCTGCTCTTCCTCGATTGAGGCAACCTGCCGGCTCCCGTAGCGAGGGTCCGGCTGGTCGGCTTTGCGCTTGTTGTTCTGCTACTGCCGGTTGTCGGCGGCCGACCGTGGCGCGGCGGGCGGCGGAGCCGGCTTGGCTGGCGTGGCGACCTTCATCCGCATAGCGGAGTCGGCCGTGGCGTACTTGTCCGCCTTGGCCATCAGGTCTACCAGGGTAGCCGGCTCGGAGCACAGGAGCTTGTGCTTGAGGTGGGTGCCGTCTCGGCAACCCTCGATGAAGTATTGGATGTCCTGCACCTCGTGCACCCCTTCGCAGGAGTTGCGGAGCCCAGTCCAGCGCGTGAGGTATTCGCGGAGGGGCTCCTCCGACCCCTGGACGCACATGGCCAGCTCGCGGGGCCGGCCGGGCCGCTTGTAGGTGCCGGTGAAGTTGCGGACGAACGCTTCTTCGAAGTCCGTCCATGTGTTGATGCTGCCGGCCGCCAGGCTGTTCAGCCAGGTGCGGGCTGAGCCGATCAGCATAAGGGGGGCGTAGCGGACGGCTACGCGCTTGTTCCCCCTGGCGATGCCGACTGCGGTGGTGTAGTCGATCAGCCAGTCCTTCGGCTTGGCAGCCCCGTTGTACTTCGGGGTGTCGCGGGGAAGCGTGAAGCCGGGCGGAAACGGCTCGTTGCGGATCCGGGGGCCAAAGCACGCCGGGCCAATCGAGCCCTCCTCCTCGAGGAGGGCCGACTGCGCCAACCGGTCGAGGCGGAGCCGCGCGTCGTTCTCGCTGTGGGGGACCCGCGGCCTGAGCCGGGCCGCGAGTTAGGGGCAGACGACCGGTGGGACGGACCGTGCCGGGTCCTGTCGTGGAGGCGGAGTGTGTCCGCGGCTACGACGGCTACCGCTAGCCGGCGCCTCGTCGCGGCGGTTGCCATCAACCGGGTTGTTGCTGCGCCGGCTATTCACAGCCGGCTGCTCGTTCCCACGCAGCTGGGAACGCCGAGCGTTGCTTCCCTCGGCCCGCCGGCCGGAGGGGCTGGGGGAACTGGAGTGCTGAGCCGGCTGATGGTCAGCGGCCCCAGTGCCCGCACCCTCGGGACGGGGGAGCTCAGAGACGGCTTTGCCGGGGGCGAAACCGATTTGTTGCGCGTTGGCAGTGTCGATGAGGTCCTTGATGTGCCGCTCGCGTGCGGCACGCTCCTCACCCACCAAGGTAGCCAGATCCTCGTAGGCTACCTTGGCGGCCCGCAGGTTGGCCGCGGGGGTGTCGTAGACGGGAAGGCGGCCGCCGAGGATTTCCGCGACCACGCGGCCGTGGTCACGCACAGCCCCATGCCGGCTGGGCTCAGTGCCAGCCGGGGTGAGGCCGTACGCGGAGGCGTACTCCTGCTGCGCGGCTTCCATCCGGCACCGCTCGGTAGCGAGGGCGCTGGCGTCTTCAAATAGTATGCGGCGGGCCGCCTCCAGCTCGGCTGTGGCGGTGGCCGGGTTCGCCGTCGGGGCAATGGGGGTGCTCAGACCCCGGAGGCTAGCGGCGAGCGGGTCGGAGGTACCGGCGCGGGCGGCGGCCGCGTCGACCTCAGCCCGCGCACGACCTGAAGTGGTGGAGGAGGTGGTGACCATCACTCCCACGCGGACGCGGGAGCCGCTGGCCTCGCCCGTGGCGAGTGCACCCACGGACGCGGGGGGATCGGTGCAGTCGAGAACCTGGCTAGGGTACTCGTCGGCCGCCGGCTCGTCGGCGATGCTTAGCTTGCCGAAACACCCGGCGAGCGCGGCGACGTCGAGCGCCGGGCCACGGCCGAGGCACCCGTCAGAGAGGCCGGCCGCGTCGCCCGCAGAGCCTGCCGGAGCAAGCCCCACGAGCATGCATTTCCGCCCGGACGCGGCGCGGCCGAGGGAGGCGGTGAAGGGTCCTGCCCGGAGTGTGATTCCGGCCGGCGCCACGTGTGGCCCCACGGTGGGCGCCAACTGTCGTCGTTTTGTCATGGCAGATGCCATGGGTAGGCTTATCGAGAGTGGTTGGGGCCGGAGGACGCCGACGGGCTCCGGGAGCGGGGTTAGGCACAAGCGGTGGCGGACACACGATGTACCCAGGTTCGGGGCCCTCCGTGGGAGGTAACACCCCTAGTCCTGCTCGGTCTAGTTGAGACAATGGTGAGGTTACAATGGTGCTCCTGGAGCTGTGTCGCTAGAGGAGGAAGAAGGGGCTAGACTGCCTCCGCTGCCCCTCTACGTGAGTGTGGTGTCGAGAGAGAGTCGTCCCCCTTGCATGGGGGAGGCTCGGGGGGTTTTATAGGCCAACCCCCCGGATTACAATATGAATAAGAGATCTCAGGGCCCCCCAGCCGGCAGCCTCACTAGCCGGCCGTGGGGCCCCCGGTTGAGGGGTCCCGTCGCTGGTAGGGCCCGCCGGCTGCAGGGTCCCGTTGGGATCCGGCGGGGCCCGCATGGTGGGTCCCCGCGCCGGTCATGTCGCGGCACGGGTTCGTCCTTCGGTGCGTCGTCTTGTGGCAGCCGGCCGAGGTCAGCGGTACGGCCGGCCGCACTGTAGCCATGCCGGGGCAGGTAATGGAGTGGTTGGAGGCGTGCCGGCACTATTGGGAGTCCTGTCGCAGTCGGCCAGAGTCAGAGGCACTGCCACCTCCACTGTGGCCGCACGGGCGCTGACCCCAGATGGGATGGGGGCCACTGTAGCCGCGCGTACCCGACCGTGGCATCCAATGGGTGGCAGGGCGTAGCCGGCAGGGCGCAGCCGGGCCGTAGGGGGAGTCGGCTCGCCCTCCAGTCACTTCAGAAAGTTGGAGTAGTGGGTCGCTTGAGGCTACCCCGGGGTTATCCCCCCGACAGCTTACCAAATACGGCCTCGGTCATCCGGGCTATATGGTGCTTCAGGTTGGTTAGCTCTTCAGTAACAGGCTTAAGACGGCCCTCGGCATCTTCTGCACGTTTGGTCAAGGCGGATTGGTTGGCTTCAGCAGATGTTTTGTATGCCTCAAGCCCAGTCTTGATCTTTTCCAGTTCCGTCGCAGAGAGCCGCCACTTGGTGTCAGCTTCAGCCGGGCATCTTTTTGCAATGCCAAGCTTTTCCTGAGGTCGGTCAAGCTAGACTCGGCCGCATTTAAAGATTCCTACACACGACACATTGTCAAACAGCAAGATCATCAATTTTAAGCCGCCGGTCCAGTTTATAATAGTGCTTGGAGATATTACAGAGGGTTGTTACAAGTCTCAAGCAGATTGCAAGCAATAAACTTGACACTTGGGGGCTAATGTGTATCAGTTCTTTCAAATTTATACAAATACAAGCAAGACCCGGATCATCTTCATGAAGATAACCCGGCCCTTGGGGGCTACACATTGCTCTACAAATCTATAGGATCAGATCTACAAAAGTTCCGGCTCAATATTTACATAATGACCCGGCCCTTGGGGGCTACAATTGGCATTTTTGCATTTATCAAGGCAATAAGTGCCGGCTCATTATTGGTATAATGACCCGGTCCTTGGGGGCTACACGTTGGTCTATTGAAGTCTATATCTTACTGAAGACCCGGCTAATCTTCGAGAAAATAAGCCGGCTCTTGGGGCTACGTAAGGATATACGGAGAGTAGAAAAGTGGAGTACCTCATATTTCCTCTTCATCATACCAACTAGGTTGGCCTCCATGTCCCGGCTCACGACAAGGCGGCTCAGATAACCCGAGTGCAATTCATCAGCAGTCAGCTTCTCCAAGTTGGGCAGATCAAGTTTAGCCTTCTCCTTCTCAGGTGAAGGCGCCTCATCCTTGCTGATGTGCTTGGCGAGCACGTTGGAAGGGGCCGGAGCGGCATAGGCTGAGCCGGTGATAGTGACCTCTTCTTCTTGAGCAGTCACGTCTTGAGGTGCCGGCAGGGGGCTGGGCGGCTTAGGATCCGTCTCCAGATTGGCCACAGGAATTATAATATCGGCATCCGCCAGCTCAGTAAGCTGAGGAGTTTCATCGTGGGTGCCTTGGTCAGCCTCGGAGGGCTCCACTGGAATCACAGAAGTACCAAGTCTTGGGTCCTCCGGATCTGAGACATCCAGACGGGAAGATGACCCGCTCAGTTTCCTCATCTTAGCCTAGGCCCTGCGAACAAGGATTTCATTGTCAGTTTTATGCAAGGACAGAACAGTAATAAGCAGAAAGAGGATGCAAAGAAGTTTACCCTGGGTTGATAAAAAGGGGAGGCAGTTTGGAGGCGGTCGAGTCGCCAGACGAAGGAGGTGATTCCTGATACAGTTAAATTAAGCAGTATGAGCAAGTGACAGCGCAAGACTAATATGCAGAAGTACAAATATAAGTTATGAAGTACCTTGTTGCGACGTTTCCGACGAGCCGGAGTGTCAGGTAAGCCGGCCACCAGGTCTTCAGAGCTGCTACTCCGGGTCTGACGTCTAGCGTCATGTTGTTGCTTCTTCAAAAGAAAGTCGGGATCCAAGTGAGCAAGAGCATGTGAAAACTTTACTTTCCGGATGACCCGCCGGATTTTCTTTGTTGGTAGAGGTTCTGACTCGGAGGAGATGATAGTTACCTCTGCAGCACCGGCTTCGCTTGCCTCCGCGTCGGCCTGAGAGGAGTCATCGTCAATAAGTTGCATGAAAAGAAGGCCAAGGGAATCAAGTTCTACCTCTGAGTCATCCAGCCCGAACAACTCCTCAGTTGTTTGTTTCTTTTTACGAGCCGGAGATCGGGCTTTGGATGCCTTGCTTTTCTTCTTGGAGGTAAAGGTTAGTCTTTTGTTCCAGAAAGAAGAGCCAGCCTGCATATAAAACATACATTGGTGGAAAGGTTAAATAAAGTCAAGTCCGACGTCTAAAGGAAAAGGGTGAAGATTGAAATATAAGTTTACCACAGGAGCCGAGTTAAGAGCATAGAAAGGGCTTAACCCCGTCTTGTTGCAGGCTTCTTGAGACTCTCCCAGCAGTGACTTGACGATTGCGTTAAGGTCCTTGTCTGTCAGGGGGGTCTGGTTGAAGCGCTGAGGGTCATTCACCTCGCCAGTATATTGACACATTAAGGTGCTGCGGCGGCTCAGCGGTAGAATTCTCCAAGAGACCCAGCAGCGGGTCAGATCAACGCCAGTTAACCCGTTGGCTAACAGGGCCCTTATCTTTGAAAATGTTGGACCATATTGGGCACGCTCAGCGGCAGTTAGCAGGTCTGGAAGTTCACTGTCGGTGCAAAGCCTGTAGGGTCGATAACCCGGCAGAGGATTCTCTCTGGCTGGAGAAGTGTCCTTGCAGTAAAACCAAGTATGATTCCAGTCCTTGGGGTGGCTAGGCAGAGTCGCCACAGGAAAAGACACATCCCTCCACCTCTGAATAGAAACACCACCAAGTGCGAGGCTTGGTCCATCAGCAATCTCAGTTTGGCGATTGCTGTAGAAAAAATCCCTGAAGAGGTCAACGGACGGCTCTTCTTGTAGATATGCTTCACAAAAAATATGGAACTAGCACAAATTGGTGACAGAGTTGGGGCCAATGTCTTGAGGGTGCAATTTGTAAAAGTGCAATGCATCCCGGAAGAATTTTGATCCGGGCGGTGAGAAGCCACGAAGAAGATGGTCTGTAAAGACAATAACCTCCCCATCCTGGGTTCGGGAGTGATTTCACTGCCAGGAGCCCGCCAGTGGATAACATCCCGAGCCGGCAAAACTCCCATGACTACAAAGTCGTTGAGTATTTCTTCGGTAACCCCAGAGCCTACCCAATCGCAGGAAGAGGGGGCTTTAGCCATGACAGCGAGTTAAAAGACTGTGGAAAACCATGGAAATGTGGCGGGTTAAAAATGCTGCATGACCAAAACAACTGTGACTCTAAGACGACGACGCTATCTGACTGGTCATTATTAAAACGATGAGACGCCATCAGCTACAAGTATGAACTAGATTATATCTCGCTAGGGAGACCCGGCAGCATCCTGGCGGGTCAAATTGACAACGAAACATCGGAAATGTTGCTAAGAGTGGACAAACAAGTTCCACCAACTATGGCTGCAGCTATAAGATCTACGAACGAAGATAAAAGGAAAATATTTCCTAAACCTAAAACGACAGCGAAGAACAGACGGTTCATATACGAGTTCCCGTGAAGGGATGATCTACGATGAGCATGGAAAGCGCATTAAGCGGAGCGCCGCGGGTCTTCGGCTAGCGGATGAAGGCCTAAAGGTGCTTCCTTTTTCATCTACGGCAAGAACTCCGATGAACGGCGGCGGACTCGAAGAAGCCTGACGAACTAATGTGGATCTACAAAGGGAAGAAGATGGAACCTGAGATGCGCAGGAGATGCGGGCGCGTGCCGGCAAAATCTAGACGCAGTCAGGGCGATGCAGCGGCCTTGTTGAGGACGACGGCGAGGTCCGGACAGCGCGGAGGAGCTTCGGCTGCGCGAGCGTCTTGAGGAAGAAGAAGAGAGAGGCGGCGACGGGGAAAAGTGAAAAAGGGATAGGGCCCCACGCGCCTACTTATAAGGGGGATGGAACAGCAACAGTCTCGCGCGGGAATCGAGGAGACAAAATGATGATTGACCAAGAAAACGCCTCGATTCTCGGGTTGACTAGTTAATGTAAAGATCCGTTGTGATGTCATCCAGATTTTTTGGATTTATCACGGATGACGTCACCCATTTTCACATAGCGGGTCATGAAGATTTATTGCAGGTCAGGTGCTTACGAGTATTGCAAGACTCGCCAACTTGAAGATTGACATGAACCAGTTCAAATCAATCTGGGGCCTAATGTTGGGGATATAACCCCGTGGCGAGACCCGCCCAGAAGGGGCCGGATCATGAGGTTGGCGGCTTAGCAGTGAGGCCTGAGCGGGCTGGAAGATCAAGACAAGGCCTGATAGTGACTTGCCAGACGGGCCTGGAGGAGGCCCACAGCCGGAAGGTAGCGTGTGACCCGGAGGCGTAAGCCGCCGGGAGACGGCTTGCCAGACAAGGCAGAGATAGTTAGAGATAAGGTCGGTTACTAAATGTAACCCGGCCCGGACTCTTGTAAGCCTAGGGCCTCGACCTGTGTATATAAATGCGGGTTCCCTGGGCGGCTTAGGATACGAAACCTTTTATCGAGTACTAGGTCAAGCGAATCCGCTCCGTTGTAGTCGATACCCAATGAATACAACTCAAAGCAGGACGTAGGCTATTACCTCCTTCGAGAGGGGCCGAACCTGGGTAAACTTGTGTCTTTCGTCCCGATCAACCCCTTCGAGTTAACCACCGTAGCGATGGCTTCACCCCTAAGTCCATGCACTAGGACATCTGCCGTGACAAAACCACGACAGTACCCGTGGATTCGGCTAGCCGTGGAGTGTGATTGTTGGTGGAGGGGGAGTAAACATTTACTTTTACCGCTTGGGAACCGCCGCTAATGTGTTTAGCATGGCGGATATTGATAACTCTTGGTCGTAACGTTGACAGGAATGGTGTACCTCCCAAAATTATATTTATCTCTGTTTTAAACTTTGAGCTCTGGCACCTCTGCAAATCCCTGCTTCCCAGTGCGAAGGGACTATCTATTTACTTTTATGTTGAGTCATCACCTTCTCAAATAAGCGCCAGACCTGAGAGCACTATTGTCATCCTCATGCATTGTGTATAATTAACGTTGGGTGCAGCATGACTTGTTCTTTCTACCAAGAATTACAATGTTTAGTCGCTGCTTGAACTTTGGAGGTGTTCTGCATTTATGTTGTGCGGTCTCAGAAAGGGCTACCGAGATACCACTGTTGTGATATTACATCATGATTGTTTTGAAAAAGTTATGGCGTTTGAGATATTTTATTATTGCTCGCTAGTTGCTTATGTCATTGATATGAGTTAATATAATTTCTAAGAGTTATTACTGGCATGGTTAGTCATAATCTTTGCTGAAAACCTGGGTGCTACTTAAGCATATATATGTAAACAAGAACAAAAGAGTTCGTAAAAGTTTTCTTTATCACTTTCAGTTTGTCAACTGAATTGCTTGAGGACAAGCAATTGGTTAAGCTTGGGGGAGTTGATACGTCTCCGTCGTATCTACTTTTCCTCACACTTTTGTCCTTGTTTTGGACTCTAATTTGCATGATTTGAATGAAACTAACCCGGGCTGACGCTGTTTTCAGCAGAACTACCATGGTGTTGTTTTTGTGCAGAAATAAAAGTTCTTGGAACTGGACGAAACTTTTTGGAGATTTATTTTACAATAAATAAAAAATACTGGAGTCAAGAACCACCGGAGGGGGAGCCCTGGCTGGGCACGATACACCAGGGCGCGCCACCCCCTCCAGGCGCGCCCTGGTGGGTTGTGCCCACCTCGGGGCCCCACTGACCCTAATTCTGACGCTATAAAATCCTATTTTAGGATAAAAAATCAGAGAGAAAGTTTCATCGCGTTTAATGATACGCAGCCGCCGCCACCTCCTGTTCTTCATCGGGAGGCCAGATCTGGAGCCCGTTTGGGGCTCCGGAGAGGGAAATCTTCGGTCTTCGTCATCATCAACCCTTCTCCATCGCCAATTCCATGATGCTCCCCACCGGGGGTGAGTAATTCCTTCGTAGGCTCGCTGGTCGGTGAGGAGTTGGATGCGATTCATCATGTTATCGAGTTAGTTTTGTTAGGGCTTGATCCCTAGTATCCACTATGTTCTAAGATTGATGTTGCTATGACTTTGCTATGCTTAATGCTTGTCACTAGGGCCCGAGTGAGAGAATTTCAGATTTTAACCGTTTATGTTATCACCATTATATCTATGTTCTTGATCCGATCTTGCTAGTCATACGCACCTATTACGTGTTATGATCCGTAAACCCCGGAGTGACAATAGTCGGGATACTGATACGTCTCCGTCGTATCTATAATTTTTGATTGTTTCATGCCAATATTATACAACTTTCACATATTTTTGGCAACATTTTATATGGTTTATTGGACTAACATATTGATCCAGTGCCCAGTGCCAGTTCCTGTTTGTTGCATGTTTTTTGTTTCGCAGAATATCCATATCAAACAAAGTCCAAACGCGATAAAAATTTACGAAGATTTTTTTTGGAATATTTGTGAATTTTGAGAAGTGGAATCAACGCCTACGGAGGCCCAAAGTCCGCAAGAGACACCAGGGCGCGCCCAGAAGGCCCAGGCGCGGGGTGCTGGGTTGTGCCCACTTCGTACGTCGGTTGGAGCTCTCCTTCGGGCGTAAGGAAGCTAATTTTTGGATAAAAACCCCCTCATAATTAAAGCCCGGTCGGAGTTACGGATCTCCAGGACTATAAGAAACGGTTTTCGGCCAAAAAACAGGAACGAGAAACAGAAGAGAATAGAGAGGGAGATCCAATCTAGGAGGGGCTCCTGCCCCTCCGCCTCCATGGAGGCCATGGACCAGAGGGAGAACTCTCCTACCATCTAGGAGGGAGTCCAAGGAAGAAGAAGAAGGAGGGGGGCTCTCTCCCCCTCTCTCCCGGTGGCGCCGGAACGCCGCCGGGGCAATCATCGTGACGGCGATCTACACCAACAACTTCGCCGTCGTCAAGACCAACTCTCTCCCCCTCTTGCAGCAGTGTAACACCTATCTTCCCCGCTGTAATCTCTACTTAAACATGGTGCTCAACTCCATATATTATTTCCCAATGATATTTAGCTATCCTATGATGTTTGAGTAGATCTCTTTTGTCCTATGGGTTAATTGTGGTATGATGTTATGGATGTGAGTTGTATGTTGATATGGTGCTGTCCTATGGTGCCCTCTGTGTCACGCAAATGTGAGGGATCCCCGCTGTAGGGTGTTGCAATATGTTCATGATTTTCCTATGGTTGGTTGCGTGAGTGGCAGAAGCACAAATCCGAGTAGGTGGGTTGTTGCATATGGGAGTAAAGAGGACTTGATACTTAATGCTATGGTTGGGTTTTACGTTAGTGATCTTTGGTAGTTGCGGATGCTTGCTAGAGTTCCAATCATAAGTGCATATGATCCAAGTACGGAAAGTGTGTTAGCGTATGCCTCTCCCTCATTGCATATAACAAGTATCTATCATATTATATTCAATTGCCTAGGGACAATCTTTCTCGTGCGTTATACAAAAAGATTTCTACTAAGTTATTTACTTTTATTGTTCTTTTATTAAAATAGCATCTAACTTTTATTTCCATGTTCTTTATTATCTTGCAAAGTACTTCTAGTTTTATTCCCGCAAAGTAGTTTCATACTTGTTCTAGGTAAAGCAAACGTTAAAGTGTGCGTAGAGTTGTATTGGTGGTCGATAGAACTTGAGGGAATATTTGTTCTACCTTTAGCTCCTCGTTGGGTTCGACACTCTTCCTTATCAAAAAAGGCTACAAACGATCCCCTACACTTGTGGGTTATCAGATACTTTCCGGTGATGACCATAGTTTGAGGAGTTCATGTATTTACCGTGTGTTAATGCTTTGTTCCGGTTCTCTATTAAAAGGAGGCCTTAATATCCCTTAGTTTCCTAATGGACCCTGCTGCCATGGGAGGGTAGGACAAAAGATGTCATGCAAGTTCTTTTCCATAAGCACGTATGACTATTTATGGAATCCATGCCTACATTACATTTATGAACTGGAGCTAGTTCTGTGTCGCCCTAGGATATGACTGTTATATGATGAATATCATCCAACGAGTTCACTGATCCAGTGCCTATGAGTTTTCCACATATTTTTCTTGCTAAGTTACTATCGCTACTGCTACTGTTACACTTGCTACAAAACTATTGCTATCACTGCTACTGTTACCGTTACTGTTACTACTACTATCAAAAATATCATACTACTATGCTACTGATCACTTTGCTACAGATATTTAATCTCCAGGTGTGGTTGAATTGACAACTCAGCTGCTAATACTCGCAAATATTCTTTGGCTCCCCTTGTGTCTAATCTATAAATTTGGGTTAAATACTCTACCCTCAAAAACAGTTGCGATCCCCTATACTTGTGGGTTATCAAAAGCCATACGGGACCTTGATACTGAGCAGGCATTCAAAAAAGATTTCCTTCTCTGCTTTGGTAAGAGCGTAGCTGGCAGGACCTTGATACTGCTTTGGATGCATGCTGTCTTTTTCGTTCATATGTTGCTGGTCCTCCCGTGCCTCCGGTGTATCTTTTGTCTTCCCACACACCCCCAGGAAGCCTAGCAGGATCACGCAAAGATTCTTCGTCACGTGCATCACGTCGATTGCAGAGCGGACCTCTAGGACTTTCCAATAGGGTACCTCCCAAAATATAGATTTCTTCTTCCACATGTGTGCGTATCTGTCGGCGTCATTCGGAACAAATTGTCCGCCAGGACCCTTTCCAAAGATTGCTTTTAAATCCTTGACCATATCAAATATATCATCACCAATACGGGGGACATGCTTCTTTCGGTGATTTGCCTAACCTTTGAAATGCTTGCCTTTCTTTCTTAAGGCATGCTTGGTCGGAAGAAATCAACGATGTCCGAGGTACACAACCTTCTTACATTTATCCAAATATATACTTTCAGTCTCATCTAAACAGTGCATGCATGCATTGTATCCCTTGTTTGTCTGTCCTTAAAGGTTACTAGCTAAGAGCAGGCCAATCATTGATGGTTACAAACAGCAACGCTCGTAGGTCAAATTCCTCCTGTTTGTGCTCATCCCACACACGTGCACCTTTTAAACCCCACAACTATAAAAGTTCTTCAACTAATGGTGATGATATATTTACAGTTGTAGGGTACCTAGGGTTTACATCAATGTCGTTGTCGGTGTCAAAACCGGCGGATCTCGGGTAGGGGGTCCCGAGCTGTGAGACTTGGATCGATGGTAACAAGAGACGAAGGGGACAAGGTTTTACCCAGGTTCGGGCCCTCCTATGGAGGTAATACCCTACGTCCTGCTTGATTATATTGATGATATAGGTGTTACAGAGTTGATCTACCACCAGATCGTATGACTAAAACCCTAGATGAGTTTTGTTGGCCTACAACCTAAAACCCTCCGGCTTATATAGACGCCGAGGGTGCCTAGGGTTTACACATGGTCGGTTACACGTCGAAGGGATAAACATGCCTATTCACTACTCCAAACGTGGAGGACAAGCCACGATCCTCGAAGCTTCCTTCCTGGAGACAGGGCCTTCAATCCATCTAGTATTCGGCAAGTGGCCCATATAGTCCGACCCATAAACAATAGGTCGACCTCCCGAGGACCCCTTAAACCAGGACTCCCTCAGTAGCCCCCGAACTAGCCTCCAACGCCAAGGGACCAAGCTCCAGCTGCTTCAAACGATCAGAGTCTTCGGCTTGCGAGGCGAGTTCCTTTCTCCGAACAATGATCGGCCGAGTTTAGCTCGGCCTCCGACGACGTGTAGTTTTTTCCGATCATGAATCGTCCGAACATCAAGAACAATTCGGCCTTGAAGGCCAAACGTCCGGGAGTCAATAATGCTCTCTGACAACCTTACAGATGAAAAGTCACGGCCCACCACGACCACCAGACCAGTCATAGAGACTCGATTCGCGGTTCGAGGCCGTTTTCATCAGCACGATCATCAATGCACAAATCGTGCCCTGTCTTACACGGGATATGTTTAATCATGCGCGTATAACGGCACACACGTCTTGGGAAGCGAAGGGATTCACGGCGCAGTGAAGGGAGGCTAAACGGCGATAAGCCCAATAAAAGGGGAAGAAAACCCCAGGGCTTATCCGCACTTCCCATTCGCACCCCTGCTTTCCCAATCTACTGAGCCTCCAGATCCAGGGTTTCCACCTTCCCCCCTCCGAGCTCAGCCATGGCCGGCTCAGGCTCTAGCGGCAAGTGGGAGGCTTCCTCAGTCACCGACCAGGACATCCGGGACCTCAAGGAGGCCGGGTACCTCCCCGCCAACATCTTCCACCGTGCCGAGAGGAGGGCCAGGTGATCCCCACCCCCAAACCAGGCGAGAGGGTGGTCTTCATCCCTCATTTCATCCGAGGACTAAGCTTCCCGCTCCATCCCTTCGTGAGGGGCCTCATGTTCTTCTACAGCCTCGACTTCCACGACCTCCCGCCGAACTCTTTTATGCATATATCGGCCTCTATCATTGTCTGCGAGGCCTTCTTGTGGGTCGAACCACACTTCAGACTGTGGCTCAAGATCTTCAACATCAAGCCGAAGTGTGTCGCAGGCGCACACGCAGACTGCGGCGGGGCGGT
The DNA here is from genome assembly GCA_039707655.1 of Elymus sibiricus. Taxonomy (NCBI): domain Eukaryota; kingdom Viridiplantae; phylum Streptophyta; class Magnoliopsida; order Poales; family Poaceae; genus Elymus; species Elymus sibiricus. The sequence continues at coordinate 395,328,183 of CM077671.1, forward strand.
CATCGGCAAGCTTCCACGCGTGGTATGGCCATCCGGCACCTTCATCGACACCATCAAGACCTGGCAGAAAGAGTGGTTCTACATCACCGAGTAAAGGGAGGTTATGCTTCGGCGGCGCATTCTCCCCTGCCAGCGCCGGAGCTCTCCTATGTGGAATTATCGGACAGACGATGATCCTACGATCCGTAAACTCTTCCGCACCACACGGGAGAAGCTATGGAAGGCGTTGTTCAAGGCGCAGGAGAACTGGCCGGCCAGGAAGGAGGACAAGGGCCTACGCGCCGACAAGCTCCCTTCCGAGGTATGATATAGTTCTATTAGATCGGCTATTATTTCCCCGAAGAAAACCTAAGTGCCTTTCGATCACCTCCGCAGGAGTGGCTGAACAAGGCCACGGGCATCAAGTGTCCGGCTCCACAGCCCGAAGACACCAAGTCTCCGCTGCTGTTGGAGATGCTCGTCGTGGCGCCTTACAAGGCGCCGGAGAAGAAGGAGAAAAAGAAGCCAGGCCGAGCAGGCCTGTGCATCAGGGACCAGCCAGGGGCTGTGTCCGAAGAAACACATGCCTCCTGGAATCAAGAGGAGGAGCACGAGGCTGAGGGGGGAGGCGATTCCCCCCTCATAGGAAAGAGGGCGGCGTCATCGGACGCCTCATAGGAGATAGCTCCTCCCGCCCAGAAGAAAGCGCGCCGGACACAGGTAATCTCGTCCGACGACAGTTCGGACTCGGATACCGAGTCCGGGGATTTTGAGAGGGTTCCGCGAAGGAATCTCGGGGTCAAGCCCCCACCTCGAAGGTAAATATCCGAAGATTTCCCGAACTATTAGTTCTAGGCTTTGAATGTGATTAACATGTGAGCGCCTTCTTTGACTTGCAGCCAACAACAAGTCCTCCCCACCGATCAGGCTTCGGATGGGGAGACCCCGCTCGCCAAGCTAGCGGAGAGCGGGACCGCGTCGCACCCCTCTACTCCGGGCGCCGCGAAGGATGCCGCGGAGGTATCTTCCCAACAGGCTCATCTGGAGTCGGGCACTGGAGGCGGGGGTGACGATGTCATGGCCGAGGCTAACACCTCGGCCGCCGAAGACCCAGGGGAGAGGCCCCTCCCGGATACTAAGGAGACCGGACGAGAAGACGTCCAGTCACCTCCAAGGCGGTCTCCGGAGCGCACCATGCCTCCGGAGGCACCGGTTCAATCTCCGGTTGGAGATCAGGTCAACCGATCCCCACCGGCGCCACCGACCAATGGGTGGCCGGCTATGAGGGAGGCTCTGTCAAGGGCCTCCATCTCCGGGGAGCACCGCACCCTTATGGGTGCGGTATTGCAGAGCATTCAGTCCGTAGACCACGGACTGAAGGAGGCCTTCAAAGGTCTCCCGATGGGCTTCCAGGTAATCCATGTAATGCTCTTATTTTATGAGATATTAATATCTTTAGGTTATGATTATATACACGGCAGCCCCCGAGCCCTAGGTGAGTTTGGAAAAACTTACCTAGGGGTCAATAATAGATCATTGTCCGAACTATGTACAAGATAGTATGTGTTCGGAATGTCATAACAGCCTTTATGGCGACCGGACATAGGATCATTTTTAGGATAGTTCGGAAGTTGCGAACCGCGTAACTTGACATGGTTGTTTTTGTACAGGCTGCGTCATTGGCAGCGGCTGTTAATGCAGCTGAGCTGGACGAGCTGAATCGGAAGCTCAAGAGCTCCGAAGATGAGCTCGAAGCTCTGAATAAGAGATTCGACGAGGCGCAAGGTAAGCCAGACTAGAATATCCAATTTCATCATCACCGTACTATCAAAGTAGTAGTTTTAAATGTGTTTTAATGCTTACACAGCCTCGGCGACAGAGATTGAGAAGCTCAAGGTCGAACTTGAGAAGGCGAAGCAAGAGGCTGCGGTGGAGAAGGAGGCGGCCAAAGAAGCGGCGACCGCACTCTCCACCCTAAGAGCCACCAGCGACAAGCACGAGGCTCGGGTGGAGGAGATCCAACAGGAGCTCAAGGACGCCGGCCAAAAGTGCGAAGATCTTGATCGGAAAGGCAAGGAGCAGGCCACCGAACTATCCACCCTGAAAACCGACCTCCAAAAGGAGCTGGTGGATAGGCGATCTTTTGAAGACGAAGTTAGCCAGGCCAAGGCTATAATGGATGGTAAGCCATATTTATTGCAGTGTGTCTACGGGGATAGCAAGTTCAAGTTGCTTACCCAAGCATGGCGTTCCTCAGGCGCCTGCTCAGACCTCCAGAAGAGCGCCGCGGACGCGAACCAGTTCTATGGTTCGCAGGGAGAAGGAGATGAAGCTCGGCTGTTATGGGCGCAATTTGAAGCCCCCGAGCGCTCTCCTCTCCTTGTTGAGCAGCTGAAGCAGCTGATGGAGCTGCACCGGATGGCGGAGCCGGCCATGAAGGATCTCTGCATCCGGCTATGGCCCAACGAGCCGTTGCCGGACAATTACTTCGGCCTGGTGCAGAAGCTGAGTGACGCCTCGCCCCGGATCGACGCGCTAAGGCGATCTTCCTGCATCGAGGGAGCTCGGATGACCTTTGCGAAGGCCAAGGTGCACTGGCCGGGGCTGGATCCAATGAAGGTAGCCACCGCTTCTCCGCCTACCGGAAAAGAGCATAGGCGCCCCGAGCTGTACTTCTCCGGCGTAATGGAGGGTGCTCGGGCAATAGAGGCGCAATGTTCAAGAGAGAACGTGTATGAGTAAAGGCGTTGTAATATGTCCGAAGACTCTTTAACGAGTTTATATTTAAGATACATGGTTTATCATGTCTTATATGTTTTGCATCCTTTGTAACTCCTGTGTGGCCGTTAAAACTGAAAGCGGCGAATCGTCGGCTTCAGCCCCCATGTAGATACTACACGGGGTGTCCCTGCCACTGCACTGTGACCCTGAGCCGAACTATCGGTACCCGAAGGCGGTAGTGCGGGGCGGACAAGGCAATCGGACCGTAATACTTTATTGCTTTCACTTAGCCGTAGGGGCACGAGAAAGGAGTGCGGGAGGCTGATGACTAGCCCCCAAGGTTCGTGATGTTCGGAATAACCATGACCGAAGCCTATATCACCTGGTTTGTACTAATACCAAACCCATCGTATGACACGGAATAACCTCTGACGAGATCTAGTTAAGCTCGGATTCGCAGACCGGTTCTCGCATACCATGACAGTCAGTTTTCGGCTTTCTCCACTGAGGTGCTTGACCAGACTAGCCGGAAGCACAATCGCAGTGGTGCTCCCTTTGCCCCTTTAGCCGAACGAGCGGAACATAAAGGGGCAAGCACAGGAGCCGGGCAACCCAACTATTGACCCAAGACATAGTTCGGAACCAATGCATATAAAGCGGAATTCCAAGACGCCGAACACTAAATCAGTTGTGATTAGGGCGATTTTTAAGGTCGAGCCCCCGGTCTATTAGCCGGTTGCATCGTAAAGTATACCAAACAGGTTCGCGAGAAGAGGGAGAAAATAGGGAGTGTTCCGAAAAGGGACAGCAAAAAGATAATGTAGGATATATCTGTATTTTACTCAACAACTCTTATTATTCAAATTGCCGATGCAACTGTTTACAGGTATTTGATAAATGAAATATAAACTTTACAGGAGGGGCTGTACCAAGGGACTTCGATGGATGACCTGACATCCTTGATGTGCCCTGTCGCTTATCTGCTCCTGTGTCACCTAAGGAGGTGTATGCCTTTATGGGCTTTGCTTGTTCGGCGAACGGACCTTGAAGAAAAGATCTTGAGAAATCGCCGAAGGATGGATGAGCTTGACGCCTTAGCAGGCACTTTATGGTACCTGTAGTATGTCCAAAGACGTGTTGACGGTAATAGCTCGGTCCAGCCGAACACCTACCCTCTAATAGTTTTTCCCCACCGTTGCCCATGGAATTTTGAGCGCAAAGTTGTGCCTCCTTGGCACGTACTTTGCCGGTTCTAGGGCCATGCGATGGGGGGCGAGTCCCTATTTATGGGGAGAGGAAGGTTCTGGTACTTCGCATTGAGACCGAGCTCGCTTCCCAACCTTGGGTGCCTTTACGGCAGATGTCGGCGCTTGCCAATCATCGGTGTAATGGAATTCGGCCGCCAGGGCCAACGCATGTTCCTCAGTTAGGAGGGAGCACTCTGTGTTGCCATTGACAGTAATGACCCCCCTAGGGCCGGGCATCTTGAGCTTGAGGTATGCGTAGTGTGGGACGGCGTTAAAGCGAGCGAACGCTATACGGCCGAGAAGGGCGTGATAGCCGCTGCGGAAAGGTACGATGTCGAAGATCAAGTCCTCACTTCGAAAGTTATCGGGTGAGACGAACACTACTTCCAGGCTTACAGAGCCTGTGCATCGGGCTTCAACGCCTGGGATCACTCCTTTGAAGGTAGTGTGACTGGGCTTGATCCTTGACGGATCTATGCCAATCTTTTTCACCGTATCTGAGTAAATTAGAGTGAGGCTACTTCCACCGTCCATTAGGACTTTAGTGAGGTGGTACCCGTCTATGATCGGGTCTAGGACGAGTGCGGCCGAACCCCCATGATGGATACTGGTCGGATGGTCACGTCGATCGAAGGTGATCGGGTATGCCGACCATGGGTTATACTTTGGGGCTACAGGCTCTATGGCGTAGACATCTCGAAGGGCGCGCTTCCTCTCCTTTTTCGGTATATGGGTGGCGTATATCATGTTTACTGTTTTCACCTCTGGAGGGAATTTCTTTTGTCCGCCACCGATCGGACCACGAGGCTCATCCTCGTCCTCGCTGCGTGGGCTCTTGCCTTGGTCCTCGGTTGCGAGCTTGCCGGCCTGTTTGAAGACCCAACAGTTGCGGTTGGTGTGATTGGCGGGCTTCTCTTGAGTGCCGTGGATCTGGCAAGGCCTCTCCAGGATCTTGTCCAGCGGGGTGGGTCCATCGTGTTTGCCTTTAGGAGGCTTCTTCCGCTGCCCAGGTCGGGAATTGCGGAAGCCGGCGTTAACGGCCGTGTCATCGGCATCACTATTGTTGTGCCGACGCTTGTTCTTGTTGCGCTTCGGTTTCCTGTTTCCATCCCGAACTTCGGAGGTTCCGGGGTCTTCGGGGTTATGGCAGCGTCTTGCTAGCTAGTTATCCTCGCCCGCGCAGAAGCAGGTCATGAGTGATGTGAGGGCGGACATTGTCCTCGGTTTGTCCTGGCCGAGCTGACGAGCCAGCCATTCGTCCCGAATATTGTGCCTGAAGGAGGCTATTGCCTCGGCGTCCGGGCAGTCCACGATCTGGTTTTTCTTGGTGAAGAAACGATTCCAGAATATCCGCGCGGACTCTCCTTGCTTCTGGACGACGTTGCTTAGATCGGAGGAGTCCGGCGGCCGAACATAAGTGCCCTGGAAGTTACATCGGAATGCCTCTTCTAGATCCTCCCAGGTCGTCCCAGCACCCAATGGAATTTTCGGGGAGGATATTTAACCAGTGCCGAGCTGGCCCCTTGAGCTTCAGGGGTAGGTACTTGATGGCGTGCAGGCCATCTCCTCTCGCCATGTGGATGTGGAGGAGGAAATCCTCGATCCATACGGTTGGGTCAGTTGTCCATCGTATTGCTCTATGTTTACGGGCTTAAACCCTTCCGGGAACTGATGCCGCATTACCTCATCCGTGAAGCACAGTGGGTGGGCGGCGCCTCTGACCCGAGCTATGACACGCCGGTGATCGGTGTCTGTCCTAGCTCGGGTTCGTTCCCGATCTTCATTGTCGCGGTCGAACCAAGACCGGTACCCTTCCCGTCTATCGGGTGAGTATCCTCTGGATCCGTAGATGGATCGCGTACGACCTGCTCTGTGGTCCAGGTCGTGTCACAGGTCGAACCTGTCATCGGGCTCTAGGGGCTCCTTTCCCCGTCTACGGGGTATCGTCGGCCTATAGCCGGTATCGTCAGCCGTCCTGTCTCGTCCTCGAGAAGGGCGGTCTGGCTTGTCGTATGGGGTATGCTTGGGAGATGGCGTATCAGTGAGCTCGTCATCGAATTGTGGCAGCAGCCTTCTGCGTGGATAGCTCTTAGGCTGGTCCGATAGACCGGTGTCGTATCCTTCCTCAGCTGAGAGGACTCTCGTCCATCGGTCGTTGAGGTCGTCTTGTTCGGCTTTGAGCTGCCGCTCTTTTGCTTTCAGGCTGCGAGCCGTGGATATGAGCTGTTGCCTGAACAGTTCCTGATCTGCAGGATTGTCGGGGATGGCGAAGTCATCGGCTTCCGCATTGTCCTCCCCCTCGATAGAGCGGAGGTAATCGTCGTCCTCGGGATCATCTGCATTATCGGGGTTGCGACGGTCTTCAGGCCTCTCCTGACCCTCTAGCGGGTGTTCGGGGATTTCGTGATCGCCGAGGTCTTCCGGGGTATCTCCGTCCCCGGTGCCGTCGATAGATTTTTGCCCCATTTTTCCTTTTGACCGTTTATGCGGCCTTCGGCGTCTTGACGGCGCTTCATCCGATTTGTCGCCATTGTTTTTCGGAGTGTCCACCATGTAAACGTCGTATGTGGAGGTGGCAGTCCACTGCCCGGTCTTAACGGGGGTGAGGGAGTGATCCTCCTCATCCATGTACTCTGCTTCCTCGGAAGCATAGTCTAGCGTGTTGGTTAAATCTTCGACAGTGGCTATCAAGTGGGTGGTGGGTGGGACGAAAAATCCGTCCTGGCCCATCTGACGCCCGATTTGCGAATAGATCGGGGTTGGGTCGTCGTTGATCTTCATCGACGAGATCCGATCTAGAGCCTCGTCGAGTATCGAGAGCTCGATCGGGCCGGTCTGCCCAGAGCTTCCGAAGTGAACCTCCGATGAGTCCGTGCAGGGAGAGTGTTCGGCAAGAACAGATGTCTGGACATCGGGCATTATGACCTAATCCGGACTGAAAGTCGGGCCCTCGCCGGGGTAGATCCCGTGGGCAGAGCCGAAAGATGGATCTGAGGTTAAAGCCTCAGAGTCTCTGGGCATGGCAGGCGAGACTGCGAGCCCGGTTAGTGATAGATCGCCTCGAGAGTCTACGGAGAACTCTAAGTTCCCGAATCTGACCTCTTGATCAGGGGCGAAACTCCCGACGCGGCCTAGATGGCCCGTCGGGTCGGCGTGCAGCACTATGCTGCCGAAAGCGAAGATCTGTCCAGGCACAAAAGTGCCCGTATTGCGGACCTCTTCGTTGATGACTAGGCGAGCCATCGATTCCTTCTGACGATCACAGCGGAACTCTCAATGAAAGCACCAATGTCGGTGTCAAAACAGGCGGATCTCGGGTAGGGGGTCCCGAGCTGTGAGACTTGGATCGATGGTAACAAGAGACGAAGGGGACAAGGTTTTACCCAGGTTCGGGCCCTCCTATGGAGGTAATACCCTACGTCCTGCTTGATTATATTGATGATATAGGTGTTACAGAGTTGATCTACCACGAGATCGGATGACTAAAACCCTAGATGAGTTTTGTTGGCCTACAACCTAAAACCCTCCGGCTTATATAGACGCCGAGGGTGCCTAGGGTTTACACATGGTCGGTTACACGTCGAAGGGATAAACATGCCTATTCACTACTCCAAACGTGGAGGACAAGCCACGACCCTCGAAGCTTCCTTCCTGGAGACAGGGCCTTCAATCCATCTAGTATTCGGTAAGTGGCCCATATAGTCCGGCCCATAAACAATAGGTCGACCTCCCGAGGACCCCTTAAACCAGGACTCCCTCAGTCATTGCCGGGTTGTTTAGGGCCTTGGATGAGCACTGGCATCATAATGAACTTCCGCTTCATGCACAACCAAGGAGGAAGGTTATAGATACATAGAGTCACAGGCCAGGTGCTATGATTGCTGCTCTGCTCCCCAAAAGGATTAATGCCATCTGCACTTATACCAAACCATAAGTTCCTTGCGTCATCTGCAAACTCCGGCCACTTTCTCTTGATTCTTCTCCACTGCGACCCATCAGCGGGTACTCTCAACATCCCGTTTTCTTACGGTCTTCTTTGTGCCATCGCAACAACTTGGCATGCTCTTTGTTTCTGAACAGACGTTTCAACCATGGTATTATAGGAGCATACCACATCACCTTGGCAGGAACCCTCTTCCTGGGGCGCTCGCCCTCAACATCACCAGGGTCATCTCGTCAGATCTTATACCGCAATGCACCGCATACCGGGCATGCATTCAAATTCTCGTACTCCTCACCACGGTAGAGGATGCAGTCATTAGGACATGCATGTATGTTCTGCACCTCTAGTACTAGAGGGCATAGAACCTTCTTTGCTTTGTACGTACTGTCAGACAATTCGTTATCCTTTCGAAGCTTCTTCTTCATTATTTTCAATAACTTCTCAAATCCCTTGTCAGATAAACCATTCTATGCCTTCCATCGCAGCAATTCCAGTGTGGTACCGAGCTTTATGTTGCCATCTTCGCAATTTGGGTACAACCATTTTTTGTGATCCTCTAACATGCGATCGAACTTCAACTTCTCCCTTTCACTTTTGCATTCTCTCTGTGCATCAACAATGACCTGGCAAAGATGATCAGCGGGCACATCTGGTGCCTCTTGCACCGTGTTCAGGGAATATAGGATGAAAGTTGTCATCATCCTCTTCTTCTTCATTGTCTTCCATCATAACCCCTCTTTCTCCATGCTTGGTCCAACAATTATAGTGGGGCATGAAACTGTACTTAAGCAGGTGGAAGTGAAGGGTTTTCGAGGAAGAGTAATCCTTCCTATTCTCACAGTCAACACATGGACAACACATAAAACCATTCAGACTATTTGCCTTAGCCACACCGATAAAATTATATAGTCCCGTAATGTACTCGGAAGTGCGTCGGACACCGTACATCCATTGCCGGTTCATCTGCATTATATAATTAAGTATATCAAAAACCATTACGAAACATCATGAATAGAGAAATGACCAAATTAATACAAGTTCATCATCACATTAAAACCAAAGTACAATAGTGATCAAATGTTATTACTGCATAAATAAATACATAAAGTTCATACATAATTCTCATAAAACAACATACAACTATGTAAAACATTTAAATGCAACAACAAATACGATCAAAATCGCAACTAAGGTAACAATTGATCCAACAGCATAATGATACCAAGCCTCTTTATCAATGGCATATTTTCTAATCTTTCTAATCTTCAAGCGCATTGCATCCATCTGGATCTTGTGTAGATCGATGACATCGGCAACATGCAACTCCAATTTCATCTTCTCTTCTTCAATTCTTTTCAATTTTTCTTTTAAATAATTATTTTCTTTTTCAACTAAATTTAACCTCTCGACAAGAGGGTCGGTTGGAATTTCCGGTTCACATACCTCCTAGATAAAAACATCTATGTCAAGTTGGTCGGCATAATTGTCATAAACACTAAATGAAACAAAGAGTTATAAAAGATAATATACCACATCCGAATCATAGACCGGACGGGAGCCGACGGGGGCGGATACCAAAACCTTGGCACTATATAATAACAAACAATAATACAAGTAAGAAAATTATACAAGTAGCTATCTAAATCATACAAGTAAGAATTTTTTTGTTTAAAAAAATATAAGAACAAGAGGCTCACCACGGTGGTGCCGGCGACGAGATCGGCGCGGGCGATCGATGGCGGTGAGGACGGGGTTGGAGGAAGAACAGAGGAGAAAGCTTAAGTGTTTTGTGTGAGGACGGGGACGGGGACGGGACGGCACCCTAAACCACACCTACACATATGCAAACTAAGAAGTTAATTTGAGCTCAAATTGCATCTAAATCAAATACACTCCTTCACTAAAACCCACAAATCACTCTAATTCCAGAGCATGAAATGAGCTAAACTAGCAATGAGAGACAAAATGATGAAGTTTTGCTAACCTTTTAGAACACTTGGATAGTTGGTGCACTTCCAAATCTAGACAAATATTGTGGAAAATGGAGCTTGGAGGTCGAGCTTGGAGGAAGGAAAGAGGAGAAGAATAGATTGTGTGGCCTCAAGTGGCATCATGTGCTCTTAGGCATTTCATCGAACACCTCATGTGCATAGGAAGGGAGAGCAAAGTAGCACACACCTCCCACCTTGTATGAGCGAAAAACAAAGGAGAGGGTCAGTAGGGGCGAGGATATATATAGGCAGTTTTTTAGTCCCGGTTGGTGTCTAGAACCGGGACTGAAGACAGACCTTTAGTCCCGGTTGGATACACGAACCGGGACGAAAGGGCCTCACTCCTGGCGCAACCCCTTTAGTCCTGGTTGGTGTCACCAACCGGGACTAAAGGTCCTATTCGAACCAGGACCGATGCCTGCCGAGCCCCGGCCGGCGTCCGAGCCGCTCGAACCGGGACTAATGCTCGCATTAGTCCTGGTTCGTAACGCGGTCGGGACTATTGCTCTGATCCAGCTAGAACCAAAGCCTTGTTTTCTACTAGTGATTCTTTCCCTCCACAGAAATTTTCACCATCGGTGCTAGTCGCTCCTCCCTTCGTTCCCGAGTGCATTATCGAAAGGTCTAGCACACTGTAACGAAAGATAAGGGCGAGTTTGGTTGCCTCCATTAGGCCCAACCAGGCCCTTGAGGGACGAAAACGGGCTGATTGGTTGCCTGCATAAACTATTGGGACTGCATCGCACGAACTTTAAAGCACCTCTGGGCTTGTCTCCCGAGCTATGCTCGAATTGGAAGTTTCTCGCTACCCAGGCCCTGGCGAGGCACGTGGGCGGCGGAGGTTGCACGCGATGAGTCACCCTCGAGAAGCCGCGTTGCTCCCCGAAGTGCCGACAGTTATTACCCTCACCTCCCTCACCGCTCTCTCTCCCCTCGCCCTTTTCTCCAATCTCCTACGGCAGTGGCGTGTAGCAGATTGAAGAACACCATCGATCTTGACCGGCAGCAGATCAGAGAATAGGAAGTCGACCTCTGGCCACCTTCACCGAAGGAAATGGCGGTAAGCAATATTTTCCCCTCCGCAGCTACAACATTGCATTCGATTCGAGTTTAGTTTCGATCCGCATCAGGGGAATGGGGAATCGGGGTGTCAGAACATCGCCATGACTAGATCCGGATTGAGTACAATAGGGATGGGGATTAAGGTTCATATTACACTGTAGGCACAGATCTTATCCTCCGGGACCCCGGACGCGATTGGAGCGGCGGGGGGCCTTGGCCTTGGCCTTGCTCTTGGTCTTAGTCATCTTCGTCTCGTCTTCCTCGCCGGAGTCCAGCTCGATGATCAGGCTACGGTGTCCTGGCTTTGCATCTTGTTCCACCTCCATAGCCACCGGTGGTTCTTGATCCTCCTCCAGCGGCGCCACCACACTGTTTGTGGTGAAGTACACGGACGCACGATGGTCATGAGGGCGCTGGTACTGTCTGTACTTGGCCCACTTTGCCCTTTGTCGAGCGTCGCCGGAGTTGGCCCGATTCATGCCCCAACAAAGTATGTCCACTGACATAGCGCCCTTCGCTAGGTAAGGAATCGGTGTCTTCAACTCCTCCAGCGTGGCCTTTTTCACCACAGCGTCGTACTCTTTGTGCAGCTCTTCCATGCTGCTGAAGTTTGAGCACACTTCCATGGTGTTCTCAAACTTGGTGCAGTCACCGAGCGAGCACCATAGGAAGAATGTCCTCCATCCAATGCCCCAAGGGAAGGGGTTGGGGATGGGGTTGGGGTTGGGGTTGGGGTTCATGTCGATGGGTTGGAGGAAGAGTGAGAGACCCGATTTGAGGTTGGGTTAATAAAGAGGTTCTGGGCGTTCTGTTTTAATGTCGAGGTTGCAACGTTCATATTTCAGATCCTGACCGTTTGAACCTCTTCATAATGCAGATTGACACGGATAGCAAGGGGAAGGACATGGTGCCACCAAAGGAGCAAGAGAAGGGCAAGGAGGTGGTGCCACCCTCAGAGGTGACACCCGTCCAGGTGATGCCCGTCCAGAGCCCTGCCACGGCCGACGTCCAGCCGGAGGAGCCCTCTAGCGGCAAGCACCGGAACTACGGCCACTACCATGAGGTGTTAGGGCCAACCAACTTCTGCAAGGTGATCATGGCCCCGTAGCTGGAGGCCATACCTATGCCGCTGGACTTCACGAAGCACTTCCCGTCCGTGCCAACGGAGTTCAAGCTGAAGACGAACACAGGCTACTCCTGGAGGGTGAATGTCCACCTGTTGAATGGCAGGGTCACCCTCGATCAGGGTTGGGCCGCCTTCGCCGCCGTCCATTAGATCAATATAGGCTACATGGTGACCTTCAAGCTCCTGACTCCCGACATGCTCAAGGTCATTGTGTTCAATGACCATGGCATTGAAGTAGTGAGCAAGTGCAGGAAGCACCATGATGCCTTCGCCATCAACCCCTAGGACTGCGCCGAGATGCTGCAGCTGCTCTTTAGTTTAATCTAGAACTGATTTCCCTTTAAACTGGTGTGTTTAAATTCTGGCACTATATTATGTTCAGTTATGTGTGTTCTTGCTGATATGTGCTGGTAACCTCACCATCGAGCCGAAGAGGTTACCATACAACATGCGGTGCATGGCACCAAACAACCAGTTGTGTGTTTGTGCGTACAGAAGCAGGCAACCAAAACAACATGCCTTGAGTGATACCTCATGCAGCCTAGAGTATATGCAGGCAACCAAATGACGTGGCTTGAGACTGCATCGGTATTTCCCCAAAGAGGAAGGGATGATGCAGTACAGCGATGGTAAGTATTTCCCTTAGTTATGAAACCAAGGTTATCGAACCAGTAGGAGGATCACCACCACCCAATAAGCAGCACCTGCACACAAACAAAAATACTTGCAACCCGACGCGAAAGAGAGGTTGTCAATCTCTCTACGGTAAAAAGATAGATTAGGTAGTGATAGATAGGAGAGATAGATCTCTCAAGAACACAAAATAAAAAGAGCAAATAAAAAGTGCAGCAACATATTTTTTGGTTTTTGGTTTTGTAGATCTAAAAACAAAGATGCAAAAAGATAGATCGGAAAGCAATATGTTGGAAAAGTAGACCCGGGGGTCGTAGGATTCACTAGTGGCTTCTCTCATGAGTATAGCGCACAGTGGGTGAACAAATTATTGTTGGGCAATTGATAGAATATCAAATAATCATGACGATATCCAAGGCGATGATCATTATATAACCATCACGTCCAAGATAAGTAGACCGACTCCTGCCTGCATCTACCACTATTACTCCACACATCGACCGCTATCCAGCATGCATCTAGTGTATTAAGTTCATGGAAAAACAGAGTAATGCCATAAGAACGATGACATGATGTAGACAAGATCTATTCATGTAGGAATAGACCCCATCTTGTTATCCTTAATGGCAATGATACATGCGTGCCTTGCTGCCCCTTCTGTCACTGGGAAAGGACACCGCAAGATCGAACCCATCACAAAGCACCTCTTCCCATGGCAAGAAAAATCGATCTAGTCAGCCTAACTAAACCAAAGATTCGAAGAAGAAATACGAGGCTATAAGTAATCATGCATATAAGAGATCAAAGAAGACTCAAATAATATTCATGGATAGAAACTAATCATGAACTCAAAATTCATCAGATCCCAACAAACACACCGCAAAAGTTTACATCAAATAGATCTCCAAGAGACCATTGTATTGAGAATCATAAGAGAGGGAGAGAGAGGAAGCAATCTAGCTACTGCCTACGGACCCGTAGGTCTATGGTGGACTACTCACGCATCATCAGAGAGGCACCTATGAAGAAGATGAACCCCTCTTTGATGGTGTTTAGATTGGATCTCGAGGTTCTGGAACTTGCGGCGGCTAGAATTGTGTTTCGTCGACTCCCCTAGGGTTTTCTGAATATTTGGTAATTTATAGGTATCAGAGGCGTTGGAGGGGGGGCCCCGTGGAGGGCACAACCCATCAGGGCGCGCCGGGGGGCCCCTGGCGCACCCTGGTGGGTTGTGCTCTCCACAGCCCACCTTCCTGGCACTTTTTTGGCCCACTGGGTGTCTTATGGTCTAGAAAAAATCTCCAAAAAGTTTTGTCGCGATTGGACTCCGTTTGGTACTGATATTCTGCGAAGTAAAAAACAAGCAAAAACAGCAACTGACACTTTGGCACTATGTCAATAGGTTAGTCCCAAAAAATAATATAAAGTTATTATAAAATGATTGTAAAACATCCAAGAATGATAATATAACAGCATGGAACAAGCAAAAATTATAGATACGTTGGAGACGTATCACCAAACAATGTGCATAACTTGGTTTAGAGGCTGGATTTGCTCACACAGCCTCCGGTGAGGCAGGGTTGAGTTACCCAGCCTCGGTTACTACGGGTGCCAAACACACCCTAAGCGACCCCACGACAATAGTCGGGATTCTCCCTCACTGAAAATAGCCCGAAAGGACTATAAATCAACCCAAAGCATCAGTTAGTTAACATTATCAAGTAGTGACATAAAAAAATGGCCTATATTTTCGTGGAATGTCATTTAATTCCCGTTCCGGCAAATCCCGGGCACTCGATATGTCCTACTTTTTAGCAAAAGTCGTACCGAAATCCATGAAAAGTTCAGCATGACCAATTGCTAAAAAGAGGACATAGCGAGCGTCTGAAATTTGCCAGAACGAAAATGAATAAATATTCCGGAAAAACATAGGCCACTCGGAGGTGTTCCCTAAAAAATGATACTTCATTTCATCCACCCATCTATTTATCTAACAACAAAATAAACTACACAAAACCTATAAAAATTGCATCTATCCATTTTATGTGGCATTTTTCACAATGAAAGAAATTAAAAGTGCATCAATGCATGATGCATCCATGCATCCATCAATCTAAAAATCTATCTAATAAAAACTAAACCTAAAATTAAAGACACAGTAGAGGAAGATGCTCGCGGTGGGCACTCGGTCAATAGGTTAGTCCTCAAAAATAATATAACTTGGTAAATAAATACCCAAAAAGTATCCTAGAATGATAATATAATAGCATGAAACAATCAAAAATTATAGATACGTTGGAGACGTATCACTTTGCTCCTCCAATTTAGAGATGGTCTCTTCATGAGACACTACGAGATCACTAGCCTCACCTAGTTGTTCCAAGAGAGCAACAAAATGCTTCTTGGTCTCACCTTTGAGTTTACCCATGAATTTGTCAAACTGATTCTCAACACCTTTCTCCTCCTCATGTTCATCCACACAATCCAACAAAGACGGAGTAGTGGTAATGGATGTTTTTATGTTGGAGGTTACCTTTTGATACGTCAATTTTCCATCATGTTTTCCTACTGTTATCTATAATGCTTTTATGCATAATAATGCTTTATGGAGTAAATCTAATGCCTTTTCTCTCATAATATGCAAGGTTTACACAAAGAAGGAGAATGCCGGCAGCTGGAATTCTTGACCTGAAAAAGCATGTCAGAGATACCTATTCTGCACATATCCAAATGAGCTGAAATTTTACGGAGAATTATTTTGGAATATAAAAAAAAATTATGGAGCAAATAACTACCGGAGGGGGGCCACCTGGTGCCCACAAGACACCAAGGCGCGCCAGGACCCCCAGGCGCTCCCTGGTGGATTGTGGGCAGCCCAGCCCACCTCCGGTGCCCATCTTCTGGTACATAAGGTCTTTTGACCTAGAAAAAAAATCCGGAGAGTACTTTCGGGATGAAGCGCCGCCGTCTCGAGGCAGAACTTGGGCAGGAGCACTTTTGCCCTCCGGCGGAGCGATTCCGCCGGGGAACTTCCCTCCCGAAGAGGGAAATCGAAGCCATCGTCATCACCAACAACCCTCTCATCTTTGGGAGGCCAACTTCATCAACATCTTCAACATCACCATCTCCTCTCAAACCCTAGTTTATCTCTTGTGTTCAATCTTTGTAGCGGAACCTCAGATTGGTACATGTGGGTGACTAGTAGTGTTAATTACATCTTGTAGTTGATCACTATATGGTTTATTTGGTGGAAAATTATATGTTCAGATCCATTATGCTATTTAATACCCCTCTGATCTTGAGCATAAATATCATTTGTGAGTAGTTACATTTGTTCTTGAGGCCACAACAGAAGTCATGTTGCAAGTAATCATGTGAATTTGATATGTGTTCGATATTTTGATGATATGTATGTTGTGATTCCCTTAGTGGTGCCATATGAACGTCGACTACATGGCACTTCACACTCTTTGGGCCTAAGGGAATGCATTGTGGATTAGTTATTAGATGATGGGTTGCTAGAGTGACAGAAGCTTAAACCCTAGTCTATGCGCTATTTCGTAAGCGACCGATTTTGATCCAAATGTTTAATGCTATGGTTAGATTTTATCTTAATACTTTTCTCATAGTTGCGGATGCTTGCGAGGGGGTTAATCATAAGTGGGAGGTTTGTTCAAGTAAGAACAGCACCCAAGCACCGGTCCACCCACATATCAAATTATCAAAGTAGCGAACGCGAATCAAACCAACATGATGAAAGTGGCTAGATAAAATTCCCGTGTGCCCTCAAGAACGCTTTGCTTATTATAAGAGACCGTTTTGGCCTGTCCTTTGTTACAAAAGGATTGGGCTACCTTGCTGCACCTTATTTACCATTACCGTTACTTGCTCGTTACAAATTATCTTGCTATCAAACTACCTGTTACCAACAATTTCAGTGCTTGCAGAAATTACCTTGCTGAAAACCGCTTGTCGTTTCCCTCTACTCCTTGTTGGGTTCGACACTCTTACTTATTAAAAAGACTACGATCGATCCCCTACACTTGTGGGTCATCAAGAATCTTTTCTGGTGTCGTTGCCGGGGAGTCAAGCGCTCTTGGTAAGTGGAAATCGGTTAGGAAAAAATTTGTATTACGTGCTGAAATTTAGTGTCACTTGTCACTATGGAAAAAAAATCCTTTGAGGGGTTTATTCAGGGTATCTTCACCTCGACCGGAAGCACAATTAGTTGCCCCTCAACCTACTGCACCTACTGAAAATATTGGTTATGAAATTCCTTCGGGTATGATAGAACAACTGCTAGCTAATCCTTGTGCAGGAGGCGGAACTGAACATCCTGATATGCATCTGATACATGTGGATGAAATTTCTGGATTATTTAAGCTTGCAGGTTTACCCGGAGATGAAGTTAAGAAGAAGGTTTTCCCTTTATCTTTGAAGTGAAAAGCATTGACATGGTATAGGCTTTGTGATGATATTGGATCATGCAACTGTTATCGATTGAAATTGGAATTCCACCAAAAGTTTTATCCTATGCATCTAGTTCATCGAGATCGAAATTATATATATAATTTTTGGCCTCGTGAAGGAGAAAGCATCGCTCTAGCTTGGGGGAGGCTTAAGTCAATGTTATATTCATGCCCCAATCATGAGCTCTTGAGAGAAATTATTATTCAAAATTTTTATGCTCGGCTTTCTCATAATGATCGATCCATGCTCGATACTTCTTGTACTGGTTCTTTTATGAAGAAGACTACTGAATTCAAGTGGGATCTCATAGAAAGAATTAAACGCAACTCTGAATAATGGGAACTCGACGAAGGTAACGAGTCAGGTATTAAGCTTGAGTTTGATTGTGTTAAATCTTTTATGAATACCGATGCTTTTCACAAGTTTAGCACTAAATATGGACTTGACTCTAAGATAGTAGCCTCTTTTTGTGAATCATTTGCTACTCATGTTGATCTCCCTTAGGAGAAGTGGTTTAAATATCATCCCCCTATTAAAGAAGACATCAAAGAACCGGTCATAGCTAAAGATGAAACTATCATTTACAATGTTGATCCAGTTGTGCCTACTGCTTATATTGAAAAACCACCTTTCCTTGTTAGGATAAAGGAACATGCTAAGGTATCAATAGTGGTTCGCAAGAGTAATATAAAAGCACCTAAACCCTCTGAACAAATTAAAGTAGAACCTAGTGTTGCTATGGTTAAAGATCTCTTGGTCGAAAACATTGATGGGCATGTTATTTACTTCTGTGATGAAGCAGCTAGAATTGCCAAACCTGATGAAAAAGATAAACATAGACCCGTAGTTGGCATGCCTGTTGTCTTAGTTAAAATAGGAGATCATTGCTATCATGGTTTATGTTATGTAGGTGCTAGTGTGAGTGCTATTCCTTTTACCTTATACCAAGAAATTATGAATGACATAGCACCCGCTGAAATAGAAGACATAGATGTTACTATTAAACTTGCTAATAGAGACACCATCACACCACTTGGGATAGTTAGAGATGTTGAAGTCTTGTGTGGGGAAAAAAAATACCCTACTGATTTTCTAGTCCTTGGTTCCCCACAAGATGATTTTTGTCCCATAATATTTGGTAGACCTTTCTTGAAAACTGTCAGTGTTATATTTGGCGATGTGTCTCATGAATTTAATTTCTCCAAGTTTCGTAGACAACCTCGTACTAAAGAATTATCTAGTAAGGATGAAATAATTGGTCTTGATTCTATTGCCGTACCTCCTACTGAAACACTAGAACAATATTTGCTCGACCATGAAAATGATATGCACTTGCGTGAAAGAAATGAAATAGATAAAGTATTATTTGAACAACAACCTCTCCTAAAACACAATTTGCCAATTGAAACTCTAGGAGGTCCGCCTCCACCTAAAGGTGATCCTGTGTTTGAATTCAAGCAATTGCCTGGCACTTTGAAATATGCTTATATTGATGAGAAAATGATATATCCTGTTATTATTAGTGCTAACCTTTCAGAACATGAAGAAGAAAGATTACTAAAAATTCTGAGGAAGCACAGTGCTGCTATTGGATATACTCTTGATGATCTTAAGGGCATTAGTCCCACTCTCTGCCAGCACAAAATTAATATGGAACCTGATGCTAAACCGGCTGTTGATCACCAACGACGATTGAATCCTAAGATGAAAGAAGTGGTAAGAACTGAAATATTAAAGCTTCTGGAGGCAGGTATAATCTATCCCATAGCTTATAGTAGATGGGTAAGTCATGTTCATTGTGTCCCTAAGAAGGGAGGTATTACTGTTGTTCCTAATGATAAAAATGAACTTATCCCACAGAGAAATGTTACCGGCTATAGAATGGTAATTGATTTTAGAAAACTAAATAAAGCTACTAGAAAAGAGCATTACTGAGGGAGTCCGGGATTAAGGGGTCCTCGGACTGCCGACCTATTTCTCATAGGTCGGGCTAATGGGCCGCTCGCTGAGGATGAGATTAATCGAAGGCCTTGTCACCAAGGAGGAGACCTCAGGAGCCGTGGCGTGTCCGTCAAGTTGAAGATGGTAGTTTAGGCATGTTTTTTCCCTCCGGTGGGCAACCGACCATATGTAACCCTAGTAACCCCTGGTGTCTATATAAGCCAGAGGGTTTTAGATCATACGGGACAGAAACTCATCTAGGGTTTTAGCTAGTCGATCTCGAGGTAGATCAACTCTGTAACCTTCATACCATCAATATAATCAAGCAGGACGTAGGGTTTTACCTCCATAGGAGGGCCCGAACCTGGGTAAACATCGTCTCCTTCGTCCCTTTGTTACCATCGATCCTAGTCTCATAGCTCGGGACCCCCTACCCGAGATCCGCCGGTTTTGACACCGGCATTGGTGCTTTCATTGAGAGTTCCGCTGTGATCGCCAGGGGAATCGATGGCTCGCCTTGTCATAAGCAACGAGATCTGCAGCCAGGATATTCTCATCCCTGATCAGATCTTCACAGGCGGCGATATCTCGTCGCACGCCGTCCCGACCAGCCATCTTGGCCAGATTGGAAGCTTTGCCCCCGATCAAGGAATTAGATTCGGAACCCTAGAGTTCGTCGCTGATTCCTCAACTCTCATGGAGGAGCCCGCAGATCCCGACGCCTTGACGTCGAAGACATTGGGCCCCTCCTCTGAGGCGGCTTTCACCCTCGGGCTGTCTAGAACGCCTAATCCAGTCATTGTGACCGGATCCGCTATGGCCGAACAGGACCCGGACAAGCTTTCAAGCAACTCCGGAACGGCCACGCCGCAGATCGACCCCATGCGCTTCAGCGACACACATCCTACCGTCGCCTCGTTCCTAAACGAGCTGTTTGATCGGATTCAGACCATGCGTATGACTGATGACCAGACCCCTGGTCTATGACTGGATTGGGCTTAAACCCCACGTTAGGGAGATTCTCATCCCCACGGTCACTCACCTAGTCGCCACCGTCGAGTGTCCGGCTAGGGGCTCGTCCCCCCAACGACCGGAATTAAAAACGGTTCATACCCCAATCTCTGATCATCGAGGCCTCGCTTGTAACCCAGACCCTGGAGTTCTCTCCAGAGATAGATCGGTATCGGTCTCTGATCTAGCACGCAACTCGGAACCCGTAATTTTGGACTCACATCGCGGCGTGGAATCAAAGTTTTTCCCACCCACCACCCAAGTCGAGCACTCAAGCATCGCACCAGAGTCCAAGTCTTCGGACTTACGGGATGTTAAACATTTACCGGGAGAGTCGGTTCATCATTTTTGGGCTAGACTCGTCCTCGCTAGAAACAAAGTACGAGGTCTTAGTGCCCAGGAGATAATGGCAACCTTCAATCGCAATTGCCATGACGAAGGTATTCTCAACGCCCTGGCTCGTCGGCACATTCGCAACTTCACCGAGCTGTCTGACTTGGTACAAAAATATTGTGCCATGGAGAGCACCTGGCAAGCCGAGCGGCTACTTTCGGAACCAACCTTTACCGAGTATCCTAGAGGAGACCAGAAAAAGAGGATACCTCCAAAGCGGCTAGCCGAACTCGAGCCCGCCGAAAAGAGAAATCGGCGCCTTGCGGGGGTTAGAACTGTCCTTGACGGGCTATTGGATAAACCATGCCCTATACATTCCGTATTGCTGAACACAAGCCCGACTCACAGCCTTCGAGCCTGCTGGGTCGTCAGGCAGGTCACAAAAAGTGGTGAAGCAATCCTTGAGGCACTACCGCCGAACAAGCGCTCCACATCGCCACCAGAATACAATGCCGAAGTCCTGACGATCTACGAAACGTTCCCCTCAAGGAACAGGAGGAAAAGAGCTCTTAGAGAACTCGAACAGGTCTATCATGTGGCAGCAACAAGTTCATGGGCAGACATACCCATCACCTTCGGAGATACTGACCGACCAACCATCCGTCCCGATCATACACCGGCCGCACTGGTCTTAAACCCCATCGTCGATGGCTTCAGGTTGAATAAAGTGCTAATGGATGGAGGCAGTGGTTTAAACCTTATCTACGAAGATACCCTGGAAAAAAAGCAATTCGACCGATCTCGCATCGAGCATAGCAACACAACATTCCGGGGGATCATTCCTGGGAGAGAGGCGCATTGTTCAGGACGTATCACCCTGGACGTAGTGTTCGGCACGCCCGAAAACTACTGATCTGAAGAACTTCTCTTCCATATCGTGCCCTTCCCCAGCGGCTACCATGCCCTGCTGGGGCGTGACACCTTCACAAAATTCCAGGCTATACCACATTATGGGTATATGAAGCTCAAGTTGCCAGGCCCAAACGGAGTAATCACAATTGCCAGTGATCCGAACATAGCCCTTCGAGCTGAAAACAAAATAGCAGCGCTCGCCCTCGAGGCACTAGCTGAGACCTTCACTGCAGAAGAACTGACCACACTCCGGTCAACAGTAGATATGGACGATGTGATCCTTAGCAAAAGTCCCAAATCCACGTCCTTTAAACCTGCAGATGAAATCGTTAAATTCAAGGTACACCCGACGGACCCCAACAAGACAGCGTCCATCGGAGCTCAGCTGGACCCCATGGTGGACGAAGCACTATGAGCATTCTTACGAGAAAATTGGGACATCTTCGCCTGGCACCCTTCCGATATGCCCGGAATCCCACGGCGGCTAGCAGAACATAGTCTGAACATCATCTCAGGCTTCAAGCCCGTCAAGCAGACTCTGCGCCGCTTTTCCGAGCCCAAACGACAAGCTATGGGTGAAGAATTAGCCAAACTGCTAGAGGCTGGATTTATACGGGATATTAAGCACCCCGAATGGTTGGCAAACCTGGTGATGGTACCAAAGACAGACAAATCCTGGCGGCTGTGCGTCTACTTTAAAGACCTCAACAAGGCCTGCCCTAAGGACCCTTTCCCCTTACCACGCATAGACCATATTATTGACGCCACAGCCGGACACGACTCATTGTGTTTCCTCGACGCTTATTCCGGATACCATCAAATCAAAATGAAGGAATCCGATCAAGCCGCAACCGCATTCATCACCCCCTACGGGCCATTCTGCTTCAACACGATGCCTTTCGGGCTAAAAAACGCTGGGGCTACATACCAGCGCATGATCCAGACTTGTCTCGCCAAACAAGTCGGTAAAACAGTCGAGGCATACGTGGACGACGTGGTAGTCAAAACCAAACACGTCAGCCAACTGATTGACGACCTAAGGCAAACCTTTGCCAGCCTACGTGAGTACGATATACGACTCAATCCGGAGAAGTGTGTATTCGGAGTTCCCGCTGATAAACTGCTTGGATTCATCGTTTCCCATAGAGGAATAGAAGCAAATCCGGCCAAGATCCGTGCCCTATCAGAAGTTGTAGTTCCCACAGAGCTAAAGCATGTCCAAAGGTTGGCTGGTTGCGTGGCGGCGCTAAGTCGCTTTATCTCCCGCCTCGGTGAAAAGGCTTTACCGCTCTCCAGATTGCTGAAACGGACCAACAATTTCGAATGGACCGATGAAGCAGCGGCTGCGTTAGAAGAAATTAAAACACTGCTGGCAAGTAATCCCATACTCACAGCACCAAGTGCTGGTGAACCTATGTTATTATACATATCGGCCACCAACCAAGTCGTTAGCGCAGTGCTCGTCGTTGAACGAGAGGAGGAGGGACACAAATTCCGGATACAGAAGCCGGTCTATTACGTGTCAGAAGTACTAACGCAGTGCAAGTCCAGATACCCGCACTACCAGAAGATAGCCTACACAGTATTTATGGCATCACGGAAACTAAGACACTACTTCCAAGAGTGTTCGGTTACGGTGGCATCCGAAGTACCCCTGAACGATATAATCAACAACAGGGACGCCACCGGCCGCATAGCCAAATGGGCCATTGAGCTCCTTCCTTTTGAAATTGCCTACAAACCACGACGAGCTATTAAATCTCAGGTGCTGGCAGATTTCCTCGCCGAATGGACAGAGGCCGAGCTCCCCAGATCTTTAAGCCATCAGTGGTTTGGCAGGACAACAATAAGGGCACCGGACCCATCAGTGCGGAAGAGGTTGTTCCCCCTATAAACGAACCAGACGACCAAATCATCGGCGGCTCCGTAATGGACGAAACGCCTTCGGCTCATGAGGTCATGGCAGTAATCGCCCCATGGACCGAGCCCTTCCTTGCCTACCTTCTTCGCAAAGAACTCCCCGACGATCAGACAGAGGCGCGACGCATAATCCGGCGATCCAAGGCCTACAAAGTCCATGAGGGTGAGTTATACAAGAAAAGCACCACCGGTGTACTCCAGCGGTGCATATTTGAGGAAGAAGGGCGGCAGCTCTTGGCCGAAGTCCACGCAGGAATGGGCGGCCATCACGCCGCAACAAGGGCCTTAGTAAGCAAAGCCTTTCGGGCTGGTTTCTTCTGACCCACCGCTCGAGTGGACGCCCAGTCGCTTGTCCAGCATTGCGAGGGATGCCAACTTTTTGCAAATCAAAGTCACATGCCCCCAACGGCTCTTCGGACTATCCCGATCACTTGGCCTTTTGCGGTCTGGGGGCTGGACATGGTCGGACCACTTAAAGGGGGGACCAAGAAAAATAAATACCTACTGGTCATGGTGGACAAGTTCACCAAATGGATCGAAGCAAAACCTGTCAAATCAGCCAAGTCCGGACCAGTAATCGACTTTATATCTGGCGTGGTACACCGTTACGGTGTCCCGCACAGTGCAATAACGGACAATGGATCCAACTTCACCGCCCAGGAAGTAAAAGACTGGTGCGCAAAAATGGGCATTAAGCTCGATTACGCATCGGTGTATCACCCGCAGACCAATGGACAGGTCGAACGAGCCAACGGCCTCATTATGAGTAGTATTAAGCCACGTTTGGTCCGATCTCTTCATGAGTCCGACTGCCATTGGGTGGAGGAACTTGATTCCGTTCTGTGGGGCCTGCGTACCACCCCGAATCGATCAACGGGTTACACACCGTTCTTCATGGTCTATGGGGCAGAAGCGGTCCTTCCTTGTGATATTATTCACGATGCACCAAGGGTGCGCATGTACGAAGAAAAGGAGGCCGAGCTAGATCGGCAGGACGACTTGGACGCCTTGGAAGGAGAGCGCGACATAGCTCGGGCTCGCTCTACTTTTTATCAACAGCAGGCCCGGCGTTACCAGAGCAGGGAGGTCAGGGCGAAAGCATATAACGTGGGTGAACTCGTCTTACGGCTCCCCGAGAAGCAGAAGCATAAGCTCAATCCCAAATGGGAGGGCCCCTTCATAATCGACGAAGTCCTCGCAGGGGGGGCTTATCGTCTTCGCAGCCCGGCAGACAGCCGCCTCGAACCAAACCCATGGAACGCAGCTCGTCTTTGGCGCTTCTACGGCTAGACTAATGTCGTCATTCTCTTTACCCTCCCCTTTTCTTTTTTCTCTCTTATTTTCATTTTTCCTTCCTGTCCACCTTAATTCTTGGCAGGCCAGGACCTTTCTCTCCCCAAGTTTGTGCTCGGCTAAACCGAGCTAGTGTTTAGATATTCGGCATACATCGTCAAATGTAAAATCCGAATATAACACCTGGGGGCTTCTTACCGAAGCCGATGAGTTTTTCTTTTAAGTATCCGTTGAAATTTCTTATGCATGAATGTTTCCTTTGTCGATTGTAAAGCCATCATATGCATCAATTCGAACTAAGATTTTTGCCAAGCTGGGTTGCCTCGCTCCTGTGTTTACCCTCTACGTTCCCGATTGTTCGGCTAGAGAGTAAAGGGAGCACCTCTGCGATTGTTACGGCCGGGTCATCCGGATACGTACCTCAGACGGGTGAAGCCAAAAGCTAGCTATCTTTAGTAGAAAATTGGTCGGCTACGACGGAAGCAGTAAATAAAATTATGGTTGTTATTACCATCACGCGGTTTTCTCAATAAAGCCATTAGTCGCATACTCGTAGTATGCGGCCTTATTACCTACGATTTATGTAGCAACCTAAAGGAAGGCACCGATAGAGGTACTATTTTCTTTGGAAGATGTTTCTTACGCTAAGCAGTACTATAACATGTCTCCCTATGCGCCTTTTGTCTGTTCGTACCAAATGGCCGGATTGCCTGGTTCCTCGAAAGAATTCCCTCTTAATCAAGGGATATTTTATACGGAACACTCCCGAGCTCTCTGCACGGGAGGTCGAAGCCGATGGCCGGTTAAGACAAAGTTTACAACACAGTTGGAGCAACTCTTTGATTTAAAGTACATAGATACATAGAATCACACATCTGGCTACTGGTCAAGATTGTCTATTATAGCATCCAGGTTGCAATCTTCCTGCGAGAGACGAGCCGCAGGGATCACTTGGTCGTACACCAAGTGAAGTGGGACTTCTTGCCCATCAGGTCCTACTGGCCCAACCCGAGACATATGCTCGGGGTTAAGGCCAGTATAACGGGTCTTGATCATTGCCCACGCTTCTCGTGCTCCCTCCCGGCAAGCCGATGTCTTCCATAGCTCGAACCGACTCCGGGCTTCTTTGAACCGATCGGTTAATTCGGCCATCCTTTCCGGAGGTTGCTCGGCAGGCCATAGCGCTTTTATCACGCCCCTCATAGCCTTCCGAGCCCGCTAATGCACGGCGGATAGTTCCTTCAGGAGGTTCCCCCAGAAGGAGCTGATCTCTTCTTCAGGCTGCCCGGTTAGGAGACCTATACATGACACAAGGCATGTCCGTTACACCTTACGAAGGGGAGATACCTTTCGACGTTATAATCAAAACTTACCGAACATGCCCCTCTGTAGTTTCTGGTTCTCTTCTTGGGCATGGGCCAATTGAGTCTTTAAATTCTCAATATCTTCGGCCTGCTGTTTGTTTTCCACCTGGAGGCGTTTCTTCTCCTCCAGGTTTCGCTGCAGCGAAAGGCAGCCAGCCTCATACTGGGATTCGGCGTACCTCTGGGATTCTCGGGCTGCATCCAAATCTTTTTGCAATTGCCCTATTGATTCAATTGCTAAAAGTACCATCGCGTCACCATAGGATTATACGCTAAGATCAGCAGAATAGTTATACTCACAATGCGCCTCCCGGGTAAACTTCTTCACTTGTTCAAGCTCGGCCTTCATGATTTCCACCTGTGTTCGGCTCGCTGCAAATTCATTGGCCAATTGCTCGTTTTGCTGCCTTGAGGCCTGCATCATCCATGCAAGCAATGTGCGGATCCTTAATTCGGTCGTCCCGACCAAATCAAGGCTCGGGGGCTACTGGGTTTACATTTATGTCCGGATTTTTAATCACTTACCTTCAGGCCAGACGATATCAGTTTCACAGCCTCGCCGAACCCGGCTAGGGCAGCTCCAAGGTGTGCGTCCGCCAAGCATACAGCATTGAACTCCTGTTCGGAAAACATCGGGTCGTGCAGGATTCCTCGCCACCGCCAATGTTTCATCGCGCTCCCTGCTTCGGATTTAGTGACTGATACCTCGTCCCCAGAGTCTTTGGGGGTCGGATTGACCATGGGGGCCTCCGCGGCGGGTTCGGCGTAAGCAGAAGATCTTGATTCATGCGTGTCGCTGGGCGTCCCGGCAATGTCTTCGGCAGAGGAGGGTTGTACTCGCTTCCTGAGTAAGTCAAGTAATTCAACATAAGATTTTCTGTAAGATCCTACCGATCATAACAATAATAGATTAAGCGACCGAACAAAGTACCTTTTGGTTGATCGAGTGTTAGGCGCCGTCTCCACGACCGGCTCACATGAGGGACTCCTGTTGGCGCCCGGTTCGTGCATTGCTGCTGTAGCCGACATTCGTCGCGAGGACCAGCGGCGCTTGGGGGTGGGAGCCGGTATGTTTGGGTCGACGGAGGATGCCTGCCTTTTGCGGGTAGAATTTTTCTTCTTGCCCGCGGTGGAGGAGGGGAGTGATCCGGGGTGCTCAGCTATGATGGCCACCTTGGATCGATCAAGGCTCTCCTGGTAAAAGACTCCATCTTCATATGCCAGTGACAGCTCCGGATCGTCATGAAATCCTGGATCATCATCGCGGGAGTAGTTCTCTGGTTGGGGGGCCGGATAGGTGATTGTCTCAGCAAAGCTCCGCCATTCCTGTTTGCGCAGATTAACAGCGTTAGTCAAAAAGGGCGAATAAATGCCCGAACTCAAGACGCAGAGTCGAAGGGCTTACCCATTCGATAGGGTTGTAACTCGAGTAGCCCTCCTTAACCTGCAACTGAACAAATTCTTCTTTTTCTCCTTTGTACAAGTCAGCAAGTGCAGCTGCCAAGGCCACCTGATTAGCAGGGCCCAGCCGTCGGGAGCGAGTGGTGTCTCTCGTTCCGTTGTATTTCCACAAAGGATGTATCCTTTGTTGAAGAGGTTGGACGCATCGGGAGATGGCGGCGGCCATCACGTCAATCATTGTCAGCTTGTGATGAGCCAGTATCCTTACGTGGGCGGCCAAACGAAGAACTTCGGCACTGTCCTCTTGGGACGAACTCCTCGGTCGCCAATTATACTTTTCTTCGGAGGAGCGTCGGAGTATTCGGGCAAGCCCCTCCGAGCTGGATCGAATAGGGGAACGTCCTCGATGTAGAACCACTCCGAAGACCACTCTTCGGATTCCTTCTTCGGTGTCCCCGCTGGGTATCCTGTTCCCGCTATGCGACATACTTCGGCTCCTCCGATTTCCCGAATTGTCTCGCCCCGAGTTCGGGGGACGAGGCAGAAGTACTTCCTCCATAATTCAAAGTGCGCCTCGCGGCCCAAGAACATTTCGCAGAGAGCGTCAAAGCCCAAAATGTGCAGAATGGATGCGGGGGTAAGATGATGGAGCTGGATCCCATAGAACTCCAGTAACCCCCTGAGGAAAGGATGAATGGGGAACCCTAGGCCCCGTAAGAGGAAGGGCACAAAGCATACCCGCTCGCCATGGTTAGGATTAGGGAAATTCTCCACGAAAGCTTCGCCGTCAAAGGAAGTCAAGCCGGCGCGAGTTGCCGCCAGATCTGAGGAAGGAAGATACCCTTGGGTCTCGAGGTCGCGCAACCGGAGGAGGGATACAGAGCAACTCATCCAATCCCCAGGACGGGAGCCATAAGGGCACGAGGAAGAGCTGGGGGCGCTCGCCATGATTTTGTGATGGTCTCTCGCTTGAAGTTTTTCTCTAATCGGGGAAGAAGAGGAAGCTGTGACCCAGACCGCAATTTAACTTGTTTAAATAAGTGGTGCCTCCCTTGCGGGTGGGGTAGTCTTGTAAAAAGCTGCTGGGACGCTCGTCTCCCCTCGGCGCACAAGGATTGACAAGCACTGAAGGTTATTATATTGGGTCCTGCTAGTTCTCAGCAATCGAGGACTCTCCGATGACGGGATGGTTGCCAAGCCAGAAGAAGTTGAGGGACTCGCCTCGCAAGCCGAAGACTTCGACACGTAATATTTTCCGGATATACCTCGGCGTTGGAGGCTAGTCCGGGGGCTACTGAGGGAGTCCGGGATTAAGGGGTTCTCGGACTACCGACCTATTTCTCATAGGTCGGGCTAATGGGCCGCTCGCTGAGGATGAGATTAATCGAAGGCCTTGTCACCAAGGAGGAGACCTCAGGAGCTGTGGCATGTCCGTCAAGTTGAAGATGGTAGTTTAGGCATGTTTTTTCCCTCCGGTGGGCAACCGACCATATGTAACCCTAGTAACCCCTGGTGTCTATATAAGCCAGAGGGTTTTAGATCATACAGGACAGAAACTCATCTAGGGTTTTAGCTAGTCGATCTCGAGGTAGATCAACTCTGTAACCTTCATACCATCAATATAATCAAGCAGGACGTAGGGTTTTACCTCCATAGGAGGGCCCGAACCTGGGTAAACATCGTCTCCTTCGTCTCTTTGTTACCATCGATCCTAGCTCACAGCTCGGGATCCCGTACCAAAGATCCGCCGGTTTTGACACCGACAATTACCCTCTGCCTTTCATTGATCAAATGCTAGAAAGATTATCTAAGCACACACACTTTTGCTTTCTTGATGGATATTCTGGTTTCTCTCAAATACCTGTTTCACAACCTGATCAAGAGAAAACTACCTTTACTTCCCCTTTTGGAACCTATGCTTATAGACATATGCCTTTTGGTTTATGCGATGCACCTGCTACCTTTCAAAGATGTATGACTGCTATATTCTCTTATTTCTGTGAAAAGATTGTTGAGGTTTTCATGGATGATTTTTCCATTTATGGAACTTCTTTTGATGATTGCTTAAGCAACCTTGATCGAGTTTTGCAGAGATGTGAACAAACTAATCTTGTCTTGAATTGGCAGAAGTGCCACTTTATGGTTAATGAAGGTATTGTTTTGGGACATAAAATTTCCGAACGAGGTATTGAGGTGTGTAAAGCTAAAGTTGAAGCAATTGAGAAAATGCCATGTCCTAAAGATATTAAAGGTATTCGTAGCTTCCTTGGTCATGTTGGTTTCTATAGGAGGTTTATTAAAGACTTCTCTAAAATTTCTAGGCCGCTTACTAATCTTTTACGAAAGGATATTCCATTTGTTTTTGATGATGATTGTGTAGAAGCCTTTGAAACACTTAAGAAAGCCTTAATTTCTGCACCTATTGTTCAACCACCTGATTGGAACTTGCCTTTTGCAATTATGTGTGATGCTAGTGATTATGCTGTTGGTGATGTTCTAGGACCCAAGAGTTGATAAGAAACTAAATGTTATCCATTATGCTAGCAAAACTCTAGACAGTGCCCAAAGAAATTATGTTACTACTAAGAAAGAATTTTTAGCAGTTGTGTTTGCTTGTGATAAATTCAGATCTTACATTGTCAATTCTAAAGTAATTCTTCACACCGATCATGCTGCTATAAAATACCTTATGGAAAAGAAAGATGCAAAACCTAGACTCATTAGGTGGGTTCTCCTGTGACGTGGCTTGAGACTACGTCGGTATTTCCCCAAAGAGGAAGGGATGATGCAGCACAGCGACGGTAAGTATTCCCCTCAGTTATGAAACCAAGGTTATCGAACTAGTAGGAGGATCACCACCACCCAATAAGCAGAACCTGCACACAAACAACAAATACTTGCAACCCGACGCGAAAGAGAGGTTATCAATCTCTCTACGGTAAAAAGATAGATTAGGTAGTGATAGATAGGAGAGATAGATCTCTCAAGAATGCAAAATAAAAAGGGCAAATAAAATATGCTGCAATATGTTTTTGGGTTTTTGGTTTTGTAGATCAGAAAACAAAGATGCAAAAAGATAGATCTGAAAGCAATATGTTGGGAAAGTAGACCCGGGGGCCGTAGGGTTCACTAGTGGCTTCTCTCATGAGTATAGCGCACGGTGGGTGAACAAATTACTGTTGGGCAATTGATAGAAAATCGAATAGTCGTGACGATATCCAAGGCGATGATCATATTATAGGCATCACGTCCAAGATAAGTACATCGACTCCTGCCTGCATCTACCACTATTACTCCACACATCGACCGCTATCCAGCATGCATCTAGTGTATTAAGTTCATGGAAAAACAAAGTAATGCAATAAGAACGATGACATGATGTAGACAAGATCTATTCATGTAGGAATAGACCCCATCTTGTTATCCTTAATAGCAACGATACATGCATGCCTTGCTGCCCCTTCTGTCACTGGGAAAGAACACCGCAAGATCGAATCCATCACAAAGCACCTCTTCCCATCTCAAGAAAAATCGATCTAGTCGGCCTAAATAAACCAAAGATTGGGAGAAGAAATACGAGGCTATAAGTAATCATGCATATAAGTGATCAAATAAGACTCAAATAATATTCATGGATAGAAACTGATCATGAACTCAAAATTCATCGGATCCCAACAAACACACCGCAAAAGCTTTCATCAAATAGATCTCCAAGAGACCATTGTATTGAGAATCATAAGAGAGAGAGAGGAAGCCATCTAGCTATTGCCTACAGACCGATAGGTCTATGGTGGACTACTCACGCGTCATCGGAGAGGCACCTATGAGGAAGATGAACCCCTCCGTGATGGTGTTTAGATTGGATCTCGATGTTCTGGAACTTGCGGCTGCTAGAATTGTGTCTCGTCGACTCCCCTAGGGTTTTTGGAATATTTGGGAATTTATTGGCATCAGAGGCGGTGGAGAGGGGCCCCGAGGAGGGCACAACCCATCAGGGCGCACTGGGGCCCCCCTGGCGCACTCTGGTGGGTTGTGGTCTCCTCAGCCCACTCCCCCGGCACTTCTTTGGGCCACTGGGTGTCTTCTAGTCCAGAAAAAATCTCCAAAAAGTTTCGTCGCGATTGGACTCCGTTTGGTATTGATTTTCTGCGAAGTAAAAAACAAGCAAAAACAGCAACTGGCACTTTGGCACTATGTCAATAGGTTAGTCCCAAAAAAATTATATAAAGTTGTTATAAAATGATTGTAAAACATCCAACAATGATAACATAACAGCATGGAACAAGCAAATATTATAGATACATTGGAGACGTATCAGCATCCCCAAGCTTAATTCCTACTCGTCCTTGAGTAGGTAAATGATAAAAACATAATTTTTTATGTGGAATGCTGCCTAACATGTTCATCATATTCTTTTCTTTTGTATAGCATGGACATTTGGACTTGTAAATGATTCAAAGAAATAGTCTAGTTTTAACATAATGACTTCAATACCCAAGCATGTCAACAAGCAACCATGTGTTTCAAAATATCAACACTAAAGAAAGTTATCCCTAGCCCATCATGCTCAATCATTGATCCATTCATGAAACACACTCAAATATTAACTATGCCCAATGCTCAAGTACGATCATAGTGCCCCCTAGTTGGTGCTTATAAGAGAAGATGGAGACTCAAAGTAAAAATAAAAATTGCAGAAAGTAAATAGATAGGCCCTTCACAGAGGGAAGTAGGGATTTGTAGAGGTGCCAGAGCTCAAGGTTTAAATTGAGAGAAAAAAATATTTTGGGTGGCATGCTTTTCCTGTCAACGAAAACGACAAAGTAGCTCACAATACTTTTCATGCTAGATATATCATAGGCGGTTCCCAAACAGAAAATAAAGTTTATTCCTTTTTCCACCAAACTTTCACTTTCCATGGCGGGCCGTATCCACGGTTGCCTTCCATACCAACACTTTCCAAGGAATTTATTATTTGACAACATAAAGTAAATATTTTTTTCTTTTTCATTTCGGGAATGGGCATCCCTATTACCGCCGCACTCTCGTGCAATGACAAGTGAATAAACACTCATCTTGAGAATAACACATCTAGCATGGAAAAATATTGGACACTCCACACCGTTTCATGAGAGGTACGAGCACACAAAAGAGAAAATCTATTTTGAAAATTTAGAGATGGCACATACAAATTTGCTTGGAACGGCATGGAAATACCGCATATAGCTAGGTATAGTGGACTCGTAAGGCAAAACTTGGTTTAAGGTTTTTGGATGCACAAGTAGTATTTCTACTTAGTACAAATGGAGGCTAGCAAATAGATTCGGAAGTAACCAAACCAAGAAACGAAAATTCACATAAGTGAGCATTGAGCATAACTAACACCGAATAATGCACCACAAGTAGGATGTAACTTCATTGCATAACTATTGACTTTCGTGCATGCATAGGGAATCACAAACCTTAACTCCAATATTCCTACTAAAGCATGATTACTCACTAACAGGACTCACATATTACTATCACCATGTTTCAAAACTATTACAAAGAATCAAGTTTAATTTGCCCAATGATCTTCATGAAAGTTTTTATTATATCCTCCTTGGATATCTATCACTTTGGGACTAGTTTCATTTATTGCCATTGCTTTTTGGCAAGCTCAAACAAATTTAAGTAAAGCACATGAGCATAAAGATTTCATCTCTCAAAAAGGTATAAGTGAAGCATGAGAGGATTTCTTAAAAATTTACTAACTCTCAAATTAATCTAAGTGAAGCATGAGAGTATTTCTACAAAAATTTCCAAGCACACCGTGCTCAAAAAGATATAAGTGAAGCACTAGAGCAATTCTATAGCTCAAAAAGTTTAAGTGAAGCACATAGAGCAATTCTATCAAAACATAGCATAATTTCGGCTCTCTCAAATAGGTGTGTCTAGAAAGGATACAAGTGACAAACTAACAAGCAAAGCAAGCAAAGATACAAGACGCTCCAAGCAAAAATCATGATATGTGACAAATAAAAATATAGCTCCAAGTAAAATACCGGTGGTCGTTAGAAGAAACAGGGGATGCCACTCGGGGGCATCCCCAAGCTTAGTTGCTTGTTACTCTTTGGATATATCTTGGGGGTGTGGTACCTTCCCCAAGCTTAGGCTTTTATCACTCCTTATTGTTGGGGAATGCGACAGAAAACAAAAAAAAATCGGTACAGCGAGCACGCCCAGGATCACTATGGAGATGCATACAAGGTTTCGATCTTTTCGTTACCGACTCGTAGCGCAGCGGAAGTAGAGTTGACGACGATCGGCGGTGCAGATCCCCACAGCTAGGATTTTACAACCTCCCAACCGCGAGGATGTACCCCCTCGTCTGCTCCCCGGACAGCCCTCCGGGAGGCGGTCAGACAGTCCCTCGGATGGTCACTCGGACAGCCCTTCGGGAGGACCCTCGAAACTCGGACAGTCATTCGGACAGCCCTTCGGGAGGCACTCTCGAACTAAGACCGAAACTACGATCTCTCTACAGAGTTGCACACATACAGTGTCATCTATCCGGCAGGGCTTCGCCGTCCAGAACTAGTTCCCACCGGAACCCAGACAGCCTTTCGGCTCTACGAAACTATTTTGCTGGGAGGGAGGGAGAAGCCAGACAAGTCTATGGCATGTGTATGAGAGCAAGGGATAATCTTGGAGAGCCCTCTCCACCTCTATTTATAGGAGGAGCAAGGGGTAGAGGCCATGGGTGAAAAAAGTCCAAAAGGGGCTTGGATATTTCACCATGCCACATAAGGATGGGTTGATCTTATCCACCTAATGGTGGAGGGAAGCCCCATGGGCCCCCCCATGCCATGGACGAAATTGGCTGCCCCCTTGGGGGGGGCCACCACCTTTCCATCCACCTTATCTTCTCTCCAAAAATAGGGAATACCTTCTAGAAGGAAACCCCACCAAAACCAGCCCAAAAAGTGCTTTTCACTATTCACGAAGACATTTTTCTGCGTCCGATAAATCCCAAATTATTTCTGTGTGCCTAGAACAATTCTAGTACCCACTAAAACAATTTTGAACGCATTCCGAAAAAATTTCGGAACAATGTTTTTCTTCAGCGAAAAGCAACTACAGCGGTTCCGGCTGCTCCGGAACATTTCCAGTTTTTATCCTGGAAAATTCCCAGAAGTTTCCAGAATACAACTGGCACCCTCCAAGAATTATCAGGCATGTTCCGAAACCATTTTGACTTAATGGTATACCCCGAAACAACTTTTCGGTTTTACCGAAACTATTCCGGTGTTCTCTCTCCGGAACTTTTCCGTTGACTCCGAAACTTTTTTTGGTGAATTTCTCTCAGACTCCCTGTCTAGTATTCAGCAGATAGATGACCCTTAAGCGTGTGACCCTATAGGTTCGTTGATGTATAGACATGACCCGGAACACCTTCCGATCAATGATCAACATCGGAGCCGTGGACACCCATATTGACCCCTATACCCACACGAATGAAAATTCGAGTGAACCTCCAGTTGCTATGTGCTATTGATTTTACTTCGCGTTATGTTACAAAACCCAAGGTGAGATTTATCGGCATCCCCGTGGATCAACACTTGTCCACAATGCCAGTTACCTCGTTGCCGGTTTTGTTCTCTTTTCTCGTTTCCACGTTCCGGCATCCCCGTGATCAAATCACACTGTGTCTGGCCAGACGATGATGGATACCGTAACACCGAGAGGGCCCGAGAATATCTCTCCATCGTCGGAGGAGCAAATCTCAATCTTGAGCTACCAAGTTACTTGTCATACTTTTCTGTGAACCCGTAAGCTGCCGTAATAACCACCCTGTTACAGATGACGTTTAACAAACCCCAAAGCTCACGAAGCAAGTACGAAGGAACTCGATACTCTCATGGTCTAAGGAATTATGCAAACATTAACTTTCTCTGTGTTATTAACCATTAACTTGTGACGAATGTATCTCATAGCATAACATCAATTCGGGTCAATTCAACACAAATATTCTTCTAATATTGTGCCCTCAAACTTGCCGGCATAGCCATGCCTATGATTAGGAAAACAGAACCATCATATAAAACTTGAGCTAGTCTTAGAGGCCAGACTAGGAATACATTTTACCGTTTATTATTCCACACGTGCATATGAGTCTTCCTCCGAGCCTCGTGGTTATTGTAGACTCGAGAACCATAGAAGTTATAGCATGGAATATAAACTTAATTAGGAACATGGGGATAAATAATAACATGTATTATTGCCTCTAGGGCATATTTCCTACAGACTCCCACTTGCACTAGAGCCAATAATCTAGTCAATGCTAATGCACTTTACACCTATGGCATACTGGTGTAAAATATGCTTCGCTTGTGGTATAGCATGTTGTCCAACGGATCTGACAACTTCAGCTCCGTGTGTATCTTTGCATATCCTCGCGTTTTCACGCTTTCACAAAATTCATATTTTGTGTGGACTTGGCTTTGTATATATGTGAATCACAGGTCAAACCTTGATTCCTCAGACTGAGCTATGGAGCAACTATCTGCAATAGTGTCCCATTGACCAAAGCCATCTTGGAACCATACTAAGTTCATGAATGAACTATATGATTCAACATCTTCTTTGTTGCTTCCAAAACGTCAACATATTTAGCCTTTGTTATAGAATTCGCCACAGTAACCTGTTTAGAACAATTCCAACTTATCGTGCCACCGTATTGTGTATTACACAAAACCTTAACTGAAAACGAAAATCACATGGAGCATTGATGAAGACTGTATCGATGTAATTACTTACAACGAGCACTTCATAATCTCTGCTTGCGAGTAAACATGTCATCAGTGCTACTTTAGTACTCAATGACATTTTTCACTGTTGTCCTATGATCAGTACTTTGATCACTTTGGTATCTATACTCGCAACAGTTTGGGAGTATCGGACATATTTGGTTGTTTTACATACCATGGAATACATGATTAATCCAAACACAAGAGTGTGTGGAATCTCCATCATGTATTTTGCTCATCAGTGTTTTGGGACACCGAGTCTTACAAAACTCTTTCCATGTGACTTCGGCAAGAATCACTCCTTGGCGGTTTTAGTGCTAAATTGTTTTAGCATCTTGTCAATATATATTTTTTCTTAGCCCCATTAGGCAAATCTATCTCCATAGATCATTATGCCTAATAGCAAGGCTATTTAGCCCAAGCACTTCATCGAAAAACTATTTTCAAATGAAGTCATAATTATTGTCGAGAAATTTATTTCCAATTAACAATGTGTCAAGCACACAAGGTTTTAAGAAATATTATTATGCTCCCACTTACTTTCTTGAAACCACAAGCATCTTAATTATCCATTGATGAAATCAAACTCTTTTGATCATTTCATCAAAACGAAGATTCCAACTCCATTTTGCTCTCTTCTGTCCATTGCTGGAACTCTGAAGTTTGCATACTCACTAGCATCCTTTGGATCGACAAAATACTTTGGACTGTATCGCATACAAATCCTAGTTTGTATTCCCATTTCATGGAAATTCTTTCGCCATCCATGTTTCATATCTCATGATTGAAATATGTATTAATTGCTAGTTTAACCCGAACTGACTTTAAGCATCGCTACAGTGAAACAACCTCATCGTAGTCAACTCCTTGAACTTGTTATTGCAACAAGTCGAGCTTTATGGATAAAACATCTTATCCACATCAGTTTA
Organism: Elymus sibiricus; assembly: GCA_039707655.1. Lineage (NCBI taxonomy): Eukaryota > Viridiplantae > Streptophyta > Magnoliopsida > Poales > Poaceae > Elymus > Elymus sibiricus. Next base: position 395,365,248 of record CM077671.1, read on the forward strand.
TAGTTTCATAAATATTCGTTAGACTATAAGTCTTCCGAAAGGTGTATCAAGGTTTTAATCTTGAATCACTTATATGGAAACTATCTCGGATTGTATTGGCATTTAGCCAATTCCCGAGTCAGGGCCCATCAACGCTTCCTTGTGTATCGTAGGTATACGGTTGTCTAACAACAATATCTCGTTTGCGCACCTGAGAGGTTTGCACGAGCTTTGCCTACATTGTTCAGCTGCAAGTTCGACCGAAGTCCATACATCTCATGTAGAGGCTTCTGTATTAGTCGCAGTAGGAAACTCTGGAATCACTTCCAAGGTTCCTTTCCTTTGATCTCATGACGAAGATACTTATTATCTCATCAAGTTGCACTGTCCTCCCACTCACCTTTTTGCAAGAACTATTCTCTTTAAAAGCATACCGTTTTGTGGCAAAATCCTTTGCCTCGGTATAGTGGTGGGGGAATACCCAACATTATGGGATAACCTACAAAGTAGCACTTGTCTGATTTGGAATAGGTATGTAACCTTTTACACAAGCCCCATATTCCAAATGTTAAGAAAAGATATGACATGGTTGGGCGTACCATACCATGGCGTCATTTCAACAGACCCGATGGAGCTCTTTTCAGTGTAAAAGCCGCGGTCTCTAAAGCTTTACTCTTAAAAGGGATTAAGGCAAATTGATTTATGTCATCTTTGATCTCACCATGTCATAAATGGTTTGATTACATCTTCACGGACATTCCACTTACTGTGGTGTTCTGGGAGGTGTAAGTTATGAAACTCTTTTCACAACTCATCAGACATTCGCTAAACTTGTAACTCAAAATATTCCTTTCCACAATCTAATTGTAGAAACATAATTTTCTTGTTACAATAATTTCTACTTCATTTTTGAAAAACCTTTTGAATGATTTCAAAAGATCCAGACTTACGTCTCATCAAGTAAATATCCAAATATCTACTTGAGTCATTTCAAAAGATAGACAAATCCACTGCTAGCAACAACATTTATCGGACTACACACATCACGATGTATGATCACCAATAAGTTCTTTGCTCGTTCCTTATGGCCTGTAAATGGTATTTCAGTCACTTCACTTTTCGGAGGAAAGTTGCAAGTGTTAGATGATTCATAATCAAACGACTTCAAAATCCATCATTATGGAATTTCTCCATGCGGGTTTCTCTAATGTGACCAAATGCAGTGCCACACATATGTGGTATTCTTTTAGTATTGCGACATTAAGTGTCAGTGTTACGGATGTATCATATTACCATCAATATTCATAACATACATCCGATCCTTGATGGAAGCATGGCCCTTATGTTATTCATGATACTGAATAACAATTGTTCTTTTATGAATAACACTCTTGCAACAAACATTATGCAAATGGGCTAGAGTGTGTAAAACTCTAAAATGAATTATGAAAGTAAATACAGAGGTAATGCTTTATTATCAATATTCATAACATACATCTCATTCATAATGAAAGTATGGCCTTTATTCATAACACCGAACATCAAAAGCTCTCTTATGAACAACCTTCTTGCAATATACTTTATGCAATGGGCTAGAGTGTGTAAAACTCTAAAATGAATTATGAAAATAAATACAGACGGTAATACACAGATGGAAGGTATAGTAACTTTTACTATGTTCCCAGCGCGTACTAAACCTCATTACTGGCAAGTCTTTTAGGCCGTAGTAGTTCTTGTATCGAGTTGCAAGAGAATGCAATCGAACGGGTATTCCTGTGATCAAAAGTCAATCACAATACCCAAGGATCAGTGACTAAGAATTTAATCACAATTCCCAAGAACTATTTCTTTTTGACCAGCCTTCCAAAGATCAATAACTTGTATGACTTTCATATATGAGCTGGACATTCCAGACTTCTTTCCTTTATACTTCTAACAGTTTTACTTTCAGTCTTTCTCCTACTTTCAGAAGAAGCACCCAACTTAAGAGTGGCGTTAGCCCTGGACTTCCTAGGTGTGTAAGTCACACTAACACCTCTTGGACATTTCCTTTCTCTTTAAGTTGTTTGTTTTATTCACCTTCATTTACATGACACGCGTTCTCCTGGATCCCTCTCTTATCAGTCAAATGACCAGTAAACACTTTACTAATACCTTGCAAACAAACATTGCTTTGGATATCTCATATCTTTTAGCCTTTGTTTGTATCTGAAAATAATTTTCAGTTCCATGAGTATCACATAACTATCCCAAAATTTTGAAGTTCGGGTTTTATGGAAGCAAACGTATTGCACTTGACCGTAACGGAATTCTAGCTTTTGGACCGAAGGACGAGAGTCAGATCATCCATAGCATCAACGGGAGAATACCGAAATCATGTGATAGGACAAAGTCCTTCTCGGCACTCTTGAGGACAATCCTCACATTACGTTACCAATCGTAAAGTTTTAACCAGATAAATAACAGCTTATTCAATTTTAATAGGGAAGGTGGAAACGCGAGCCGTTATTCTACAACTATTATGCAAATTTCACTTAGACCATGTCCATAATTAATTGCACCAAGAATTAAACAAGTTAATTCTACAGTGCGCTCCCACTCAAATCAATATCTCTCATAATTGATTGTGAGTGATTCAAGACCCATATTTCAATTCAACGTCACGGTTCGAGATGAACTCAAATGGCATGTACTTCAATCGGTAGGCAAACTTGCCGATCATATTTCTATGTGATTCTTGTTCATCTTTCGATGCGTGTGTTCCGAGCTCAGGACTGTCCTGCCTGAACGTCAAGTCAACCAAGTGATCTCGCTGCGAGGTCTCAACTCACCCGCCTCACACTTCTCTAATCGTTCTCACCCATGGAGATCATGTGATGCCCCGAAGAGATAGGTGCCGTGACGGTGCTACACTTGGGAGAACACTAACTACTTGATATTTTTGTGAGAGATCACCCTAATAAAAGGCGACTACCGCGCAATCAAAAGGGTGCACCATAAGGGATAAACATCTCAGGCAATTCATAATAGCTTGATATGGTATAGCCCCTTCTGACGGAGAAGTCAAGTATTTCTTCATCTTCGGCATTCGCGTCGGTGTTCACCTTTGCGAAGATTGCCACAACCTTGTCGATGCATCAGATAATATTGCTATCTCCATAGCGGATAAAATAAATGCATTACTCAAGGTTGACAAGCAGGTCATTAAAGTGACAATCATACGGCTCCAGCCATCATGCCGAATCATGACACGCAGGTCATGTTAATTTACATTATATAGTCATCTCATACATAATCAAATTGAATATGAGCATTGCTATACCACATCTCATGCACATCCTGCAAAACCAAGTTAGACGCCTCTAATCGGTTTATGCAAAAATTTATTTTACGTGGCTTCTAAGGTTTGGACTTAAACTGCAGCTACCTGTAAGTGCATCTAGTGCCCCTTAGTGATTTTGGTGTATTGAAGACTTATAGGTTAAGGAACTAATGTGTTTGTGAGTATACACAGGTTCCATAAGTCGTTGAGGAGTTTGATATATTCGGAGATTATCAACCCCTAAAAATGAATGTCTTCAACTGAAGACTTTGGTGAAGACTTTGGCGAAAACTTTGCTGAAGACTTTAGTATTCCCTGAAGACTTTGAAAAAGAAGAAGTTGGTGTGACCTTGAAGATATGAACGAGGACTATGAAGCGTGAAGACTTTTGTTTTTGTAGTTTCATTTCCTTTCTTTGAGTCATAGGAAACACCGTACTGTTAAAGGGGGCCGAGGTAATACTAAGGAAAATTTCCAATTGATGCTCAACTCAAAAGCCTCAACCTATCCAATCCTTCGAGTGAAGCCTTTGGAAATCTCCTGCAGTTCAGTCAAGTTCTTCAGTGACAGAGACGGTGATCTTCTGGTCTCTGAGGAAATTGGTCTGACTGAGGAGTTAGGATTTCGCCAGTGCGAATTGCCTACAAGTGAGGAATATGATAAGCCTGAGGACTTTCATAGTTCGAAATTCCGACCATTGCTGTGCTAAGTGCCAGCTATCCCAAATCATCCTATCCACATAACGGTCATATCATTGGGGGCATTTATGTCTTATCATGTCGGGTTGCACCCTGGCTATAAATAGCCGCCCCCCACAACCACTAGCTGGTTGGCTGCTCCGAGAGAGAACTGACACTTGTCATTTGAGAGCATCCCATTCCTCGAGGACTTTGAGCGATAATCATCAGTGAGGAAAAACCCCAAAACCAAACCACCAACCCAAAGTGATTGACCATCACTGAAGAAATTGTTCCTGTGTGGAACCGACGCTTGTTACCTTTGAAGACTGTGTATCTTCCAGACAGTTAGGCGTCATGGTCTAGTGCATCCTGCAGTCAATTGGGGATCACGAAGTGACCTTGGTCTAGAGCATCCAGCAGTCAATTGTGGATCGCCGGGTGACCAGTTTGTGAGGGTTTTGGAAGTCTACCCTGAAGACTTACCACGAGTGTTGGGCGAGGTCTGTGTGACCTTAGCTCAAGGAGAATACGGTAAGGACTGTGTGTCCTGGGACTATGTGTCCTCTGGTTTAAATACCAGGCCGCTCCAAACCAGACGTACGACTGTCACAGCAGTTGGAACTGGGTCATCAAACCATTGTCTTCATCAAGCTACCTGGTTCCATTTCCTCAACCCTTTAATTTCCTCGTATACTTGTTGATGAAATTGATCGTTACTGTTTGAAGAATTTGACTGAAGACTTTCTCAATTTCCTCACCTCAAATTCTTCAAGCTACCTTATTCCTCACCTGCTTATCCTGTATCACGCTCCCTGTAATCTGTGCATGCTTTATTACATCATGATGACTATGCTACTGCTATGTTTCTCATGCACATTAGTATTTATTCCGCTGCTAGTTATTCATCACATTTCAAATTCCTCAAGTTTAAATTCCTCAGTGATGAATTTGTAAAAATCGCCTATTCACCCCCCCCCCCTCTAGTCGATATAACGCACTTTCAATTGGTATCAGAGCAAGGTACTACCTTGTTCTGTGTGATTTTGGTTTAACCACCTGGAGTTCTAGTTATGTCGACTGCAGGTATGATCAAGGTTTCCGCTAGATGTCCTACCTTCGATGGGTCGGACTATCCCTACTGGAAGAACAAGATGCGCATGCATCTTGAGGCTATTGACAACGATCTCTGGTACGTTGTGGAAAATGGTGTTCCCTCTGTCACTCCCACGATCAACGCTGCTGATGTGAAGAGATTCAAGCAACTTGATTCACAAGCGAAGAATATCATCTGTGGCCATCTGAGCAAAGGTCAGTATGGCAGAGTGAGTGCTTTGGAGTCTGCTAAGCTTATCTGGGATAGGCTGTCCAAAGTCAACGAAGGTGTTTCCACTCAACGTGACTCCCATGTTGATGTCCTTCGCAATCTCTTCAACCGCTTCAAAAGACTCGACAATGAAAATGTTCAGCAAACTTTTGCTCGTCTCACTGATATCTCCAACGAGCTTCAAGCTCTAGGTTCCACTGACATCACCGACCATGAGGTGGTGAAGAAACTGCTAAGATCTCTTGATTCCTCATTCGATACTCTGGCTTTGATGATTCAAGAACGTGGAGACTACAAGTCACTTGATCCTGCTGATATACTTGAGAGACTCAATACTCATGAATTCCAACAAGCTGAGAAGAGACACCTCTACGGACCAAGCTATGGAAGATCTTGTGCTCTGAAGGCAAAAGCAATTTCCTCATCCGAAGACGAAGATTCTGATAGTAGCCTTGGTGATCCTGAAGAACTGAGTCAGGAGCTGGCAATGCTCGTGAGGAAATTCCAGAAGTTCTCAAGGAGAGGCCGATTTGGAAAGTCATCAAAAAGTGGTTTGAGGAAATCAGATTCCTCAAGCAATTACAAGAAGAGAACTTGTCACAAATGCAAGAAGTCTGGTCACTTTATCTCTGACTATCCTCTCTAGGAAAAAGAATCAAAGAAGAAGTAATACAAGGACTACAGTTCTGATGACTCGAAGAAAAAGAAGAAATCTTCAAAGTCCTCAACTTCAAAGTCCTCATCTTCAAAATCCTCATCGCACAAGAAGAATGGTTCCAGAAAGGCTCGGGCTTTCATTGGCAAGGAAATGGATTCTGAAGAAGAATCTGAAGAATATGAAGAAGAGGAAGAATCTGAGGTGGAGTCAGAATCAGGTGTTGCTAGCCTTGCTCTCGCTACTGCTTTCGTCAGCAAGTCCATCTTCAATGATGAAAAAAATGACTACTCCAACGACTCTGATGTCAGCAATGATGATTACGCTCCCACCTATTGCTTCATGGCAAAAGGTTCCAAGGTACACAAGCATCACTCTTCTTCTGAATCAAGTGAAGGTGAATCTGATGAATATGTGAAACCTAGCTATGCCAAACTTGCTAATATTGCCACTAAGCAACAAAGTGCACTTGAAAAGCTTCAGAAACTGCTAGACAAAAGTGATGATCTGTTGAATGAGGAAGTGGATCGGACTCAAACTATGTCTGATGATCTCAAAAGTCTTCAGACAAAGTATGATAACCTTCAGAGTCATCGTAATGCTCTCTTAGTTGACCATGAGAAGCTTTCTTATGAATTTCTTCAAAGAAAGCAAGATCTTGAGAAACTAAGAGTGTCTCATGAGGATCTCCAAAGGGAAAACGATTCCTAACTGGCTCAACATATCAGTACCGCTCAGGAAGAATTTGTTCCACCATGTATGAAATGCATCGAACATGAAACTGCTAATTCTTCACCTGAATGTTCAAATGCTTCTATTGCTGCAAATTCTTCAACTATCCCCGTGGTCACAAATTCCTCATCCGAGGATACCACAAGTATCACTGACGAAAATGCAGGGTTGAAGGAATTGTATGTGACAGGCATGTACAAAAGTCTCAAAGGGCATCAAACCCTTTGCGATGTGCTCAAAAAGCAGATTCTGAACAGGAACCCTAGGAAAGAGGGTATTGCATTTGAGAGGAAACTCAATGCTGATGGATCCTACTGGACACCTGAGCAGTACCCCAAAACCTCATGGGTTGCCGCAAAAGGACCTCCTGTGGATCCATCCACTTCATCTGGCTTTACTTGTGAAACTTCATATTCCTCTGATGAGTCACTTGACTCCAACTACATATTCTTCAAAAATCAGAAAGGTGAAGTATTTGCCAGATTTGTTGGAACTAACTGCAGGAACGGTTCACCTATGAGGAAAATCTGGGTTCCTAAGAGCTACTTCGAAAATCTTCAAGTGAATGTCCTCACAACACCACCTATGAAGCAAAGGAACCCCAGATCAAATTCCTCATATGGACAAAAGTCTTCACTTGGACCAAATCCCTCAAATGGTCAAAAGTATCATTCTCGTGCTAATGCATCTGTTTCGCAGGGAAAATCTAAGAGTTCTGAATATGTGCATTATTCTTCAAATCATTATGTTCATAAGTCCTCGAAGAATTTATCTGCTTATTCATATGAGTACTCTAACCCTAGTCCTGTGAAACGGAGTGCACTAGCTTCAATGCCTCCCTTCTCAAATGGAGCTTGCAGAAGGATGAACTCTTTGCCACCCCTCCAGATGTGGGTGGTGAAGAAATTGAACTAACTTCTTATGCAGGGTCAGGTCTCCAGACGAACCTGAACGTCTGATGAATTTGCTGGAGACCTGAGGAAATGCTTGAAAGGACGCAAGCTAATCATGCAGAAATGAGTTCCTCATTTCTCACGTCCTCACACTGCTTTACTTACTATGTTGTGTGATGAAATTCTGCCTGATGAATTTGATGTCATATTCTTCACTCTGAAGCATATGAGTTCGTAAGTTGTACTAATTCATCTGCAGGATGAAACTCCAAAAACTACTGAGTGGGTCCTCGATAGTGGATGCACCAACCACATGACTGGTGACAAGAGTCTACTGATGAATATGTGCCACTTGCCCCATCTCATCTGAAGCATATCACCTACGCTGACAAAGGAAAAAGCAAGGTATTGGGTCTAGGTAAGGTTGCAATCTCCAAGGACCGACACATGGACAAGGTGATGCTTGTCGAATCCCTCGGGTTCAGCCTCATGTCTGTCTCAATGATTTGTGATCTTGATATGGTTGTTATCTTTGGAAAATATTGTTGTGTTGTCATCATGGAATCTGACCATTCCAAATTCTTCGAAGGCTTTAGGATAGGAGACTTGTATGTTGTTGATTTCTCTACAGGTCCTCACCCTGCCACGTGCCTACTTGCAAAGTCCTCAGAAGGCTGGCTGTGGCATCGACGACTTGGACATGCTGGTATGAGGAACTTGCACACGCTCGTGAAGAAAAAGCACGTCATTGGCATTGAAGGTGTCAAATTCCTCAACGATCACCTCTGTGGTGCTTGTGAGTCTGGAAAGATGACCAGATCCAAGCATCCCTCGAAGACAATCATGACCACGACTCGACCTTTTGAATTGCTTCACATGGACCTCTTTGGCCCCACTCATTATTCCACACTGACAAATTCTTCATGTTTGTATGGCTTTGTCATTGTTGATGATTATTCTCGTTACACTTGGGTGCATATTATTCTGTACAAGTCTGAAGTGCAGGATGTCTTCAGACGATTTGCTTCAAGGGCCTCAACAAACTTCGGCGTCAAGATCAAGCATATCAGGAGTGATAATGGGACTGAGTTCAAGAACACCAATCTTGATGAATATCTTGATGAACTTGGTATTACTCATGAGCTATCTGCCCCATATACTCCTCAGCAGAACGGCGTCGTGGAGCGCAAGAACAGGACTCTTGTTGAGATGGCTCGCACCATGCTTGATGAATACAAGACTCCTCGTCGCTTCTGGCCTGAGGCAATTGATACAGCATGCCACATCATCAACAGGGTATATCTTCACAAATTCCTCAAGAAGACATCATATGAACTCTTGACCGGCAAGAAACCCAATGTAAGTTATCTCAAAGTCTTCGGTGCAAAATGCTGGATAAGAGATCCTCACCATAGTTCTAAATTTGCACCGAAAGCACATAAAGGTTTTATGCTTGGTTACGGAAAGGACTCGCACACCTACAGAGTCTTCAACACCTACCATCAAAAGGTTGTTGAAACTGTAGATGTGCGGTTCGATGAAACTAACGGCTCGCAAAGAGAGCACCTGCCTTCTGTGCTAGATGAAAAGTCTCCAGAAGAATCCATTAAGTTGAAGGCTACTGAGGATGTAGTACCCACTGAAGAAAATCCTCAACCTACTGAGGAAGTCATTCCAACCAATGAAGACATTCATGCTAATACACCTGAAGAAAATGGTGCTGAAGAAAATCCTCAGCCACGTCAACCTGCTCATCTGAGAATTGCAAATGAACTGCAGATTGACAAAATCAACCACAACATCAATGCACCAGGTCCTCTCACTCGCTCAAGAGCTTCACATTTGACTAACTTTTGTGGGCATTTTGCTTTTGTCTCTATCATAGAGCCCACCAAAGTTGATGAAGCTTTCATGGAGCCTGAGTGGATTCAAGCTATGCAAGAGGAATTACATCAATTCAAGCTCAACAACGTGTGGGAACTTGTCAAGCGGCCAGATCCTCGCAAGCATAACATCATAGGTACCAAGTGGATCTACCGCAACAAGCAAGATGAAAATGGCCTTGTGGTACGGAATAAGGCTCGTCTTGTAGCTCAAGGCTACACACAGGTTGAAGGAATTGACTTTGATGAAACTTTTGCACCTGTTGCTAGACTTGAAGCTATTCGCATATTGCTTGCTTATGCTAACCATCATGAAATCATTTTATATCAAATGGATGTGAAAAGTGCATTCCTCAATGGTAAGCTTGAGGAAGAAGTATATGTTGCTCAACCCCAAGGTTTTGAACACCCTAAGCATCCTGACAAAGTCTTCAGACTCAACAAGGCCCTCTATGGCCTCAAGCAGGCCCCTCGGGCGTGGTATGACACTCTGAAAGAATTCCTCATGAAGAAAGGCTTCAAACCCGGTTCACTCGACCCAACTCTTTTCACTAAATCCTACGACAATGAACTGTTCATATGCCAAATAAATGTAGACGATATTATCTTTGGTTGTACTGACAAACGTTACAGTGATGAATTTGCCTATATGATGAGTGAAGAATATCAAATGTCTATGATGGGAGAGATGAAATTCTTCTTAGGTCTTCAAATTCGTCAGCAAGACAATGGCATCTTCATCTCACAAGAGAAATACCTCAAGGATGTTCTCAGGAAATTCAACATGCAAGACTGCAGTGGCGTCAAAACTCCAATGCCTTCAAAAGGCCACCTCTGCACTGACGAAAATGGTAAAGATTTCGATCAGAAGGTATACCGCTCCATGATTGGCTCTTTATTGTATCTATGTGCATCTAGGCCTGATATTATGCTAAGTGTCTGCATGTGTGCCCGATTCCAAGCAAGACCGAAGGAATCACACCATAAGGCTGTGAAACATATTCTTCGATACTTAGCTCACACACCAACGCTTGGATTATGGTATCCCAAGGGCTCAAATCTTCACCTCGTCGGATACTCAGATGCAGACTATGCTGGAGATCGTGTGGATCGCAAGTCAACCTCAGGCACATGTCATTTCCTCGGACGATCCTTAGTCTGTTGGTCCTCGAAGAAGCAGAACTGTGTGTCACTTTCTACTGCTGAAGCTGAGTACATTGCTGCTGGTTCATGTTGTGCTCAGTTGCTGTGGATGAAGCAAACCCTCAAGGACTATGGCATCAAGGTGAAAAATGTGCCTCTCTACTGCGACAATGAGAGCGCTATCAAGATTGCTTACAACCCAGTTCAGCACTCCAAGACCAAGCACATCCAGATTCGTCATCATTTTCTTCGAGATCATGTACTCAAGGGCGACATCTCCATCGACCACATCCCCACTGAAGAACAACTGGCCGATATCTTCACTAAGCCCTTGGATGAAAAGAGATTTTGTAAGTTGCGGTGTGAGCTAAATATCTTAGAATCTTTGAATGTTCTTTGAAAAGACACACATCCTAACACACATGCAAAATTGATGACTTTGATGTGCAACACACGAAGTAACGTTTTTCTTCAATCAATGAAGAATAACTCTCTAAGTGTGAAGAAATTAATGAAGACTTGATTCTTAGAACCCTACGACAATTGTACGCGGTGTCTGAAATCATCATTCTTATACGGTGGCTCACGCCATCAACAATAGTTGAAATTCTTCAGAGTTGAGTTTTTCATCATTTTGCAAATTCTTCAAATTTTCAAATTCTTCAAGTTTGCAAATTCCTCAACTTTTCAAATTTTTCAAACTATGAAACTGATGTTCTTCATTGACTATATATATATTTGAGTTTTCAATGTCCTCAACAGCATTCACTTATTGCTAATTCTTCAAGTTGATTTTCATCTAAGTGAATGTGATCGGACCCGTTCCCCCTCTATGCTAAACTCAACCCAGTCTGTTCACAAATTCTTCATATGCGTTCTACTTTGAAACTCGTTCAAAGTCTTCATTGTATCCTTGACAGCTGAAGAATTTGCGAACGGAAACTTTAAAATTTTCACTATCAAATTTTTTCGGCGCTTCCCGCTCAAATCATTCCGATTCCCACGACTGGATAAGCCATGATCCCCCACTATCTCTACTTCTCAGAACGTGGGTGAAACATGTCGCATGGAGAGCAAGGGTCAGGGGCAATCTGGTCCAAAATCTTCGAGCCGATTCGTTTTTACTGCCACTATATATACCCCCTTCCCTTCACTGTGCTCTAGTTACTCCTCACTCCTATCTCTCCCGAGCTCAAACCTAGCGCCGCCGCTAAAATCATCGCCGCCGGAGAGGAAGAGCTTCACTGCCTCGACCTCGCCGTCGCCGTACTCGCATCGGCCGCGGAAGTCTTCACCCCGCCGCCGCTGTAGCTGTCTCCCTCTGCCAAGCTAGGGCGTGGGAGATCTGGACAGACGAACTTCCCCGATTTCATCTCTCTGTTCGTCATGTTCTTCATCAGGGTAAATAAAATCTAATTTTACTGCCCTTGTTTGATCTTCATGTCTTCCACAAAATTCTCAAAAGTGTTTATTCTTCAAGAATCATCTTCTTAAGCACCTTACATGTTTCAATCCCTTGATGTTTTTTCCTAAGTTATGATTTTCTTCAAGATTCCTCAATTGTGTGGATCAACATATTCGCACAACTCTGGAACCTAAGACAAAGAACACTTAGTGAAATTCCTCAAGACATCTATGGTCAAAATCCTCAACTTGATGTATTTTGAAAAATTTCTGAGAACGCATATGACCTCTTCAAATTCCTCGCACCTATACTCTGTTCACAGGTACAAAATGTCTGCTGATGAATCACTAGGTTCTCATCAACTTAACTCATTTGCAGCGTTTCTTGAGGAAAAACTGTATACATCTTCAGAATCATCAAGAGTTCAAAGTCATCAAGTGAAGAAAATGGCAGATGGTAAAAGACCTCAGAAGGGTGGAAAGAAGGCTGAACAGAACACTGCTTTTGAGATACCTGAGGCTCTGTATGCCGGTTACTGTACACCTGATGAGGCCATTCATGGCAAAGAGACAAAAGAGCAGAGCAAAATCAGGATTCAGAGAATTGAATGGAGGTGGGTGAAGGAGTGGAGAGACTATAGCTATGTTACTCCCAAATACATGAAGAAATTCACCCTCAAACCTCCTTGCAAAAGGGCTCCTCCTGCTGATGATCAAGAAGTCGATCCCACTAGCATTGCTCGTGGTGAAGACTTTCCAGCTGAATGGGCAAAGCATCAACTAAAACTTCAGACAATTGCCAAAGCTGCCGTGAAGAAATTCAATGAAGATTCTGCTGCTGCTGCTGCCTCTGCCGGAGCCTCTGCTAGTGCTCCGAAGAAATCGATGGTGAAGAAGTCTGCAGTGAAGCCAAAAACCTCAACTTCAAAGTCCTCACTGCAAAATCCTCATGCAAGTTCTTCAAAGGCCACTGCAATGCCTTCAGTAGCTGAACAATCATCAGCTGCTGCCGCAAAGTCCTCAACACATGTACATCTTGCAACATGTCAGAGGACTACTGGCTTCTCAATTGCTTCAGGGGTCTCTGCAAGTTCCTCAGCCCAAGCACAGTCTTCAACAAGCCCTACTTTGATGAAGTTAAAGAGAACTGCTGGACGAGGTCAGAGACCAAGTCCTCACAATAGCCAAGCTACTGTGAATGTACCCTCAGGATCTGAGGATGATGATGAGGCTACTAATGAAGAATTGGAAGAAATCATCAGAAACAGTCAGCAGAGAGCTGCAATAGCCAAGGGTAGCTCTATTCCTCTCATGCTGGATCCTAAGATGATCCTCAACTTCATCGACATATGGCATGAGGATCCCAGCACTCCACTTTCCTCACTGAACCTACCTCTTGGTGTGGACCATGTCCTCACACACTTCATAGCTGAGGAAAAATGGAAGAGAGAACAAGCTCAGAGAGCTAAGAGAAGCAGGGCCAGAAAAGAAAAGTTTCTGAAGAACAATGTGATGAATTTGACTCCCAATCAACTCATCACAGTTCAGTCTGAGATTCGCTGCATTACTGAAGAACAAGCAAAGTATGATGCTGAATGGAAGGGCACCAAAGTAAGATTTGTCAGGGCAGCCCAAGCTACAGTTAAAGATCACAACTCAAGGGTTGCAGCTCAATTGCAACAGCAAATTCCTCAGGCTGAAGAATCTGCTCAGCCTGCTGAACAAACTGCACGCGCAGCTGAAGAAATTCAGGCTGCTGAAGAACCTGTCAGGGCAACCTCCACTGTTGCGCCTGAAGAAACTGCTCCTCCTTCACCCTTTGCTCAAACTGCAAAATCCTCAAGGGTGAAGAACATCAACCTTACTTCTGCATCAGAACTGAAGAAAACTAAGGCTGCGGAGAAGAGACCTGCTAAGAAAAGAAAAGCATCAACTTCAGATTCCTCAGCTGTGAAGAAGTTGAAGACTATGCCAAATTCTTCAACTGAGCCCATTGATGCAACTCCAATCTCCTCCGTACCTGCCTATGAGATAATTCCATTTGGTGTTGACTATATCACTCCAAATGATGAAGATGAAGAAGATCATTCTGCTGCTTCCTCAGAGCAGATTGATGAAGAAATTGAGGTGGAAGCAAATGCCTCAACCCCACTGGTATCATCACCCCAGCCTCAGTTGACTGCTGAAGAGGCCGGCGTTGTAGAAATGGAAGAGGATGTGGACATTGGAAACACAACTCCTTTTATCAATGATGAATATTGGGAAGCTGCACACCCAAATTCACCAATGACCACTCCCCTCACTCAAATTCCTCAGTCTCTAGCCCAGACTGAAGAAATTCATACAGGATCTGATGACTTGGCTGCACCCGTCCCTGAAGATATTCCAGCTGCATCAGCTGAAGAAATTGCTGCTCCAACTGCCATTGAGGAAACTGCTGTTCAAATTCCTCAGTCTGAAGAAGTTCCTCCTATGCCTAAGGAAATTGTGGGCCACTTCAAGCCAAACCTTCAGCCGAAGCCCAAGATGCCCTTCAAAAGCTCAAAGCGCCCCAAATTCATCAAGACCAATTTCTTCAACGAGCACATCTTCTTCAATGGGCCAAATCCTTATGACACTGCAAGGGCCGGTTGCACCAGATTCTGTACACCCACACAGATGAACTATTATGCATCAGTGCTATTTGACAAGGAGAAAGTCTTCGAGCATCGGCAAATTCCTCATGCGGACATGGAAACTATCGCATGCTTCACACTGGTGCTCGCAGTCCTTCATGATGCAGGAATTCTTCCATTCTGTTCAGACATATGCGATTGGAATGAAGAGTTGATTCTTCAATTCTATGCCACCTTGCACATCACAGGTGATGCCTCTGATGTCAATTCTTGGGTCTTGGACTGGATGACTGGATCCACTCACTACACTACTCCAGCCTCTGAACTACTACGGTCAGTCCCAATACCAATTCCCTCAGAAGGAGCAAGATGCCTGTTTGATGAACCTGCTCTGCCTAATCACATGATGCAAGTGCTGATGAAGCCATTGGGTCCTGGACATCCTCAAAGGACTTCTTTCCTTGTGAAGTATTTGCTCTATGTGCCCAGGACAGTCTATCGCATTCTGACCAAAACCCTCAGTCCTCAGAAGGGCCACAACTCTGAAGAAGAAGAAGTGGAGGGAATCATGAAGAACATGCTATTGAACATCATTCATGGGATTCTCATCAATTACCATGATTTCTTCATGAGGACTTTGGCCAATGCTGCTTCAGCCCCATTTGAATTGAAGCCTTACGCTCCCTGGATCATGAAATTCATCAGATCAAGGTCTTCACTTCCATTCAAGGCTGACTTTCAGAATCACTTTAGCTTTCTGCCTCCAATCGAAGTCCTCAAGAACTCATTTTCTTCAGTTGAGGGTAAAGGCAAAGCTGTCATTGATGAAGGTACTCGTCCATTGGATGGTCAGTTTCGCAAAGCTGTATCTTATTCCACCAATGATGACACTGCTACCCAAGATTCTGCCGCAAAAGCCTCAGCGCAAAATCCTCAAGAAACTGCCCCTCGTGTGATGACTGATCGAGAGCTTCTTCTAAGTCTTCATCAGAAGATTGATCGCAATCACAAGTGGGTAAAGCGTCAGTTTGGTTCACTTCTTCGAGACTTGACTGTCACGCACAACTCTGTGAGGAAGAACCACTATTATCTTCATGAAGTCTTCGACCGCACATGGGCCATCCTGTCTCACCTCAAGACTCCTGAAGAACTCGAGGAGATGGAATTTCAGCAGGACTTTGATTGGTCCATCCCTCCAAGGAAGAAATGGAAGAAAGTTCAAGTTCCTCAGCTGGTTACAAGCTCATTTTCTTCATCTCGCCAGGCGGATGAAGCTGAGGATATTGACGACACTGCTGCAGGCCCTGCTCCACCAACCGACCCCGACAACGCTGGCGCTCCTCCACCACCTTCAAGATGAAAATCTTCAGGGGCGTTAGTCCTCAATTTCGTCCCTTTTGGTCACTTGATGACAAAGGGGGAGAAATTTGAGTTAGTCTTCAAGCGGGTCTATATATATGGGCTGTTTTGTTTAAGTTACAACTCTCGCTCTTCTGAAGCTTTTGTTGGTTGAGTTGTAAACTTAAGTCCGATGGTGGTCTGACATTTTTGAACTGCTTTCCGCATGCTATTTCCTCAAATTATCTTAATGCACGCATGCTGAATTTCCTCAGACCCCATTTTCCACCATGCATTTCAATTTCCTCATGATATATATTAAATGCGTGTATGGATTACAAGATATAGGGGGAGTTCTCCATGAGTTTAACCTGCCATGTGCATTTGCAGTCCAAAGCAAATTCCTCAAATATGCACATCTTCAGGGGGAGTTCTTCTATATCTTGCAATCAAATTCCTCAAACACTGTACTTACACTTCATATGTTTATCCCCGTATAAAACTTGACCTATTTGTCATCAATCACCAAAAAGGGGGAGATTGTAAGTGCATCTAGTGCCCCTTAGTGATTTTGGTGTATTGAAGACTTATAGGTTAAGGAACTAATGTGTTTGTGAGTATACACAGGTTCCATAAGTCGTTGAGGAGTTTGATATATTCGGAGATTATCGACCCCTAAAAATGAATGTCTTCAACTGAAGACTTTGGTGAAGACTTTGGCGAAGACTTTGCTGAAGACTTTGGTATTCCCTGAAGACTTTGAAAAAGAAGAAGTTGGTGTGACCTTGAAGATATGAACGAGGACTATGAAGCGTGAAGACTTTTGTTTTCGTAGTTTCATTTCCTTTCTTTGAGTCATAGGAAACACTGTACTGTTAAAGGGGGCCGAGGTAATACTAAGGAAAATTTCCAACTGATGCTCAACTCAAAAGCCTCAACCTATCCAATCCTTCGAGTGAAGCCTTTGGAAATCTCTTGCAGTTCAGTCAAGTTCTTCAGTGACAGAGACGATGATCTTCTGGTCTCTGAGGAAATTGGTCTGACTGAGGAGTTAGGATTTCGCCAGTGCGAATTGCCTACAAGTGAGGAATATGATAAGCCTGAGGACTTTCATAGTTCGAAATTCCGACCGTTGCTGTGCTAAGTGCCAGCTATCCCAAATCATCCTATCCACATAACGGTCATATCATTGGGGGCATTTATGTCTTATCATGTCGCGTTGCACCCTGGCTATAAATAGCCGCCCCCCACAACCACTAGCTGGTTGGCTGCTCCGAGAGAGAACTGACACTTGTCATTTGAGAGCATCCCATTCCTCGAGGACTTTGAGCGATAATCATCAGTGAGGAAAAACCCCAAAACCAAACCACCAACCCAAAGTGATTGAGCATCACTGAAGAAATTGTTCCTGTGTGGAACCGACGCTTGTTACCTTTGAAGACTGTGTATCTTCCAGACAGTTAGCCGTCATGGTCTAGTGCATCCTGCCGTCAATTGGGGATCACGAAGTGACCTTGGTCTAGAGCATCCAGCAGTCAATTGTGGATCGCCGGGTGACCAGTTTGTGAGGGTTTTGGAAGTCTACCCTGAAGACTTACCACGAGTGTTGGGCGAGGTCTGTGTGACCTTAGCTCAAGGAGAATACGGTAAGGACTGTGTGTCCTGGGACTGTGTGTCCTGGGACTGTGTGTCCTCTGGTTTAAATACCAGGCCGCTCCAAACCAGACGTACGACTGTCACAGCAGTTGGAACTGGGTCATCAAACCATTGTCTTCATCGAGCTACCTGGTTCCATTTCCTCAACCCTTTAATTTCCTCGTATACTTGTTGATGAAATTGATCGTTACTGTTTGAAGAATTTGACTGAAGACTTTCTCAATTTCCTCACCTCAAATTCTTCAAGCTACCTTGTTCCTCACCTGCTTATCCTGTATCACGCTACCTGTAATCTGTGCATGCTTTATTTCATCATGATGACTATGCTACTTCTATGTTTCTCATGCACTTGAGTATTTATTCCGCTGCTAGTTATTCATCACATTTCAAATTCCTCAAGTTTAAATTCCTCAGTGATGAATTTGTAAAAATTGCCTATTCACCCCCCTCTAGTCGATATAACGCACTTTCACTACCAACGTTCATCATGAAGTATGATTATTCAAGTTGCTAGATTAACTTTCCAGGGTGTATGAAACATGAGATAAATCTCGAGCCCCATACTAAACTTCGTCACACGCATGACCCCCGTGCAGATCACATCTGCATTGCCCTTTCGTCTGCGAAACATCCATCTTTCTCAACTATGGTGGAACCCAAACACACTGAAGCACTTCGTTGATCTGTCAATCAGCATACCCAGGAGCAGCATGAAAGGATCGCGGATTTCCAGAACTTTGTCAGTTCCACCATGCCGTCAAGATCAGGACTACGCAAATTCACGGGAAGCAACAAGAATATCGGGTAAAAGATTTCATCTACTACCCGCACAAATAATTTTCAGCAATAGATCTTATCTACTACAAAATTATATTATGCAATACCCATACATCTGATGTATTCTAGATCGTAACCTACGTCTACACATAGCCTGGCTCATGATGCCACTGTTGGGGAACGCGACAGAAAACAAAAAAAAATCGGTATAGCGAGCACGCCCAGGATCACTGTGGAGATGCATACAAGGTTTCGATCTTTTCGTTACTGACTCGTAGCGTAGCGGAAGTAGAGTCGACGACGATCGGCGGTGCAGATCCCCGCAGCTAGGATTTTATAACCTTCCAACCGCGAGGATGTACCCCCTCGTCTGCCCCCCGGACAGCCCTCCGGGAGGCGGTCAGACAGTCCCTCGGATGGTCACTCAGACAGCCCTTCGGGAGGACCCTCGAAACTCGGACAGTCATTCGGACAGCCCTTCGGGAGGCACTCTCGAACTAAGACCGAAACTACGATCTCTCTACAGAGTTGCACACATACGGTGTCATCTATCCGGCAGGGCTTCACCGTCCAGAACTAGTTCCCACCGGAACCCAGACAGCCTTTCGGCTCTACGAAACTATTTCGCTGGGAGGGAGAGAGAAGCCAGACAAGTCTATGGCATGTGTATGAGAGCAAGGGATAATCTTGGAGATCCCTCTCCACCTCTATTTATAGGAGGAGCAAGGGGTAGAGGCCATGGGTGAAAAAAGTCCAAAAGGGGCTTGGATATTTCACCATGCCACATAAGGATGGGTTGATCTTATCCACCTAATGGTGGAAGGAAGCCCCATGCCCCCCCCCATGCCATGGACAAAATTGGGGGGGGGGCACCACCTTTCCATCCACCTTATCTTCTCTCCAAAAATAAGGAATACCTTCTAGAAGGAAACCCCACCAAAACCAGCCCAAAAAGTGCTTTTCACTATTCATGAAGACATTTTTCTGCGTCCGATAAATCCCAAATTATTTCTGTGTGCCTAGAACAATTCCAGTACCCACTAAAACAATTTTGAACGCATTCCGAAACAATTTCGGAATAATGTTTTTCTTCAGCGAAAAGCAACTACAGCGGTTCCGGCTGCTTCGGGACATGTCCGGTTTTTATCCTGGAAAATTCCCAGAAGTTTCCAGAATACAACTGGCACCCTCCAAGAATTATCAGGCATGTTCCGAAACCATTTTGACTTAATGGTATACCCCGAAATAATTTTTTGGTTTTACCGAAACTATTCCGGTGTTCTCTCTCCGGAACTTTTCAGTTGACTCCGAAAAATTTTCGGTGAATTTCTCTCAGACTCCCTTTCTAGTATTCAGCAGATAGATGACCCTTAAGCGTGTGACCCTATAGGTTCGGTGAAGTATAGACATGACCCGGAACACCTTCCGATCAATGATCAACATCAGAGCCGTGGACACCCATATTGACCCCTATACCCACACGAATGAAAATTCGAGTGAACCTCCAGTTGTTGTGTACTATTCCTTTTACTTCGAGATATGTTACAAAACCCGAGGTGAGATTTATCGGCATCCCCATGGATCAACACTTGTCCACAATGCCAGTTACCTCGTTGCCAGTTTTGTTCTCTTTTCTCGTTTCCGCGTTCCGGCATCCCCGTGATCAAATCACACTGTGTCTGGCCAGACGATGATGGATACTGTAACACCGAGAGGGCCCGAGAATATCTCTCCATCGTCGGAGGAGGAAATCCTAATCTTGAGCTACCAAGTTACTTGTCATACTTTTCCGTGAACCCGTAAGCCGCCGTAATAGCCACCCTGTTACAGATGACGTTTAACAAACCCCAAAGTTCACGAAGCAAGTACGAAGGAACTCGATACTCTCATGGTCTAAGGAATTATGCAAACGTTAAATTTCTCTGTGTTATTAACCATTAACTTGTGACGAATGTATCTCATAGCATAACATCAATTCGGGTCAATTCAACACAAATATTCTTCTAATATTGTGCCCTCAAAGTTGTCGGCATAGCCATGCCTATGATCAGGAAAACAGAACCATCATACAACACTTGAGCTAGTCTTAGAGGCCAGACTAGGAATACATTTTACCGTTTATTATTCCACACGTGCATATGAGTCTTCCTCCGAGCCTCGTGGTTATTGTAGACTCGAGAACCATAGCAGTTATAGCATGGAATATAAACTTAATTAGGAACATGGGGATAAATAATAACATGTATTATATTCTCAATGACAACACTCCTAGGATGGAAACCAAAAAATTCATTCTTGTAAATACGACCCCTTATGATTTCAACAAAGTCAGGATGAATACTAATCATTTTAAAATCCCCCTTGTGACTACTAGGCGTAGCAATTTTGTTCTTAATAACTTGCGTGGTCTTGCCAATCTTTACGGGAGTTATTTCAATAGTTTTAATAGAAGAAAAAGCTGAACCCAAATTACTAAAAATTTCTTCTAACTTATCAATTCGGTAAGGGCTCTCTTCTACCCTTTTGTTAACTACGGTTTCTTTTTCCTTAAGCAATTTAAGAGCATCTCTCGCCTTAGACCCAATTTTATTAGCAAGATTATGCATCTTTTTATCTAGATCATCAAGATGTCCTTTAGTAATCATCTTCTTTTCAATAGCATCTAATCTCTCCATAACATGTTCGAGAGTTAAAGTTGTTTCATTGATCATGATAGGTGGTGATCCCACTAAACTTCCCAAAGCATTAAAAGCATCTAAAGAAGGACACATCAAGAAATTCCCACCGGTAATCATATCAAGGACGAATCTATAACAAGTGGTGATGCCCACATAAAAACTGCGAAGAAGAACAACGGTAGATTGCTTATGGGTAGATCTATTATGAGCATTGCAAATCCTATACCAAGCATCTTTTAGGTTCTCCCCTCCCCTTTGCTTAAAATTAAGAACCTCATTATCGGGGGTACACGCAATAAAGGAAGAACTAGCCATAATGACTAGGCAAGAGATCTGACAAGAAAAAGGCAAACGAAAAAGAGGGCGAATAAAACAGCAAATTGGTGAAGTGGGGGAGAGGAAAACGAGAGGCAAATGGCAAATAATGTAATTGCAAGGAGATGAGATTTGTGATTAGGAACCTGGTAGATGACGATGGAGTCCCCTCGGGGCCTACAATAGGCACGTAGAAGAGACTGCTTCCTCCCTGGCAACGGCGCCAGAAATTCCTTTGACGTGGCTTGAGACTGCGTCGGTATTTCCCCAAAGAGGAAGGGATGATGCAGCACAGCGACGGTAAGTATTTCCCTCAGTTATGAAACCAAGGTTATCGAACCAGTAGGAGGATCACCACCACCCAATAAGCAGCACTTGCACACAAACAACAAATACTTGCAACCCAACGCGACAGAGAGGTTGTCAATCTCTCTACGGTAAAAAGATAGATTAGGTAGTGATAGATAGGAGAGATAGATCTCTCAAAAATGCAAAATAAATAGGGCAAATAAAATATGCAGCAATATCTTTTTCGGTTTTTGGTTTTGTAGATCCGAAAACAAAGATGCAAAAAGATAGATCTGAAAGCAATATGTTGGAAAAGTAGACCCGGGGGCCATAGGGTTCACTAGTGGGTTCTCTCATGAGTATAGCGCACAGTGGGTGAACAAATTAATGTTGGGCAATTGATAGAAAATCGAATAGTCATGACGACATCCAAGGCGATGATCATTATATAGGCAACACGTCCAAGATAAGTAGACCGACTCCTGCCTGCATCTACCACTATTACTCCACACATCGACCGCTATCCAGCATGCATCTGGTGTATTAAGTTCATGGAAAAACGGAGTAATGCAATAAGAACAATGACATGATGTAGACAAGATCTATTCATGTAGGAATAGACCCCATCTTGTTATCCTTAATAGCAACGATACATGTGTGTCTTGCTGCCCCTTCTGTCACTGGGAAAGAACACCGCAAGATCGAACCCATCACAAAGTACCTCTTCCCATGGCAAGAAAAATCGATCTAGTCGGCCTAACTAAACCAAAGATTCAGAGAAGAAATATGAGGCTATAAGTAATCATGCATATAAGAGATCAAATAAGACTCAAATAATATTCATGGATAGAAATTGATCATGAACTCAAAATTCATCAGATCCCAACAAACACACCGCAAAAGATTACATCAAATAGATCTACAAGAGACCATTGTATTGAGAATCATAAGAGAGAGAGGAAGCCATCTAGCTACTGCCTACGGACCCGTAGGTCTATGGTAGACTACTCACGCAACATCGGAGAGTCACCTATGAGGAAGATGAACCCCTCCGTGATGGTGTTTAGATTGGATCTCGAGGTTCTGGAACTTGCGGTGGCTGGAATTGTGTTTTGTCGACTCCCCTAGGGTTTTTGGAATATTTGGGAATTTATAGGCATCAGAGGCAGTGGAGAGGGGCCCCGAGGAGGGCACAACCCATCAGGGCGTGCAGGGCCCCCCTGGCGTGCCCTGGTGGGTTGTGGTGTCCTCGGCCCACTCCCCCGGCACTTCTTTGGCCCACTGGGTGTCTTCTGGTCCAGAAAAAAACTCCAAAAAGT
This sequence comes from Elymus sibiricus, assembly GCA_039707655.1. Classification (NCBI taxonomy): domain Eukaryota; kingdom Viridiplantae; phylum Streptophyta; class Magnoliopsida; order Poales; family Poaceae; genus Elymus; species Elymus sibiricus. The sequence goes on from CM077671.1 coordinate 395,388,249, forward strand.
TTTGTCGCGATTGCACTCCGTTTGGTATTGATTTTCTGCGAAGTAAAAAACAAGCAACAACACCAACTGACACTTTGGCACTATGTCAATAGGTTAGTCCCAAAAAAATGATATAAAGTTGATATAAAATCATTGTAAAACATCCAAGAATGATAACATAACAGCATGGAACAAGCAAAAATTATAGATACGTTGGAGACGTATCATCCTGCTACAAGAATTTGACTTACATATTACCGATAGGAAAGGAGCTGAGAACCTCGTAGCTGATAACTTGTCTAGGTTAGAAAATATTCTTGATGACCCACTATCTATTGATGATAGCTTTCCTGATGAACAACTAGCTGTAATAAATGCTTCTCATAACACTCCTTGGTATGCTGACTATGCTAATTACATTGTTGCTAAATATATACCGCCTAGTTTCACATACCAACAAAACAGAAAATTCTTCTATGATTTAAGACATTACTTTTGGGATGACCCACATCTTTATAAAGAAGGAGTAGATGGTATTATTATACGTTGTGTGCTTGAGCATGAACAGGAACAAATCCTACGGAAATGTCACTCCGAAGCCTATGGAGGACATCATGCGGGAGATAGAACTGCTCACAAGGTATTGCAATCTGGTTTTTACTGGCCCACTCTTTTCAAGGATGCCCGTAAGTTTGTCTTGTCTTGTGATGAATGTCAAAGAATTGGAAATATCGGTAAGCGTCAGGAAATGCCTATGAATTATTCACTTGTTGTTGAACCATTTGATGTTTGGGGTTTTGATTACATGGGACCTTTTCCATCCTCTAATGGGTATACACATATTTTGGTTGCTGTTAATTATGTTACTAAGTGGGTAGAAGCTATTCCAACTAGTAGTGTTGATCACCACACCTCCATTAAAATGCTTAAAGAAGTTATTTTTCCAAGGTTTGGAGTACCTAGATATTTAATGACCGATGGTGGTTCACATTTTTTTCATGGCGCTTTCCGTAAACTGCTTGCTAAATATGATGTTAACCATAAATTGCATCACCCTATCATCCTCAATCTAGCGGTCAAGTTGAACTTAGCAATAGAGACATAAAACTAATATTACAAAAAACTATTAATAGGTCCCGAAAGAATTGGTCTAAGAAATTGGATGATGCACTTTGGGCCTACAGGACAGCTTATAAAAATCCTATGGGTGTGTCTCCATATAAAATGGTTTATGGAAAAGCTTGTCATTTGCCTATGGAATTAGAACATAAAGCTTATTGGGCAATTAAAGAACTCAACTATGACTTCAAACTTGCAGGTGAAAAGAGGTTATTTGATATTAGCTCACTAGATGAATGGGGAACCCAAGCTTATGAAAATGCCAAACTATTCAAATAAAAAGTCAAAAGATGGCATGACAAAAGAATCCAAAAGCGGGATTTCAAAGTTGGAGAATATGTTCTTTTGTACAACTCTCGTTTTAGATTTTTTTGTAGGAAAACTCCTATCCAAATGGAAGGACCATATGTTATCTAAGAGGTTTATCGCTCTGGAGCTATCAAGATTAATAATGCTGAAGGTACTAACCCGAAGGTGGTCAATGGACAAAGAATTAAACACTATATCTCACGTACGCCTATTAATGTTGAAAGCAATATTATCCAAACCATGACATCGGAGGAACACATAAAAGAAACCTTCCAGAACACTCCAGAATCCTGAAAAAGAGGAGATACGTAATACGGTAATTAAACGGACTCCGAAAAATCCGCAAAAATATTTTCTTTTAATTTTGGAATATTAGAAAAAATAGGAAAATAAGAAATAACCAGGAAGGCAACCGAGGTGGCCACGATACACCAGGGCACACCTGCCTCTCCTGGCGCGTCCTGGTGGGTTGTGGGTCCCTCGGGCACCTTCCCGACTCCGTTTTCCTTCCTTATGCTTGTTTCCCAAGATAAAAAAATCTTTATATATACCCCCGGATGATTTGACCACCGCATCGCAGAAATATCCTCTGTTCTTGTTCCGTGCTGTTTTTCTGTTAGATCTATCAAGTCAGGCATCATGTCTTCTCCCTCTTCCAACAACGTAGAAGAAGATGCTTGGTTGATGAAGATGGAGCTGAAAAGAGAGGAACCAAAGGAAGCCAACATGGAGGACGAGGGGAAGGAAGCTACGGGAGAACAAGCCCAAGAGGGAAGACATGCTATGCTAACAGGAGAAGAGGAAGAAGAAGATATCCTTCAACCTTACTACAACCATCTTACCCCCACTAAAATTGAAGCCTTTAGGGCATTCGAAGCGGTTCGTGTTAAAAATAAATTTCTCACTCGTGAAAATATTTTGCTAGAAGAGCACTTCATCGCCCTCTGGAGCATCATTCGTAGATTGGAGTACCTATTGATGCTGAAGTGTGATACTATTGCAACATCATCATCTTCCCCACCAAAGGAGACTTGAGTGCACGGGTATGGGCACTCCCCTTGGCTTGAGCCAAGCTTGGGGGAGATGCCCCGGTATCGTATCACCATCACTTTTATTACCTTTACTTATTCTATTTCGATCCTTAGCTATTTCGTGATTTAGTTGAATAAAAGTTTAGTATGATCTATTTTTGAGTGCTAGTTTCGTGATCTATCTATCTATGTAATCGAGTGCGAGCTATATAATAAAGTTTAGTTTGAGTTTGTGCTTCTTTACTTTTATGTTGCAATCAAAATAAAAAGAAATAATGAAAAAGATCATGCTAACTTATGGTAAGTAATGACACCACATAAGGAAAAGTATAAGTAGTAAAATTTATTGGAAGTTGACAAACATAGCATTGGTCAATGATGCAACTCATGAAAGAATTAATAAGGGAAGAGAAGATTCACATGCAAATACACTATCTTGGACATCTTTTATGGATGTGAGCCCTCATTAATTATTATATGCCAAAATTGTAGACGTTGGACAAGGAAGACAACAGAATGATTTATGTTTGTTCATATTCACATAGAAGTTATATTGTGATAGATCCTTCAACATGCGGTGCTTGCCTAACATCTTTGCTAGCCAAAATTCTGCACTAAGTAGAGATACAATTTGTGCATCCAAAAACCTTAAACCCAAACTCAAGTTTTGATAGTCCACCATACCTACCTATGGATTGAGTAAGATCCTTCAAGTAAGGTGTCATCGGTGCAATAAGGCAATAAAAATTGCTTCTAAATGTGTTTGATCATTTAGTGTACGAGAAAATTGAGCGTTGTACGAACTTGTGATGGCAAAGTAATAAAAGCGACGGACTGCATAATAAATGTTGCTATCATAAGGGGAAATATAATGTGACGTTCTTTTGCCCTAAGGGATTGTGCATACAAAACCAAAAAGCACATGACAACCTTTGCTTCCCTCTGCGAAGGGCCTGATACGTCTCCAACGTATCTATAATTTTTGCTTGTTCCATGCTGTTATATTATCAATCTTGGATGTTTCACAATCATTTTATAGCAACTTTATATCATTTTTTTGGGACTAACCTATTGACATAGTGCTAAGTGCCAGTTGCTGTTTTTTTGCTTTTTTTTACTTCGCAGCTTATCAGTACCAAACGGAGTCCAATCGCGACAAAACTTTTTGGAGATTTTTTTTGGACCAGAAGAAGGCCAGTGGGCCAAAGAAGTAACCAGGGGGGAACCCAGGCCGCCCACAAGACATCAGGGCACGCCAGGGGCCCCGGGCGCGCCCTGGTGGGTTGTGGCCGTCTTGGGAACCTTCCCCACCGCTTCTAAGCTCTATAAATACCCAAATATTCCAGAAACCCTAGAGGAGTCGACAAAAAATACTTCCAGCCGCCGCAAGTTCCAGAACCGCGAGATCCAATCTAACACCATCACGGAGGGGTTCATCATCCTCATTGGTGCCTCTCTGATGATGCGTGCGACCTACGGGTCCGTAGGCAGTAGCTAGATGGCTTTCTCTCTCTCTCTTGATTCTCAATACAATGGTCTCTTGGAGATCTATTTGATGTAATGAGTTTTTGCGGTGTGTTTGTTGGGATCCGATGAAATTTGAGTTCATGATCAGTTTCTATCCATGAATATTATTTGAGTATTCTTTGATCTCTTATATGCATGATTACTTATAGCCTCGTATTTCTTCTTCAAATCTTTGGTTTAGTTAGGCCAACTAGATCAATTTTTCTTGCCATGGGAAGAAGTGCTTTGTGATGGGTTCGATCTTGTGGTGTCCTCTCCCAGTGACAGATGGGGCAGCGAGGCATGCATGTATTGTTGCTATTAAGGATAACAAGATGGGGTCTATTCCTACATGAATAGATCTTGTCTACATCATGTCACCATTCTTCTTGCATTACTCCGTTTTTCCATGAACTTAATACACTAGATGCATGCTAGATAGCGGTCGATGTGTGGAGTAATAGTAGTAGATGCAAACTCGTTTTGGTCTACTAATCTTGGACGTGATGCCTATATAATGATCATCGCCTTGGATATCATCATGATTATTTGATCTTTTATCAATTTCCCAATAGTAATTTCTTCACCCACCATGTGCTATACTCATGAGAGAAGCCACTAGTGAAACCTACAGCCCCCGGGTCTATTTTTCCAACATATTGCTTTCCGATCTATCTTTTTCCGCTTTTGTTTTCAGATCAACTATTCCAAAAAACCCAAAAATAACTTGCTGCACTTTTTATTTACCTCTTTTATTTTCTATTCTTGAGATCTATTTATCCAATCTACAATCTAATCTATCTTTTTACCGTGGAGAGATTGACAGCCTCTCTTTCGCGTCGGTTTGCAAGTATTTGTTCTTTGTGTGCAGGTACTGTTTACATAGTGTTGCATGATCCTCCTACTGGTTTGATACCTTGGTTTCATAACTGAGGGAAATACTTACCATCGCTGTGCTGCATCATCCCTTCCTCTTTGGGGAAACACCCACGCAGTCTCAAGCCACATCAAAGGAATTTCGGGCGCCGTTGCCGGGGAGGAAGCAGTCTCTTCAACGTGCCAATCTCTGGCGCCGATAAGACATCATCAACATCTATCAGGTTCCTAATCACAAATATCATCTCCTTGCAATTACATTATTTGCCATTTGCCTCCCGTTTTCCTCTCCGCCACTTCACCAAGTTTGCCGTTTTATTCGCCTTCTTTTTCGTTTGCCTTTTTCTCGTCAGATCTCTTGTTTGCTTGCTATCTTGTTTGCGTAGTCGCAATGACTCAAGAAAATACCAAATTGTGTGATTTTTCCAATACCATTAACAATGATTTTATTAGCACTCAGATTGCTCCTCCCGCCACTAGTGCGGAGTCTTGTGATATTAATGCTGCTTTGTTGAATCTTGTCATGAAAGATCAATTTTCCGGTACTCCTAATGAGGATGTCGCGTCCCATCTAAACACATTCATAGAATTGTGTGATATGCAAAAGAAAAAAGATGTGGACGATGATATAGTTAAGTTGAAATTATTTCCTTTCTCCTTGCGGGATCGTGCAAAAATTTGGTTTTCTTCTTTGCGTCGCAATAGTATCGATTCTTGGAATAAGTGCAAGGATGCTTTTATTACTAAGTATTTTACGGCCGTGAAAATTATTTCCCTTAGAACTCAAATCATGAATTTTAAGCAACTTGAGCATGAACATGTTGCACAATCTTGGGAAAGAATGAAATTGATGCTAAGAAATTGTCCTACTCATGGTTTAAATCTTTGGGTGATCATACACCAATTTTATGCGGGATTGAATTTTCTCTCTAGAAATATTTTAGATTCCACCGCGGGCGGTACTTTTATGGAAATTACTTTGGGAGAAGCTACTAAATTGCTAGATTATATTATGGTAAATTATTCACAATGGCATGCTGAAAGAGCACCTACTAGCAAAAAGGTTAATTCGGTTGAAGAAATTAGTACTTTGAGTGAAAAAGTTGATGCTTTAATGAAGTTGGTAGCTAGTAAAAATGCTCCTATTGATCTTAATGATGTGCCTTTGTCTACTTTGATTGAGAAAAATAGTGATTCCGTAGATGTGAACTTCGTCTCGCGAAACAATTTTAATAACTGCGCTTATAGAGGTAATTTTAATCCTAGGCCTTTTCCTGGAAATTCCTCTAATAATTATGGTAATTCCTATGGTAATTCTTCTTACAATAATAATATTAACCCCTCTAATCTTGAGATTAATATTAAAGAATTTATCAATGCGCAAAAGGTTTTCAATACTACGATAGAAGAAAAGTTGAATAAGATTGATGATATGTCTAGAAGCATTGATAGAATTTCTCATGATGTAGAAAATCTCAAGTTGAAAGCTTTTGCACCTAAGATTGATGAATCAATTAAAGCTTTATATGTTTCTACGGATGAAAGTAAGAAAAGAACCACTATGCTTAGAGCTAAAAGAGAATTTTTTGAAAAAGCGTTTTCTAGTGATTGCTTTCATAAAAATGATGAAGATCTTAAAGTGATTGCTGTTTCTTCTATTGATTCCTTGTTTGCTAATATTAAAATTGATGAGGACGGGACTGAAGTAGAGTAAACTTTAGCTAGAAGGCGTCCCAATAATTTGGATGGTGAAAATCTTGATGAAAAATTTGATTAAAGTGGGTTTGAAGAGGTCAAAACTTTAACTAGTGATGTGTGTTGGGGAACGTTGCATGGGAAACAAAAACTTTCCTATGCTTCACCAAGATCAATCTAGGAGATGACCATCTACGAGAGGAGAGATTGCATCTACATACCCTTGTAGATCACTAAGCGGAAGCGTTAAGAAACGCTGTTGATGTAGTCGAACGTCTTCGCGATCCAAATCGCAAGCCATCCCGCGAACTCCCGATCAAGTGCCGAACAGACGGCACCTACGCGTTCAACACACGTACGGCTTGATGACACCTTCACCTCCTCGATCCAGCGAGCGATGGTGAAGTAGTAGCCTGAGTCCTCCGGCAGCACGACGGCATGGTGAGGTGGTGGCGGTGACAGCTCGACAGGGCTTCGCCGCGCGATATGAGGAGGAGAAGAACTACGAGGGAGAGGAGGGGCAGCGCCGTAGCACGATTTGGTGTGGCTGCCCTCTCTCTCGCTCTATATATATAGGGGGAAGGGAGGAGGGGAGGGCGCCCTAGGGTTTCCCCCTAGGGGCCGGCGGCAAGGGGGGTGCGGCTAGGGTTGGGTGGCTCCCCCTTAGGCATCATGCCTCCCAAGTTTGGGGTGGCCGGCGGCCCTAGGGGGTGTGGCCCCCACCCAGCCGAGTGGGCTAGGGTTTGGCGCGGTGCCCAGCCCCTAGTGGGCTGGTGCGCCCCTCTACTTGGCCCATGAGGCCCCCCAACACTTGCCAGGGCCCCTCGAAACCCCTTTCGGTACTCCGTCGAACCCCCGGTATGCCCCGGAACACTTCCGGACTCCGATGCTCTTCATCCTATATATCAATCTTCACCTCCGCACTATTCCGGAGTTCCTCGTCATGTCCGGGATCTCATCCGGGACTCCGAACAACCTTCGGTCACCAACATAATAACTCGACTATACTTATACTGTCACCAAACGTTAAGTGTGTAGACCCTGCGTGTTCGAGAACTATGCAGACATGACCGAGACACCTCTTTGGCCAATCACCAATAGCGGGACCTGGATGCCCATATTGGTTCCTACATATTCTATGAAGATCTTTATCGGTCGAACCTCGATGTCAAGGATTCAGTCAATCCCGTACGTAGTTCCCTTTGTTTATCGGTATGTTACTTGCCCGAGATTCGATCGTCGGTATCTCCATACCTAGTTCAATCTCGTTATCGGCAAGTCTCTTTACTCGTTCCGTAATACAAAATCATGTTGGAAATATGCCCTAGAGGCAATAATAAAGTGATTATTATTATATTTCCTTGTTCATGATAATCGTTTATTATCCATGCTATAATTGTATTGATTGGAAACACAAATACATGTTTGGATACATAGACAACATTGTGTCCCTAGTATGCCTCTAGTAGACTAGCTCGTTGATCAAAGATGGTCAAGGTTTCCTAGCCATAGACATGAGATGTCATTTGATAACGGGATCACATCATTAGGAGAATGATGTGATGGACAAGACCCAAACTATGAACGTAGCATATGATCGTGTCAATTTATTGCTTTAGTTTTCTGCATGTCAAATATCTGTTCCTATGACCATGAGATCATGCAACTCACTGACACCGGAGGAATACCTTGTGTGTATCAAATGTCACAACGTAACTGGGTGACAATAAAGATGCTCTACAGGTATCTCCGAGGGTGTCTGTTGAGCTGGCATGGATCGAGACTGAGATTTTTTTTACTCCGTGTGACGAAGAGGTATCTCAGGGCCCACTCGATAATACAACATCACAATAAGCCTTGCAAGCAAAGTGACTAAAGAGTTAGCCACGGGATCTTGTATTATGGAACGAGTAAAGAGAATTGCCGGTAACGAGATTGAACTAGGTATAGAGATACCGACGATCGAATCTCGGGCAAGTAACATACCGAAGAACAAAGGGAACAGCATACGAGATTAACTGAATCCTTGACATAGAGGTTCAATCGATAAAGATCTTCGTAGAGTATGTAGGAACCAATATGGGCATCCAGGTCCCGCTATTGGTTATTGACCGTAGAGGTGTCTCGGTCATGTCTACATAGTTCTCAAACCCGCAGGGTCTGCACACTTAACGTTCGGTGACGTTTCGGTAGTATTGAGTTATGTATGATGGTGACCGAAGATTGTTCGGATTCCCGGATGAGATCCCGGACGTCACGAGGAGCTCCGGAATGGTCCGGAGGTAAAGATTGATATATATGAAGTCCCGTTTTGGTCTGCGCAAAAGTTTCGGGCATTTCCGGCAGTGTACCGGGAGTGACGAATGGGTTCCGGGGGGTCCACCAAGTGGGGCCCACCCACCCCAAGGGTCACATGGGCCTAGGAGGTCGAGCACCAGCCCCTGGTGGGCTGGCCGGCCAGCCCTAGGAGGCCCATGCGAAGAGGAGAGAGGAGGGCCAAGTGGGGAGTCTTCCCAGGACTCCACCTCCCTTGTGGGAGGAGGAATCCTAGTTGGGGGAAGACTCCTCCCCCCTGGTTCGGCCGAACCCTCCTTGGTGGATGGTTTGGGGCTGCCTCCTCCCCTCCCTTCCTCCTATATAAACTAGAGGATTTTGAGGGCAGCCCTAACCTAATTAAGCCACGGCTGCCTCTCTCTCCCTCTAGATCTGTTCGCCACTAGATCGTCTCGGTTGCTCTTGGCGAAGCCCTGCCGGGACAGCACCACCACCACCGTCACCACGCCGTCGTGCTGCCGGGGAACTCATCTACCTCTCCGCTCCCTCTTGCTGGATCAAGAAGGCGGAGATCATCATCGAGCTGTACGTGTGCTGAACGCGGAGGTGTCGTCCGTTCGGCGCTAGATTGTGATTGTATCGCGGGACGGCTTGCAATTTGGATCGCGAACACGTTCGACTACATCAACCGCGTTTCTTAACGCTTCCCGCTTAGCGATCTACAAGGGTACATAGATCCACTCTCCCTCTCGTAGATGCTCATCACCATGGATAGATCTTGCGTGTGCGTAGGAAATTTTTTGTATCCCATGCAACGTTCCCCAACAGTGGCATCATAAGCTAGGTCTATGTGTAGATGAGATCTCCAGTAGAACACAAAGGAGTTTGTGGGCGTTGATATTCAGATTGCTTCCCTCCTTAGTCTTATCTTGATTCAGTGGTATTGTGGGATGAAGCGGCTCGGACCAACCTTACTCGTCCACGTACGAGAGACCGGTTCCATCGACTGACATGTAACTTTGTTGCATAAGATGGCTGGCGGGTGTCTGTCTCTCCCACTTTAGTAGAATCGGATTCGACAGAGGCGGTCCTTGTAGAAGGTGAAATAACAACTTGTATATCACCGTTGTGGTTTTGCATAGGTAAGAATCGTTCTTGCTAGATACCCATAGCAGCCACGTAAAACATGCAACAACAAATTAGAGGACGTCTAACTTGTTTTTGCAGGGTATGATGTGATATGATATGGCCAGAAACATAATGAGATATATGTGATGTATGAGATGATCATGTTTTTTATAGAATATCACGACTTGCATGTCGATGAGTACGGCAACCGGCAGGAGCCATAGGGTTGTCTTTAATTTATTTTCGCCGTTTTTGCTTTACTTTATTGCTATGAGTTAGCAATAGTTGTAGAAGCAATAGTTGGCGCGACAACCTCATGGCGACACGTTGATGGAGACCAAGATGATGGAGATCATGGTGTCATGCCGGTGACGATGGAGATCATGCCGGTGCTTTGGAGATGGAGATCAAAAGCACAAGTTCATGGCCATATCATGTCACTTATGATTTGCATGTGATGTTAATCCTTTTATGCATCTTATTATGCTTAGGACGACGGTAGCATTATAAGGTGATCCCTCACTAAAATTTCAAGATAAAATTGTGTTCTCCCTGAGTGTGCGCCGTTGCAAAAGTTCGTCGTTTCGAGACACCACGTGATGATCGGGTGTGATAGACTCTACTTTCGCATACAACGGGTGCAAGCCATTGTTGCACATGCGGAACACTCGGGTTAAACTTGACGAGCCTAGCATGTACAGACATGGCCTCGGAACACAAGAGACCGAAAGGTCGAACATGAGACAAATAGTAGATATGATCAACATGGATATGTTCACCATTCAAACCACCTCATCTCACGTGATGATCGGACTTGGGTTGGTGAATTTGGATCATGTAGCACTCGAATGACCTGAGGGATGTCAATTTGAGTGGGAGTTTTTTAAGTAATATGATTAACTAAACTCATTATCTTGAACAATTGTCTAAGTTGTCTTTGCAAAATTTATGTTGTAGATCAATGGCTCGCGTAGTAGCACCCCTGAATTTCAATGCGTTCCTAGAGAAAGCTAAGTTGAAAGATGATGGAAGTAACTTTGTAGACTGGGCCCGTAATCTGAGGATTATCCTCATGGCTTCCCAAAAGGCTTATGTCCTTGATGCACCGCTCGGTGAACCACCCGCTCCAGTAGAGGCTGCAGACGTTGCGAACGCCTGGCAGGCACGTTCTGATGATTAATCAATAGTTCAATGTGCAATGTTGTATGGCTTCGAACCGGGACTTCAAAGACGTTTTGAACGTCATGGAGCATATGAGATGTTCCAGGATTTGAAGTTTATCTTTGAGAAGAATGCCCGGATCGAGAGGTATGAGACCTTCGATAAGTTCTATGCTTGCAAGATGGAGGAGAACGGGTCTGTCAGTGAACATGTGCTCAGAATGTCTGGGTATTCCAACCGTCTGGCGGAGTTGGGAATTGTTCTCCCACCAGAGGCGATCACTGACAGAGTTCTTCAATCACTGCCACCTAGCTACAAAAGCTTCGTGTTGAACTATAACATGCAAGGGATGAATAAGTCAGTCGCCGAGCTGTTTGCGATGTTGAAAGTCGCTGAGTCAGAGATTCAGAAGGAGCATCAAGTGTTGATGGTCAATAAAACCACTAGTTTCAAGAAGAATGACAAGGGCAAGAAGGGTAACTCCAGGAAGAGTGGCAAAGTAGATGCCCCTCCTGTGAAGAAACCCAAGGCTGGACCCAAGCCAGAAACTGAGTGCTTTCATTGCAAGGGAACTGGTCACTGGAAGCGGAACTGCCCCAAGTATCTGGCTGACAAGAAGGCGGCCAACACCAAACAAGGTATATATGATATACATGTTATTGATGTGTACCTTACCAACTCTCGTTGTAGTGCCTAGGTATTTGATACCGGTTCGGTTGCTCATATTTGCAACTCAAAGCAGGAACTACGAAATAGACGGAGGCTGGCAAAGGACGAAGTGACGATGCGTGTGGGAAATGGTTCCAAGGTTGATGTGATCGCCATCGGCACGCTCGCTCTTCGATTACCATCGGGATTAGTGATGGACCTGAATAATTGTTATTTAGTGCCCGCGTTAAGCATGAACATTATATCTGGATCTTGTTTATTGCGAGACGGTTACTCATTTAAATCAGAGAATAATGGTTGTTCTATTTATATGAGTAATATCTTTTATGGTCATGCACCCATTGTGAGGGGTTTATTCTTATTGAATCTCGATAGTGATGATACACATGTTCATAACATTGATGCCAAAAGATGTAGAGTTGATAATAATAGCACCACTTTCTTGTGGCACTGCCGCTTAGGTCATATTGGTGTAAAACGCATGAAGAAACTCCATGCTGATGGACTTTTGGAGTCACTTGATTTTGAATCACTTGACACATGTGAACCATGCCTCATGGGCAAGATGACTAAGACCCCGTTCTCTGGAACAATGGAACGGGCAAGTGACTTGTTGGAAATCATACATACTGATGTGTGCGGTCCGATGAGCATTGAGGCGCGCGGTGGATATCGTTATTTACTCACTTTCACCGATGACTTAAGTAGATATGGGTATATTTACTTAATGAAACATAAGTCTGAAACGTTTGAAAAGTTCAAGCAATTTCAGAGTGAAGTTGAGAATCATCGTAACAAGAAGATTAAATTCCTGCGATCTGATCAAGGAGGAGAATATCTGAGTTATGAGTTTGGCAATCACTTAAGACAATGTGGAATTGTTTCACAATTGACACCGCCTGGAACACCATAGCGTAATGGTGTGTCCGAACATCGTAATCGAACCTTATTAGATATGGTGCGGTCTATGATGTCTCTTGCCGATTTTCCACTATCGTTTTGGGGTCATGTGTTCGAGACAGCTGCATTCACTTTAAATAGGGTACCATCGAAATACGTTGAGACGACGCCATAAGAACTGTGGTTTGGCAAGAAACCAAAGTTGTCGTTTCTTAAAGTTTGGGGATGTGATGCTTATGTCAAAAAGCTTCAGCCTAAAAAGCTGGAACCCAAAGCGAAGAAATGCGTCTTCATAGGATACCCAAAAGAGACAGTTGGGTATACCTTCTATCTCAGATCCGAGGGCAAAGTGTTTGTCGCTAAGAACGGGTCATTTCTCGAGAAAGAGTTTCTCTCGAAAGAATTGAGTGGGAGGAAAATAGAACTTGATGAGGTTGTTGAACCTTTACTTCAAACAGAGAGTAGCGCAGCGCAGAAAGATGTTTCTGTGGAACCTACATCGGTTGAACAGGAAGCTGATGATGGTGATCATGAGGCTTCGGATCAAGTTGCTATCGAACCTCGTAGGTCGACAAGGGCACGTACTGCTCCTGAGTGGTACGGTAACCCTGTCTTAGAGGTCATGTTGTTGGACAACGATGAACCTACGAGCTATGGAGAAGCGATGGTGGGCCCGGATTCCGAGAAATGGTTAGAGGCCATGAAATCCGAGATGGGATCCTTGTATGAAAACAAAGTATGGACTTTGGAAGTATTACCTGAAGGGCGAAAGGCCATTCAGAACAAATGGATCTTTAAGAGGAAGACGGACGCGGACGGTAATGTCACCGTCTATAAAGCTCGACTTGTGGCAAAGGGTTTTCACAAGTTCAAGGAGTTGACTATGATGAGACCTTCTCACCCGTAGCGATGCTAAAGTCCGTCAGAATCATGTTAGCAATAGCTGCATTTTTCGATTATGAAATTTGGCAGATGGATGTCAAAACAGCGTTCCTTAACGGATTCATTAAGGAACAGTTGTATATGATGCAACCAGAAGGTTTTGTCGATCCAGAGAATGTTGACAAAGTTTGCAAGCTCCAGCGATCCATTTATGGACTGGTGCAAGCATCTCGGAGTTGGAATCTTCGCTTTGATGAGGTGATCAAAGCGTTCGGGTTTATACAAGTTTACGGAGAAGCTTGTATTTACAAGAAAGTGAGTGGGAGCTCTATAGCATTTCTAATATTATATGTGGATGACATATTGCTGATTGGAAACAATATAGAAATGTTGGAAAGCGTGAAGGAATATTTGAACAAGAGTTTTTCAATGAAGGACCTAGGAGAAGTTGCTTTCATATTAGGCATCAAGATCTATAGAGATAGATTGAGACGCTTAATAGGACTTTCACAAAGCACATACCTTGACAAAGTTTTGAAGAAGTTCAAAATGGATCAGTCCAAGAAGGGGTTCTTGCCTGTATTGCAAGGTATGAAGTTGAGTAAGACTCAATGCCCAGTGACTGCAGAAGATAGAGAAAAGATGAGTGTCATCCCCTATGCTTCAGCCATAGGCTCTATCATGTATGCAATGCTGTGCACAAGACTTGATGTCAGCCTTGCCATAAGTATGGCCAGAAGGTTTCAAAGTGATCCAGGAGTGGAACACTGGACGGCGGTCAAGAATATCCTGAAGTACCTGAAAAGGACTAAGGACATGTTTCTCGTTTATGGAGGTGATCAAGAGCTCGTCGTAAAGGGTTACGTCGATGCAAGCTTTGGCACTGATCCGGATGACTCTAAGTCTCAAACCGGATACGTATTTATTCTCAATGGGGGTGCGGTAAGCTGGTGCAATTCCAAGCAGAGCGTGGTAGCTGATTCTACATGCGAAGCGGAGTACATCGCTGCCTCGGAGGCGGCGAAGGAAGGTGTCTGGATGAAGGAGTTCATGACAGATCTTGGAGTAGTGCCCAGTGCACTGAACCCAATGACTCTGTTCTGTGACAACACTGGTGCCATTGCTCTGGCCAAGGAACCAAGGTTTCACAAGAGGACCAGACACATAAAGCGACGCTTCAATTCCATCCGCGATTACATCAAGGAGTAGGACATAAATATTTGCTAAGTGCACACGGATCTGATTGTCGCAGACCCATTGACTAAACCCCTTCCAAGGGCTAAACATGATCAACACCAGAACAGTATGGGTGTTAGATTCATTACAATGTAAATCACATAGTGATGTGAGCTAGATTATTGACTCTAGTGCAAGTGGGAGACTGTTGGAAATATGCCCTAGAGGCAATAATAAAGTGATTATTATTATATTTCCTTGTTCATGATAATCGTTTATTATCCATGCTATAATTGTATTGACTGGAAACACAAATACATGTTTGTATACATAGACAACACTGTGTCCCTAGTATGCCTCGAGTAGACTAGATCGTCGATCAAAGATGGTCAAGGTTTCCTAGCCATAGACATGAGATGTCATTTGATAACGGGATCACATCATTAGGAGAATGATGTGATGGACAAGACCCAAACTATGAACGTAGCATATGATCGTGTCAAGTTTATTGCTATAGTTTTCTGCATGTCAAATATCTATTCCTATGACCATGAGATCATGCAACTCACTGACACCGGAGGAATACCTTGTGTGTATCAAATGTCGCAACGTAACTGGGTGACAATAAAGATGCTCTACAGGTATCTCCGAGGGTGTTTGTTGAGCTGGCATGGATCGAGACTGGGATTTTTTACTCCATGTGACGGAGAGGTATCTCAGGGCCCACTTGGTAATACAACATCACAATAAGCCTTGCAAGCAAAGTGACTAAAGAGTTAGCCACGGGATCTTGTATTACGGAACGAGTAAAGAGACTTGCCGGTAACGAGATTGAACTAGGTATAGAGATACCGACGATCGAATCTCGGGCAAGTAACATACCGAAGAACAAAGGGAACAGCATACGGGATTAACTGAATCCTTGACATAGAGGTTCAACCGATAAAGATCTTCGTAGAATATGTAGGAACAATATGGGCATCCAGGTCCCGCTATTGGTTATTGACCGTAGAGGTGTATCGGTCATGTCTACATAGTTCTCGAACCCGTAGGGTCTGCACACTTAACGTTTGGTGACGTTTCGGTAGTTTTGAGTTATGTATGGTGGTGACCGAAGATTGTTCGGAGTGCCGGATGAGATCCCGGACGTCACGAGGAGCTCCGGAATGGTCCGGAGGTAAAGATTGATATATAGGAAGTCCCGTTTTGGTCTCCTGAAAAGTTTCGGGCATTTCCGGCAGTGTACCGGGAGTGACGAATGGGTTCCGGGGGGTCCACCAAGTGGGGCCCACCCACCCCAAGGGTCACATGGGCCTAGGAGGTGGCGCACCAGCCCCTGGTGGGCTGGCCGGCCAGCCCTAGGAGGCCCATGCGAAGAGGAGAGAGGAGGGCCAAGTGGGGAGTCCTCCCAGGACTCCACCTCCCTTGTGGAAGGAGGAATCCTAGTTGGGGGAGGACTCCTCCCCCCTGGTTCGGCCGAACCCTCCTTGGTGGAGGGTTTGGGGCTTCCTCCTCCCCTCCCTTCCTCCTATATATACTAGAGGATTTTGAGGGCAGCCCTAACCTAATTAAGCCACGGCTGCCTCTCTCTCCCTCTAGATCTGTTCTCCACTAGATCGTCTCGGTTGCACTTGGCGAAGCCCTGCCGGGACAGCACCACCACCACCGTCACCACGCCGTCGTGCTGCCGGGGAACTCATCTACCTCTCCGCTCCCTCTTGCTGGATCAAGAAGGCGGAGATCGTCATCGAGCTGTACGTGTGCTGAACGCGGAGGTGCCGTCCGTTCGGCGCTAGATCGTGATTGGATCGCGGGACGGCTTGCGATTTGGATCGCGAAGACGTTCGACTACATCAACCGCGTTTCTTAACGCTTCCCTATTAGCGATCTACAAGGGTACGTAGATCCACTCTCCCTCTCGTAGATGCTCATCACCATGGATAGAACTTGCGTGTGCGTAGGAAATTTTTTGTTTCCCATGCAACGTTCCCCAACAAATCTCGTGGCTAACTCTTTAGTCACTTTTCTTGCAAGCTCATTATGATGTTGTATTACCGAGTGGGCCCTGAGATACCTCTCTGTCATACAGAGTAACAAATCCCAGTCTTGATCCATGCCAACTCAACAGACACCCTCGGAGATACCTGTAGAGCATCTTTATAGTCACCCAGTTATGTTGCGATGTTTGATACACACAAGGTACTCCTCCGGTGTCAGTGAGTTGCATGATCTCATGGTCATAGGAACAGATACTTGACATGCAGAAAACAATAGCAATAAACTTGACACGATCATATGCTACGTTCATAGTTTGGGTCTTGTCCATCACATCATTCTCCTAATGATGTGATCCCGTTATCAAACGACAACTCATGTCTATGGCCAGGAAACCTTGACCATCTTTGATCAAAGAGCTAGTGCTATGGAGGCTCACTAGGGACACAGTGTTGTCTATTTACCCACACATGTATTTAAGTTTCCAATCAATTCAATTCTAGCATGGATAATAAACATTTATCATGAACAAGGAAATATGATAATAACTACTTTATTATTGCCTCTAGGGCATATTTCCAACAGTCTCCCACTTGCACTAGAGTCAATAATCTAGCTCACATCACCATGTGATTTACATTCTAATGAATCTAACACCCATATAGTTCTGGTGTTTATCATGTTTTGCTCGTGGAAGAGGCTTAGTCAATGGGTCTGCGACATTCAGATCCGTGTGTACTTTGCAAATATTTATGTCCTCCTCTTTGATGTAATCGCAGATGGAATTTAAGCGTCGCTTTATGTGTCTGGTCCTCTTGTGAAACCTTGGTTCCTTGGCTAGAGCAATGGCACCAGTGTTGTCACAGAACAGAGTCATTGGGTCCAGTGCACTGGGCACAACTCCAAGATCTGTCATGAACTACTTCATCCAGACACCGTCCTTTGCCGCCTCCGAGGCAGCTATGTACTCCGCTTCGCATGTAGAATCGGCTACTATGCTTTGCTTGGAACTACACCAGCTTACCGCTCCTCCATTGAGAATAAATACGTATCCGGTTTGAGACTTAGAGTCATCCGGATCAGTGTCAAAGCTTGCATCGACGTAACCCTTTACGACGAGCTCTTGATCACCTCCATAAACGAGAAACATTTCCTTAGTCCTTTTCAGGTACTTAAGGATATTCTTGACCGTCGTCCAGTGTTCCAATCCTGGATCACTTTGAAACCTTCCAGCCATACTTATGACAAAGCTGACATCTGGTCTTGTGCACAGCCTTGCATACATGATAGAGCCTATGGCAGAACCATAGGGGATGACACTCATCTTTTCTCTAACCTCTGCAGTCACTGGCATTGGTCTTACTCAACTTCTCACCTTGTAATACAGGCAAGAACCCCTTCTTGGTCTGATCCATTTTGAACTTCTTCAAAACTTTATCAAGGTATGTGCTCTGTGAAAGTCCTATTAAGCGTCTTGATCTATCTCTATAGATCTTGATGCCTAATATGAAAGCAGCTTCTCCTAGGTCCTTCATTGAAAAACTCTTATTCAAATATTCCTTCACACTTTCCAAAAACTCTACATCGTTTCCAATCAGCAATATGTCATCCACATATAATATTAGAAACAATATAGAGCTCCACTCAATTTCTTGTAAATACAAGCTTCTCCGTAAACTTGTATAAAACCCAACGCTTTGATCACCTCATCAAAGCGAAGATTCCAACTCCGAGATGCTTGCACCAGTCCATAAATGGATCACTGGAGCTTGCAAACTTTGTCAGCATTCTCTGGATTGAAAAAACCTTCTGGTTGCATCATATACAACTCTTCCTTAAGGAAACCGTTGAGGAACGCTGTTTTGACATCCATCTGCCAAATTTCATAATCAAAAAATGCAGCTATTGCTAACATGATTCTGACGGACTTAAGCATCGCTACGGGTGAGAAAGTCTCATCGTAGTCAACTCCTTGAACTTGAGAAAAACCCTTTGCCACAAGTCAAGCTTTATAGACGGTGACATTACCGTCCGCGTCCGTTTTCTTCTTAAAGATCCATTTATTCTGAATGGCCTTTCGCCCTTCAGGTAATACTTCCAAAGTCCACACTTTGTTTTCATACATGGATCCTATCTCGGATTTCATGGCCTCTAACCATTTGTCGGAATCCGGGTCCACCATTGCTTCTCCATAGCTCGTAGGTTCATCGTTGTCCAACAACATGACCTCTAAGACAGGGTTACCGTACTACTCGGAGAGTACGTGTCCTTGTCGACCTACGAGGTTCGATAGTAACTTGATCCGAAGCTTCATGATCACCATCACCAGCTTCCTCTTCAACTGATGTAGGCTCCATAGAAACATCTTTCTGTGCTGCGCTACTCTCTGGTTGAAGTAAATGTTCAACAACCTCATCAAGTTCTATTTTCCTCCCACTCAATTCTTTCGAGAGAAACTCTTTCTCGAGAAATGATTCGTTCTTAGTGACAAACACTTTGCCTTCGGATCTGAGATAGACGGTGTACCCAACCGTCTCTTTTGGGTATCCTATGAAGACGCATTTGTCCACTTTGGGTTCGAGCTTTTCTGGCTGAAGCCTTTCGACATAAGCATCGCATCCCCAAACTTTAAGAAACGACAACTTTGGTTTCTTGCCAAACCACAGTTCATACGACGTCGTCTCAATAGACTTAGATGGTGCCCTATTTAAAGTGAATGCAGTTGTCTCTAACGCATATCCCCAAAATGATAGTGGCAAATCGGCAAGAGACATCATAGAACGCACCATATCTAATAAGGTCCGATTACGATGTTCGGACACACCATTACGCTGTGGTGTTCCAGGTGGCATCAACTGTGAAACAATTCCACACTGTCTTAAGTGAATACCAAACTCATAACTCAGATATTCTCATCCTCGATCAGATCGTAGGAATTTAATCTTCTTCTTATGATGATTCTCAACTTCACTCTGAAATTGCTTGCACTTTTCAAACGTTTCAGACTTGTGTTTCATTAAGTAAATGCACCCATATCTACTTAAGTCATCGGTGAAGGTGAGAAAATAACGATATCCACCGCGCGCCTCAATGCTCATCGGACCGCACACATTAGTATGTATGATTTCCAACAAGTCACTTGCCCATTCCATTGTTCCAGAGAACGGGGTCTTAGTCATCATGCCCATGAGGCATGGTTCACATGTGTCAAGTGATTCAAAATCAAGCGACTCCAAAAGTCCATCTGTCAGGACCGGTTTTCCAGGATATTAATTTCCCAGTAAATGGCCCTTGTGCTCACCAGCCCCAGGATTACAGTTAGCTGATGAGACACAATCTTGATACAGAAATTCCAAGCAAAATACAATATTTGAAGTACACGACCAAAGTGGTCTCTGAGTACAACAAAAATTTCTAGTGGTTGATGGCGGAAGCGGTTTGCGGTTCATTAGCGTCTATGGGACTCCATTTCCCACAGGAACAGCTGACATGGTTAACTCCTATCTTCGCGTGGCTGCGATCTTTGATGCCTAGGTTCTGAGGTTGCCGTTGAAAGCACATTTGCTCCCTTGGTGGTTTTGGTAATTAATAACAACATATAAGTCATTGAACTAATGTTTCCACTAAGTATATTTCTGGAAAAGTTCAATGATAGGGATGGCAAAAGGATTGTGGAGATTGTAGAATACCCCAAGATGCAAGGAAATAGGTTGGCAAAGCTTCAAGGAAGAGGACTCTACATTTTACATTTGTGAGAAATCACTTTGAGTCCATAGGAAAGCCAATACTATTAAAAGGGGGTAAGGTTTTGATTGGTGAACAAAATGCTCATACGTGCACAAGTGATAGTCACCAAAAAGACCCACAAACTCTCCCACCAAAGTCTGTCCATAGCCAAATATTCAAAATCGGTGCAACCAACACTTTCCACTCGGTGCCACCGATTCCCAAACTCAGACAGACTCAGCCAAACCCTAGCCACTTCGGTGCAACCGGTTCCATACCGGTGCCACCGAGTTTAGGTTGCCAACTTTCTGTTACGCAAATTCACAATATCGGTACCACCGAGATTGTTGGATCGGCGTCACCGAGAATGTCAATCTGACCGTTGGTCACCTTATCGGTGCAACCGAGTTTCCTATATCGGTCTCACCGGGATTCAAAAGTTGCCACCTTTTGGTCACTTCGGTACCACCGAGATTAACACATCGGTGTCACCGAGTTGGTCATTTTGTGTGTCACGGTTGGATTTTTGGGGATGCCTATATATACCCCTCCACCACCACCTACTCGAAAGAGAAGCACTCAGAACTATTCCATACTTGCCCCATCCAGTTTTCTGAGAGAGAACCACCTATCCTTGTGTTGAGGTCAAGATCTTCCACTCCAACCATATGGATCTTGATTTCTAGCCTCCCCAAGTTGCTTTCCACCAATCCCATCTCTTCCACCAAGCCAAATCTGTGAGAGAGTGATTGTGTGTTGAGGAGTCTATCATCTTGAAGCACAAGAGCAAGGAGTTCATCGTCATTACCGAGCCTATTACCTTTTGGAGGGTGGTGCCTCCTAGATTGGTTAGGTGTCGCTTGGGAGCCTCCTACTTTGTGTTGTGGAGTTGAACCAAGAAGTTTGTACGGGCAAGGAGATCGCCTACTTCGTGAAGATCTACCCATAGTGAGGCTAGTCCTTCGTGGACGGAAGCCGTTATGGAATAGTCAAGGTTGCTACTTCGTGGACCCTTATGGGTGGAGCCCTCCGTGGACTCTCGCGACCGTTACCCTCCGTGGGTTGAAGACTCCATAAACGTGGATGTACGATAGCACCACCTATCGGAACCACGGGAAAAATCATCGTGTCTACAATTGCGTTTGATCTTCCTACCCTATCCTTTCTACTCATGCTTGTTGTTACTTTCCGCTGCTATACTCTTAGACTTGCATGTGTAGGGTGTACTTGACTTGCCATGAAATGCTAAAAACTGCCAACTCTAAAATTTGGTATAGGCAAAACTTTTATTTGGTCAAGTAGTCTAATAACCCCCCCCCCCTCTAGACATACTTTCCGTCCTACAGCCGTCATAATGCTCCTCTCCACATGTACAATCTGGCCAAGACAATAGCCAGGGACAAGCCAGTGAGTACTTTGAATGTACTCGCAAACATTATGAAAACAAGCATAATATAGCAGGTGATATTCATGCACTGCAATAATCCACGATCACATGGTCAGTCACAAGATAAAATTCATGAGGCACGCAAGCAGGTCATTCATATTAAGCGTGAATAAACAAATCAGAGGATAAAAATAAACCGATCGGGTGTCTGAAGCGACGCCTCGAAAGGATAATAATATAAAGCATGCCTCAGTCGGGCGTCTGAGCGACGCCACATAAAGGGCTTATAAGAAAAAGAAATGACATGCGTGCCGCAGTCGGGCGTCTGAGCGATGCCACCTAAAGGGCTTAGAAGGATAAATAAATAACATGCATGCCACAGTCGGGCGTCTGAGCGACGCCACATAAAGGGCTTATAAGAAAATTAAATAACACACATGCCGCAGTCGGGCGTCTGAGCGACGCCACATAAAGGGATTATAAGGAAAAATAAATCCAAGCATGCCACAGTTGGGTGTCTGAGCGACGCCACATAAAGGGCTTATAAGAAAATATAATAACACACATGCCGCAGTCGGGCGTCTGAGCGACGCCACATAAAGGGATTATATAATAAAAATCACAATAAGTATCCAGGAGGTAGAACCATCCCAGGGATACTCAATAATTCAAAGAATATAAATGGTTAGTCCATAATAATAATCATAATCATCACTTGTCACATGTCATGATCAATATTCCGGTTTAGAAGTTTTCCTCCGAAGACCGACACTAATACCGACACTTGCCCCATCCCAGACTGTAGTCCTTAACCGCGGACACGGCTATTCGAATAGTTATAAACTCTGCAGAGGGTGTACTCTTTACCCACGAGTAACGGATTCCTTTAGTCCACCGGGACTAATTCCGTTTACGGTCTTTGAATTGAAAACACACCTGACCCGCACACACCAGCTTAACTTACCGGTGCCTGGAATCACCCACAACACTCGTTAAGCAAAACTCTAAGTGGGGAGGCTCCAACCTCGATTAGCATGGGATCACAAAATTTATATTGCGCGCAAAACAGGGGAGCTACCCCCTCGGACTCACCGGAACACCCATGCCCCCGGACCAAGTGACATGCCTACCAGGGGCCACTGGTATCTTTCACTATGGCCTCTCTGTACGGTGTGTGCTAAGAAAGGGGTTGACAACTTACTGAACCGTACCCTACCTGCGGCAGGGACGAGTGGTAGTACGAAACAAGTATGGGGGTTACTGGCACAAGACTCGATCTACGGTCGACTCAGGAGGTTAAAGTGTTTCCTACATGATTAGCATAACAAATATATTCCACACCAACAGACAGAATCACCACTCATCATACCTCACCATGCCTTACTGATCATACTCGTCCCAACGAAATATCAGTATCAAGCTCATGTCTACCCAAGACAGAGACTTCTCCGGATTCCTTCCGGTGGGCATGAAAGGCATACGAGGGTGAATACTGTCACAAGCATATCAATTCCAACAGCAAGGAATCTTCATCATGCACTCATGAGCATGATCATATCTTCACATGAAATAATACTTACTTCATGTCAACATGGAATGAAGTTTTCCTTGTCACATCAAACAACACACAACATATATTATACCAAGGTTCAGAATGCTTGCCTTCAATGTGTAGGTACTTGAGGTGCACTCCAAAACTTTTGAAAGTCTTTATCTTCACTCCAAATTCCTATTTTTGAAAATATTCTAATTAACACACAATTTAAAAACAGTAAAAAAAGTTGTCTTGGAAAATTTTCAAATAAATATGAAAATAAACTAGGTGAACTTTGAGAGACAACAGAAAAAGAATCAAGTCAATCTGAGTTTTGGTTTAAAAGATAAGGC
This sequence comes from Elymus sibiricus, assembly GCA_039707655.1. Taxonomy (NCBI): domain Eukaryota; kingdom Viridiplantae; phylum Streptophyta; class Magnoliopsida; order Poales; family Poaceae; genus Elymus; species Elymus sibiricus. Next base: position 395,411,949 of record CM077671.1, read on the forward strand.
CAGCCAAACATGGGTCAAACTTCTGTTTTTAATAAAATCAGAAACCAAAAACGGTTTGGCAGGGCTTACGCTTTCCTGTTAGCGAAGACGTAATCAGTGGAATATGTCTCCACTTAAAACGCTTTGATAGAGCCTGGGGTCGCTGGCAGGTGGGGCCGTCGGGTCCACTGGTCATATTTGACCAGTCGACTGTCTTCTTCCTCCCGCGGCCGAGCTTATGCAGAGCTCCGGCGACCATCGCTGGCGGACGGCGGCTCCTAGGGTCCTTCCGATGATGGGAATGGATCCGCCACTCTAGGGCGGTTCTCCCGGTGGTCAACATGGCCGGAGTGGAGGGAGTCCTCGTCGGCGGCGAGCGCCGGGGCGGAAGGCGTCTTCGGTTCAGTTAGTGAAAACCGACCTTGGGTGACTCTCAGTCGAAGCTGAGAGGTGGGGTGGCTCCGTGGGGTAGAGGTGGGTCGGATGGTGGCGACGGGGAAAGCTGGGGTGCTCTGGCTGTGACCAATTTTGCCGAGGGGCGTCGGCGGCCGAAGTCACCGGGGGTGGGGAAAACGGTGGCGCCCGGCTAAATTGGAGCTAGGGGAGGCTTCGTTCTGCTTCTCTCATGGTGTTGACGAGCTCACGGGGTCTTGGGGGCTATTTATAGCGCGGCAATGGCGGTTCCGCGGCGGCAACGGATAACTCCGGCGAACCGACATTCTGTTGCAAGGGGGCGCGTGGCGATGGCTGGCAGGGTCCGGCAGGGCGAGCGGATGAGAACCCACTGCTCAAGGGGCAGATGGCGCGCTGGGGAGGCTTTGGCGGCGCTGTCCATGGCAGGCTCTGGCGGCGGCAGTGGCGGCTTGCGGGGGTGGCGCTACGCTACAGAGGCTGGTGGGGAAGGTCGGTTGGGGGCTTGGCGTGACGCGGAGGGAAGCAGGGGATCCAGATAAGCTCGGGGAGAGGCGGTAGGTGGGCGCGGTGGCTCGGGCGTCGCACGTGCAAAACGCGCGCTCTGGCCGCGCTCTGCACATGCCCACCAAGTGCTCGACACAATGCCAGGGGTCGCTAAGGGGCTTATATGGGCATGAAACTTAACAGGATCATGCATTGGGGTTAAATAAGTCTAATAGACATGCTGGTTTGGCCAGGAATGCAACTTCCCAAAGTAATCTTTGGATCATCCCAAGTCTGGCCATGCACTCTAGGTGTTTGACATAATGCCAAGGGCACCTAGGGGACTTCTCTGGCCACCAAAATTTCCAGGTTGAGGTCTCTTTAGGTGTAGGTGATGATGGCAAGGTTAGCTTGGGCAAAATAAAAACTTCCTAGTGCAAGTTTTGCAAATCTACAGTTCTGGACAGAAAATAAAGGCCATTATTGCATGTGTTTAAATTACTCTAATGTGGCTGATCTCCTGGACTTAAGGGTTTGGTAGGGCTCACTAATAGTAGGAAAAATACCAAGGGCATTAGGGCAAAATAGAGATGGGTTGTAGTACAAACTACCAAACTGGACCAGAATGAAGATGAGGATGGTTTGCTCAAATTTCCAAAACACCAAGTTGGGTTTTTGCATAAAAGTGATCCAGGGACATCACATGACCTCTACAAATTTTTGTTGAATTTATAAATGGAGTTATAAAATAGTTGCAGTGCAAATGAGGCTCCTTAAAGGGTTAAAAGCTATTAAATGAATTAAAACTTGGCAAATTTTATTATCAAAATTATTCCACTGGTTTTACTAAGTGTAATTAAATGATTTAATAAAACATTCAAGCCACACAACATTATTCAAAAGTTTCAGATAGGAGAGAAGAATTTTTGAAATTCAGACAAAAAGACTGGCTCTGAAATCACAAGAAAATCCAGAAAGTAGAAAATAATTATTTCGGGCAACATTTTATTTAATAAAACATTATTAAATTTTTGGGGTGTTACACCATCAGCATGGAGCTTCTTCATGCATTTTACACCAATATGACCTAAGCAGCAGTGCCTCAAGAAAGTGGTACTATCATTATCAACTCTACATCTTTTGGCATCAATGTTATGAACATGTATATCATCACTATCGAGATTCAATAAGAATAAACCCCTCACATTGGGTGCATGACCATAAAAGATATTACCCATATAAATAGAACAACCATTATTCTTTGATTTAAATGAGTAACGGTCTCGCATTAAACAAGATCCAGATATAATGTTCATGCTCAACGCAGGCACTAAATAACAATTATTCAGGTTCATCACTAATCTCGATGGTAATTGAAGAGCGAGCGTGCCGACGGCGATCACATCACCCTTGGAACCATTTCCCATGTGCATCGTCACTTCGTCCTTTGCCAGCCTCCATCTATTCCGTAGTTCCTGCTTTGAGTTACAAATGTGAGCAACCGAACCAGTATCAAATACCCAGGCACTACAACGAGAGTTGGTAAGGTACACATCAATAACATGTATATCATATATACCTTGTTTGGTGTTGGCCGCCTTCTTGTCGGCCAGATACTTGGGGCAATTCCGCTTCCAGTGTCCAGTACCCTTGCAATGAAAGCACTCAGTTTCTGGCTTGGGTCCAGCCTTGGGTTTCTTCACGGGAGGGGCAACTGCTTTGCCACTCTTCTTGGAGTTACCCTTCTTGCCCTTGCCATTCTTCTTGAAACTAGTGGTTTTATTGACCATCAACACTTGATGCTCCTTCTGGATTTCTGACTCAGCGACTTTCAGCATCGCAAATAGCTCGGCGACTGACTTGTTCATCCCTTGCATGTTATAGTTCAACACAAAGATTTTGTAGCTAGGTGGCAGTGATTGAAGAACTCTGTCAGTGATCGCCTCTGGCGGGAGAGTAATTCCCAACTCAGCCAGACGGTTGGAATACCCAGACATTCTGAGTATGTGTTCACTGACAGACATGTTCTCCTCCATCTTGCAAGCATAGAACTTATCGGAGGTCTCGTACCACTCGATCCGGGCATTCTTCTCAAAAATAAACTTCAACTCCTGGAACATCTCATATGCTCCTTGATGTTCAAAACATCTTTGAAGTCCCGGTTCTAAGCCATACAACATTGCACACTGAACTATTGAGTAGTCATCAGAACACACCTGCCAGGCGTTCGCAACATCTGCAGATAATACTGGAGCGGGTGGCGCACCGAGCGGTGCATCAAGGACATAAGCCTTTTGGGAAGCCGTGAGGATAATCCTCAGATTACAGACCCAGTCTACAAAGTTACTTCCATCATCTTTCAGCTTGGCTTTCTCTAGGAACGCATTGAAATTCAGGGGAGCTACTGCGTGAGCCATTGATCTACAACATAAATTTTGCAAAGATTACTTAGACTATGGTTCAAGATAATGAGTTTAGTTAATCATATTACTTGAAAAAAACTCCCACTCAAATTGACATCCCTCTGGTCATCCGAGTGCTACATGATCCAAATTCACCAACCCAAGTCTGATCATCACGTGAGATGAGGTGGTTTCAATGGTGAACATATCCATGTTGATCATATCTACTATATGACTCATGTTCGACCTTTCGGTCTCTTGTGTTCCGAGGCCATGTCTGTACATGCTAGGCTCGTCAAGTTTAACCCGAGTGTTCCGCATGTGCAACACTGGCTTGCACCCGTTGTATGTGAACGTAGAGTCTATCACACCCGATCATCACGTGGTGTTTCGAAACGACGAACTTTCGCAATGGTGGACATTCGGGGAGAACACAACTTTATGTTGAAATTTTAGTGAGGGATCACCTTATAATGCTACCGTCATCCTAAGAAAAATAAGATGCATAAAAGGATTAACATCACATGCAAATCATAAGTGACATGATATGGCCATGAACTTGTGCTTTTGATCTCCATCTCCAAAGCACCGGCATGATCTCCATCGTCACCGACATGACACCATGATCTCCATCATCCTGATCTCCATCAATGTGTCGCCATGAGGTTGTCGCGCCAACTATTGCTTTTACAACTATTGCTAACTCATAGCGATAAAGTAAAGCAAATGACACAAATTAATTAAAGACAACCCTATGGCTCCTGCCGGTTGCCGTACTCATCGACATGAAGTCGATATAAACTATTACAAAACATGACCATCTCATACATCACATATATCACATCATGTTTTTGGCCATATCATATCACAACATACCTTGCAAAAACAAGTTAGACGTCCTCTAATTTGTTGTTGCGTGTTTTACGTGGCTACTATGGGTATCTAGCAAGAACGATTCTTACCTACGCAAAACCACAACGGTGATATACGAATTGCTATTCAATCTTCTAGAAGGACCGCCTTTGTCAAATCCGATTCAACTAAGGTGGGAGAGACAGACACCTGCCAGCCATCTTATGCAACAAAGTCACATGTCAGTCGATGGAACCGGTCTCTCGTACGTGGATGAGTAATGTTGGTCCGAGCCGCTTCATCCCACAATACCGTTGAATCAAGAAAATACTAAGGAAGGAAGCAATCTGAATATCAACGCCCACAAACACCTTTGTGTTCTACTCGTGATATCATCTACGCATAGACCTAGCTCATGATGCCACTGTTGGGGAATGTTGCATGGGTAACAAAAAATTTCCTACGCTTCACCAAGATCAATCTAGGACACGACCATCTATGAGAGGAGAGATTGCATCTACATACCCTTGTAGATCGCTAAGCGGAAGCATTAAGAAACGCGGTTGATGTAGTCGAACGTCTTCGCGATCCAAATCGCAAGCCGTCCCGCGAACTCCCGATCAAGTGCCGAACAGACGGCACCTCCGCGTTCAACACACGTACGGCTTGATGATTCCTTCACCTCCTTGATCCAGCGAGCGATGGTGAAGTAGTAGCATGAGTCCTCCGGCAGCACGACGGCGTGGTGAGGTGGTGGCGGTGACAGCTCGGCAGAGCTTCGCCGCGCGATATGAGGAGGAGAAGAACTACGAGGGAGAGGAGGGGCAGCGCCGTAGCACGATTTGGTGCGGCTGCCCTCTCTCTCTCTATATATATATATATATATAGGGGGAAAGGAGGAGGGGAGGGCGCCCTAGGGTTTCCCCTAGGGGCCGGCGGCAAGGGGGTGCGGCTAGGGTTGGGTGGCTCCCCCCTTAGGCGCCTTGCCTCCCAAGTTTGGGGTGGCCGGCGGCCCTAGGGGGTGTGGCCCCCACCCAGCCGAGTGGGCTAGGGTTTGGCATGACGCCCAACCCCTAGTGGGCTGGTGCGCCCCTCTCCTTGGCCCATGAGGCCCCCCAACACTTGTCCCCCCCCCCCCCCCGAAACCCCTTTCGGTACTCCGTCGAACCCCCGGTATGCCCCGGAACACTTCTGGACTCCGATGCTCTTCATCCTATATATCAATCTTCACCTCCGCACTATTCCGGAGTTCTTCGTCACGTCCGAGATCTCATACGGGACTCCGAACAACCTTCGGTCACCAACATAATAACTTGACAATACTTATATCGTCACCAAACGTTAAGTGTGTAGACCCTGTGGGTTCAAGAACTATGCAGACATGACCGAGACACCTCTACGGCCAATCACCAATAGCGGGACCTGGATGCCCACATTGGTTCCTACATACTCTACGAAGATCTTTATCGGTCGAACCTCGATGTCAAGGATTCAGTCAATACCATATGTAGTTCCCTTTGTTTATCGGTATGTTACTTGCCCGAGATTCGATCGTCGGTATCTCCATACCTAGTTCAATCTCGTTACCGGCAAGTCTCTTTACTCGTTCCGTGATACAAGATCCCGTGGCTAACTCTTTAGTCACTTTGCTTGAAAGCTCATTATGATGTTGTATTACCGAGTGGGCCCTGAGATACCTTTCCGTCATACGGAGTAACAAATCCCAGTCTTGATCCATGCCAACTCAACAGACACCCTCGGAGATACCTGTAGAGCATCTTTATAGTCACCTAATTACGTTGCGACGTTTGATACACACAAGGTACTCCTTCGGTGTCAGTGAGTTGCATGATCTCATGGTCATAGGAACAGATACTTAACATGCAGAAAACAATAGCAATAAACTTGACACGATCATATGCTACGTTCATAGTTTGGGTCTTGTCCATCACATCATTCTCCTAATGATGTGATCCCGTTATCAAATGACAACTCATGTCTATGGCCAGGAAACCTTGACCATCTTTGTTCAACGAGCTAGTCCTATAGAGGCCCACTAGGGACACGGTGTTGTCTATATACCCACACATGTATTTAAGTTTCCAATCAATACAATTATAGCATGGATAATAAACATTTGTCATGAACAAGGAAATATGATAATAACTACTTTATTATTGCATCTAGGGCATATTTCCAACAATGTGCCCACTATTTTGGATTGCAAAGATTTTAATTATGATAGTTGCTCCTTGATTGAATGTATTTCTTTGCTGCAATCCATGTTAAATTCACCCCATGCTTATGAACAAAATAAAGCTTTTACTAAACATATTGTTGATGCCTTGATGAAATCTTTTGAAGAAAAGTTGGAGTTAGAGATTTCAATTCCTAGAAAATTACATGATGAGTGGAGCCTACCATTAAATTCAAGATTAAAAATTATGAGTGCTTTTCTTTATGTGATTTGGGTGCTAGTGTTTCCACGATTCCGAAATCTCTATGTGATGTGCTTGGTCTTACCAATATTGAAGAATGTTCTCTTAATTTGCACTTGGCGGATTCTACTATTAAAAAGCTTTGGGAAGAATTAATGATGTTCTTATTCTTGCAAATAGGAACTATGTGCCCATAGATTTTATTTTTCTTGATATTGATTGCAATCCGTCTTGTCCCATTATACTTGGTAGACCGTTTTTACGCACTATAGGTGTCGTGACGGATATGAAAGAAGGCAATATTAAATTTCAGTTTCCACTAAGAAAGGGGATGGAACACTTCCCTAGAACAAGAATTAAGCCACCATATGAATCAATCATCAGAGCATCCTATGTAGTAAAAACCAAGATGACAATACTTGAATCTATGCATTATGCCTAGCTAGGGGTGTAAAACGATAGCGCTTGTTGGGAGGCAACCCAATGAATAAACTTATTTTCATATTTTTCTTTCCGTTTTTGAGTGTTGACACAATTATGCCTCTGTTATGATTGTGTTTTTTATGTTTTAATTAGTGTTTGTGCTAAGTAAAGCCTTTAGGATGATTCATAAGATGAGTAGAAACAATGCTGAATCTGAAACAGAAACTTTGACTCCAGTGCGTGAATTTTCATTTTTAACTGGAGCGTGATAATGAGCTGAAATGTTAACACAGTGTTTCTATACAAATTCTTTACGTTGTCCTAATTTTTCAGAATTTTTAGAGTTACAGAAGTATGGTTAGAGTACAGATTACTACAGACTGTTCTGTTTAAGACAGATTCTGTTTTCGTTGCATTGTGTGCTTGTTTTGATGAATCTATGGTTTGTATTGAAGGGTATAAGCCATGGTAAAGTTAAAATACAGTAGGTATAATGCAATAATAAAATTTGAATGAGCTTGCAACAGTACTTAAAGTGGTGATTTGCTTTATTATACTAATGGATCTCACGAAGGTTTGTTGAGTTTTGTGTGATTGAAGTTTTCAAGTTTTGGGTGAGATCACGATGGATGAAGGAATAAGGAGTGAAAAGAGCCTAAGCTTGGGTATGCTACAGCACCCCCAAGATAATATCCAAGGAGAAACAAGCAACTAAGCTTGGGGATGCCCCGAGTGGCATCCCCTCTTTCTTCTAACGACCATCGGTGTTTTACTTGGAGCTATATTTTTATTCGTCACATATCATGAGTTTTGCTTGGAGCATCTTGTATTATTTGAGTCTTTGCTTGATTTGCTTTTTAGTTTGTCACAAGTATCCTTGCTGGACACACCTATTTGAGAGAGCCAAAATTATGCTATGATTTGTTAGAATTGCTCGATATGCTTCATTTAAATTTTTTGAGCTTTGGAATTGCTCTAGTGCTTCACTTATATCCTTTTGAGCACGGTGTGCTTTGAAATTTTGAAGAAACACTCTCATGCTTCACTTAGATAAATTTGAGAGTTAGTAAATTTTTAAGAAATCCTCTCATGTTTCACTTATATTATTTTGAGAGATGAAACTTTTATGCTCATGTTCTTCACCTAAATTTATTTGAGCTTGTCAAAAGCAATGGCAATATACGAAACTAGTCCCAAAGTGATAGATATTCAAGAAGGATATAATAAAAACTTTCATGAAGATCATTGGACAAATTAAACTTGATTCCTTGTAATAGTTTTGAGACATGATCATAGTGATATGTGAGTCATGTTGGTGAGTAATTGTGCTTTAGTAAGAATATTGGTGTTAAGGTTTGTGATTCCCTATGCAAGCATGAAAGTCAATAGTTATGCAATGAAATTGCATCCTACTTATGGTGCATTATTCTATGTTAGTTATGCTCAATGCCCGTTTATGTGAATTTTTGTTTCTTGGTTGGTTGCTTCTCAATCTATTTGCTAGCCTCCACTTGTACTAAGTAGAAATACTACTTGTGCATCCAAAATCCTTAAACCAAGTTTTGCCTTATGAGTCCACCATACCTACCTATATGCGGTATTTTCATGCCATTCTAAGCAAATTTGTATGTGCCATCTCTAATTTTCAAAATGAATTTCCTTTTTGTGTGCTCGTACCGCTCATGAAATGGTAGGGGGTGTCCAATATTTTTCCATGCTAGATGTGTTGTTCTCAAGATGAGTGATTATTCACTCGTCGTTGCACGAGAGTACGGCGGTAATAGGGATGCCCAGTCCAGAAATGAAAAAGAAATTTACTTTATGTTGTCAAATAATAAATTCCTTGGAAAGTGTTGGTATGGAAGGCAACCGTGGATACGGCTAGCCATGGATTGTGAAAGAATGGTGGAAAAAGGAATAAACTTTACTTTATGTTTGGGAACCGCCTATGATGTATCTAGTATTGAGAACTACTTTGTCGTTTTCGTTGACAGGAAAGGCATGCCACCCAAAATATTTTTCTCTCTCAATTTAAGCTTTGAGCTCTGGCACCTCTAAAAATGCCTACTTCCCTCTGCGAAGGGCCTATCTATTTACTTTATGCAATTTTTATTTTTCAATTTGAGTCTCCATCTTCTCTTATAAAGCACCAACTAGGGGGCACTGTGATCATACTTGTGCGTTGGGTGTAGTTAATATTTGAGTGTGTTTCATGAATGGATCAATGATTGAGCATGATGGGCTAGGGATAACTTTCTTTAGTGTTGATATTTTGAAAGACATGGTTGCTTGTTAGCATGCTTGAGTATTAAAGTCTTTATGTCAAAAATAGACTACTACTTTGAACCATCTAGAAGTCCAAATGTCCATGCTACAAAAGAAAAGAATATGTGATGAACATGTTAGGCAGCATTCCACATCAAAAATTCTGTTTTTATCATTTACCTACTCGAGGACGAGTAGGAATTAAGCTTGGGAATGCTGATACGTCTCCAACGTATCTATAATTTTTGCTTGTTCCATGTTGTTATATTATCATTCTTGGATGTTTTACAATCATTTTATAGCAACTTTATATTATTTTTTGGGACTAACTTATTGACATAGTGCCAAGTGCCAGTTGTTATTTTTTTGCTTGTTTTTTACTTCGCAGATTATCAGTACCAAACGGAGTCCAATCGCGATGAAACTTTTTGGAGATTTTTTTGGACCAGAAGAAGGCCAGTGGGCCAAAGAAGTAACCAGGAGGGAGCCCAGGCCGCCCACAAGACACCCGGGCGCGCCAGGGGCCCCAGGCGCGCCCTGGTGGGTTGTGGCCGCCTCGGGAACCTTCTCCACCGCCTCTGAGCTCTATAAATACCCAAATATTCCAGAAACCCTCTGATCTCTTATATGCATGATTACTTATAGCCTCGTATTTCTTCTTAGAATCTTTGGTTTAGTTAGGCCAACTAGATCGATTTTTCTTGCCATGGGAATAAGTGCTTTGTGATGGGTTCGATCTTGTGGTGTCCTCTCCCAGTGACAGAAGGGGCAACGAGGCACACATGTATCGTTTTTTTATTTTGCTATTAAGGATAACAAGGTGGGGTCTATTCCTACATGAATAGATTTTGTCTACATCATGTCACCGTTCTTATTGCATTACTCCGTTTTTCCATGAACTTAATACACTAGATGCATGCTGGATAGCGGTCGATGTGTGGAGTAATAGTAGTAGATGCAGAATCATTTCGGTCTACTAATCTTGGACGTGATGCCTATATAATGATCATCGCCTTGGATATCGTCATGATTATTTGATCTTCTATCAATTGCCCAACAGTAATTTGTTCACCCACCGTGTGCTATACTCATGAGAGAAGCCACTAGTGAAACTACGGCCCCCGGGTCTATTTTTCCAACATATTGCTTTCCGGTCTATCTTTTTGCCGCTTTTGTTTTCAGATCTACTATTCCAAAAAAACAAAAATACCTTGCTGCACTTTTTATTTGCCACTTTTATTTTGTGTTCTTTTGAGATCTATTTATCCAATCTACAATCTAATCTATCTTTTTACCATGGAGAGATTGACAACCTCTCTTTCGCGTCGGGTTGCAAGTATTTGTTCTTTGTGTGTAGGTACTATTTACATAGTGTTGCGTGGTCCTCCTACTGGTTTGATACCTTGGTTTCATAACTGAGGGAAATACTTACCGTCGTTGTGCTACATCATCCCTTCCTCTTTGGGGAAACACCGACGCAGTCTCAAGCCACGTCAGGGCCTATCTTTTACTTTTATGTATTTACTTTTATGCAAGAGTCAAAGTATTCTTCTCTATTCCTTTTAATTTTTCTCTTTGGCAAGCATCATGTGGTGAGGAAAGATCTAGGCACATATATCCGGTTGAATGTGAATGATCATGAGTTATTATTGTTGACATCACTCTTGAGGTGAATGAGTTGGGAGGCGAAACTATAAGCCCCTATCTTTCTATGTGTCCGGTTGAAACTTTTTGCTCATATGTATGTTGTGAGTGTTAGCAATCATAGAAGATTAAATGATGGTTGAGTATGTGGACTTGCCAAAAGGCTCCAATACGTGACCCTTCCTGAAAATATGATGAATTGTAGTTGCAAAGTTGACTGAGAACATAGTTTGTTGGTTCCCAATAAAGTTTATGCTTTTACTTCGATGTTGTGATGAATTGTTACTTGTTCATAAGAAGTTATATGATGAAGTTATATGATAAAAGTTATATGAAAAAGTTTTATGACAAAGTATGTTGTTGTTATAATAATAAGCATGATGCTACTATGTCCGTATTTTGTTTTTATCAACACCTTTCTCTCTAAACATGTGCACATGATTTTCGATATCGGCTTTCGCTTGAGGACAAGCGAGGTCTAAGCTTGGGGGAGTTGATACGTCCATTTTGCATCATGTTTTCCTACTGTTATTTATAATGTTTTTATGCATAATAATGCTTTATGGAGTAATTCTAATGCATTTTCTCTCATAATATGCAAGGTTTACACAAAGAGGGATAATGCCGGGAGCTGGAATTTTGGACCTGAAAAAGCATGTCAGAGATACCTATTATGCACATCTCCAAATGAGCTGAAATTTTACAGAGAATTATTTTGGAATAAAAAATAATAATGGAGCAAATAACTACCGGAGGGGGGCCACCTGGTGCCCACAAGACACCAGGGCGCGCCAGGCCCCCCAGGCGCGCCCTAGTGGGTTGTGGGCAGCCCAGCCCACCTCTGGTGCCCATCTTCTGGTACATAAGGTCTTTTGACCTAGAAAAAATCAGGAGAGGACTTTCGGAAGAAGTGCCACCGTCTCGAGGCGGAACTTGGGCAGGAGCACTTTTGCCCTCCGGTGGAGCGAGTCCGCTGGGGGAACTTCCCTCCCGGAGGGGGAAATCGAGGCCATCGTCATCACCAACAACCCTCTCATCTTTGGGAGGCCAATCTTCATCAACATCTTCAACAACACCATCTCCTCTCAAACCCTAGTTCATCTCTTGTGTTCAGTCTTTATACCGGAACCTCAGATTGGTACCTGTGGGTGACTAGTAGTGTTGATTACATCTTGTAGTTGATTAGTATATGGTTTATTTGGTGGAAGATTATATGTTCAGATCTATTATGCTATTTAATACCCCTCTGATCTTGAGCATGAATATCATTTGTGAGTAGTTACCTTTGTTCTTGAGGCCACGGGAGAAGTCATGTTGAAAGTAATCATGTGAATTTCATATGTGGTCGATATTTTGATGATATGTATATTGTGATTCCCTTAGTGGTGTTATGTGAACGTTGACTACGTGGCACTTCACCATCTTTGGGCCTAAGGGAATGCATTGTGGAGTTGTTATTAGATGATGGGTTGCTAGAGTGACAGAAGCTTAAACCCTAGTTTATGCGCTACTTCGTAAGGGGCTGATTTGGAAAGGAGTTAGAGCATTGTCGACGGTCTTGTTCAAGATGTTCATAGCAATAAACTCATCCAACACATCACTCGAGGACAAGGTGTGGAAATCCGGCCTTTGACGGATCACGAAGGACATGGCCTTGTTGAATGGCATGATGGCTTTGAGAAACTTACGCTTAATCCAATTATCATTTGTATCCTTACTCCCATGATCTTGAAGAGAGACCGCAAGAGTTTTCAATCTCCGGTACAGCTCACGAGGGTCCTCATTTTCATTCATCACAAACTTATTGGCCTCATCAAGAACCACCTCAAAGTTGGACCACTGAATACTCGAGCTTCCCTTATATAAAGATACAATTTGTTACCAACAATCTTTTGCACGAGTGAAAGGGCGCAAGTGAGCTAGATCTTCAGGGGGCACAGCGGTTTGAAGGATGAACAAAGCGGAGTGATTGTATTGATTGTCCACCTCTTCTCTTGGAGTGAGATTGTTTGGATCATGCGGGTAGTATCCTTGCTCAATGATTCTCCAAAGATTAGTTGAGCTGTGATTCAAATGAGACTTCATAAGAAAAACCCAATTAGCGAAATCATTTTTCACAAGTTTAGGAGGAGGACCTAGGTTGTTAATATGAGGTGTGTGGACCGGTCCTCCATAGACCGGGGGAGGGGGAACCGAGGCAAAGGTTCCCGTCCCACTCTTTCCTTGAGGCAACTTATCTTTATCGCTACTAGCCCCCTCCTTACCGGAGTTGGCATCCGACTACGAGTTAGTGGGATTAACCACTAGCAACGGATCTGTAGAAAGTTTGAGACCGTCAAGGAATTCTTTAAACAAGGATTTGACCTCGGTCGTCATAGAAGATTTAAGTGAGGCAATTGCCTCATTTAAATCCTCACGAGAGACCGTGCTCACTCCCTCGGCCTCGGGTAAGTCATCAACCCTATCCCCATCATTAACCATACTCTTCGAGTGGTAAAGCCCTTAATAAAGAGACTTAGCTGTAATACCAATTGAAAGAATTGATGTGGATGACTAGAGGGGGTGAATAGGCAACTACCAATTTTTAGGTTTTCTTAACAAATTAGGTTTAACAACAAATAGGTTATCTAGATATGCAACTAGGTGAACAACCTATATGATGCTAACAACAACCAAGATACAAGCAAGCAAAGGATGCAACACAAGTAAAGCTTGCATAAAGTAAAGGTAAGAGATAACCACAAGTGGAGCTGGTGGAGACGAGGATGTGTTACCGAAGTTCCTTCCCTTTGAGGGGAAGTACGTATACGTTGGAGCGGTGTGGAGGCACAATGCTCCCCAAGAAGCCACTAAGGCCACACTATTCTTCTCACGCCCTCACACAATGCGAGATGGTGTGATTCCACTAGTGGTGCCCTTGAAGGCGGCGACCGAACTTTTACAAACATGGTTGGGACAATCTCCACAACTTAATTGGAGGCTCCCAACACCACCACAAAGCTTCACCAAAATGGAATGTGGCTCCGAGGTGACCTCAACCGTCTAGGGTGCTCAGACACCCAAGAGTAACAAGATCCGCAAAGGATTAGTGGGAAGAATCAAATTTCTCTTGGTGGAAGTGTAGATCGTGGCCTCTCACCCAAACCTTAGAGTATCAGGAAGTTTTGTTGGCTAGGGAGGGAGATCGGGCGAAAATGGAGCTTGGAGAAACAATGGAGCTTGGGATTAGGAGAGATGGTCTTCGTGGGTAAGTCATCAACCCTATCCCCGTCGGCCTCGGGTAAGTCATGAACCCTATCCCCGTGGTTAACCATACTCTTCGAGTGGTAAAGCCCTTAATAAAGAGACGTAGCTCTAATACCAATTGAAAGGATCGATATGGTTGACTAGAGGGGGGTGAATAGGCAATTACCAATTTTTAGCCTTTCTTAACAAATTAGGTTTAGCAACAAATAGGTTGTCTAGATATGCAACTAGGTGAACAACCTATATGATGCTAACAACAACTAAGATACAAGCAAGCAAAAGATGCAACACAAGCAAAGCTTGCACAAAGTAAACGTAAGAGATAATCACAAGTGGAGCCGGTAGAGACGAGGATGTGTTACCGAAGTTCCTTCCCTTTGAGGGGAAGTACATCTCCGTTGGAGCGGTGTGGAGGCACAATGCTCCCCGAGAAGCCACTAAGGCCACCGTATTCTCCTCACACCCTCACACAATGCGAGATGTCGTGATTCCACTAGTGATTCCCTTGAAGGCGGCGACCGAACCTTTACAAACAAGGTTGGGGCAATCTCCACAACTTAATTGGAGGCTCCCAACACCACCACGAAGCTTCGCCACAATGGAATGTGGCTCCGAGGTGACCTCAACCGTCTAGGGTGCTCAAACACCCAAGAGTAACAAGATTCACAAGGGATTAGTGGGGGGGATCAAATTTCTCTTGGTGGAAGTGTAGATCGGGGTCCTCTCACCCAAACCCTAGAGTATCAAGAAGTTTTGTTGGCTAGGGAGGAAGATCGGGCGAAAATGGAGCTTAGAGCAACAATGGAGCTTGGGGTTAGGAGAGGTGGTCTTCTTGGGGGAAAAGACCCCCTTTATATAGTGGGGGAACAAATCTAACTGTTATCCCCTCTCAGCCCGCACACAAGCGGTACTATCGCTCATGGGAGCGGTACTACCGCTCGGCCGGCTGAGCCAGCCGCACAGGGCAATGTCACGAGCCCACGAGGCGGTAGTGCCACCGGAGCAGTACTACCGCTCGCCCAAGCGGTACTGCCGCTTGAGTTGCAGTGCAGCAGCTCTACAAACACAGGGAGGTGGTAGGAGCGGTGGTAGTTCCGCCTGAGCAGTAATACCGCTCGCAAGAGTGGTACAACCGCTTATAGGCGGTAGTACCTCGCCCTACTGCCGCCCGGAGCTTGCTGAGGGTTCCAGCCTTCCAGGCCCAGAAACAAGGGCGGTAGTGGCATGGTAGTAACAGGCGGTACTACTGCTTATAAGCTGTACTACCGCGCCGTACTACCGACCAAAAACCGCTCAGTCCGACACGAAAAGTCGAGACTCCCAAGACGGCGGGACTGCGCGCGGTACTGGGTAGTGGAACTCCCACCCGTAGGTGGTACTACCACTAGCCAGAGCGGTACTACCACTTACTGTTGTAGGCGGTACTACCGTTGCCATGTGCGGTACTTCCGCTTGGCTCTTTCTGGACCAGAACAAGGCAACGTCGGAAGAACTCCATAGATGCGGGAAAGGGACAAGGGTGCAAATGAAAGTGTACGTGTTGATTTCGCCCAAACCTTTTCGATGCGGACCCCCTCTTAATAGTACGGTTCTCCTACGACTCAATTCCACCGAAAACGAAACGCAGGGAAGAAACTGTCTTCACTATAATCCACCGAGGGGCTAGAATCGTCTTGTGCCATATCATGAATTATCTAAAAGGCTTAATGCACACGATTAGTCCGCAAATGCATTGTCATCAATCACCAAAACCACTAGGGTAGAAATATGCCCTTACACCGTCTCCGGCCCGCATCGTCACCATGGGGAAGGGGAATTATCGCCTCGGTTAGGCTTATGTTGTGCGGAAGGCATGGAGCATATGGACTTTGGATGCAACTGATGGGATACATTTGCATAAGATACGCACAATTTGGATGGTGGTTCAGTAATAAGATAGATGTTTAAGTCATCTGGTCCTACTTTGTCGATTTTTCCTTTCTTCTTTATGATTCTCTTTTGGTTTTGTACCTGAGTTGGATTGCATACTGTATGACTTATTCGATTAATAAAATGGTTACACGGAGATTGGGCTAATCCTCCTTTTCAGAAAAAACGACAACCCATCTGCTTCTTGGTACAAGTCAACTTTGCCCATCTCGGTGAATTCCATTATATTACATATTTACAACATCTCTAGCCCTTCCCCATCCTTTAACCCTGAAATTTCCCCTTGTCCTTAATTTCTCTAAAATTTAAGGAATTAAACTTTTATGCACCTAACCTTTCTTCTAAACCTAATCCTTTAGATGATTTTGATCTCATATGAAATCCTTTCTTCACCTTCTTCTTCATTTCACACGGTCAACATCGACTTCTAGCCAATAGATGATACCCATGAACTAGGTAGGGCCTAGGATAGATGAACCGCAAAAGTACATGCTTACTATGCACGACATACGCGTGTGACTAAGGAGTTGATAAAGTAGACAAATAATGGTTTGGGCACTTCTTCGTCTATATAGGTTCTTCTCATCTTTCTTCTCATAGTGGCATGATGATGTGATCCGAAACACAATGATTCATCGGAATTGGCGATGGTGGTCGGCGGTCATGCGTCTCTTTACATGATGTTTCCTCTATAGGTGATCCTTTGCATGTGGTGTTGCTTTGCTCATGGCCAGGGACGACCGGAAGGAGTGTCATCGGGCTGGGTCGGCGAGGAGAACCGTAGCAGTCGCCACAGAAAATGGGGAAGACCAAAATAGGGAAAAAATAATCAAAATAACACCGATGAGGTAAGGGGAGGGAGGCGGCACGAACGGCGAGGAGGGCCGGTGGCGAGGCGGACAACCGCAACCGTGCCCAACTGGGCCGCTCACATCTAGTATTTTTAACTAGATTGCCTCTCCCATAGCAAATTTAGTCTGGTGGACAAAAAAACAAAAACAAAAACCTATGTTTCTTTAGACTAATGGTTCTGCGAAAGGGCTAGGTGTAAACCTGATCATTAGTCGGACCAGACCAGATTTCAGGCTGGGCTTATAAGCCCGACCTTCAAACTTCAAGCCCGGGCCAGTCATGTATCCCTCGAATTAGTCCTTTTTCAAAGCCGGGCCCGCCCGAATGCAAGCGGAAAGCCCGACCCAAACGATGCTTTCCGTCACCTCCACATGCAAGCCCAGCCCGAAGCTTGGGACCGGTCCAAACTGTCTTCTGGGCTGGAAAACGAGTCCTGAGCCCGGGCCAGGTTTTTCAGGCCGGGTCACCGGGCCAGGCTGCCCAAACCCAGATCTAGCTAGGTGGGCGTTGCAGGCCCGTATGGGGCACATGTGCAGGATGTGCAACTGCACAGGGCCCCCATGAAAATGGGGCCCCCAAATTAGTTTTTACTACAGTGATCCATTATTAGAAAAAGTACTAATGGATATAAACTTGAAGATTTTGGAAACACAGAGCACTAGCTACGGGGAGCATTTACTCCTTGAGAATTGGGCCAGGTCCTTTATTCTTCTCTCATTTGATTACTTCATGTGAACGCAGCCTTTTTCACTCTTGCCCTTTGGTCTTCCCAATTGCAGCATTGATGGGAGCACTTGGATGTAGCCGAAATAATACCATATCTATTAAAAACTAGCGACTTCCGTTGCTGCTGAAATATAAGATATTTCGTAGATAAATTGAAGGAAAAGATCTAAATCAGTTGCTAGTATTTTTAATATAAAAGTATTCTGTACTTGCATTGTTTATGAACGAAGAGTAAACATCACCATAGCATTTGCAAAAATTAAATCGGGACATATCACATCCTTTAGAAAGTAAACAAATCAAATAATCTCTGATCTAGTACATATGTCTAGTAACAAAAAATAAACATGCTGATGTGGTTTTCTTTTTTTTTGTATTTGTTACAATAGCACTTCAACTACCAAAGGATGGCAGTCTTTTTTCTTGTGTTTTCATTTTAACGAAAAATGGAACAGAGGGGAATTACTTTTTTAAAGATAGCACTTCAAAATTGTGCTTGAAATTTTATAATGGATATAAACTTGAAGATTTTGAGGAAAGAAGTTCCAGGAAGATTTCTCGTTCCAACTAAAATACATATTAGTAGATATTAATCCACAATTTTGCATTTTTGCAACACAAAGTTATTTTTTTGGCAACACATAGTTCTTGGAAAAATTGTGTTGCGCACATGGTAAATTTTAAAAACTTCTTTCCCTAACTTTTTTTGAGAGAGGCAACCATTTTTCTTAAAGAGCGGGACCTGAACTTTGATTTCGCACAGGGCCCCGAAATTCTCAGGTACGGCCCTGGGGCGTTGTTAATCCCTTGAGCCAAATATATTTTGGGTGATTAATTAATGCCTTCCAGTTCCAGGGGAAGGGGTGCTGCCAAGTTGGAGTGAGAAACCTTTGCTGCGAATTAAGGTGCTGCCAAGTGCACATGCGTATGTGCGCACGCACGTACCTCGGCGCCCTGAGTCAAGTCACAAGTCGTGTTCCCGCCCCGTCTCACCCCACGCGGACTCCCCTCCCCTCCCTCCTCTCCACTTTGCTCTGCCCGACGGTGCTCTATGGCAGCTCACTCGTTTTCGGCGTCCCCGTCGACGCCCTCTACGCGTCCACAGCCAAGCCAAGCCAAACCAAAACATTTCTCTACCGGTTTCCTTCCCGTGTATATTCCCCGGAAACTTCTCGCTGATAACTTGGGCCGCGTCTCCTCCTCCCTCGCTCTCAGCATAAAAGGCTGGGGCCGCCACTGTCGTAGCAACTCCGCTGCTTATCTCGCTGCCTTCTCTCGCCAAAAAACGCAAAACACTGCCGATTCCACCGCCGTCGCCGTCGATGATCCTCTCGGCCTTCCTGCTGCTCTGCTGCGCCGTCGCCACCTGGACGGTGTCCCCGGCCAAGGCCGCACACGAAAGCGAAATCCCCTCGTCTCACAGGGGAGCAGATGCAGATCATCCAGCCTATGCTACCTTGGATCAGGTAACGAAGATGGCGTGCGTCTTGTTCAGCCGCACCTTGGTTATACACTTATACCCTGCTGCAAGTTCCTACTCTACATACATTCGGTCAGACACCTGATTGACACTTTCTTCCGGTGTCGCGCCGCGTCGATCGATCGATCGATCTTGGCAGGTGAAGGCGGCTCTTCAGCGGGTGGGGCTCGAGTCGTCCAACCTCATCATCGGGGTGGATTTCACCAAGAGCAACGAGTGGACAGGTGCTCCCTCTTCTCTTCAGTTATGACTGACGAGTAGAGTGGTAGTTCTGAACTTTTGATGGATGGGCGAATGATTGAGCAGGGAGGCGCTGCTTCGCCGGGAGGAGCCTGCACGACCTCGGCGCCGGCACGAACCCGTACGAGGAGGCCATCGGCATCGTCGGCGAGACGCTGTCGGCCTACGACGAGGACAACGCCATCCCCTGCTTCGGCTTCGGGGACAGTAAGTCACTCTGGAATGGTGTCACTCCGGTGGTGAACTAACTGCCTTATGATCTCGACTCAACTGGTGGTGGTCTCATCTCATCCGTCTGCCTGCCGCCAGCGTCGACGCACGACCAGGGCGTGTTCAGCTTCTACGGGGACGGGCGGCCGTGCGCCGGCATCCCGGAGGCGCTGCGGAGGTACCGGGAGATCGCCGCCGCCGTCCAGCTCTCCGGTAACATCATCTTGCCACTGATTTCTGCAAGAGAAAGACTGGTCTTGTGAGTTGTGTCTCATGAATGATGGTAAATAAATGGTTTCTGATTCAGGGCCGACATCTCTGGCGCCGATCATAGAGGCTGCAATGGGGATAGTACAACGCTCTGGGCATCAGTATCACATCCTGCTGATAATCGCTGATGGGCAGGTGATCAACGGCCATTTTTGTGTGTGACCTTTATTTTTTTTGAAAAATTTCAGACTTTAGTGCTAATTTTTGTGTGGTTTTGTTTCTCACGTGATCAACACCAGGTCCCCAGAGGTTGCAGTGCCCATCGCGCGAGCTACCCAGAAGAATCAAGATCAGAGAACTACATGGAGGAGAGAACTCTTCAGGCCCTCATTCATGCTAGGTACTAGTTGATACAGCTGAATGCTAAGTATCTGTCTCCAAAACTTGGCCGGTTTGCATATGTTCTGGTGACATTATTTCATGGTTTGTGTTTGCTTGCAGCCATTTCCCTCTCTCCATCGTCCTCGTCGGGGTCGGGGACGGGCCATGGGACGACGATCAGATGCGGTTCCACGACGGCCGACGCCGATTCGATAACTTCCAGGTATGTAGTATGACCATTATCACTTTGTTTCTGCAAGAGGACATGCTCATGCCATGTCCTAAACTAACTCAATCCCCACCTCACTCATGTTGCCTACACCAACTGCAGTTTGTAGATTTCACCAAGATCATGTCGGCGGAGATGTCCCGCGCCGAGAAGGGGGAACAGTTCGCGCTCGAGGCGCTGGAGAAGATCCCGAGCCAGTACGCTGCGATCATCGGCCAGCAGATCAGGTACTACTAGACAGCAAGTCAGAGAGGAGTACTGTAGCAAGGGAGGTTGATTGTTGGCTTAGAAGTTTAATCTCTTTTTCTCAATCTTATATGATCCATTTTCAGTGATCTGGCTGCAAGAGCGCCTGCGAGGACTCCTCTTCCCCCTCCTTCCTGAGCCACCCGGTTCGCCGTCGGTTTCGCTGCACAGGCAGGTTCATGATATGGTCACATTGTTGGAGGATGAAGTTAGCCATTTTAGTTCCCATCCCCTGTGTGTGTTTGTACACCTCAGAGCAACACAGTTTCTTCCAGCCAACACCTCCTGTTTATTTGTACTCTTTGATAATAGCTTCTAGACTAAAACTACATCTTTGTTGATAGAGTTGCAAAGTCTTCTTATCTACCAGCAAAGCATATATTTTGCCTGTGTAATCCACCTAAATCAGCAAAAACGAATTGTGGTGGTCATATAAAGAAATCCAGGGTAAAGTGGTAGATATATCGAAACTGAGACAATTTTCCCAAAGAATGAAACATCTTCACTATATCCCGAGCTGGTAACTTTCTCTACAATTACACGCCGCCGTCAAACACCCTCGTGAGTCTGCACACTACAAACAAGCACGGACAAATTTCCCAAACATCTACAGGAAGAACCCAAGCTAAAAAAAAATCTAATGTTCTCTTTGCTTTTTCTTTTGTCGAAACAAAGGAGCAGACGGCCCGTGTTTCAATCTGTATAAACACCACGCCGCTGCTATATCAGGGGTTCGGAGAGCTCCATCTCGTTGGAGGTCTCCTCTGCCTCGGCAGGCGGCAGTCGTACGTAGTTCAGCCCCAGCCACTGCCATGGCCAGCACACGTACCTGTGGCCGCTGCGGATGCTCGGGTCCGCCCTATTGTCTGACTCCTCTGCCTGCCTGTTGAGCTCCTCCAGCCGCTCGCGCAGCCTCGCGGATCTCGTGTCGGCAAGCTTTAAGGATTTCTCTGCGGCGTCACGGGCCGCCATTGCGGCGGCCGCCGTCTCCTCCTTGAACTTTAGCTTGTTTTCCAGCTCCACCATTGTTTCTCTTGCTTCCTCTAGTTCCTTGTGGAGGGACGATATCTGTGCAATAAAATAAAAATTAATTCAGTTCAGCTTCTCATGGATCGAGAAGACTGTTGATTGCAACCAGAAAGGAAGCTTCACCCCATATGAGAACAAACCATTTCCTTACAACTTATGCTCTTCCGAAAATAAAAAAACATGATGACACTACGCATCCTTGTACATTCATATATCCTTCACACAGCAGCATTACAAGTTACCAACATCAAGCCTGTTGATTACAACCAGAAAGGATACTCCGTCCTATATGGGAAACAGGCCATTTCCTTGCACTGGTTATCTATAGTTATCAACAATCAAGCCTGTTGATTACAAGTTATCTACAGAAGTTTTTCATTTCCAAAATAAATCAACATTTATGCTACCTTGCGCAATAAAGTATCCTTCATACAGCCACAATACCAAGTTGTGGGACTCAGCTACATCTGCTACCAGACACTACTGATTGCAAATCCCTTCCTTGCACTTTATTACACATCACTTAGACACAACTTATCTATACTGACGGGCATAGTTGCTTAAGGCATAAAATTATAGTTTCTCAACCGAAGCATTTTTCTATGGACAATGTGGCAATGCCATATCTAAAACTGGTAGTAACAACTGAAGGGTACTCTAATGTTGCTGTAACAAACTTCCAAGATGTAACAACAAAGACCACATGGAAACAATTCATTATGATGAAACTGAATACAACAATGGAACCATAATAAAGTTGGAATTGAACCACAAACTACACCATACAATAACAGAAGTATTATGTTTGTCTCACTATGCTAAATAAGAATAAAACCCCTGCTACCCTCGACACCATGTGTCTGTATCAGTATAGCATAACATATGGTCGATACATAATGATGTTTCCGGTAAACTGCAAAGAACAAGTCGTTGTGTAACTTCTGTCAAATGATATTATGATAACAGTAGTCAAGAATCCTATTTAAGTGTTCAAGCATGCCTACTATGATCCTGTGCTTTCTTACACTTTGTGTGGTGGCTTGCTGTCAAAACACCAAACATAAGTTTCAAAAGTGCACATGGTAGTATGCCAGCATGTTCACTGTGTTTATTCTTAATACCTGTTCTCCAAAAGAAAGATTTAATATCAGACAACTGCAATGCTAAGTGATTAATTCAGTCAAGCATTTGCTTGTCTAATTAACTCATGGAGTCATGGTAGTTTGCTAACATGTTCACCGTGTTTAATATTACTCTGTTCTTCAAAAGAAATATTTAATATCAGATAACTGCAATGCTAAATGATTAACTCAGTCAAGCATTTGCTTTGTCTAATTAACTCATGGAGCCATGCAAGTTTGCTAACATGCTCACCATGCTTAATATTACTCTGTTCTCCAAAAGAAATATTTAATATAAGATAGCTGCAATGCTAAGTGATTAACTCAGTTGAGCCATTGGTTGTCTAATGTAACTCATGAAAACACAAACAAGACACCAAAAACATAAAGGACATGCAGAGTAGTATAGTATGGTGCATGTCTGTATAAAGTATAAACGCACCTGAGTCTGGAACTCTTGCTCAATTGATCTACCAGCATCAGCTTCCTCCTCTGCTGCCATCTTCCATCTTTGAATTTCCTCTTCAGCAGCTGTTACGTCCACCATTAGACCCTCAACCTGAAGAATGCAACAAACACTGTTATGTGTTGCCTCACTGACTCTGACCTTAGGAGTGATATGTATGTACTCAAAACATCAGATTAGACATGAGGAGAAAATTACGCTTTCATTTGCCATCCTTTCCTTCTCTTCAAGATGTTTTATCTGCTTCCGTAGCTGGCCAATCTCCTTTTCTTGCCCTTCCATCCTTGTCCTTAGTAGACTAGACTCTGCCCTGAAATCCAGCAATTTCAGAAGATGGGAATTAGGAAATGGCAATTTTGAGCCCGAGGTCTGAAACTTTTTATAATAATAGTACTCCTACTGAGTTCGGCTTTAGTAATGAATTGCAGCTTTTGTTTATACCGAGATGCCAAGAGCGGTACGCTGAAGGATAATTCATACATCGATTTGCATAGCTTATTGTTGGTTAAAAGAGGTCAAAAAGCATATGCTTCAAACCACATGGCCATTCCACATTAAATCCAATGGATAGTAATTCCATTAATGTTACTCAAGTTTAACAGGCAGTGCGGCAAAAAGTAAAATGACAAATAAACAAAAATGCAGCAATCGAGGTAGCTACCTTTGTGCTTCAACAAGATGTTGCAGCTCAATGATCCTAATCTGGGACTCCTTCATGCTGTTCTCCAATGCCCCTGCCTGCAATATTGGTTGATTGTTACAGAACAAAGAATTCAGTATGGCTAGATATATGGGAAGTTGATGAACTTGCAACAGCATGGTATTATTCACAGTGCACCTACCAATGTATAGACTTCATCCTTTTCCGTGCTCCCTGGCCTGTGATCCCTGTGGCCGTTGAGCCCTATCTCGATTCCAGCCTCCCTCAGCCCATCCTCAGCCACCTTCAAAACCTCGGTTGTGTTCGCCTGCAGCGCACTCCGGAGCAGCACACCGATGTGCTCCTTCTCCCGGGTCAGCTCATCCACCCTCTCCTCAAGCTCCGTCACCTTGCTCTTCCCCTTATCCCGCCACACCCCGACCTTCTGCAGCGCCATGGCCGCGATGTCGTAAGCCATCCTGGTCCCTTCGAGTGAAACCTTGAGGCTCTCCTCCACGTCTGTCTCCTTCCACACGAAGACGGAGTCGGGCAGTGCGGTGGCGGCGTCAGCGTCCACCAGCATAACTAGCTCGCGCAGCTCATCGTAGAGCCTGGAGGCGCACCCGATCTGCTCGGCGAGGACGGGCCTCTGCGCGTCCATCTTGGCCTCGAGGGATCCGATGTTATCCCGGAGCGCGGAGATCTCCGCCTCCCGATCGGAGAGGGACCTGGAGAGGGATTCCGACTCGGCGGCGCGGGACGCGACGGCCGCCTCGAGCTCGGACACCTCGATGGCGATCTGGTAGTTGCGCTGGTCCATGTCCTGGCGCGCGCGGTCGCGGTCGCGCCCCGCGGCGTCGATCTGCGCCAGCAGGTCGTCGACGATGTCGTTGGCGCGCTTGAGGACCCCGTAGGCGAGCGCCGGGAGGCCGGCGGAGTACTTGCCGGAGGTGGGGAGCGGGGCGGGCGGGGTGGACGGGGACGCCTTGGCGGAGATCCGCTTGAGGCCGGAGGAGAGCATGGAGGAGGCGGTGGCCGCCTCGGCCTGGAGCGCCTGCAGCGCCCGGGACGAGGCGGCGGACTCGGCCTTGAAGTCGTCGCGCTTCCGCAGCGCGTCCTGCGCGAACGCCTTGAGGCGGCCGAGGCGGGTCTCGGAACTCGCGAGAGACTCCTCCGCCGCGCGGCGCAGGCGCCGCTCCTCCTCCAGCTCGGCCGTGAGGTCCAGCAGCCTCTGCTGCTGGGCGGCCGCCGCCGCATCGGCGTGGTGGGGATGTGATGCGGGTGGGGGTTTGATCGAGGAGGTGGAGGGGAGAGGTGGGGGGAGGGGGTCCTCGTCGACGTCGGAGAGGGCGCCCGCGTCCTCGTCGTCGGCCATGGCGGGGGTTGCGATAATTGGGAGAATTGGCGTGGCGTGGCCGGCCGGGTCGGGAGGAGGGGGGTGGGGTGGGGTGGGGTGGGGGTGGGTGACGTGATTAGGGAGGACTCGTGACAGTTCGGTAGAAGTTCAGAATCTGGAGTCTCGACACCCTCCATCCTTGAGTTTCTTTTTTCTTTTTCCTTTGTTCAAAATTGAAAAAAAAACTGTTTTTTTAATGGGTCACTTGATTTTGAATCTTAGAAAAAACTTTGAGGAGAATATGTCTATGAATTTCAAGTAGTCATGTTATTCTCTCTCTCTCCTTTATGTTCATACTTACTGAATTATGTGAACTAGAGAGGTAGTGGCAGCAGGGCATGGCTATTTGCTAGCCTTGGTGCAAGAATCCCTTGATTTTCTCTCTCCATGGACAGATGAGGACGGCATCTAAACACATGCTCAAATCTACAATCGATGAAAACATATAGCTATGTTGGATCTTAGTGATGTTATGTGGAGATTTGAAATCCAAAGCGAGCAATGTTTTTTGTAAGAAATAAGCAATGTCGACTAGGGAGTGTGAGGGTGGAGCTAGAAGATGGACTCCTTGTTGACACATAAGAATTCTAGAAATTTTTGTTAGCTATAACTAAATAAACACCCATACTCGAGAATCCTTGGTTAGGATATTTGCTAACGAGTGCATGCATTCGTGATATTTATAGTTAATAATAATATACGCATACATATATAAACACACTATAGTACATCTAAGTGGCACATAATATGTTGAGGCCATTAAAATGTAAATTGAACTTTACAACATCAAAACTTGGGTCCTAATTCTTTTTTCTTTGAATATTTCAACCTGGGGAGAGTAATCCCCACCTGTATATTGGTCACTATTCAAAGAAATAGAGCCAGTTTAAATTGGAAACCAACTCAAAAATCCCGATATGTTTATGTGGGCCTTAATATTTTATTTGGTTAATTTTATTCAATAACTGTAGGGTAGAGATTGTGTCATACAAAAATTGGTGACACAATAACCTAAAAATAGGTAAAGTAGTTTGGTATAAAAATGATATTGGGTCATTCAGAGAAGCTAAGTTTATTATCCATTGTAATTTTCCTTTACATGCTCCTCTATGGAAAGTACAAGTAGTAGGAGGAGGTCAATTTGTGTGCAGTTTTGTGGTGCCTGCCCATATTATATCATGGGCATCTAGGTTTATAGCCCTGGTCATAGTCCAACTAGTGCTATGCACTCACTAGGATTTTGTGTCATATTTATTGCCCTATGAAGGCCCAGCCAGGCGTAGCAGCCCATGCGTCAGCCCACATGACTTCTTAGCCAGGAGCTCCCACGACAAATGTGGTGAGCGCTTGAGAATCAACCGCTATGGTTTCATCTCTCGCTTGATGCTCTGGTCGATCACAAAAGTCTATTTTTCCGTTCATGATATTTCCCTGATACGACATAGAATCAATCAAAGATATAAAGAAAAGCGTTGAGATGGATCTCTTTCTTACCCCCTTAAGATTTATAACAAGGCTTGTTTTTCTTTTCCTTTTTTGTACCGTTTTATAGTAGCTCTTTGATTACACCTTATAATCTATGTACTGTGTAACTTTTTTTTATGTGAATAAAGTTTTGCAATGCTGTGGGGCGTTTTCCCATACAGTTCACAGTAAAAAAAAGTCTATTTTTCCACGTTGTGACGCCCCAAGCATTTCCTTAGTTCCCCTTCTCACCCCCCGAACGTTCAGATACGACTCATTTAATCATCTCGTTTTAAATCTTGGATCATCTTGCTTCATCAGAACAATCCCCTCCAACCCTCTTGGTTGTTGTATGAACTAACTTTTCCCTAGTTTCTTCGTATCAGCCGAAATCAATCTTGATGATATTATATTGAATTCCGTTAGTAAATTATGTTTCTTTTTTATTTAATAAAAGGGTAAATATATAAATTCAAGATGTGTGGTCTTTGGTGTTTTTTAGGTATTCTTGTGAGGCAGTGGTATTTGGCATCATTTACAACCGCTTAGTTTTAGCCCTAGGTTTTGAGAAATCCTCGCTCCGCCTATGATCAAGGGCACAATGTTCCAAGTTGGAACTAGGAGACTCAGTCAACATGAATTAGGACATCACAAAAATATATGACAATGCACCATTTTATGAATGTTACCTCTTGGTGGATCAGACTAAACCATAGGGGGCGATATGCGACAAAGAAGAAAAGGAAAACTACATCAAGGAGTGTATGTATGATCTTCTTCCAGCTTCGTGCGTACACCAAAAAAGGTATATATTACAAGGACTTCTTGGCCACAACCATGGTGAGATCACTGTAGATAGGAAAACCTTAGTAGGACAAAGGGAAGGGGAGTGGATGAGGTGGAAGAGATCTTTACCGGCATTACTGAGTGATATTTTTACGTTCATCACACTGTTGTTGAAAACCGTTAATCTCGGAACTTCTAAGAAAATCACTCTCATATTGCTACTAATGATCAATGAATGCGAAAGATCGCGAAATCCTTTGTTCAATATGTTTCCATGGGGAGAAGGGCCTAACACTAGTGGAGAAACGGGCTTCAGTCCCGGTTGGCGGAGGCCTTTAGTCCCGATTCGCCAACCGGGACTAATAAATCGGGACTAAAGGCCCCCACCCTTTAGTCCCGGTTGGCCATGACCCGGGACTAAAGCCCTCCACGTGGCCGCCTGCGCGTGCCGGGGGCTGGAGGACCTTTAGTCCCGGTTGGTGTTACCAACCGGGACTAAACGGTGGTGATTTTGTTTTTTTGGTTGGGGTTTAGGGTTTTAGGGGTTTAGGGGTTTACGGTTTATGGTTTATTTTTCCTTTTCATTTTGTGTTTTCCATTCAATTCCTTTTTATTTCAAACATATTTTACGCTACTACATACTATACACGTTATGCATATATAATATAATTTCTCATATCATCGTACACATATCATATAATTTCTCATACGACCATGCATACACACACACACACACACACACATATATATATATATACACACACAATTTGGTATATACAATTTCTCCTTACAGGCAATGAACGAGCTGAGCTAGAGACTTAAATTATAGAAAGAAATCCCTTATAGACAATAGCAACTGACGATAGATTTGTCGAGTGCGTCTAGATTGTATAACTGAAAAAATTCTGAAAGCTCAATCATTATCAATGATTCAGTGAAGAAATGCTCTTTCTTGACCCTCACCATGAGCATCTGTCGCCCCTGCTTTACTTCTGTCATGTACCACTCATGCAATCTTTGCATTTGTGTTGATAGAAGCAGGACATGCTCAGGTCTGACTAGAGGGTTCCCGGGGACATATTTCCATGCTAATTCACCCATGGGGAATTCCTTGGTGCCTCGGAGTTGTTCAACACTGCAACCAAATTCTTTAGCAACGTCGGTCGTTACCTTATCGGTACTCACCTTAAGTGAGGGGATCGATTGCACTACCTGTTCTCCGAGCTGGGGAACTATTTTCTCGCTTTTATTACCACTTGTATTTGTCGACGAGCTTCGCATTTGTTCATGATATGACTTGGTAATAGAGCATTCATAGTCTGAAGGCCTATTTTGTACATGTGTCGGGGATCGCTCTAGAAGTTCCACAAAGTGCTCTACGATTTTCTCCGGTATTTTCTCCTTTGGCGGTGGGGGCGGCTTTGGTGAAAAATGGGCCTTCACTTGGCCACCCACGATCGCAGTGTTTTCCTCATCATTCATATCGTAAGCTAACTTCTTTTTCGCAGGAGGCTCGGGTTTCTTCTTTGGTGCTCTCTTCCGCTTTAGGCCTTGCTGCTGGGACATAAGGGGTGGAGTCGGCTGACGTGGCGTAGATCGATATGGCGGACTCGCCCTGGGCTCCGTCTCTAGGTGGAGTGGAGTCGGCTGACGCGGCGGACTTAGAGGTGTATTGCTAGGAGGAGTCGGTGGCCTTGGCGCCAAGTTTGGAAACACGTTGCATTCCTTTCTCGGTACAATGACACCACGTATGACTTCTCCCAGTGTCCGCTCCCCTTCACCTCCAGGGAAGTCAAGCTCGAGTGAGGCATATCCCGACAGAACTTCATCCACCCTGACACGAGCATAGCCAGCTGGAATCGGGTTGCCATGGATGGTTGCTTCAGGTGCATTCAGTAAAGCAAAGCCGAGCACCAACTTCATGGATATGTTCTTCAATTTCATGTGTAGCTCACAACGTGTCCTCTCTTCGATATCATCCACAGGGTAGCGAGCCAGCAGTGCATCATCGGCCGGGACCCCCGTGGAACCCACACTGCTTTTCTGCAAAGACGGGACGGTACTATCCAATGGTGGATCTACAGCTTGCTCCTGCCGCGTAGACGGAATTTGCTGGCTAATGACCAGTTGGTCATCATGCCGCTTACACATGTGTTCCAATTCCGCGTTCTTTCTTTCTAAATTTTGAAGGCGGTCTGCATCCTGCTTCTTTTTTCTCTGACGGCTTCTGTAAGTGTCGTTCCAGTCCGCAAACCCCTGAACCCACGGAACAACGCCTTTGCCTCGTGTTCGTCCTCCGTGTTCAGGATTCCCGAGGGCGCGTGTAAGCTCGTCGTTCTCTTTCTCGGGGATGTACACCCCCTTTTGAGCATCTTCTATTGCTTTAAGTAAAGCCTCTGAGGCTTCTTTAAGAGACGCCTTTTCAATAATCTCCCCAATTTTTGGATCCAACTTTCCCCCATGCGCATAAAACCATGTCCTGACCCCTTGAGCAAGCATCTGGGCCTCAGATAAATCCCACTTAGGCATGCCTGTCTTGTAGCCACCTGCCCCCAGAACATGGTGATACTTTTTTTTGTCAGCATTTGTCTTATTTTTCTCGATCTTTCCTTAGCTTCATCCGATTCCTTGTACTTCACAAATTCGTCCGAGTGATCTTTTACCTTCTCTAGTGCTCCAGTGAATTCTGGAGTCTTTAATCTGCCTTGACGTATTCGGTGTATAATCATTTCTTCCAAGTCTGGAATTGTGTGGCCAACTTCTTAAGAGCCCACTTCTTGACCTTCAACCAATCGCCATCTGTGAAACCCTCTGGTAGGTTGAAATGTGATATTAGCGCTTCCTAGAGACCATCTTTCGCTCTTTCGTCGACATAAGAAACTCCTCGAACTTCCTTTGGCTTATTCCATTTTCGAACGGTGATCGGGATGGTGTCCCTAAAAATAACTCTGCATTGATTTATAAATTTACGGGCATTGTCTAAAGGAGTAATCGGTTCGCCATCTAGTTTGAATTCATCGATGTTGTACTTTATGCCATCAGGCAACTTTTTGGCCTGGCCTCGTACTACTCTGCTTGTAGAAGATTTGCTCGAACCGGAGGGCTAAAAGAAGAAAGATTCGTTAATATATATATATATATATATATATATATATATATATATATATATATATATCAATTAATACATCTAATGATCACCAGAGGCCTAATATATATACCTCGCCGGACTTTGTTAATTGGAGAAAATTTTCTTTGCCATCGCTGTTTGTTTCCCCTTCGTCTCTTGGTTCTTCCTTAATTCCTCACCGGATGCGTTAAGATATTGTGAGCCATCATCTACTTCTTCATTCTCTTCGTTTCGGGGGGAGCGTATCATGTCGAACATGATATCCTCTTGATCATGGTCTCTACCGCTATCGTCCATAGCTTAACTAATCCAGAAGAAAGATAAAACAATTAGAATGCATTCAATAACCAAAAACTGAATCATAGCAGCGAGAAGAACAATACCAGAGATGCAATCAATACACAGCAATGCAACAATATGATCATATAATTTCACTAATACATCGTCTTGAATAATCCAGTTAATGCATCATAGAATATTATCACTAATACATCTCGAATATTATCATATAATATCACTAATACAGATCGAATATTATCGAATAATCCAGTTGACTCGCGGTTCCTGAGCCGCGGGCGCTGGACACCCAAAGAGAAGGAACCATCACAGGATCATAACTCGGGTGAGATCCCTGAAGAACCTGCCAGGTATTGGAGAACCTGACGTCCAACGCAACCATGTAGTGACGGACGTGCTCGTCCTCCTCCCTAACACGGCGACGTACCACCTCCGCGCGCGCCGGCTCCCTCCGCACCGATAGTGGCCCACGCGACCGCCACCAAAGAAGCTCCGGGTCCACGACAAGACCCTGATTCCTCACCAAGCTGCGCACCCCGGAAGGTTGCACCTCCCAGTGCCAGCCTGGCGGAGCCCAGTCCCGGACATGGCGCCTTTCAAGGATGTCGTCGCCGAGTCGACGACGAGGATGCGGGCCGGGCATCGTCGACGTCGAGAAAAAAATTCCTATGAACACAAATTCCTATGCGAGAATTTTCATTTTATTATGCTACTCATATTTAATAAACTTTTACAACCTATATAGTAATCATATATACAACTTATCTAGAACTTATTTAGAACTTATCTAGAACTAGAAGTAACAACCCAATATATATTTTTCATACAAGAAAATGTCTCTTTTTAATACAAGAAAATGTCTCTTTTTAATACAAGAAAATGTCTCAATGTTTGACTTTTTGTAAATGGGAACTTTGTACCTGAAAATTAACATGCCAGTAGTACTCCCTACGTCCCATAATGTAGTGCATATAGAGAACTTGATACAGAAACTTTGTAAACATTGACCTTCGACCAAATTTTGCAACCTTGGACCAAATTTATAGAGAAACCTACTTATATGTACAATACCAAATACACAAGATACTATGAAACTAGATCTTATAGTGAATCTAATTATATATTTGGCATTATAGATGTAAATGTTTTCTATACAAACTTGATCAAAGTTTGTGAGGATCGACTTTTCAAAAAATCTACATTATAGAACAGAGGGAAAAACACTTATATGCAGTCATGAATTTCAGAATTTTTAAAAACTAAGAACTATCTCTTCTTTAGGATATGCTTTAATTAGCAAACATTAGATTAAACCTGATTAGCAAACATTAGCAAACTAAAAACATTAGATTAAACTAAAAACTATCTCTGCGGAGGCGGAGGGCGGCGGCGAGCGGCGCGGGGGCGGCGGCGCGGGGGCGGAGGCGGGGCCGACGAGGACAGGCGGAGGCGGAGGGGGAGAGGGGAGCCTTACCGGCGTTGCCGAGAAGAGGGGTGGCGACGGCGACGGAGGAGACCGGCGAGGAGCGGCGATGGCGTCGGGGCGATTTTTGGGCAGCCTGGCGGCGTCGAAGTGCTCCTTCTCCCGGGCGGTGGCTCGCACCGGGAGAAGAAGCAGTTTATATAGGGACACCCTTTATTCCCGGTTCGTGGCTGGAACTGGGACTAAAGGTCCTTTAGTCCCGGCTCTAGCCACCAGTCGGGACTAAAGGGTGGGCGCCTGGCCCACTGGCAGGCCCCTTTAGTCCCGGTTGGTCTCACCAACCGGGACTAAAGGTCCTTCCCGTGCGGCCAAATTCCGCCGAAAAGGACCTTTAGTCCCGGTTGGTGAGACCAACCAGGACTAAAGGTTGATTTTCTCTTTTCTTATTTTCTTTTTCTAAACAGAACAGTTTCTGTTTTTTGATTTTGAATAACTGTTAGAATATTTAGAGTTTTTGAATGAATCTTTTTGCTTTAGGTCAAAAAAATTATAAACTTTCTGTTAGTGCCAGTAGTTTTCAAATTTGAATAGTTTAAATTTGAATTCTTTGAAATTTGTGTGAATCACTAGTTTGTGAATAACTTCAGTTTAAAAATAGATTTTTGAGTGATTCTTTTTCCTGCTGTTTAATATTAGTATGTTTTATCAGTATGTTCAATTTGGGAATTTTTAGGATATTTTAAATAGGTGTTTTAATCAAAAACGGATTCTCTTTAACTCTTTTAGTTTTATACCTTTTCCTTTGTTTATGTTTTTAGGAATTTTTAGGATATTTTAGTTTCTATTTTCTGGTTATTGTTTTGCCAAATTATATTATGTTTCTGTTCTTCAACATGAGGAGTTTTAATTTTCATTTTGAAAAATTAGTTGAGAGGTTCAATTTTACAGAATGAAATTAATTCTTGTAAAATGCATAACAATTTGAAAACTAAACCAAATGAGTTGGACATAATTGCATTGATTCACTCCTCACAAATCATGTTTCAAATGCCAAAATGCCCTAGCTCTTACAAAGATTCCCTCTGGTTTGTCCGAAGTGAGACTTTCCAGCTATAAGTCCGGAAACTCACTAGAGAAAAGGGATGGCGGTGAAGCCGGTCACATCCCAGAGTCTGATCCTGGGGTATAAAACTTTTTCTTCGCGTGTGTCCCTTGCTTATGATTGCGCCGTAACCATGGAGAATCTTTATCATTTAATAGGATGCTTGGGTCAATCTTCACCCTGAAGGGAGGAATTTCATCAAACTTTTCATAATCTTCTGACATGTCTGTCTTGCCCTCCACTCCCACGATGTTTCTTTTCCCTGAAAGAACTATGTGGCGCTTTGGCTCATCGTATGATGTATTCTCTTCCTTATCTTTTCTTTTTCTTGGTTTGCTAGACATGTCCTTCGCATAGAAAACCTGCGCCATATCATTGGCTAGGACGAATGGTTCCTCTGTGTACCCAAGATTGTTGAGATCCACTGTTGTCATTCCGTACTGCGGTTCTACCTGAACCCTTGTCAGATTGACCCATTTGCACCGAAACAAAGGGATCTTAAAATCACGTCCATAGTCAAGTTCCCATATATCCTCTATGTAACCATAATATGTGTCCTTTTCCCTATTGTTGTTTGTTGCATCAAAGCGGACACCACTGTTTTGGTTGGTGCTCTTTTTATCTTGGGCGATTGTGTAAATGTATTCCCATTTATCTCGTACCCTTGGAAAGTCAATACAGTCGAAGATGGTGTCTTGGCCAAAGAGTACAGCTCATCTCCAACAGTGTTGTTATTCATGAGATGTGTTTGCAACCAACCGCCAAAAGTCGCCATGTGTGTACGTTTAATCCAGGGGTCAGACTGCTCCGGGTTCTTGGAGCGTACAATATCCATGTGTTCCTCGATATACGGAGCCACCAAGGTGGAATTTTGTAGAACTGTGTAGTGTGCTTGAGTGAAAGAATGCCCGTCCATACATATTACTACTTTCTTTCCTAGCGTGCCTTTTTCCACCCAGTCTCCCCTCATGTCGCGATTTAGGAACACCAATTGGCTTATGGTCAGGAATAAAGTCAACACAAAACTCAATAACCTCCTCTGTTTCATGAACCTTGGAGATGCTTCCTTCTGGCCTAGCACAGTTATGAACATATTTCTTTAAGACTCCCATGAACCTCTCAACGGGGAACATATTGTGTAGAAATACAGGACCCAGAATGGTAATCTCTTCGACGAGGTGAACTAGGACGTGTGTCATAATATTAGATGGTGGGAACAGCAACTCGAAACTGAATAGACATTGGACCAAATCATTCTGTAACCTTGGTAGGATTTTTGGATTGATTACCTTCTGAGAAATTGCATTGAGGAATGCACATATCTTCACAATGGCTAATCAAACATTTTCCGGTAGAAGCCCCCTCAATGCAACCAGAAGTAATTACGTCATAATCACGTGGCAGTCTTGCGACTTTAGGTTTTGGAATTTTTTATCTGCCATATTTATTATTCCCTTTATATTCGACGAGAAGCCAGACGGGACCTTCATACTAAGCAGGCATTCAAAAAAGATTTCCTTCTCTTCTTTGGTAAGAGCGTACCTGGCAGGACCTTGATGTTGCTTTGGATGCATGCCGTCTTTTTCGTTCATACGTTGCTAGTCCTACCGTGCCTCCGGTGTATCTTTTGTCTTCCCATACATGCCCAAGAAGCCTAGCAGGTTCACGCAAAGATTCTTCGTCACGTGCATCACGTCGATTGCATAGCGGACCTCTAGGACTTTCCAATAGGGTAGGTCCCAAAATATAGATTTCTTCTTCCACATGGGTGCGTGTCCGTCAGCGTCATTTGGAACAGATTGTCCGCCAGGACCCTTTCTGTCGGGGATATTACCCATGGTTTGACCCGGCCAGGAGAATGACCCGACCCATCATTTGGCGGCTCATACGGGCGCCGTGTTTTATCAGGTCAACCTGGACGGCAAGGCCCAAGGCCCGGCGTGCACCCCGGCGGAAGGCGACTCATAGAGAGGCCAGGAGGGCCGGCTCATAGAGAAGGCCCAAGAAGAGGAAGAATTCCCTCACAAGAGAAACAAGACCCGGATTAGGACTCAAGAGAGACTAGTCCTAGTCCTACTCCCAGTAGGACTCTACATGTAAACCTACCCCTTCAACTTATATAAGGAGGGGTAAGGCACCCCAAGAGGGACAAGTTCAAGTTATTAGAGATAGACAGATTAGAGGCTCTCGAGACTAGAGGTAGCGATTCAACACCCTTGTAATCGAGATCGTCATCATTATCAATATAGACACAAAGCAGGACGTAGGCTTTTACCTCCATCGGAGGGGCCGAACCTGGGTAAACCGCGTCTCTCGATTCCGATCAACCCCTCTCAAGCCGCCACCTAGTTGCGATGACCTCACACCTAAGTTCTCTCACGAGGACATCTTACCGTGATAAAAACCACAACAGTTGGCGCTCACCGTGGGGCCAGCGCACGGTGGTATTGTGTTCTTGAAGGGAGCTCTGGATGAAGAAGAGCACGCTGAGAGGGATCTACATCGACTCCGAGTTCATCAATGGAAAATTTAAAAAGTTTTAGCAGCAGCACAAATCAGACGACGTGCATCAGTTTGTTCGCAAAGTCATCATAGATCAAAAATCAATTCCCGTCTGAAGATTATAAACAGAAAAAAAATTATCGAAGGCGTCTGGACTCGGCAACTCCTATCGGTTTGATTCCGCCTCTGCAAACATTTAAAAAGAGCTCCTAAAAACCCGCAGGTGGCCGGTGGAAGAGATGACCGAGGAGAGAACCAGTATCGGTTTCGGTTTGACCTAGATCGAAGACTTAAAAGAAAAAAAGGAATTGCTCTCTCGAGCACCACTAGGTCGTCAGCAATCTCACCACCAATCCTCACGGCGCCGGCTTGCCTCCACCACCAAGACGGCCACAGCCGCTCACCTCCATCGAGTCGCGGATTCGTCATCAGCTTCACTTCAAGTCGTCGTTGCCACGGCCTCGCCGTTGGCCTCCGAGCCGCCGGCCCCGCCGTGCGAGTCGCCCCGCCTCAGCACGCATCTGCCTGCCTCTGTCAATCCAGAAACGGATACGCCCAGGAAACAGACTTCGCCGCTGCTGTTTGCGTTGCTCCGCATCGAGTTGCCTGACGCCTACTGATAACCCACAAGTATAGGGGATCGCGACAGTTTTCGAGGGTAGAGTATTCAACCCAAATTTATAGATTCGACACAAGGGGAGCCAAAGAATACTTGAGAGTATTAGATGTTGAGTTGTCAATTCTACCACACCTGGAGATTAAATATCTGTAACAGAGTGATCAGTAGCACAATGATATGATAGTTTGATAGTAGCAGTGACAATAACAGTAGCGGTAACAGTAGTAGCAATAGTTTTGTAGCAGTTGGAACAGCAGCAACAGCAGTAGTAACTTAGCAAGAAAAATATGAGAAAAGCTCGTAGGCACTGGATCGGTAACTCGTTGGATGATATTCGTCATGTTACAGTCATAACCTAGGGCGATACAGAACTAGCTCCAGTTCATCAATGTAATGTAGGCATGTATTCCGTAAATAGTCATACGTGCTTATGGAAAAGAACTTGCATGACATATTTTGTCCTACCCTCCCGTGGCAGCGGGGTCCATAAGGAAACTAAGGGATATTAAGGCCTCCTTTTAATAGAGAACCAGAACAAAGCATTAACACATGGTGAATACATGAACTCCTCAAACTACAGTCATCACCGCGAAGTATGCCAAATATTGTCACTATGGGGTTGACGGATCATAACACGTAATAGGTGCATACGACTAGGCAAGATCGGATCAAGAACATGGATATAGAGATGATAACATAAACGGTTCAGATCTGAAATCATGGCACTCGGGCCCTAGTGACAAGCATTAGGCATAGCAAAGTCATAGCAACATCAATCTCAGAACATAATGGATACTAGTGATCAAGCCCTAACAAATTTAACTCGATTATATGATGAATCTCATCCAACTCCTCACCGACTAGCAAGCCTACGAAGGAATTACTCACTCCCGGTGGGGAGCATCATGGAATTGGCGATGTAGAAAGGTTGGTGATGACAAAGACCGAAGATTCCCCTCTCCGGAGCCCCAAACGGGCTCCAGATCTGGCCTCCCGATGAAGAACAGGAGGTGACGGCGGCTTCGTATCGTAAAACGCGATGAAACTTTCTCTCTGATTTTTTTCTCCGAAAATAGGAATCTATAGTGGCGGAATTAGGGTCAGTGGGGCCACGAGGTGGGCACAACCCACCAGGGCGTGCCCTGGTGGGTGATGCTCACCATGGCCCCCATCTTCGATGGATTTTGGCTCCAATAATTCTCATATGTTCTGAAATAATTCTCCAAAAAGTTTCGTTCCATTCCAAGAACTTTTATTTCTGCACAAAAACAACACCATGGTAGTTCTGCTGAAAACAGCGTTAGTCCGGGTTAGTTCCATTCAAATCATGCAAATTATAATCCAAAACAAGGGTAAAAGAGTGAGGAAAAGTAGATACGTTGGAGACGTATCAACTCCCCCAAGCTTAAACCTTTGCTTGTCCTCAAGCAATTCAGTTGACAAACTGAAAGTGATAAATAAAAACTTTTATGAACTCTTTTGTTCTTGTTTACATATATATGTTAAGTAGCACCCAGGTTTTCAGCAAAGATTATGACTAACCATGCCAACAATAACTCTTAGAAATTATATTAACTCATAACAATAAAATAAGCAACTAGCAAGCAATAATAAGATATTCTCAAGCGCCAACACTTCGTTAAAACAATCATGATACATTATGACAATAGTGGTATCTCGCTAGCCCTTTCTGAGACCGCAAAACATAAATGCAGAGCACCTCCAAAGTTCAAGCAACGACTAAACATTGTAATTCATGGTAGAAAAGATCCAATCATGCTTCACCCAACATCAACTATACACGATGCATGAGGATGACAATAGTGCTCTCAGGTCTGGCGCTTGTTTGGGAAGGTGATGACTCAACATAAAAGTAAATAGATAGTCTCTTCGCAGAGGGAGCATGGATTTGCAGCGGTGCCAGAGCTCAAAGTTTAAAACAGAGATAGATATAATTTTGGGAGGTACACCCTTCCTGTCAACGTAACGACCAAGAGTTATCAATATCTTCCATGCTAAACAAATTAGCGGCGGTTCCCAAGCGGTAAAAGTAAAGGTTTACTCCCCGTCCACCAACAATCACACTCCACGGCTAGCCGCATCCACGGGTACCGTCCAAACCAACAACATTCCTGGGGGAGTTTTGTTTAATTATTTTTGATTTTTGATTTCGGGACTGGGAATCCCTATTACCGCCCCTCTCGTGTAAGGACAAGTGAATAAACACTCATCATGAGAATAACCCGCTTAGCATGGAAGATACTGACCGCCCCCTATCGCTGCATGAGCGGTCCAGGCACACAAAACAGATGTTCATTTGAATTTTTAGAGGTGGCACATGCAAATTTACTTGGAACGGCAGGGTAATACCGCATATAGGTAGATATAGTGGACTCATCTGGCATAACTTGGTTTAAGGGTTTTGATGCACAAGCAGTATTCCCACTTAGTACAGGAGAAGGCTAGCAATTAGATTGAGAAGCGGCCAGCTAGATAGCGAAGACGGTCATGCACATGCATTATATATAATCAACATTGAGTACTAGCATGAGTAGGATATGGACACCATGAACATAAATATCATGAAGGCTATGTTGGTTTCGATTCAACTACATGCGTGAACATGTGCCAAGTCAAGCCACTTGAAACATTCAGAGGAGGATACCATATCATCATACCGCATCACAACCATTTTAATGCATGTTGACACCCAAGATAAATCATTATCCACTCCTAGCTACTTAAGCATGGCATGAACAACTATAATCTCTAATGGTCATTGCAAACATGTTTGATCATAACGAGCTAAATCAAGGATACTAGGTTAAACATATTTACAAAAACAAAAACAAGTTGAGTTCATACCCGCTTTTCTCTGCCACAGTCAATTCATCAAATGTCGTCATTATTGCCTTTCACTTGCACGACCGAATGATAAGAAAATAATAATAGTGCAAGAGTGCCGTGGACTAAGCTGGAATCTGCAAACATTTTATTCGAGAGTAGAATACAAAGTAATATGGGCTCTTTGTTGGATAAACAATAATACAGATGAGAGCCACTCAACAATTTCATTGTGGTCTTCTCCTTGGTACGACTCAGACAAAAAGAAAAGAATTTCTGA
Organism: Elymus sibiricus; assembly: GCA_039707655.1. Taxonomy (NCBI): domain Eukaryota; kingdom Viridiplantae; phylum Streptophyta; class Magnoliopsida; order Poales; family Poaceae; genus Elymus; species Elymus sibiricus. The sequence continues at coordinate 395,451,694 of CM077671.1, forward strand.
GAAACACACTGAAATATTTTTGGAGTTTTTGGTTTTTCTTGAAGAAAGCAAATTAAAGAGAAAAACAAAAACAAGAAAAACTATTTACACAGGAAAGCTCCCAACAAGTAAAAGAAGAAGCGAGAAATCTTTTTGGGTTTTCTTTTAATGCAATAATTAAACTAAGCTAGAAAGAAAAACTAAAAAGAAGTAGGAAATATTTTTGGAGTTTCCCAAAGTTTTTCAAACACACAAGAAGAAAGAGAAAAAACAAATTTAGCATGGATATTACAATGAAAAAGTATGAACACCGAAAACTGGAATGAAGCACGTGAACATGAATGTAATGTCGGTGGAAATACGTACTCCCCAAGCTTAGGCTTTTGGCCTAGCTTGGTAATCACCATCCGTAGTAGCCGTCCGGTCCCTAGTTGTAGTGAGGTGGAGGCGGCACCTGGGCATCCCACCCCTGGGGCTCCTCCTCAGCAGCTGCTAAGTTGTTCCGGTAGGCTGTAATGTCATCTGGCATGATCCTGTATCCGTTCCTGGCAATAGAATCAAACAAAGCAGGTGCAGGCAACGGAATAACATCACGTGTTTCCTTGCTAAATACTAGGTTGTAATGAATGTCACGGGGAGAATCAGTTACATCAAGGAATTGGTGGTCCTGTAGTGACTTGTGACCAAGGTAAACTCGGGATAAAAGATAATTATGTGGGCGAAACTGAACCCTAAAATGTCTCGCTAAGCGAGTAGCATAAATACCACCATGTATCTTTCCCTTAGTTTTGTTAAGATGTAAGCGTCGAGCAATAATATCCCCCATACTAAAGGTGTGATCATCATAAAGTGCACGACGTAAAATAGCAAGGTCAGGGGCACTGAGTGCGCCAACCTTTTCCCTAGCGGTTAAACACTTAGCGATGACCAAAGCGAAGTAATGTACTGAGGGAAACTGCAAGCTGGTAGCAGTGGCGCTTGACACGCCTCTGTCCTCACCCACTGTTAAAGTGAGGAGAAAATCCTCAAACTCAGATGGCCTAGGTTCTCTCAAGTCCCCATCACAAGGGATTAAGCATATGTTGCAGAAGTCAGTTAGCGATATTTTGTAGGTTTCAGCATAAAGATTAAACTACACTTCAGGAGGATTGTTTCTTCCTAAATAATAAAAGCTTTGCACAAAGGAATTTGTAAGGATGTGATATTGGTCACACTTAGCTGCGAGGAACTCGGTCAACCCAACGTTTGCAACAAACTGAGCGAACTCTTGACGGAACCCGGCCTCCTCCATGAAGGCATCATGCGGCCATTCACATGGCCGCACCTCCACCTTTCTTGGGGTGTGGAGGTCATTGTCCGATGATTCCCCAATGACTCCCTTGGCATTTTTCTTGGAGGATAACTTCCTAAAGATTTGCATTTTATTCCTATAAACATTCTGAAAAAATTTAGTCCACAAAATTTTGTCAACAAAACTTTGTAAGATTGTTAGCAACTACTCCTAAGCATGCATAGAGGCCATATTGAGCATTCAAACTACTTAGAACTCTAAGAATTCAACATGCAAGCTCATCTATAGCAGCACCAAGAGTAGCTAATTACTCTAAAAATAACCCACTAAAACAAAAACTAATTGGAGCAATGGAGGAGTCACATACCAAGTAGCAATCCCTCCAAACAGTTTCAGAAACGGAGCTTTGAGCAAAGAGATCGAAATCCGCGGGTTTGAGAGCAAGAACACGAGAATGGTGGCTGTCATGGTTTTTTCTGGAGATAGGAGATGATGTGGGCTAAAGAAATAAGTGAAGGGGCCCAGATGGGGGCCACAACCCACCAGGGCGCGCCTGGGGGTGCTGGCGCGCCCTGGTGTCTTGTGGGCACTAGGTGCACCCCCTCTGGTATTATTTGCATCAAAAATTCATAAATAATCGAAAAAAATCGTGTTAAATTTTTAGGGCATTCTGAGAATTTTTATTTTTGGGTCATTTTTTTATTGCACGGAGAAAACAGAAAACAGGATAATCATGGCATTTTATTTTATTTGACTAACTAAAACTGAAAATAAAAGGTGGGAGCAAAGAATGGTGCTTACTAGATTCATCGACTTCATACCTCTCAAAAATGATTCATTAATAAGGTTGATCAAGTCTTATTAACAACCACTTCCGATATGCATGAAACCGAAGAACTTTCGTAAAGCACTAAGTTACCTCAATGGGGATGTGCATATCCCCAACAACAAGTATATCATATTTCTTTTTGGTAGTAGGAAGAGGTAATTGAAAACTTCCAATAGTGATGGTAGGAGATTCTTTAATAACATTTATACCATTCACTTGGAATTGTTTCTTCAGAAAGTGCACCGTATGCTCATTACCATTGATATGAAAGGTGACTTTGCTTTTATTGCAATCAATAATAGCCCCTGCAATATTCAAAAAAGGTCTACCAAGGATAATCGACATGTTGTCGTCCTCGGGCATCTCAAGAATAACAAAGTCCGTTAAGATAGTAACATTTGCAACAACAACGGGCACATCCTCACAAATACCGATATGTATGGCAGTTGATTTGTCAGCCATTTGCAATGATATCTCAGTAGGTGTGAGTTTATTCAGATCATGTCTTTTATATAAGGAGAAAGGCATAACACTAACACCGGCTCCCAAATCACACAAAGCAATTTTGACATAGTTTCTTTTAATGGAGCAAGGTATAGTTGGTATTCCAGGATCTCCAAGTTTTTTAGGTACTCCATCCTTAAAAGAATAATTAGCAAGCATGGTGGAGATTTCAGCTTCGGGTATTTTTCTTTTATTTGTGATGATGTCTTTCATATAGTTTGCATAAGGGGCCATCTTCAAGATATCGGTTAAGCAGGTACGCAAAAAGACTCGCCTAATCATCTCAGCAAAGCGCTCAAATTCTTCATCATCCTTTTTCTTAGATGGCTTAGGTGGAAATGGCATGGGTTTCTGAACCCATGGCTCTCTTTCTTTACCATGTTTCCTAGCCATGAAGTCTCTTTTATCATAACGTTTATTCTTAGTTTGTTGGTTATCAAGATCAGGAGCAGGCTCTATTTCAACATCATTGTCTGGTTCTTTATCATTACTAGGTTGAGCATCATCGTGAACATCATCATTATCATTTTCATTATCACTAGGTGAATGTTCACTACCAGATTGAGTTTCAGCATCGGAAATAGAGACATCATTATTATCAAGAGGTTTTTGTGTCTTAGGTTCACTAGAGGTATGCAAAGTCCTATCATTTTTCTTTTTCTTTTTCTTCTTATAAGGACTAGGTGCATCAGGATTAATTCTCTGAGAGTCTTGTTCAATTCTTTTAGGATGACCCTCAGGATAAAGTGGTTCTTGGGTCATCCTACCTCCTCTAGTTACTACTCTAGCAGCAAAATCCTGCATATTATTATTCATTTCATCAAGTAATTCTTTTTGAGATTTAGCAACTTGTTCTAACTGAGTTTGAACCATAGAGGCATGCTTTCCTACTCCTCTAACATCATTACTGATTCTAAATAGCAAGTCACTCAAGCGAGCAATCATATCAGAGTTATATTTCAATTGTTTCAGGACATGTGCATTGAAATGATCTTGCTTCATAATATAGTTACCAACTCATATAAGCATTGCCTAGCATGTTTGTTGTAAGGGATATCACCTTCATCAAACTTTAATAAAGAATTTACCTCTACCACCTGTGGAGTTGGTGGAGTGTCAAGGCCTTGTATTTCTTCAATAGGTGGCAAATTCTTAACATCCTCAGCCTTAATACCTTTATCCTTCATAGATTTCTTTGCCTCCTGCATATCTTCAGGACTGAGAAATAAGATACCCCTCTTCTTCGGAGTGGGTTTAGGCGGTGGTTCAGGAAGGGTCCAATCATCATAATTCTTCAATATGTTATTCAATAATTCCTCAGCTTGTTCAACAGTTCGATCCCTGAAAACACAACCAGCACAACTATCTAGGAAGTCCCTAGAAGTATCAGTTAGTTCATTATAAAAGATATCAAGTATTTCATTTTTCTTGAGAGGGTGATCAGGCAAAGCATTAAGCAACTGGAGAAGCCTCCCCCAAGCTTGTGGGAGACTCTCTTCTTCAATTTGCACAAAGTTAAATATTTCCTGTAAGGCGGCTTGTTTCTTATGAGCAGGAAAATATTTTTCAGAGAAGTAGTAAATCATATCCTGGGGACTACGCACACAACCAGGAGCAAGAGTATCGTACCATGTCTTAGCATCACCCTTTAATGAGAACGGAAATAACTTAAGGAAGTAATAGTAGCGAATCTTTTCATCATGAGCAAAGAGGGTGGCTATATCATTCAACTTAGTAAGGTGTGCCACTACAGTTTCAGTTTCATAGCCATGGAAAGGATCAGATTCAACCATAGTAATTAACTCTGGTCGACAGAGAATTCATAATCCTTATCGGTAACAAACATAGGTGAAGTAGCAAACTCAGGATCACATTTCATTCTAGCATTCAAAGTCTTTTCCTTATACTTGTGTAGCAATTTCTTAAGATAGTCTCTATCCTCGCAAGAAAGAATTTCTCTAGTTATCTCTTCGTCCATAACATAACCTTCAGGTATCTTAGGCATTTCAAACTTAGGAGAGCCAGGACTAATAGGTGTTTCATAGTCATCATCAGTTTCATAAGCTTCATCAGTTTCAGCAATCTCATCAATCTCAGTAGTTTCATTCTCTTTAGCTCTAGCAATTTGTTCATCAAGAAATTCTCCTAGTGGCATATTATCATCAAGCATGGTACTAGCATCATCATAAGCATCATTCATAACAGAGGTAGCATCATCAATCACTTGCGACATATCAGGATTACTAGCATGTGGTGGTGTTGCAAGCTTACTCATAACAGAAGGTGAATCAAGTGCAGAGCTAGATGGCCGTTCCTTACCTCCCCTCGTCTTAGAGGGAAAAATCTTGATCTTTGGATCCTTCAGATTCTTCATATTGATAAATTGATATAAATCCCAAGTGACTCAACAAATATTGCTATGCTCCCGGGCAACGGCGCCAGAAAAAAGTGTTGATAACCCACTAGTATAGGGGATCGCGACAATTTTCGAGGGTAGAGTATTCAACCCAAATTTATAGATTCGACAAAAGGGGAGCCAAAGAATACTTGAGAGTATTAGCAGTTGAGTTGTCAATTCAACCACACGTGGAAATTAAATATCTGCAGCAGAGTGATCAGTAGCATAGTGATATGATAGTTTGATAGCAGCAGTGACAGTAACAGTAGCGGTAACAGTAGTAGCAATAGTTTTGTAGCAGTTGGAAGAGCAGCAACAGCAGTAGTAACTTAGCAAGAAAAATAAGTGAAAAGCTCGTAGGCACTGGATCGGTAACTCGTTGGATGATATTCGTCATGTAACAGTCATAACCTAGGGAATGCAGAACTAGCTCCAGTTCATCAATGTAATGTAGGCATGTATTCCGTAAATAGTCATACGTGCTTATGGAAAAGAACTTGCATGGCATCTTTTGTCCTACCCTCCCGTGGCAGCGGGGTCCATAAGGAAACTAAGGGATATTAAGGTCTCCTTTTAATAGAGAACCGAAATAAAGCATTAACACATGGTGAATACATGAACTCTTCAAACTACGGTCAACACCGCGAAGTATACCAAATATTGTCACTATGGGGTTGACGGATCATAACACATAATAGGTGCATACGACTAGGCAAGATCGGATCAACAACTGGGATATACAGATGATAACATAAACGGTTCAGATCTGAAATCATGGTACTCGGGCCCTAGTGACAAGCATTAGGCATAGCAAAGTCATAGCAACGTCAATCTCAGAACATAATGGATACTAGTGATCAAGCCCTAACAAAACTAACTCGATTACATGATTAATCTCATCCAACTCCTCACCGACCAGCAAGCCTACGAAGGAATTACTCACTCCCAGTGGGGAGCATCATGGAATTGGCGATGGAGAAAGGTTGGTGATGACGAAGACCAAAGATTCCCCTCTCCGGAGCCCCAAACGGGCTCCAGATCTGGCCTCCCGATGAAGAACATGAGGTGGCAGCGGCTCCATATCGTAAAACGCGATGAAACTTTCTCTCTGATTTTTTTTTCCGAAAATAGGAATTTATAGTGGCGGAATTAGGGTCAGTGGGGCCACGAGGTGGGCACAACCCACCAGGGCACGCCCAGGGGGCCTGGCGCGCCCTCGTGGGTGATGCTCACCCTGGCCCACCTCTTCGTTGGATTTTGGCTCTAATAATTCTCATATATTCTGAAATAATTCTCCAAAAAGTTATGTTCCATTCCGAGAACTTTTATTTCTGCACAAAAACAACACCATGGTAGTTCTGCTGAAAACAGCGTTAGTTCGGGTTAGTTCCATTCAAATCATGCAAATTTGAGTCCACAACAAGGGCAAAAGAGTGAGGAAAAGTAGATACGTTGGAGACGTATCACCTACCAAAGCCGCCCTCGCCGGTTTGTCCGCCGTTTTTGGTTCGCTGGTCCAGGGGCCTCTTCAAAGCCGCTGCTGCCTCTGAGTCGCCCCGGCCGCCATGGCTTGAATCCGCCCCCTGCCGTGGCTTCAATCCTCCCACGTCGACCTTGCCTGCTCCGCTCCTCCGATCGCCCGCGGGCTCTGAACCGCCACCGGCCGCTGCGCCATCACGCCCGTCTCCCGACCCATCCGCTCACCGGCTCAGCGCCGCCTGGCCGCCCTGCCCGCTATTGCCGCGGCTCCACCTCACCACCGCTTGCCTCCGCCATGGCCCCATGCGTAAACCGCCTCCACAGCTATGCTTCGAGCTTGCCACGCCAGACGGGTCCACATCCTCTGCTCCAAGCCGCCAGCCGTTGCCGTGGCTCTGCCTCACCGCCGCTATGGTTCACCTCTGCACCGACCCACCTGCTGCGGGCCGCCCGCTTCACTGACGTGCTCCGAGCCGACTGTGGCTAAGCCGAAATAAAAAAGGGGAGGAGTTGACCCAGTGGAATAAAGAGAAAGACCTCAGATAAAAAACGAGAGGTATTCCACGGCCCATAGGAGGGCACGGACGTCTAGTCGCCCTCCCTCGGCCTCTGCAACGGGCCTCGTTTCGGCCGTTCGCCCCTGGGACGCTGTGGCCTGGCCTCTGTCACTTCACCAGTGACGTACATGATAACACACAACTATAGGGGATCGCAACAGTTTTCGAGGGTAGAGTATTCAACCCAAACTTATAGATTCGACACAAGGGGAGCCAAAGAATACTTGAGAGTATTAGCAGTTGAGTTGTCAATTGAACCACACCTGGAGATTAAATATCTGCGGCAGAGTCATCAGTAGCATAGTAATATGACAGTTGATAGCAGTAGTGACAGTAACAATAGCGGTAACAGTAGTAGCAATAGCTTTGTAGCAGTTGGGACAGCAGCAACAGCAGTAGTAACTTATCAAGAACAATAAGTGAAAAGCTCGTAGGCACTGGATCGGTAACTCATTGGATTATATTCATCATGTAACAGTCATAACCTAGGGCGATACAGAACTAGCTCCAGTTCATCAATGTAATGTAGGCATGTATTCCGTAAATAGTCATACGTGCTTATGGAAAAGAACTTGCATGACATCTTTTGTCCTACCCTCCCGTGGCAGCGGGGTCCATAAGGAAACTAAGGGATATTAAGGCCCGCTTTTAATAGAGAACCGGAACAAAGCATTAACACATGGTGAATACATGAACTCCTCAAACTACGGTCATCACCGCGAAGTATCCCAAATATAGTCACTATGGGGTTGACGGATCATAACACGTAATAGGTGCATACGACTAGGCAAGATCGGATCAAGAACATGGATATAGAGAAGATAACATAAATGGTTCAGATCTGAAATCATGGCACTCGGGTCCTAGTGACAAGCATTAAGCATAGCAAAGTCATAGCAACATCAATCTCAGAACATAATGGATACTAGTGATCAAGCCCTAACAAAACTAACTCGATTACATGATGAATCTCATCCAACTCCTCACCGACCAGCAAGCCTACGAAGGAATTAATCACTCCCGGTGGGGAACATCATGGAATTGGCGATGGAGAAAGGTTGGTGATGACGAAGACCGAAGATTCCCCTCTCCGGAGCCCCAAACGGGCTCCAGATCTGGCCTCCCGATGAAGAACAGGAGGTGGCAGCGGCTCCGTATCGTAAAACGCGATGAAACTTTCTCTCTGATTTTTTTCTCCAAAAATAGGAATTTATAGTGGTGGAATTAGGGTTAGTGGGGCCACGAGGTGGGCACAACCCACCAGGGCGCTCCCTGGTGGGTGATGCTCACCCTGGCCGCCCTCTTCGGTGGATTTTGGCTCCAATAATTCTCATATATTCTGAAATAATTCTCCAAAAAGTTTCGTTCCATTCCGAGAACTTTTATTTCTGCACAAAAACAACACCATGCTAGTTCTGCTGAAAACAACGTTAGTCCGGGTTAGTTCCATTCAAATCATGCAAATTAGAGTCCAAAACAAGGGCAAAAGAGTAAGGAAAAGTAGATACGTTGGAGACGTATCAACTCCCCCAAGCTTAAACCTTTGCTTGTCCTCAAGAAATTCAGTTGACAAACTAAAAGTGATAAAGAAAAACTTTTATGAATTCTTTTGTTCTTGTTTACATATATATGCTTAAGTAGCACCCAGGTTTTCAGCAAAGATTATGACTAACCATGCCAACAATAACTCTTAGAAATTATATTAACTCATAACAATAACAATCACACTCCACGGCTAGCCGCATCCACGGGTACCGTCCAAACCAACAACATTCCTGGGGGAGTTTTGTTTAATTATTTATGATTTTTTTGATTTCGGGACTGGGAATCCCTATTACCGCCCCTCTCGTGTAAGGACAAGTGAATAAACACTCATTATGAGAATAATCCGCTTAGCATGGAAGATACTGACCGCCCCCTGTCGCTCCATGAGTGGTCCAGGCACACAAAACAGATGTTTATTTGAATTTTTAGAGGTGGCACATGCAAATTTACTTGGAACGGCAGGGTAATACCGCATATAGGTAGATATAGTGGACTCATCTGGCATAACTTGGTTTAAGGGTTTTGATGCACAAGCAGTATTCCCGCTTAGTACAGGCGAAGCCTAGCAATTAGATTGAGAAGCGGCCAGCTAGAGAGCGAATTCGGTCATGAACATGCATTACATATAATCAACATTGAGTATTAGCATGAGTAGGATATGGACACCATGAACATAAATATCATGAAGGCTATGTTGGTTTCGATTCAACTACATGCGTGAACATGTGCCAAGTCAAGCCACTTGAAACATTCAGAGGAGGATACCATATCATCATAACGCATCACAACCATTTTAATGCATGTTGACACCCAAGATAAATCATTATCCACTCCTAGCTACTTAAGCATGGCATGAACAACTATAATCTCTAATGGTCATTGCAAACATGTTTGATCATAATGAGCTGGATCAAGGATACTAGGTTAAACATATTTACAAAAACAAAAACAAGTTGAGTTCATACCCGCTTTTCTCTGCCACATTCAATTCATCAAATGTTGTCATTATTGCCTTTCACTAGCACAACCGAATGATAAGAAAATAATAATAGTGCAAGGGTGCCGTGGACTAAGCTGGAATCTGCAAACATTTTATTCAAGAGTAGAATACAAAGTAATATGGGCTCTTTGTTGGATAAACAATAATACAGATGAGAGCCACTCAACAATTTCATTGTGGTCTTCTCCTTGGTACAACTCAAACAAAAAGAAAATAATTTCAGAGAAACACACTGAAATATTTTTGGAGTTTTTGTTTTTTCTTGAAGAAAGCAAATTAAAGAGAAAAACAAAAACGAGAAAAACTATTTACACGGGAAAGCTCCCAACAAGTAAAAGAAGAAGCGAGAAATCTTTTTGGGTTTTCTTTGAATGCAACAATTAAACTAAGCTAGAAAGAAAAACTAAAAAGAAGTAGGAAATATTTTTGGAGTTTCCCAAAGTTTTTCAAACACACAAGAAGAAAGCAAAAAAACAAATTTAGCATGGATATTACAATGAAAAAGTATGAACACCGACAACTGGAATGAAGCACGTGAACATGAATGTAATGTCTGTGGAAATACGTACTCCCCCAAGCTTAGGCTTTTGGCCTAGCTTGGTAATCACCATCCGTAGTAGCCGTCTGGTCCCAAGTTGTAGTGAGGTGGAGGCAGCACCTAGGCAACCCACCCCTGGGGCTCCTCCTCAACAGCTGCTAAGTTGTTCCGGTAGGCTGTAATGTCATCTGGCAATAGAATCAAACAAAGCAGGTGCAGGCAACGGAATAACATCATGTGTTTCTTTGCTGAATACTAGGTTGTAATGAATGTCACGGGGAGAATCAGTTACATCAAGGAATTGTCGGTCCTGCAGTGACTTGTGATCAAGGTAAACTCGGGATAAAAGATAATTATGTGGGCGAAACTGAACCCTAAAATGTCTCGCTAAGCGAGTAGCATAAATACCACCATGTATCTTTCCCTTAGTTTTGTTAAGATGTAAGCGTCGAGCAATAATAGCCCCCATACTAAAGGTGTGATCATCATAAAGTGCACGACGTAAAATAGCAAGGTCAGGGGCACTGAGTGCGCCAACCTTTTCCCTAGAGGTTAAACACTTAGCGATGACCAAAGCGGAGTAATGTACTAAGGGAAACTGCAAGCTGGTAGCAGTGGCGCTTGACACGCCTCTGTCCTCACCCACTGTTAAAGTGAGGAGAAAATCATCAAACTCATATGGCCTAGGTTCTCTCAAGTCCCCATCAGAAGGGATCAAGCATATGTTGCAGAAGTCAGTTAGCGATATTTTGTAGGTTTCTGCATAAAGATTAAACTGCACTTCAGGAGGATTGGTTCTTCCTAAATAATAAAAGCCTCGCACAAAGGAATTTGTAAGGATGTGATATTAGTCACACTTAGCTGCGAGGAACTCGGTCAACCCAGCATTTGCAACAAACTGAGCGAACTCTTGACGGAACCCGGCCTCCTCCATGAAGGCATCATGCGGCCATTCACACGACCACACCTCCACCTTTCTTGGGGTGTGGAGGTTATTGTCCGATGATTCCCCAATGACTCCCTTGGCATTTTCCTTGGAGGAGAACTTCCTAAATATTTGCATTTTATTCCTATAAAAATTCAGAAAAATTGCAGTCCACAAAATTTTGTCAACAAAACTTTGTAAGATTGTTAGCAACTACTCCTAAGCATGCATAGAGGCCATATTGAGCATTCAAACAACTTAGTACTCTAAGAATTCAACATGCAAGCTCATCTATAGCAGCACCAAGAGTAGCTAATTACTCTAAAAATAACCCACTAAAACAAAAACTAATTGGAGCAATGGAGGAGTCACATACCAAGTAGAATCCCTCCAAACAGTTTCAGAAACGGAGCTTCGAGCAAAGAGATCGAAATCCGCGGGTAAGAGAGCAAGAACATGAGAATGGTGGATGTGGTGATTTTTTTCTGGAGGTAGGAGATGATGTGGGCTAAAGAAATAAGTGAGGGGGCCCATGTGGGGACCACAACCCAGCAGGGCGCACCTGGGGGTGCTGGCGTGCCCTGGTGTCTTGTGGGCACCAGGTGCACCCCCGTCTGGTATTATTTGCATCAAAAATTCATAAATAATCGAAAAAATCGTGTTAAATTTTCAAGGCATTCTAAGAATTTTTATTTTTGGGTCTTTTTTTTATTGCACGGAGAAAACAGAAAACAAGATAATCATGGCATTTTATTTTATTTGACTAACTAAAACAGAAAATAAAAGGTGGGAGCAAAGAATGGTGCTTACTAGATTCATCGACTTCATAACTCTCAAAAATGATTCATTAATAAGGTTGATCAAGTCTTATTAACAACCACTTCCGATTAGCATGAAACCGTAGAACTTTCATAAAACACTAAGTTACCTCAATGGGGATGTGCATATCCCCAACAACAAGTATATCATATTTCTTTTTGGCAGTAGGAAGAGGTAATTGAAAACTTCCAATAGTGATGGTAGGAGATTCTTCAATAACATTTATACCATTCACTTGGAATTGTTTCTTCGGAAAGTGCACCGTATGCTCATTACCATTGATATGAAAGGTGACTTTGCTTTTATTGCAATCAATAACAGCCCCTGCAGTATTCAAAAAGGGTCTACCAAGGATAATCGACATGTTGTCGTCCTCGGGCATCTCAAGAATATCAAAGTCCGTTAAGATAGTAACATTTGCAACAACAACGTGCACATCCTCACAAATACCGATGGGTATGGCAGTTGATTTGTCAGCCATTTGCAATGATATCTCAGTAGGTGTGAGTTTATTCAGATCAAGTCTTTTATATAAGGAGAAAGGCATAACAGTAACACCGGCTCCCAAATCACACAAAGCAATTTTGACATAGTTTCTTTTAATGGAGCAAGGTATAGTTGGTATTCCAGGATCTCCAAGTTTTTTAGGTACTCCATCCTTAAAAGAATAATTAGCAAGCATGGTGGAGATTTCATCTTCGGGTATTTTTCTTTTATATGTGATGATGTCTTTCATATACTTTGCATAAGGGGCCATCTTCAAGATCTCGGTTAAGCGGGTACGCAAAAAGACTGGCCTAATCTTCTCAGCAAAGCGCTCAAATTCTTCATCATCCTTTTTCTTAGATGGCTTAGGTGGAAATGGCATGGGTTTCTGAACCCATGGCTCTCTTTCTTTATCATGTTTCCTAGCCACGAAGTCCCTTTTATCATAACGTTTATTCTTAGTTTGTGGGTTATCAAGATCAGGAGCAGGCTCTATTTCAACATCATTGTCTGGTTCTTTATCATTACTAGGTTGAGCATCATCGTGAACATCATCATTATCACTAGGTGAATGTTCACTACCAGATTGAGTTTCAACATCGGAAATAGAGACATCATTATTATCAGGAGTTTTTTGTGTCTCAGGTTCACTAGAGGTATGCAAAGTCCTATCATTTTTCTTTTTCTTTTTCTTCTTAGAAGGACTAGGTCCATCAGGATTAATTCTCTAAGAGTCTTGTTCAATTCTTTTAGGATGAACCTCAGGATAAAGTGGTTCTTGGGTCATCCTACCTCCTCTAGTTATTACTCTAGCAGCAAAATCATGCATATTATTATTCATTTCATCAAGCAATTCTTTTTGAGATTTAGCAACTTGTTCTAACTGAGTTTGAACCATAGAGGCATGCTTTCCTACTCCTCTAACATCATTACTGATTCTAAATAGCAAGTCACTCAAGCGAGTAATCATATCAGAGTTATATTTCAATTGTTTCAGAACATGAGCATTGAAATGATCTTGCTTCATAATATAGTTGTCAAACTCATATAAGCATTGACTAGGATGTTTATTGTGAGGGATGTCACTTTCATTAAACTTTAATAAAGAATTTACCTCTACCACCTGTGGAGGTGGTGGTGTGTTAAGGCCATGTATTTCTTCAATAGGTGGCAAATTCTTAACATCCTCAGCCTTAATACCTTTATCCTTCATAGATTTCTTTGCCTCCTGCATATCTTCAGGACTGAGAAATAAGATACCCCTCTTCTTCGGAGTGGGTTTAGGCGGTGGTTTAGGAAGGGTCCAATCATCATAATTCTTCAATATGTTATTCAATAATTCCTCAGCTTGTTCAACAGTTCGATCCCTGAAAACACAACCAGCACAACTATCTAGGAAGTCCCTAGAAGTATCAGTTAGTTCATTATAAAAGATATCAAGTATTTCATTTTTCTTGAGAGGGTGATCAGGTAAAGCATTAAGCAACTGGAGAAGCCTCCCCCAAGCTTGTGGGAGACTCTCTTCTTCAATTTGCACAAAGTTAAATATTTCCTGTAAGGCAGCTTGTTTCTTATGAGCAGGAAAATATTTTTCAGAGAAGTAGTAAATCATATCCTGGGGACTACGCACACAACCAGGAGCAAGAGTATCGTGCCATGTCTTAGCATCACTCTTTAATGAGAACGGAAATAACTTAAGGATGTAATAGTAGCGAATCTTTTCATCATGAGCAAAGAGGGTGGCTATATCATTCAGCTTAGTAAGGTGTGCCACTACAGTTTCAGTTTCATAGCCATGGAACGGATCAGATTCAACCAAAGTAATTAACTCTGGGTCGACAGAGAATTCATAATCCTTATCGGTAACAAAGATAGGTGAAGTAGCAAACTTAGGATCACATTTCATTCTAGCATTCAAAGTCTTTTCCTTATACTTGGGTTGCGATTTCTTAAGATCGTCTCTATCCTTGCAAGAATGAATTTCTCTAGTTATCTCTTTGTCGATAACATAACCTTCAGGTATCTTAGGCATTTCAAACTTAGGAGAGCTAGGACTAATGGGTGTTGCATAGTCATCATCAGTTTCATAAGCTTCATCGGTTTCAGCAATCTCATCAATTTCAGTAGTTTCATTCTCTTTAGCTCTAGCAATTTGTTCATCAAGAAATTCTCCTAGTGGCATATTATCATCAAGCATGGTACTAGCATCATCATAAGCATCATTCATAGCAGAGGTAGCGTCATCAATCACTTGCGACATATCAGGATTACTAGCATGTGGTGGTGTTGCAAGCTTACTCATAACAGAAGGTGAATCAAGTGCAGAGCTAGATGGCAGTTCCTTACCTCCCCTCGTCTTAGAGGGAAAAATCTTGGTCTTTGGATCCTTTAGATTCTTCATATTGATAAATTGATATAAAACCCAAGTGACTCAACAAATATTGCTATTCTCCCCGGCAACGGCGCCAGAAAAAGGTCTTGATAACCCACAAGTATAGGGGATTGCAGCAGTTTTCGAGGGTAGAGTATTCAACCCAAACTTATAGATTCGACACAAGGGGAGCCAAAGAATACTTGAGAGTATTAGCAGTTGAGTTGTCAATTCAACCACACCTAGAGATTACATATTTGCAGCAGAGTGATCAGTAGCACACTAATATGATAGTTTGATAGCAGGAGTGACAGTAACAGTAGTAGTAACAGTAGTAGCAATAGTTTTGTAGCAGTTGGGACAGCAGCAACTGCAGTAGTAACTTATCAAGAACAATAAGTGAAAAGCTCGTAGGCACTGGATCGGTAACTCATTGGATTATATTCGTCATGTAATAGTCATAACCTAGGGCGATACAGAACTAGCTCCAGTTCATCAATGTAATGTAGGCATGTATTCCATAAATAGTAATACGTGCTTATGGAAAAGAACTTGCATGACATCTTTTGTCCTACCCTCCCGTGGCAGCGGGGTCCATAAGGAAACTAAGGGATATTAAGGCCTCCTTTTAATAGAGAACCGGAACAAAGCATTAACACATGGTGAATACATGAACTCCTCAAACCACGGTCATCACCGCGAAGTATCCCAAATATTGTCACTATGGGGTTGACGGATCATAACACATAATAGGTGCATACGACTAGGCAAGATCGGATCAAGAACATGGATATAGAGATGATAACATAAACGGTTCAGATCTGAAATCATGGCACTCGGGTCCTAGTGACAAGCATTAAGCATAGCAAAGTCATAGCAACATCAATCTCAGAACATAATGGATACTAGTGATCAAGCCCTAAAAAAATAACTCGATTACATGATGAATCTCATCCAACTCCTCACCGACCAGCAAGCCTACAAAAGAATTACTCACTCCAGGTGGGGAACACCATGGAATTGGCGATGGAGAAAGCTTGGCGATGACGAAGACCGAAGATTCCCCTCTCCGGAGCCCCAAACGGGCTCCTGATCTGGCCTCCCGATGAAGAACAGGAGGTGGCGGCGGCTCCGTATCGTAAAACGCGATGAAACTTTCTCTCTGATTTTTTTCTCCGAAAATAGGAATTTATAGTGGTGGAATTAGGGTCAGTGGGGCCACGAGGTGGGCACAACCCACCAGGGCGCGCCCAGGGGGCCTGGCGCGCCCTAGTAGGTGATGCTCACCCTGGCCGTCCTCTTCGATGGATTTTGGCTCCAATAATTCTCATATATTCTGAAATAATTCTCCAAAAAGTTTCGGTCCATTCCGAGAACTTTTATTTCTGGACAAAAACAACACCATGGTAGTTCTGCTGAAAACAGCGTTAGTCCGGGTTAGTTCCATTCAAATCATGCAAATTAGAGTCCAAAACAAGGGCAAAAGAGTGAGGAAAAGTAGATACGTTGGAGACATATCAAACCCGGGTCATTACAGGGAAGATAACCCGGTCTCGGGGGCTATTGACTTATTGGCGAAAAATAAAAAATCGCCCAGGAGGATTAGCTGCCACGATGCGTAGTTCAAACATGGGTGCCCTGCCTTATGGGCGAAAAATTAAAGGTTGCCAAAGAGGACCAGCCGCCATGATGCGCTATTCAAACATAGGTATCCTGCCTTATTGGATCATCATATTATCATATATATTATGATCAATGTGTTGGAAATATGCCCTAGAGGCAATAATAAATTGGTTATTATTATATTTCCTTGTTCATGATAATCGTTTATTATCCATGCTATAATTGTATTGATTGGAAACTCAAATACATGTGTGGGTACATAAACAACACTGTGTCCCTAGTAAGCCTCTAGTTGACTAGCTCGTTGATCAAAGATGGTTAAGGTTTCCTAGCCATTGACATGAGATGTCATTTGATAACGGGATCACATCATTAGGAGAATGATGTGATGGACAAGACCCAAACTAAGAACGTAGCATTTGATCGTGTCAGTTTATTGCTATTGTTTTCTGCATGTCAAGTATCTGTTCCTATGACCATGAGATCATGCAACTCCCTGACATCGGAGGAGTACCTTGTGTGTATCAAACGTCGCAACGTAACTGGGTGACTATAAAGGTGCTCTACAGGTATCTCCGAGGGTGTCTGTTGGGTTGGCATGGATCAAGACTGGGATTTGTTACTCTGTGTGACGGAGAGGTATCTCAGGGCCCACTCGGTAATACAACATCACAATGAGCCTTGCAAGCAATGTGACTAAAGTGTTAGCCACGAGATCTTGTATTACGGAACGAGTAAAGAGACTTGCCGGTAACGAGATTGAACTAGGTATAGAGATACCGACGATCGAATCTCGGGCAAGTAACATACCGAAGAACAAAGGGAACAGCATACGGGATTAACTGAATCCTTGACATAGAGGTTCGACCGATAAAGATCTTCGTAGAATATGTAGGAGCCAATATGGGCATCCAGGTCCCGCTATTGGTTATTGACCGTAGAGGTGTCTCGGTCATGTCTACATAGTTGTCGAACCCGCAGGGTCTACACACTTAACGTTTGGTGACGATATAAGTATAGTTGAGTTGTTATGTTGGTGACCGAAAGTTGTTCGGAGTCCCGGATGAGATCACGGACATGACGAGGAGTCTCGGAATGTCCGAGAGGTAAAGATCGATATATTGGACGATATGTTTGGGCCAAGAGGTGAGACCCACGGGGCGTTAGCAAAAGGCAGTTTTGCAGAGGGCAGGGTCCAGACGCCAGGAACCCTGGCGTCTGGCCCTGGGCCAGACGCCGAGGCCCATGGCGTCTGGGCCAGACGCCGGGAACCGTGGCGTTTGGTACTGGAATCCGAGAAGGACTCTTCCTTTTGTTCCAAACCGACTTTGAGGAGGCTCTTTCTCCAAGTTTCGACCCCAGGGCTCAACATATAAATAGAGGGGCAGGGCTAGCACCCGGAACACATCAAGATTTCCCCAAGCCGTGTGCGGCAACCCTAACCCTCTAGTTCCTCCGTCATAATCTCCGTAGCGCTTGGCGAAGCCCTGCAGAGATTGTTCCTCACCACCATCACCACGCCGTCGTGCTGCTGGAACTCAACCACTACTTCACCATCGCTCGCTGGATCGAGGAGGTGAAGGCGTCATCAAGCCGTACGTGTGTTGAACGCGGAGGTGCCGTCCGTTCGGCGCTAGTTCGTGATCGGATCAAGGGACGACTTGCGATTTGGATCGCGGAGACGTTCGACTACATCAACCGCGTTTCTTAAACGCTTCCGCTTAGCGATCTACAAGGGTATGTAGATTTACTCTCCCTCTCGTAGATGCTCATCACCATGGATAGATCTTGTGTGTGCGTAGGAAATTTTTTGTTTCCCATGCAACGTTCTCCAACAGTGGCATCCGAGCTAGGTCTATGCGTAGATGAGATCTCGAGTAGAACACAAACGAGTTGTGGGCGTGGGTGTATACATATTGCTTGCCGTTACTAGTTGATATTTGATTCGGCGGTACTGTGAGATGAAGCGGCCCGGACCGACATTACGCGTACACTTACGCGAGACAGGTTCCTTCAACTGACATGTAACTTCGTTGCATAAAGATGGCTAGCGGGTGTCTGTCTCTCTCACTTTAGTTGAATCGATTTCAATGAAGAGGGTTCTTTTAGAAGATCAAAAAGCAATCACTACACCACGTTGTGGTTTTGCGTAGGTAAGAACGGTTCTTGCAAACCCGTAGCAGCCACGTAAAATTTGCAACAACAATTAGAGGACGTCTAACTTGTTTTTGCAGGGTATGTTGTGATGTGATATGGCCAATTACATGATGAGATATATGTGATGTATGAGATGATCATGTGTTGTATAGAATATCACGACTTGCATGTCGATGAGTACGGCAACTGGCAGGAGCCATAGAGTTGTCTTTAATTATTGTATGACCTGCGTGTCAATCATTAAGCGCTATGTAATGCTTTACTTTATCGCTAAACGTTAGCAATAGTCGTGGAAGCAACAGTCGGCGCGACAACCTCATGGCGACACGTTGATAGAGATCAAGATGATGGAGATCATGGTGTCATGCCGGTGACGATGGAGATCATGCCGGTGCTTTGGAGATGGAGATCAAAAGCACAAGTTCATGGACATATCATGTCACTTATGATTTGCATGTGATGTTAATCCTTTTATGCATCTTATTTTGCTTAGGACGACGGTAGCATTATAAGGTGATCCCTCACTTAAATTTCAAGATAAATTGTGTTCTCCCCGAGTGTGCACCGTTGCGAAAGTTCGTCGTTTCGAGACACGCCGTGATGATCGGGTGTGATAGACTCCACGTTCACATACAACGGGTGCAAGCCATGTTGCACACGCGGAACACTTGGGTTAAACTTGACGAGCCTAGCATGTACAGACATGGCCTCGGAACACAAGAGACCAAAAGGTCGAACATGAGTCATATAGTAGATATGATCAACATGAAGATGGTCACCATTGAAACCACCTCAACTCACGTGATGATCGGACTTGAGTTGGTGGATTTGGATCATGTTACACTCGAATGACCGGAGGGATGCCAATTTGAGTGGGAGTTTTTAAGTAATATGATTAACTAAACTCATTTTCTAGAACAATAGTCTAAGTTGTCTTTGCTATATTTATGTTGTAGATCATGGCTCGCGCAGTAGCACCCCTGAATTTTAATGCGTTCCTAGAGAAAGCTAAGTTGAAAGATGATGGAAGTAACTTTGTGGACTGGGCCCGTAATCTAAGGATTATCCTTACGGCTTCCCAGAAAGCTTATGTCCTTGATGCACCGCTTGGTGATCCACCCGCTCCAGTTGAGTCTCTAGACGTTGTGAACGCCTAGCAGGCTCGTTCTGATGATTACTCAATAGTTCAATGTGCAATGTTGTATGGCTTAGAACCGGGACTTCAAAGACGTTTTGAACGTCATGGAGCATATGAGATGTTCCAGGAGTTGAAGTTTATCTTTCAGAAGAATGCCCGGATCGAGAGATATGAGATCTCGGATAAGTTCTATGCTTGCAAGATGGAGGAGAACGGGTCTATCAGTGATCACGTGCTCAGAATGTCTGGGTACTCCACCCGTCTGGCTGAATTGGGGATGCCCCTTCCGCCAGAGGCTATCACTGACAGAGTTCTTCAATCATTGCCACCTAGCTACAAGAGCTTCGTGTTGAACTATAACATGCACGGGATGAACAAGTCAGTCGCCGAGCTGTTTGCGATGCTGAAAGCCGCTGAGTCTGAAATTCAGAAGGAGCATCAAGTGTTGATGGTCAATAAAACCACTAGTTTCAAGAAAAATGGCAAGGGTAAGAAGGGTAACTCCAAGAAGAGTGGCAAAACAGTTGCTCCTCTCGTGAAGAAACCCAAGGCTGGACCCAAACCAGAAACTGTGTGTTTTCATTGCAAGGGAACTGGACACTGGAAGCGGAACTGCCCCAAGTATTTGGCTGACAAGAAGGCGGCCAACAACAAACAAGGTATATATGATATACATGTTATTGATGTGTACCTTACCAACCCTCGTTGTAGTGCCTGGGTATTTGATACCGGTGTGGTTGCTCATATTTGCAACTCTAAACAGGAACTGCGGAATAGACGGAGGCTGGCAAAGGACGAAGTGACGATACGCGTGGGAAATGGTTCCAAGGTTGATGTGATCGCCGTCGGCACGCTCGCTCTTCGATTACCATCGGGATTAGTGATGAACCTAAATAAGTGTTATTTGGTGCCTGCGTTAAGCATGAACATTATATCTGGATCTTGTTTATTGCGAGACGGTTACTCATTTAAATCAGAGAATAATGGTTGTTCTATTTATATGAGTAATATCTTTTATGGTCATGCACCCAATGTGAGGGGTTTATTCTTATTGAATCTCGATAGTAATGATACACATGTTCATAACATTGATGCCAAAAGATGTAGAATTGATAATGATAATACCACTTTCTTGTGGCACTGCCGTTTAGGTCATATTGGTGTAAAACGCATGAAGAAGCTCCATGCTGATGGACTTTTGGAGTCACTTGATTTTGAATCACTTGACACATGTGAGCCATGCCTCATGGGCAAGATGACTAAAACGCCGTTCTCTGGAACAATGGAACGGGCAAGTGACTTATTGGAAATCATACATACTGATGTGTGTGGTCTGATGAGTATTGAGGCGCGCGGTGGTTATCGTTACTTTCTCACCTTCACTGATGACTTAAGTAGATATGGGTATATTTACTTAATGAAACATAAGTCTGAAAAATTTGAAAAGTTCAAACAATTTCAGAGTGAAGTTGAGAATCATCGTAACAAGAAGATTAAATTCCTACGATCTGATCGAGGAGGAGAATATCTGAGTTATGAGTTTGGCAGTCACTTAAGACAATGTGGAATTGTTTCACAACTCACACCGCCTGGAACACCACAGCGTAATGGTGTGTCCGAACGTCGTAATCGAACTTTATTGGATATGGTGCGATCTATGATGTCTCTTGCCGATTTGCCACTATCGTTTTGGGGTTATGCATTAGAGACAGCTGCATTCACTTTAAATAGGGCACCATCGAAATCCGTTGAGATGACGCCATATGAACTTTGGTTTGGCAAGAAGCCAAAACTGTCGTTTCTTAAAGTTTGGGGATGTGATGCTTATGTCAAAAAGCTTCAGCCTGAAAAGCTGGAACCCAAAGCGGAGAAATGCGTCTTCATAGGATACCCAAAAGAGACAGTTGGGTATACCTTCTACCTCAGATCCGAAGGCAAAGTGTTTGTCGCTAAAAACGGAACATTTCTTGAGAAAGAGTTTCTCTCGAAAGAATTGAGTGGGAGGAAGATAGAACTTGATGAGGTTGTTGAACCTTTACTTCAACCTGAGAGTAGCGCAGTGCAGAAAGTTGTTTCTGTGGAGCCTACATTAGCTGAAGAGGAAGTTAATGATGATGATCATGAAGCTTTGGATCAAGTTACTATCGAACCTCGTAGGTCGACAAGGACGCGTACTGCTCCTGAGTGGTACGGCAACCCTGTCTTCGAGGTCATGTTGTTAGACAACGATGAACCTACGAGCTATGGAGAAGCGATGATGGGCCCGGATTCCGAGAAGTGGTTAGAGGCCATGAAATCCGAGATGGGATCCATGTATGAAAACAAAGTATGGACTTTGGAAGTATTACCTGAAGGGCGTAAGGCCATTCAGAACAAATGGATCTTTAAGAGGAAGACGGACGCAGACGGTAATGTCACCGTCTATAAAGCTCGACTTGTGGCAAAGGGTTTTTCACAAGTTCAAGGAGTTGACTACGATGAGACCTTCTCACCCGTAGCGATGCTTAAGTCCGTCAGAATCATGTTAGCAATAGCTGCCTTTTTCGATTATGAAATTTGGCAGATGGATGTCAAAACAGCGTTCCTTAACGGTTACCTTAAGGAAGAGTTGTATATGATGCAACCAGAAGGTTTTGTCGATCCAGAGAATGCTGACAAAGTTTGCAAACTCCAGCGATCCATTTATGGACTGGTGCAAGCATCTCGGAGTTGGAATCTTCGTTTTGATGAGGTGATCAAAGCGTTCGAGTTTATACAAGTTTACGGAGAAGCTTGTATTTACAAGAAAGTGAGTGGGATCTCTATAGCGTTTCTAATATTATATGTGGATGACATATTACTGATTGGAACCAATATAGAAATGCTGGAAAGCGTAAAGGAATATTTGAACAAGAGTTTTTCAATGAAGGACCTAGGAGAAGCTGCTTTCATATTAGGCATCAAGATCTATAGAGATAGATCGAGACGCTTGATAGGACTTTCACAAAGCACATACCTTGACAAAGTTTTGAAGAAGTTCAAAATGGATCAGTCCAAGAAGGGGTTCTTGCCTGTATTGCAAGGTGTGAAGTTGAGTAAGACTCAATGCCCAGTGACTGCAGAAGATAGAGAAAAGATGAGTGTCATCCCCTATGCTTCGGCCATAGGCTCTATCATGTATGCAATGCTGTGCACAAGACCCGATGTCAGCCTTGCCATAAGTATGGTCGGAAGGTTTCAAAGTGATCCAGGAATGGAACACTGGACGGCGGTCAAGAATATCCTGAAGTACCTGAAAAGGACTAAGGATATGTTTCTCGTTTATGGAGGTGATCAAGAGCTCGTCGTAAAGGGTTACGTCGATGCAAGCTTTGACACTGATCCGGATGACTCTAAGTCTCAAACCGGATACGTGTTTATTCTTAATGGGGGTGCGGTTAGCTGGTGCAGTTCCAAGCAAAGCGTGGTAGCAGATTCTACATGCGAAGCGGAGTACATCGCTGCCTCGGAGGCGGCGAAGGAAGGTGTCTGGATGAAGGAGTTCATGACAGATCTTGGAGTAGTGCCTAGTGCGCTTAACCCAATGACTCTGTTTTGTGATAATACTGGTGCCATTGCTCTAGCCAAGGAACCAAGATTTCACAAGAGGACCAGACACATAAAGCGACGTTTCAATTCCATCCGCGATTACATCAAGGAGGATGACATAAATATTTGCAAAGTACACACGGATCTAAATGTTGCAGATCCGATGACTAAACCTCTTCCAAGGGCTAAACATGAACAACACCAGAACTGCATGGGTGTTCGATTCATTACAATGTAAATCACATAGTGATGTGAACTAGATTATTGACTCTAGTGCAAGTGGGAGACTGTTGGAAATATGCCCTAGAGGCAATAATAAATTGGTTATTATTATATTTCCTTGTTCATGATAATCGTTTATTATCCATGCTATAATTGTATTGATTGGAAACTCAAATACATGTGTGGGTACATAAACAACACTGTGTCCCTAGTAAGCCTCTAGTTGACTAGCTCGTTGATCAAAGATGGTTAAGGTTTCCTAGCCATTGACATGAGATGTCATTTGATAACGGGATCACATCATTAGGAGAATGATGTGATGGACAAGACCCAAACTAAGAACGTAGCATTTGATCGTGTCAGTTTATTGCTATTGTTTTCTGCATGTCAAGTATCTGTTCCTATGACCATGAGATCATGCAACTCCCTGACATCGGAGGAGTACCTTGTGTGTATCAAACGTCGCAACGTAACTGGGTGACTATAAAGGTGCTCTACAGGTATCTCCGAGGGTGTCTGTTGGGTTGGCATGGATCAAGACTGGGATTTGTTACTCTGTGTGACGGAGAGGTATCTCAGGGCCCACTCGGTAATACAACATCACAATGAGCCTTGCAAGCAATGTGACTAAAGTGTTAGCCACGAGATCTTGTATTACGGAACGAGTAAAGAGACTTGCCGGTAACGAGATTGAACTAGGTATAGAGATACCGACGATCGAATCTCGGGCAAGTAACATACCGAAGAACAAAGGGAACAGCATACGGGATTAACTGAATCCTTGACATAGAGGTTCGACCGATAAAGATCTTCGTAGAATATGTAGGAGCCAATATGGGCATCCAGGTCCCGCTATTGGTTATTGACCGTAGAGGTGTCTCGGTCATGTCTACATAGTTGTCGAACCCGCAGGGTCTACACACTTAACGTTTGGTGACGATATAAGTATAGTTGAGTTGTTATGTTGGTGACCGAAAGTTGTTCGGAGTCCCGGATGAGATCACGGACATGACGAGGAGTCTCGGAATGTCCGAGAGGTAAAGATCGATATATTGGACGATATGTTTGGGCCAAGAGGTGAGACCCACGGGGCGTTAGCAAAAGGCAGTTTTGCAGAGGGCAGGGTCCAGACTCCAGGAACCCTGGCGTCTGGCCCTGGGCCAGACGCCAAGGCCCATGGCGTCTGGGCCAGACGCCGGGAACCGTGGAGTTTGGTACTGGAATCCGAGAAGGACTCTTCCTTTTGTTCCAAACCGACTTTGAGGAGGCTCTTTCTCCAAGTTTCGACCCCAGGGCTCAACATATAAATAGAGGGGCAGGGCTAGCACCCGGAACACATCAAGATTTCCCCAAGCCGTGTGCGGCAACCCTAACCCTCTAGTTCCTCCGTCATAATCTCCGTAGCGCTTGGCGAAGCCCTGCAGAGATTGTTCCTCACCACCATCACCACGTCGTCGTGCTGCTGGAACTCAACCACTACTTCACCATCGCTCGTTGGATCGAGGAGGTGAAGGCGTCATCAAGCCGTACGTGTGTTGAACGCGGAGGTGCCGTCCGTTCGGCGCTAGTTCGTGATCGGATCGAGGGACGACTTGCGATTTGGATCGCGGAGACGTTCGACTACATCAACCGCGTTTCTTAAACGCTTCCGCTTAGCGATCTACAAGGGTATGTAGATTTACTCTCCCTCTCGTAGATGCTCATCACCATGGATAGATCTTGTGTGTGCGTAGGAAATTTTTTGTTTCCCATGCAACGTTCTCCAACACAATGGAATAAAGCCGGCTTATCTGGACCCCAGATGTTTTGCAGTAGTAGCATTGTGTATATCATATGCTGAGCTTTTCCATGATCATATGTCACTTGGGGGATTCCAACTCATCGAGTTTAGCTTTCTCACCCTCTTGATCCGGCAAAAACGCCACAAAATGGTTAAACCTGCCTGTATGCTTGATG
The DNA here is from genome assembly GCA_039707655.1 of Elymus sibiricus. Lineage (NCBI taxonomy): Eukaryota > Viridiplantae > Streptophyta > Magnoliopsida > Poales > Poaceae > Elymus > Elymus sibiricus. The sequence continues at coordinate 395,477,078 of CM077671.1, forward strand.
CGACTCCGATCAGGTGACCCCGTGTACTCTTGACAAGTCAATCCATCTGGGCCCTGAACTTATCAAGGTTAAAACATCGGCTTGAGTCACTTGAGAGCCGGCTTACAGAGAGCTAGGATAAACCATGGGTTATCACACCCGCTTCATTGAAGCAAGACTCGAGCCTCGAAAGGCGGTCTTTATGTCATACCTTGAAAACTGGCATTATTATCATATACATACATCATCCTGCATTGCATCATTGCACAATTCATCATACATACATATATATACATATATTCATTGCGGAAATCCGGTCTTCAAACCTGGTTACATCGTAACCTCTGCAAGAACAAATAGAACTTTTATAGCCAAAATGGCCGGATCTTCATCATGGTTTATTATAACCAGTATTAAATGATTGGGGTTTTTTCAAGCCAGTTCGGAAGAATTGACTATTCTCTAAGAGCCGCCCTATCACATATAATGTCGGGTCATCTAATTGATCGGCTCTTGGATTTTTTGAACTTGTGCTCTGTAGTAAAACTACAACACTTATGGATTCCTCAAACATATATTTGCCGGGTTGCACCGCAACCACGAGCAGGGATTTCATTTCAAGGACAAAGACATTGTTCCAAGATATTCATTCAAACAATGAAATACCGGGTTACATTATAACCACGAGCAAGGATTTATTCAAGTAAGATCAATATCAGTTCAAAAGAACTTCTGAAGTGCATTATGATGGGTTATATTATTCTCACACAGTCCCAAGTCGCTGCAGGCATACGACCCGTCACTTGGGGGCTACGTCATATGATGTTTTTCTTTTCAAAGGAGAAGTGCATATAAGTCCCGAGTCGCTACAGGCAAACGACCCGGCACTTGGGGGCTACACTACTCAGATCAAATTTTCTACAGTCCCAAGTCATTGCAGGCATGCGACCCGGCACTTGGGGGCTACAGTATTCAGCTGTTTAAACAAATTATAAGGTCCAAATTGAAGACCCGGCCCATCACATACTGATGAGCCGGCCCTTGGGGGCTATACATGTGAAATGCAAGACATTTAGTTTATAACTGGCGACTCGGATGACAACCCGGATTTCTCCAAAGTTATCTACATACAACATTCAATTACAAGTTCAAAGTCCCAAGTTGTTGCAGGCAAAACAACCCGGCCCTTGGGGGCTACACCGGCTGAAGCTTTATAAAGTATAAGACAATTACAAGTCCTAGGTTGCTACAAGCAAGACAACCCGACACTTGGGGGTACACAATCAAATATATTATTGCAAAGCACCAAGTCATCATGGATAAACTCGGAGCTTGGGGGCTACAGGTAATATGGATATATAAAATAGAAGAACACTTTCAAGATGTCAATTGAGAGCGAGACTGGTCTCATTTCTTCATGGAGCTGAAGCATTGAAACACCGCCTCAGCGTTATCAAAAATCATGACCTGGCGTTATCGAAGATCATGACCCGGCAGAGTCTATATAAGCAACCCGATTTCACAAGTTGGCAAGTTCCACATCCATAAATCAGCAATGTTTTTATCCTAAGTTGGCATTCGCTACGTCTGATGACCCGGCAAGATCCACTACAACAAAACCCGCCTATACCAACACATACCTACCAACGAGATCATAGCATCCATTGTTTGTTCAACATCCCCCACCTCCCGCACTTGAAAACCTCCCTGTTCCTTGAAAGAAGGAGCAAACCTCCCAGTATCCCACCTCCACCACCCATACCTCCTCGTATATCCACCATCTCTCTCCTCGATTCCTCTCTCGCACCAGATCCCCTTGACCATGAGTCCACGACGCTACCGCCACCACCTCCAATTCAGGTGAGATCCAGGGCTCTTCCCTATCGTTGCTCACTCGCCCGGATCTTCCATAGTGCTATCCTCCGATGCTCCACCATCGCGATGCCCACCACGCCCATGTTACCATGGTCGCTACCGCGGTTGGCATCTCGACATGCGCTGCTGCCGCCTCGGCTACTCATCCTCCGCAGTAGTGACGTCCTCTGTGCCCTGTAGTAATCGTAGCCACCATGGGTCGCCGGTGTGGCTACTTAGTCTCCTAGGCCCACTTCCCCGCGTCTCAGCACGCGCTACCATCGGCTCGAGCTCAACGGTGCTCGGCCTCGGCTACCTCGACTCCGGGCGACGCCGCTGATGATTCGGTAAGGCCCTCATGTCCTTTGTTCTTGCCCTCTCAGGTGCTTTGTGTGGCATGGCCAGCGTGTTTATTTACTGGCCATTGCGACTTTGATCTATAGTTCTGCACTACCTTAATCATTCACTTGATTCACTCCATGTCAGCATGTGTCGTCTGTGCACTGAAATTCAGCTAGCTACTATTTGCAGTGGCGGTGTCGTAGATCATCTTGCTGGAGCACGGCTGGATAACAACTCATAATGGTTACTTCACCTTTCTAGGTATTTCCGTTTTGGCCCTGCGTCTTTTTAATGTGCAATCTAATTCTGCACATAAGTTGTTTCTAATTGGGTTGATCTATTTATACGTATCATTAAGTGATTGACCTCTTGTCAGTATGTGTTAATTCAGAAAGAACGTTTGCGTCCACTTTTTCTCAGTAGTCCTTTCTTGTGATGCATAAGCATTCAATTTTCTTACTGCTATGTGCATGGATCAATCCTCACTGATTTCCTTGTCATATATTATGTAATACTGTAGGAATAAGTCTCACATGCATGTATCCGTCCAATTATTACTCTTCATCATATATAATCCTTACATTCATAGTCCCTTGCAGGTTGTGAAATTGACCTTGCTTCAGCCAACTTGCGGGTGTTCTTCTTTCGCTTAATAGGTAAATTAATACACCATAATCTAGATGTAAGATATTATCCGTCTTCATTTTCTGTACAATTATATACACCATACTCTCGAATGTTATCCAAAATCTTAGGTTGGGAACAGTTCTTGCATTCATATATTATCCAAGCAAAATCATTGCAGAATCAGTAGAATGTTTGGATGAATCTTGCAAGAATATATAACACGTGTTTACATAAGTCACAGCCATCAGTGTGCCAAAATATGAAAAATATTCTTGAGATCTAAAATATGAACTTGTTTCTTGAATTTACCTTAATTCAACATCAGGTACATATGATTTCCAGCATTCTTTGTACTTACCTGTATTAGTTGTCTGCCAATCGTCGCCCCACCGAAAGCTACACGAAAGATGAGCTCTTGCATAAGTAAGCTTTTCTCTCCCTGTACATTGGCATATTTTCCCCTGGTTTACTGAATGTGAAAGACGACAACGACACTACTATTGTTCCCGCTAGAAAGGTAGTAAAGGAATTGGAGTTGACTCGACTAAAGTCAAATTAAGTATATCCATCTAGCATAATCATGCACACAAGTCATTCAAGAAAATAAGTGCTTATATGTAATTCTTAGTTTTGCTTGATATGCTTGATTCAACTGAACCAACAAAAAAAACTGCGCAAAAGATAGTACAAAACATTGTTATTCTGATTGAGCAGTTTAAACTTGCCTGAATTTGCAGTTTGTAACTTTCAAGAGACTAGATAGCAAGCCAACAACATGCTGTGCTACGTCACCTTATTCATTGGTGTATTGCCTTCAGAACGAAAGTTAAGGATTATTTTTATACAATTGAAAACATATCTCTTCCTCTGGTCGGCGTTTCCAACTACCATAAATGGATGGGTTCCTATATTACGTTGTCCCACTAACATGCTAGAAAAAGCAAGGGATTTTAGCATTCGTATAAACTACAAAAGATAAATACATTTCTTGTTACTTACACTTTATAAGGTTAAAGGAAATTTATAAAAAAATTGTGCAAACTACTATGTAAGTTGGATTTCACCCATAATTTTCCAAGCTAGGGTGTTGGCAACCATTTATGTAGTTTAGATGGTTAACTTTGTGTATGAACTACTACGCAAGTTAGATTGCACACATGGTTGCTGGTAATGTGTGTTGATGTTGCATTAGAAAATTTTGACCAGTTGATACAACCACTCAAAAAGGTTCAAAGTATTGGCCATGCTGCTGGATTAGCTATCGTATGGCCTTCAACCTTTGTATGTTGCTCATCTTTTAAATATTATTGATGTAGTGACCTGATTTTTTCCTTCTCTAATAATATGCTCCTCTTGTCTGTTTTTGTTGTTGTTGTAGATTTTTGAGGTAAATGGATGATGCGTGGCTAAATTGTTGATTAAAGGTGGAGAATGGGTCTACTATCTGATAGTTTTACATTAATGTTTTAGAATGTAATTTTTCATGATCGATGTATAGAAATCAAGTACTCCAATATACTATTTGGATTGTGTTCCATATAATGCAACATAGTTGATTTAATATATGAGATCTTTCTAGTTACTGGATTGCTGCTCCTTGCATTATCAGTATTGACCTAGTAATTGTTGGTAATGTATAAATACTAGTACTTGTAGCGGCGTCTCTCTGTTTGTGCATTGTAGCCGCCAACGCATACGAAGTGTTGTAAGGCTGTAACTATATCCGTTGCAAGAGTGCAATGCTTATTCATGTCGGTTACCAACGCAACTATATATGTTGTTGTAGGGCCTTGCAACGCCACCAACGGCAACACATACAAATCCGTTGGTGTAGACGTTAGCAACGATTATATGGACAAAAGGTAACACATTGATCCATTGCTAAAGGCGGGTTCCTCTGGTAGTGATCCCCGCGTCCCGTGAAGTGGTTTAACAATAGACGAATTTCTATTCCCAATATTTTCGTCAAAGCTGAAGCAGTGGAAGCCGGCTCAACTTTATATGGTTTTCTTATCTCCAATATTTTCATCAAAGTCGAAACAATGGAAGCCGGCTCAACATCATGTGGATTTTTCATTCCCAAAATTTACATCAAACCAAAGCATTGGAGGCCGATTCAACGGCATATGGGTGTTTTATTCCCAATATTTTACTGCAAAGGACACGTACCTGCAAGATGATTGTGAAGATGGCTCGTTGAAATGAAGAAGAAACCAGGATTTTCAAGGAGCCCCTTCATTAAGTTAAGCCGACCAGTGGAGCAAGCTGGTTGGTTAAACATATTTATTATTCTTATTTCAGGAGCTTACCATGAATAAATTCAAGCTAACCTGGGGGCTATGTCGGGGATATTACCCACGGTTTGACCCGGCCAGGAGAATGACCCGGGCCATCATTTGGCGGCTCATACGGGCGCCGTGTTTTATCGGGTCAACCTGGACGGCAAGGCCCAAGGCCCGGCATGCACCCCGGCGGAAGGCGACTCATAGAGAGGCCAAGAGAGCCGGCTCACAGAGAAGGCCCAAGAAGAGGAAGAATTCCCTCACAAGAGAAACAAGACCCGGATTAGGACTCAAGAGAGACTAGTCCTAGTCCTACTCCCAGTAGGACTCTACATGTAAACCTACCCCTTCAACTTATATAAGGAGGGGTAAGGCACCCCAAGAGGGACAAGTTCAAGTCATTAGAGATAGAGAGATTAGAGGCTCTCGAGACTAGAGGTAGCGATTCAGCACCCTTGTAATCGAGCTCGTCATCATTATCAATATAGACACAAAGCAGGACGTAGGCTTTTACCTCCATCGGAGGGGCTGAACCTGGGTAACCGCGTCTCTCGATTCCGATCAACCCCTCTCAAGTCGCCACCTAGTTGCAATGACCTCACACCTAAGTTCTCTCATGAGGACATCTTACCGTGATAAAAACCACGACTCTTTCGAAAGATTACTTTAAATCCTTGACCATATCAAGTATATCATCACCAGTACAGTGGCCAGGCTTCTTCCGGCTATCTGCCTCACCTTTGAAATGCTTGCCTTTCTTTCTTAAGAGATGCCAAGTCGGAAGAAACCGACGATGTCCTAGGTACACATTCTTCTTACATTTATCAAAATATATACTTTCAGTCTCATCTAAATAGTGCGTGCATGCATTGTATCCCTTGTTTGTCTGTCTTGAAAGGTTACTAAGAGCAGGCCAATCATTGATGGTTACAAACAGCAACGCTCATAGGTCAAATTCCTCCTGTTTGTGCTCATCCCACACACGTACACCTTTTAAATCCCACAACTGTAAACGTTCTTCAACTAATGGCCTTAGGTACACATCAATGTCGTTGCCGGGTTGCTTAGGGCCTTGGATGAGCACTGGCATCATGATGAACTTCCTCTTCATGCACAACCAAGGAGGAAGGTTATAGATACATAGAGTCACAGGCCAGGTGCTATGATTGCTGCTCTGCTCCCCAAAAGGATTAATGCCATCTGCACTTATACCAAGCAATAAGTTCCTTGCGTCATCTGCAAAATCCGTCCACTCTCTCTTGATTTTTCTCCACTGCGACCCATTAGCGGGTACTCTCAACATCCCGTCTTTCTTACGGTCTTCTTTGTGCCATCGCAACAACTTGGCATGCTCTTTGTTTTGGAATAGACATTTCAACCGTGGTATTAGGAGCATACCACATCACCTTGACAGGAATCCTCTTCTTGGGGCGCTCGCCCTCAACATCACCAGGGTCATCGCGGCTGATCTTATAACGCAATGCACCGCATACCGGGCATGCATTCAAATTCTCGTACTCACCGCGGTAGAGGATGCAGTCATTAGGGCATGCATGTATCTTCTGCACCTCTAATCCTAGAGGGCAGACAACCTTCTTTGCTTCGTACGTACTGTCGGGCAATTCGTTGTCCTTTGGAAGCATATTCTTTAACATTTTCAGCAACTTTTCAAATCCCTTGTCAGATACACCATTCTCTGCCTTCCATTGCAGCAATTCCAGTGTGGTACCAAGCTTTTTCTTGTCATATTCGCAATTTTGGTACAACAATTTTTTGTGATCCTCTAACATGCGCTGCAACTTCAACTTCTCCTTTTCACTTGCGCAGTTTCTCTTTGCATTAGCAATGGCCCGACCAAGATCATCAGCGGGCTCATCTGATGCCTCTTCTTCAGCTTCTTCCCCCATTGCAGTACCATCATATTCAGGGAACCCAGGATAGTTGTCATCATCCTCTTCTTCTTCATTGTCTTCCATTATAACCCTTCTTTCTCCGTGCTTGGTCCAACAATTATAGCCGGACATGAAACCGGACTGAAGCAGGTGGATGTGAAGGACTTTTAAGGTAGAGTAATTCCTATCATTCTTATAGACACCACATGGACAACACATAAAACCTTCCCGCTTGTTTGCCTCAGCCGCATGCAGAAAACTATGCATGCCATTAATGAACTGGGGAGAGCGTCGGTCATCGTACATCCATTGCCGACTCGTCTTCATTAAACAACATCGAAGTGACCAAATTAATACAAGTTCATACATAAAGTTCATACACACTTATTCTCATAAAAAACATACAACTATCTAGCTAAAGCATTTAAATGCAACAACAAATGCGATCAAAATCGCAACTAAGGTAATAATTGATCCAATAGCATAATGATACCAAGCCTCTTTATTAATGGCATATTTTCTAATCTTTCTAATCTTCAAGCGCATTGCATCCATCTTGATCTTGTGATCATCGACGACATCGACAACATACAACTCCAATTTCATCTTCTCTTCTTCAATTCTTTTCAATTTTTCTTTCAAATAATCGTTTTCTTTTTCCACTAAATTTAACTTCTCGACAAGAGGGTCGGTTCCAATTTCTGGTTCACATAACTCCTAGATAAAAATATCTATGTCAACTTGATGGGCATAATTGTCATAAAAACATGAAATGAAACAAAATAGTTATAAAAGATAATATACCACATCCGAATCATAAACCGGACGAGGGCCGACGGGGACGGATATCAAAACCATGGCACTACATATAACAAACAATCATACAAGTAAGAAAATTATACAAGTTAATTTGAGCTCAAATTGCATATAAATCAAATAAACTTCACATAATTACTCCCAAACTAAAACCCACAAATCACTATACTTATAGAGCATGAAACGAGCTAAACTAGCAATGAGAGATGAAATGATGAAGTTGCTAACCTTTTAGAACGATGGGGTGCCTCCAATATTGACAAATGTTGGCAACAATGGATGATGAGCTCGAGCTAGGGGAAGGGACCAGAGAGGAGAGAAAGGAGAGCTTGGGCTCGGGCTGGAAGAAGCATCTATATATAGGGACATCTTTAGTACCGGTGGGTGATACCAACCGGGGCTAAAGGTCCATCTCTTGTCCCGGTTGGTGTCACCAACCGGGACTAAAGGTGATCCCAGGGTCCCCAGCCTGACGCAACCCTGACACAACCCTTTAGTCCCGGTTGGTGTCACCAACCGGGACTAGAAGTCCCTCATGAACCGGGACTAGAGGTGGCCCTGCCCCCGTCCACTCCTAGCCATTGGAACCGGGACTAATGCTAACATTAGTCCCGGTTCCAAACCCGGCCGGGACTAAAGCTTCGGACGAAAGGTCTGTTTTCTACTAGTGCAAAAATGGAAGGAAATAATCACTTAGGACGAAACAAGGAATTTGGAAGACAAAAGCAAGGAAGGAATTGGAAGCGAGCTAGATGAAATAGAGAACAAGATGACCTTTGGTACAATGTAAGTGAAAGTGCGTTATATCGGCCAGAGGGGGCGGGGGTGGTTGGGCGATTTTTACAAATTCGTCACTTAGGAATTTCTAGATGAGGAAATATCAGAGTGACGAAAAACAATGCAGCGAATAAGTACTCAGGCATATGCGAAATACAATAACAGCATGGTCGTCATGATGGATTGAAGCATACGAGTGAAAGAGTAACTAGATGTAACAACCCGAGACCGGCGCTTCAGATGCTTTCCGATTTATTTCGCTTTCGTCGTGTGTTTTATTTGTTTGTCGCATTCATCATGGTATCATTCGCATTGCATCGGCACTTCGTCGCCGTCATTTTTCAAAACTTGCGTCTGTTCGTAGTTGCCAGTTCTTCCTGTTCTCGTCGTTGACCGTTTCGAGACCAAACACCCATGCACGCGCCTGCGGCATCATTAAACTGTTGTTTTTAAAGGTGCATATAAAATGTTCTTGGAATGGGTTGAAAGTTGGCGTGTGGTCTTATTATATTGTAGGTAGATCGCCTATCAAAATTTGTTGCATTCGGAGTGTGTTAATAGCCCAATGGATAACTATAGCGGCACTATCGCCGGTTTATTTGTGGGACATTTTGGTTGGAAGAACTCCGTGTTGGGCTGCTCTATCCTCTCTTCTAAGCCCAACCAACCTACACAGCCCACCTATAGCCTAGCTAGCCCCCTCCGCTTCCGGACCGTCCGATCGAGATCTAATGGTCCGAAAACGGACTAAAACCACCAACCCTAGCCCTCCTTACTATATATAGATGCCCTACCTTGCCTGTTTTGGAAACCTAGCCTCCTACCTCAAAATTCGCATGTAGCTAGTGCCCAGCCGCCTCCACCTCTCTCCTCCACCACGCCAGGCCCGCGGGGCCCAGATCCGTCTTGCCCGAGCCCGGGATCCGCCGCCGCCACCCGCGGCCAGTCCACGCTCCGCTCGCCCGAGGCTCCTGCCTCTACCTTCCCGCCATGGAGCCAAGCTCCCTCGCACCCACGCCCGGCCTCAACCTCGCCTCCTCCTCGCCGGTGCCCCTCGACCTCGCCGGAGAAGCCCAGGTCAGTCGCCCGTCGTCCCTCTCTCCCCGTTCCCCATCTCTCCCTCTCTATCCCGTAATCTCCCTCTGTCTCTGGTCTCTCTAGGACGCTGCCGCCATGGCCTCAAGCTCGCAGCTCGCCGCCCGAAGGTCCAAGACCGTCGTCTGCCGCCGGGAATCAGTCCCCGCCGCCCGGATCAGGCGATCCCCGTGTTCATGCATATAATAACTCACCAAACGTGTATCATATGTAAAATCTTTATATATGAAAAATGCTTAGAATTTTGTCTAGTTTCACAATATGCAACTTTAATGCATGTTAAAAATGTTTAACTTACTGTTTTCATTTAATTTGCATAAATGACATGTTAAAACGGTTTGTCTGATATCTTAATAACCGTAGCTCCGAATTAAATGATCCATATATGCAACTTGCTTAGAAAAACGTGTAGAATAATATGGTGCACTTTATTTTCTTGTTTATTAAATATAAAATATGTTTGGTTCTGATCTGGACCAAATTCATAACTTGCATATGGGGTCGTTTCGGAAATGCTATATGTTATTTCCGGCCTCGTTTAAAATGCCTAGATATATAGTTTAACTATGCTTCACCTCTTGCCATGATAAATAACATTTAAAATTATTGGGTCCCTAAACGAGAGTGAACTAAATAACTCAAATGTGGAGTTTCGTCAATATGCATCTCGTTGCATATTGAGCTTCATTTAATTTGTAGTATTTGATTGTTGTATTGCTTGCCATGCATAGCATATTTAAATGTGACATGCACCATATTTGTTTGCGCATGATGTCATATGTTGTGGTGTTTACCGTGTCATTTGTTTTTTTTTCGGATTTACTTCTCCTCGCTAGAGTCCGAAAGCATTTGAGAGTGTGAGGATCCGTTCGACTACGTTGGTTCGTCTTCTTCACGGATTCGTTCTTTTGCCAAGCGGGATCTCAGGCAAGATGATCATTTCCCTGGATACCACTACTATCATTGCCATGCTAGTTGTCTCATTTCTATCACTATGTACCGCTACCTACCACTTGTTTGTCAAGCCTCCAAAAATGCCATGATAAGCCTCTAACCCTCCACCTTCCTAACAAACCGTTGTTTGGCTATGTTACCACTTGCTCAATCCCTCTTATAGCGTTGCTAGTTGCAGGTGCATGTGGATCCATGCGATAACATGGATATCTTGGGATATGACAATATTCTTGCTATTTAATTTAATGCATCTATACACTTGGTAAAGGATGGAAGGCTTGGCCTTTTGCTTGGTGTTTTGTTCCACTCTTGCCGCCTTAGTTTCCGAGTACTGGTGTTATGTTCCATATTAAGCGCTCCTAACATGCTTGGGGTTGTTATGGGGACCCCCTTGATTTTCGTTTTGGGATAAAACTCTTCCGGCAAGGCCCAACATTGGTACTGCATTTGTCTAACTAATAAAACTTGCATAGGGAGTAATTAACCCATGGATAATTAATCAACCCCCGGGCCAGTGCTCCTCATGAGTGTTGGTGCAAAGTAGAGTCGTGTGCGGGGCCACCCCGGGGCAACTCGGGAGATTTCTATCAGGCCACCGTATGCTGCACTCATCCGGTCGTGTCCTGAGAATGAGATACGCGGCTAGTATCGAGTTTGTCGACACGTCGGGTGGTCTTGCTGGATTTCTTTTACCGTTCTCGAACGTCTTGTGCATCGGGATTCCGAGGATACTACGGGCTATCCCGCGGTTGAGGTTTTCCGCCACAACTTCTGGCTAATTTTTGATGGACAATTTGGACCACCCCTGCAGGGTTAAATCTTTTTGAAAGCCGTGCCCGCGGTTATGTGGCAACTTGGAAATTGTTTAACACCCGGTTATAGCAAACTTGAAGTAAACTCAATTAAAATACACCAACCGTGTGTGTAACCATGGCCGTCTCTTATTGTGAGGTTTGAACCAAGAAGGGAACACGGTGGGGTTATGTTTGACTCGTAAGTAGGTGTTCAGGATCACTTCTTGATCATTACTAGTTCATGTTCGTTTATGCGTAGATCACTCTTCTTATTCTTGTACTAGTAAGTTAGCCAGATAAAATGCTTAGTGCTGCTGCAACCTCACCGCTTAACCATACCTCACCCATTAAGCTTTGCTAGTCTTGATACCCTTGGTAATGAGATTGTTGAGTCCCCGTGGCTCACAGATTCCTACAACAAAAGACGCGGGTACAGGTAATGCGATGATTTGACCTGAGCGTGATGATTGTTCTATTTGGACTTCTTCTTCTTCTTCATCGATCATAGGATGGGTTCCAGGTCGGCAGCCTGGGATTAGCATGGGTGGACGTCATCTTCTTTTTTGTTTGATTTCTTCCATAGTCGGATCCTGCTCTTCTGTAAGATGATTGTGATGTATTGATGTATTGATATCTTTATGCTGTAGCATGTAGCGAGTGTAAGCCCACTCCATATACTCATCTCTTATTTACATGTATTATGACGATATCCATTCTTGCGAAACAACAAGATGCGCTTCTATCCCTATCGAGGCCCTCGAACCAGGATGAGGATAGTACCGCATCTTGGGCGTTACACTAGCATTCAGGACAAGTGCAGTGAGTGAAGAATTTGGGTTGAGGAATTAGAGAAAGTCTTCAGTCAAAGTCTTCATAAAACAGCAAGCAATTTCTTCAAGGTACGAGTAAGTAAGTGGGGGGTTGAAGAAATAGAACCAGGATGCTCGATGAAGACAATGGATTTGTTCGACCAGTTCCAACTGTTGTGACAGTTGTACGTCTGGTTGGGACGGTTAAGCTTGCATACTCTGAACACACTTAGTCCACATCGTATTCCCCTGGAGCTAAAGTCACTTAGACTCCGCTCAATGCGCTAACAATCTCCCCATTTTTGGTGATTGATGACAAATAGATTAAGTTTTCAATGGTGATCAAAATATTGAGTGTAAGTACAGAGTTTGAAGAATTTGATAACAAGATATAGAAGAACTCCCCCTGAAGATGTTCATATTGAAGAATTTGCTGTGGATTGCAAATGTACATGGCAAGATGAAATTGTGGAGATCTCCCCCTATATCTTGGAATCCATTCACGCATTAAACATATAATATGAAGAATTTTCAATGCATGATGCAAAATGGTGTCTGACGAAATTCAGCATGCGTGCATAGATAATAATTCAGGGTAAAGCATGCAGAAAACGGTTCAAAATTGTCAGACGACCATCAGGCTTAAGGTACAACTCATTCTCAAACACTTCAGAAGAACGAGAGTTGCAACTTAATCAAAAGTATCAACTATATAGTATGACCCGCTTGAAGACTAACTCAAATTTCTCCCCCTTTGTCATCAAAATGACCAAAAGAAGACGAAATTGAGGACTAACGCCCCTGAAGAATTTCATCTTAAAGGTGGTGGAGGAGTGCCAACATTGTTGTTTGGGGTCGGTTGATGATGTAGAACCGACACCAGTGTCGTCAAGGTCCCCAGCTTCATTAGTTTTGCGCAATGAAGAATATGAGCTGGGGACGAGCGGAGGAACTTGAACCTTCTTGAACTTCTTCTTGGGTGGGTGAGACCAATCGAAGTCATAATTAAAGTCCATGGCAGCATGTTCTTCAACTGTCTTGAGATGTGATAGTATAGCCCAGCTGCGGTCAAATATTTCATGGGCTTAATAGTGATTCTTCCTCACAGAGTTTTGCGTCATAGTCATATTGCGAAGAATAGAGGCAAACTGACGCTTTACCCAGTTGTGATTGCGATCGGCCTTCTGATGAAGACTTACAAGAAGCTCACGACCAGTCATCACACGAGGAGCAGAACCTTGAGGGTTTGGAGTTGAGGTATTTGGAGCTATGTCTTGTGAGGCAGAGTCGGCATTTGTATACTGTGAAGTGGGGTGACGAAACTGACCATCAAGCGGATGGATGCCTTCCTCAATAACAACATTGCCTTTTCCATGAAGTGAAGAAATTGTGCGTTGAAGAATTTCAACTGGAGGCATATAACTGAGATTATTTTGCCGGTCAGCCTTGTAGTTGATTGAAGACCTTGTTCTGATGAATCTTTTTAACACGCCAGGGGCAGGACCAAACGCACCTCTGACCATGACCCGAACGACGGAAGTGCCTGGGAATAGGGCAGCGACTCAGCATCGGCAGCCAGGACCGCCCCGCAGGAATCAGACCCCGCCGCAGCGTTTTCTGACACTACCTGGTCATTACTCTAACCCGATGGAGAACATGATAGCAGCGGCTGCCAGGCTCAATGCGCTCCCCCTCGCTAATGGGACGCCCTTCGCCGAAGAGGCATGGAATGCCATTGGGTATTTGCAGATAGCAGTGGCTCAACAGGAGAAGTATACGTACAGCCGGAGTCGTGTGCACTCAACCCCCATCCCAAGCCGTAGTTATAGTCGGCGCTTGGAATCGCCAGCGGTCTCTAGCAGCGAGCGACGTTGGAACCTGCCCCATGATGGCCCACCCGTTGTCAATGCCTAGGCAATCGTGGATAATGCCAGAGCTCAGCGTGAGGCGGCGGCCGCGGCGGCTTACCAAGAGCCGCCCCTGGTAACCCCTTCAACTTCGGTGGGAGCCGGAGTCACCTCCAGGGCTGTTGGAGTGCCGTGTTTAGCGCCGGCTCTACGGAACGAGCGCCTGCCGAAGGATCTTAAGGTTCCGCGCAAAGTGCCTAACTATACAGCTGATCTACCTCCAGAAGCGTGGATCGAGAGTTATGAGCTAGCCATGGAGATGTTGGACGTCAGTGATGCAATCTATGCTAAGTACTTCCTCATGATGCTGGAAGGACCGGCCCGTACATGGTTAAAGGGTCTGCCCCCTAATACCATTAATTCCTGGGCCGAGTTGAAGGCACAATTTATCAAGAATTTTCAAGGGACGTGCAAGCAGCCTATGATGATCGTTGATTTGGATCATTGCGTGTAGCGTGAGGATGAGTCGGCCCATCATTGGGTCCAGCGGGTCTCAACCATTATCCACTCATCTGATAATATCACGGCGGCTCAGGCAGTTCTGATTCTGGAGAAGAATTGTCACTTTTTGCCCCTTAAGTAGAAGCTTGGACGGCTCAAGCGTTCTTGCGAGGACATGGGTGAGCTCATGGCGGCTGTCACTAAATATGCAGATTCTGACAGCACGAAGGATTCTGGTTCTGATGATGAGAAATCTGCTAAGGGTAAGAAAAATGGCAACGGCAAGGGTCAGCAACAGAACGGGACAGGAAATAACAACCCAGGCAATGGTGGTAAACGGAAGCATCTAGACGGCGGGTCAGATCTGGTGGCCAACACCAACACTGGAAACAACCGCACCAAGGGTAACGGTAAACCACCTTTTGGCAAAGGCAAGCCTTTCAACATGGAAGCAATGCTCAACGACCCCTGCCCGAAACACAATCTTCCCAACAAGCCATCCACCCACTCTTGGAAGGATTGTTATATCATGCAGGAGTTCCGGAATTACAGCCTTAACCAGCATCATGGTAACGGCAATGGACCGCCTGGCGGGTCAGGATCCGGCTCTCACGTTGCAGGCTTCGGTGCGGGCGGCTCAGGATTGGGTTATCAGGGTCAAGGCAATCATGGTGGCCACAATCAGCAGTCCGGCAATGGCAATCAACAGCAAAACACTCAATCAGGGTATCAGAGTAACCCGAAGCAACTCAATGGAGGACAGTATCACGTGTTCACTACGAGTCTTGATAAGCGTGACCAGAAGGTGCGCAAGAGGGCGGTTCATGCAGCAATGCCGGCTCTTCCATAGTATTTAAAGTGGTCCGAGCACACAATATCATGGAGCAGGGAGGATCACCCGCCACGAGTTGATAACCCGGGGCAGTTGGCCCTTGTGGTGGCCCCTCAGGTAGGAGGCTACAAGTTCACCAAAGTGCTGATGGACGGTGGCAGTAGCATCAACATCCTGTATTACGACACTTTCCGCCGGATGAACCTAACTGACAAAGATCTTAAGCCATCATCTACAGTCTTTCATGGTGTAGTGCCTGGCAAGTCGGCTTATCTAGTTGGAAAAATCGCTCTTGAGGTGACCTTTGGTAATGAGTTCAACTACAGGGTAGAGACCTTGTGGTTTGAAGTGGTTAAAATCAAGAGTCCATATCATGCTCTGTTTGGACGGCCGACTTATGCCAAGTTTATGGCTCGGCCTTGTTATGTTTACTTGCAGCTCAAGATGCTAGGTCTGAAGGGGACGATTATGGTACACGATGATCGGAAGATTGCTCTTGAGTGCGAGGAAGGCGATGCTGCGTATGCAGAATCAAGTTGTGCTGAGGCGGAGCTGAAATTTTATAAAGACAATGTTGACCCGGCGGATATGACCCCGTTGAAGAAGCCCAGCACAGAGTCTGACCCGCCTCTGAAGTTTGTGGCAGAGGATACTAAACTGGTGGATTTCGTTCCTGGCGACTCATCGCAGCAATTCACTATAGGGGCTAATATGGACCCCAAATAGGAAAGCGCGCTCATCGAATTCATCCGTGAGAATCGGAACTTCTTTGCATGGAAGCCTTCTGACATGCCTGGTGTACCGAGAGAATTCGCTGAGCACCACCTTAATGTGGATCCTAAGTTTAAGCCAGTTAAACAATTCCTCCGTCGTTTCAATGAAGAGCGGCGTAAAGCTATTGGGGAAGAGGTAGCCCGGCTCTTGGCAGCAGGGTTTATCGTGGAGGTTTTTCACCCGGAGTGGTTGGCAAACCCCGTGCTCGTGCTTAAGAAGAACAACATGTGGCGCATGTGTGTAGATTACACAGATCTCAACAAGGCGTGTCCGGTCGATCCATTTGCTCTCCCCGTATCGACCAGATCATTGATGCAATGGCGGGTTGCGAGAGTTTATGTTTCCTAGACGTTTATTCGGGTTATCATCAGATCAAGATGGCAGTTAAAGACCAAGAGAAGACATCTTTCATCACACCTTTTGGAGCTTTCGGCTACGTGTCCATGCCTTTTGGACTCAAAAGTGCTCAGGCGACTTATCAACGCTGTGTATAGAACTGTCTTCATAGTCAGATCGGACGCAATGTTCATGCCTATGTGGACGATATCGTGGTCAAGTCAAGGAAGAAGGAGACTCTGGTTGACGATTTGAGAGAAACTTTTGATAACCTGCGGGTTTACAAGATGATGCTTAATCCGGCTAGGTGTGTTTTTGGTGTACCTGCAGGCAAGCTCCTGGGTTTTTTGGTCTTGGAACGGGGCATTGAGGCCAACCCGGACAAAATAAAGGCCATCACCTCATTATCTAAGCCGGCGTGCATTAATGATGTTCAGCGCTTGGCGGGTCGTATTGCCGCTTTAAGCCGGTTCATAAGCCGCCTGGATGAGAAGGCCATCCCTTTGTATTAGATGATGAAGAAGACAGATGATTTTGTGTGGAGTGATGCTGCCAATGATGCGTTTGAGCCGCTCAAAAAAATAGTTGGTTGAGCCGCCTGTCTTGGCCGCTCCCATGGAAAAAGAGCCTTTGCTTCTGTACGTGGCGGCTAATAACAAGGCCGTCAGCGCTGCAGATGTTGTGGAGCGGAAAGAGGCAGGTAAAGAGTACCCAGTCCAGCGACTAGTTTATTACGTCAGCGAGGTTTTGAAAGAATCCAAGAAAAGATACCCACATTGGCAAAAGCTAGTGTTTGGAGTGTTCATGGCGAATCGCAAGCTGAAGCATTATTTCCTTGGACATCCAATCACGGTGGTCAGCTCTGCTCCTTTGGGAGATATCATTCAAAATAGAGAAGCCACCGGCAAGATTGCTAAGTGGGCAATTGAGCTTGGGCCTCTTAATTTGAGGTATGTGCCTCGAACAGCTGTCAAGTCTCAAGCCCTGGTGGATTTTATCAATGACTGGACGGAGTGTCAAGCACCGGAGGAGAAGCCAGACAATACATATTGGACAATTCACTTTGATGGATCCAGACAATTGGAAGGCTCAGGGGCTGGAGTTGTTTTGACTTCCCCTAGACGTGACAAATTTTGTTATGTATTAATGTTAATGTTTCCTTGTACTAACAATGCAGCTGAATATGAAGCTTTGCTTCATGGGCTCCGTGTGGCCAAGGAGATGAATTTGAGCCAGGTCAGATGTCTGGGCGACTCAGACCTTGTGGCCCAACAAGTTTTGCGCACGTGGGATTATAAAGACCCTCGTTTGGCGGCTTATCGCCAGGCGGTTGACGCCATTGCTGGTCACTTTAAAGGTTATCAGGTGGATCATATTGATCGTCGGAAGCATGAGGCGGCTGATGCATTATCACGATTGGGGTCTCAGCGTAAGCCGGTGCCGCCCAATGTGTTTCTGGATGTACTGCACCACCCGTCGGTCAAATTACCTTCTGAGGAGGATCTTGCTATACCTGACCCGGAAGGACAGTTGGTGGCGGCTCTTCGCGCTATTCCTGATTGGACGCTGCCCTATTTGGCATATCTGACTCGTGGCGAGTTACCTGAGGACGAGACCTTGGCGCGGCAAATCATGAGGCGGTCTAAATCCATGACTATTATCAATGGCGAGTTGCACAGGTGCAGCGTGACTGGTGTTTTTCAATGTTGTGTTTCTCCTGAGGAGGGTCGTGAAATCTTGCAAGAGATACATGCCGGCGATTGTGGTCATCACGCCGGGTCAAAATCCTTGGTGGCCAAAGCTTTTCGGCACAATTTTTACTGGTTAACAGCTCATGCAGATGCGGAGGACTTGGTTAGTAAATGTGACGGGTGTCAGAAATTTGGACGACGTGCCCATGTGTTGGCTCAAGAGTTACGGATGATTCCAATCACCTGGCCGTTTGCAGTCTGGGGGCTTGATATGGTTGGACCGTTTAAGAGGTCTAAAGATAAGAAGACCCACCTCTTGGTGGCGGTTGATAAATTTACCGAGTGGATTGAGGCAGAGCCGGTTAGCAAGTGTGATGTAGCAACAACAGTTCAGTTTGTCAAGAAACTGATCTATCGTTTTGGTTACCCTCACATTATTATTACTGACAATGGTACAAATCTATCCAAGGGGGCTATGAAAGAGTTTTGTGAAAGTGAACACATCCGCCTCGTTGTTTCCTCCGTGGCTCATCCACAGTCTAATGGTCAAGTAGAACGTGCTAACCAGGAAATTTTGATAGGGATCAAACCCCGGCTTATGGTTCCTTTGGAACGAACGCCGAGTTGTTGGGTGGAAGAGTTACCTTTAGTTCTTTGGAGCATCAGAACCACCCCCAACAGATCAACAGGCTACACGCCTTTCTTCATGGTTTATGGCACAGAAGCTGTTCTCCCCAGTGATATCCGTCATGACTCGCCCATGGTGGTGGCTTATGTTGAAACTGATAATGAGGCAGCATGTCAGAATGCACTGGACGCCTTAGATGAAGAGCGGGACCTTGTAGCCGCACGATCGGCGATTTATCAACAAGATCTGCATCGTTATCATAGCCGCAGAGTGAAGACCCGGACGTTCCAAGAAGGTGACTTAGTGCTACGTCTGATTCAAGATCAGACATATATGCATAAGTTATCTCCCCCTTGGGAAGGGCCTTTCGTGGTCAGCAAGAATCTCAACAATGGGTCATATTACCTCATTGATATACGGGAGAGCGACAAGTCACGCACTTTCGGAGAAGAGACCAGCAGGCCGTGGAATATTGCTCATCTTCGGCCTTACTATACTTGAGTCATTGACTCTCATCAATGTACATATCTCTGTCATTGTATATACCTTTTTCAATATAATAAAGCTGGCATCCCCATAATTCGGGGCCTCTGCCGTTTTCATGCAACAAGTTTTGTGCAAAGAGTTGATTGTTCATAAGGTCACTTGGGGGCTTCCAACCCACTGGGTTTAGCTTTCATACCCTCTTGACCGACTTAAAAGCCATATTTGAGTTAAACCTGCATGTTTGTATCTTGCTACTCCGCCAGGTGACCCGCCGAACGTTTGACAGTCAATCTTTTTCAAGACCCTGAACTAGTCAAAGTTAAAACGGCGGCTTATGTCATGTGAGAGCCGGCTTAAAGAGAGCTAGGACAAACTCACCTATTCGCTGTAGTCTCTTCGCTATGTGGCCCGTTCATACTCTTAACAGTCAATGTTTTTTAAGACCCTGAACTTGTTAAGGTTAAAATGACGGATTTATGTCACGTGAGAGACGGCCTACGGGATTATAGGTATTAATGCCTAGCTTCTTTGAAGCAAAAATCTTGAGTTTTTCTCAAAAATATATATAAAGGGTTGATCTCTTTTGGGCTATGCCTTTAAAGCCGCCTTATAGCAACTGAAGGTATACACGTCTATATTTTCTGTTTGTTGTTTTTGCAGGAGTTTTTCATGAGGAGATTATTCATCTTTGGATGACTACTCATTAATCAAAGCTTATGGCTGTCATGACCCGCCAGCGGGTCTTATTTCCATATTTTCAATATCATGGGGCACATAATTGTTAGCTCGCCCAGGAGTATGGCCATAAGCCGCTAGCACAGGGTATAAGTTGATAAAGTTCAAAACATGCATGAAGGCATGGCACAGGCAAGCAGTTTTTAGCTAAGTCTATTACAAGGTTGCGCGGAGCCCAAAATTTTGGATCACAGTTTTTCCTACGATCATAACCCGACCGTTAGTTCATCCTGGTTAAGCTTCATCCTGGGCCAACTCTTTCGCCTAAGTTGCTGACGGGTCATCCTGCGCCGGGTCTTCTATCTCCTGGATCTGAAGGTTGTCCACATCCCAGTTGCAGTTGATCAAGGCCTGGAATTCAGCTTCATCATGCAAGATGGGAGACGGGTCAACATCAGGGGCAAAGACGTGCTTACGATGCTGAGGAGTTAGATCCACCGGCTCAAAAGTAGGCGCTCGAACTCGTGAATTGTTGTCGTCGTAAGCCGCCTGATAAACCTTCAGATCAGCCTCTGCGGCTAATTGGCTGGCCAGTACTCGAGACGCTTTGAAGCAATGAGCATAGTCATCTTGCGTGAATTCTGACCCGTCATCCTTTAGCTGTGGGAACCCTCCAACCATCTCTTCCGGGTTAAGTTCTGGTGCATAAGCCAAAGCCCGGCTCAAAGCTGCTATTGCGCCTTTACGGGCGGCTGATTTCTTCAACTCTTCAAATTGCTTGGGGATGGTTGAGAGGCATTTCAGCACTTCTTTGATGAGCTTTGGCGTGCCCTTTTCACCCATAACAGCCCTGATGGTGAAAAGACTTTCAGCGTACAGCTGCTCAGTGAATGAATATAAAGCTTTCAGCTTCAGCAAGCTGTCATCTGGAAGATTGCGAGTTCGACGGCCTACAAACAGTTCAATTGTATAAGTCGCCGAGCGAGTCTTTATAAGACTGTTTGAAAAAAACGCGCATAAGATAGTCAACAATACTTACCAAAGACAACTTCAGTCATCCGAGCTACGTGTCATTTAAGACTGGTCAATTCTTTAGTCACAGGCTTCAGTTGGCCCTCGGCGTCTTCTGCACGTTTGGTCAAGGCGGCTTGTTCAGCTTCAGCAGATTGTTTGTAGGCTTCAAAATCCGCCTTGATCTTTTCCAGCTCCGTTGAGGAGAGCCGCCATTTTGCATCAGCTTCAGCTCGGGCGTCTTGTTGCAAAGCCAGTTTTTTTCCTAAGGTCGGTCAAACTTGACTCAGCCGCATTTAAAGTTTCTTGTACAATAGCAGTTGTTAGGTGGAAGTTTGCCAATCCTAAGCCGATAGCACGGTCCACAATGACGCTTGGTGGCACTGAAGAACTTTTGTTACAAGTCTCAAGCACATTGCAAGCAATATTCTTGACACTTGGGGGCTAATGTACATCAGTTCTTTCAAGTATATAATACAAGCAGACCCGGATCATCTTCAAGAAGATAAACTGGCCCTTGGGGGCTACATGCTCTACAATTTGCAGAACAGATGACTAGTTTTTTTCTTTACAACAGTAAAAGACCCGGCTATCTCAAGAGATAAGCTAGCCCTTGGGGGCTATGGCTGGAATTTTTTCATGTCAGCAAAATAAGTGCCGACTCATTATTTACATAATGACCCGGCCCTTGGGGGCTACACGCTGATGAAGTAAAGTGCATATATTATTGAAGAACCGACTTATCTTCAAGAAAATAAGCCGGCCCTTGGGGGCTACATAAGGATATATGGAAGACAGGAGAGATTGAGTATACCTCGTATTTTTTCTTCATCATGCCAACTAGGTTGGCTTCCATGTCCCGGCTTGCGGAGAGGCGACTCAAATATCTAGAGTGCAGCTCGTCAGCAGTAAGCTTCTCAAGATTGGGGAGATCAAGTTTAACCTTCTCCTTCTCAGGCGAAGGCGCCTCATCCTTGCTAATATGCTTGGTCAGCACATTGGAAGGGGTTGGAATTGAATAAGCCGTCCTAGTAATGATAACCCCTTCTTCATGGGAAGCCACATCTTCAGTTGTTGGCAGAGGGCTGTGCGGCTTAGGATCAGCTTCCGAATTAGCCTCAGGAATCACAATATCAACATCCGCCGGCTCAGTAGGCTGGGGAGTTTCATCATGGGCGCCTTGTTGGGCTTCAGAGGGCTCAACACGAGTGTCAGGAGTGTCAAGCTTCGGGTTCTCCGGCTCGGGGGCGTTAGGATTGGCGGATGACCTGCTTATTTTCCTCTTCTTGGCTTGGGCCCTGTGAACAACAGATTTCAGGATAAGTTGTATGCAAGGATGAAAAAGTTAGTAAATAACATTAGATGCAAATAAGAAAATTACCCTGGATTGATGACAAGAGGTGGCAGCTTTGAAGCGGTTGAGTCGCCAGAGGAAGGAGGTGTTTCCTGAAAAAGTTAAAGTTGGGCAATATGAGCAGTTTTACTGCATAAGGCCAGCATGCAGAAGAAATGAAAACAAAGTTATGAATTAGCTCGTTATGACATTTCCGAGGAGCTGGAGCATCGGGTAAGCCGGCCACTAGATCTTCAGAGCCGCCGCTCCGGCTCTGACGCCTGGAGTCATGTTGCCGCTTCTTCAAAAGAAAGTTGGGATCCAAGTGAGCAAGGGGGTGTGAAAACTTTACTTTCCGGATGACCCGCCGTATTTTCTCTCTTGGCAAAGGTTCCGAATCGGAGGAGATGGTAGTTACCTCTACTGCGCCGGCTTGACTCGTCTCCGCTTCACCCTGAGAGGAGTCAGCATCAATAAGTTGCATGAAAAGAAGGCAAAGAGAGTCAAGTTCTACCTTCGAGTCATCTAGTTCGAGCAGCTCTTGAGCTGTCAGCTTCTTCTTACGAGCCGGATCCCGGGTCTTAGTTTCCTTGCTCTTCTTTTTTGAAGTGGAGGCTGTGGTTATTCTCTTCTTCCAGAAGGGAGAGTCGGCCTACATACATAAGTGCATTTGCAGAAAGGTTAAATGAGGTGTGTAAAGTGCGAAATCTAAAGGAAAAGAGTAAAGTTTAAAGGAAAAAGCCTTACTGCGGGAGCCGGGTTAAGGGCATAGAAGGGACTTAACCCCGTCTTGTTGCAGACCTCCTGAGGTTCTCCCAGCAATGATTTGACAATCAAGTTGAGGTCCTTGTCCGTTAGAGGCGTCTGATTGAAGTGCTGAGGGTCATCCAGAGCGCCTGTGTATTCACACATTAAGCCGCCACGTAGGCTCAGCGGCAAGATTCTCCAGGAGACCCAGTAGCGGGTCAAATCAATGCCCGTTAATCCATTAGCTAGTAAAGCTATGATCTTTGAAAATGTATGAGCATATTGGGCGCGCTCTATGGCGGACAACCGGTCTAGAAGCTCGGTGGTGGTGCAGAGCCGGTAGGGGCGGTAGCCCGGTAATGGATGTTCTCCGGCCAGAGCAGTGTCTCTGCAGTAGAACCAGTTGTGATTTCAGTCCTTGGAATGGCTAGGCAGAGTCGCCGAGGGAAAAGACACATCTCTCCGCCTCTAGATTGAAACGCCACCAAGTTCAAGGCTTGGTCCATCTGCAATTTCAGTCTAGCGGTTGATGTAGAAGAAATCTCTGAAGAGGTCAACGGAGGGCTCTTCTTGCAAATATGCTTCACAGAATATTTGGAATTGGCACAAGTTGGTGACAGAGTTGGGGCCAATGTCTTGAGGATGAAGTTTGTAAAAATGCAGGGCGTCCCGGAAAAACTTTGATCCGGGCGGTGAGAAGCCATGGAGAAGATGATCTGTGAAGATGATAACTTCCCCTTCCTTGGGTTCGGGAGTGATCTCGGCACCAGGAACCCGCCAATGGATCACGTCTTGAGCTGGCCAAACTCCCATGACTACGAAATCACTGAGTATCTCCTCGGTAACCCCGGAGCCTACCCAATCGCTAGAAGCGGGGGCTTTAGCCATGACGGCGGGTTAAACGCTATGGAAAGACATGGAGATACGGCGGGTTAAGAACGCTACATGACCAAAACATCTATGACTCTAAGACGGCAATGCTACTTGTCGGGTCATTATTAATTTATGATCCGCCATCAACTACAGGTATGAAGCGAATTATATTTTTCCAGGGAGAGCCGACAGCGTGATGGCGGGTCAACTTGGACAGTAAATATTGAAAATGATGCTAAGTGTCGACAAACAAGTTCCACCAACTACAGCGGCCATTGCAAGATCTACGGACGAGGATAAAAGGAAAATATGTGCTAAACCTAGAAACAGCAGTGGGAGAACAGACAGTTGGTACATGGATTCCAATGAAGGAGCAATCTACACCGGCTATGAAACACATATTAAGCAGAGCACCGCGCGATGTGGCTAGCGTTTCGGAGCCTAGAGATGTTTCCTTTCCAATCTATGGTGAACACTCCGACGAATGGCGGCGGACTTGGAAGAACTCCGATGAACTAATGTGGATCTAAGAGGGAAGGAGGATGGAACCTGGAAGATGCAGGGAGTGCGGGCGTGCACCGGCGAGCTCTGGACGCAAACAGGGTGATGCAACGGCCTTTGTTGAAGAGGACGGCGTGGTCCGGACAGCGCGGCGGAGCTTCGGTTGCGCGGGCGTCTGGAGGAAGAAGAAGAGAGAAGCAGCAGCGGGGGAAAGTGAAAAGGATGGGACCCCCGCGCCTATTTATAAGGGGGAGTTGGAACAGCAACATTCCAACGCGGGAATCGAGGGGACAAGATGATGATTGACCAAGAAAACGCCTCGATTTTCGGGTTGATCAATTAATGCAAAGATCCGTTGTGATGTCATTAAGATTTTTGGGATTTCCAGAGATGACGTCATCCATTTTTACATGGCGGGTCATGAAGATTTATTGCAGGTGATTACGAAGAACACAAGACTCGCCAACCAGAAGATTTGAAGATTGACATGAACAGGTTCAAATCAATCTGGGGGCTAATGTTGGGGATATAGCCCCGTGGTATGACCCGCCCAGGAGGGGCCGGGATAGGAAGTTGGCGGCTTAGCAATGAGACCTTAACAGGCCTACGGGCCAGACAGGCCTGGAGGTAACTTATGTGAAGGGCCGGGCAGAGGCCCAGAGCCGGAAGGTGGTGTGTGACCTGGAGGCGTAAGCCGCCGGGAGATAGCTTGCCAGGGAAGGCAAGGTGATTTAGAGATAAGGCCAGTTACTAGAGGTAACTCGGCCCGGACTCTTGTAAGCCCAGGGCCTCGACCTGTGTATATAAAGGCGGGTTCCCTGGGCGGCTGAGGGTACGAAACCTTTGATCAAGACCTAGGTCAAGCGAATCTGCTCCCTTGTAATCGACTCAATCAATACAACTCAAAGCAGGATGTAGGCTTTTACCTCCTTCGAGAGGGGCCAAACCTGGGTAAACTCGTGTCTTTCGTCCCGACCAACCCCTTCGAGTTAACCGCCGTAGCGATGGCTTCACCCCTAAGTCCTTTCACTAGGACATCTGCCGTGATAAAACCACGACAAGTTTACTTTGTCTACATCATGTCATCAGTCTCCAAGCATTACTTTGTTTTACTTAATACTCTAGATGCATGCTGGATAGTAGTCGATGAGTGGAGTAATAGTAATAGGTGCAGGCAAGAGTCGGACTATTTCCTTATGGACGTGATGCCTATATATACATGATCATTGCCGTGAACATCGCATAACTATCCGCTTTTCTATCAATTGCCCACCAGTAATTTGTTACCCACCGTATGCTGCCTACATGAGAGATGTCGCTAGGGAACACTATGACCCCCGGGTATAATCACTTATATATTCGGGAACGCTATATTTACCTCGCTTCCTTTATTTACTTTTTCTTTATTTTGCAATTTATATTTATCAACAATTATCTACACAACTCATTTGCTTGCAAATAACGAGATCAAGGGGATTGACAACCCTCTTGCCGGTGTAAGTTGTTTGTTTATTTGTGTGCAGTCGCTGAAGACGGTTGAGGATTGATATTCCTATTGGTTCGATAAACCTTGGTTTCATAACTGAGGGAAATACTTATCCGCTTTCCTCTTCATGGAAAACCCAACGTAGATCACAAGTATCAAGAAGGATTTCTGGCGCCGTTGCCGGGGAATATCATCATCAACTACCAAGTAACTTCACACAAATTTTCATTCACTTGTTCTTCTTTTTATTTGCTGTTATATTTAGCTTGTCACATAAAAATCAAAAATACAAAAATATTTACCTTTTGCTTGTTATTAGTTTACTCTTTTGTTTACTTGAAGTATCTATCATGTCTGATTTTGAGATTAGTGGTGTTTCCGCCGCTAGTGCGTGATACTCGTGATCTGCGTTGGGTTTTCCGTGAAGAGGAATGGGTAATCGCAGCACAAAGTGGGTAAGTATTTCCCCCAGTTATGAAACCAAGGTTTATCGAACCAATAGGAATACCAATCCTCAACCGTCTTCAGCGGCTGCACACAAAAGAACAAACAACTTGCACCCTACGCCGGCAAGAGGGTTGTCAATCCCCTTGATCTCATTATTTGCAAGCAAGTGAGTTGTGTAGATAATTGTAGAAAATAGTAAAGTGCTAAATAAAATAAAAGGTAATAAATAACAGCAAGGTAATGATAGCGTTTGTGAATTTATAAGTGAATAGACCCGGGGGCCGTAGAGTTCTCTAGTGGCATCTCTCATAACCAAAGCATATGGTGGGTAAACAAATTATTGTTGGGCAATTGATAGAAAAGCGAATAATTATGCGATGTTCACGGCAATGATCATGTGTATATAGGAATCACGTCCATAAGCAAATAGGCCGACTCCTGCCTGCACCTACTACTATTACTCCACTTCAAGAGCGCTTCTATGCTTGCCTCTCTACGTATTAAGTT
Organism: Elymus sibiricus; assembly: GCA_039707655.1. Lineage (NCBI taxonomy): Eukaryota > Viridiplantae > Streptophyta > Magnoliopsida > Poales > Poaceae > Elymus > Elymus sibiricus. The sequence continues at coordinate 395,503,974 of CM077671.1, forward strand.
CATGACAAACGGAGTAATGCTTGAGAACGATGACATGATGTAGACAAAGTAAACTCAACTAATATGAATAAACCCCATCGTTTTATCCTTAGTAGCAACAACACAAAGATGCAACTTGTCCCCTTCTGTCACTGGGATATAGAAACTCGTCAGGTTGAACCTACTACAACGCACCACTCCCACTGAAGAAATATCAATCTAGTTGGCCAAACTATCTCAATAGATCGGAGAGCATTACGAAGCTATGATGATCATGCAAATAACAATCATAGTAATCAGGTTTGACTCAAATACTTTCAAGAATAATCTGAACATAAACTCACAATTCATCGGATCCCAACAAACACACCATACAAAGGGATTACATCGGATAGATCAAGGCAAAGATGCGATGAACATTGTATTGAAGATCAAGAGAGAGAGAGATTGCCATCTAGGTACTACCTACGAACCCGTAGGTTTGTGGTGAACTACTCACACATCATGGTGAGGGCAGCAAGGTTGATGAAGAGGCCCTCCGTGATCGATCTCCCGTCCGGCAGGGTGCCGGAACGGAGGTGTAGATGGCCTCCCGTCGGAACAGATACTTGCGGCGGCGGAAAAAGTGTTTCGGGAGCGCTTCTGGTGTTTTTAGGGTAGATGTGAATTTATAGGCCAGAGAACGACGTTGGGAGACACTCCAGGGGGCGACAACATATCTGGCCGCGCCCTTAGGGGCGCAGCCAGATGCCTTGTGGGCCCCTGGTGCATCTCCTGGCCCTTCTCCGAAGCTTCTAGGTCTTGTATTGGTCCAGAAAAAATAACCAAAAAGTTTCGTGGCAATTGGACTCCGTTTACTATCGTAACTCTAAAAAGGCAAAAACATGCAGAAAATCAGAACTGGCACTGGGTCAATAGGTTAGTGCTCAAAAATATTATAAATTGGTAAATAAATACCCAAAAAAGTATCCTAGAATGATAATATATCAGCATGGAACAATCAAAAATTATAGATACGTTGGATATGTATCAGCATCCCCAAGCTTAATTGTTGCTCGTCCTCGAGTAGGTAAATGATAAAAACTGAATTTTTGATTTGACATGCTACCCATTATGTAATCTTTGGTATGTATGCACATTGAGAAATGACGAATTAACAAACTGCAACATAGTTATATTTATAAGTATAAGAAACAAAATCATTAATTCTTCAAAGTATACGATCCTAAAAGAATGTTTTACCCCTATTCATCTTATTATATTAGCAAGGCATGACTCCGTCTTCACCACATAGATACAAATGTTAAGCACCACGGTGTCCAAGTCAGGCAATTGGATCATACTTTTTCAATATGCATCAACTTTTTATTCTTCACGCAATACATGAGTGTGAACCATTGGACATAACATATATGTGGAATAGAATATGGTGGTAGGTATCAAAGGGGTAAAAAGTGGAGAAGATAGTCTCGCATCAACTAGGCGTACCAACGAGCTATGGAGATGCTCATCGCTAGATATCAATGCGAGGAGTAGGGATTGCCATGCAAGTGATGCACTAGAGCTATAAGTGTATGAAAGCTCAACTGAAGCTAAGTGGGGTGTGCATCAAACTTGGTTGCTCATGAAGACCTCGGGCGTTTGAGGAAGCCTGTCATAGGAATATACAAGCCAAGTTTATTATATGAAGAGGTAATTCCCACTAGCATATGGAAGTGTCAACATAGGAGACTCTTAATATGAAGAACATGGTGCCACTCTGAGGCACAAGTGTGGTAAAGGATAGTAGCAAAGTCCCTTCTCTATTTTCTCTCATTTTTTTATGGTGGGCTTTTCTCTCTTTTTTTTCTTTTTGCCTCCCCCATTTTCTCTCTTTTTTTATATATGGTGGGCTCATTTGGCCTCCTCCATTTTTATTTCATTTTTCGTCCGGAGTCTCATCCCGACTTGTGGGGGAATCATGGTCTCCATCATCCTTTCCTCACCGGGACAATGCTCTAATAATGATGATCATCACACTTTTATTTACTTACAACTCAACATGAGGAACTGATAGGAAGATATGACTCTGTATGAATGCCTCTGGCAGTGTACCAGGATGTGCAATGATCTAGCGTGACATGTATCAAAAATATGAAGAACGGTGGCTTTTCCACAAATACTATGTCAGCTCTATACGATCTTGCAAAGCATTATGATGATAAACGAACTAGTCATATGAAGTGACTATGGAATTTGCATGGCAATATATCTCGGAATGGCTATGGAAACGCCATAATAGGTAGGTATGGTGGCTATTTTGAGGAAGATATAATGAGGCTTATGTGCAACAGAGCGTATCATGTCACGGGGTTTGGATGCACCAGCGAATATTTGCACCGATCCTCGAGGCGAGAATGGGCTATGATCGGTACCGAAGAGGCTAGCAAATATGAGAAGGTGAAGATGTGTATGTCCATGGTGTCATATTAGTCATAAAGAACTCACATACTTATTGCAAAGTTTTATTAGTTTTATCACAAATCAAAGTACTCCTCGCATGCCCCGAGGGAGGAGGTTGGTAAGAGTTAACCATCGCGCGCTCCCGACTCAAAACAACACTAGGATTTCAACGAGGAATATAAAAGCTCACACATCATCACCATGCCTCTTTAATTTTTAGATGAATAACAAGTTAATACCTCTTAATCTCGACACTTCTTCGAATCAAAATTTTTGGACTCACACCTTTTTCATATTACTACATCAATATCATTAACCCACAACTTCTCTACATGTGCTACACGATTTTTTTGATTATCATTCATTGAATACCTAATATTCTTGGACTAGTCTTATGACCCATGCAAACTACCATCACTATTACTCAGCTCTCAAACAAATATAAGTGAAGAACGAGAGCATATTATTTATATAAAATCTACACGCCACCGTGCTCAAAAAGATATAAGTGAAATACTAGAGCAACTGCCTAGCTCAAAAGATATAAGTGAAGCACATAGAGTATTCTAGCAAATTATCATGAAGGTGTGTCACTCTCAAATAGGTGTGTCCAGCAAATGATGATTGTGACAAACCGAAAGTAAAAGCAAACAAAAGCAAACAACGCTCCAAGCAAAACACATATCATGTGATGAATAAAAATATAGCTCCAAGTGACATACCGATGGATTTAGACGAAAGAGGGGATGCCTTCCGGGGCATCGCCAAGCTTAGACGCTTGAGTCTCCTTAGAATTATACTTGGGGTGCCTTGGGAATCCCTAAGCTTTTGCTCTTGCTACTCCTTATTCCGTAGTCCATCGTGATCACACCCAAAACTTGGAAACTTCAATCACACAAAACTCAACAAAACTTTGTGAGATCCGTTAGTATAAGAAACATATTGCATACTTGAGGTACTATGATAAATTGATTCAAATTCATTTTTGCATAATAGGTACTGTATTATAACTTCCCTATGGCTTACACCCCCCGATGTAGTCCATGGCATAATCAAAACAAGCAAACTATGCAAGCAAAACACAAACTGTTTAAAACAGAATAGTATGTAGAAATCTGTAAAGAGCCCATACTTCCACAACTCTAAAAATTATGAAACATTTGTACAACATAAAGAATTTGTATAAAAATACTGTGTTAAAATTTCAGATCATTATCACGCTCCAGTAAAAAATGAAAATTCCTGCAGTGGAGTCAAAGTTTCTATTTGAGATTCAGCATCGTTTCTACTCATCTTGTGAGTCATCCCAAAGGCTTTACTTGGCACAAACACTAATTAAGACATAAAAACACAATCATTACAGAGGCAACAATCATGTTATCACACAAAAACACAAATTAAAATAAAAAATAAAGATACATATTGGGTTGCCTCCCAACAAGCGCTATTCTTTTATGCCCCTAGCTAGGCATAATGCATAGTTTCAAGTGTTGTCATCTTTGACACTCAACTCGTGGGTAGCTCTCATGACTGATTCATAAGGTGGTTTAATTCTCTTCCTAGGGAAGTGTTACATCCCCTTCTTTAATGGGAATTGTAATCTTATGTTTCCCTCTTTCATATCAATAATTGCACCTATAGTTCATAAAAATGGCCTTCCAAGTATTATGGGACAAGAAGGATTGCAATCAATATCAAGCACAATGAAATCTACAGGCACATAGTTTTTGTTTGCAATGATAAGCACATCATTAATTCTACCTAAAGTTTTCTTGATGGTAGAATCCGAAAGATGCAAGTTTAGGGAACACTCTTCAATATTAGTGAGACCAAGCACACCACATAAAGTTTTTGGTATGGTTGAAACACTAGCACCAAGGTCACACAAAGCATTGCATTCATATTTATTTATATTTACTTTGATAGTAGGTTCCCACTCATCATGCAATTTTCTAGGAATAAAAATTTCAAGCTCAAGTTTCTCATCATAAGCTTTTATCATAGCTTCTACTATATGTTCGGTAAAAGCTTTGTTTTGTTCATAAGCATTGGGTGAGCTAATAATGGATTGCAGCAAGGAAATACATTCTACTAAAGAGAATTTATCATAATTAAAGTCCTTGTAATCCAAGATAGTAGGCACATCACTAGTTAAAGTTTTGACCTCTCCAAACCCACTTTTTCTGTTTTAGCATTAGAATCATCACCCTCCAAGCAAACGGGACGCTCCTTAACTAAAGTTGACTCATCTCCAGTCCCTTTATCATTTATATTCAGATATGTAAACAAAGATTCAATAGGAGAAAAACCAATCATTTTAAGATCTTCATCACGATTCCGGTAAAAACCGGGTGGAAGATCTTTTTCTAAGAATTCTCGCTTAGCTCTCAACTTAGTGGTCCTCTCCTTACTTTCATTAATAGATAATTGGATAGATTTAATAGTCTCATTAAAATCATGGTTGGGTGGCAAATAATTATTTTTAAGAGTTTCAACATCAAGAGCAATTCTATCCATGTTCTTAGCCAAAGTATCAATCATATGCAACTTTTCTTCTACCGTAGTGTTGAAAACCTTTTGAGAATTAATACATTATTTAATTGTGTTCTCAAGATCAGAAGGTATCCTATTGGAATTTGTAGAAGCATTACCATATGAATTACCATCAGAATTTCCATAGTTGTTAGAGGAATTACTGGGATACGGTCTAGCATTGAAATTTCCTCTGTAAGCATTTTTGTTGAAATTATTTCACACGATGATGTTCACATCAATGGCATCATTATTTTCCTCCATCAAAGTAGACAAATGCATATCATTGGGATCAACATTAGCATTTTTATTAGCAACCATATTCATAAGAGCATCCACTTTTTCACTCAAAGTAGCGATTTCTTCAACATAATTTACCTTCTTACCAGTTGGAGCTCTTTCGGTATGCCATTGAGAATAATTTTTCATAATGTTGTCCATAATTTTTGTGGCCTCTCCTAAGGTCACATCCATGAAGGTACCACCTGCTGCAGAATCTAGAAGATTTCTAGACACAAAGTTTAGTCTAGCATAGAAATTTTGGATAATCATCCACAAGTTTAAGCCATGAGTTGGACAATTTCTTATCATCAATTTCATTCTCTCCCAATATTGAGCAACATGTTCTTGATCTTGATGTTTAAAATTAATTATTTTATTTCTAAGGGAGATAATCTTAGCAGGAGCAAAATACATGGCAATAAAAGCATCTTTACACTTATCCCACGTTCTAATACTATTACAAGGTAAAGATGAAAACCAAGCTTTAGCTTTGTCTCTTAGTGAAAAAGGAAATAATTTTAATTTCACAATATCATTATCCATATCCTTTTTCTTTTGCATATCACATAATTCAACCAAGGTATTAAGATGTGATGCGGGATCCTCATTAGGACTTCCCGAAAATTGATCTTTCATGACAAGATTGAGCAATGCAACATTAATATCAAATGCCTCTGCACTAGTGGCGGGTGGTATAGGAGTACTAATAAAATCATTATTACTAGTGTTTGAGAAATCACACAATTAGTAGTATCTTGAGACATTGTGACCGGACTAGCAAAGCAAGCAAGACAAGTAAACTAGCAAGTAAAGCAAACTAGAAGCAAACTAGTAACTAGCAAAGGTAAATATTTTTTTGTATTTTTGATTTCTATGAGACAAACTAAATATAACAGCAAATAAAAAGAAGAACAAGTGCATGAAATTTTGTGCGAAGTTACTTGATAGTTGGTTATGGTATTCCCGGGCAACGGCGCCAGAAATCCTTCCTGATACTCGTGATCTGCGTTGGGTTTTCCGAGAAGAGGAACGAGTAATCGCAGCATAAAGTGGGTAAGTATTTCCCTCAGTTATGAAACCAAGGTTTATCGAACCAATAGGAATACCAATCCTCAACCGTCTTCAGCGGCTGCACACAAAAGAACAAACAACTTGCAACCAACGCCGGCAAGAGGGTTGTCAATCCCCTTGATCTCGTTATTTGCAAGCAAGTGAGTTGTGTAGATAATTGTATAAAATAGTAAAGTGCAAAATAAAATAAAACGTAATAAATAACAGCAAGGTAATGATAGCGTTTGTGAATTTATAAGTGAAAAGACCCGGGGTCCGCATACGGTGGGTAAACAAATTACTGTTGGGCAATTGATAGAAAAGCGAATAATTATGCGATGTTCCCGGCAATGATCATGTGTATATAGGCATCACGTCCATAAGCAAATAGGCCGACTTCTGCCTGCACCTACTACTATTACTCCACTTCAAGAGTGCTTCTATGCTGCTTGCCTCTCTACGTATTAAGTTCATGACAAACGGAGTAATGCTTGGAGAACGATGGCATGATGTAGACAAAGTAAACTCAACTAATATGAATAAACCCCATCGTTTTATCCATAGTAGCAACAACGCAAAGATGCAACTTGTCTCCTTCTGTCACTGGGATATAGAAACTCATCAGGTTGAACCTACTACAGCGCACCACTCCCACCGAAGAAATATCAATCTAGTTGGCCAAACTATCTCAATACATCGGAGAGCATTACGAAGCTATGATGATCACGCAAATAACAATCATAGTAATCAAGTTTGACTCAAATACTTTTCATGAATAATCTGAACATAAACTCACAATTCATCGGATCCCAACAAACACACCATACAAAGGGATTACATCGGATAGATCAAGGCAAAGATGCGATGAACATTGTATTGAAGATCAAGAGAGAGAGATTTCCATCTAGGTACTACCTACGGACCCGTAGGTCTGTGGTGAACTACTCACACATCATGGTGAGGGCAGCAAGGTTGATGAAGAGGCCCTCCGGGATCGATCTCCCCTCCGGCAGGGTGCCGGAACGGAGGTGTAGATGGCCTCCCGTCGGAACAGAGACTTGCGGCGGCGGAAAAAGTGTTTCGGGAGCGCTTCTGGTGTTTTTAGGGTAGATGTGAATTTATAGGCCAGAGAACGACGTCGAGAGATGCTCCTGGGGGCCACAACACTTGTGGGCCCCTGGTGCATCTCCTAGCCCTCGTCAGAAGCTTCTAGGTCTTGTATTGGTCCAGAAAAAATCACCAAAAAGTTTCGTGGCAATTGGACTCCGTTTAGTATTGTAACTCTGAAAAGGCAAAAACATGCAGAAAACAGGAACTAGCACTGGGCACTGGGTCAATCGGTTTTGCTCAAAAATATTATAAATTGGTAAATAAATACCCAAAAAGTATCCTAGAATGATAATATATCAGCATGGAACAATAAAAAATTATAGATACGTTGGTGACGTATCAGTGCGGAATCCCTTGAGCACCCAACTTCACCTTGCGCTAATAATGCTAAAAGAATTTTTGATGAAGTTGCTAAGGAAAAACTTGATAATCTTGCGGATGATGATCCTTCTAAAAGTGAACCCACTATGCAAACAAAGAAACTCCGTATAGGTAGTGGGAATATTATTGGCAAGAGTGCGATTCAAGATTTTTTTCACTTGTGCGGGATCATTACCATTGATGGGAGGTTCCATTGTTACTAGAACTATAAGTTATGCGGATGCCATATCTATGCTTATTGCACAATTGGAAAGGCAATTTGTCCACGTGCATCCCTTCACACAATGGTTGTTTTTAGAGTTCTCTAATATTCAGGAAGCTCCTACTAAGCGTCTAGCTACTATATTTCTTGTTCAAGAATTTGGTAACATCATAAAAGAGGCTAGAGATATATTTGCTTATTATAGGATTAATTGTGAATGCCCACCAATAGAAGGAATTCTCTATGAAATGGAAGGGGTGAGAAAACTAAGATCAACGGACTATGTTGCTTATGATGAAAACCTTAGAAAGAAGGTTCCACCTAATGTCCTAGTTGATAAAATCTCTGAACATAATGATCAATTTGCTGTACCAAAACTTGGAATGAGTTATGAGCTTGAGATAGAATTAAGAAAATACCTTCATCGCAATCTATACAATGAGAAACCTAAAGAAGAGCCTCCTATTCCTCCTGAAATAGATCTCTCGGATCCTTGTGTTGTGAAGTTTAGTCCCTTCAATTATTTTTGCTTACCCATTAGAAAGCTTGCTGCTGAAACAAGGGAATATGATTACGGTATGACAGATCGTATCTGTGGATATGACAATACTTGAAGCTATGCATTATGCCTAGCTAGGGGCATAAAACAATAGCGCTTGTTGGGAGGCAACCCAATAGTTATCTTTAAATTTTTGGTTAGAACTTTCTGTTTATTTTTAATAGCATGATTATTGCCTCTGTAATGATTATGTTTTTGTGATTAAGTTAGTGTTTGTGCCAATTAAAGCCTTTGGGATGACTCACAAGATGAGTAGAATCGATGCTGAAACAAAACAGAAACTTTTGACTCCAGTACAGGAATTTTCATTTTTTTGCTGGAGCGTGATAATGATCTGAAATTTTTACACAGTGTTGCTATACAAATTTTCGAGATTGTCCTAATGTTTCAGAATTTTTAGAGTTACATAAGTATAGGGTCTCTACATATTGCTACAGACTATTCTGTTTTAGACAGATTCTGTTTTTTTGCTTGCATAGTTGCTTATTTTGATTAAACTATGGATTGTATCGGGGGTATAAGCCATGGAGAAGTTAGAATACAGTACCTATTATGCATTTATGAAACTTGAATAAATTTACAACTGTACTTAAAGTATGCAATATGTTTCTTATACTAACGGATCTCACGAGGTTTTGTTCAGTTTTGTGTGATTAAAGTTTTAAAGTTTTGGGTGTTATCTTGATGGACAAAGGAATAAGGAGTAGCAAGAGACTAAGATTGGGGATGCCCAAGGCACCCCAAGGTAATATTTTAAAGGAGACTCAAGCGTCTAAGCTTGGGGATGCCCCGGAAGGCATCCCCTCTTTCGTCTCAAATCCATCGGTATGTCACTTGAAGCTATATTTTTATTCGTCACATGATATGAGTTTTGCTTGGAGCGTCATTTGCTTTATTTTGCTTTTACTTTCAGTTTGCCACAATCATTGTTTGCTGGAAACACCTATTTAAGAGAGACACACCTTCATCATAATTTGTTAGAAAACTCTATGTGCTTCACTTATATCTTTTGAGCTTAGTAGTTGCTCTAGTGCTTTACTTATATCTTCTTGAGCACGGTGGCGTGTAGATTTTATAGAAATAATTTAACTCTCCGTTCTTCACTTATATTTGTTTGAGAGTTAATAAATGGTGACGGTAATTTGCATGGGTCATACAGTCTAGTCCAAAAATATTAGGTATTCAAAGAGTTATAATCAAAACCATCATGTAGCACATATAAAGAAATTGTGGGTTAATGATATTGATGTAGTAATGTGAAATAGGTGTGACTTCATAATTGTTAAACCGTAGAAGTGTCGATATTAAGAGGGGTTGACCTTTTTGTTCATCTAAAAATTAAAGAGGCATGGTGATGATGTGTGAGCATTTCTATTCCTCGTTGAAATCCTAGTGTTGTTTCGGGTCGGAAGCGCGCGATGGTTAAGTCCTACCAACCTCTTCCCTCGGGGCATGTGATTAGTACTTTGATTTATGATAAACTAATAAAACTTTGCAATAAGTAAATCAGTTCTTTATGACTAATGCGAAACCATGGAGATACGCAATCTCACCTTTTTCATAATTTGCTAGCCTCTTCGGTACCGTGCATAGCCCGTTCTCACCTCGAGGATCGGTGCAACTTTCGCCGGTGCATCCAAACCCCATGACACGATACGCTCTGTTGCACATAAGCCTTATTATACCTTCCTCAAAATAGCCACCAGACCTACCTATCATGGCATTTCCATAGCCATTCCGAGATATATTGCCATGCAAATTCCATTGTCACTTCACATGACTAGTCCGTTCATTGTCATATTGCTTTGCATGTTCATATAGAGCTGACATAGTATTTGTGGAAAAGCCACCTTCATAATGTTTTTGATACATGTCACGCTAGATCATTGCACATCCTGGTACACTGCTAGAGGCATTCATACAAAGTCACATCTTCATATCAGTTCTCCATGTTGAGTAGTAAGTAAATAAAAGTGTGATGATCATCATTGTTAGAGAATTATCCTAGTGGGGAAAGAATGATGGAGATGATGATTCTCTCATAAGTCGAGATGAGACTCTGGACGAAAATAAAGATGGGGGAGGACAAATGAGCCCACCATCCATTCAAAAAAATGAGAGAAAATGAGAGAAGGGACTTTGCTACTATCCTTTACCACACTTGTGTTGGAAATATGCCCTAGAGGCAATAATAAAGTAGTTATTACCATATTTCCTTGTTCATGATAAATGTTTATTATCCATGCTGGAATTGTATTGAGTGGAAACTCAAATACATGTGTGGGTATATAGACAACACTGTGTCCCTAGTGATCCTCTAACATACTAGCTCGTTGATCAAAGATGGTCAAGGTTTCCTGGCCATAGACATGAGTTGTCATTTGATAACGGGATCACATCATTAGGAGAATGATGTGATGGAAAAGACCCAAACTATGAATGTAGCATATGATCGTGTCAAGTTTATTGCCATTGTTTTCTGCGTGTCAAGTATCTGTTCCTATGACCATGAGATCATGCAACTCACTGACACTGGAGGAGTACCTTGTGTGCATCAAACGTCGCAACATAACTAGTTGACTATAAAGATGCTCTACAGGTATCTCCGAGGGTGTCTGTTGAGTTGGCATGGATCAAGACTGGGATTTGTTACTATGTATGACGGAGAGGTATCTCAGGGCCCACTCGGTAATACAACATCATATTGAGCTTGCAAGCAAAGTGACTAAAGAGTTAGCCACAAGATCTTGTATTACGGAACGAGTAAAGAGACTTGCCAGTAATGAGATTGAACTAGGTATGGAGATACCGACGATCGAATATCGGGCGAGTAACATACCGATGAAGAAAGGGAATGGAGTACGGGATTAACTGAATCCTTGACATCGTGGTTCGACCGATAAAGATCTTCATAGAATGTGTGGGAACTAATATGTGCATCCAGGTCCCGCTATTGGTTATTGACCGTAGAGGTGTCTCGGTCATGTCTGCATAATTCTCGAACCCGCAGGGTCTGCAAACTTAACGTTCGGTGACGATTTGGTATTGTTGAGTTATGTATATTGGTATCCAAAGGTTGTTCGGAGTCCCGGATGAGATCTCGGACATGACGAGGAGCTCCGTAATGGTCCGGAGGTAAAGATTGATATATGGGAAGTTCCGTGTTGGTCACCGGAAAAAGTTCGGGCGTCACTAGTAGCGTACCGGGGGTGCCGGAAGGGTTCTGGGGGTCCACCGGAAGGAGCCAAGAGCCCCGGAGGGGCCACATGGGCTGTGAGGGGTGCGCACCAGCCTCTGGTGGGCTGGGCGCACCTCCCCACCTAGGCCCATGCGACTGGGCTGGTGGGAGGGCCAACCCTAGTGGTGGCGCCACCCTAACTTGGGGGAAAAGCCACCTCTAGGGCAGCCGCCCCTCCCCTTGGCTGCCGGCCCCCCGGGGGGGAACCCTAGGGCACAGCGCCCCTCCCCTTCCCCCTATATATACTAGAGGGGAGAGAGGGTAGCCGCACCTTAACCCATGGCGCAACCCTCTCTCTCCCTCTAGATCAGTTTCTCCACTAGATCGGTCTCGTTTTGCTTAGCGAAGCTCTGCCGGATCAGCTCCACCACCACCACCGCCACGCCGTCGTGCTGCCAGAGAACTCATCTATATCTCCACCCTCGCTTGCTGGATCAAGGAGGCGGATAACGTCATCGAGCTGTACGTGTGCTGAACGAGGAGGTGTCGTCCGTTCGGCACTAGATCGTGATTGGATCGCGGGACGGATTGCGATTTGGATCGCGAAGACGTTCGACTACATCAATCGCTTTTCTTAACGCTTCCCGCTTAGCGATCTACATGGGTATGTGGATCCGAACTCTCCTCTCGTAGATGCTCATCTCCTAGATTGATCTTGGTGAAGTGTAGGAATTTTTTTGTTTCCCATGCAACGTTCCCCAACAGTGGCATCATGAGCTAGGTCTATGCGTAGATGAAATCACGAGTAGAACACAAAGGAGTTTGTGGGCGTTGATATTCAGATTGCTTCCTTCCTTAGTCTTATTTTGATTCAGCGGTATTGTGGGATGAAGCGGCCCGGACCAACTTTACATGTCCACGTACATGAGACCGGTTCCATCGACTGACATGTAACTTTGTTGCATAAGATGGCTGATGGGTGTCTGTCTCTCCCACCTTAGTTGAATCGGATTCGACAAAGGCGGTCCTTGTAGAAGGTTAAATAGCAACTTGTATATCACCGTTGTGGTTTTGCGTAGGTAAGAATCGTTCTTGCTAGATACCCATAGCAGCCACGTAAAACATGCAACAACAAATTAGAGGACGTCTAACTTGTTTTTGCAGGGTATGTTGTGATATGATATGGCCAAAGACATGATGCTATATGTTTGATGTATGAGATGATCATATTTTGTAATAGTTTATATCAACTTGCATGTTGATACGGCAACCGGCAGGAGCCATAGGGTTGTCTTTAATTCTTATGTGGCCTGCGTGTCACTCATTAAGCGCTATGTAATGCTTTACTTTATCGCTAAGCGGTAGCAATAGTAGTAGAAGCATGGTGGGCGCGACAACCCGGATGGCAACACGATGATGGAGATCATGATGATGGGGATCATGGTGTTATGCCGGTGACGATGGAGATCATGCCGGTGCTTTGGAGATGGAGATCAAAAGCACAAGTTCATGACCATATCATGTCACTTATGATTTGCATGTGATGTTAATCCTTTTATGCATCTTATTTTGCTTAGAACGACGGTAGCATTATACGGTGATCCCTCACTAAAATATCAAGATAAAATTGTGTTCTCCCCGAGTGTACACTGTTGCGAAAGTTTGTCGTTTCGAAGCACCACGTGATGATCGGGTGTGATAGACTCTATGTCGTGGTTTTGTCATAGCAGATGTCCTAGTGAAAGGACTTAGGGGTGAAGCCATCGCTACGGCGGTTAACTCGAAGGGGTTGAGCGGGACGAAAGACACGGGTTTACCCAGGTTCGGCCCCTCTCGAAGGAGGTAAAAGTCTACGTCCTGCTTTGAGTTGTATTAATTGGGTATCGATTACAAGGGAGCGGATTTGCTTGACCGAGCTATCAAGCAGATGGTTTTTGTCCCTTAAGCCGCCCAGGGAACCCGCCTTTATATACACAGGTCGAGGCCCTGGGCTTACAAGAGTCAGGGCCGGGTTACATCTAGTAACCGACCTTATCTCTAAATCACCTTGCCTTGCCTAGCAAGCCATCTCCCGGCGGCTTACGCCTCCGGGTCACACATTGCCTTGGGCTTCCGCCCGGCCCGTCTGGTAACTTACCAGCAGGCTCGTCTTAGTCTTCCGGCCTGCTTAAGGCCTTACTATTTAAGCCGCCAACTTCCTAACCCGGCCCCTCCTGGGCGGGTCTCACCATGGGGTTATTTATATCCCCAACATTAGGCCCCAGATTGATTTGAACCTATTCATGTCAATCTTCAAGTCTTCTGGTTGGCGAGTCTTGTGTTCTTCATAATCACCTAACCTGAAATAAACCTTGATGACCCGCAATGTAAAAATGGATGACGTCATCTCTGGTAAATCCAAAAGATCTTAATGGCATCACAAAGGATCTTCGCATTAACTGGTCAACCCGAGAATCGAGGCATTTTCTTGGTCAATCATCGTCTTGTCTCCTCGATTCCCGCGTTGGACTGTTGCTGTTCCATCTCCCCCTTATAAATAGGCGCGGGGGGTCCCACCCTTTTCACTTTTCCCCCACTGCTGCTTCTCTCTTCTTCTTCCTCCAGTCGCCCGCGCAACCGAAGCTCCGCCGCGCCGTCCGGACCACGCCGCCGTCCTCAACAAGGCTGCTGCATCACCTTGATCATAACCAGAGCTCGCCGGCACACACCCGCACCCCATGCGTCTTCCAGGTTCTACTCTTCTTCACTCTTAGATCCACATTAGTTCATCGGAGTTCTTCCGAGCCCACCGCCGTTCATCGGAGCACTCTCCATTAATCGGCAGAAGAAACACCTTTAGGCTTTAAAACGCTGGCCAAACCGCGCGGTGCCCTGCTTAATACGTATTTCGTAGATGGCGTAGATCACTCCTTCATTGGAATCCATGTTCCAACTGCTTGTTCTTCCACGGCTGTTTTTAGGTTTAGCAAATGTTTTCCTTTTATTTCCGTCCGCAGATCTTGTAATGGTGGCTGTAGTCGGTGAAACTTGTTTGTCCCATACTTAGCAGTATTTTCAATATTCATTGTCCATTTGACCCGCCATCATGCTGCCGGCTCTCCCTGGCAAAATATAATCCGCTTCATACCTATAGTTGACGGCGGCTCATAACTTTAATAATAATCCGCCAAGCAGCATTTCCGCCTTAGGGTTGTAGCTGTTTTTGGTCATGTAGCATTCTTAATCCGCCATATTTCCATGTCTCTCTACAGCCTTTAACCTGCCGTTATGGCTAAAGCCCCCGCCTCTTGCGATTGGGTAGGCTCCGGGGTTATCGAGGAGATACTCAATGATTTCATGGTCATGGGACTTTTGCCGGCTCAAGACATCATCCATTGGCGGGTTCCTGGCGACGAGATCACTCTTGAACCCAAGGAAGGGGAAGTTATCGTCTTCACTTACCATCTTCTTCGTGGCTTCTCACCGCCCGGATCAAAGTTTTTCCGGGACGCTCTGCATTTTTACAAGCTTCATCCTTAAGACATTGGCCCCAACTCGGTCACCAACCTATGCCAATTCCAAATACTTTGTGAAGCATATCTGCAAGAAGAGCCCTCCGTTGACCTCTTCAGATATTTCTTCTACATCAACCGCCAGACGGAAATTGCAGATGATCTAAGCCTTGAACTTGGTGGCGTTTCAATTCAGAGGTGGAGAGATGTGTCTTTTCCTTCTGCCACTCTGCCCAGGCATCCCAAGGACTGGAACCACACCTGGTTTTATTGCAAAGATACTTCCCCAAAAGGAGAAAATCCATTGCCGGGTTATCGTCCCTACCGGCTCTGCACCACCACCGAGCTCCCAGACCGGCTGTCCGCCATAGAGCGCGCCCAATACGCTCATATATTTTCAAAGATTAGAGCCTTATTGGCCAACGGGCTGACTGGCGTTGATCTAACCCGCTGCTGGGTTTCCTGGAGAATCTTACCATTGAGTCGGCGCGGCGGCTTAATGTGTGAATACACTGGTGAGGTGAATGACCCTCCGCGCTTCAACCAGACGCCACTGATAGACAAGGACCTCAACTTGATTGTCAAATCATTGCTGGGATAACCTCAGGAGGTCTGCAATAAGACGGGGTTAAACCCCTTCTCTACTCTTAACCTGGTTCCCGCAGTAAGACCTTTTCTTTCAAACTTCATTCTTTCCCTTTTAGATGTTGCACTTCATATGCCTCATTTAACCTTTCTACAAATGTATACAGGTCGACTCTCCCTTCTAGAAAAGGAGAATAACCACAGCCTCAACTTCAAAGAAGAAGAGCAAGGCAACCAAGACCCGGGCTCCGGCTCGTAAAAAGAAACAATCCGCCCAAGAGCTGCTCGAACTAGATGACTCGGAGGTAGAACTTGACTCCCTTGGCCTTCTTTTTATGCAACTTATTGACGCTGACTCCTCTCAGGGTGAAGCGGAGGCAAGCCACGCTGGTGTCGCAGAGGTAACTATCATCTCCTTCGACTCGGAAACTTTGCCAACAGAGAAAATACGGCGGGTCATCCGGAAAGTAAAATTTTCACATCCTCTTGCTCACTTGGATCCCGACTTTCTTTTTAAGAAGTAGCAACATGACGCTAGGCGTCAAACCCGGAGCGGCGGATCTAAAGACTTAATGGCCGGCTTACCCGACACTCCAGCTCCTCGGAAGCGTCGTAATGAGGTACTTCATAGCTTATGTTTTTCATTTCTTCTGTACATTAGTCTCGTGCTGTAACTTGCTAATATTTCCCAATTTTGACTTTTCAGGAAACACCTCCTTCTTCTGGAGACTCAACCGCCTCAAAATTGCCTCCTCTTGTTATCAACCCAGGGTAAACTTCTTTGCATCCCATACTGTTTACCAACATTTTGCCCTTGCATATGACTTATAATGAAATCTTTGCTCACAGGGCCCAAGCTAAAAAGAGGAAATTAAGCGGGTCATCTGCCAATCCTGACATCCCAGAGCCGGAGAACCCGAAGCTTGGCACTACTGAAATTCAAGTCGAGCCCTCTGAAGCTAACCAAGGCGCCCATGATGAAACTCCCCAGCCTACTGAGCCGGCGGATGTTGACATTGTGATTCCTGAGGCTAATCCGGAAGCTGACCCTAAGCCGCCCAGCCCTCTGCCAATAGCTGAAGATGTGACTTCTCATGAAGAAGAGGTTACCATCACCAGAACAACTTACACAGCTCCTGCCCCTTCCAACGTGATGACCAAGCATATTAGTAAGGATGAGGCACCTTCGCCTGAGAAGGAGAGGGTTAAGCTTGACCTGCCTAATCTTGAGAAGCTTAGTGCTGACGAGCTACACTCTGGATACCTAAGCCGCCTCTCCGCTAGCCGGGATATGGAGGCCAACTTAGTTGGCATGATGAATAAGAAATATGAGGTACTCAACCTTCCTTGCCTTCCATATATCCTTACGTAGCCCCCAAGAGTCGGCTTATTTGCTTGAAGATAAGCCGGGTCTTCAGCAATATGTAGACTTCAATAAATCAGCTTGTAGCCCCCAAGGGTCGGGTCATTATGTAAATAATGAGCCGGCACTTACTGTATGGTAAAGAAAATGCCAAGTGTAACCCCCAAGGGTCGGGTCATTATGTAAATAATGAGCCGGAACTTTTTGTAGATCCGATCATATAGACTTGAGGAGCAATGTGTAGCCCCAAAGGGCCGGGTTAACTTCGTGAAGATGATCCGGGTCTTATTTGTATTGTAGACTTTGAAAGAACTGATACACATTAGCCCCAAAGTGTCAAGTATATTGCTTGCAATCTGCTTGAGACTTGTAACAACCTTCTTCAGTACCCCCAAGTTCCATTATAAACCGTGCTGGCGGCTTAAATTTGATAAACTTATACTTGACAATTATATTGTGCAGGAAGCTTTAAATGTGGCCGAGTCTAGTTTGACCGACCTTAGGAAAAACCTGGCTTTGCAACAAGATGCCCAAGCTGAAGCTGACGCAAAATGGCGGCTCTCCACAACAGAGGTGGAAAAGACTAAGGTGGATTTTGAAGCCTACAAGCAATCTGTTGAAGCTGAACAAGCCGCCTTAGTCAAACGCGCAGAAGACGCCGAGGGCCAACTTAAACCCGTTGCTGAAGAGCTGACCAGTCTCAAACGCCATGTAGCTCAGATGATTGAGGCTGTCTTTGGTAAGTATTGATGATTATGTTATGAGCATTCTTTTCAAACAGTCTTATAAAGACTCGCCCGGCGACTTATACAATTGAATTGTTTGTAGGCCGTCGAACTCGTAACCTTCCAGATGATAGCTTGCTTAAGCTGAAAGCTTTATATTCATTCACTGAGCAGCTGTATGCTGGAAGCCTCTTGACCATCAGGGCTGTCATGGGTGAAAAGGGCACTCCAAAGCTTATCAAAGACGTGTTGAAGTGCCTCTCCACCATCCCCAAGCAGTTTGAAGAATTGAAGAAATCAGCCGCCCATAAAGGCGCAATAGTTGCTTTGAGCCGGGCTTTGGCTTATGCACCGGAGCTTAACCCGAAGGAGATGGTTGGAGGGTTTCCACAGCTGAAGGCCGACGGGTCAAAATCCACGCAAGATGACTATGCTCGTTGCTTCAGAGCGTCTCAAGCATTGGCCAGCCAATTAGCCGCAGAGGCTGATCTGAAGGTTTATCAGGCGGCTTATGACAACAACAATGCACGAGTCCGGGTGCCTACTTTTGAGCCGGTGGACCTGACTCCTCAGCGTCGTAAGCATATCTTTGCCCCTGATCTTGACCCGTCTCCAATCTTGCATGACGAAGCTGAATTCGAAGCCTTAATCAATTGCAACTGGGATGTGGACAACCTTCAGATCCAGGAGACAGAAGACCCGACGCAGGATGACCCGACGGCGAGTTAGGCGAGGAGCTGGCCTCAGATGAAGTTAACCCGAGCATGCTGAGCTGCCGGGTTATTACTTTTGTGAAAAACTATGAGTCCACAAATTTTGGGCTCCATGTAGCCATGTAATAGCCGTAGTAAAAAACTTGATTGCCTGTGCCGTGTCTTCGCGCACGTTTTGAGCTTTATCAACTCATATTCTGGCAGCTTTGTCGCTTAAAAAAAATTCCACCATGTGTATGTGTTGATATGATCATATTTCTTATGCCTCAGTATCAATTCATCAATTCCCACTGGCGGGTCATAATCGCCATACACTGTAATCCATGAGCAATACTAAGCCAGGATAAGTTATTATCCAAAGACTTAGAATCTTATCATGAAAAATTCTTGCAAAATAACAAGCAGAAAACATATGTATATCTTTCATTACTGTTTAGGCGGCTTTGAAGGCACAACCAAAAGAGGTCAACTCTTGTTTATATTTTTGATAAAAACTCAAGGTTTTTGCTTCAAAGAAGCTAGGCATGAGTGCCCAAAATCCCATAAGCCGGCTCTCACGTGACATAAATCCGTCGTTTTAACCTTAACCAGTTTAGGGTCTTAAAAAAGATTGACTGTTAAGAGTACGAACGGGCCACATAGCGGAGAGACTACAGCAGATAGGTGAGTTTATCCTAGCTCTCTGTAAGCCGTCTCTCTCGTGACATAAGCCGCCGTTTTAACTTTGACTAGTTCAGGGTCTTAAGAAAGATTGACTGTCAAACGTTTGGCGGGTCAGCTGGCGGAGTAGCAAGTTGCAAACAGGCAGGTTTAACTCAGATATGGCTTTTAAGCCGGTCAAGAGGGTATGAAAGCTAAACTCAGTGAGTTGGAAGCCCCCAAGTGACCTTATTATGAACCAACTTTTGCACAAGACTGTTGGAGGAAAACGACAGAGGCCCCGAATTATGGGGATGCCGGCTTTATTATATGATAAAAAGGGGTATATACAATGATAGAAGTATGTACATTGATGAGAGCCGATGGCTCAAGTGTAGTAAGGCCGAAGATGCGCAATGTTCCACGGCCTGCCAGTCTCCTCCCTAGAAGTGCGTGACTTGTCGCTCTCCCGCACATCAATGAGATAATATGAACCATTGTTGAGATTTCTGCTGATCACAAAAGGTCCTTCCCAGGGGGTGATAACTTATGCATATCTGTCTGGTCTTGAATCAGACGGAGCACTAAGTCACCTTCTTGGAACGTCCGGGTCTTGACTCTGCGGCTATGATAGCGACGCAGATCTTGCTGGTAAATCGCCGACCGTGCTGCTGCAAGATCCCGTTCTTCATCCAAGGCATCCAATGCGTCCTGACGCGCCGTCTCATTATCAGTTTCAACGTAAGCTGCCACCCTAGGCGAGTCATGACGGATATCACTGGGGAGAACAGCTTCTGCGCCATAAACCATGAAGAAAGGCGTGTAGCCTATTGATCTGTTGGGGTGGTTCTGATGCTCCAAAGAACTGAAGGTAATTCATCCACCCAACAACCCGGCATTCGTTCCAAAGGAACCATAAGCCGGGGTTTTATCCCTCTCAAAATTTCCTGGTTAGCACGCTCTGCTTGGCCATTAGACTGTGGGTGAGCCATGGAGGAGACATCGAGGCGGATGTGTTCACTTTCGTAGAACTCTTTCATAGCCCCCTTGGACAGATTTGTACCATTGTCAGTAATGATACTGTGAGGGTAACCAAAACGAAAGATCAGCTTCTTGATGAACTGAACTGTCGTTGTTGCGTCGCACTTGCTGACTAGCTCTGCCTCAACCCACTTGGTAAATTTATCAACCGCCACCAAGAGCTGGGTCTTCTTATCTTTGGACCTCTTAAATGGTCCAACCATATCAAGCCCCCAGACCGCAAACTGCCAGGTGATTGGAATCATCCGCAACTATTGAGCCGGCACATGGGCACGTCGTCCAAATTTTTGACACCCATCACATTTACTGACCAAATACTCTGCATCTGCCTGAGCTGTCAACTAGTAAAAACCATTCCGGAAAGCTTTGGCCACCAGGGATTTTGACCCGGCATGGTGACCACAATCGCCGGCATGTATCTCTTGCAAGATTACACGGCCCTCCTCAGGAGAAACACAACGTTGAAACATGCCAGTCACGCTACACCTATGCAGCTCGCCATTGACAATAGTCATGGATTTAGACCGCCTCATGATTTGCCGTGCCAAGGTCTCGTCCTCGGGTAACTCGCCATGAGTCAAATATGCCAAATAAGGCAGCGTCCAATCAGGAATAGGACGAAGAGCTGCCACCAACTATCCTTCCGGGTCAGGTATAGCAAGATCCTCCTCAGAAGGTAATTTGACGGACGGGTGATGCAGTACATCCAGAAACACATTAGGTGGCACCGGCTTACGCTGAGACCCCAATCGTGATAATGCATCAGCCGCCTCATTCTTCCGACGATCAATATGATCCACCTGATAAACCTTAAAGTGACCAACAATGACGTCAACCGCCTGGCGATAAGCCGCGATACGAGGGTCTTTAGAACCCCATGTGCCCGAGACTTGTTGGGCCACAAGGTCTGAGTCGCCGAGACATATGACCCGGCTCAAATTCATCTCCTTGGCCACACGGATTCCATGAAACAAGGCTTCATACTCAGCTGCATTGTTAGTACAAGGAATCATTAGCCTTAATAATTAACAAAATTTGTCACCTCTAGGGGAAGTCAAAACAACTCCAGCCCCCGAGCCTTCCAATTGTCTGGATCCATCAAAATGAATTGTCCAATATGTGTTGTCCGGCTTCTCCTCAGGTGCTTAACACTCCGTCCAGTCATTGATAAAATCCACCAGAGCTTGAGACTTGACAGCTGTTCGAGGTACATACCTCAAATTAAGAGGCCCAAGCTCAATTGCCCACTTAGCAATCCTACCGGTGGCTTCTCTATTCTGAATGATATCTCCCAAAGGAGCAGAGCTGACCACCGTTATTGGATGTCCAAGGAAATAATGCTTCAACTTGCGATTTGCCATGAACACTCCAAACACCAACTTTTGCCAATGTGGGTACCTTTGCTTGGACTCTGTCAAAACCTCGCTGACGTAATAAACCGCCCGCTGGACTAGATACTCTTTGCCTTCCTCCTTGCGCTCCACAACGACTGCAGCGCTGACGGCTTTGTTATTAGCCGCCACGTACAGGAGCAGTGGCTCTTTTTCCACGGGAGCAGCCAAGACAGGCGGCTCAACTAACTATTTTTTTAGCGCCTCAAACGCATCATTGGCAGCATCACTCCAAACAAAATCATCTGTCTTCTTCATCATCTGATACAAAGGGATAGCCTTCTCGCCCAGGCGGCTTATGAACCAGCTTAAGGCGGCAATACGACCCGCCAAGCGCTGGACGTCATTAATGCACGCCGGCTTAGACAATGAGGTGATGGCCTTTATTTTATCCGGGTTGGCTTCGATGCCCCGCGCTGAAACCAAAAATCCCAGGAGCTTGCCTGCAGGTACACAAAAAACACACTTAGTCGGATTAAGCATCATCTTGTAAACCCGCAGGTTGTCAAAAGTTTCCTTCAAGTCATCAAGCAGTGTCTCCTTCTTCCTTGACTTGACCACAATATCATCCACATAAGCATGAACATTGCATCCAATTTGACTATGAAGACAGTTCTGCACACAACGTTGATAAGTCGCCTGTGCACTTTTGAGTCCAAAAGGCATGGACACGTAGCAGAAAGCTCCAAAAGGCGTGATGAAAGACGTCTTCTCTTGGTCTTTGACTGCCATCTTGATCTGATGATAACCCGAATAAGCGTCCAGGAAACATAAACTCTCGCAACCCGCCGTTGCATCAATGATCTGGTCGATACGGAGGAGAGCAAATGGATCAACCGAACACGCCTTGTTGAAATCTGTGTAATCTACACACATGCGCCACGTGACGTTCTTCTTAAGTACGAGCACAGGGTTAGCCAACCACTCCGGGTGAAAAACCTCCACGATAAACCCTCCTGCTAAGAGCCGGGCTACCTCTTCCCCAATAGATTTACGCCGCTCTTCATTGAAACGACGGAGGAACTGTTTAACGGGCTTAAACTTAGGATCCACATTAAGGTGGTGCTCAGCGAATTCTCTTGGTACACCCGGCATGTCAGAAGGCTTCCATGCAAAGATGTCCCGATTCTCACGGATGAATTCGATGAGTGTGCTTTCCTATTTGGGGTCCATATTGGCCCCGATAGTGAACTACTGCGATGAGTCGCCAGGAACAAAGTCCACCAACTTGGTATCCTCTGCCACAAATTTCAGGGGCGGGTCAGATTCTGTACTGGGCTTTTTCAATGGGGTCATGTCCGCCGGGTCAACATTGTCTTTATAAAACTTGAGCTCTGCCTCAGCACAACTTGACTCCGCATACGCAGCATCGCCTTCCTTGCACTCGAGAGCAATCTTCAAACCAGGCATCTTGAGCTGCAAGTAAACATAACTAGGCCGAGCCATGAACTTGGCATAAGCCGGCCTTCCAAACAGAGCATGATATGGACTCTTGATTTTAACCACCTCAAACCACAAGGTCTCTACCCTGTAGTTGAACTCATCACCAAAAGCTACCTCAAGGGCATATTTTCCTACTGGATAAGCTGACTTGCCAGGTACGACGCCGTGAAATACTGTGGACTATGGTTTGACATCCTTGTCAGTCAGATTCATCCGGTGAAAGGTGTCATAGTACAGGATGTTGATGCTGCTGCCACCGTCCATCATTACCATGGTGAACATGTAGCCTCCGACTTGAGGGGCCACCACAAGGGCCAGGTGCCCCGGGTTATCGACTCGTGGCACGTGATCCTCCCTGCTCCATGATATGGTGTGCTCAGACCATTTTAGGTATTGCGGAAGAGCCGGCATTGCTGCATGAACCGCCCTCTTGTGCACCTTCTGATCACGTTTATCAAGACTCGTGGTGAAGACGTGATACTGCCCTCCATTAAGCTGCTTCGGGTTACTCTAATACCCTGATTGGTTATTTTGCTGCTGACCACCATTACCGGGCTGCTGATTATGGCCACCATGATTGCCTTGACCCTGATAACCTGATCCTGAGCCGCCCGCACCGAAACCTGAACCGTGAGAGCCGGATCCGGAGTCGCCAGGCGGTCCGTTGCCGTTACCATGATGCTGGTTAAGGCTGTAATTCTGGAACTCCCGCATGATATAACAATCCTTCCAAGCATGAGTGGACGGCTTGTTAGGTAGACTATGCTTCGGGCAGGCGTCGTTAAGCATTGCCTCCATGTTGAAAGGCTTTCCCTTGCCAAAAGGTGGTTTACCGTTGCCCTTGGCGCGGTTGTTCCCAGTGTTGGTATTGGCCACCAGATCTGACCCGCCGTCTGGATGCTTTCGTTTACCGCCATTGCCTGGGTTGTTATTTCCTGCCCCATTCTGTTGTTGACCCTTGCCGTTGCCATTCTTCTTACCCTTAGCCGACTTCTCATCATCAGAACCAGGATCCTTCGTGCTATCCGAATCTGCATATTTAGTGAGAGCCGCCATGAGCTCACCCATGTCCTGGCAAGAACGCTTGAGCCGTCCAAGCTTCTGCTTAAGGGGCAAAAAGTGACAATTCTTCTCCAGAATCAGAACCGCCTGAGCCACCGTGATATTGTCAGACGAGTGGATAATGGTTGAGACCCGTCGGACCCAATGATGGGCCGACTCATCCTCACGTTGCACGCAATGATCCAAATCAACGGTCGTCATAGGCTGCTTGCACGTCCCTTGAAAATTCTTGATGAAACGCGCTTTCAACTTGGCCCAGGAATTAATGGTATTGGGTGGCAAACCCTTTAACCATGTACGAGCCAGTCCTTCCAACATCATGATGATGTACTTAGCACAGACTGCATCACTGACATCCAACATCTCCATGGCTAGCTCATAACTCTCGATCTCGGCTTCTGGAGGCAGATCAGCTGTATAATTAGGTACTTTGCGCGGACCCTTAAAATCCTTCGGCAGGCACTCGTTCCGCAGAGCTGGTGCTAAACACGGCACTCCCACAGCTCTAGAGGTGACTCCGGCTCCCACAGAAGTTGAAGGGGTTACCGGGGGCGGTTCTTGGTAAGCCGCCGCGGCTGCCGCCTCATGTTGAGCTCTGGCATGATCCACGATTGCCTGGGCGTTGACAATGGGTGGGCCATCATGGAGCGGGTTCCGACGTTGCTCACTGTTAGAGACTGCCGGTGACTCCAAGCGCTAGCTATAACTGCGGCTTGGGATAGGGGTTGAGTGCACACGACTCCGGCTGTAAGTATACTTCTCCTGTTGAGCCACTGCTGTCTACAAGTACCCAATGGCATTCCATGCCTCTTCGGCGAAGGGTGTCCCATCAGCGAGGGGGAGCGCATTGATCCTGGCAGCCGCTGCTATCATGTTCTCCACGGGTTAGAGTAATGACCAGGTGGTGTCAGAAAACGCTGCGGCGGGGTCTGATTCCCGCGGGGCGGGTCTGGCTGCCGATGCTGAGTCGCTGCCCTATTCCCAGGCACTTCCGCCGTTCGGGTCATGGTCAGAGGCGCATTCGGTCCTACCCCCGGCGTGTTAAAAAGGTTTTTGGGCTCATACTAATCAGGCAGGCGGGTCTGATGCCTCATCCGAAAAACTGCCTCTAAGGCTTGTTGATCCAGATTAAGGCGAAAAGCTTCAGCCCTCAGACGCTCCGACTCAGCATCCATCTGAGCCTGCAATGCATTGATATCCTCCTGGGCCCTGGCCATCTGGTCCTTCAGCCTCGCGATCTCTGCATTACGGCTTGCTTGATTTTCTGTTGTGACCTCGGTTCCTATCAGAGTTGTCAGCTCGTTCATCAAATCCAGCAAAACTTGAGCCGGCGGCCTGGTTGACCCGGACCCTGCTGCGCCGGCAGCCGCCGTGCTGCCAGAAGCCGACGCCGATCCAGCCATGAAAACGGCGGCTTGGCTCGGCGGCTCATAGGGCTCCGGAACACTGTAACCCTCAAAATAGCCCCCAAGCCTGCCGTTATGAAGCTGGTAGATTGACTCCGCCTCTCCGCTCGAGGATCCATCCTCTGAGCAGACAAGGGTTTCTTCTCGTGACACAGAGCCTTCCGGAAGTTCCGCGCCTTGGGTGAAGCCGACAAAAACGTGCTTCCGGCCCGGCTGGATCCGGGCGGGTTGCGCGCGCCGGGCCGACTCGACGAGGTTGGTGCAGATGTCCGGCCTAGGCTTAGATCCGCCGATCTTGCCGATGAAAACGTGAATTCCGCTAAAGGGGACCCGGTACCCGTACTTGATTGAGTCGGCCTCGGGGCCCCAGCCAGCGTCGTCGATGTAGAGCTTGCCGCAGCGACTCTTAGTCATCCTGCCAACAGCGTATCCCTCGATCCCTGGAAGGGAGCCCTTCGAGTACTCCAAACCACCGTGCATCTGCCCCACGGTGGGCGCCAACTGTCGTGGTTTTGTCACGGCAGATGTCCTAGTGAAAGGACTTAGGGGTGAAGCCATCGCTACGGCGGTTAACTCGAAGGGTTGAGCGGGACGAAAGACACGGTTTTACCCAGGTTCGGCCCCTCTCGAAGGAGGTAAAAGCCTACGTCCTGCTTTGAGTTGTATTAATTGGGTATCGATTACAAGGGAGCGGATTTGCTTGACCTAGTTATCGATCAGATGGTTTTCATCCCTTAAGCCACCCAGGGAACCCGCCTTTATATACATAGGTCGAGGCCCTGGGCTTACAAGAGTCCGGGCCGGGTTACATCTAGTAACCGACCTTATCTCTAAATCACCTTGCCTTGCCTAGCAAGCCATCTCCCGGCGGCTTACGCCTCCAGGTCACACATTGCCTTGGGATTCCGCCCGGCCCGTCTGGTAACTTACCAGTAGGCTCGTCTTAGTCTTCCGGCCTGCTTAAGGCCTTACTGTTTAAGCCACCAACTTCCTAACCCGACCCCTCCTGGGCGGGTCTCACCATGGGGTTATATCCCCAACACTCTACGTTCGCATACAACGGGTGCATGCCAGTGTTGCACATGCAGAACATTCGGGTTAAACTTGACAAGCCTAGCATGTACAAACATGGCCTCGGAACACAAGAGACCGAAAGGTCGAACATGAGTCATATAGTAGATATGATCAACATGGAGATGTTCACCATTGAAACCACCTCATCTCACATGATGATCGGACTTGGGTTGGTGAATTTGGATCATGTAACACTCGGATGACCGGAGGGATGTCAATTTCAGTGGGAGTTTTGAGTAATATGATTAACTAAACTCATTATCTTGAACAATAGTCTAAGTAATCTTTGCAAATTTAATGTTGTAGATCAATGGCTCGCGCAGTAGCTCTCCTGAATTTCAATGCGTTCCTAGAGAAAGCCAAGCTGAAAAATGATGGAAGTAACTTTGTAGACTGGGCCCGTAATCTGAGGATTATCCTCACGGCTTCCCAAAAGGCTTATGTCCTTGATGCACCGCTCGGTGCGCCACCCGCTCCAGTGTCTTCTGCAGACGTTGCGGACGCCTGGCAAGCGCGTTCGGATGATTACTCAATAGTTCAGTGTGCTATGTTGTATGGCTTAGAACCAAGACTTCAAAGACTTTTTGAACGTCCTGGAGCATATGATATGTTTCAGGAGTAGAAGTTTATTTTTGAGAAAAATGCTCGGATCGAGAGGTATGAGACCTTCGATAAGTTATATGCTTGCAAGATGGAGGAGAACGGGTATGTTAGTAAGCACATACTCAGAATGTCTGGGTATTCCAACCGTCTGGCTGAGTTGGGAATAAGTCTCCCATCAGAGGCGATCACTCACAGAGTTCTTCAATCACTGCCACCTAGCTACAAAGGCTTTGTGTTAAACTATAACATGCAAGGGATGAACAAATCAGTCGCCGAGCTGTTTGCGATACTGAAAGTCCCGGAGTCAGAAATCCAGAAGGTGCATCAATTGTTGACGGTCAATAAAACCACTAGTTTCAAGAAGAATAGCAAGGGCAAGAAGGGTAACTCCAAGAAGAGTGGCAAAGCAGTTGCCCCCCCCCCCCCCCCCGTGAAGAAACCTAAGGCTAGACCCAAGCCAGAAACGGAGTGCTTTCATTGCAAGGGAACTGGCCACTGGAAGCGGAATTGCCCCAAGTATCTGGCCGACAAGAAGGCAGCCAACACCAAACAAGGTATATATGATATACATGTTATTGATGTGTACCTTACCAACTCTCGTTGTAGTGCCTGGGTATTTGATACCGGTTCGGTTGCTCACATTTGCAACTCAAAGCAGGAACTACGGAATAGACGGAGGCTGGCAAAGGACGAAGTGACGATGCGCGTGGGAAATGGTTCCAAGGTTGATGTGATCGCCATCGGCACGCTCGCTCTTCGATTACCATCGGGATTAGTGATAAACCTGAATAATTGTTATTTAGTGTCTGCGTTGAGCATGAACATTATATCTGGATCTTGTTTAATGCGAAACGGTTACTCATTTAAATCAGAGAATAATGGTTGTTCTATTTATATGAGTAATATCTTTTATGGTCATGCACCCATTGTGAGGGGTTTATTCTTATTGAATCTCGATAGTGATGATACACATGTTCATAACATTGATGCCAAAAGAGGTAGAGTTGATAATGATAGTACCACTTTCTTGTGGCACCGCCGCTTAGGTCATATTGGTGTAAAACGCATGAAGAAGCTCCATGCTGATGGACTTTTAGAGTCACTTGATTTTGAATCACTTGACACATGTGAACCATGCCTCATGGGCAAGATGACTAAGACCCCATTCTCTGGAACAATGGAACGGGCAAGTGACTTGTTGGAAATCATACATACTGATGTGTGCGGTCCGATGAGCATTGAGGCGCGCGGTGGATATCGTTACTTTCTCACCTTCACCGATGACTTAAGTACATATGGGTATATTTACTTAATGAAACACAAGTCTGAAACGTTTGAAAAGTTCAAGCAATTTCAGAGTGAAGTTGAGAATCATCATAACAAGAAGATTAAATTCCTACGATCTGATCGAGGAGGAGAATATCTGAGTTATGAGTTTGGCAATCACTTAAGACAATGTGGAATTGTTTCAGAGGTGACGCCGTATGA
This sequence comes from Elymus sibiricus, assembly GCA_039707655.1. Taxonomy (NCBI): domain Eukaryota; kingdom Viridiplantae; phylum Streptophyta; class Magnoliopsida; order Poales; family Poaceae; genus Elymus; species Elymus sibiricus. The sequence goes on from CM077671.1 coordinate 395,532,713, forward strand.
ACTGCAGTTTGGCAAGAAACCAAAGTTGTCGTTTCTTAAAGTTTGGGGATGCGATGCTTATGTCAAAAGGTTTCAGCCAGAAAAGCTCGAACCCAAAGAGAACAAATGCGTCTTCATAGGATACCCAAAAGAGACGGTCGGGTACACCTTCTATCTCAGATCCAAAGGCAAAGTGTTTGTCACTAAGAACGGGTCATTTCTCGAGAAAGAGTTTCTCTCGAAAGAATTGAGTGGGAGGAAGATAGAACTTGATGAGGTTGTTGAACCTTTGCTTCAACCAGAGAGTAGCGCAGCGCAGAAAGATGCTTCTATGGAACCTACGATAGTTGAAGAGGAAGCTAATGATGGTGATCATGAAGCTTCGGATCAAGTTACTATCGAACCTCATAGGTCGACAAGGACACATACTGCTCCTGAATGGTACGGTAACCCTGTCTTAGAGGTCATGTTGTTGGACAACGATGAACCTACGAGCTATGGAAAAGCGATGGTGGGCCCGGATTCCGACAAATAGTTAGAGGCCATGAAATCCGAGATAGGATCCATGTATGAAAACAAAGTGTGGACTTTGGAAGTATTACCTGAAGGGCGAAAGGCCATTCAGAATAAATGGATCTTTAAGAAGAAGACGGACGCGGACGGTAATGTCACCGTCTATAAAGCTCGACTTGTGGCAAAGGTTTTTTCACAAGTTCAAGGAGTTGACTATGATCAGACTTTCTCACCCGTAGCGATGCTTAAGTCCGTCAGAATCATGTTAGTAATAGCTGCATTTTTCGATTATGAAATTTGGCAGATGGATGTCAAAACAGCGTTCCTTAACGGTTTCCTTAAGGAAGAGTTGTATATGATGGAACCAGAAGTATTTGTCGATCCAGAGAATGCTGACAAAGTTTGCAAGCTCCAGCGATCCATTTATGGGCTGGTGCAAGCATCTCGGAGTTGGAATCTTCGCTTTGATGAGGTGATCAAAGCGTTTGGTTTTATACAAGTTTACGGAGAAGCTTGTATTTACAAGAAAGTGAGTGGGAGCTCTATAGCGTTTCTAATATTATATGTGGATGACATATTGCTGATTGGAAACGATATAGAATTTTTGGAAAGCGTGAAGGAATATTTGAACAAGAGTTTTTCAATGAAGGACCTAGGAGAAGCTGTTTTCATATTAGGCATCAAGATCTATAGAGATAGATCAAGACGCTTAATAAGACTATCACAAAGCACATAACTTGATAAAGTTTTGAAGAAGTTCAAAATGGATCAGTCCAAGAAGGGGTTCTTGCCTGTATTACAAGGTGTGAAGTTGAGTAAGACTCAATGCCCACTGACTGCAGAGGATAGAGAAAAGATGAGTGTCATCCCCTATGCTTCTGCCATAGGCTCTATCATGTATGCAATGATGTCCACAAGACCAGATGTAAGCCTTGCCAAAAGTATGGCCGGAAGGTTTCAAAGTGATCCAGGAGTGGAACACTGGACGACGGTCAAGAATATCCTTAAGTACCTGAAAAGGACTAAAGAAATGTTTCTCGTTTATGGAGGTGATCAAGAGCTCGTCGTAAAGGTTTACGTCGATGCATGCTTTAACACTGATCCGGATGACTCTAAGTCTCAAACCGGATACGTATTTATTCTCAATGGAGGAGCGATAAGCTGGTGTAGTTCCAAGCAAAGCGTGGTAGTTGATTCTACATGCGCGGAGTACATAGCTGCCTCGGAGGCGGCAAAGGAAGGTGTCTGGATGAAGCAGTTCATGACAGATCTTGGAGTTGTGCCCAGTGCACTGGACCCAATGACTCTGTTCTGTGACAACACTGGTGCCATTGCTCTAGCCAAGAAACCAAGGTTTCACAAGAGGACCAGACACATAAAGCGACGCTTCAATTCCATCCACGATTACATCAAGGAGGAGGACATAAATATTTGCAAGGTGCACATGGATCTGAATGTCGCAGACCCGTTGACTAAGCCTCTTCCACGAGCAAAACATGATAAACACCAGAACTGTATGGGTGTTAGATTCATTACAATTTAAATCACATAGTGATGTGAGCTAGATTATTGACTCTAGTGCAAGTGGGAGACTGTTGGAAATATGCCCTAGAGGCAATAATAAAGTAGTTATTATCATATTTCCTTGTTCATGATAAATGTTTATTATCTATGCTAGAATTGTATTGATTGGAAACTCAAATGCATTTGTGGGTATATAGACAACATTGTGTCCCTAGTGAGCCTCTAACATACTAGCTCGTTGATCAAAGATGGTCAAAGTTTCCTGGCCATAGACATGAGTTGTCATTTGATAACGGGATCACATCATTAGGAGAATGATGTGATGGACAAGACCCAAACTATGAACGTAGCATATGATCGTGTCAAGTTTATTGCTATTGTTTTCTGCATGTCAAGTATCTGTTCCTATGACCATGAGATCATGCAACTCACTGACACCGGAGGAGTACCTTGTGTGCATCAAACGTTGCAACGTAACTGGGTGACTATAAAGATGCTCTACAGGTATCTCCGAGGGTGTCTATTGAGTTGGCATGGATCAAGACTGGGATTTGTTACTCCGTATGATGGAGAGGTATCTCAGGGCCCACTCGGTAATACAACATCATATTGAGCTTGCAAGCAAAGTGACTAAAGAGTTAGCCACAGGATCTTGTATTACGGAACAAGTAAAGAGACTTGCCAGTAACGAGATTGAACTAGGTATGGAGATACCGACGATCCAATCTCGGGCGAGTAACATACCGATGAACAAAGGGAACGGAGTACGGGATTAACTGAATCCTTGACATCGTGGTTCGGTCGATAAAGATCTTCGTAGAATGTGTGGGAACCAATATGGGCATCCAGGTCCCGCTATTGGTTATTGACCGTAGAGGTGTCTCGGTCATGTGTGCATAGTTCTCGAACCCGCAGGGTCTGCACACTTAACGTTCGGTGACGATTTGGTATTGTTGAGTTATGTATGTTGGTGACCGAAGGTTGTTCGGAGTCCCAGATAAGATCCCGGACATGACGAGGAGCTCCGGAATGGTCCGTAGGTAAAGATTGATATATGGGAAGTTCCGTGTTGGTCACCGGAAAAAGTTCGGGCGTCACCGGTAGCGTACCGGGGGTGCCGGAAGGGTTCCGGGGGTCCACCGGAAGGAGCCACGAGCCCCGGAGGGGCCACATGGGCTGTGAGGGATGCGCACCAGCCTGTGGTGGGCTGGGCGCACCTCCCCACCTAGGCCCATGCGGCTGGGCTGGTGGGAGGGCCAACCCTAGGGGTGGCGCCACCCTAAGTTGGGGGCCAAGCCACCTCTAGGGCAGCCGCCCCTCCCCTTGGCCGCCGGCCCCCCTAGGGGGGAACCCTAGGGCGCAGCCACCCTCCCCTTCCCCCTATATATACTAGAGGGGGGAGAGGGCAGCCGCACCTTAAGCCACGGCGCAGCCCTCTCTCTCCCTCTAGATCAGTTTCTCCACTAGATCGGTCTCGGTTTTGCTTAGCGAAGCTCTGCCGGATCAGCTCCACCATCACCGCCGCCACGCCGCCCTGCTGCCGGAGAACTCATCTATCTCTCCGCCCTCGCTTGCTGGATCAAGGAGGTGGAGAAAGTCATCGAGCTGTATGTGTGTTGAACGCGGAGGTGCCTTCCGTTCGGCACTACATCATGATTGGATCGCGGGACGGATTGCGATTTGGATCGCGAAGACGTTCGACTACATCAACCGCGTTTCTTAACGCTTCCCGCTTAGCGATCTACAAGGGTATGTGGATCCGAACTCTCCTCTCGTAGATGCTCATCTCCTAGATTGATCTTGGTGAAGCGTAGGAATTTTTTTGTTTCCCATGCAACGTTCCCCAACAACTTATGCCTCAAAGTGGCACCATGTTCCTCATGTAGAGAGTCTCATGATATATCACTTTCATATGCTAGTGGGAATTACCTATTCATTATTTCAAACTTGGCTTGTATGCTCCTACAACGCGCTTCCTCAAATGCCCGAGGTCTTCATGAGCAAGCAAGTTGGATGCACACCCCACTTAGCTTCATTTGAGCTTTCATACACTTATAGCTCTAGTGCATCATTTGCATGGCAATCCCTACTCCTTGCATTGACATCTATCGATGGGCATCTCCATAGCCCGTTGGTATGCCTAGTTGATGTGAGACTATCTTCTCCACTTCCTACCCCTTTGATATCTACCACCATACTCTATTCCACCTAAATGCTATGTCCAATGGCTCACCCTCATGTATTGCGTGAAGAATAAAAAGTTGATGCATATTGAAAAAGTACGAACCAATTGCCTGACTTGGACACCGTGGTGCGTAACATTTGTATTAATGTGGTGAAGATGGAGCCATGCCTTGCTAATACAATAAAATGAATGGGGGGGTAAACATTTCTTAAATATCGTATACTTTTAGGAATTAACAATTTTGTTTCTTACACTTTAAATATTGCTATGTTAATATTTGTTGATTCATCTTTTCTCAATGAGCATACCTGAATCAGATTACATAGTGGATAGCATGCCACATCAAAAATTCTATTTTTATCATTTACCTACTCGAGGACGAGCAGGAATTAAGCTTGGGGATGCTTGATACATCTCCAACGTATCTATAATTTTTTATTGTTCCATGCTGATATATTATCATTCTAGGATACTTTTTGGGTCTTTATTTATCAATTTATAATATTTTTTAGCACTAACCTATTGACCCAGTGCCCAGTGTCAGTTGCTGTTTTCTGCGTGTTTTTGCCTTTGCAGGTTTACTGTACCAAACGAAGTCCAATAGCCACGAAACTTTTTGATGATTTTTTCTAGACTATATGAAGACGTAGAAGCTTCGGAAGGAAGCCGGGAGGCGCACGAGGGCCCTACCACACATCAGGGCGCGCCCTGGGGGGCGCCCTAATATGTGGTGGCTCCCTCGGGCACCTACTGACGTCCCTCTTCGGCCTATAAATTCTCTAATATTTTGAAAACCCTGGAGACAGTCCTTAAACCCTTTTTCCGCCGCCGCAAGTCTCTGTTCCGTCGTAAGGCCATCTAGAGCTCCGTTCCGGCACCCTGCCAGAGGGGGGATCGATCACGGAGGGCCTCTTCATCAACCTTGCTGCCCTCATGATGATGTGTGAGTAGTTCACCGCAGACCTACGAGTCCATAGCTAGTACCTAGATGGCAATCTCTCTCTCTCTTATGATCTTCAATACAATGGTCATCGCATCTTCGCTTTGATCTATCCGATGTAATCCTATTGTGCGGTGTGTTTGTTGGGATCCGATGAATTGTGGGTTTATGTTCAGATTATTCATGAAAAGTGTTTGAGATGCCTCTAAATTATATTATCTCTTATGTGCATGATCATTATAGCTTCGTAATGCTCTCCGATCTATTGATATGCTTTGGCCAACTAGATTGATATTTCATCGGTGGGAGTGGTGCGTTGTGGTAGGTTCAACCTGGCAAGTTTCTATATCCCAGTGCCAAAGTAGGGGACATGATGCGTCTTTGTGTTGTTGGTACTAAGGATAAAACTATGGGTTTCATTCATATTGTTTGAGTTTACTTTGTCTACATCATGTCATCGTTCTCCAAGCATTACTCTGTTTTACTTAATACTCTAGATGCATGCTGGATAGCGGTCGATGAGTGGAGTAATAGTAATAGGTGCAGGCAGGAGTCGGCCTATTTGCTTATATACGTGATGCCTATATATACATGATCATTGCCGTGAATATCGCATAACTATCCTCTTTTTTATCAATTGCCCAACAGTAATTTTTTACCCACCGTATGCTGCCTACATGAGAGATGTCGCTAGGGAACACTATGGCCTCCAGGTCTATTCAGTTATATATTCACGAACGCTATATTTACCTCGCTGCCTTTATTTAATTTTTATTTATTTTGCAATTTATATTTATCAACAATTATCTACACAACTCATTTGCTTGCAAATAACGAGATCAAGGGGATTGACAACCCTCTTGCCCGCGTTGGGTGTAAGTTGTTTGTTCATTTGTGTGCAGCCGCTGAAGACGGTTGAGGACTGATATTCCTATTGGTTCGATAAACATTGGTTTCATAACTGAGGGAAATACTTATCCGCTTTGTGCTGCAATTACCCGTTCCTCTTCACGGAAAATCCAACGCAGATCACAAGGTCGGTCGTCCTCGGCGTATCAGATCCATCCATCAACAGGCGGCTGCAGTCGGACGGAGGCCCAAGCAGCAACAGATGCAGTTTGGCTGGCTGATTTCGGACATGGGCCAAGGGCGTATAAAGAGCTGGAGACTGTTGCGGGGCTCAGCGTTGTGAGCTACGTACCAAATTTTGAGGGAGCACCAATCAAAGAGCATTTCTTCGGGAGACTCTCAAGGGTCATTTTAGAACGGGCTGAGAGAGCGTCATTTGATGTGCTTTCAGCCGCCGCGATGGGTGACGTTTTTTATGCTCCCACGATTTTTTTTTATTTTGTTGCACATGTTTTTTGACTTTTATATGATTTTTTCCTCTTTTCAGTTTTTCCCGGGCTTTTTTAAGGTTTTGGACTAAAAATAATTTTTTAATATATATATTTTTAACGTGAAAAAACGTATTTCTTTTTGTCCTTTCGTGAGAGGCATGGATTTACTTCTCAGGGAGGCACGAATTTGCTTCCGCGAGAGGAACGACCGCAGCTCTCGCAAAAGGAAAAAAAGGCACATTTGTTTATTTGACGAGAAACACATATTTACTTCTGGTAGAGGCACAGATTTGCTTTCACGAGAGGTACGGCCATGCCTCTCGGAAAGAAAAAATATATTTTTTCTGCTACAAGAGGCATGGATTTACTTCTCGTGGAGGCATAGATTTGCTTCTGTGAAAGACACGGCCGTCCCTCTCACAAAAGGGGAAAAATACGTGTTTTTTTATTCGACGAGAGGCACGGATTTACATCTGGTAGAGGCACGGCCGTGCCTCTCAGAAATGAAAAAAAAACATTTTATTCCTACCATGAGAGGCACGGATTTACTCCTCGTAGATGCACGGATTTGTTTCTGCGAGAGACACTATTGTGCCTCTCGGAAAGGAAAAAATGTCTTCTTTTTCCTTCCATGAAAGGCACGGTTTACTTTTCGTGGAGGCATGGATTGCTTACGCAAGAGGCATGGCCGTGCCTCTCGGAAAAGGAAAAAACACGTTTTTTACCAGGATAGGCAAGGATTTACTTCTTATTGAGGCACGGATTTGTTGCAAATATGCCCTAGAAGCAATTAATAAAGTGTTTATTATCATATTTCTCCGTTCATGATAATGGTTTATTATTCATGCTAGAATTGTATTGACCGGAAACTTAATACATGTGTGGATAATAGACAAATACTGAGTCCCTAGTAAGCCTCTACTAGACTAGCTCGTTGATCAAAAGATGGTCAAGATTTCCTGACCATGGACATGAGTTGTCATTTGATAACGGGATCACATCATTAGGAGAATGGTGTGATGGACTTGACCCAACCGTTAGCATAGCAAATGATCGTTCAGTTTATTGCTATTGCTTTCACTATGTCAAATACACGTTCCTCTGACCATGAGATCATGCAACTCCCGGATACCGTAGGAATACTTTGGGTGTATCAAACGTCACAACGTAACTGGGTGATTATAAAGGTGCACTACAGGTATCTCCGAAAGTGTTTGTTGAGTTGGCATGGATCGAGATTGGGATTTGTCACTCCGACTATCGGAGAGGTATCTCTGGGCCCTCTCGGTAATACAGCATTACAGAAGCCTTGCAAGCACCGTGACTAAAGAGTTAGTTGCAAGATGATGTATTACGGAACGAGTAAAGAGACTTGCCGGTAACGAGATTGAACTAGGTATTGGATACCGACGATCGAATCTCGGGCAAGTAACATACCGCCGGACAAAGGGAACAACGTATGTTGTCATATGAGGTTCACCGATAAAGATCTTCGTGGAATATGTAGGAACCAATATGAGTATCCAGGTTCCGCTATTGGTTATTGACCAGAGAGTCGTCTTGGTCATGTCTACATCATTCCCGAACCCGTAGGGTCCGCACACTTAAGGTTCGATGATGATATAGTATTATATGAGTTATGTGATTGGTGACCGAATGTTGTTCGGAGTCCCGGATGAGATCACGGACATGACGAGGAGTCTCGAAATGGTCGAGAGGTAAAGATTCATATATTGGAAGGCTATATTCGGACGTCGGAAAGGTTCCGAGTGATTCGGGTATTTTTCGGAGTACCGGGGAGTTACGGGAATTCACCGGGAGAAGTAATGGGCCTTATTGGGCCATACGGGAAAAGGAGAGGCAGGCCACGTGAGGAGGCACGCGCCCCCCCCTTGCCCAAACCGAATTGGACTAGGGGAGGGGGCGCAGCCCCCTCTTTCCTTTCCCTCTCCCTTCCCCCTTTCCTACTCCGTATGGGAGGTGGAATCCTACTAGGACTAAGGAGTCCTAGTAGGACTCCCCACTCTTGGCGCAGCCCCTAGGGCCAGCCTCCTCCCCTCTCCCTCCTTTATATACGGAGGAGGGGCACCCCTTGGAGACACACAATTGTCCCATAGCCGTGTGCGGTGCCCCGATCTCCGTTTTCCACCTCGGTCATATTTTCGGAGAGCTTAGGCGAAGCCCTGCCGGAATCACTTCACCGTCACCGTCGCCACGCCGTCGTGCTGAAGGAACTCATCTACTACCTCGACGTCTTGCTGGATCAAGAAGGCGAGGAACGTCACCGAGCTGCACGTGTGTAGAACTCGGAGGTGCCGTACGTTCGGTACTCGATCGGTGGAGCTCGAAGGATTGTTCGACTACATCAACCGCGTTGTGAGACGCTTCCGCTAACGGTTTACGAGGGTACGTAGACACACTCTCCCCTCTCGTAGCGATGCATCTCCATGGATAGATCTTGCGTGAGCGTAGGAAAATTTTGAAATTCATGCTCTGTTCCGCAACAGTGGCATCCGAGCCAGGTCTATGCGTAGATGTGTTTTGCACGAGTAGAACACAAGTGAGTTGTGGGCGTGGGTGTATCCATATTGCTTGCCATTACTAGTTGATACTTGATTCGGCGGTATTGTGAGATGAAGCGGCCCGGACCGACATTACGCGTACGCTTACGCGAGACAGGTTTCACCGCTACGTGCACTCGTTGCATAAAGGTGACTGGCGGGTGTTTGTCTCTCTCACTTTAGTTGAATCGGTTTCAATGAAGAGGGTTCTTTTAGAAGATCAAAAAGCAATCACTACACCACGTTGTGGTTTTGTGTAGGTAAGAACGGTTCTTGCAAACCCGTAGCAGCCACGTAAAAACTTGCAACAACAAAGTGGAGGACGTCTAACTTGTTTTTGCAGGGTATGCTGGTGATGTGATATGGTCAAGACATGATGTGATATAAGTTGTTGTATGAGATGATCATGTTTTGTAAAGTTATCAGGCAACCGGCAGGATGCTATGTAATTGCTTTACTTTACCGCTATGAGTTAGCAGTAGTAGTAGTAGTAGCAATAGCCGGCGAGACGACCACGACGCTGCGATGGAGATCAAGGTGTCACGATGCTACGATGGAGATCAAGGTGTCAACCCGGTGACGATGGAGATCATGACGGTGCTTTGCTGATGGAGATCAAAGGCACAAGACGTTGATGGCCATATCATGTCACATATATTGAATTGCATGTGATGTTAATCCTTTTATGCATCTTATTTTGCTTAGGACGACGGTAGCATTATAAGATGATCCCTTCACTAAATTTCAAGATAAGTGTTCTCCCCTAGTATGCACCGTTGCGAAGGTTCGACGCTTCTAAGCACCACGTGATGATCGGGTGTGATGGATTCTTTCGTTCGCATACAACGGGTGTAAGCCTGTTTTACACACGCAGAATACTTGGGTTAAACTTGACGAGCCTAGCATATACAGATATGGCCTCGGAACACAAGAGACTGAAAGGTCGAACATGAGTCATATAGTAGATATGATCAACATGAAAGATGTTCACCATTGATAACTAATCCACCTCACATGATGATCGGACGTGGTTTAGTTGATGTGGATCATGTTACACTTAGACAACTTGAGGGATGTTAATCTAAGTGGGAGTTCTTAAGTAATTTGATTAATTGAACTTCAATTATCATGAACATAGTCTAAATAATCTTTGCAATTGTATGTTGTAGATCAATGGCCCGCGCTGTAGTTCCACTGAATTTTAATGCGTTCCTAGAGAAAGCTAAGTTGAAAGATGATGGAAGCAACTATGCGGACTGGGTCCGTAATCTGAGGATCATCCTCATTGCTGCACAGAAGGCTTATGTCCTTGATGCACCGCTAGGTGTCGCGTCCCCTCCCTCGTCTGTTGACGTTATGAACGCCTGGCAGACACATGTTGATGACTACTCGATAGTTCAGTGTGCCATGCTTTACGGCTTAGAACCGGGGCTCCAAAGACGTTTTGAGCATCACGGAGCATATGAGATGTTCCAAGAGCTGAAACTTGTATTTCAAGCTCATGCCCGGGTCGAGAGATATGATGTCTCCGACAAGTTCTTTAGCTGTAAGATGGAGGAGAATAGTTCTGTCAGTGAGCATATACTCAAGATGTCTGGGTTGCATAACCGCTTGACTCAGTTGGGAGTTAATCTTCCAGATGATTCGGTTATTGACAAAATTCTCCAATCACTGCCACCACTATAAGGGCTTTGTGATGAACTATAATATGCAAGGAATGGAAAAGTCTATTTCCGAGCTCTTCGCTATGCTCAAACTGCGGAGGTAGAAGTCAAGAAGGAGCATCAAGTGTTGATGGTAAAGAAGAGCACTAGTTTCAAGAAGGGCAAGGGAAAGAAGGGGAACTTCAAGAAGAACGGCAAATCAGTTGCTGCTCCCACGAAGAAACCCAAGTCTGGACCCAAACCCGAGACTGAGTGTTTCTACTGCAAGGGGACTGGTAACTGGAAGCGGAACTGCCCCAAGTACTTGGCAGATAAGAAGGATGGCAACGTCAACAAAGGTATATTTGATATACATGTTATTGATGTGTACCTCACCAATGCTCGTAGTAGCACCTGGGTATTTGATACTGGTTCGGTTGCTCATATTTGTAACTCGAAACAGGAGCTACGGAATAAACGAAGATTGGCTAAGGACGAGGTGACGATGCGCGTCGGGAACGGTTCAAGAGTTGAAGTTATCGCCGTCGGCACGCTACCTCTACATCTACCTTCGGGATTAGTTATGAACCTAAATAATTGTTATTTGGTGCCTGCGTTGAGCATGAACATTATATCTGGATCTTGTTTATTGCGAGACGGTTATTCATTTAAATCAGAGAATAAAGGTTGTTCTATTTTGATGAATAATATCTTTTATGGTCATGCACCACTTGTGAATGGTTTATTCTTGTTGAATCTCGATCGTGGTGATACTCACATCCATAATATTGATGCCAAAAGACGCAAAATTGATAATGATAGTACCACATATTTGTGGCACTGCCGCTTAGGTCATATCGGTGTTAAACTCATGAAAAAACTCCATGCTGATGGACTTTTGGAATCACTTGACTATGAATCATTTGAGACGTGCGAACCGTGCCTTATGGGCAAGATGACTAAAACTCCGTTCTCCGGAACAATGGAGCGAGCAACAGACTTGTTGGAAATAATACATACCGATGTATGCGGTCCAATGTGTATTGAGGCGCGCGGTGGATATCGTTATGTTCTCACGTTCACAGATGATTTGAGTAGATATGGTTATGTCTACTTTATGAAACATAAGTCTGAAATGTTTGAAAAGTTCAAAGAATTTCAGAGTGAAGTAGAGAACCATCGTAACAAGAAAATAAAGTTCTTACGATCTGATCGTGGAGGAGAATATTTGAGTTACGAGTTTGGCACTCACTTAAGACAATGTGGAATTGTTTCACAGTTGACGCCACCTGGAACACCACAGCGTAATGGTGTGTCCGAACATCGTAATCGTACACTATTGGATATGGTGCATACACTATTGGATATGGTGCGTTCTATGATGTCTCTTACCGATTTGCCACTATCGTTTTGGGGTTATGCATTAGAGACAGCTGCATTCACTTTAAACAAGGGCACCGTCTAAATCCGTTGAGACGACACCGTATGAACTGTGGTTTGGAAAGAAACCTAAGATGTCGTTTCTGAAAGTTTGGGGCTGCGATGCTTATGTCTAAAGGCTTCAGCCTGATAAGCTTGAACCCAAAGCGGATAAGTGCGTCTTCATAGGATACCCAAAAGAAACTGTTGGGTATACCTTCTACCATAGATCCGAAGGCAAAGTTTTCATTGCTAAGAATGGATCCTTTCTAGAGAAGGAGTTTCTCTCGAAAGAAGTGAGTGGGAGGAAAGTAGAACTTGATGAGGTAATTGTACCTCCTCTGGATAGTAGTATGCCACAGAAAGAAATTTCTGTGACACCAACACAGACCAGAGAAGAAGATAATGATGATGATCATGAAACTTCGGAGTAAGTTGCTACTGAACCTCGAAGGTCAACCAGGACACGTTCCGCACCAGAGTGGTACGGAAATCTAGTCTTGGAGGTTATGTTGTTAGACAACGGTGAACCTTCGAATTATGAAGAAGCTATGGCGAGCCCGGATTCCGAGAAATGGCTTGAGGCCATGAAATCCGAGATAGGATCCATGTATGAGAACAAAGTGTGGACTTTGGTAGACTTGCCCGATGAACGGCGAGCTATTGAAAATAAATGGATCTTTAAGAAGAAGACGGACACTGATGGTAATATCACCGTCTATAAAGCTCGACTTGTTGCTAAAGGTTATCGACAAGTTTAAGGAGTTGACTACAATGAGACTTTCTCACCCGTAGCGATGCTAAAGTCTGTCAGAATTATGTTAGCAATTGCCGCGTTTTATGATTATGAAATCTGGCAAATGGACGTCAAAACGGCATTCCTTAATGGATTCCTTAAGGAAGAATTGTATATGATGCAGCCGGAAGGTTTTGTCGATCCTAAAGGCGCTAACAAAGTATGCAAGCTCCAGCGATCCATCTATGGACTGGTGCAAGCATCTCGGAGCTGGAATACTCGCTTTGATGAAGTGATCAAAGCGTTTGGGTTTATACAAACTTATGGAGAAGCTTGTATTTACAAGAAAGTGAGTGGGAGCTCTGTGGCATTTCTCATATTATATGTAGATGACATATTGTTGATGGGAAATGACATAGAATTTCTGGAAAGCATAAAGGGTTATTTGAACAAAAGTTTTTCAATGAAGGATCTCGGAGAAGCTGCTTACATATTAGGCATCAAGATCTATAGGGATAGATCAAGACGCCTCATTGGACTTTCACAAAGCACATACCTTGACAAGATTTTGAAGAAGTTCAAAATGGATCAGTCAAAGAAAGGGTTCTTGCCTGTATTGCAAGGTATGAGATTGAGTAAGACTCAATGCCCGACCACGGCAGAAGATAAAGAGAAGATGAGTGTCATCCCCTATGCTTCAGCCATAGGCTCTATTTTGTATGCCATGCTGTGTACTAGACCTGATGTATGCCTCGCTATTAGCTTGGTGGGAAGGTACCAAAGTGATCCAGGAGTAGATCACTGGACAGCGGTCAAGAATATCCTGAAGTACCTGAAAAGGACTAAGGAAGAATTTCTCGGGAATAGAGGTGATAAAGAGTTCGTCGTAAATGGTTACGTCGATGCAAGCTTTAAACACCGATCCGGAAGACTATGAGTCTCAGACCGGATACGTAAAGTGGGATAGTCGTTTTTTTGGAGTAGCTCCAAGCAGAGTGTGGTAGCAGCATCTACATATGACATAGAGATTTGCCAAGAACACACGGATCTGAATATTGCAGACCCGTTGACTAAAACCTCTCTCACAAGCAAAACATGATCAGCCCTAGAACTGATTGGATGTTAATTACATGGAGATGTAAACTAGATTATTGACTCTAGTGCAAGTGGGAGACTGTTGGAAATATGCCCTAGAGGCAATTAATAAAGTGTTTATTATCATATTTCTCCGTTCATGATAATGGTTTATTATTCATGCTAGAATTGTATTGACCGGAAACTTAATACATGTGTGGATAATAGACAAATACTGAGTCCCTAGTAAGCCTCTACTAGACTAGCTCGTTGATCAAAAGATGGTCAAGATTTCCTGACCATGGACATGAGTTGTCATTTGATAACGGGATCACATCATTAGGAGAATGATGTGATGGACTTGACCCAACCGTTAGCATAGCAAATGATCGTTCAGTTTATTGCTATTGCTTTCACTATGTCAAATACACGTTCCTCTGACCATGAGATCATGCAACTCCCGGATACCGTAGGAATACTTTGGGTGTATCAAACGTCACAACGTAACTGGGTGATTATAAAGGTGCACTACAGGTATATCCGAAAGTGTTTGTTGAGTTGGCATGGATCGAGATTGGGATTTGTCACTCCGACTATCGGAGAGGTATCTCTGGGCCCTCTCGGTAATACAGCATTACAGAAGCCTTGCAAGCACCGTGACTAAAGAGTTAGTTGCAAGATGATGTATTACGGAACGAGTAAAGAGACTTGCCGGTAACGAGATTGAACTAGGTATTGGATACCGACGATCGAATCTCGGGCAAGTAACATACCGCCGGACAAAGGGAACAACGTATGTTGTCATATGAGGTTCACCGATAAAGATCTTCGTGGAATATGTAGGAACCAATATGAGCATCCAGGTTCTGCTGTTGGTTATTGACCAGAGAGTCGTCTTGGTCATGTCTACATCATTCCCGAACCCGTAGGGTCCGCACACTTAAGGTTCGATGATGATATAGTATTATATGAGTTATGTGATTGGTGACCGAATGTTGTTCGGAGTCCCGGATGAGATCACGGACATGACGAGGAGTCTCGAAATGGTCGAGAGGTAAAGATTCATATATTGGAAGGCCATATTCGGACGTTGGAAAGGTTCCGAGTGATTCGGGTATTTTTCGGAGTACCGGGGAGTTACGGGAATTCACCGGGAGAAATAATGGGCCTTATTGGGCCATACGGGAAAAGGAGAGGCAGGCCACGTGAGGAGGCACGCCCCCCCCCCCTGCCCAAACCGAATTGGACTAGGGGAGGGGGCGCAGCCCCCTCTTTCCTTTCCCTCTCCCTTCCCCCTTTCCTACTCCGTATGGGAGGTGGAATCCTACTAGGACTAAGGAGTCCTAGTAGGACTCCCCACTCTTGGCGCAGCCCCTAGGGCCAGCCTCCTCCCCTCTCCCTCCTTTATATACGGAGGAGGGGCACCCCTTGGAGACACACAATTGTCCCATAGCCGTGTGCGGTGCCCCGATCTCCGTTTTCCACCTCGGTCATATTTTCGGAGAGCTTAGGCGAAGCCCTGCCGGAATCACTTCACCGTCACCGTCGCCACGCCGTCGTGCTGACGGAACTCATCTACTACCTCGACGTCTTGCTGGATCAAGAAGGCGAGGAACGTCACCGAGCTGCACGTGTGTAGAACTCGGAGGTGCCGTACGTTCGGTACTCGATCGGTGGAGCTCGAATGATTGTTCGACTACATCAACCGCGTTGTGAGACGCTTCCGCTAACGGTCTACGAGGGTACGTAGACACACTCTCCCCTCTCGTAGCGATGCATCTCCATGGATAGATCTTGCGTGAGCGTAGGAAAATTTTGAAATTCATGCTCCGTTCCCCAACAGGATTTGCTTTCGTGAGGGACACGGCCCTGCCTCTCAGAAAGGGAAAAACGTGCTCCCAATTCATGTTTTTTGGCCGGTTTTTTGTGAAAAAAGTTTGTTGAAACCTATCAACATCGGATCTAGTTTTGAAGATCTCGATGCGAGGAATCCAACTGTGAAAACGGTTTGAGATTTGGACACATGATTTGAAAATAAAAAGTTTTGAATAAGCGAATCTACAAACAAATGGAGAACTCTCAGGTTGCGACAATTGTCGTACATGCAGTGCGACACTTCTCGCGACCTCAGCAGGTGGGAGTGACCTTTGCAAAGAGTGTTCTTTAACTAGTGATTTCGAGATTTTTGGTAGATCCTATTTGATGCCCCCATGCGTCAAAATGACGAGCATTCGCTGAAGCTAGGTTTCCCGACGCCCCAGTTTGGGCCGGCCTACGGTTGCTCAGCTTCTTCTTCCTTATTTTATTTTCTGTTTCTGTTTCTATTTCTTTTCTATTCTTCTATTTACCTTTTACCTTTTTTATTTTTGCTTCCCTTTTATGTGTATTACACAAATATCAATACTTATTTATATATAAAATGTTCATTGTATATTTAAGTAAATGTTCACCCTGCATTAATGAAATGTTCAACATTTTTCTAAAATTGTTCATTGTGCAATTAAAATATGTTCAATGTATATCATAAAATGTTCATTGTGTATTTAATATTTGTTCCAAATATATTACAAATGTTCATTGTGCAATTAAAAATTATTCAGCGTATATTACAAAAAAGGTTCAATGTACATTTATAAATTGTTGACCTTTTCAAAAAAAATTGGTGTTTTGAAGGTTTTGTTGAAATTTTGAAACTTATTCATATTTTAAAACATTAATCGACTTTTTACGAAAATTGCTCACAATGTTTTCCTAGAAATGTCAAAAATTTCAAAACAAAAATGAATCTGCCTCTCTAGCTATCACTTATAAGTTAGCGCTGCGATATAGTCAGCCACGGTTTCCATCTCGACTAGTCGCCCTCGGTGCTTTGTAGCGTGAGTTCTATAGTTCGACTCCACAAGCCCGCATTTTGTTTGGCTAGCACTCTGCGCCGGCGCGCCGGCCCAAATTTGGGCCGGTCAACGCGCAGCCGTACGATGCGAGCGATTTACAGCCGCACGATTCTCCTTCCTCCCTCCCTCGCTGTGTCTTCTTCTCTGGGAAAAACAGCCACATCGCATCGCCATGGGTGAGCACGCACCCGGCTTCGAAGCACCGCCCTGCGCATCTCGTTTGTTGCCGCCGGTCACCGCCCTCACCCCCAGTCCCGCCCCTCGCCGCCGGTCGCTGCCCTCGCCGCCGTCGTCTCGTGCCTTTCCCACCGGCTCCGCGTATGCAGCAGCGTGCCCCCTCGTGGTTGCAGCTCCCCTTGACGATGGTCGCAGCTCCGGTGGTGGCGGTCGCGACTCCGGTGAAGATGGCCGTAGCTCCGGCGGAGATGGCCCCATGGTAGTAACTACGGTGGCGTCGTGTGGCCGTCTGGCGCTCGTGTTGGTTCCAGCAAAAACACTTGCCGGTTGTAACATTTTTTTTCCATGGATGCAGCTCCGTCGTGCAGATGCTCGACGGTGGTAGCTTTTTTTGTCACCGGATGTAGCTTTTTTAGTCACCGGCTCGAGCTTCGTTTTCTTCGATTGCAGCAAAGGGCAGCGGCCGGCGTCGGGCCTCGTAGCCCATGCTCTTGCCGGGTGCCAGCTTTTTTTTGCTGGTTTCAGCTTTTTTTAGCTGGTTCTCGCCGGGTGTCACCGATGCAGCAAAATTCATCACCGGTGGTAGCAAACCCAAAAAACAGTTGTAGCAAAAAACGGTCGTCCGTCGTCTCGCCGTGACTGTTTGTAGCAAAAACAGATACAGGTTGTAGCACCGAGGCTCGCCGGTTGTAGCAAAAAATCACCATGGTTGTAACCTCGACGTCCGCCGGTTCCAGCAAATTTGCGCCGAGGGGTTGTAGCACCGAGGCTCGTCGGTTGTAGCAAAAAAACACAATGGTTGTACCCCCCGACGTCTGCCGGTTCCAGCAAATTTGCGTCGCGGGGTGTAGTCCTGCCATGGCTGGTTGCAGCTCCGGCGTGGCCGGGTCCGGCGAGGTAAGCAGAGCTCCGATGCACGCGGATCCACGCGGATCTGGTCGAGGGCGGCCAGATCGGCTGATTCCCATGACGGCGGCGCCCCTGGGAGGCCTCCGGCGCGGGGCGACGGGTTGACCATGGCAGCGGGGAGAGAGAAGAGAGAGATGAGCGAGAGGAAGAAGAGAAAAAGGAGGGAGAAGACGCACGTGGGCGGGCCCCCCATCCTACGTGTCGCTAGGCGAGTCACTGGGCGCGTTTGCGCGTGGACGCGACCGGCCGAAGCTTCGGCCGGCGCTCCGTCGTGAAACGTTTCCCATTTTGTTTTCATGACATTTTACATCGGAATCCTTCGAATGGTCCGGCCTATTTGCGTGCCCTTCAGCGAAAGCTGAACTATTGGGCGTCTTTAGCTCAAAAAAAATATTGGGCGTTCAATAGGAGCTCTCCAGATTTTGTTTCGGAAAAAGGAGACCCAGTCTCCATCCATGACGCCAAGATGGGCAGTCAAATCAATCGAGCAAAGACAATCCATCAATTATACATATCCATTGAAACTAGGAGTGACATTTTTTTGAAAGGTAGTTGTTCAATATATGAGCAAATTACTACAAGATTTAATCTGAATAAACAGTAACTAAATCATGACAACTACAACAGAGATTGAACTAATCACGCAGACTAACATAGTAGATGAACAGATCAAATCTAGGGCACAGACTAGAAATAGAAATTCTAGCACGATCTCAAACAAGAAGGACATAGTCACATACGGTGCAGAGGAAGCAGGACCGCGGCGTTGATGTTGTCGCCCATGTCGTTGATGAAGATGTTGCCGAGGTCGGAGAAGAAGTCGTCGCTGCCAGCAGTCGCGCGAGTGCACTCCCCAAAAACCTGATCGCCCCTCTCCCGTACAGGATCACGAGAGGCGGGGTTCCGAAGGCCTAGCCATGTCCCTTCTCGCGATGCACGCCAGAAGGAGGGATGGAGAAGACTTGTGTGGTGGCGCAATGTTCTGGAATGATGTGAAATCATATGTTGTGGCAGCGGCTAGGGTAGACATCTGCCTGCCTATATAGTGCAAGTCGGGTAGGTCGTGGGAGTAAACCCCACGTCCAAGTCAGTAACAAACCCACGGTCCAAAAGAATCGGAAACAGCTGAGTAATTAACGCGTCTATTAATTAGTGATTAATGACTTAGGCGAGGTGAGACGAACGCGTATAGGTCTTTTCTTCTCATGCTCATACAAGTGCTAGAAGAGCCCACCTTATAAAATGGTGCAACTCACTCTCACCTAGCACTATGAGACTAGTCTCAATCATACCCCACACACTCATGCCTGAATGGGCCATGAGAATTTCAGATTTTAGTTGGCCTTTGGGCCAAAAACCTACTAGTAAAATCCAACTGTAGCTATGTGTTCATATGAAAATACGGTTACAACCTCACACGTACACCTGAAGAAGACAAAGCAAGGATACAGAAAGGATCCCCATAAAAGAGAATATACAATCGATTCCTTGAAGATCCCTCTGCATAGAAGAGCAATTCTCCATCGTCGACGCCCAGCACCGTATGAGGGGAAGGAGACGAAGGTCCATCACACCCAAATCCAAAGGAGCACCATCACGACAGTAGCAAGAAAACTTTCGCCGCGAACGACAAAACTATATCCAATTTGGCACGTCGGCCGGGGCACATCCCCGTGCCACTCGTCGGACTTCAGCGCTGTTGTCTTCACTCGAGGAAGTCGAAGAAGACCAATGAAGCTACCTGCTGCTATCCGCAAACCCAACACCAGAACATCTTCCCTCTCACTCAGGCCGTCGTTGTTGCCCTCGAAAGGAATTGCAACTGCAGGCCCAGACCTGGAAAACCTAGCCTTGATGATCCAAATGAGCAGCGAAGGACAAGAGCCACTGACTCGTCGGCGTCACCATGGAGAGCAACGCCGAGATGAGGCAAGTCGATGCAATTTTATTCGCCGGGGCGCCGCAACGTCTCCATCAAAGCCGCGCCGCCAGGAAAAACTAATCCTAACCTATCTACAAGCGGGAGCGAAGCACCGGGGATTTCCACTCCCCTTGCTGCCAGAGTGGCAGACGGAAGAAGGGGAATCCCACAGGCTAACCGCCGGCGGTTGAATGTGGGAAGCGGTTCTCCGCCCCTGCCCGCTGCTATCGGGAGAACAATTCTTCTGTCAGGTATAACTAGCAGGGACATTGATAACGCATGAAGCTAGCATCGGGAGTTGAGCCTAGGAGCAATTACGTGAAGAGCAAAGCAATTCTTTTGGGTTTGCAACTAGTATATCGGTGTACTTGGGGATCACAAAAAGAAGCTTAGTTATTTATTCATGGGTCAGCCATACAAGGAAACACGACGTCAACGGATACCAGCTTTGAGGTAGAGAAGTTCGACGAAACTTAAAACTATGGGTAATGGCAGACCAGAGTTGAAGATCTGTTGGCACAACAGAAATGCTTGAAATAGTGGCATATTCTGTAGATTGTTTTTATTTTTTAAAATGGAAGAAATAGTGGCTGAAATATATTGGATGGCCAAGGGTTTAGAAAAAAAAAATAACCGGGCTAAACTCCTTTCCATATAAAGCATAACGGAAATACAACCGATCCAAGAGTTCAGGATACGGGTTAGGAAAATACATGCCCTACATATCTCAATGGGAATAGAAAATTTCATGTCCACTACGGATCGTCACAAAAGTATTCTTCTATTTGCAGATGGTCATAAAAAATTATTATATGACGCAGAAGAAATAAATTCCTGAATTTCTTGGGAAACATTTGGATTGCATCCTGAGGAGAAATTGTTTTGGCAAATGAGTGAGCTATTTGAGAGAGGCAGGTGAATCGATTAGTACCTCGGGCCTCAACGACTTGCAGGAGGGAGCTGATCGGAGGAGGTTGCTTGTTGTTCTCCAACACGAATAGATGGGCTTGACCAACCACTACTCTCGACGGAGGAAGAAGGATGGGAATTCACAGGCACTGCAATTGTGCAATATTTTGCAAACGAACTCTGCGATATCCAGCTCATTTGGGACTATTTCTTTTGACGGTTATGTTAAGTTATTTGTGCTGGTTGACAAGATGGACCAGTGAATGTCAATACTACACTAGTAGAAAATGGGCCATCAGTCCCGGTTCTGAAGGGCCTTTAGTCCCAGTTCTTCAACCAGAACAAATCAATCGGGACTAAAGGCCCTCACTTTTAGTCCCGGTCTGGTCACGAACCGGGCCTAAAGGGGCTCCACGTGGCGGCTGTCGGGCGCCCAGGCAGGAGGACGTTTAGTCCCGGTTGGTAACACCAACCGGGACTAAAAGGCAGCTGTTTTTTTTTTAAAGGACCGTGTTTCATTTTGTGTTTTTATTTTCTTTTATATTTATATTGTATTTTCACGCGGTTACACATATTAATATACAACATCAGTACAAATTATGGAAGAACAACATCCAACATCAGTACAAATTAGATGGATGCAGTAGACCAAGTTGAATTAGAGGAAAATACGATGTTGTGAAGGTCTACTGCATCCATCTAATTTGTACTGGTATATGTCATATAACAACTCATCATCATCATCTTAATCAACTCACATCATCATTCAACATCCAACAACTCATCATCATCTTAATCAACTCCGATCCTCATCATTGTAGTTATCTCACAAGGTTGAAACGTACTAACTACTGCTCTCTTTCTCTCTCTCTCTCTTAGCTAAAATAGCATAATAAAGGCGAACTCCGACATCTCCGCATTGAAGAACACAGATCAACCTATCTCCAACTTGTGGGATGCGCAAGTATTCCTCTCCAAGTGGTAGCGTGAATGCTTGTATTGCATTTCTCCATCCTTTGATTCGTACCATCTTTCTTCTTGACAAAGAGAGAAGGTGCTCCCCAAGCAGAGAAACTTGGACGAATGAAACCCAGACGAAGCGAATTGTCAATTTCTTGCTTAAGTTCAAGGAGTTCATGTGGTGGCATCTTATACGGACGCTTGGCTATAGGGGTGGTGCCTGGCACTAAGTCGATGACAAACTCGACAGCCCTTACAGGGGGAATCCCTGAAAGTTCTTCTGGAAAGACATCTTGAAAATCACGGACCACTGGAATGTTTTCAATCCCCTCAAGAGGTGATGCGTTTAATGCATTCAGGGCATATAGCCAGGCTTCAGCATCTCGAACAAGATGAGCATGGTCAAGCTCTAGCATGACGATAATGATGGGGCCTAACAGCTTGGAAAGACATGATTGAGTACAAACTCATAAGCAGGGAAGATTCTAAGAGTTGTTGAATCGCAAAGCATACTTGATTCAGATATCGATGTCGCTGAGTGTCCCACAACTCAGAACACGAGGAAACTGGAATCAGTGAAATATCATAGTTGATGAGAAGCTCATAAAAAGTTTTATAGCTCCGTGATATTCTCGAGATACCAATGATAAAACTCGGAGGTAGATCAGAATAAAGGTTAGACTAGTGTATTGATATGTGGAAGACAAACACTTTAACTTGTCTGAGAATGAAACCAAAGTAGAACAACATGGTCGGAACCACGATTGCAAAGGGCAAGATCAAAGATACAAGATGAAATCATACAACGAAGGATTATTGAAAGGAGAAGTTTCTATGATAAGATCAACATTGTTTCCATGGGCATGAACACAAGGTTCAAGGTCGACTCCCACTTCATCAATGCATCACCTTCCATTTACACCTCGCCTTTGGTGAAGTTATAGTTTTGAAAGATTATCTGGCAAAACACCAGAAAAGTATGACTCATGAAAACTGTCGGGTTCACACGAATTAAGGAAGGCATAGGTCCAACCCATTGGGGCATCTTAGGAACATATACCACAAGCTTCAAGAGTAATTAACACATGCTTGACAACAGAGCATGGCTGACAAAAGCATAGGATACAACTTATCAGTGGGAGAAGGCACAATTTACCAATGGCATCATGTATCACGGGAAGAACATCACAATAATTTTGAATGTGAAGGACGCTATCGGATCATAACCCAACAATGGGTCTGGCGGTCCACAAAGTACCTGATGTGAGTATCAGTACTCAATTAGAGGGAGAAGAATGCAAAGCATCAGGTTATAGAACATCCAATAATTTGATGCTTAAATAACCAAGGGAATTAAGTTCCCAATTTGGTGTATCAGAAACAGATGCTCCGATCAATAAAAATAAGTTGAAAGGACTTAGATGGAAAATCAACCAAGGTTGATTTAACGAGAACCAGCTCTTGATTGGAAAGACGTCTGAGCCGGACAGATAATTTATGAGTATCAAGTGAGGATTGTGTGCATTCACACACAAGTTAAATCAATAAGGTCAAATGATAATCACAAAGGATTTTAATGGATATTGCTAGACATATGGAATTAACCCCAATGTAAGAAGGTGAGAAAGGTCAAGAGCGGTGGTGTGACGCCCCCAATTTTGATCGTACACTAAACATACACGCAATGCGTACGACCAAGATTAGGGACTCACTGATTGATATCACAACACAACACTAGACACAAATTAAAGTCATACAGCTTCATATTACAAGCCAGGGGCCTCGAGGGCTCGAATACAAAACTCCACAAACACGAGTCAGCGGAAGCAGATAATATCTGAGTACAGACATAAGTTAAACAAGTTTTGCCTTAAGAAGGCTAGCACAAACATAAGCAGCGGATCGAAAGAGGCGAGGCCTCCTGCCTGGGAACCTCCTAACTACTCCTGAGCGTCGGCACTCTCCACGTAGTAGTAGGCTCCAGCGGTGGTGTAGTAGTCGTCTCCGGCGTACTCCATCTCCTGGGCTCCGCCATCTGAACGCGGTAATCGTATCGAGGGGGAAAGAGAATGCAAAGCAGCGGTGAGTACTCATCCAAAGTACTCGCAAGACTGACATCAGAACTATGCTAAGTATGCATCAGTATCAACGAATGGGGTTATATCTGGACTGACTGCAGAAAGCAAGAATGAGGGGGAAGGCCTAGTCCTATCGAAGACTAGCATCTTCAGCATCTTGCAGCATTAGAAGAGAGTAGACTGGTATCTCATATATAGCAATATTATTGTAGCAATTTATTAAGTAACCACGCCCAGAGATTCTTCCTCGACTCCCTGTGAGGAAGCAATCTCGGAGCCAACATTCATTTCAATTATAAGTCACAATTTTAGTTGTAGTAGATCAAGGTACAACTCCAAGTCGTCCTGTTACCGTGGACACGGCTATTCGAATAGATGAATTCATCCCTGCAGGGGTGCACCGCATTTCCAACACGCTTGATCACCTCCGGCCGGACACACTTTCCTGGGTCATGCCCGGCCTCAGGATATCAACATGTCGTCGCCCCACCTAGGCTCAACAGAGAGGCTAGCCCACCGGTCTAAATCCTAAGCGCACAGGGGTCGTGGGCCCACTTGCCCTTTGCGCTCCTGCACGATGCGAACGCGGCCGAGGTCAGCCCTAGCACACTCTAGTCCAAGAACTGTACCGTCCAGGCCACTCGGGTGCGCGCCGCTCCATTGCTGACGTCCGAAGAGCTTCGGCTGATACAACGACGCTGAGTACCCATAACTTCTCCCACGTGAAGGTTTGGTGCGTAAAAGGTCAAACGACCAACTCAGATCAAATACCCAACCCATTAGCATTTTATTAATGCGGGGCAAGCGCGACCCATGAAGTGTGATCCCGTTGCCCCGTCTCGAGGATGTGTGGCAAGGGCCTCTCCTGCCCGTCCACGCCTCATCATCATCAAACCGTGGGTACCCCTCAGGGCCGACCCATCACCAACATGTTTCTGTAACCAGGTCATAGTAACTGTGTGTATAAAACATCAAGACGGAACCTGAGGAATCACCCTCAAAGGGTCCCGCTCGATGAAACCGTCAAGGTGGACTTAGAGGAATCACCCTCGAGGGTCCCACACTTGAGGGATTGCACGACAGAGTCGCCGTCGGGAGTGGTGAAGGAGGAATCACCCTCGATAACCACGACCGACTAGCTGCACTACAGAGTTAGCATCATGAGTACTTCACGAGGTGTCACCCTCGGTACTCGATAGTAGCTCTGCAGAGTCGTACAACAAAGGGGGTGTGCGGTGATGTGAGGGGCCTGGCTTGTCGGTCGGTTGACTGAGTCTTCGAGTCGTCGATGAAGAAGCAGGGGCAACTGGGACTAAGGGGTCACAGGGGATTCATTGATCAACCTATACTAAGCAGTTGATATAACAGCAGGTATCGTAGCAGTTTATCAAAAACAGGCTATGCATCAGAAGTAGGAGCTAACTAATACAGTAGCAAAATCTAATGCAAGAATAAGAGGGAAAGAATGGGCGATATCGGAATGCTCAAGGGGGGTTGCTTGCCTTGCTGCTCTGTGGCAAAGGCCTGATCGTCAACGGTGTAGTCGTACCCGGCAGCACCGTCAGTCTCGGGGTCTACCGGAGAGAAGAGGGGGGAAGAAACAATAAATATAAAGCACAGATGCAACACGATGCATCACATGGCAATATGCAGGGCTAGGCATGCACTAACGCAGTATTACACGTTGCAGACGGATCGGAAGAATATCTGACGATATTTTCCGAGTCTCGGGCTACTACCGGACAGACGAAAACGATGGAAAAGTTCCACGTTCGCTATGATAGGAGCACGTGACAGACTAACGGACTGCGTATTCGGATCCGTAGGATTATTCTGAGCAACTTTCATGTTCAAAACTTTTTCATCCGGGCTACGGTTTATTTTATATTAATTGTCAAAGATTAAACAATATTCTGAATTTCTTTAATTAATAAATTCGAATTATCCAAAACAGTAAAATACTGTTTAATTAACTAATTAATCTAATTAACTAATTATTAATATTATTAAATATATTTATCTATTTATAAAAATCATTTTTTATTTTTATTTCGCTTTTAGGGCATGAGCCCCGTTTGTCATAGGGACATACCCATACATACATACATACATACATAAATACATACATACATACATACAGCACACACACACGCAATCGCTCGCGCGCGCTCACACACGCAGCAGTACGGGGGGGATGAGGCGGGCGAGCTCACCCTCGGTGCCGGGGAACGGGGTCGGCGAGGCGCGAGGAGGCCGGGCGGGGAGGAGGCGAGGACGACGACGGCGGGGCGGTGGTCCAGCGGCGGACGGGCGCGCCGGGCGCGGCCTCCGTCGCGGTGCCGGGGGGGGGGGACGGGCGCAGGGCGCGTCGTCTCCGGCGGGGGGGGGTCGCGCGGGCCGGCCGCAGCGTCGGGGGGGGGGGGACGGGCGCGGCGGGGCGCGGACGGGGCTGGCCTGGCCCGTCGGCGGGGGGGGGGGGGAACGGAGCGGGGTGGCTCCAAGCGGCGACGGCGTCGGGAGGGGGAATCGGGCGGAGCGGGGCTTGGGCGCTAGGGTTAGCGCCCAGTTGGCCCAGCTGGGCCACGGCCCAGTTGGGCCCGGGGGGGGCTTTTGTTTTTATTTCATTTTTAATTTTGGTTTGTCTTTTTATTTATTTTTCTTTTCTGTTTTATTTTAGTTTCTATTTAATTTAGTTTTAGTAAAATACATAAATAGTACCTAAAATAGTGTTTTAAATTAGCCTACTGCCATAACCAATTTTGGCACTTAAATATTTATTTTGCATATTCCTACAATTTAAAAGCTTTAAAACAATTGCTTAAGTCACTGTTTTTAAATATTTTTATGATTTTAAACACTTTATAAAAAGGTGGTTTCTCCAACATAATTACCTATGAATTATTTGTCACAACTTGAACATTTTAGTTTTGATATTTGAAAACTTTTATCGTTCGACTTTATTTCAAATTTGAATTTGAATTGGATTTGAACCAACGCGAGTTTATCAACAGTAATCATGGTGACATGGCATCATTAGCATGGGATTACTGTAGCTTAATTACAGAGATTACTGTAGCACAAATCCAGGGCGTCACAAGTGGCACATATCCATGATAAATGTTGCCAGTCTTGTAATATTTAGCATGATACTCAACATCATGAATAAATGATATCAGATGATTTTTTTCCAACCAAGTAAGCTCGGAGTCATAACTGTAGTAGGTGCGATCTATTATCTGTCGGGTAGTTCTTGTAGCATGGAAATAAGCTAATAATAAAAAATAAAGAAATTTAGTCGGGATGAGTACCAAATAGTTTTCAATAATCAATATAAATTACCTAACAAATCTGTTGACAAACTCACCTGGAGGTAGAACTGGAATCAAGCCATCCTCCGCATGCACCCAAATTTCTATATTATTATCACGAACATCGTCATTACCAAGATCGAAGGTAATGTTCATGTCCTCATCCAAATCATACGCCTTGCAAAATGCTCTCCAATTAGAACAACCAAAATATGTGTGATCTTCGTTATTTTGTACCTTAACAACAAAAGTGTAATGCTTCGTTCTTAGGTGAGCTATCTTAGGCTTTGTACTACCCTTCTCCTTGAAATGAAACTTGTCCAACACAGCGAATCTTGCATGGCAGGGACGCACTAGTCGAATTGTACAAAAGTAGATTAAAGGTTAATTAAAGCAAAAAACACACGTCATATTACATTAACAAAAAAATACATGCCGTCTAGACATACCATAATAATACTAAATTCTTTCGTTAGCTTGACAGTGAAGGATGTACCGTTGTCTAGGTGAGGACAAAGGTCGCATATACCCCTGTCATCCCAGCACAAAGGGCACTGAGGGATCCTATCGACGTCAGACGACGTCGACATTTCCTATGTTCAGGATTATAAGATTAAAAATCGACGGCAATTTTTTTTAGCAAGATCATCATATAATATCACAAATACATATATTATCATCGGCGATCATCGGGGACTCTTCATATAATATTATCATATAATATCACTAATACATCTCGAATAACCCAGTTAATGGAGCATTGAATATTATCGAATATTATCACTAATACAGCTCGAATATTATCGAATAATCTAGTTGACTCGCGGTTCCTGAGGCACGGGCGGTGGACACCCAAAGAGAAGGAACCAACACAGGATCATAACTCGGGTGAGATCCCTGAAGAACCTGCCAGGTATTGGAGAACCTGACGTCCAACACAATCATGTAGCGACGGACGTGCTCGTCCTCCTCCCTGACACGGCGACGTACCACCTCCGCAGGGGCCGGCTCCCTCCGCACCGACAGTGGCCCACGCGACCGCCACCAAAGAAGCTCCGGGTCGACGACGAGACCCGGATTCCTCACCAAGCTGCGCGCTCCGGAACGTAGCATCTCCCAGTGCCAGCCCGGCGGAGCCCAGTCCCGGACATGGCGCAACTGGTTGTCGGCGCCGAGTCGACGACGAGGATGCAGGGTGGGCATCGTCGACGAGAACAAATTATGGCTAGCAAATAACATTTCATTTAACAACAATACCATATTTTATAACAAATCCACACGCACACACTCACACACAACAAATAACATATTTCTAGCTATATTACAGAGAACAAATCCACACACAAAATGCATAGATAGCAAGTTTACAAGCTTGTAGCACTCACTACACATCATATCTCAATTTGAATCTATTTTAGAAACTATTTTAGAAACTAGCATATTGCAATGGTCCAAACGAATATGTGATTCTTATAACATACAACAATTTTCTCGGTAATCAAATCACAAATCCAAGTTTGCACATAGCATTTTTTTTAAGTTTGATAACATCCAAAGTTCCCTCACAACTATTTTAGAAACTGGCATATTGCAATGATCCACGCTTGTAAACTAGCATATTGCAAGTTTGCACATACTACCCACTACTGTACATGCCAGGAACGCCGCGTCAACGGCGCTGCCGCCGGCATTGGTCTCCGCCGCGCGCGAGGGCCGACATGGGTGGGAGGAGAAGAGGAGGGGAAGGGCGCGGCGGCTCACAGTGTTGCAGGGGAGCGGGGACGGCGTCGGGGCACGGCTCGGCGATGGCGACGTCGTGGTAGCGCGGCGTCGAGGTGGTCGGCGATGGCGAGGGCGTCAGCGATGGTGAGGGCGTCTGCATCGGCGACGTCGGGGCAGGGCACGGCGAAGGCGTCGACGACGAGGTCCGGCAGCCTGGCGGCGTCGAGGTGGTCGTCGGCGCCGTCGGGAGAGAGGGGGATCGAAGAAACTGGATGGGGGATCGGAAAATTTCTTAAGTGCCGCTTATATAGCCCCGCCGTTAGTCCCGGTTGGTGGCTCCAACCGGGACTAAAGGCCCCCCTTTAGTCCCGGTTGGAGCCACCAACCAGGACTAAAGGGCTGGGCTTCCCGCCCTTTCACCAGGTTGGGGGCTCCAACCGGGACTAAAGGGACCTTTAGTCCCGGTTGGAGCCACCAACCGGGACTAAAGGCTTGTTCCTGGCACGGCCGCGGGGCGGTGGAAGTTTAGTCCCACCTCGCTTGGCGAGAGGCGCTCGAAGTGGTTTATAAGCCCTGTTGCGGCTGCCCTCTCGAGCTCCTCTCTAATGCAGGCTTTGCAAGCCTAACGTTGCTCTATCGCCTGTTGGGCCTACTTGCCCCGTGGGCCTGCATCCTGGCCCATGTATAGTTGGGTTTCTAGTCGTATGCAGGCTGTGATGGCCTAGTAGGCGGGCATTTTTTTTATATTGTTTTTTTGCATATTAAAAGTTCTTAACATAAAATACTTTATGAAATTTTTTGCTATTAAAGTTTTTAACAAAAAATACTTTATGAAAATTCTTTTTGCTATTAAAGTTTTTAACAAAAAATACTTTGATAATTTTAGTTGCATAAATTTTAAATAATTTTAAGTTAATATTATTTTCATCATAATTAGAAGTTTATAAAAGATTTTTAGTTGATTCTTTTTGCTATTGAAGAATATTATAGTTTTGTTTTAGTTGATCAATTTTCAATCCTTTTCTGACTTCATTTGCTATTTTTCATGCATTTCATGATTTATTTTGAGCTAAATGACCCTAAATTTGAAAAGCACTACAAATGAACTCTGAAAAGGTTGAAACTTGGCATGGTATCATAATTTCACCCACATAGCATGTGCTAAAAAGTTTAGAGGGTTATGGCAAAAACGGGATGCACTTTGTGTACAAACTGGACAATCTCTTTCGAATTATTAGGGTTTCGGACGAAAACTCATATATTACAAAGGGATTTCATTTTTTTAACATATTTTAACTCCAGACTTTTTTTGCATTCAATATGCACCAGTCAAATCCACATCATCAATGTTCAACCCTTTTCTGACTTCATTAGCTATTTTTCATGCATTTCATGATTTATTTTCAGCTAAATGACCCTGAATTTGAAAAGCACTGCAAATGAACTCGGAAAAGGTTAAAACTTGACATGGTATCATAATTTTACCCACATAACATGTGCTAAAAAGTTTAGAGGGTTACGGCAAAAACTGGATGCACTTCGTGTACAAACTGGACAATCTCTTTCGAAGTATCAGGGTTTCGGACGAAAACTCATATATTATAAAGGGATTTCATTTTTTTAACATATTTTAATTCCAGACTTTTTTTCGTTCAATATGCACCATTCAAAGCCACATCATCAATTATCAACCCTTTTTTACTTCATTTGCTATTTTTCATGCATTTCATGATTTATTTTAAGCTAAATGACCCAGAATTTGAAAAGCACTACAAATGAACTGAAAAGGTTGAAACTTGGCATGGTATCATAATTTCACCCACATTGCATGTGCTAAAAAGTTTAGAGGGTTACGGCAAAAACTCGATGCACTTCGTGTACAAACTGGACAATCTCTTTCGAAGTATCAGGGTTTCGGACGAAAACTCATATATTGCAAAGGGATTTCATTTTTTAACATATCTTAACTCCAGACTTTTTTTGCGTTCAATATGCACCATTCAAAGCCACACCATCAATTTTCAACCCTTTTCTGACTTCATTTGCTATTTTTCATGCATTTCATGATTTATTTTGAGCTAAATGACCCTGAATTTGAAAAGCACTGCAAATGAACTCTGAAAAGGTTGAAACTTGGCATGGCATCATAATTTCACCCACATAGCATGTGCTAAAAAATTTAGAGGGTTACGGCAAAAACTGGATGCACTTCGTGTACAAAATGGACAATCTCCTTCGAAGTATCAGGGTTTCGGTCGAAAACTCATATATTACAAAGGGATTTCATTTTTTCTTCGCGTGTGTCCCTTTCTTATTGCGCCGTAACCATGGATAATCTTCATCATTTAACATGATGCTTGGGTCAGCCTTCACTTTGAAGGGAGGAATTTCATGAAACTTTTCATAATCTTCAGACATGTCTGTCTTGTCCTCCACTCCCACGATGTTTCTTTTTCCTGAAAGAACTATGTGGCGCTTTGGCTCATCGTATGATGTATTCGCTTCCTTATCTTTTCTTTTTTTCGGTTTTGTAGACATGTCCTTCACATAGAAAACCTGCGCCACATCATTGGCTAGGACGAATGGTTCGTCTGTGTATCCAAGATTGTTGAGATCCACTATTGTCATTCCGTACTGTGGGTCTACCTGTACCCCGCCTCCTGAAAGATTGACCCATTTGCACCGAAACAAAGGGACCTTAAATTCATGTCCATAGTCAAGTTCCCATATCTCCTCTATGTAACCATAATATGTGTCCTTTGCCCTATTGGTGATTGCTGCATCAAAGCGGACACCACTGTTTTGGTTGGTGCTCTTTTTATCTTGGGCGATCGTGTAAAATGTATTCCCATTTATCTCGTACCCTTGGTAAGTCAATACATTCGAAGATGGTGTCCTGGCCAACAAGTACAGGTCATCTCCAATAGTGTTGTCACGCATGAGATGTATTGCAACCAACCGCCGAAAGTCCTGATGTGTTCACGTGTAATACAGTCGTCAGACTGTTCCGGGTGTTTGGAGCATAGAATATTCTTGTGTTCATTGATATACGGGGCCACCACGGTAGAATTCTGTAGAACTGTGTAGTGTGCTTGCGCCCAGGAATGCTCGTCCCTACATATTATTGAATCCGCTCCTAGCGTGCCTTTTCCACTCAGTCTCCCCTCATACCGTGATTTAGGGACACCAATCGGCTTAAGGTCAGGAATAAAGTCAACACAAAACCCAAAGACCTCCTCTGTTTGATGGCCCGTGGAGATGCTTCCTTCTGGCCTAGCACGGTTACGAACATATTTCTTTAAGACTCCTATGAACCTCTCAAAGGGGAACATATTGTGTAGAAATACAGGACCCAGAATGGCAATCTCGTCGACTAGGTGAACTAGGACGTGCATCATAATATTGAAGAAGGATGGTGGGAACACCAACTCGAAGCTGACAAGACATTGGACCAAATCATTCTGTAACCTTGGTAGGATTTCTGGATCGATTACCTTCTCAGAAATTACATTGGGGAATGCACATAGCTTCACAATGGCTAATCGAACATTTTCTAGTAGAAGCCCCCTCAATGCAACCGGAAGCAGTTGCTTCATAATCACGTGGCAGTCATGAGACTTTAGGTTCTGGAATTTTTTTCTCTGCCATGTTTATTATTCCCTTTATATTCGACGAGAAGCCAGACGGGACCTTGATACTGAGCAGGCATTCAAAGAAGATTTATTTCTCTGCTTTGGTAAGAGCGTAGCTGGCAGGACCTTGATACTGCTTTGGATGCATGTCGTCTTTTTCGTTCACACGTTGCTGGTCCTCCCGTGCCTCCAGTGTATCTTTTGTCTTCCCATTCACTCCCAAGAAGCCTAGCAGGTTCACGCAAACATTCTTCGTCACGTGCATCACGTCGATTGCAGAGCGGACCTCTAGGTCTTTCCAATAGGGTAGGTCCCAAAATATAGATTTCTTCTTCCACATGGTTGCGTGTCCCTCAGCGTCATTCGGAACAGATTGTCCGCCAGGACCCTTTCCAAAGATTACTTGTAAATCATTGACCATATCAAGTATATCATCACCAGTACGGAGGACGGGCTTCTTTCGGTGATCTGCCTCACCTTTGAAATGCTTGCCTTTCTTTCTTAAGGCATGCTTGGTCGGAAGAAATCGACGATGTCCCATGTACACATTCTTCTTGCATTTGTCCAAATATATACTTTGGGTATCATCTAAACAGTGCGTGCATGCGTTGTATCCCTTGTTTGTCTGTCCTGAAAGGTTACTAAGAGCAGGCCAATCATTGATGGTTACAAACAGCAATGTTCGTAGGTCAAATTCCTGTTGTTTGTGCTCATCCCACACACGTACACCTTTTTTATCCCACGGCTGCAAAAGTTCTTCAACTAATGGCCTTAGGTACACATCAATGTCGTTGCCGGGTTGCTTAGGGCCTTGGATGAGCACTGGCATCATAATGAACTTCCGCTTCATGCACAACCAAGGAGGAAGGTTATAGATACATAGAGTCACGGGCCAGGTGCTATGAATGCTGTTCTGCTCCCCAAAAGGATTGATGCCATCTGCACTTAAACCAAACCATACATTCCTTGCGTCATCTGCAAAGTCCCGCCACTTTCTCTAGATTTTTCTCCACTGCGACCCGTCAGCGGGTACTCTCAACTTTTCGTCTTTCTTACGGTCTTCTGCGTGCCATCGCAACAACTTGGCATGCTTTCTGTTTCTGAATAGACATTTCAACCGTGGTATTATAGGAGCATACCACATCACCTTGGCAGGAACCATCTTCCTGGGGCGCTCTCCCTCAACATCACCAGGGTCATCTCGTCTGATCTTATACCGCAATGCACCGCATACCGGGCATGCGTTCAAATTCTCGTACTCACCGCGGTAGAGGATGCAGTCATTAGGGCATGCATGTATCTTATGCACCTCTAATCCTAGAGGGCAGAGAACGTTCTTTGCTTCGTACGTACTATCAGGCAATTCGTTATCCTTTGGAAGCTTATTCTTCATTATTTTCAGTAACTTTTCAAATCCCTTGTCAGATAAACCATTCTCTACCTTCCATTGCAGCAATTCCAGTGTGGTACCGAGCTTTGTGTTGCCATCTTCGCAATTTGGATACAACCCTTTTTTGTGATCCTCTAACATGCGATCGAACTTCAACTTCTCCCTTTCACTTTCGCATTCTCTCTGTGCATCAACAATGACCCGGCGAAGATCATCATCAGGCACATCTGGTGCCTCTTGATCTTCAGCGTCCCCCATTGCAGTATCACCGTATTCAGGGAACATAGGACGATAGTTGTCATCATCATCTTCTTCTTCATTGTCTTCCATCATAACCCCTCTTTCTCCGTGCTTGGTCCAAACATTATAGTGTGGCATGAAACCCTTCTCAAGCAGGTGCAAGTGAAGGGTTTTCCGGGAAGAGTAATCCTTTGTATTCCCACATATAGTACATGGACAATACATAAAACCATTCTGCTTGTTTGCCTCAGCCACTTCGAGAAAATTATGCAGGCCCTCAATGTAGTCGGAGGTGCGTCGGTCACCATACATCCATTGTCGGTTCATCTGCGTGCATTATATAATTAAGTATATCAAAAACCATTACAGAACATCATGAATAGAGAAGTGACCAAATTAATACACTCCTCCACTACATACACTCCTCCACTAAAACCCACAAACCACTCTACTTCTAGAGCATTTGAAATGAGCTAAACTAGCAGTGAGAAAAGAAAGGATGAAGTTGCTAACCTTTTAGAACACTTGTGTAGTTGGTGCACCGCCAAACCTACACAAATCTTGGGGAAAATGTAGCTTGGAGGTCGAGCTTGAAGTGAAGAAAGCTTAAATGTGGCTCGGGCATTTCATCAAACACCTCATGTGCATAGGAGGTGAGAACAGAGTAGCACACACCTCCCACACCCTTCCACGGCCAAAAAACAGAGGAGATGGGTGGGGGCGTAGATATATATAGGCAAAACATTAGTCCCGGTTTGTATCTAAACCCGGGACTAAAGGCCTACCCTTTAGTCCCGGTTCCAGACACAAACCGGGACTAAAGGGCGGCAACACCTTTAGTCCCGGTTGGTGGCTAGAACCGGGACTAAAGGTCCCAGCCGAACCGGGACTGATGCCTGCCGAGGCCCGGCCGGCGTCCTGGACTCTCGAACTGGGACTGATGCTCCCATTAGTCCCGGTTCGTAACACGACCGGGACTAATGCTCTGATCTGGCCAGGATCAAAGCCCTGTTGTCTACTAGTGCTAGCCGGGATGGCTGAAGACGGATAGTGTCAAATATGTAGTTGTGCTAGTCCATGTTCTGGCGTGCTCGATCCTAGTCGTGCCCCGTGGGGTTGATCTGCGCGAGCAGGTCGTGACGAGCAAGCCGTACGCGAGGGCCAGGAGGCTGGCGAAGTAGGCGGGGGACTCGGCCTTGAGGTCGTCCCGCTTCTGTAGCGCGTCCTGCACGGACGCCTTCATGCAGCCGAGGCGGGTCTTGGAGCTCTTCCAAATTCATGTCACCTCCTATTTAGCGCGGTATGTCCCCAGTTTTGTTCATTTTGTTTGTTTTTTGTTTTTGTTTTTGTTTTCTCTTTAAAATAATTTGGATTTTAAAAAGGTTCCAAGTTTCCAATTTGTTTTTGTGAATCTTGAAAAGAAAATGTTCAAGAAATCATAAAATGTTTGTGAATTCAAAAATATTCCGGAAGTCGGCAAATGTTTTTGATTTTGAAAAAAAGTTTGCATAATCAAAAAATATTCACGATTTTGAAAAGAAATATTCAGATAATAAAAAATGTTTATGAGTTTGAAAAAATGTTCAATTATTCAAACCATGTTTGTTAATTTGAGCAAGTGTTCACGAATTCAAAAAATGTTCATGATTTTTTTACAAATATTCAAAAAATTGAAAAAATGTTTGCAAATTTCAAATATTGTTCCCAAATTTTAGAAAAGCTCATCGATTCAAAAAATGTTCACTGGTTCAAAAATGTTCATGCATTCGAGAAATGTTCACATAATTTAAAAAATACTTGCGAATTACAAAAATTGCTCACAAATTGCAAAAAAGTTGATCGATTTTTAAAATGTTCACTGGTTCAAAAATGTTGACACAATTCCAAAACGTTCATGAATTTCTAAAATTCTTCCCAAATTTCAAAAAATATCCGTCAATTCAATCATATGTTCACAATTTTAAACAAAATGTTCCAAAATTTAAAAAAATGATCGTGAATTCAAAAATGTCAATGGTGTAAAAAAAAGGTCCAGAAATTTGATAAATGGTCGCAAAATGAAAAGTGGAAATAAATAAAGAGAAAAAGAAGTAGGAAATAAAATAAGAATATAAAAAAGAACATGAAAAAAAACAAAAATGAAGAAAGAAAGGGAAGAACGAATAATGAAAAGCCGAAAAGTGAAAGAACAAACGCAAAAAAAGGTCAACAAAGGTTCTAGAACCTTCCTAAAACCGTGAAGGAGCTTGTTGGGCCGGCCCAAGTGTATGTAGCGGTGAGTGAGGGGTACGTGTTTGGTTGCTATTTCATGACCTACGTGCCAAATAGGATCCGTCGCCAGGTCGGGCAAGACGAGACAACGAATGTCAACCCTTTTATAAAAGGGTTGTGTCCTGTCATCTCGAAGGCCTGGCTCGGGATCGACCTGGGACGCAACTTAGAAAGGCTGGCGCGGCACGACACAGCTACGGGCTGACTTGTGTTCATTTTTGGCCGTGTAGGTTGTTTCGGTCTTCCAGACGTTTTGCGTTAAAAATTTCAGAATATCCAATTCTTTTAAGAGAATATACAGAATATTGAAATAATTAAGAAAAATATATTAATAATCTTAAAAATTAAGAAAAAAAATACACATGTAAAGAGGCAAAATGTCATATTGATAAATATGAAACTTTATTACTAGCTGCCTCATTAAAACCTTCGAAGTAAACTCCCCTTGGAAATAAACCTGGTAAGGAGAAAAGAGTAGAAAGGTATTTTCATGGAAAATAAAATAATTAAATGTATCGAACCAGCAATCCACTGACACACAAGTATACGAAATTTACTATGAATTCTTACTTTGTAGCAAATTATGATTGGTATTGTGCAGTCAAAATAAGCAAGTTCAATGTCATTGTGAGAATTTAAAATTTTACAACTTTAACTCAACAACGGAAACACATCTAACAGATAGTGTGAGAGATAGACGTGAGAATTTAGAGGAAGAGAAGTAATGACTAGGGAGGGAGTGCATTTTTACTGACGCTTCAACTTCATCTACTCACCCACAAACATGATTCGGTCGAGGGGAACGGTAAGTAAACACAAAATTTCAACAAGTCGCCAGGGCCCAGGAGGACAATACTCGACCGAGCAATTAATTCTCGACTTGACATTTTATTTAACAGCACGCCTACATACACATCAAACAGAAACAGATGGACATCCTCAATTAGCTTTTTGACTATTGTGTATGTTGGGCATTGAAGCTCCGTACAACCGTTGCTTTGCATAGGCCGGCAAGCAATATCTGAGAAGAATCGAAAATCGGCTCTCAATCCAATCAAGACATCTCTTGGTGCTCAAGGTTTTATCGTACTGTCTGCTATGATGTCATTTTGAATATTACTTTTGGACAACCACTTACACATGATAGGCTGGAAATTAATGTCGCGAAGACCTTGTTGATGATCTTCAGGACAACATGTCGACATCTGCAGATTTATGTCTGTGGTGGGTAAAGTTGGAGAGTAGTTAGATAGGATAACTATGTGTCTTTTTTACTCGCAAAAAAAAAAAAAAAAAAAAAAACAGGATAACCCTGGGCTGAGCACCACCTATCCATCCCTGTAACTTAACTCCTCTTTATACGCATAGCACAGATAGATACATGGAGTATACGCTTGAAAGTTACAGCCACAGTCAGAACGTGCCAATCAGAAATATTTGCACACACATAGCCATAGCCATAGCTCATATGGGTGCACTTTACGCTAGTGGAGCAGTATTGCTTACCCCGAATTAATAGCCAATGGACGCTGGACCTTACGCTGCCCGTTGATTGGCTCGCCGGGGCTATAAACACCAAGCGGCGGTGCCCAGTGGAAGCACCCAGCTTGCCATCCATCATCTCTCCCACTGCATACCAACACAACAGGTGCGAGCCATGGCGAGGCGCCGCCGCTCTTCCTCTGGTCTCCTATGCGTCCTGTTCCTCCTCATCGTTGCCATGGCAGCGGAGGGTGCAGGAGGCGTGCAGGCGGGACAGCAGAAATTGCAGCAAGTGCCGGGGCCACAGCCGGTGCCACTACCAAACCCACGTCCACAACCCGGGCCACAACCGGTGCCACTACCAGTTCCGAACCCACAACCTGACCCAAACCCACAACCTTTGCCAAACCCAGACCCAAACCCACAACCACAGCCATTACCGCAGCCTTTACCACAACCACAGCCGGACCCAAACCCGCAGCCACAACCATTACCGCAGCCTCTTCCACGACCGCAACCGGACCCAAACCCGCAGCCGCAACCATTGCCACAGCCTCTTCCACAACCACTGCCGGACCCAAACCCACAGCCACTGCCTTTACCGCAACCACTGCCAGGTCCAAACGCGCAGCCGCTGCCACTGCCACCGCCGGGTCCAAACCCGCAGCCACTGCCGCAACCGGATGTCCCAGTTGGCTCATATCCGCAGGTACAACCGTTGCCAGACTCAAACACGCCCGGGCGACAAAATAACGCACTACAGGGACCACTTGGAAATGGCGCAGCCCCAGTCTTATGTTCATGCGGTGCAACGTACATACATATGTTTTCCATGGGTTTATTATTGTACTATTTTGTTTAGATAAAGTGAGACTTGTTTATGTAAATAAATTTACTATTTCTCTAGACTTCATAAAATTATGTATTGATCTGGCATGATCTCTCTGTATTGACATTTATATACTAGTATATTATTTGTAATAAATTTTTATATGATTGTACAAGTAATTCGTGTACTTAGAAAAAGCAGAACCATTCGTGTGTGCATTTGGTACGCATGTCGTTCTGATATTGTTCGTTATATCTCTTATCTGACCAACTTGCGAATGGTTGCACACCTTACCCATCACTCTACGTTAAGAACTGTAAGGTGTGCCTGAGTTTTGGATTTGTCTTCGATCCACTATTTTGTTAAAATATATTTGGATTCCATGGTGCAAAATTGATATCTTTGTACCTGTATGAAAAGTTGAAAACCACTTCATAGTGATATCAATATTTTGTCAAGGCTTTAAGGTATGGGGTGGGGAGAGGGATTGAGCGCCTACCAAAAAGTCCGTCTTGATGTATGTCACGATCCTGGAGTGTCTGATCGATGCACCAAAAATCTCCTGCTGAATTTTTTGCTGCATTTTCCTCGGACTGAAAAAATGGTGCAAGAACATGGTACTATTTTGAACACACGAATGCAACAAAATATAACATATGTATCGAATCATTAGAAAGTATTCGCAACATATACAAGTACACCATAAAACCAACAGATGAAACGTAACATGGCCATGCATTATTGATTGTGATTGCTCACGACGAGGTTATGTTTAGAAAGTTGAAGTATCCTTGGGAAACCTACGGAAGGAGAATGTGCATAAGCTCATTCAAGAACTCAAATATTTGTAGTGTTCTCTCTATATGACACTAATTATTGTATAGTGGGATGAATTTTAGAAGAGGTGTTATTTCTCAAGGAGGGGGAGGGTGGTATGCAAGAAATGATGATCTTGGACATTGAATTTTGATATAAAGGTCTATTGACCAACTACGTATTCCAATATTAAGTGTAACTTAAGATTTAGATATATACATAATAGGTTAGATGCACATTTGTTGAATGGCAAATAATAATTTCTTAAGCTGACGTGGAAAGTCAAGTCTTCTATTAAATATATGGAACGCATGAAATGGTACGAAATTTGGATGATAGAAATCATATAGTTTTTTTTTGTTTGGTACTGTTTGTAACAAATGATTCTCCATCATAGGTTTATTTCAAAATCCTAGAATAATCGAAAGAAATTTAGGGAAAATCAAACATGAGGTGCCATCTTTTTTTTTACATCTAGAAATAATTCATATGTTCTCTTCTCTTCATGTTTAGAATTCCTATGTTTTCTCTACGTGGCATCAAAACAACAATCTTCGAGTTTACATATTTTTCATGTCTTCCGCGTCATTTTGGTTTTTACTCGGATATGATCTTGGATGCATGATATTTTAATTTTGACTTTTCTCGATTTCCACATTAAGAATTTGAGCATGCGAAATGGGGTTCTAGTTGTTAAACAAAGCAAGTGGTCTGGAAATAAAATTTGAGAGGTGGAGTCAAGCAATTTATATTGTTTCATGCTATCTGCATTGTCCATTCTAAATACTATCACTACAGGAAACGCTTCGCTTACACTTCGCCGAGGTTATATGGGGCTTCGCCGAGTATGTTTCATACCCGGCTTCAATTAATTTTCTTGTAGTCTATCAACATTTTTTTTATTTTTTTTATGAGAAACTACACATTTTCCATCACATATCATAATTGAGGTGGTATCCTCACCACAGCAGGAAGGAAGTAATCACATTTACCACATATAGGTTGTCAAACAAAATCATAGTACAACATGCCTCGGTAGAAACATGTTATCAAAGAAAGTCTCAGCCCAACATGTCTTAGCGCATACATGCTAGCAAACCATGGTTACCCGAGTCGCTCAGAAAGGCCTCCAACTCCGATCAAGATCAAACCAATCAGATAGGAGTGCGAATTCACTCGATTCGCTTCCCGATTCGTCAAACTCTAATCGAACCAAAAAATGGATTCGGTGGCTAGAGGTGGTGGCTGATGAGTGCCGAGTTGAGGGAAAAATTCACACGGTGTGCTGCGCGGCGAATGGTGGCGGAGATCTGGTGGTTGGCCCGTCGTTATCATGGAACAACATCCCCTCCTCTTTGCCATAGATGCACATGTGGAGGTTGAGCAGGAGAAGGAACGAGGACGATATGCTAAAGCGCACGAGGCGGCGGTGCTGGATTACATTAAGACTTTAGAAGGAGGCTATCAGGAGGAGTGGAGGAGTCATGGCCTAGTGGGTGAGTTTGGGGACCAACCACCATATTATCCCTATTTTTATTTATTATATATATCTAGGAACTTCAATGGCCATTATTGAATGTGAACCTTAAGCTATTTCAAACCAAAGATATCAAGTTCATGAAATGGATCTCTGATTCGCTAATCGGAGATGTATACCCCCTATCGAACACGATTCATAGAAGTAGCGGATTTGAACTGTGAACTCGTATCACGAACCGAACGAATTGCGAATCTGGTAACTAGGTAGCAAACACAGTTTAGTTGTATGCACTCAACATGTCCACGCAGTACATCAGATCAGAACGGAGAATAACCATGCCGGGTGAGATGGCTACCAAACGCACCCTAAAGGGGGAGCGTAGTCACGGACCTCACTATGTTTTCTTAAGGAGAAGTGAAGCAGAGAAGGAAAAGGGAAGCATATGGGAGGATGGAGTTAACTCCCACCGGCATCAGTTCCTCCCTGCGCGGTAGCAACCTCTCCCATCCATCATGGCTGTATTATACAGTAGTACACCTGTTTTACTAACTCTCATTAAAGTGCCTCTCCGTCGAGTCATATGACAAAACTAGGGTAGCACTAAAAATGCTACCCAAGAGCTTTCAAAGCATAATAATGTGAAAGTGTGGCATGTATTCTACCGATTCTATGCGTGTAAGTGAGCCCTAGTGCACAAAAATTGTGTGTTATGTCA
Organism: Elymus sibiricus; assembly: GCA_039707655.1. Taxonomy (NCBI): domain Eukaryota; kingdom Viridiplantae; phylum Streptophyta; class Magnoliopsida; order Poales; family Poaceae; genus Elymus; species Elymus sibiricus. The sequence goes on from CM077671.1 coordinate 395,574,360, forward strand.
TTTAGGTCCTTGACCTTGACAATTGTACAAGTAAGTCTCTTAGCTTGTATGAAAACATAGGGTAAGACCGTGCTTTGACAATGTTATGCTTAATTACATAAGAGAAAATACCCTAATACTGCCAGTAAGGAGTCCCAACCGGGGTCGAAATCCTACTAGGCAGATAAACAACAAATGTGAGAATTTAGCTAAACCTGACAATACGACAACCGGAGGCAAAAACATTAGCACAATACAATCCTTACTCTATTCGAATATATGGAGGTGCTAAATTCAGTGTCCCCGTTAGTTTTGGAGCTCCGGCTCCATGGAGCCCTTTTTGGATTTACTTTTTTTTTAAACTCTAGCTGAATATAATGGTTGGCCAATGCATGATACCCGGAAGGGAGTGCTTGAGAAAACATTAGTCGGCGAAATCTCGGTTGACGAAGCAGGCGACCGAGCCTTGGTGAAGCTCACGCACGAGGTGGCTGCACGATCGGTCCTTTCCGGAGACCTTTCCTTTCCATTGTGAATTGAACAGAAGCTATTCCTTTTTTTTACTTTGTAATTGCACTAACGTGTACACGATCGATCTTGATTTCTAAACTAAATGATGGTCGGTCACATGGACGTCTGAGCACGGGATTGACAAGGCAACTAACATAATCCTATTACTACAGGGAGGCAACTAATAGAGTAAAAATATTGTTACTCACCCAACTATCATCACAAAGAGAGACACACGCAAAATCCAGCTGTTCTTATTAACACCTCCTGGTACGTACCTAGGTTGCTTCATTTGTAATTAGCCAATATAACTCCATTGCCATGTTACGCAGTACTTGTCACTCCAGCTAGCCAGCTGCAATGCTAATTAATGCAGCCTCCAGATCTGCTTTGATTCACCCAGCCTATAAAACCACACAATATGTATCTCCAGTTCTCCACACAACACACACACAAAGCACAGCAGGTGCAACACTAGCTGCAAGCACAACTGCACAAGAAGTAGGCAGCAATGGCGAGGCATCGCCTCCTCGCCCTGCTCCTCATCGGGATAGTTGCAGCCTCCGCCTTCAACCAAGCAGCTGCGGCTGGCCGAGGCCTTGCTGCCGTCGAGAAGTTTGCAGAGCTAGAGCCAAAGCCAGAACCCAAACCAGAGAAAATGCCCAAATATATGCCACACCCAGAGCCAGAGCCATGCAAACCTGAACCGATGCCCAAACCCAAACCAAAGCCTGAACAAAAGCCCGGAGAGAAGCCTGAACCAAAACCCAAGCCCAAGCCGATGCCAAAACCGAAGCCCGTGCCCTGCTCCAAACCAAAGCCAGAGCCTAAGCCCGAACCGATGCCGAAACCCGAACCAAAGCCGGAGCCCAAGCCAAAACCTGAACCGAAACCGATGCCGCCTCCGAAGTGCAAACCACCGACAACACACAATTGATGGGATACTTATATATGACAGCTGATGGAGGAGACCCCATACGGAGCCACACTTTGCTATTTCTAGAATAAGTGTTGTAATATTCCTTGTATTCCATTTCCCTCTATTGTTCCATGCATGCGTGATGAGTATTAGTACACTGTAATTATTATTTGCTTGTTGGTATATGTTCATCTACTTTGTATGTGAGTCGAATTGTTGTTCTCTTGAGTATCTATGCATGATTTTATTCATTCACATGAATGAGCTATTTTATAAGTGGACTGCAGTCTATGTTGCTTTCTCTATGGGGTGCAGCCTCAGTTATTTTCTAAATGGGATTGTTTCATATTATGTGGTCTTTATTGGGGGAAAGATGATGCCAACAAAAAAGAAGGGAAGGACTCCCGAAATAGCAGCACACATATGAGGTGTATAGTGTATGCATACGCATCGTGTGTTTTAGATGTATAAAGTGTACTCACACGCCCACGATAACAATATGAGAATTTAAATTCAAGCACATATAATTTAATATATTTGATCACTATATAGTTGTAGAAAAATTTTGTAGTATAAGTAACACGCATGATGCATGTTAATGTGAGTCTTTTCCCATGCATAGTGGCATAATGAGTTAGCATAGTTGCATGTTGGGAGAATTAAATTTAGTGGGGCATGCATTATGGCCGATGAGTTGGTATAGTTGAATGTCAAGATAATTGAGTTAGTGGGGATCAACGATTTAGGTACTATAGGATAGAATATGTGTGAAAGGTAACCACACCCCCTAGGTCAAGATTACGAAGAAAAGGTACCATGAAAGTTATTATTAACAGATTTTCTCTTATTCAGTTCGCAACAAGAAAAATCTCTTAGTGATAGTGCTACACAACATACGAGAGACCATAATAATCTCTCACATGGTGCTGGCAGGGTCGCCTCTATGATTTTGAGAGCCCTTGTGTGAAGTTGGCAAATCGATCGCCTTTTTTTTTCCTTTTTCGGCACCCAACAAATATTTTTTACGCAACATTATGTAACCCTAAAACTGACGACAAAAGTAAATACATAAGTAGAATTTTATAAATTAGAGCCCTAACATTTAATATGCTTCGACGAATGGGTGGCACTGGTAATATGGCTATGGGTGTGCGTAGAATGAGTGGCCTACAGAGTGACAAGTTCGTGCCTCGCTGTCACAGACATCTGAGGAGGCGGCGAGACTCACGTTGTCAAGCTTCGAGACAAACCAGCGAAGACAAAAATCACGAATTGTGATTAGGAGAACTGGTGATGCCATGTGTCTGTGTCGCATACCGATTGTGATTCTTTACCTTTTTATGGACCAGTCAGGTAAAGGCCTAAAGCTTGCTTTTAGGAGAGCTTGTATACCTCATTTTAAGGAGAGCTCCTTCTCAGCTGTCATTAGTGCCGCAGCGCACAGGGGCTTACGCTCATGGGTCGTCCCATTAAAAGGCAAAGCGGTTGCTCGCCCGACCGCCCACTACACTATTTTTTTGCCCGCCTTTTCTTTCCTGGGATTGCTTTATTATTCAATGGAAGAATTTCTACCGGTATTGCAAATTTTAAATATTCATGAATATGAAAATGTTTGCAAATTTGAAAAAACTTTAAGGTTTTGAAAAATATAAATTAACTAAAAACGTTGACAACTTTTAAAAAGTGACAAATTCATTTTTTTGTGAATTTGAAAAAAATAAATTCAAAAAAGTATGTAAATTAAAAAAAAACACGAATAAGTGTTCACAAATTCGAAAACTATAGGGTTCATGAAGTATAAATGAAAAATAAAAATGCAAACAAAAAAGAGAAACATGGCAAAAATGTAAAAAGAATAACCGGGTCGAAAGTTTCCAGAACCAAAGTTGACCCATATGCTTTTGGAAGACTACTAAAACCAGGAGGGAGCTTCCGCTCACATGAACGCCATAGATTGGCCAGCCCTTTGACGATCTATCGAAGGAAGAGGTGTGTGTGCACTTTCTAACAATAACTTAGAAATCAGTCCTAAATAGCATACTTCCACTTTTAGCGAGGGGTAGAACAAAATCCGACTACAGAGCCACGGTGTGGGCCAATGCCCACATTTTCTTTCTAAAAATTAAGTTTATTCTATAGGGGCACGGGTCTCACTCTAATGAGCGTTTTTTTCTTCTTATTTTCACATTTTTATTTTTATTTTGTCATTTTCTAGAAACGTTCTATAAAATATATGGGTTTGTACTTTTTATAAGTGATCATGTAGTTTCATAAGAGTTCATGTACTTAAAAAATATTCATCGCGTATCTAAAAAACGTTTTCAAAATATTAAACATTTTTCAAACATAGAATTAAAAAGTGTTCATATTTTTTCCAAAAATATACATTGTGAACATTTTGAACAATACAAGATGAGAATTCTTTTAAAATATGAACCTTTGAAATAAAAATATTTTCTAAAAATACACAATGAATTTGGTTAAATCCATAATAATAATTATACAATGAATATTATTTTCAAGCACGCTGAACGTTTTGTAAAAACATGAGTGAACATTGCCCAACTCCGATGACGGAGGGCGATGATGGTGGTTCACCTTCGGTTTGATCAAGTTTGTAGACATCGCTAGGTGGTTTATCGACCTAGATGTTAGTTTTGTTACTTTTGGTGTTCTTATACGACATGCTAATTGATAAAATAGATAAGAAGTTTTTCCATAAAAAAAGATAAATGTTCAACTTGCCTTAAAACTTGTTCCTGAGATTTTAAAAATATACGCGCATTGTAACAAAAAAACATTACATTTCAATTTTTACACATGTTTAGAAAATTGTTCATGGCAATATTAAAAATGTTCAAGAAATATGAAAAATGTGTTCTTACAGTTTTTAGAAAACTTTTGTGGTGTATAAAAATTGTTCATCATCTATTTATAAAACATGCAAACATGTATTATAAAAAATATTCTATGTGTATTTCAAAAATGTTTAATACTTTGAAGAAAACAATCAACGTTTATTTGAAATATGGAAAAAATAAAATAAAAATACAAAACAAAACATGTAAAAATGAACAGGAAAAGTAAAAAAATGAAAAATCTAAACAAACCCAATAAAGAAAACAGACAAAACGTTCCGAAAATCGCATGGAACAAACAAATGCTGCACTGGCCTTCACCGTTACTGGGCCATGGAGTCACAGCCCGCTCCCCATCGCCAAAGGTGAACGCTTCGTAGTAGGCAGAGACATAACATTTGCGCAAAATGACCGCATGGATTGAACAAACTGTTGGCTAGCTAGTTATTAGAATGACATGTAACTTTATTTAAACTCAACAAAATTATAGGTACAATGCTTTGGATCATAGATACAAAAAATTACAAGATAATTCTTATAACTAAGAATTATAATGAAAACCTCTTGAGTGAAAATATGACAAACGGAGGAAAAACCATTAGCACAATATAATCCTTACTCTATCCGAATATATGGCGGTGCTAAATTCAGCAACCCCGCTCGTTTTGAAGCTCTAGCTCCATGGAGCCTTTAGCGATCTAAAAGATCTTATATTAGTTTGCAGAGGGATGCGTACATGCATAACTAAAACACATGCATGCATGAGACCGGAGAATGAGGGGCATGCATCTTCAAAATAAATTTGTTAGTTTGTCGGAGAGTTACAACAACAACAACAACAACAACAACAACAACAACAACAAAGCCTTTAGTTTGTCGGAGAGTTAATAACATTTAATAATTTGAGACAATAAGCATGGTAAAATCATCATTCATATCTACAATTTTGAAACTGTGCCCAGTATACCGGGCCAGAGGGAGTGCTTGAGAAAACACTCATTTTTTAAAGGAGGAACCCCCGTCCTCTACATCAAATGATGCACACATTCACTTTTGTTATATTATTCAACATAATCTAGCAAAACTTGTGCATGAATTAATCCAACGCCACCTTGTTGACAACCACTTGAGAAAACACAGCTGAGTCCGCGAAAACTCGGTCGAGGAAGCAGACCAAGGAGTCTTGGGGGGTTTCCAACAGGTGGTGAAGCTCACGCTCGAGGTGCACGATCAGGCCAGTTCCTTTCCATTGTGAATTGAACTGAAGCGATTGCTTTTTTACTTGTAGTGCATTACACTAACGTGTACACGGTCGATCTTGATTTTTCTAAATGATGGCCGGTCACATGAACGTGTGAACAAGATTAACAAGGCAACTAACAGAATTCTATTACTACCGGAAGGCAACCAATAGAGTAAAAATATTGTTACTCACTCTACTATCATCGCATAGAGACACACACGCAAAATCCAGCTGTTCTTATTAACACCTCTAGCTACGTTGGTTGCTTCATTTGTAATCAACTAATCAACCAATGCTAATTAATAAAGCCTCCAGATCTGCTTTGTTTCACCCAGCCTATAAAACCACAGAATATGTATCTCCAGTTCTCCACACAACAGACACAAAGCACACAAAGCACAGCAGGTCCAACACTAGCTGCAAGCACAAGAAGTAGGCAGCAATGGCGAGGCATCGCCTCCTCGCCGTGCTCCTCATCGGGGTAGTTGCAGCCTCCACTCTCAACCAAGCTGCTGCGGCTGGCCGAGACCTTGCTGCTGTCGAGAATTTTGCAGAGCTAGAGCCAAAGCCAGAAACCAAACCAGAGCCAATGTCCAAACCTACGCCACAACCAGAGCCAGAGCCCTGCAAACCTGAACCGATGCCAAAACCCAAACCAAAGCCTGAAGAAAAGCCCGGAGAGAAGCCCGAACCAGAACCCAAGCCCAAGCCAATGCCAAAACCAAAGCCCGAGCCCTGCTCCAAACCAAAGCCAAATCCTAAGCCCGAGCCGATGCCGAAACCCGAACCAAAGCCGGAGCCCGAGCCTAAACCTGAACCGAAACCGAAGCCGCCTCCGAAGTGCAAACCACCGGCAGCTCACAACTGATGGGATACTTATATATGAGAGTTGATGGAGGAGGAGACCCCGTACCAAGCCACACTGTGCTATTTCTAGAATAAGTGGTGTAGTAGTATTCCCTGTATTCCATTTCATTCTATTTTTCCATACACGCGTGATGAGTACTAGTACTCTGTAATTACTATTTGCTTGTTGGCATATGATCATCTACTTTGTATGTGACTCGACTCGTTGTTCTTTTGAGTATCTATGCATGATTGTATTCATTTACATGAATGAGCCATTTTGTCAGTGGACTGTAGTCTATGTTGTTTTCTCTATGGGGTGCAGTCTTTGTTATTTTCTGTATGGGATTGTTTCATATTATGTGGTCTTTTTTGGGGGGAAATTGTTGGCGCCGCCTCTCTCGCAGCGCCGCTTCTTCTTCCTCTTGACTGCCTCTCACAGCTCTCTCTTCTCTCAAGAACTCTCACACACACATTGTGAAACTCTACACACACACACGCACACATAAACCAAGGAGAAGACCAGCTGCCGCTTTGCCGAGAGGCTCTCTCCTTGGTAACACATTGACTACATCTTTGGTGCTCAGCCCTCACGGCCTTTTCTTTTCATTAACTCAATGCAATGCTTATATACAGCAGAGAGGTTTGCCACACGCACTAACTAACCGGTACTCACGGCCACTAACCCACTAATCCATGCACTACGGCGCGTCCACCACTTCCTGGAATCTCTCCAGATCATGGTGACTCTCCAACTAACTTGACCAAGCAGCACTAACATACTTGCATGTCGCATGCAACTAACAACCAGACCAGAGCGTACCGGATCACCCGGCTCAGCCTGCCACGCTCCAGCATCTTGCGCGTCTTGCCGCTTCACGCAGCACCACGGCTTCACGCCGCACCGGCATCTTGCCATACTCGCCGCATCGCACGGCAGCCCGGCATCTCGCCTCCTCCGCACACCTTCGCTGAAACTTCGCAGGACTCTCTACTTCCTAGACCATCTAAATTACATGCAGCACTCAAAACAAATATACAGATACATAATCAAGATTAAACCTAACATTTTCCCTCCTAATCTTGATTCTCCTTTCTTCCATGCGGATCACCCGTAGCTACTTGACGGCGCCATCACAATGCCATAGCAAAGTTGCCGTGGACGACATCATCGCAATGCCTATCACCACCGCACCATCTTGCCGTGGACGACTCCCTCGCAGCGCCGGTCACCTCCACCATCATGTCGTGGACGACGCCGTCGCAACGCCGGTCACCACGGCGTCATGCCGCACGCAGCGGCCTCCTCTTGGCGTGGACCACGCCGTCACGACGCCAATCACCACGCCATAATCATCTTGCGGCATCACACCGCAACCGACCACCAGCGGCATCGCGCCGCCGATGGCCTTCACCTCGCGCCGACGTCCTCCAGCTCACATGGAGTCCGACGCGTCGTCACCGCCGCAGCCGCAGCCACAGCCTCCGCCACCGCCACGCCGGCCACCATAGCCGTCGCGCGCCACCGCGGTCGCCGCCACGGATCAACAAGGCTCTGATGCCAATTGTTGGCGCCGCCTCTCTCGCAGCGCCGCTTCTTCTTCCTCTTGACTGCCTCTCACAGCTCTCTCTTCTCTCAAGAACTCTCACACACACATTGTGAAACTCTACACACACACACGCACACATAAACCAAGGAGAAGACCAGCTGCCGCTTTGCCGAGAGGCTCTCTCCTTGGTAACACATTGACTACAGAAAGATGATGTCAACAAAAAAGAAGAGAAGACTCCCTAAATAGCAGCACACATATGAAGTGTATAATGTGCGCGTACGTGCCAGGTGTTCCAGATGTATAAAGTGTACTCACACGCGAGACAGCGGCCTTGTTCTCTCTCTATGAGTGAGCTGGCTCCGCTGCTGCTAGGCAAACGTTACACACATTGCTACGGAAATTTATAGCAATGAAATTATGAAAAATAGCAGATATGGAAATAATACCACACAACATTGTCAGCATATGACAATAGAAAACCTAGATGTAACTGGAGGGTGCATGCATATTATATTGTCCTATGACCTTCAAGTTTAACTATTTGTTGCTAAAAAATAAATAGGATAAAATAACGAGGTGAAGAGCTTTCATGTGTTTGATGATGTGGAGGCTTGCATATGATGAAAAGTGAAAAGTCAAATGATTACATGCACGCTTGATGATATGGAGGACTTGCATGTGATGAAAAGTGGTAAGTGAAAAGTTGATTGGTTGCATTCCGTTCATAATATGATTGACATGCATGTGCATTTAAATGGGATGACTTACTTAGAAATATAGAATATGTGGGAAAGGTAACTACACCCTAGGTCAAGATTACCAAGAAAATGCACAATGAAAATTATTATTAAGTATTAACAGATATTCTATTACTCAATTCGCAACAACAAAAAAATCTCTCAATGATAATGCTACGCAACATACAAGAGACAATAAAAATCTGTCACCTGCCCCATGGTACTGGCAGGGTCGGCTCTATGATTTTCAGAGCCCTTGGGTGAAGTTGGCGAATTGATCGTCTTTTTTTATTTCCTTTTTCAGCACTCGACATATCCTTTTTAAGCAACATTATAGTAACCCTAAAACCGGGAAAATACATACTAAAATTTTAGAAATTAGAGCGCTAACACTTAACATGCTTCGACTAATGGGTGGCATGACTAATATGGCTATGGGTGCGTGGAATGAGAGGACTAGAGAGTGACAAGCTTGTGCCTCGCTGTCACAGACGTATGAGGAGGCGGTGAGACTCACGTCGTCAAGCTTCAAGACAAACCAACAAAGATGAAGATTGTGAATCGCAATTAGGAGAACCGTTAATGCCATGTGTCCATGTCGCATACCGTTTGCAATTCTTTCTCTTTTGATGGACCAGTTCAACCGACGGCTAAAGGCCTAAAGCTTGCTTGTAGGAGATCGTGTATACCTCACTTTTAGGAGAGCTCCTTCTCAGCGCTTATAGCGCTCGTTAGTGCCGCAGCACACAGGCGCTCACGCGCATGGCTCTTCCCATTAATTGGCAAAGCGGTTGCTTGCCCGACCGCCTACTACACTCATTTTTTCGCCAGCCTTTTTCTTCTGGGATTTCTCTATTATTAAATGAAAAAAAAACATCCACCGACTTTCCAAATTTAGAAAAAAACATCAATATGAAGATGTTCTCAAATTTGAAAAAATATACGTGTTTCAAAAAAAAATTAAAAAACAAGGATGACTTTACAAAATCAGCGAGGGGTAGAACAGAATTCGACTACAGAGCCACGGTATGGGCCAATCCCAACATTTTTTTTTCTAACAAACAAGTTTTTTCTATAGGGGCACAAGTCTCACTCTAACGAGTGGGTTTTTCTCATTTTCTTTTCATTTTTCTCATTTTCTAGAAAACTTTCTATAAAATATATGGGTGTGTACTTTTGATAAGTGATCATGTTGTTTAATAAGTGTTAATGTACTTTAAAAATGTCCATCGCGTATTTATAAAACATTTTCAAAATATCAAACTTTTTCAAATACACATAGAATTAAAAATGTTTATATTTTTTCCGAAAATATACACTGTGAACATTTTGAACAATGCAGGATGAAGATTTCGTTTCATACAATGATGAACCTTTGAAATAACAATATTTTCTAAAAATACACAATGTTTTTTAAAATCCATGATAATTTTGAAATACACAATATTTTTTCCCATATACGATGAACATTTTGTAAAAACATGAGTGAACATTTCCCGACTATGATGAGGGAGGGGCGATGATCGTGGTGTACTTTTGTCTTGATCGAGTGATTGTGGACGTCGCTAGGTTGCATATGGACCTGGATATAACATATGTCACTTCTGGTATTCTCATACTAACATGACAGTTGATAAATAGATAATAAGTTTTTCATTAAAAAAATAAAAAATGTCAACTTGTCTTAAAAATTGTTCCTGAGATTTAAATATATTTGCATTGTTAAAAAAACAATGCATTTTAATTTTCACATGTTTAGAAAATTATTCATGGCAATATTAAAAATGTTCATTAAATAAAAAGAATATGTTCTTTTAGTTTTTATAAAAATGTTCATGGTATATAAAAATTGTTCATTATGTACTTATAAAACGTTCGCACATGTATTGGAAAAATATTCTATGTGCATTTTTTTTGATATTTTGAAATATGGAAAAATTGAAATACAAAATAAAAAAATACATGAATAAATGAAAAGGAAAACTAAAAGTAAAAAACCAAAAAAAGAAACCCGATAAAGAAAACAGAAAGAAAAAAACCGGAAAAAATGTTCCGAAAATCGCACGAAAGAAACCATGCTACGCCTCCACTGCTACTGGGCCACAGCTGTCACCGCATCGCCAGAGGTGTGCGCCTCGCAGTAGGTAGAGACATAGCATTTGCGCAAAATGACCGCACACATTGAACAAACTGTCGGCTAGCTAGTTATTAGAATGACATGTGACTTTATTCAAACTCAACAAAATTATAAGTACAGTGCTTCGGATCATGGATACATAACTAAAGTCTAAAACACACGCATGCATGAGACTGGACAACGAGGGGCATGCAGCGTCGAAATAAGTTAGTTTATCAGAGAGTTATAAGATTTAATAATTTGAGACAATAAGCATGATAAAATCCTCATTGGTATCTACAATTCTGAAACTGTGCCAAGTATACCTGGCCAGAGAGAGTGCTTGAGAAAACACGAGTCCACGAAAACTCGGTCGACGAAGCAGACCACGAGCCTTGGGGCTTCCAACAGGTGGTGAAGCTCACGCACGAGGTGCACGACCAGGCCAGTTCCTTTCCAGAGACCTTTGATTTCCATTGTGAATTGACTGAAGCGGTTGCTTTTTTTTACTTCGTAATGGCACTAACGTGTACAACATCGATCTTGATTTTCTAAATGATGGCCGGTCACATGGACGTGTGAACAGGATTGACAAGGCAACTAACAGGATTCTATTACTACCGGGAGGCCAACCAATAGAGTAAAAATATTGTTACTCACCCTACTATCATCACATAGAGACACACACGCAAAATCCAGCTGTGCTTATTAACACCTCTACCTACGTTGGTTGCTTCATTTGTAATCAACTAATCAACCAATATAGCTCCATTGCCATGTTACGCAGTACTACTTGTCACTCCAGCTAGTCAGCTGCAATGCTAATTAATGCAGCCTCCAGATCTGCTTTGTTTCACTCAGCCTATAAAACCAGTTCTCCAGTTCTCCACACACACACACAAAGCACAGCAGGTGCAACACTAGCTGCAAGCACAAGAAGTAGGCAGCAATGGCGAGGCATCGCCTCCTCGCCGTGCTCCTCATCGGGATAGTTGCAGCCTCCACTTTCAACCAAGCTGCTGCGGCTGGCCGAGGCCTTACTGCTGTCGAGAAGTTTGCAGAGCTAGAGCCAAAGCCAGAGCCCAAACCAGAGCCAATGGCCAAACCTACGCCACACCCAGAACCAGAGCCCTGCAAACCTGAACCAATGCCCAAACCCAAACCAAAGCCCGAACAAAAGCCCGGACAGAAGCCCGAACCAGGACCCAAGCCCAAGCCCTGCTCCAAACCAAAGCCAGGTCCTAAGCCCGAGCCGATGCCGAAACCCGAACCAAAGCCGGAACCCAAGCCTAAACCTGAAACGAAACCGAAGCCGCCTCCGAAGTGCAAACCACCGGCAACACACAATTGATGGGATACTTATATACGACACTTGACGGAGGAGACCCGGTATGGAGCCACACTGTGCTATTATTAGAATAAGTGGTGTAGTATTCCCTGTATTAAGTTTCTTTGTATTGTTCCATGCGCGCGTGATGAGTATTAGTACCCTGTGATTATTATTTTCTTGTTGTTGTATGTTCATCTACTTTGTATGTGACCCGACTCGTTGTTCTTTTGAGTATCAATGCATGAATGTATTCATGCACATGAATGAGCTATTTTGTCCGGTCGGCTGCAGTCTATGTTGTTTTCTATATGGGGTGCAATCTCTGTTATTTTCTCTATCATATTATGTGGTATTTTTTTGAGAGGGGGGGAGATGATGTCAACAAAAAGGAAGAGAAGTACTCCCTAAATAGCAGGACATCGTCCTTGTTCTCTACCCTCCACCTATGGACCTATGTCCCGACTGAGTATATCCTGAGTTCTAATCTTACAGACCCTTAATTTGTTTCGCCATGTTGGCCCACCCCTGGACATGACCATCTTCTTCCTCGACTGGATCATCTTGAGTGTTTTTTTTTTCAAAAACAAATTCATTAATGCATAGTGCGTTATCTAATTAGATGATGGATATCGAACCAATGTCCGTTTGTTCAACACAGGGCAAGTGCATTATGAACTTATATTAGGTAACGTCCCGCGCGTTGCTGTAAATGTTAAGAAAATTTATGGCGATGAAATAATCAGAAAAAATGGCATATATGAGAATAGTACCATACAACATTCTCACCATATGAGCGTAGAAAACCTAGAGGTAACTGGAGGGTGGATGCGTGTTATATTGTCTTGTGACATCAAGTTTAATTATTAGTTGCTGAGAAATAAATAATAAAAGTACTGAGATGGAGAGCATGTGTTTCATGATGTGGCGGGCTTGCATATGATGAAAAGTGAAAAGTTGAATGATTACATGCACGCTTGATGATATAGATGACTTGCATGTGGTGAAAAGCGGTACGTGAAAGTTGATTGGTTGCATGTGCTGATGACGTGATTAACTTGCATGTGCATTAAATGAGATGACTTATTTAGATATCGAGGATATATGTGAAGATAGTTACACCCTGTTGGTCCAGATTACCAAGAAAAGGCACCATGCAAATTATTTTAATAGATTTTTCTTACTCTTAGTGATTTCTTTTAAAAAACATTGACGTTGTTATATGAACAATGATCATATCATTTACAATAGAGGGGAGCAAGAAATCAGGTGGCTTGTCATGCCACACCAGCGATTCACGCCCAAACCTTAACTTCTCTCACACAATGAGATATAGTCGCCTTGTCGAAAGCCTTCATCAACATCCTGCAATCATCAGTTGTAACTGCTCCGGACGCCCGATTCTTGGACAGATTTTGAATAACAATGAGATATAGTCACTTTGAATTGCGATAGAAAAGATTCCCAACTCCTCTACCAAGCGCAAGCCCAACAGGAGCACAAGAGCTTCAGTTGACGGTGCATCAAGCAATGTTTCTTGCATTCTTACGCAGAGTATGAAACTCCCTATAGGATCTCTTAGGATTGCCCCTCCCTCCCCTGCTCCTGATTCATGATAAGAGGCATCGATGATGTTCAATTTTATGCATCCAGCAGCAGGACGAGTCCAACTCCTTGCATGCTCAGGCATTAGCTTCTTCTCGGTCAAAAAAATTGCAATTATCCCTCTGGTCTATAAGGTTGTACGAGCTGGTGAGGTAACAACCTTCTCATTGTGGAGGCCCGACGTCGTTCCCACCATATATACCAACAAGCAACCATGATAATCTTGATAGTATTCTTCCCCGGGATAGAGATACCTCCCAGTAAACCTGAGCAGATGATGAGTTCATCTAGAATGCTTGAACCAGATCTATATTGCACCACCAACACAACATACGAGAGACCATAATAACCTCAACCCGCCCCATGGTGTTGGCAGGGTCAGCTCAATGATTTTGAGAGCCCTAGAGCGAAGTTGACAAGTTGATCGTATCTTCTTTTCCGTAAATTTGACAAGGAAAGTAAATACATAAAATATAATTTTAGAAATTACAGCTCTAACATTTAATTTGGTTAGGCAAATTGGTGGCATTGGTAATATGGCCATGGGCATGTGGAATAAGAGGTCTAGAGAGTGAAAATCTCATGCCTCATAGTCGCAGACGTGATGTGAGAACCAAGGAGGCGGTGAGACGCTCGTGCCACCAAGCTTCGAGACGAACCCACGATGATGAAGAATGTGAATCACGATTATGTGAACTGGTGATGCCATGTGCTTGTGTCGCATACCTATTGCGATGCTTTTCCTTTTAATGAACAAGTTCAAACGACAGCGAAAGAGCTAAAGATTACTTTGTAGCTTAGAATGACAGGTCCCTAAAAAGCCTAAAAAAGCTTAGAATGATGGGAGCGCCCGTATCTCGTTTTTAGGAGAGCTCCTTCCGAACGTTTATAGCGTACGTTAGCACCGCGGCGCACATGCACTTGTGCGCATAGGCTGACAAGGAAAGTAAATAAATATATAGAATTTTAGAAATTTGAGTCCTAACATTTAACATGCTCCAGCGCATCAGTGGAACTAGTAATATGGCTATGGGCGCGTGGAATGAGAGGAGTGGAGAGTGACAGGCTCGTACCTTGCAGGCATGATGTGAGGACTGAGAGAGCGGCAATACGCTCGCGGCGTCAAGCTTCAAGATGAACCAAAGAAGATGAAGATCACGAGTCACACGATTGGGTGAACTGGTGATGCCATGCGTCTCTGTCTCGTATTTATTGTGATTCTCTTCCTTTCCAGCTTAGAACGACCTTCTCCCTTGCTTTTAGACTGATGGGAGTGTATATCCCTTGCTTTTAGGAGAGCTCCTTCTCAACGCACAGCGGCTTGCGCACATGGGCCCGCCGAAGAAAAGCAGAGCGGTTGCTATGCTTTTATTTGCTCGCCTTTTTTTGGCTGTAGTTTCACCGACTTTAAAATTTTAAATTTTTTTATAGAATTAAAAATGTTCACAAATTCAAAAAATAATGAATTCAAAACCAAAATCATGAATTTTATAAAATTTAGGGAATTCAAAATAAAATATGTGAATTTGGAAAAATATCATCGAATCAAAGAAGGATTTCCTGAAATTGATTTTTTTTTTGCAAAGTTTGAACCATTAATTTTGTTAAGTAGTGAGTCTGAGTAACTCTCATCTTCTTATCTCCCATGTGAAAAAAGGAGGTAAGTGGGACCATCTTAAAATTGCTCAACAAAGAAACCAATGCTAAATAGGGCATTTCCGCTTTTAGCGAGGGCTAGAATGGACACGAGTAAAGTACCACCGTATATGTCAAACCCAATAGTTTTTTTTCTTCTAACAGGCAGGTTTTTTCTATAGAGGCATCAGTCTCACTCTAACGAGCATGTTTTTCATGCTTTCTACTTTTTGTAATTTTCTTTGAATTTCATCTCATTTTCTAGAAAACGTTCTATAAAATATGTGGGTTCGTATTTCTCTATCAGTGCTCACGTAGTTTAACCATGTATTTTTAATAAGTGTTCACGTACTTAAAAATATTCATAGAATTTAAAATGAGTTCATATATTTTCAAAAAATATACATGTTGAACATTTTGGACAATACAGGATGAAGATTATTTTTAATACATGATGAACTTTTTGAAATAACAACATTTGTAAAATACAAATGAGTAATTTTTAAATACATGAATTTTTGTAGAATGCAAAATTAATATTTATTTCATAAACATTAAAAAAATTATAAAGACACAGTGAAATTTCAAAAAAAATGATATACCAGTCATAAAATTTCTTCCTGAGATTTAAAAAAATACTATCGCATTGTTCCAAAAAAATGTTCATGAAAACTTTTTCACATGTTTAAAAATATTAATTGGAATAATGAAAAATGTTCAAAAAATATAGAATTTTGTTCATATGGTTTTTGAAAAATGTTTGTGGTATATAAAAAATGTTCATCATGTATTTAAATTTTTTTATCATGTATTTTAAAAATGTTCATACATGTATTCATAAAATATTCAATGTGTATTTGGAAAACAGTTAACATTTATTTCAACATTTACGCTTTTTTGTATTTCCTCATTTTGTAATGTTCAAAAATAATGTTCACGAACTTTAAAAAAGTTTAACAGTTAACATGGATTGGCCGTAATTGAGGAGACTCACACACCAACCAACCCGTGCTATTTCAAACTTTTTTCAAATTGTATGCTTTTTAAAATCCAATGTTTTTTCAAATTCATGGACATTATTTGAATGCATGAGTTTTTATCTATAAAAAAATATGAAGTCAGTTTTATCCCTAAACAAGTACCCTACTGGTTTTTAGCTGGCCAGCGGGTAAGCGAGAGAAGTGGCCGAGGGGAGCGAGCGCGCTAATGGGTCGCGTCTGCTGTATGTTCCACGCGAGCACTGTAGTGCTTGGCGACGCCTGAAGAGCCAGATAGGAACTCCCCGAAATGATCATAGGCCTTGAGATGGGTATTTTCCTGGGCGGCCTCCCATCGAGCTTCACTCTTTCCTTTGAAAGACAAAAATATCCACAAGATGGTCAGCTACTTGATGTGCTAGTTTCAAGCATGTGATGCGTGTTATCTAGAAGTACAAAACTACCATTCTCTCTAGGTGTTAAAATATATTCCTAAATATCTTTGGGGTTTTTGTAGAAAATAAAGAATATACCTTTTTTAGAATGGAAAAAAGGAATATGTTGATACCAAGACGATATCAATTACACCCCAGCCTCTTCAAAAACACAATGTCAAGAGTTATTCAAGAAATCGAAGCTGCGCATAACTTAATTATTTTTACAATAGAGAAAGAAAAAAATAACAACGATAATACATGCCGAGCGGCCACAACGAGCAAGCAAGAGAAGCAGCCAAGGGGTTGTAGCGAAGCATTCCCTTATATCATATCATGCATATCCACTAAACTCCTTTGATACCAGCAAGAAGCGCATCTCCTCATAAATGTGATCACATATATATCACCATAAAGCTCATTGTCTTGATGTTGGAAACTTTGTTTGTTCCTTCCTCTCCAAATGCGAGAACCAACAGTCAATCAATCATATCGATCTAGAACAAGGGGAATGCTTCTCTCTCTTTTTTTCTGTATTTGTACAGTGTATAACTCTCTGTTTATGATGTATTGGGTTTTTTCCTCTCTTATTAATGAATGAAAGGCGCGCTACAGAAGGTTGTGTCAACGCAGAGGCCAGGTTTTCACCACCTTTAAAAAAGCAAGAAAGAAGACAGTGCTGCACTGCTGCTGCCTTTAGCTTAAATCTACTAGATCTGTTGGTTGGGTCGATGAGGTACGTAGAAATTAGTAAAAGGGACATGTCAGGTTGACACGCAAAAGAAAAAGAAAAGCGTGAGCAGGGTGTACGTACGGCACTCCAACCAACCATGCAAATCGACTGGGAACATACGCGGGGCCGGAATCCATGCCCTACTGATACAATGAAAATAATTGGCGAGGGAGTGATGGGTAGAAAAATCCATGGTGCATGCATGCTATGGCAAACGGGTGGGGAGTCATTTTCGTGTGCACCACACTGACAAGAGGATACCCGTAGCTAGAGCTGGCCCTCCCTACTTACGTTGCTCCACTACTGTCGTTATCATATGTATGTTTGTATCTGCATGTCGGTCTGTACCTACCGGAAACTGCTCAGCACGCCACAACAATACAATACAGACCACATATATACATCTTAGGTATGGGAGCCCTTCCATGGACGGATGTGTGCTGTGAGCAAGGGACAAGGCAACTAACAGAATTTTCTGTTTGCAACAGGGTGCAACTAATGGAGTTGAAATATTGTTACCGGATATGTTGCTGTGCCGATCCATGCACCCACCGGCGGCACTGGTTTACAAGGATTGTGGCACACGCGTCCGGACCTGCTTGCATTGGTTCCTCCACCCTATAAAACCACACCGTATGTATCTCCACTTCTCCACACAAAGCACACCCATCCCATCCATCCATCCCAGGCTAGAAGCAGCGGGGAAACAAGCGCACCCCTAGCTGCGAGCACAAGGAGCAGGCAGCAATGGCGAGGCATTGCCTCCTTGCCTTGCTCCTCATCGGAGTAGTGGCAGCCTCCACTTTCTACCAGGCGGCCGCCGCTGGCCGGGGCCTTGGTGCCGTCGAGAAGTTTGCGGACCTGGAGCCAAAACCCAAACCAGAGCAAATGCCCAAACCAGTGCCACACCCAAAATCGGATCACAAACCTATGCCCAAACCAATGCCGAAGCCAGAACCCAAGCCTGAACCGGGATCAAAGCCAAAGCCAAAGCCGATGCCAAAACCCGAGCCCAAGCCCAAGCCGATGCCCAAACCCGAACCGAAGCCAGAGCCCAAACCCATGCCTAAACCATTGCCTAAGCCAGAACCTATGCCTAAGCCGGAGCCCAAGCCTAAACCTGAACCGAAACCAGAGCCTCCACCGAAGCACAAGCCGCCAACAGCTTACAATTGATAGTATACTATATATGACAGCTGAAGGGTCGATGAGATCATGGCCGGAGCCACAGTCTGTATTCTATGTATTCCGTTCCGTTTAAAAAGTTTCTTTTCCATGCACCCATGATGAGTATCACTACTCTGTAATTGTTATTTGCTTGTTGGTGTATGTTCAGTTTTGTACGTGGGTGGCTTGTTGTTCTTTTTGTGTATCTATATGCATGATTTTATTCACATGATTGAGTTATTTTGTCCAGGGGACCCCAGTCTATGTTGTTTTTCTCTATATATACTATGTAGCATAACATTTTTCTTTTTGGAGAATATGGCAGTGGAACAAGAAATATTCTTGCATATCTGGACTTTATATGTGACATGGAACCTCATGAAATTTTGGAACATTTTATCAAAGGTAGAAAGGTGTCTCTTTTGTTAAGTCAAGAATAGGGGTTTATATTCCCATAATTTGGAATAGAACTATGTAGACTGGGCCATGGGGCATCACTAGTGGCAGAGAATATTACTTTGTCGAGAAACAGAGATACCATCTTGCATCTTAACATCCACCAAAACTTCAAATGAAATCCAAATAAAAACCAAAGAAAAAGATAAGCAGGAAAAATAGCACAAAAGTCTCAAACCTGTTTTTTTTTCGGTTTTACAGTGGTCCACATGCTTCTTTCTGAAAAAGAGGGTAAAACCCCCGGCCCTGGCATCGATCGAAAAGGGGGCAAAAGTTGCTTAGTATTTGTTCCACCGGGTAGAGGCGTCGGTCCTGCATGCGACTGGTGTGCCCGGTTCGACATGTGGGTTGTTTGGCACACGTGCGTCTGATACGTCCATGCGGTCGGGCACCCCATAGGTGGTTAGCCTAGGCTTTAATAAATTGTTGGCCCAGTCGAAACGTACAACAATGGTTGAACTGGACGTTTTCAGAGGTACCAGTGTGTCTGGTCGGTCGACGTCGCACAACATCACGCTGAACCCAAATAGAGGGAGGCTCGTGTATCCGCCTAGGCGGTTGTTGGGCCCAATCATGCTCCCACCGCATGAGATATGCTCACCATACGGAAGACTGCCGTGTGCAATGAAGTCGGCATGGCGTATTGGGTACTTCTTCGGATAGCTCATCTGGCTTTTTGGTTGCATTTGCTTTTTGCGCCAAGGGTGCAGCGGGTCATCTATTACCTATGAATGTGTGTGTGACGATACGAGCTGAATCATTTGAAAAACATGGTGCTGATGAGTATGATCATGTTGTGTTCGTTACATGGGCGCATGGTGACCAGGTAACACAAAACCGGATGAACTGAGCAACATGACTCCGACCCGAAGATACCGAGAGCCAGCCACCCCAGCGACGTCCTAACTGAACACCGAGGTCTGGCATCAAACAGAACACTGTCTTGACACTAGAAGAACCATAGGACCACCTCCATTATTCAAGCAAAACCACCAAGACCACACACCGCCGGTCAGAACAGCGGATGAGAAGGCAACCCTAGCGCCTCCTGCACGGACGCGCCACTCTCCCCTGTCATGCCGCTTCAGCTCGCGCCAGGCCACGACAACCAGCGTCGCGATCCCCCGACGGCAACCGAAGGGTGGCGGTGAGGCCACAACCTAGGGTTTTCGAATCCCCCAAATCCACGCGCCTCCGCCGCCAAATCGTCCACCGCCACCCCGACCGACGCAGGGGCGATGCCCTAGTTGTCGCGTGTCAACTACCGTCGTCCCCGCCCCAGCAGCTCCTGCGGTCGCCTCTGACGCACCACCAACCCCAGCCACCTTCTGGAAATGGGCCCGCCGTCGCCGCGGTGAGGGCCGGCGGCAGCGGCGGCGACGGGAGCCGGAGAAGGGAGGGCTTCTGGTTGCGCTAGGATTTCGCCCCCGGTGTAGCCCTGGGGTGCGACATGGGGGGTGGTCTCTTTTAGAAGCCTTCCTCTGTGGATTATCTTCGTGGGTAGCATATGTTTCTAGGCGGAGCTCATTGATGACCTAAAGCGCATGGATTACCATTGTAGCTTATGTGGTAGTATTGAGCAAATATTGCATCGATCCGTCATCGGAGGGTAGCCATTCCTTGTTACCACAATTAGAATGGACATGATCTCTAGTCGCTTTGGCACCAAAAATGCGGTTTGAAAATTAGTCTACTAGGCGCTACCTTCTACCAAATCACCAAATTATTGGGTAAACTAAACTAAGAACGGATAATAGAAACAATAACTAAAAGAAATAGACCATCCATGCTAACATGTGGTCGAAGGATTCCTGAACATCGCGGAACATGTGGCACATTTGGAGAGGAACAACAAAATTTCAATCTCGAGGCAAAAAAAAGAAAGAAGGCAGCGCCGCTGCATTCGGTCAAATTTAGTTAAACCGACGACGACGGTTAAAAAAAATAGGGGTGTTCCGAGAATCGAACTCGGGACCTCTCGCACCCGAAGCGAGAATCATGCCACTAGACCAAACACCCAATTTGATCTCATATCCAACTAAATTATGTAAATCCATACACCTTATTAGGTGCTGTGACTGTCTATTAAACGCTTGTTGTAGGCCAGATGGAAATCCAAGTGGAACATGACGGATTGACACAGGCTCAGCAAAAAGAAAAGCGTGAGCGGGATGTACGTACGGCACTCCAACCATGCTGCTCCACATACGCCGGGTTGGCATGGTAGCTAGTATCTCGCGCGGCATGCCCTACCTGTGCCAGTACAATGAAAAATTATTAGTGGGGGAGCGATCGAAAATTCATAGCTGATCCCGAACTCATCTCCTCTAGGGTAAATAGTAAATTCAGATAAAATAGCAAAAAACATATCTTAAAGATCTGAAACTTTGGTACTCCCTCCGTTCACTTTTATAAGTCGTTTCAGACAACTCAAATTGAGCTGTTTTGCATTGTGTCTGAAATGCCTAAAAGGCCTTATAAAAGTGAACAGAGGGAGTACTTCAAAAAGGCTTGACTCTTCTAGGCGCGTGCAAATTCTCATCGGAGGAGCTCGGTAACAAAACAGAATCGGACCTCCAAAATGTCCAAAGTTGCAAAAAAAACCGTCAAACTCCTCTCTTTTTTCTGAGCTCCTCCAGACTCATATCGCCAAGAAATTTCGCAAGAGCCGAGCATCTTTGATGTCCCAAACATTCAGATATTTTTAATTTTTTGCTATTTGTTTCGAATTTAACTTTCCACGGGTTGAACTGTTGGAACAGATGCACCTGGGCACTGATGGATAATTTTCGTCTGCAGTGGGAAACGGGTGGGTGGTCAGTTTCGTGTGCACTCGTGCGTCCTTGTGACAAGGATGCCTGTGCCTGGCCTCTGCGTACGTTACCCCAGTACTGTATTTATCCACGTATATGTATTTTCATATGCATGTTGATTCGTACCTACCGCCATATGAGGCTGCCTGGTAAGATCAGACATTTCTTTTCGAAAGTGCTGTGAGGTGTTTTACCCTGCTATGGTATTCTTGCTAACCGCAGCGGTTCTGTGCGTGGGTGCCCTGGCACCCCCTCCAAAAATGCAATTCTTTTTTTATCTAGTACTCTTAGTCTAATCCTATGTGTATTACAAGGGTAGAATGATAAACTGACGTTTTTTATGGTTATACATGGCATTTTTGTTGTGAGTGAGAAGATTGGCACCCCCTGTGGTCAAGGTCTAGATCCGCCACTGGCTAACCGGCACATCCCACGTTGACCTCAGTGCCCCCATTTGCTCGGTTGGTGTGGAAGACATCCAACGGTGTTTATTTAACTGTCGTCAAGCACAAGAGGTATGGAGGGAGCTAGGCCTGCGAGAAACTAGTAGGCAGTGGCGGACCCACCATTGGGGCGAGCTGGGGTGGCCGCCCCGGGTCGCCAGCGGCGAAGGATGGACCCCCAGGGGCGGCGGCGGCGGCTCTGTTCACTGGGGCGGGCGTGAGGGAGTCAGGCATCGACGAGACGAAGCGGTAAGTGGAATGGGCTATTTTCTACGGCCCAAACTCGATCGATCCAGCACTGACCGCAGCCAGGCATCGAGCAGCAGTTCCCCACTCGGCCACTCCTCACTCCATCTCCATCGATCCAGCGCCGCCCCGCTTCCCCTCCAATCCTCCATCGATCAGCGCGGCAGGGGGCGGCCGGCGGCCGGCGGCAGGGGGCGGCACCGCGGCAGACCGGCGGCCGGCGGCGGCCAGCGGCGGAGGGCCGGGGGCGGGGGGCCGTGGGGGCGGGCGGGCGGCAGTGGGGGCGCAGGGGGCCCGGGTTCTGTTGCAGGTTTAGGTCCAGGTACACTTGTGGGTTCTGCTGCGTTCGATCTGTTCCCGATCCATGCTGTCTGTGTGGTTATGCCAAGGGCAGGCTCTATGAAAAAGATTTCCGATTTAGGTGTTTGGTTAGTTGAGCTGTTTTGGTCATTCTGGGCATACATCTGGCTGTATACTATTTTAGAGGTAAAGTCATATTCTCTTGTACTGCTATCTAACTGTAGTTACTGAGTACAATCGGTAATAATGAACACTTTGCACTTATGTGCAGGTGTGGACACCTAATGTGATCACCCTCTGGGAGGCCTTGCTAACAGTTTTGCAGTATGGATTACTTTTGGTTCATGTGTATGCGCAGGATAAGCGGTGGCTATATGTGTCGATCCCTTTGTATGGTTCTAGTCCTCAAGATATTTTTCTCTTACCTAAATTATATTTGACCAATTGGTCATTGAGAAATTGATTATGCATTTATATTTTCTGATGTTTGTAATTTGATGTGGTGCAATCAGGGTCAGAGGTGAGAGACCTGAAGATTGGGTTCCAGCAGAAGATACTTCAGATCACCATGACAAAAACTGTGATAAATATAGTGACATACTAGTCCGGGGCGGCGTGCTGGAGGTCGGGCCAGCGGCAGGGGGCGGCAGTGGGGGCCTAGGGCCGGTGCTGGACTGCTGGTGGAGACGTGTGACCGCACCCCGCGTTTGGTTCCAAGAACAACGATCATCAGCAGGTATCCTCTTCAGCTCTTCTAGTCTCCTTTGATATGTTCAGTACTGGATATGTTAGTTGGATAGGAACAGTAGACTGGCAGCAGGACACTGAATTTTGTACCATTTGATGTTGAAAAAAAAATCTCTGGATGCAATGTTTGTTAAACATAACTTATCCATGTCTAGATTGAGAGGACAAGCATATGATAGTGCCTCAAATATGCATGGAGTACTTAATGGCTTGAAGAAATTGGTACTAGAGTTGGTTGAATGTTATGAGTTTTGGGTGAATAGAGTTGCATTTGTACCGAAATTTTTTTAGACCGTAAATGTTCGCCCCGGCTAACTTCAATTCCTGGGTCCGTCACTGTAGTAGTAGGCATACTGTTATTATGCAGGATAGATCAGGTTCGGTCACGATAGAAAATATTATCCAAGTTAGAACCATACCGTGTCTTGTGTCTTGTGTCTCGTCTCCTCACCTTTTTACATTTTGGTGTGATGTCCTCTATGTAATGTTTTTTTTATGTTCTCTTTTATCTATCAATGAAATGATATGCAATCTTTGGTACAAGTCAGGGATCGTTCACAAATAATGGGAAAATATTCTTGTACCAATAGATCCTCTTATTTTTGGAAGAGCTCGATCCCTGACTTCATTTTTTAATTATTTGTAAACGATATGTCAATTATCTGAGAATAAAGTCTTATTCATGTAAAAAAAGACATCTGTACAGAAGTGCCCTTTGGGCTTATATAAATAGGTCATCGTCATTAATAAAGAAGGGAGTTTGATCATTTGCTTTCTTTTCTAAACAAATACTCCCTCCATTCGTGAATATAAAACGTTTTGGCGGTTCAATCTATACTGCCAAAACGTCTTATATTTATGAACAGTGGTAGTACAAATGAGCATGGGCTGAGCCAGTGTGGAGTCTCAACTGTAATCTCAAAGGGGTCAGTCAGAAAAGGCATCTATCCAGTAGTCCACCACTACTATTGTTTGCTTGGGCCCGTCTGTGAATCCCTCCCGACACTTCTTAAGACGTGTTAAGCTAGCCGACTGATGCAAGGATTTTCTGTCTTACATCAACTAATTCTACCAAGCCGTCTTACTAATTAACAAGCCGGCATGGAATTGGAGCAACGCATAACCTAGGAAAAAGGACATGTGTTCTTTGCCTATGTGTAAGTAAAGCGTCATGGGTTGGTTTTCACCTGATTTTTCGTTAATTAACTGGGCAGTTCTTTTCTTCATAATTTGTCGATGAGGCAAAACTTTTGCCTTCATTTTGAAAGAAAAAAAATGTACCTTGTGAGATGTGTCATGGGCATGTAGAGGGAATGGACACATCTCCTTTTCCTTTTACGTACCCACATACAAACATACACACACACATACAAGCTATTAAAACTTTTGATACACCAGTCTTGCCCTGAATATATGAGTCTCTTTATTTATTCTTTATCATGCCCGAGAGTACATCTTCTGTCAACATGAACGGGCTATGATGTGGACAGTCATTAACCTCAGGTTACGACTTTGTTGTGCCCAGTTACGAAATGGTTCTTACCGGACACGGTATTGTGGCTCCCAGATACAACATTTTTGCTCCCAGATACGATATTTTTGCTCCCACCTACGTCATTGTGGGTCCCGGATACAATATTGTGTTTCCCAATCACGACATGGTGGCTCCCAGACGCGGCATGGTTGCTCCCAGATACGACATGGTTATCCCCAGTTACGACATGGGTATTCCCATATACGACCTGGTAGCTCCCGGATACGGCGTTGTTATTCCCAAATATGATAGTGTTGTCGTTCCCGGCCACAACGTTGTTGCTCCCGGATCTGACAACGTTGTTGCTCCCGGCTATGACATTTGGGGCACGCTTAAGTTGCCGGCGAAGTGTGCTTCTTCCGCTACGCTTCATATACAATGACATGTTAGTGAAACCGATACCCGGTGAACACCCAGAGGTGTTGAGGCCCTTAGAACTCTTGGGTACCTCGCCAACCAATGTATTGTTGGAGAGATCCAAGTAGCAAAGGTGGTCAAGCCTACCAATCCACGACGGGATGGTACCGACCAATTGGTTGCGGGACAAGTCAAGCACCTCCATGTTCGTGCATTGAGATAACCATTCCGGAACCCTGCCCTTGAGAGCACAATCACCAAGGTCGAACACCACGAGGCTCTTGAACCCAACAAGAATGCCGTCGCCGGGTAGCTCCTCGCCGCCGAAATTCTTGGTGAGAATCAGCGTGGTGAGGTTCTGGCACCCACGCAACATGGTGAGTACCCCTGAGATGTTTTGCAAGCTGTTGTAGCCGAGGTCGAGTTCCTCTAGCCGCGCGAGGCCCGCGAGGGAGGCTCCTGGGATGGGCCCCATGAGACCGCGTCCAGGGAGGCGCAAAGCCGTGACGCGGCCATTGGCGCCGTCACAACCCACGCCATCCCAGCCGCAGCACATGGTGCCGGACCATGCAGCGCGAAGGAGAACGCCCCCCCTGCTAAGGTTCCCGGCGAAGCCCCGCAGCGCATGTAGGTCGTCGGGGTGGCACGAAGTCGCGCGCGCCTCGGGCAAGAGAACCGCCAAGAAGAGGAGCAGCAGCAGGCAGCATTTCACCATGGGATTCATTCAGCTCTAGTGAGTGATTCACAGGCGCTCTTGGTGTACAAATTGCTTGGGTGTTGCATCTATCGTTATTTATAGTTTCTACAGCATGTGCGTTGTTGCAAGTACTAGAGAGTGAGTGGGCACCCCACGTACAAGTAAGTGCCTGCCAAATTTTGATTTGATTTGATCTGATTTGTGTCTGTCGACTGGGCTGAAATTCGTGGGCGCCAACTCCTGCTCCTCCTCCTCCTCCTCCTCCTCATCCTCATCTATCTTTTACTTTACTTCCCATCAATCAAAAAGAGAAAGAAAAAAAAACATATACTTTACTTGTCGACAGAGAGCACCTGGCCATCTTATAGTGCTCATGCTTCTTGTCTTCTTTTCTTCCTTTTGTCGACACCTGTTTTCCACCCATAGGATGTATCTTGTCAAACTTTCTCGAAGCGTCCGGGGATAAAATACGTTTGAATCCCTTCAAATTCCTTGTTGAGTGGATGCAATCTCATCTTAATTTTCTCTAACAAAGTGAAAATGTATCTCAATAGTATATGTCCAAGGGAAGGCATCCTATGCTATGCTCTTCATATTCGCCCTCTCGTACTTGCGAAACTGACGGGTTGATTTTATTCTTGGTTTATATCCTTGAGCGCTTCTGCCAGTTGCAGGCCCACTCTCTTCATATGTGGAGAACATGTCAGGATCATATTCTAGAGCCCACATCATCTACAGATAGCAAACATGATCATTGATCAGTGTTCAACAGCCAGGGTCAATCTTTGTTTGCAAAGCAGAGTTAAAACTTAAAGAAACATAAAGTGCTGTTCCTTAAGACATGACAACCAGGGTCCTAGTTGGCTGGCCTTCTACTGGAGACCTCCTTGACACGGAACAATTCGCAACAATGCTAATAACTAGCTAGAGCTTAAAAAGCTTAAAAATCCAAATAAGCTTGAGTATGTCATTGTTTACCAGTGGTTACCATCTTGACGGTTTTTGGTTGGCTGGTAATACCATTCGTTTTATTTGTGGACACAAAAACAACCCTGACGACACAAACGGTAGGAAATATGCGTTATGCTGGATCGCTTCCGTGACTAAACCTGGTTTTCAACACCTTTGAACAAAGTCATGGCATCTTAAAACATAGTGAAAGTGCATTTGGACTACTGTACTGAATTTGGTTGATAGATCACCCGCAAGATTTAGGATTCTCAAACAGAAAAAACCACAAGATTTAGTATTCAGCACAAACTTTGATCTTTTGCCATACCATTTCTAGGGGCGTAAACATACACAGCTTCGACGGTTTGTTCGAATTTGCCCCAGCTTCCGCTGCGAGGGAACATACCAGAGTTGGAATATAAGAGAATGAGACTTTTGAATTCTCTTTCAGCTATACTACATAAAATACATGAAGCCACAACACACCAAGCCTCTTGTGAACTTTTAACTATGACTACTGCTCCCTGTCCTGTTATACCGAGGGAGATTCAGACAGAACTCTCAAGCTTGTTATTTCCTTGCTGCAAGCCTGCAGATCCTCATAGGTTTCTGTCAGTGTTTGTTTGGGTCAGCGACAGACATCGTTGTTGGTCATAGCGACCGCCTTTCACGGTGCCTCCTGAAGAAGCGGTGGCTCAGGGCTTCCTGAGCGGTCAGCCTGGCCGAAGGCTCGTACGCCAGGAGGCCCTGCAGCAGCCCGATCAGGTCCCCAGCAGAGTGATCCACATGCTGCATCACCAGGTTCTGCATTGCAGGATTAGATGAAGGTGGTTATAAAACAATCTGACAAACTTGAGGAAATACCGTGTCACTGTGGCGGAGAAACACAAATACATCTTGAATCCAAACAAGGAAACTTAAGAGCCACTGGCACTAGATTTCAGGGCGAGAAAAAATTGAAATGCTCCAGAAACTAATAGGGAACCTCGTCCTGTTTGCGTACCTGGAGGCGAGGCAGCTTGAGAACAGCTCTCATGCTCTCTCGTGTCGTTGCACCTTCTGGCCAGTTCAACCTTCCTCTTCTGATGTACTTCTGCGCATGGTGGCTGAATTTACACAAGGCAAAAAGGTCAACCATCAAAACTAATCACATAGGTGGCATTAGATCCTAATAGTGGCAACAACACAGGTAATGGATAATTAATGAACATACTCGGCTCTTTCCAGCATGTGCCGTGGGAGAGGACCTAGAACTCTCTCCATCATCGCCAAGTGCTCCAAGTTTTCATGGGTCTGGAATAATGTCTCACCCTGTAAAACATCAGAGGGCAGTTCAATCATACATGCACGGATGAACCTTTCCCAAGAACAAAGACAGACAAGATATACAAACACATACCGAGCAAAGCTCAACGAGTATACAACCAATGCTCCATATATCACATGGATAGCTCCACCCGTGCCCTAACACAAGACCAGGGAAAGTCAGTTCCAGTATTTGATAAAACAATCAACGTGCACCTAATAGCCAGTCATGTCCAAATTCATACCCAAAATAACCTCAGGAGCACGGTAGTGCCTAGTAGAGACAATGTAGCTACAGTCTTGATGATCATATGCTGTGCTACCAAAGTCGATTAACTTGATCGCACTTGATTTTGGCACCTTCTTTGAGAATGATCCATCCTAGATTTTAAACATGTATACAATTAGGAAAAATAATGCAGCATGCTGTATTTAACACAGAACTATACTAAACATGACTTTTATCTGCTTTGAACATGGTGCAAACTTTAAGAGAGAAAAAATCGGTGTTATGCAACGGTAATACATACCTTGTTTTCAGCTAACTTGGCATCCTCTGAAGAAACAAGGAGAATGTTCTCTGGTTTTAGATCAGTATGAATTAACTTCAGGCCATGCATAACTGCAATGAGGTAAGATAAATATCAAGATACATGACACAGAAGTATATGAACCAAATTATGAGCACCCAAATACACACAAAAACAGATAGCCTAAAAATCAGAAACAAAGGAGAAAAGAAAAATGTATGCAGAAAGTTCTACTCGTTTTTCCGAAAATGACAGAAAGTACCCAGTCCAAGATATGATAATTAGGCAATAAAAGGTGAGATATAGAAGAATAAGCGCGCAGAGAAAAAGAACAGCAAACAAATAGAATCTTAATAGAAAACAAAGCAAGTACGAAATATATGAGGTTTGCAAAGGTACTGTCTCTACACACATGCGACAGATTCCAAAAGTTGCTCTCCAAGCTCACGAACTAGGTCGATTGGAAATGGGCGGTAGGCAGTTTTCCGCAGAAAGTCATACAAGCTTGGGCCAAGCTTCTCGCATACCTGTCGAGTCATTGAAATTTATTGACTAACTGGACCCCAAGTCTGACAGACAAGTTGGGGAAATTCTATGAATCAAGCATATATACTTACAATACAAATATGGTTACGATAGTCAAACCAGTTCCGTATTTGCACACAGCTGCAAAAACACTCAGGAGTATGTAACTTATTTCTTTAGCAACATGACACGAAAAACAAATACACAATTTAGTCCATCCCATACACATTTGTTTAGCTTCCTTGTGGAGGTAGAAGAGTTAGATGTATAACTTACTGTTTTCCTGTGGCGTCATTTCTTGCGAGCTTCTGCAGCACATCAATCTCTATCATTGCTGCGTCACTGTATTTGTTTACAGCACGAACAATTTTTATAGCTACCATTTCTTTTCTTTCCCTGTCCCAACATTCCAGTACCTGACCAAAAGTACCTAAACAGACAAAGATATTCCAATATTATTGTAAATATAAAATGGAAGTTAGTTACTAGACAATATCAGGTGGATCTGAGCAACATTGGTGTCACAAATTCGCTACTTTAAGACTTAACAAATCTATACTCGTGATCATAAGAAAATACTAACCTTCGCCCATCTTTCTGTATATTTTATCTGCAAAGATAGTGAGAAGGGGTGTGAGAACAGAGCCTTCTAAGGAGCTCAATAATTAAAGACAATTTGTGCAAACAAAGATAACTAGCATGCACTTTGCAAAAAGACATGTTTGTGTTAACACTAAGACATAACAGTAACATCATCTGGTGCAGCTACAAAATAGGCCAGCATGGAAAACTTTGCAGACTTCAAACCACCCGAAACCAAGGAAATAAAGTCAAATGTAAAAACCCTACACAAGAAAAGGGGAAATCCAAAAACTATTTGAGAATTCAAAGATGGAAAACAAATTTGAGTTAACATGAAACTAACTATATCAACCCTTTTTTTGTAAAAGAAGCTAAATCATGGATTTAAAGGTACTTGTTGACCGAACATTACATGAGTAACCAAGGAACATAAGCAGGTACCATATGTCTGCAGAATGAACAAATTCAACATACAGATACATCTCTAGTTTTATGTAGTGCAGTTTAACCAATGCTAAAAGATGTTTTTATTAAAAAGGAAAATGGAAAAAAGAAGTTTCCTGCAGGCTAAAGGTCACAGACACAGTCATTATACTCAAATAATGATGGTCAAGTGTAATTACAGCGAGAGGTCAAATTCTCTCCAACAGCAAATACATAATGGCCATCTTTATCATCTTCTCTCCGAGGAGGGGAAGCATTTCGAGCAACACCCTTTGAGAGCAGAGAGAAGCAAGTATAGTCCGGAGGATGTGACGGCAATACCATGGTGGTCATATCGCCAACTTCTTGCCCACAAAATGTTATCTGAGCCTACACACATCGATCACTCATGTTTTTCATGCAGAAAAGAAAATACAATACTCATCTGATGTTAATGTTCTGAAGTAGAACAGAGAATAAACAAAGCACAGAATCAAACATTAGCATCACAGTAATAAACCTACAGCATTTATAAAAATAACTTACCTGTAAGCACTACTGTTAACAAAGAAAATGACACTTAGTATGCTACACGCTATTCATA
This sequence comes from Elymus sibiricus, assembly GCA_039707655.1. Classification (NCBI taxonomy): domain Eukaryota; kingdom Viridiplantae; phylum Streptophyta; class Magnoliopsida; order Poales; family Poaceae; genus Elymus; species Elymus sibiricus. Next base: position 395,605,512 of record CM077671.1, read on the forward strand.
CATGTAAATTTGAGCCACTAATACACTGCCGAATATTCTGAGAACGCCATCCATAGTTCTCACTAGATGAAGCGAGTTATGTTAGACGATAATAATGTAGATCCACCCAAGTATTTCACATATATTTTAGGCAGTGAACATATGTGTATCAAGTTAGCCCTGAATTGTACTGAATTCAACAACATAATGATAAGCTGAAAGTTGTACGAAACTAATCACCCGAACTCAAGCAAACAAGGCCTGAGAGAACCATAGAGAAAAGAAATTACAGGGGCAATTTGGCCCAGCATCCTAATTTAACCAACGCTGGTCGCATGCTAGCTGCGACAGCTCTACACAACCGCAGAACCAATGGTATCTGCAGTTCAATCAATCAATCAATCGCAGCCTAAGCAGGTCTAGCATTAGACACACGACACTCTAAACGTTGAATTCTGCACCAAAATTCCCGCTAAGCACGGCCCCCCACGAGCTAGATCTAGACGGGCCGCGCCTCGTCCAGCTCATGCTACACCTTGGAACAGAAACAAAAGGCCCTGATCATGCTAGGGCTAACGAAACCATGGACGAATTCCGTCGAACCGCGCCCCGAATCGGCGGATCGGGCCAGGTAGAAGGGAGGGGAAATGGGGGCGTCTGTTTACCTTGGTCGCTGGCGCGACGTCCCAGCCGTGGCGGGCCCGCTTGCGGGGGCGGCCGGCGGGCAGATCGGCCGCGGCGGCGCACCTGGTCGCCATCGGTGGGTCGAATTTGGGGGGATTTGGTGGGAGCACGGGACGGGAGGGAGGCGAGGTGGGGGAAACGCGCCAAAGGGGAAAGTGTGAGGCCGGTTGCTATGTAGGGAGGGGGAGGGGGAGGGGGAGGGGGAGGGGTTGGGTTGGGTGGGGAATCGGATGCTGCCTGGTTTGACTTTGATCAGCGGCGCCGAGATTCGTGCCATGCCTGATGTTAGGTACTACCGTGATGGGATTTTTTTTAAAAAAAACTAGTTTAGCACGTAAGAAAAAACATGTTCAGCCAGTTAATAGGCAAACATTCAATTCAACAAAAATAAATAATAAAAGTTTACTGATGTACTACTAAATCTTCTATTCCTAAATAGCTACAACCCACTAGCTATTTTTTTCTAGACATGCAACAATGCCACATAAGCAAGTCATGCATGCAAGTCATAAATTACATTGTTTTTGCATTACTTTATGCATGCAAGCATGACATCATCAATTCTTGAATGTTACTCAAAAGTTATTTTTACATTAGATTTTATATTGACAATATATGTGTTGGTCACTTGCATCATACCTATGTAGTTCACATTCATATTTTTGTTTGAATTGACATTCTTTTAACTGCAATTCATTTCTTTTTCTCTTTCTATACTTTTTGTGTTTTATTTTCATTTTTAAGCTAACATTATCTTCCCATGAGTTATATATGTTTGTGTACAAACTTTTATACATTCGTTTAGCAAGTTTCCCGCAGCAACGCGTCGGGGCATCATCTAGTATTAAAAAACCAATTGATCATATGCGCTAATAATGAAGTAATGATTTCCTTTTGGCAAATGAATAATGATTTAATTTGGTGTATTGAGTGGATGAGATTTCCTATATAGAGAAGAGTTGCTAACATATGCAAACTTTTTATGCAAAAGGTATATATTAAAACTTTTGAGGGATGTTTTAGCATTCTGTCGCCAACAAAAGTTTGAGTCGGGCGCGGCATGCAACGGGAGAGAGTCGGGCAGGCGCATGTTTGGCAATGATGACACGATCATGGGGATACGGTGCGGAATTTTTTTTTACCTGAGCGGAGATAGTTTTGGAGGAGGGGTACGTATTGTGGAACGTGTGCGGCGGCGTATTTTGGGCTAATATGTTTTTCACATTACGGGATATGTGGTGTCATGATTTATTTCCTAATGGAGGTGTAATTAAGGTACAATGATTCCTAATTTAGGTGTTCTGGAAATGATATGTGATATGTGGTGTGATGATTTGTTTTCTAATGAAGGTGTAATTAAGGTACAATGATTCCTAATTAAGGTGTTGTGGAGATGATTAAAAATAATTAATTAATATGTATATTTGATAATACAACATTGGGACAATATGACTCATTGATGAATGATGGATATGTGGCTGAGAGCTAATGTTTTTGCCTCAACTTGCTTGTTTAATAGTAGTGGAGATGAAGATGGAGATTTGCAACGTTTAGCCCATTTTCTCAGTGCCTATAAACGAACGATGGCACGAACTATACCAGATTACCAGGCGCGTACGTAACCTAATGGAGGGTTTATACAAGTCCTCATTTTATGTGCTACCGATGTGCCATACCATTGGTTGAACTTGTCTCTTGTGATGATCTCAAGAAGTCAAAGGAAAGATATGACAATGAACTTTTTTCCTTTGTGAATTTATATGATTAAAAAATACAAATTTAGGAAAAATCGTGAGAATTTTTGCCGCGCGTATCACATGTGCACCTTATTGGATTGAACTCTAAACATATAATCATATCTAGAATGATGATGATATTGTGAGCATTCTAGCAATATACATGCACGTGCATGGACGAACAATGAGACATGGAAAACTGATGTGATCATTACAAAATACATATGCACAAGCCACCAATTATAAACCTTCAAGGACAAGATTGATGAAAGATTTGCCAACGAGAAGGATTAAGCAAAGAGCAGTGCCAACTTCTAAGGGAAAGGATGAAGATCAGGGAGAACCCACCTGGTTGACACATATACTTTGGAATTTTCTATTGGTTACAACTAATCTAGAAATCCTACTCTAGAACCTCTATTAGAGTATTTCTTTCATTTGTGCATATATCAAGATTCTTAAATTGGAGCAAACATGTATAAACACTATGTAGGACATCCAACTGTCACACATTATTCTGTAGACGAAAATGGCTCATTTTTTTGCCCATGTTTAGATGAGATTTTCATTAACTAAGAGTCTAAGATATATCTAAATACTTTTGGCGTGGGGGGGGGGGGGGGGTGGATAACCACCATGACTAATAACTCTATACTTATACACTTCGTATTTGAAAGCACATACATTTTTCGATTATATAACAACACACTTCGAGTTTCAATGTTGGTTGTGGTTATTGTTACAATAGAATTGCAAGTTAATGCATGTATCATCAAAACTAAAGTTGATATTTAGCAAAATAATGTTCTATAAAAAGATAAAAATATTTAGTATAAATACTCCCTCATGTCCCGTAATTCTTGTCGCGATGGCGATTTTGCAAAAAGAACTCCCCGAAATCCCGACACAACCCGTGCTCATCGTCGTCCTCCTCCGACAAAAGCTTGCCCTGCTCCCTGTCCCGCAACTGACCTGCTTCCAGTTGCCGCAGCTCCCCCGCCCCTCCTCCTTAGATGCATCATCCTCCGCTGTCGCAGTTGCCGCTCGCTAGCCTCCCCAAGCTCCCCCTTCCTCATAAAAATCTTTGATTTCCCCAGGTACCGCCGCAGCTGGGCGGCGGTGGAAGCTTTGAGGTGGAGTTGTGTTGCGTGTTGGTGGTGGCAGGTGGGCTACGAGCGTCGGAATCGTCAACACGACGGCAGAATCCCATGGCATCGGCCGTTGGCGATGCGTGGGCGACGACAGAGGAAGAAGAAGCAGTCAGAGACCTGTTTGTTACTGTTTTAAAATGATAATGAGGTTTTGGAAAAAACAAACACGGTACTGCATGCACGACATTAATTTCGGGACGGACGGAGTAGGACTGTGTGTTTATCATTTCACCTTTTGTGGCCCACGAATTCTTGAAGTCAGAGTGACCTTATAATTAATTCGTACTTACTTGGCAACATCCTGTGTCTCTAAGATGCCAAGCTGAAGTTTACTATATATTTAACAGAAGAATTGTTCAATGAGAAAAGACAGGAACCAACTTAAACAAAGTAAAATACAAAGAAGAACATTTTTTATAAGGAAAAATAAATCATGAGATGGATTAAACCTAAATTAAACAAATAAAAAAAACATTAGGCAACTATGTGTAACATAACAAATTATAAAAACTTATACTTTTTATATCCTTCTCATTCCCCATGTAATAATATACTAAAATAAAAAAATCCAACGAATAATGAATTACTAGCATTGGTAATAAAATGTAAAGAACTAAAATAAATAATGATAAAATTGGCACACAGCTTACACGGAAATTGTGCTTTTCTATAATATGCAAAAATAAACATATAACAGTGAAATTGTTGCAAAAACAAGTTTTCCAAAGAAATAATGAATTAGTCTTCCATGGAGTCTATGCTACTCAAAATTAAAATAATGAAGTTTTCTTGCAAAAAAACTAAAAGAAAATCAAAATAATAAAGTTTTCTAAGAAAGAATGAATTAGTCGCGTTAGTATTACCCTTTAAGAATAAAGAAAACAACCAATAATGACAAATATAGCACACAAGTTACACAAAAATTGTTTCTTTTATATATGCAAGAATAAGCATATAATAGTGGAATTTTGCAGAAAAAAGTTTCCTAATAAGGAATGAATTAGTGACATTCGTATTACCCTTGAAGAAGAAAGAAAATGAAGTGGAAAATAAAAACATAAACACAGTGGAGTTTCCTAAGAAGGAATGAGTTGGTGGCATTTATATTACCCCTTTAAGAAGAAGAAAAAATGACAAACAAAATCTAAACAAATAATGACAAAATTTGCATGTAACATACACAAAATTTGTGCCTTTTTATATGCAAGAGTAAGCATATAATAATGATTTTTTTTCCAAAAAAGGTTTCCTAAGAAGAAATGAATTAGTAACATTATTATTACCACAAATAAGAAAGAAAATAAAGGAATAAAAAATGAAGTTTTATAAGGCAATGTATTGGTGGCATTGGTATTATCCTTCAAGAAGAAAGAAAATGGAGAAGAAAAAACTTGCACATAACTTCACACTGAAATTGCACGTTTTTACAGTATGCAAAGAATAATAATATAATTGTGTAATTTTCACATATATTTTATAATATTTGTGTGTATACATTTACACTCACCCAACATCCCAAAAATACCCACAAATAAAAAATAAATAAATAACCGACTAATAATGAAAAAACACATAAAAATAGAAGAAAAAAACAAAGGGGGGAGGGAACAGCTGGATTGCATATAATGGGCTTCAGCCTGTTAAGGAGTTGACCGACCCAAATGTAAGTGCATAATTTTCCCCAAGTAGTTTTGGTGGTTGATGACAATGCCCCCTGCGGACAAATCGTGTGCATTAAGCTTTCAGAGATTATCAGGTGGCACGAGACGTTTTTCTACCCCTCGGTGGTTAAAAGAGAAGATGGTGTTTTTCTATCGATTTAGTGTTGGTGGACTTGAGTGTAGGAAAATCCGTACTATCAAGAGGGGATCCGCATTTGGAAAGGTTGGAAGGAACTATAACGTACACATCTGCACCCCTTCCGTTTCCCGGTTCTTTGGAGCTTCTGTTCTGCCCCAAAGGCTCCTCAGTTGCATATAAGCGAAGTACCGCGCTGTAGAGCGGTAGTACCGCCCCAGCGGTACTAGGGTCACTACCCTTATTTTTCCTCTCTAGAGCCTTCTGGTGTCGTTGCCCATAATTAGCGAAAGTACCGCTAGAGCGGAGCGGTAGTACCGCTCGGGCGGTACTGCCGTCCTCCACTTCCGACCCTACTTCCGCTTATTTAAGCTCTCTGGTGTCTTCGGCACTCGAGCAGTTTTAGAGCGGCGGTAATCAGCGGAAGTACCGCTCAAGGCGGTACTGCCGTGCTACACCCTAATTTCTACTAAGTCCGGGCTTCCTACAGTGCCAGGCGGAAGTACCGCTGGCAGGAGCGGTAGTACCGCTCAGGCGGAACTACCGCCTCCCTGACTGTGTCAACTGCCTGTGAAGCCCGGTACTTTCGTGTGAGCGGAAGTACCGCTCCCCCGAGCAGTACTACCGCTTATACACGACTTGTGGGCAGAAAACGGTTAGATTTTCTTCCCCTATATAAGTGAGTCTTCTTCTCCAAGGAGACTCACCTCTTTTTCCCAAAAAAACTTCATTGTTGCTGCTAAGCTCATTCTTGCCCGATATCTCTCCCTAGCCATCGAATCTTGTTGATGCTCTAGGGTATGGAGGAGAAGGCCTTGATCTACACTTCCACCAAGAGAAATTTGATTCCCCCCCACTAATCCCTTACGGATCTTGTTACTCTTGGGTGTCTGAGCACCCTAGACGGGGGTCACCTCGAAGCCATATTCCATTGTGGTGAAGCTTCGTGGTGTTGTTGGGAGCCTCCAATTAAGTTGTGGAGATTGCCCCAACCTTGTTTGTAAAGGTTCGGTCGTCTCCTTCAAGAGCACCACTAGTGGAATCACGGCACCTCGCATTGTGTGAGGGCGTGAGGAGAATACGGTGGCCTTAGTGGCATGTTGGGGAGCATTGTGCCTCCACACCCCTCCAACGGAGACATACTTCCCCTCAAAGGGAAGGAACTTCGACAACACATCCTCGTCTTCACCGGTTCCACTTGTGGTTATTTCCTACCTTTACTTTGTGCAAGCTTTACTTATATTGTATCCTTTGCTTGCTTCTGTTGTTATTGTTGTTAGTATCATATAGGTTGCTCACCTAGTTGCATATCTAGACAACCTATTTGTTGCTAACCTAATTTGTTAAAGAAAAGTTAAAAATCGGTAGTTGCCTATTCACCCCCCCCCCTCTAGCCAACCATATCGATCCTTTCAATTGGTATCAGAGCTACGTCTCTTTACTAAGGAACCACCCAAAGAGTATGGTTAATGGAGGGGATCGGGTTGTGGACTTACCCGAGGCCAAGGGCGTGAGAACGGTCTCTCGAGAGGATTTAAATGAGGCAATGGCCTCACTTAAATCTTCTATGACGACCGAGGTCAAATCCTTGTTTAAAGAATTCCTTGATGGTCTCAAGCTTTATATCGATCCGTTGCTAGTGGCTAGAACCACTAACTCGGAGTCGGATGCCAACTCTGGAAGGGAGGGGGCTAGTAGTGATAAGGATAAGGTGCCTCAAGGAATAAATGGGTCGGGAACCTTTGCCTCGGTTCCCCCTCCCCCGGTCTATGGAGGACCATTCCACCCACCGCATATAAAAAACCTAGGTCCTCCTCCTAAACTTGTGAAAAATGGTTTCGCTAATTGGGTTTTTCGTATCAAGTCTCATTTGAATCACAGCTCAATCAACTGTGGAGAATCATTGATCAAGGATACTACCCGCATGATCCAAACAACCTCACCCCAAGAGAAGAGGCCGACAATCAACTCAATCACTCCGCCTTGTTCATCCTTCAGTCTGCGGTGCCTCTGGAAGAGCTTGCTCACTTGCGTCATTTCACTCATGCAAAGGATTGTTGGGAACACATTGTTTCCATGTACAAGGGAAGCTCAAGCATTCAACGGTCCAACTTTGAGGTGGTTCTCGATGAGGCCGATGAGTTTGTGATGAATGAAGATGAGGACCCTCATGAGCTCTACCGGAGAGTAACAACTCTTGCGGTATCCCTTCAAGATCATGGGAGCAAGGATACAGATAACAATTGGATCAAGCGTAAGTTTCTCAAGGCCATCATGCCATTCAACAAGGCCATGTCCTCCATCATCCGCCAAAGACCGGACTTCCACTCCTTGTCCTCGAGTGATGTGTTGGATGAATTCATTGCTATGAACATCTTGAACAAGACCACCGACAACGCTCTAGCTCGTGTTCAACGGACAAAGAAGTCTTCACCCAACCTTGCTTTGAAGGCCAAGGCAATTCCGGAAGAAGAAGAAGATGAAGAAGTGGAGAGTTGCCCCAAAGACACCAAATATGCATATCACGAGCACATGGCTCTTGCGTCAAGGCAATATTGGGGGCAACTAGAGAAACTCAAAGCCAAACTTCTCCAAGAACAACTCAAGTGGCTCCAAAGGCAAGCAACAGGTGAGAACTTGTTACAATTGTGGTAATGTGAGTCACTTCATGGTGGATTGCCCATATGAGAAGAGGGAGGACAATGGTGGCAAGCTCATTCGCAAAGACAAAGCCAAGTCCTTCCCCGACAAGAACAATTTCACCAAGAAGGCACCTCACAAGGTGTTGGTGGCTCAAAAAGAGTATGCCTCCGATGATGATGATGATGATGATGATGATGCAAGTGGTGAAGGGATGGCAATGGCTACAGTGGCAATCGCATCCTCCACCCCAACCAAGGTGTCTCTCTTCGACTCCCCCAACGAGGACCGCATCGCCAAGTGCCTCATGGCCAAAGGTATCAACAAGGTAACCTCCAACATCAAAACTTCCACTACCACTACTTCTCCCATGTTGGAATGTGTGGAGGAACATGAGGAGGAGAATGTTGATGTGAATGAGTTCGACAAGTTCATGGCCAAACTCAAGGGTAAGACAAAGCACTTTGTTGCTCTCTTGGAACAACTTGGTGAAGCTAGTGATCTCGTTGAATCCCATGAGGAAACCATAGCCAATTTGGAGGGACATAGTCATGACTATGCCGATGAGATAGCTGATCTTTCTATTAATCTGGAGAAAGAGTGAGATCTTCGTTTGGCTCTTGAGGAACCACACAACGATGATCTTGCTAAATTACGAAAAGATTACGATCATGCTATTGTTCTTACTCGTGTGCTCAAATCTGAAAAGGTTGCACTTGGGGTTGACCATGATAGACTCAAAGAGGAGTTTGGTACACTCGACAAAGCTCACAAGGCTTTGAAGAGTGCACATACCTCTCTTAGGGAGTCTCATGATCAACTTCAAGTAAAACTTACTAAGGAAATAGCCACGTGTCCTCCTTTTGTGTTAATTGATAATGCCACTGCTACTAACCCTTGTTGTGAGCATGTGCGCATCTTGTGGAGGAAAATGCTAAGTTGAAAGAGCAACTTCAGAAAGGCCTTGTGACATGTATCCAAGGTGAGAATAATCTCAACGACCTTTTGAACAATCAAAAGGAAGTTGTAGCTAAAGAAGGGATTGTGTTTGCACCCAAGCTTAAGAAGAAGAAGAAGTTGAAGACCAAATAACTTCTCCCGCTCAAGGAAACCTTTGTCAAAGCGGGAAAGGTTACTCATGAGAAGAAGAAAGACAAGGTTGTGGGTGTTAATGCCAAGAAGGGCAAGACCACCCTTTCCAACAATGTCGGCGATTTTAATCCCTCTTATGTTTTATGATGTGCTAGTGATGGGCATGTTTATGCCAAATATGTTGGTTCTTATTATGAGTACACTGAATGGTCTATTGGGGTTCCTAAGACCCTTGTTACTAACATGAAAGGATCCATTAAAGAATGGGTACCTAAATCCAAGCATTGATCTATTGTAGGAGTTTGCTTCCGGAGGAGTGTCATGGTTGCTTGATAGTGTAGAAACAAATCATATGACCGGAACCAAGGACTTGGTGGTGGACGTTCGAACCGACACATCCTTGGCCACTCAAGTCTCCTTTGGTGATGACACAATTTCAAAGGTATTGGGTCTTGGCAAGGTGGTTATCTCTCTGGACTTAACCATTGAGAGAGTCATGCTTGTTGAGACCCTTGCATATAATATCTAACAATTTATAACATATTGCGGTGTGATAATACACATTATTTGTTGTACCTATAGATAGGCTCTATTTTTTAAGCGTGTAATAATACATAAAGAACTGACTTCTACTTGATCCGATCGTTTATTACAAGTAATATCTTACAGATTTCTTCTCAGCTAGATTAATTGTAAGCCACATATGCTAGATCTTTTTTCCATGGAGCATCATATCAAATAGGACACATTGCGTTAAGACAACCATCATGGAATTGTTAACTTGTAGTAAATTACTTCTAGTTTAACCTACTGGCTATAATATTTTATACGTGACATATTTTTCATCATGTGGCAGATATTGGTTTATTGGAGCATTTTCAACCATGAAGACATGGCTTACGACTTCGGCGTGGACGTGCGGATTTGCGGCCAGAAATGCGAGATGGCCCCCTTTTTGATGTCCGACAGTTGACGCCTCATGAGTGTGGGGCATCACTTGACGGGGGAGGCGCTTACTGTAGACTTGTAGAGTATTATAGTGTTCTACGAGACATGCTTGTCAAATAACGTTTTTTGGGTCTTTTATCTTTGCTCCTCTACATGTATATTCTTAGATGTGTTTGTGTAATTTTCTTTTTTTAATGACGTGAGCATATATTTTCTGTCAAATTCTTATTGGCTTGAAATTTCCATGCGCCAAAATAAACGAGAGATGGGAGTGGGCCTTACCTGAAATAAATGGACTTCAATTCTAATTGTGTTCACTATATGGGCTGCCACTCTTGGACCAAGCTGAAATTTAGTGGGCCGAAATTTTAGATGGGCCGATCACTACATGGGTTGCCACCTCAGATCCATGTTAGAGGATGACATGGCAGACAAGTTAACGCCGTTATGAGCACGTGAAGTAAGTGACATGCATGACAGTCAAGAACCGTCATGGTCCATGACGGATTTGGATGATCCGTCAAGAAGTGTATAGTGATCAAATTATGACGCGATATACATGACGGATTTCAAATCCGTCATGCGTGCCCTTGCATGACAGTTTTGCATAGGTCCGTGACGGATTGAATCCGTCATGTATTAACAGAATTCTTGTAGTGTCATGGATTTTAGTACTTTCTTTGGTATTGATTCCGTGGCCCTTTTGTGGAGCAAGAATCTTAAAGTAGCCTTTGTTGGGCATGTCAAAAACGGTCTTTATGTGGTCAACTTCTCGGAGCGACCCACTAAGACCGCGACTTGCCTAATGGCTAAAGTTGATGTGGGATGGCTTTGGCATCGCCGGTTAGCCCATGTCAATATGAGATCTTTGCAAAGTCTCCTCAAAGGGGATCACGTTCGTGGACTAACAAATGTGAGTTTTGCCAAAGATCGTGCTTGCAGTGTTTGTATCGAGGGAAAGCTACATGAGACGACTCACCGCCCTATGCCTACCATCTACTCGAAGAGGCCCTTGGATCCCCTTCACATGGATCTCTTCGGTCCTCCATCTTTCGATAGTCTCGGGGGAAGAAAGTATTGCTTGGTGATTGTGGATGATTATTCAAGATACACAAGGGGTTATTTCTTCAAGAGGAAGAGTGAGACCCAACAAACCGTCATCGACTTTGCAAATGAAGCTCAACGCCAACATGATACAAAAATATTGATGATTAGAAGTGACAACGGCACCGAGTTCAAGAACTACACCTTGGACGAGTTTCTCAGTGATGAGGAGATCAAGCATCAATACTCTGCACCCTATACCCCTCAACAAAATGGTGTTTCAGAGAGGAAGAACCGGACGTTGATGGATGCGACAAGGACCATGATGGCGGAATTCAAATCTCCATACAACTTTTGGGCCGAAGCCATCAACACCGCGTGCCATGCATCTAATCGGCTCTACCTCCGCAAAGGCTTGAACAAGACTCCATATGAAATACTTACCGGCAACAAGCCCAACCTCAAGTACTTCCGGGTGTTCAGTTGTAAGTGTTTCATTCTCAAGAAAGGTGTTTGTTTGTCTAAATTTGAACCTAGAGCTCAATAGGGCATATTTGTTGGTTATGCTACAAACTCTCATGCTTACCGTGTTCTCAACAAGTCCACTGGACTCATTGAGGAGACGTGTAACATAGAGTTGATGAAAATAACGGCTCCCAAGTCGAGCAAAGGGGTCTTTGTGATGTAGGTGATGGCATTCCTCCCCAAGCCATAAGAAGAATGGTTGTGGGACACTTCCTACCCGTTGAGGAACCCCTTGTGACCGAAGGAGAATGACAATGTTCTACGCAAGTGGAACCATCACCGACACAAGACCCACACGCTTCCGAAGAACAAAGTGAAGGCCCTCAACCAAGTGAACAAGATCAAGAGCAAGATCAACCTCATGATGATGGTGATGCACCAAGTGATGCCCAAGATCAAGATCCTTCCCAAGAGCAATCTCAAGATCAAGATCAAGCTCATAACAGCGCTACAAGTTCTCAAGATAGTCCTCCCCAACCCTCTATGGAGGACATATTATAGCGTCGTGCCGCCAAGATTGCTAACAAGCTTCGAACTCATCAACATGTGTTGGATAACGTTTACGGAAGCTTCAGTGAAGGGGTAACCACTCATAGACAATTAACAAACTTTTGTGAGCATCACGCGTTTGTTTCTTGTATTGAACCCCTCAAGGTACAAGAAGCGCTCGAGGACACGGAGTGGCTTGAAGCCATGCACGATGAACTCAACAACTTTGAGCGCAACAAAGTGTGGCGGTTGGTGCCAAGACCAAAGGAGAATCACAATGTCATTGGAACCAAATGGATCTTCAAGAACAAGAAAGATGCGAATGGTGTTGTCATTTGGAACAAGGCAAGATTGGTGGCACAAGGCTACTCCCAAGTCGAGGGTATCGACTATGGTGAAACTTTTGCTCCCGTTGCATATGCCTCTCATCATGATTTTATTTTATATCAAATGGATGTGAAGAGTGCATTTCTTAATGGTCCACTTAAGGAGTTGGTATATGTCAAGCAACCCCCGGGGTTCGAGGATCCTAAGTTCCCCAATCATGTATACGTTCTCGATAAGGCACTTTATGGCCTTAAACAAGCCCCACGTGCGTGGTATGAGCAACTTACCGAGATGTTGCAAGATTGTGGGTTTGAAATTGGGAAAATCGATCCCACTCTTTTCACGAAGAAGGTTAAAGAGGACTTGTTCATATGCCAACTATATGTTGATGATATTTTCTTTGGTTCTCCTAACAAAGCTTTCAATGATGAGTTTGCCGCACTAATGACCAAAGAGTTTGAGATGTCTATGATGGGAGAGTTGAAGTTCTTCCTTGGATTTGAAGTCAATCAACAAAGTCAAGGAACCTTCATCAACCAAGCTAAATACACTCAAGACATGCTCAGGAGGTTCAAGTTGGTTGATCTCAAGCCGACCAAGGCCAACACTCCCATGCCACTCAAATGCCAACTTGACAATGATCCCAATGGTAAAACCGTGGATCAAAAGGTATATCGCTCCATGATTGGATCCCTACTTTACCTTTGTGTATCTAGACCGGATATTGTGTTGAGTCAGGGAATTTGTGCATGATTTCAATCTGCACCTAAGGAAAGTCACTATGTGGCGGTCAAGCGAATCTTTCGATATTTGGCTCATACCCCAAACTTTGGCTTATGGTACCCCAAAGGTGCTTCATTTGATCTCATAGGATATTCGGACTCGGATTGGGCGGGAGACCGGGTGGAGAGGAAGTCAACTTCCGAAGGGTGCCAATTCCTTGGTCGCTCTTTGGTAAGTTGGTCTTCGAAGAAACAAAATTGTGTTGCTCTCTCGTCCATCGAGGCCGAGTATGTAGCCGCTGCTAGCTGTTGTGCACAGATTCTTTGGATGAGGCAAACTTTAAAGGACTATGGTGTCACTTGTGACAAAGTGCCTCTTTACTGCGACAATGAAAGTACGATCAAGATCTCTAACAACCCGGTTCAACATTGCAAGACGAAGCACATTGAGATTCGTCATCACTTCATCCGGGAGCATATTAAGCGTGGAGAGATTGATCTTATTCATCTCAATAATAATGAGCAACTTTTAGATATCTTCACGAAGCCATTAGATGAAGCAAGATTTCGCGAGTTAAGGCATGAGCTAAATATCATTGATTCGAGCAATGTGGATTGAAATATTGCACACCCGCCACACTCATCATTAGGCATGGACATAGGGGGAGTGTAGTTCTCTCAATGAACTATCCCTCCCCTTGCATAAAATGATCAAATCTTTCACATTAGCCATTCTTGATGGTGCTTGTGCTTCAAAGACGAGTTTTGGTCATGGGCCCAAGGTTAAAATCTTCGCGGTGCCATACCAATTGACTCAAACATAGGTGGCTTCGGCCACCGCCCCTCCTCCTAGTGAGGTATTTGCTATTTGAGAGCTTGTTCTTTGGTTTACGTCTCTCCAAGTATTCTTCTATGTCTTGATATCTTTATTTCTGCCTTGGAGTGTTCTCTCTCTTTGCACATGTCATTCTTCTTTTTGTGTGTTTTGGATGGGCTATGTTTTTGGTCACAAGCTCTACTAGCGCTTGGTTGGCCGGTACTACCGCTCCAGCAGTCCTACCCCGTCCGCCCGCGGTACTACCGCCTCGGGGCTTCCAGGACGGGTTAAGAGGTGGGCACTGATATGTCTCAAACGTATCTACTTTTCCAAACACTTTTGCTCTAGTTTTGTCCTCTAATTTGCATGATTTGAATGAAACTAATCCGGACTGGCGCTTTTTTCAGCAGAACTACCTTGGTGTTATTTTTGTGCAGAAATAAAAGTTCTCGGAATTGGACGAAACTTTTTGTGGATTTTTTCTGGAATATATAAAGATTTTTGGAGCGAAGAACTGCCAGAGGGGTGGACCAGAAGGCCACCACATATCTGGCCGCGCCCCCTAGGGGCGCGGCCAGATGGCTTGTGGGGCCCTCGTGGCCCCTCCGACCCTAATTCCAATGCTATAAATTCACATCCACGGAGAAAAAATCAGAGAGAAGATTTCATCGCGTTTCACGAGACGGAGCCACCGCCACCTCATGTTCTTCCTCGGGAAGGCTGATCTGGATCCTGTTTTGGGCTCCGGAGAGGGGAAATCGTCGCCATCGTCATCACCAACCCTTCTCCATCAACACTGCCATGATGCTCACCACCGGGAGTGACTAATTCCTTTGTAGGCTTGCTGGACGGTGGTGGGATTGGATGGAATTGATCATATAATCGAGTTAAGTTTGATAGGGCTTGATCCCTAGTATCCACTCTGTTCTGAGATTGATGTTACTATGACTTTGCTATGCTTAATGCTTGTCACTAGGGCCCAAGTGCCATGATTTCAGATCTGAACCTATTATGTTTTCATGAATATAAGAGTGATTTGGATCCTATCTTGCAAGTTATATGTACCTATTACGTGCCATGATCCGCATATCCCAAGGTGACAATAATTGGGATTCTTTCTGGTGATTGCCCTAGTTTGAGGAGTTCATGTATTCACCATGTGTTAATGCTTTGTTCCGGTTCTCTATTAAAAGGAGGCCTTAATATCCCTAAGTTTCCAATAGGACCCCGCTGCCATGGGAGGGTAGGACAAAAGATGCCATGCAAGTTCTTATCGCAAGCACGTATGACTATATACGGAATACATGCCTACATTACATTGATGAATTGGAGCTAGTTCTGTGTCGCCCTAGTGTGTAATTGTTATATGATCAATGTCATCTAAATCATTATCCACCACCGATCCACGTGCCTACGCGTTACATATACTGAATCTTGCCAAGTTACTATTGCTATTGTTACTGTCACACTTGCTACAAAACTGCTACTGTCACTGTTACTCTTACTTTTGCTACTACTATTTGCCATGCTACTAAATCTTTGTTGTAGAGAGATATCCTCGGTGCGGTTGAATTGACAACTCAATTGTCAAGGCCAATAAATATTCTTTGGCTCCCCTTGTGTCGAACCAATAAATTAGGGTGAAATACTACCCGTGAAGACTGTTGCGATCCCCTACACTTGTGGGTTATCAAGACCTTTTTTGACGCCGTTGCCTGGGAGCATAGCTCTATTTATTGTGTTAACTGAAGGATATCCAATTGCCACTATGAGAAATCTGAAAGACGACCGAACTAAGATCGTCCCCTCTCGCACGAGAGGAGGTAAGGAACTGTCATCTAGCTCTACTTTTGATTCACCTTCTGTTTTGAATCAGCTTGTTACACCACCACCTGTTGATCGTCCTGATATGTCACATGAACTTGATGATGCTACTTCTTAAATTAATGATGAAACTATTGCTACACATGTTGAAACCGAACCTGTGCCACGGAATGAATTACTTGATGCTCATCTTGCTAAAGCTAGAGAACTTGAGAATGCTGAAATTGAGGAAGACTTTGAATCACCTATTACCCCTCGCTCACCTAATAGATATGAATTGCCTTTTGTACCTGAAGGTTATGTTATGGATGATGAGGTAGCTAGGGACATTCTTTCTTGTGAAAATAGAGATGATGTGAAGAAACTATTATGCAAACTAAAAGAAAAATCCATGATGGAGAAAATGAAACGTGATCCTAAATTTGCTACTTCTCCTATATTTGTTACTGATAGGGATTATGAGTTCTTTGTAGACCCTGAGCTAATTCCTATAGTAGAGTCTGATCCTTTCCATGGTTATGAAAATGAAACTGTTGTCGAACACCTTATGAAACTAAATGATATGGTTGCTCTGTTTACCAATGAAGAAAAGATTCGCTACTATTATATCCTTAAGCTTTTTCCTTTCTCGCTAAAAGGCGAGGCCAAGGAATGGTTCTTATCACTTACTCCTGGTTGCATACGTAGTCCCCAGGATATGCTTCAACACTTTTCTGCAAAATATTTTCCTGCTCATAAGAAACAAGCTGCCTTACAGGAAATATTTAACTTTGCTCAAATTAAAGAAGAGAATCTCCCTCAAGCTTGGGGGAGGATCCTCCAGTTACTACGAGCTTTGCCTGATTGTCCACTTAAGATGAATGAAATACTTGATATATTTTTATAATGGACTAACTGATGCATCTAGGGATTTCCTAGATAGTTGTGCTGGTTGTGTTTTCAGGGAAAGAACTGTTGGACAAGCTGAAGAATTATTGAATAACATAATGCAAAATGCCGATGATTGGACACTTCCTGAACCACCTGCAGAACCTATGCAAAAGAAGAGATGTATTCTATTTCTCAGTCCCGAAGATATGCAAGAAGCAAAAATATCCTTTAAAGAAAAATGTATTAAAACTGAGGATGTCAAGAAATTACCACCTATTGAAGAAATACATGGACTTGATACCCCGACACAGGTAGTAAAGGTAAACTCTCTCTGTTCCTTTAATAAAAGTGATATACCTTACACTAAGACTCCTGAACAATGCTTGGATGAATTTGATAATTATGTTGTTAAGCAAGAACATTTCAACAAATATGTTAAGAATCAATTGCAGCGTAATGCTATGATGATAGATCACTTAAGTGACTTGATGTTTAGAATTGCAAATGATGTGAAAGGTTTAGGCAAACATGCTTATATGGTTCACACTCAATTAGACCAAGTCACTAAATCACAAAATGATTTGCTTGCTGAAATGAATAATATAAATGATCATGCTATTAGAGTAGTGACTAGAGGAGGTAGAATGACCCAAGAATCTCTTTATCCTGAAGGTCACCCTAAAATAATTGAACAAGATTCTCAAAAAATTAATGAAGATACACCTAGTTCGTCTAAGAAGAAGAAGCAAAAGAAAAATGATAGGAACTTGCATGCCTCTAGTGAACCTGTTATAGAAAAACATGTTGAGAAAACAATGAAGTCCTTGTCGGTGCCACCGAGTTCCTCAACTGTCAGCTCACAGGGAAACTCGATGAAGCCGAGAATATGGAATCGGTGTTACCGAGATTGGAAAACCAAATCAACCCTAGGCATCGGTGAGACCGAGATTTTTGTGTTGGTTCCACCGAGATGCACTTGGGAGGTTTTGGGTGGTCAGTCCTTGTCGATACGGAACTCCGAGTGCTCCTCACACAGGAGATCGAGAAGTACTTGTTCAAGTTTTGTGATGCAGCAAGAATAGAATATGAGACAGGAAAGCATAGATAGCTAGAGAGGTGTCCTAGGCATTCTTGTCCATCCAATTGGCAAAAGAGAAAATAAGACCAAATAGCAGCAATTGGATGTCCTCGAATGATTAAAGAAATGCAGACCAACATGCTCACACAATAAGATATCAAATGAAATCATGGCAAACATGCACATACATACTAGCATATAACAAGCACTTTGGCGATGACGGAGTCATCTATATATGAGTATATTGACTTAGGAGCCAAGTAAGAATACTTGATCATAGGTCATACTCATCGTTTAAGCACAAGTGGGGTTACCACTTTTACATAAAGCATTTAATGTTGTCACATTCTAAGAGATGCTTTGACTCAAGTCTTAGAGTAAAGCTCCCCCTTGATGTGACATCCCCCCATAGGAGGGATAAACTAACCTTGGGTTTGTCGTAGAAGACTTCATGTGGGTGATGTAGTGGTGAATGCTCAAGGTTGATGAAGATCATCTTTAGTTGGGAGCATCCTTGTTTTTTCCTTACTCTTCTCACCTACATGGGTTAGTCCCAAGCACAAGAGACAAATACAAGGATATCTATGGACATGGAGTGCAAAGCATATAGGATGATGTCCATGGATTCATTTATTACCTTGTCCCTTGCTTACCTTTGAGGGAATGTGTGACTCCTTGAACTATTGCATAGTGTTGATGTTGATTGCAACTAGTCCTTGCCAATAATGAATATGAGTGAATTTCATTGGCGGAGTCACCCCTCAAGAACTTCTCTAGTTCTTCTTCTTAGGGACCCACATCAACTTGATGGGAATCCTTGGTGTTGAAGTGGCACTTGTAGAAGTTGAGCTTGTAGGAGCTTTGGGAACCCACTTGACCAAAGCTTGGGATTCATCTTCATATGAGTCAATCTCCTCTTGAAGCTTGTCTTTGCCCTTAAGCTTGTGGTCTTGTGGTGGAAAGTCATCTTGAGCTTTTGTTCCCTTGGGGAGAGTATGTTCATACTTCTCCTTTTGAGGAACAAACTTTGGCTTTGGGTATTGACCTTCTTCCCATTCAACTCCATTTGCGTTGAAGTAGCCAATGCCATGGTTCTTCCAGTATTCTCCGTGCTTGCGCACAATCTCCTCAAATTGCTTACATCCGACAAGACTTTTGTAGATACCTTTCTCTATAATTCCTTTCAATAAATCGTTTTCTTGCTCAAGTGTAACTTGGCTAAGAGAATCATCATTAGTGGAATCAATAGAACTACTAGAAGCAACATCATTAGATTTAGCATTTTAATTGTTGCCACTAGATGAAGAACCTTTCTTGCCTTTGTTACTAGTTTGTCTAGGTTTAACTTGTGGCATGAATGTAGACAAGAGTAATTGTTTGGCTAGATAAGATGAAGTCTTCTTTCGGAGATCGTCATTGATAGCTTTAAGAAACTCATGTTCTTGCTCCAAAGTGAGCTTCTCGAAGCGTAGCTTCTCATCAGTCTTTACAAGCTCTCTATGATCTTCTAGAGTAGATTCATGGGCTAACTTAAGAGTGTTTAATTCTTTAGTTAGTTGCTCTATTTCCATCTTATCATCATCAACTGACTTATCTTGACTAACATGAAAATTATCAAGTTCATTTTGACTAACATCACTAGCTTTATAAAAGAGCAAGTCATCATCTCCAAGCAAATCATCCTCATCACTATTGAAATCAAGATACTCGGGGTGTGATACCTTGGAGCCTTTAGCCATGAAGCAACTTCCACTTCCTTCATTTGGCGAATCAAATATGTCGTAGGAGTTGGTAGTCACTAGTGCAAGTCCGGCAACACCTTCATTTTGACTATAGTCGGAGTTGGAGTGGTAGCTTCTCTCAGAGTGGTTGTCGGATTCGGAGCCGGAAACCCATTCACCAACGTGAGCTTGATGTCTTCTTCTTGAGTAGCTCTTGGTGTACTTGTCCTTCTTCTCCGAGTCCCTACTTCTCCTTGAGGGTCTTCGTTCATAATGATCATCTCTACTCCTCTCTCTTCGAGGTGATTCATCTCTTGAGCTTCGTCTTCTTGGTGACTCTTCTCTTCGTTTGTAGGGAGCCGTGCACTCATTGGAGTAGTGTACGGGCTTCCCACAATTGTAGCAGTTTCGGTCACGACTTGACAAACGCTTCTCTTCATATCTTGAGTTGGAGCTTCGTTCTTTGCCTCTATTCTTATAGAACTTGTTGAATTTCTTGACCATGAGGCTTATCTCTTCTTTGATGACAAGGTTGTCACTTGAAGTTGCGAGAGCATCACTTGTGGCTTTGTAAGCACCACTAGACTTGTTGTGAAGCTCTTCTTTGTCTTTGAGTGTCATCTCATGAGCAACAATCCTTCCAATGACTTCCGTAGGCTTGAGATCTTTGTAGTTGGGCATCATTTGGATCAATGTGCACACGGTGTCATATCTCTCATCCAAAGCTCTAAGTATCTTCTTGATGATGAATTTGTCAGTCATCTCTTCGCTTCCCAAGCCGGCAATCTCATTGGTGATGAGAGCTATCCCAGAGTACATTTCTGCGACTCCTTCACCATCCTTGATCTTGAACTTGTCAAGCTGACTTTGAAGAACATCTAACTTGGATTCTCTTACGGATTCGGTACCTTCATGCATATCAACCAAAGTATCCCAAATTTCCTTGGCATTCTCAAGATGGCTGATTTTGTTGAATTCTTCGGGGCATAGGCAGTTGAAGAGAATGTCACATGCTTGAGCATTGTATTGCAACATCTTCAATTCTTCCGCGGTCGCTTCACGATCTGGTTCCTTTCCATCACCAACGAATTCACCTTGCAAGCCAACACGGACAATAGCCCAAACGGCGGGGTTATGACCAAGAATATGCATTTTCATTTTGTGCTTCCAACTAGCAAAATTTGTACCATCAAATATGGACCTCTACGGTGATAATTTCCCTCGCTAGACGCCATACTCTCCTAGGTTGTGAAACCAATGCAATGAAGACCAAAGCTCTGATACCGCTTGTAGGATCGAAAGTATGTCTAGAGGGGGGGTGATTAGACTACTTGACAAAATAAAATTTCTACCTTTTCCCAATTTTAAGTGTTGGTAGATTTTAGCAATGATAGCAAGTCAAGCACAACCTACACATGCATGTCTAAGAGTATAGCAGCGGAAAGTAAAAGACAAGCATATGTAATAGAGGATAGGGAGAAAGATCAAACGCAATTTGAAGACACGAAGATTTTTCCCGTGGTTCCGATAGGTGGTGCTATCGTACGTCCACGTTTATGGAGTCTTCAACCCACGGAGGGTAACGGTTGCGAGAGTCCACGGAGGGCTCCACCCATAAGGGTCCACGAAGTAGCAACCTTGACTATTCCATAACGGCTTCCGTCCACGAAGGACTAGCCTCACTATGGGTAGATCTTCACAAAGTAGGCGATCTCCTTGCCCGTACAAACTTCTTGGTTCAACTCCACAACACGAAGTAGGAGGCTCCCAAGCGACACCTAACCAATCTAGGAGGCACCACCCTCCAAAAGGTAATAGGCTCGATAGTAATGATGAACTCCTTGCTCTTGTGCTTCAAGATGATAGACTCCTCAACACACAATCACTCTCTCACAGATTTGGCTTTGGTGGAAGAGATTGATTGGATGGAAAGCAACTTGGGAAGGCTAGAAATCAAGATTCATATGGTTGGAATGGAATGGCTTGATCTCAACACATGAGTAGGTGGCTCTCTCTCAGAAAATTGGATGGGGCAAGTATGGAATAGTTCTGAGTGCTTCCCTTGCGAGTGGGTGGTGGTGAAGGGGTATATATAGGCATCTCCAAACATCCAACCGTTACACCTATAATGACCAACTCGGTGACACCGAAGTGTAAAACTCGGTGGTACCGAATTGCTCAAAAGGTAGCAACTTTCGAATCTCGGTGAGACCGATATATAAATCTCGGCGGTACCAATCAGGTGACCAACAGTCAGATTGCAAATCTCGGTGGCACCGATACAAACAACTCGGAGATTCCGAATTGAAGAAAAGGAGTAACAAAAAGTTGGCAACCTGAACTCAGTGGCACCGATGCAGAATCGGCTGTACCGAAGATCTAGGGTTTGGCTGGGATCTGTCTGAAGAGAAAATCGGTAGGGCGAGTGGGGAATATTGGTGGCACCGATTTTGCATGATAGGCTTTTGACAGACTTTTGTGGAAGAGCTTGTGGGTGTTTTGGTGACTATCACTTGTGCACGTGGAGCATTTTGTGCACCATCAATACCTTACCCCCTTTTAATAGTTTTGGCTTTCCTATAGACTCAAAGTGATTTCTCACAAAGTAAAATGTAGAGTCTTCTTGCTTGAAGCTTTTCCAATCCTATTCCTTGCATCTAGGGGTCTCTTCACAATCCTTTTGCCATCCCATCATTGAACTTTTCCTGAAATATACTTAGTGGAAATATTAGTTCAATGAGATATATGTTGTTATTAATTACCAAAACCACCAAGGGAGCAAATGTGCTTTCAAAGAGAGACTTTGTTGCTAGGAAACATGGAAGGGAAAGAGAGCCATGGGTTCAAAAACCTATGCATTCCCTCGTAAATCCACTAAAGGTAAAGATGAGGAAGATTTTTGAGCGCTTTGCTGAAATGATTAGACCTGTCCATTTACGCACCCGCTTGACTGATATATTGAAAATGACTCCTTATGCTAAGTATATGAAAGATATTATCACTAATAAAAGAAAGATACCTGAAACTGAAATTGCCACCATGCTTGCTAATTATTCTTTTGATGGTGGAGTACCTAAGAAGTTGGGGGATCCGGGTATACCCACAATACCTTGCTCTATTAAAAGGAATTATGTTAAAACTGCTTTATGTGATTTAGGGGCCGGTGTTAGTGTTATGCCTTTCTCCCTTTATAAAAGACTTGAATTGAGTAAACTCACACCTACTGAGATATCTTTGCAAATGGCAGATAAATCCATTGCTTTACCTATTGGAATTTGCGAAGACGTTCCCGTCATGGTTGCAAATGTTACTATCTTAACAGACTTTGTTATTCTTGATATGCCGGAGGACGACTATATTATGAAGCAAGATCATTTCAATGCTCATGTTTTGAAACAACTGAAATACAATTGTGATATGATTGCTCGCTCGATTGAATTGCTATTTAGAATCAGTAATGATGTTAGAGGTGTAGGAAAGCATGCCTCTATTGTTCAAACCCAATTAGAACAAGTAGCTAAGTCTCAAAAAGAATTGCTTGATGAAATGAATAGTAATATGCATGACTTTGCTGCTAGAGTAGTAACTAGAGAAGGTAGGATGACCCAAGAACCACTCTATCCTGAGGGTCATCCTAAAAGAATTGAACAAGACTCTTAGAGAATTAATACTGATGCACCTAGTCCTTCTAAGAATAAAAAGGAAAAGAAAAATGATAGGACTTTGCATACCTCTAGTGAACCTGAGACACAAAAACCTCCTGATAATAATGACGTCTCTATTTTCGATACTGAAACTCAATCTGGTAGTGAACATCAACCTAGTCATAATGAAAATGATAATGATGATATTCACGATGATGCTCAACCTAGTAATGATAGAGAACCAGATAATGATGTTGAAATAGAGCCTGCTCCTGATCTTGATAACCCACAACCTAAAAATAAACGTTATGATAAGAAAGACTTTGTGGCTAGGAAACATGGTAAAGAAAGAGAGCCATGGGTTCAGAAACCCATGCCATTTCCACCTAAGCCATCTAAGAAAAAGGATGATGAAGAATTTGAGCGCTTTGCTGAAATGATTAGGCCAGTCTTTTTGCGTACCCGTTTGACTGATATTTTGAAAATGGCCCCTTATGCAAAGTATATGAAAGACATCACCACCAATAAAAGAAAAATACCTGAAGCTGAAATCTCCACCATGCTTGCTAATTATTCTTTTAAGGATGGAGTACCTAAAAAACTTGGAGATCCTGGAATACCAACTATACCTTGCTCCATCAAAAGAAACTATGTTAAAACTGCTTTATGTGATTTGGGAGCCGGTGTTAGTGTTATGCCTTTCTCCTTATATAAAAGACTTGATTTGAATAAACTCACACCTACTGAGATATCATTGCAAATGGCTGACAAATCAACAGCCATACCTATTGGTATTTGTGAGGATGTGCCCGTTGTTGTTGCAAATGTTACTATCTTAACGGACTTTGTTATTCTTGAGATGCCCGAGGACGACAACATGTCCATTATCCTTGGTAGACACTTTTTGAATACTGCAGGGGCTGTTATTGATTGCAATAAAAGCAAAGTCACTTTTCATATTAATGGTAATGAGCACACAGTGCACTTTCCGAAGAAACAATTTCAAGTGAATGGTATAAATGTTATTGAAGAATCTCCGACCATCACTATTGGAAGTTTTCAATTACCTCTACCTATTGCCAAAAAGAAATATGATATACTTATTGTAGGGGATATGCACATCCCCATTGAGGTAACTTAGTGTTTTACGAAAGTTCTTCGGTTTCATGCTGATCGGAAGTGGTTGTTAATAAGACTTGATCAACCTTATTAATGAATCATTTTTGAGAGGTATGACGTCGATGAATCTAGTAAGAACAACTTTCTGCTCCCACATTTTATTTTCTGTTTTAGTTAGTCAAATAAAATAAAATGCCATGTTTATCCTGTTTTCTATTTTCTTCGTGCAATAAAAAAATGACCCAAAAATAAAAATTCTCAGAATGCCCTGAAAATTTAACACGAATTTGTTCTGAATATTTATGAATTTTTAGTGCAAATAACACCTGAGGGGAGTGCCCAGGGTGCTCAGCACCCGCCAGGGTGCGCCCTGGTGGGTGGTGGCCCCCACGTAGCCCCCCTCACTTACCTCTTTAGCCCACATCACCACCTACGTCTAGCAAAAAATCACCATAGCCACCATTTTCGTGTTCCTGCTCTCAAACCCGCGGATTTCGATCTCTTTGCTCGAAGCTCCGTTTCCGAAACTGTTTGGAGGGATTGCTACTTGGTATGTGACTCCTCCATTGCTCCAATTAGTTTTTGTTTTAGTGGGTTATTTTTAGAGTAATTAGCTACTCTTGGTGCTACTGTAGATGAGCTTGCATGTTGAATTCTTAGAGTTCTAAGTAGTTTGAATGCTCAATATGGCCTCTATGCATGATTGGGAGTAGTTGCTAACAATCTTACAAAGTTTTGTTGACAAATTTTTCGTGGACTAAATTTTTTCAGAATTTTTATAGGAATAAAAATGCAATTCTTTAGGAGTTCTTCAAGGAGGAGATCCTCGGGAGCCTCGTCAAGTGGAAGCTCAGTTCGACAGTCTTATGTTGAACCAAGCGAAAGCTCGATGCGAGATGCCGCTACCAAATCATGCTTGTGGCCTTGCGACGAGTTCATGGAAGGTGCAGGTATTAAGGAGGAATTTTATCAATTTATCCACAACACAGGGCTTACTTCCTTCATCGCAGATAAGTGCCCCCAACGTCTCGAACTCACGAAAACCTTCACAAAGAAATTTAAATATTTTCCTCGTGAGTCTAGAGTTTCATTCAACCTGTATGATCATTCCTTTACCATGCCATTAGAAATGTTTAGCGATGCATGCAAACTCCCATATGAGGGTTCCTTCGATGAACCAACAAGATCTGAGTACGAATCATTTTTAGTAAATCTTTGCTTTGGCGAAGATAGAGGGGTTACACAAGGGAGAATTAACAGCATCCATTTTCCATCACTCCAATATTTTGCGCTCTTTAACGGTAAATGTAGTGTAGGCAAACAAGACTGTAGCACTTTATGTGCTCATGATTTGAGTCTCTTACAAACTGCCGTAACTGGGAATAAGGATTATAATCTTGGTGCAATTGTTGCACGGAGGTTGCAGCTTAATGCTGCTAGTGGTAATTTTTATGGAGGAATTTATGCCTCCCGTGTAGCTGAGAAATTAAATGTTTCACCTTGGCCTAATGACCCCATCTTACCCACTCAATATTTAGACTTTGATGCCATGAAGCGTCATAAGTTCCTTACGGGTACGGCCACCAACTACACCTATAACTTGAGATTCAATAAAAAACCTGTTGTTACTGTTGTTTTGCCTGCTCCTGCTCTCCTTGATTTTCACACTAGGGGAAGATATTATGTTCTTGAGAGCGAAGCTTATGAGTACAACGCGGAGGTTAAATCTACCAGGAGGGCCGCGAAGTCTGCTCTGAGGTTCTCGATGAGCCATCGCCCAGATTATTATTCATACGGATGGTGATTACCAAGCTAGGCCAAAAGCCTAAGCTTGGAGGAGTACGTATTTCCACCGACATTACATTCATGTTCACACATTTCATTACAGTTGTCGGTGTTCATACTTTTTCATTATAATATCCATGTTAGATTTGTTTTCTCGCTTTCTTCTTGTGTGTTTGAAAAACTTTGAGAAAACCCAAAAACATTTCCTACTTCTTTTTAGTTTTTCTTTCTAGCTTAGTTTAATTGTTGCATTAAAAGAAAACCCAAAAAGATTTCTCGCTTCTTCTTTTGTTTGTTGGGAGCTATCCTGTGTAAATAGTTTTTCTCATTTTTGTTTTTCCTCTTTAATTTGTTTCCTTCAAGAAAAACCAAAAACTCCAAAAATATTTCGGTGTGTTTCTCTGAAATCCTTTTCTTTTTACTCGAGTCATACCTAATAGAAGACCACAATGAAATTGTTGAGTGGGTCTCATCTGCATTATCGTTTACCTAATAAAGAACCCATATTATGAATAAAATGTTTGCAGATTCCAGCTTAGTCCACGACATTCTTGCACTATTATTATTCTCTTATCATTCGGTCGTGCAAGTGAAAGGCAATAATGACGACATTTGATGAATTGACTGTGGCAGAGAAAGGCGGGTATGAACTCAACTTGTTTTGGTTTTTGTAAATATGTTTAACCTAGTATCCCTTGATTCAGCTCATTATGATCAAACATGTTTGCAATGACCATTAGAGATTATAGTTGTTCATGCCATGCTTAAGTAGCTAGGAGTGGATAATGTTTTATCTTGGGTGTCAACATGCATTAAAATGGTTGTGATGCGGTATGATGATATGGTATCCTCCTCTGAATGTTTCAAGTGGCTTGACTTGGCACATGTTCACACATGTAGTTGAATCAAAACAAACATAGCCTTCATGATATTTATGTTCATGGTGTCCATATCCTACTCATGCTAGTATTCAATGTTGATTATATGTAATGCATGTTCATGACCGTCTTCACTCTCTAGCTGGCCGCTTTTCAATCTAACTGCTAGCCTTCGCATGTACTAAGCGGGAATACTGCTTGTGCATCAAAACCCTTAAACCAAGTTATGCCAGATGAGTCCACTATATCTATCTATATGCGGTATTACCCTGCCGTTCCAAAGTAAATTCGCATGTGCCACCTCTAAAATTCAAATAAACATCTGTTTTGTGTGCCTGGACTGCTCATGGAGCGACAGGGGGCGGTCAGTATCTTCCATGCTAAGCGGGTTATTCTCATGACGAGTGTTTATTCACTTGTCCTTACACGAGAGGGGCGGTAATAGGGATTCCCAGTCCCGAAATCAAAAATCAAAAATAATTAAAGAAAACCCCCCAGGAATGTTGTTGGTTTGGATGACACCCGTGGATGCGGCTCGCCATGGAGTGTGATTGTTGGTGGAGGGGGAGTAAACCTTTACTTTTACCGCTTGGGAACCGCCGCTAATTTGTTTAGCATGGAAGATATTGATAACTCTTGGTCGTGACGTTGACAGGAAGGGTGTACCTCCCAAAATTATATCCATCTCTGTTTTCAAACTTTGAGCTCTGGCACCGCTGCAAATCCATGCTTCCCTCTGCGAAGGGACTATCCATTTACTTTCATGTTGAGTCATCACCTTCTCAAATAAGCGCCAGACCTGAGAGCACTATTGTCATCCTCATGCATTGTGTATAGTTGATGTTGGGTGCAGCATGAATGGATATTTTCTACCATGAATTACAATGTTTAGTCCCTGCTTGAAGTTTGGAGGTGCTCTGCATTTATGTTTTGCGGTCTCAGAAAGGGCTAGCGAGATACCACTATTGTCATATTGTATCACGATTGTTTTGACAAAATGTTGGCGCTTGAGATGTATTATTATTGCTCGCTAGTTGCTTATGTTATTGATATGAGTAAATATAATTTTTAAGAGTTATTGTTGACATGGTTAGTCATAATCTTTGCTGAAAACCTGGGTGCTACTTAAGCATATATATGTAAACAAGAACAAAAGAGTTCACAAAAGTTTTTCTTTATCACTTTCAGTTTATCAACTGAATTGCTTGAGGACAAGCAAAGGTTTAAGCTTGGGGGAGTTGATACGTCTCCAACGTATCTACTTTTCCTCACCCTTTTGCCCTTGTTTTGGACTCTAATTTGCATCATTTGAATGGAACTAACCCGGACTGACGCTGTTTTCAGCAGAATTGCCATGGTGTTGTTTTTGTGCAGAAATAAAAGTTCTTGGAATGGAACGAAACTTTTCGGAGATTTATTTTGGAAAATATAAAAAATTCTGGAGCCAGAAACCACCAGAGAGGGGGCCCAGGGTGCGCCAGACCCCTCCCGGCACGCCCTGGTGGGGGCTGGGCACCTCGAGGCCCCACTTGACCTATTTCCGCCACTATAAATTCCTAAATTTGGAGAAAAAAATAGGAGAGAAAGAATTATCGCGTTTCACGAGACGGAGCCGCCGCCACCTCCTGTTCTTCATCGGGAGGCCAGATCTGGAGCCCGTTTGGGGCTCCGAAGAGGGGAATCTTCGGTCTTTGTCATCATCAACCTTTCTCCATCTCCAATTCCATGATGCTCCCCACCGGGAGTGAGTAATTCCTTCATAGGCTTGCTGGTCGGTGAGGAGTTGGATGAGATTCATTATGTAATCGAGTTAGTTTTGTTAGGGTTTGATCCCTAGTATCCATTATGTTCTGAGATTGATGTTGCTATGACTTTGCTATGCCTAATCCTTGTCACTAGGGCCCGAGTGCCATGATTTCAGATCTGAACCGTTTATGTTATCATCTCTATATCCATGTTCTTGATCCGATCTTGCCTAGTCATATGCACCTATTACGTGTTATGATCCGTCAACCCCATAGTGACAATATTTGGGATACTTCGCGATGATGACCGTAGTTTGAGGAGTTCATGTATTCACCATGTGTTAATGCTTTGTTCCGGTTCTCTATTAAAAGGAGGCCTTAATATCCCTTAGTTCCCTTATGGACCCCGCTGCCACGGGAGGGTAGGACAAAAGATGTCATGCAAGTTCTTTTCCATAAGCACGTATGACTATTTACGGAATACATGCCTACATTACATTGATGAACTGGAGCTAGTTCTGTATCGCCCTAGGTTATGACTGTTATATGATGAATATCATCCAATGAGTTACTGATACGTCTCCATCGTATCTACTTTTCCAAACTCTTTTGCCCTTGTTTTGGACTGTAATTTGCATGATTTGAATGGAACTAACCCGGATTGACGCTGTTTTCAGCAGAATTGCCTTGGTGTTATTTTTGTGCAGAAATAAAAGTTCTCGGATTGACCTGAAAATTTACGGAGAATATTTTTGGAATTAATAAAAAATACTGGCGAAAGAATCAACCGGAGGGGGGCGCGCCCCCCTGTCTTGTGGGCCCCCTGGAGCTCCTCCGACCTCAATTCCAACTCTATATATTCCTATTCGGGGAGAAAAAAATCGAGGAGAAGAGTTCATCTCATTTCACGATACGGAGCCGCCGCCACCTCCTGTTCTTCCTCAGGAGGGCAGATCTGGGGTCCGTTTTGGGCTCCGGAGAGGGGAAATCGACGCCGTCGTCATCACCAACCATCCTTCATCACCAATTCCATGATGCTCTCCGCCGTTCGTGAGTAATCCCATCGTAGGCTTGCTGGACGGTGATGGGTTGGATGAGATTTACCATGTAATCGAGTTAGTTTTGTTAGGGTTTGATCCCTAGTATCCACTATGTTCTGAGATTGATGTTGCTATGACTTTGCTATGCTTAATGCTTGTCACTAGGGCCCGAGTGCCATGATTTCAGATCTGAACCTATTATGTTTTCATGAATATATATGTGTTCTTGATCCTATCTTGCAAGTTGTAGACACCTATTACGAGTTATGATCCGCATCCCCCAGGGTGACAATAACTGGGATTCTTTCCGGTGATTACCGTAGTTTGAGGAGTTCATGTATTCATTAAGTGCTAATGCTTTGGTCCGGTTCTCTATTAAAAGGAGGCCTTAATATCCCTTAGTTTCCATTAGGACCCCGCTGCCATGGGAGGGTAGGACAAAAGATGTCATGCAAGTTCTTTTTCATAAGCACGTATAACTATATATGGAATACATGCCTACATTACATTGATGAACTGGAGCTAGTTCTGTGTCACCCTATGTTATAACCGTTGCATGATGAATGCCATCCGACATAATTATCCATCACTGATCCGTTGCCTACGAGCTTTTCACATATTGATCTTTGCTAAGTTACTTTTCCGTTGCTACCGTTACAGTCACTACAAAACTGCTACTATCATGTTTGCCATCGTTACCGCTACTTCCATACTACTTTGCTACTAAATACTTTGCTGCAGATATTAAGTCTTTCAGGTGTGGTTGAATTGACAACTCCGCTGCTAATACTCGAGAATATTCTTTGGCTCCCCTTGTGTCGAATCAATAAATTTGGGTTGAATACTCTACCCTCGAAAACTGTTGCGATCCCCTATACTTGTGGGTTATCAGCTACCGATCCAGTGCCTACGACCTTTCCACTTATTGTTCTTGCTAAGTTACTACTGTTGTTGCTGATGTTCCAACTGCTACAAAACTATTGCTACTACTGTTACCGCTACTATTACTATTGCTACTGCTATCAAAACTATCATATTACTGTGCTACTAATCACTCTGCTGCAGATATTTAATCTCCAGGTGTGGTTGAATTGACAACTCAACTGCTAATACTCTCAAGTATTATTTGGCTCCCCTTGTGTCGAATCTATATATTTGGGTTGAATACTCTACCCTCGAAAACTGTTGCGATCCCCTATGCTTGTGGGTTATCACATTACATTCATGTTCTCACACTTCATACAAATTGTCGGTGTTCAACCTCTTTCTGTGTATATCCATGTTAGCTTTATTTTCTGCTTTCTTCTTGTGTGTTTGAAAAACTTTGAAAATCCAAAAATATTTCTCGCTTCTTTTTGGTTCTTTTCTTTTCCTTGTCTCTTTAGCTGTAGCCTGTAGTACTAAAAAGAAAACCCAAAATGATTTCCTTTGCTTGTTGGGAGCTTTCCCGTGTAAATATTTTTTTCTCGTTCTTGTTTTTTCCCTTAGTTCCTTTGCTTGCTTAAGAAAAAAAACAAAAACTCCAAAAATATTTCAGTGTGTTTCTCTGAATTTCTTTTCTTTTGTTGAGTTGTCGAAAGGAGAAGACCATGATGAAAATGTTGAGTGGCTCTCATATGCTTTACTGATGATCTAACAGAGAGCCAATTTTACCTTGTCTTCTCCTTTGTCTTATACTGCACTGCAGATTCCAGCTTAGTCCACGACATTTTTGCACTATTATTATTATCATACCATTCGATCGTGCAAGTGAAAGGCAATAATGACGATATATGATGAAGTGATTGTGGCAAACGAAGCTGGTATGAACTTTTCTTGTTTTCCATTTTTGTAAATATGTTTAGCCAGTTTGATCCTGATTCAGTATATCATGAGTAAACATGTTCGTGATGACAATTAGAGATTATAGCTTCTCATGCCATGCCTAAATAGCTAGGAGTTAATAATGATATATCTTGTGTGTCAACATGCATTAAAATAGTTATAAAATAGTATGGTAGTATGGTATTTCCCTCTGAGAAATTCAAGCAGTTTGGCTTGGCCCATGTGCAAACATGTAATTGAATCAAAACCAATATAGCCTTCATAATGTTTAAATTCAGAGTGTTCATATCCTACACATGCTACACCCAATGTTAATTATTCAAAATGCATGTTCATGACAATTGTTGCTCTCTAGCTGGTCGCTTCTCAACCTATTGCTAGCCTTCACCTGTAGTAAGCGGAAATGCTGCTTGTGCATCCAAATCCTTGAACCAAGTTATTCCACATGAGTCCACCATACCTACCTATATGCGGTATTACCTTGCCGTTCCAAGTAAATTTGCATGTGCCATCTCTAAATATTCAAATAAACTTCCATTTTTGTGCACTCGTCCCGCTCATGGAGCGACAGGGCGGTCAATATTTTCCATGCTAAGCAAGTTATTCTCAGGACGGTCGTTTATTCGTCGTCACTACACGAGAGAGGCTGGTAAGAGGGATGCCCAGTCCCACATAAGCAAAATAAGTTACACCAACTCCTTGGGACAGTTGAT
The DNA here is from genome assembly GCA_039707655.1 of Elymus sibiricus. Taxonomy (NCBI): domain Eukaryota; kingdom Viridiplantae; phylum Streptophyta; class Magnoliopsida; order Poales; family Poaceae; genus Elymus; species Elymus sibiricus. Next base: position 395,637,704 of record CM077671.1, read on the forward strand.
TGTTTAGAGGGCAACTGTGGATTCGGCCATCCATGGAATGTGTTTGGATGGTGGATAGGAGTAAACTTTACTATTCTATTTGGGAACCGCCAATAATGAGTTTAGCATGGAAAATGTTGAAAACCTTTGTCGTAACGTTGACAAGAAAAGTGCATCGCTCAAAAATTATACTTTCACTCTTGTTTTAAGCTTCGAGCTCTCGCACCTCTGCAAATCAATGCTTCCCTCTACGAAGGGCCTATCTATTTACTTTTATGTTGAGTCATCATCCTCTTACTAAAAGCACCAGACCCGGGAGCACTATTGTCATTCTTATGCATTTAGTTTAGTTAATGTTGGATACGAGCATGATTGGATCTTTGCTACCCTGAATTATAATGTTTAGTCGCTGTTTGGATCTCGGAGGTGCTCTGCATTTATGTTGAGGGCGATTGTCCCAGGAAGAGGGTTCCTGCCAAGGTGATGTGGTATGCTCCTATAATACCACGGTTGAAACGTCTGTTCAGAAACAAAGAGCATGCCAAGTTGTTGCGATGGCACAAAGAAGACCGTTTATCTTTATATGTCTTAGTATGTGAGTTCTGCTTATATTGTGCCCTATGCGTATGCTCACATAACTTATCTTGCATTCATGCTTATTGTTCTTTCTACAAATGCAAGTATTTGCCGGTCTATATAATAATCCTAGTGTGTGCTCTTTGCATTCCAAAAGCATATTCAAATAGAGCACACATCTAGGGGGAGCATGTCTATATATATTTATTTATTTTTGAACACGGAGCATGTCTATATTTTGTAGATGTTAGGTTTGCCTAAGTATTACTGTTTATCTTAAAGTGGCAAAAATGCATGTGCGTTGCAACGGGAGAATAAAAATGCATACGTCCATAGCACAATAATACACAAACGAATACATGGTTAGTTCTCTTTAGACATGAAGGTTGTATAGAAAAAGTAACAAACGAGTGAGAATAAAAACACAACAAATTACATATGATGTGGAGATTTAATCATTTAGATCAGTCACTTTGTTCGTGCATCTCTTCCTCTTACTGCTCCTCTGCCGAAGAAGGGATACAAATAACGCCTTATTTCTTTAGCATCATTTTTTCAGTTCCAATTTGGCGATCTTGATCTGGTTTGGGGGCTTCTAGGCGATGGTCGACCATGTTTTGAATTCTCAATTTCTAATCATCTAGAAAGTGGCACTTTTGTTTAGCCTCGAAGACGTGGTGGCTGACCGGACACCAAACCAGTGATGGTTGACGAGGAACCAAGGGCAACCATGGATATTCATGAGCCCATGAACATGGTCTCCTCCATCTGCAATCAAAGAACATGAACTTAAGTAGGTATACTTGCCTTGCTCTGTTCATGTAAATCAGATTCAGAAGAAATACATGTAATTTAAAGAATGTCGACAATGAAAAAAAGGGCGAGAGTAGGCTACCATTCAGATCAAATTGATGACTAAATGGTGCTCCATCAAATCAGAAAAAGATCGTCCAAATTGTTGATTGAAGGAGCATCATTTTACCTAAAGTATGACACCGTGAGTTACTAACAAACAACTGGGCTCACCATATGGGGTCCCAGTATAAGTTTGAATGTATGGACTTGTTGCTTACGCTGAATAAATACCTGATTTTCATAATAAAGAGAAAGGTTGCAAATCAGTGTTACTTCTAACAAATTGTAACCATAAATATAACAATGAGTACTTCAATCTCCATCAAGTCAAGTAATGGCCTATCATACATGATCCGGTTCTCGCCACAACCATCTAATTGGTAAACTCTACAGACTCCGTCGCTGCCCAATGTCGGCCTGGCCAGTGTGTCGTTGCGGATGCAGTCTACAGCGGGTCCATCTTGGTGCCGTGCAGGCGCAATGGCGTGCAGACGTTAGACTCCCGGTTGCAGCCCCGTCTGTCCCACAAACCAGGCTGATACATTGATGGATATCCTGAATCCTGATTACTAACTGTCCTGAAATAGAGCTGCAGTACAATAGCTAGCTTGATGACCTGGTTTGTTGAAAACCATCAGGATGCAATTCAGAAAGCATCTTCCTTAGCTATTATCAATGTATTGCACTTACCTAAATTTTGAGGTACGGATGCACAGAAATAAAACTAACTAGTTCATTCATTGTTATGACCGTGCCATTTGAATTATAGAATCCCATTGCACCGTACTTGTAGTTTCCTTCCCCTGCATAAGACTTGTTAAATGTGTGACATGTAACAGAAGCATATCAAACTGAGATTTTGCTATCCATGTGTATTTGCTATACCCGAAAGAGCTACGTAACTTAGCTTTGTTTGAGAATTAAGCAACTTTATCCGAGACAAAGCAATATACAGTAGACACACGCTAACCCATCATATCTACCTGGTTCTACAGTAACAGAAATCTGTTGAAGATTCACTAATATAACTTGATTGGTAATCCTCTTTGTCTGTATTACATTATAGAGAGCAAGGGAAGACCAAATGTGTAAGAAGCCAAAACAATTTGCACACCATAAATCTCCAGTAGGACAAATTAAGGATGTCTGCTCGCCAAAAAATAAAGACCAAAATATGTCTTGTGCATAGAGAAAGACATGTTATGATGTGAATAAGGTAGGTTTTTTATATACGAAGAAAATAAAATTGTGAGCTTTTTTATGTTGTCCTTGCATGAACAGTAGCATAGAAAACATCAAATTCGCTTGTGGCATCAGATGGTAGAATAACAGGTACCAACTTTAATCACAAGTTACACTAACTTTTCATCGACTTTCTTTGATTTACAATCCAATATCGATAGTTCTGGTGAAGTGAAGGACAAAAGAGACCAACTCGCAACATATTTAGTGATGCAGTACATCCAGCAGCATGCGGCTTCTTGTGTGCTAGATATGTAGCTAGCAACACAAAATGCGAATGATCTTAAATCTATGAAAAGATTCCTCTCGTCCATGCTCTATATATGAATAAAAAACATAATACAATTGTACCGTTGTACATTAGAAGTATCATACACCATTTTTTCAACCATGATATCCATTGGAGAATGACACATGATAATTAGTTCATAAGAACATGTACTAAATCTATAAGAAAACAACTTGTACTAAAACTTAAAGCAATGGTGCACGTCAGAAAGCCTTTAGCCCATATATTAGTTTACGTGGAGGTACTGAACCCAGAAAATAAAAGGAAAAGAGGAAAATGAGAGACATATGGTTTATTAATCACCAAGTAGAGATCAATATCATACGATAGCAGCAAGAAATTCTTAGTCTTATATATACGTGTTTAAACGGAACTTCTAGCTGGCTTTTCAAGGGAAAAAGTAAAAGAAAGGATGTAAGCTAGTACTTTAGCACTAAAAAGCAATGTTGCATTAGAATAGTAGTAGTACAAGGAAAAATAGAAGAACCATCTTAATAGCAGAATTCTTCTACCATCAGAATTATCACTACCATCAAGGTAAATGAGAGTAACAAAAGTAAAACCAGATACATATTGTACTCTAAAAAGAGGGTCATTTTGCACATTTAAACACATTGCTGGAAAACAATCACTAAATAAGAGAAAAATAACGTAGTAGCTAGCCATAGATGTGGAACAATTATCAGATTACTGGCAGAGTAGAAACTGATTGAACACCTATCATCCATCTACTGACGTACTGATGACGGTTTCTACTTTTTAATTTGCATTAGTTTACATAGAAAAAAACACAATTAAGTTTTCAAGTAGCATCAGTACGCTCTTTGAAGTACTGTACTGACATCTTTTTCTCAAGTAGATTGATGTTATGCCTCCAAGCAATTCGAAAACCTACATGAAACAAATAGCACATAAGATTTTCCAACAGACAAATTGTCAAGACATCTTGCTTTCACTGTTAATGAATAAATGTTTAGCAAGTCTCGATAATTCTGAAGGACCATCCAGGACTGCTCCATGTGCAGGTATGATTTTTATTAAGGCTGGTGAAGCATTTGCACTTCAAGCCACATCTGACTCCATCGTTCGCTGTTCAGTGGCCAGGCCATCAAAATCCCAAATCCATTGCCAAGTCTAAAAGGCAATCTGTTGGATGAATCCGACAACCGGTAGCGGCAAAAACCTTTGAGAAATTGCTTTATCTATTCGGCAATCTGCAGCAGTATATCTACTTACTTGGCAATGACAAACATATACTGATCGATGGTATACACTTGTAGATTAGGGTGGATTACATTTACTTGTCATTAAGTCTGCAAACATCTCCATGGACATCATGGGCAAAAAGAATTAGAAGTGCCTGGAGATATAGTCTACTCTCATGCCTGCATTGAGTGGTCAGGTGCGCACACTGCTACAAAGTTAGAGAAATTCACCCTCTGGTATACCTTCCAGTGTACCTGCCAAGCACTCTGGTATGCATATAAGATGGCAGTGTATTTTCTTTATTTTTTCCATCGTACTGGTCTAACATGTGACTGCGATTACTTCCAGTACATTCCAGCGATATAGTCTACTCTACAGAAGTTAAATGGTTCATACCAATGTTATAGACTGGATGATATTTATGCCATTGTTCATCTGCAGGGTAATCCACTCGCACACTAAGAACTTACATGGCATCAACCTGTCGGTCTGCGTGCCCTCCTCCACTCGTGGCCGCCGTCCTCAGCCTCCAGCTTGCCGACCCCCGCCCTCACCATCCCCGGCCTCGATCTTGCCGGCACCCGCCCTCTCCATCCCCGTCCGCGAGCCCGCCAGCGCCATCCTACAATCCCCTTAAGCACGCCATCCCATCCTCCGCCTCCCGTGAAGTCGCCGACGCGCAGATCGACCCGCTTGAGCTCCGGGAGCCAGACGCCAGCACCGCACCCTCCCATCCTCTGCCTCCCGCGAGGTCATGACCAGTAGGTGGAGGGGAGCCGTGAACGGCGAAGAAAGCCGCGGGCGAGGAGGAGATGGGATTGGGAGGCAGGAGGCGTCCGGCGGCGCGTGGTCAGGCGGTGCGGGGCGGGGCGGGGCAGGGCAGGAGGCAGCCAGCGACGTGCGGGGCGGGGCGGGGCAGGAGACGGTCGGCGACGCACGGGGCGGGGCGGGGCGGGGCAGGAGACGGTCGGCGACGCACGGGGCGGGACGGGGCGGGGCAGGAGGCGGGGCGAGGCAGGAGGCAGCCGGCGGCGCGCGGAGCGGGGCGGGGCAGGAGGCAGCCGGCGGCGCGCGGGCGAGGCAGGGGGTGGATGGGGCAGGGCAGAGCGCCGCGAGGCAGAACGTGGCTGGTTTTTTCTCCTTCAATACCGGTTCGATTTGGACTGCGGGTTTAATTAGTAGAAAGTATAAGGTTTTTTTGTAAAATGCTAATGACGGACGGGCAGAAGCAATCGGTACTTTAATAGTAGGTATAGAATGGCAAATCCCGTGTTGTCATTAATCCACCAAAAAGGGGGAGATTGTAAGTGCATAATTTTCCCCAAGTAGTTTTGGTGGTTGATGACAATGCCCCTTGCGGACTAATCGTGTGCATTAAGCTTTAAGAGATTATCAGGTGGCACGAGACGGTTTTCTAACCCTCAGTGGTTAAAAGAGAAGACGGTGTTTCTCTATCGATTTAGTGTTGGTGGACTTGAGTCGTAGGAAAATCCGTAATATCAAGAGGGGATCCGCATTTGGAAAGGTTGGGAGGAACTATGACGTACACATCTGCATCCCTTCCGTTTCCCGGCTCTTTGGAGCTTCTGTTCTGCCCCAAAGGCTCCTCAGTAGCATATAAGCGGAAGTACCGCGCTACAGAGTGGTAGTACCGGCCCAGCAATACTGCTGCCCTGCGGTACTAGGGTCACTACCGCTTATTTTTTCCCTCTGGAGCCTTCGGGTGTCGTTGCCCATAATTAGCGGAAGTACCGCCGGAGCGGAGCGGTAGTACCGCCGGAGCGGAGCGGTAGTACCGCTCGGGCGGTACTGCCATCCTCCACTTCCGGCCCTACTTCCGCTTATTTAAGCTCTTTGATGTCTTCGGTACTCGAGCATTTTTTGAGCGGAAGTACCGCTCAGGGCGGTACTGCCGTGCTTCCCCCCTCATTTCTGCTAAGTCCGGGCTTTCTACAGTGCCAAGCGGAAGTACCGCTAGCAGGAGTGGTAGTACCGCTCAGGCGGAACTACCGCCTCCCTGACTGTGTCAACTGCCTGTGAAGCCCGGTACTTTCGTGTGAGCGGAAGTACCGCTCCCCCGAGCGGTACTACTGCTTATACACGACTTCTAGGCAGAAAACGGTCAGATTTTCTTTCCCTATATAAGTGGGTCTTCTTCTCCAAGGATACTCACCTCTTTCCCCCCAAAAGCTCCATTGTTTCTCCTAAGCTCATTCTTGCCCGATCTCTCTCCTTAGCCATCGAATCTTGTTGATGCTCTAGGGTTTGGAGGAGAAAGACTTGATCTACACTTCCACCAAGAGAAATTTCATTCCCCCCACTAATCCCTTGCAGATCTTGTTACTCTTGGGTGTTTGAGCACCCTAGACAGAAGAGGTCACCTCGAAGCCATTCCATTATGGTGAAGCTTCGTGGTGTTGCTGGGAGCCTCCAATTAAGTTGTGGAGATTTCCCCAACCTTGTTTGTAAAGGTTCGGCCGCCGCCTTCAAGAGCACCACTAGTGGAATCACGGCACCTCGCATTTTGTGAGGGCGTGAGGAGAATACGGTGGCCTTAGTGGCATCTTGGGGAGCATTGTGCGTCCACACCGCTCCAACGGAGACATACTTTCCCTCAAAGGGAAGGAACTTCGGCAACACATCCTCGTCTTCACCGGTTCCATTTGTGGTTATTTCTTACCTTTACTTTGTGCAAGCTTTACTTATATTGTATCATTTGCTTTCTTGTGTTGTTATTGTTGTTGGCATCATATAGGTTGCTCACCTAGTTGCATATCTAGACAACCTATTTGTTGCTAACCTAATTTGTTAAAGAAAAGTTAAAAATTGGTAGTTGCCTATTCACCCCCCCCCCCCTCTTGTCAACCATATCGATCCTTTCACCAAATCTATGGCCGGTCGGAAAAAAACTCTGTCCAAAACAACTTACAAAACGTACAAAAAGGGACCACGAATCTCAAAGCAGAAATCAACAACCAAAAAGGACTGATCCAATATCAATTTCTAGGCGATTTTTTTGTTTTGAAACTTCACTCCTCATTTATTCAACCTCAAGAATTGTCACATCTTGTACAAGAGAAGGAACTAAGTCCTCAAGAGCTGAATCTACACAAAGACTAGGAGGAGATAATCTAGCCAATTCATGTGCAACATGATTGGATCCCCTAAAGCAATGTTCTAGATTACATGGGTAAAGTCTAAATACATGAAATAACAATCATAAAAAATCACACTTGCGACAGAAGAAGAGTTCCCCTCATGCATGGTTGTGATCACATCCATATTATCCAATTTGATCTCAATTTTATTGCAGCCAATCATGCGAGCTAGATTCAAACCAAACCTCAAAGAGGTAGCATCCGCTGTGAACGCCTAAACTCTTTCATTTGCAGCTGTGGTAAACTTCTCATTAATGTCTCTCAAAACAACACCAACCGCACCTTGCATCGTATCAGGCAACTTACATATAGCTAAAGTGTACTTGGTTTTATGTTACGATATATGACCATATGTCGCATGCCCCCATCATAGTCTCCGGGTTTGTACGTCTAAGCGAGTTAAAAAAATCATTGTTTCTGGCCTTATCGCGACAGCGAATCTAAACGATAACAACACATCGATAGGTCAACCATATATACGTCGACGAGTGATATGCCATGCGCTACCTCCACGGCTGCTCACAATCCTATCGTGGACAGTGGATAGTCCCGTTGCAAACATGTATGGCACAAAACAGTTTGAAGGTGGGTTATTTCTGCTCGGGTTGGGTGGACGAGGAAGGATTGCATGTGGTCATTACTTTTGTTTAATGGACTTTCCACTCCTAGTAAGGTTCTTGTTCCTTCCAGCACTAGTAGAAAACAGGGCACCAGTCCCGGTTCCAGGGGGCCTTTAGTCCCGGTTCTGCAACCGGGACAAAACGATCGGGACTAATGCCGATCATTTTTAGTCCCGGTTGGCTTACGAACCGGGACTAAACGAGCTCCACGTGGCCGCCGTGGGGCGCCTGGCAGGAGGACCTTTAGTCCCGGTTGGTAACACCGACCGGGACTAAAAGGCAGCCACGCGTCAGCAGCTGCCAGGCTCTGGGTTTTTTTTTTGAAAGGAGGGGTTTAGAGGTTTTTCATATTGTGTTTCCCCCCTTTTATTTTTGTGTTTACCATTTTTATTTTATGCTTTTCATTCAACTCGACGCTAGCTACTACATATAGCAATGAAAGAACCATTACACAACATCGTCATGATCAATATATAGAAAGAACCATCAGTATCACTTGAAAGTTGTTCAACTTAAGAAACAAACATCAATGTATCACATTCATCTTAACATACTAATTAATTAACTAACAGTTCTGCAGCTGATATATTCATGACTTAGTTCTAAACATGGTCAACAACAACCATCATCTGATAGTCCTTGTGGTTGCTCTTCCTTATAGTGATTACCACAAGGGTGTCCACCCTTAGTTCTCTCTTTCCCTTGATGAACTCCTGCCAGCCAGCCTTGTGGAATGATATGTGCCCGTCATCCTCTGTCTTGTATTGGACGTTCGTGACAGGCCCTCTTGGTCCATGGATTACTCCAGCAGTGCCGACGGCGGGGATGTCCACTCTGGAAAACATCTTCAAAGGTAACTTCTGAAGACCCCATCATTAAGAGAAAATAGAGAGCACAGAATGTTAGACATCTCACCATACTTGGTTATGACCAAAAAGAGATGAAAGAATATAAAACATCTCACCATAACTTTTTTTGACCATGTTTGTTTTTGTTAGACAGTGCACAAAGGGCTTCCCCAAGAACGCCGAAGAGGATGGTAACATTTCTTTCACACTAGCTTTATCATCCCGAGTAAGCTTCTTCATCCTTTGAGAAAAAATTGCAGAAAGGATAGGACCATCATCTTCATCTTCGATGTCCTCCTCTTCATCTTGGTTGTCCTCATCTTCATCTTGGATGTCCTCATCTTCATCTTGGCTGTCGATGTCATCTTGGTCATCTTGGCTGACGATGTCATCTTGGTCATCGTCATCATCATCGCTTTGGACATATAATGTACTTAACCTATTCACCTCTCCTATTAAGGAAAAAGCTACGAGTTCTCCTCCTTTAAAATTGTTCACTGCAATGTACTGCTCCCATCCATCACCATATATGATGATTTTATTCTTTCCTTTGCGCAGATCCAATTCGAATTCGCGCTCCTCATCATCCTCAAAGTACAACACGTTACCATATGAATTGTTGAAGTCCTCCCTTATGTTGCATGGAACACACTATGCAGCAGTTAATAATCAACAATAAAGTCAGTAAAATAGCTAAACAAATGATCAAAATTCAATACAAATTCAAGTTAAAGACCGTTACCACTGATTTTTGAAATCCCTTTCTCAAAAATACCCCGAACTACACTGCAGTTCCAAGACTGTCCATACATGAATTTTGGCAGACCTTGCAGATCTTACGCCTCATGGTCCCTAATAAGCCCAAGAAGTTGTCAAACGTAAGAAAATGCAATTAACACTTTATAAATTAGCTTATCGTACCAAGGTCTATGAATTTCTCTATCAATTTGATGACCCGAATGCAACCCCATCCCTATATACATCAATCTATACATACATACATGCCTTATTGCAACCTAAGAAACACAATTTTATATAATGTGTATGTTATTTAACTTGAGCACTATTCATTTGAATCCTTTATCTGTTTTTGTATGTAAGAAATGATCATGTTTGTTGATGAGCTTTTCCCAAGTGCACACGATAGATCACCGTTAACATATGAAAATTCGGTGAACATAAAAAATATAATGCCATACATACATGAACATATACATACATACATGAACATACATACATACATGAACATACATACATATACATGAACATAAAAAAATCAGGGCAGCGGCGGCGGCAGCGCAGGGCAGGGGCTGCGGCGGCAGCGCAGGGCAGGGGCGGCGGAGGCCTTGGGAAAGGGGGGAGCTCACTGGGGACGCGGCGATGGAGCTGGAGGCCGGCGACGAGGAACGGGCCGGCTCGGGGGCACGCGGCGACGGGGAGGAGGGCGCGCGAGGAGGTCCGGCGCCGGCGACGGTCAGCGGGCTCGGGGACGGCAGGGCGTCGGCGAGGGCGACGGCAAAATCCGGCAGCCTGGCGGCGTCGAGGTGGTCGTCGGCGCCGTCGGGGGAGAGGAGAAGAAAATGATGGATGGAGGACAAGAAACTGCCAAGTCCAGCTTATATAGTCCACCCTTTAGTCCCGGTTGGTGGCTCCAACCGGGACTAAAGGCCCCCTTTAGTCCCGGTTAGAGCCACCAACCGGGACTAAAGGTAAATTTCAGCAGCCCAAAGGGCGGGAAGCACAGCCCTTTAGTCCCGGTTGGTATCACCAACCGGGACTAAAGGCACCCATTTAGTCCCGGTTGGAGCCACCAACCGGGACTAAAGGGATGTGCTTCCCGCAGCCAAAAGTTTAGTCCCACCTCGCTAGTCGAGAGGGGCTCAGAGTGGTTTATAAGCGCTGCTGCCGCTGTCCTCTCGAGCTCCTCTCTATTGCACGCAGTACATGCCTATCTAACGCCTTGTTGGGCCTGCTAGCACAGCGGGCCTGCATCCTGGCCCATTTCTAGGGTTTCTAGTCGTATGCAGGCCGTTGTGGCTAGTAGGCGGGCCTTTTTTTATTTTTTGCATATATTATGTTTTTTAAATTTTAATGTTATTTTTTTGCATATGTTTTAGTTGATTCCTTTTGCTATTAGAGTTTTATAAAAGCTTTTTACTATTAAAGTTTTTAACAAATAAATACTTTGATAATTTTAGTTAATATTATTTTGATTCTTTTTAGTTCATTCTTTTTGCTATTAGAGTTTTATAAAAGCTTTTTAGTTTTCTATTAAAGCTTGTAACAAAATATACTTTATGAAAATTCTTTTTACTATTAAAGTTTTTAACAAATAAATATTTTGATAATTTTAGTTAATATTATTTTGATTCTTTTTAGTTGATTCTTTTTGTTATTAGAGTTTTATAAAATCTTTTTAGTTCATTCTTTTTGCTATTAGAGTTTTATAAAAGCTTTTTAGTTCATTCTTTTTGCTATTAGTTCATTCTTTGAGCTAAATGACCCTGAATTTGAAAAGCACTGCAAATGAACTCTGAAAAGGTTGAAACTTGGCATGGTATCATAATTTCACCCACATAGCATGTGCTAAAAAGTTGAGAGGGTTACGGGAAAAACTGGATGCACTTCATGTACAAACTGGACAATCTCTTTCAAAGTAACAGGGTTTCGGATGAAAACTCATCTATTACAAAAGGGATTTCATTTATTTTAACATATTTTAACTCCAGACTTTTTCTGCATTCAATATGCACCATTCAAAGCCACATCATAAATTTTCAACCCTTTTCTGACTTCATTTGCTATTTTTATGCATTTCATGATTTATTTTGAGCTAAATGACCCTAAAATTGACAAGCACTGCAAATGAACTCTGGAAAGGTTGAAACTTGGCATGGTATCATAATTTCACCCACATAGCATGTGCTAAAAAGTTGAGAGGGTTACGGGAAAAACTGGATGCAGTTCGTGTACAAACTGGACAATCTCTTTCGAAGTAACAGGGTTTCGGACGAAAACTCATCTATTACAAAAGGGATTTCATTTTTTTAACATATTTTAACTCCAGACTTTTTCTGCATTCAATATGCACTATTCAAGGCCACATCATCAATTTTCAACCCTTTTCTGACTTCATTTGCTATTTTTCATGCATTTCATGATTTATTAAGCAGTGTACCAACTACTCTTGGCCTGAGCCAGAGCTCATCAATGTGTCAACTAAGAACCCTTACTGGTCCCAGACCCTCAAATCTTGGGTTACATATTTGTATCTGCCTAATACATTTATTTGGCACATACCTTTTTTTTCTGCATGCATACTTAATTTTCATATAAAAACCTCATTTAAGGTGTTATTATTAAAATTCAGATGCGCACCAGCTATACCCAGTAACCAGATATTCAGACAATTAAGAAAAACACGACCCGTGGGGAGAGACCGCCACTGCAACATTTTTTATAAGGCGAGAAACCCTCGAACGTGGCACGTGGCCGCTCAAGCTCACTTTAGGAGCGAATCATTTGCAGCCAACGAGGGGGATTACAAGAACACCATATGATATATTGCTTTTCTTCAGGAAGTAGATTTTTTTTCTAGGGGCTTTCCATGTAAATCTCTACCTGTTGTGTTTGGCAGTAATTTCTAAATCTTGGTGGGTCTATTCAGACTTCAGTTCTTTTTATTTTTTTCCCATAGTAATCAGCAGGACACCAAATGGAATACCGTTTCATACTGTGCCCTACAGGAAAATGGTGTGATGCCATTGGCAAGAGCTCGGTGTGATAATTTGAAATGCAAGTAGTGTACCTCTTTGTGCGTGTGTGTGTTGTGTCTTTTCAATCTTATTTTCAGTCTATGGAATGGTTATATTAGCCATGTAGTTTACTTTAATTTCCATTTATATCTTGACGCATAAAAAATAACAGTACTTGGCTAATAAGCCTATCGATGATACATGACCATTATTTTATTATTGATGTTTCTTCTATATTTCTTTGAGAATGGTTTAGCTCAAAAACAAATTGCTCCATAATCATCTTATATTATCAAACACCTCTCAGTAGCCTCTGTTTGCCTACTTTTCTATGTAGTACTCCGCTTTATAAAAGCAGTCTAAATAAATTATTGTAAATGACCCTAATGCCTTGCTTTACCATGAACCGCCTTTAAACCATTCTTCTTGCTTCGTTTAATGCTTTTAGCCTATCATGCTGCCATCGACTGGAACGCAGACCATTAGGTTTAGAAATGCATGCTATCTGTGTATCTCCTTGCATGGTATTCAAGTCCATTGAATATTCATTATGTTTGAATATGCCATCTAAGTATCAACCTTTGGATCATGGTTAATTAAACGTCTGACTGCTTTGGCTTTTTTGCGCCAAGGGCGCAACAGCCTTCACTACAAGATAGAGTTCCAATCATTGATGCTGATGATACCTGAGTTACACAAACTTCTTTTAGTCCATGTAAGTTTGGACAGAGTTGTATCTGATACTAATTAATATTTGAGCATGTTGCCATCTAAATTCTGAAATGACCAAACATGATCTTTTCTTCGTCATGCATCATGTATGACATCATTAAGTACTTTGAGCTATAGCTGTAGTAATTTTACATGTATGCCAGTGGTAGCATGGAAGTTAGTCCTCAACCAAGGTATTTTACCTATCCCCCTCTACACACCGTCGATGTCTGTGGTGGTTAGCTGCTATCATCGGAGCAAGGACTGTACGGGAAGGAACTCTAGAATTACAACCTTTTATTAGGTTTGTTTTTGGTAATTGCCTAAGTGATTTATCTTTGTATGTCTAACATACAATTTTTTATTTTTCTTTACCTCTTAAGATATTTGCTGAGGTAGTTCTAATTTCCTAAAATAAAATTCTTTGTTGTTGGTGCAGATGGCACAATAATTTGGAGTGCAAGAAATGTGAGTTGTCTCATGATTAGCACATATTTTTGAGTGCAAGAAAGGTGAGTTGTCTCATGATTAGTATATACTTTTGTGTGAGGTTAGATCTTTGACATGTTTCTAACATTTATAATTATTCGGGGTCCCGGCGGTGACTTTCTTCAGATTAAATATTGCTAAATCAAATGGTTCATTTCTCCACACGATCTTGACATAGTCAGGAAGCATCATATTTGTACTTTGTTTGTGTTCCTCAGTTAACCCACACTAGTACAAAACAGGGCATCGGTCCACCCCTGAGAAGCCCATTAGTCCCGGTTCACTCACGAACCGGGACCCATGGGGGCATCGGTCCCGGTTCGTGAGGCCACGGCGCCGGCCGGGCCTCGTGGGTCATTGGTCCCGGTTCGTCTGACCCCTTTTGTCCCGGTTCCAGACACGAACCGGGACCAATGCGCCTCGCTCCTGGCCCACACCCATTGGTCCCGGTTTGTGGCTGGAACCGGGACTAAAGGTGACCCCTTTTGTCCCGGTTCCAGCCACGAACCGGGACCAATGCGCCTCGCTCCTGGCCCACAACCATTGGTCCCGGTTTGTGGCTGGAACCGGGACCAATGGTTGGCCTATATATAGCCCCCGCCCGCGAGCAGAGCAATGCATTGCTCTGTTTTTTTGCCCGGCCGTGGGAGAGCTTTTGTGGTGCTCTAGCTCACCTCCTATGCACATGAGGTGTTCGATGAAATGCCCGAGCCACACTTAAGCTTTCTCCTCTCGAAGCTCCTTGTCCAAGCTCCATTTTCCTCAAGATTTGTCTAGGTTTGGCGGTCCGTCCTGTCCCGTCCCCGTCCTCACCGCCGTCGATCGCCCGCGCCCATCTCGGCGCTGGCAACACCGTGGTTAGCCTCTTCTTCTTATCTTCTTTCTAAAAGAAAAAAGTTCTTACTTGTGTGTTTTAATTAGATGCTCTAGAGAGTTATATGTTGTTCAATAATAAGAACTATATAACGCACGCAGATGAACCGGCAATGGATGTACGGTGACCGACGCACCTCCGAGTATATTAAGGGCCTGCATAATTTTCTCGAAGCGGCTGAGGCAAACAAGCAGAATGGTTTTATGCATTGTCCATGTACTGTCTGTGAGAATACGAAGGCTTTCTCCAACTCTAAAACCGTTCACTTCCACCTGCTTGAGAAGGGTTTTATGCCACACTATAATGTTTGGACCAAGCACGGAGAAAGAGGGGTTATGATGGAAGACAACGAAGAAGAAGAGGATGATGACAACTACCCGCCCCCTGAATACGGTGATGCTGCAATGGGGGAAGCTGAAGATCAAGAGGAACCAGACGATGTGCCCGATGATGATCTTCGCCGGGTCATTGTTGATGCACAGAGAGAATGCGAAAGTGAAAGGGAGAAGTTGAAGTTCGATCGCATGTTAGAGGATCACAAAAAAGGGTTGTACCCAAATTGCGAAGATGACAACAGAAAGCTCGGTACCACACTGGAATTGCTGCAATGGAAGGCAGACAATGGTGTATCTGACAAGGGATTTAGTTCGCTGCTGAAAATAATGAAGAAGAAGCTTCCAAAGGATAACGAATTGCCCGGCAGTACGTACGAAGCAAAGAAGGTTCTATGCCCTCTAGGATTGGAGGTGCAGAAGATACATGCATGCCCTAATGACTGCATCCTCTAACGCGGTGAGTACGAGGATTTGAACGCATGCCCGGTATGCGGTGCATTGCGGTATAAGATCAGACGAGATGACCCTGGTGATGTTGAGGGCGAGCGCCCCAGGAAGAGGGTTCCTGCCAAGGTGATGTGGTATGCTCCTATAATACCACGGCTGAAACGTCTGTTCAGAAACAAAGAGCATGCCAAGTTGATGTGATGGCACAAAGAAGACCGTAAGAAAGACGGGAAGTTGAGAGCACCCGCTGACGGGTCGCAGTGGAGAAAAATCGAGAGAAGGTGGGGGGACTTTGCAGGTGATGCAAGGAACGTATGGTTTGGTTTAAGTGCAGATGGCATTAATCCTTTTGGGGAGCAGAGCAGCAATCATAGCACCTGGCCCGTGACTCTATGTATCTATAACCTTCATCCTTGGTTGTGCATGAAGCGGAAGTTCATTATGATGCCAGTGCTCATCCAAGGCCCTAAGCAACCCGGCAATGACATTGATGTGTACCTAAGGCCATTAGTTGAAGAACTTTTACAGCTGTGGAATGGAGAAGGTGTACGTGTGTGGGATGAGCACAAACAGGAGGAATTTGACCTACATGCGTTGCTGTTTGTAACCATCAACGATTGGCCTGCTCTCAGTAACCTTTCAGGACAGACAAACAAGGGATACCACGCATGCACACACTGTTTAGATGACACCGACAGTATATATTTGGACAAATGCAGGAAGAATGTGTACCTGGGGCATCGTCGATTTCTTCCGACCAACCATCAATGTCGAAAGAAAGGAAAGCATTTCAAAGGTGAGGCAGATCACCGGAAGAAGCCCGCCCTCCGTACTGGTGATCACATACTTGATATGGTCAATGATTTACAAGTAATCTTTGGAAAGGGTCCTGGCCGACTATCTGTTCCGACCGACGATGCGGGACGCGCACCCATGTGGAAGAAGAAATCTATATTTTGGGACCTACCCTATTGGAAAGACCTAGAGGTCCGCTCTGCAATCGACGTGATGCACGTGACGAAGAATCTTTGCGTGAACCTGCTAGGCTTCTTGGGAGTGTATGGGAAGACAAAAGATACACCGGAGGCACGGGAGGAACAGCAACGTGTGCATGAAAAAGAGGGCATGCATCCAAAGCAGTATGAAGGTCCTGCCAGCTACGCTCTTACCAAAGAAGAGAAGGAAATCTTCTTTGAATGCCTGCTCAGTATGAAGGTCCCGTCTGGCTTCTCGTCGAATATAAAGGGAATAATAAATATGGCAGAGAAAAAGTTCCAGAACCTAAAGTCTCATGACTGCCACGTGATTATGACGCAACTGCTTCCGGTTGCATTGAGGGGGCTTCTACCGGAAAACGTTCGATTAGCCATTGTGAAGCTATGTGCATTCCTCAATGCAATCTCTCAGAAGGTGATCGATCCAAAAATCCTGTCAAGGTTAAGGAGTGATTTGGTGCAATGTCTTGTTAGTTTCGAGCTGGTGTTCCCACCATCTTTCTTCAATATCATGACGCACGTCCTAGTTCATCTAGTCGACGAGATTGTCGTTCTGGGCCCTGTATTTCTACACAATATGTTCCCCTTTGAGAGGTTCATGGGAGTCTTAAAGAAATATGTTCGTAACCGCGCTAGGCCAGAAGCAAGCATCTCCATGGGCCATCAAACAGAGGATGTCATTGGGTTTTGTGTTGACTTCATTCCTGACCTTAAGAAGATTGGTCTCCCTCAATCGCGGTATGAGGGGAGACTGACTGGAAAAGGCACGCTAGGAGCGGACTCAATAATATGTAGGGACGGGCATTCTTGGTCTCAAGCACACTACACAGTTCTACAGAATTCTACCTTGGTGACCCCGTATGTCGATGAACACAAGAATATTCTGCGCTCCAAACACCCGGAGCAGTGTGACGACTGGATTACATATGAACACATCAGGACTTTCGGCAGTTGGTTGCAAACATGTCTCATGGGTGACAACACTGTTTCTGATGAGCTGTACTCGTTGGCCAGGGGACCATCTTCGACTGTATTGACTTACAAAGGGTACGAGATAAATGGGAATACATTTTACACGATCGCCCAAGATCAAAAGAGCACCAACCAAAACAGCGGTGTCCGCTTTGATGTAGCAACCAAGAGGGGAAAGGACACATATTATGGTTACATAGTGGACATATGGGAACTTGACTATGGACATGATTTCAAGGTCCCTTTGTTTCAGTGCAAATGGGTCAATCTGTCTGGAGGCGGGGTACAGGTAGACCCACAGTACGGAATGACAACAGTGGATCTCAACAATCTTGGGTACACAGACGAACCATTCGTCCTAGCCAATGATGTGGCGCAGGTTTTCTATGTGAAGGACATGTCTACCAAACCGAGAAAAAGAAAAGATAAGGAAGCGAATACATCATACGATGAGCCAAAGCACCACATAGTTCTTTGAGGAAAAAGAGACATTGTGGGATTGGAGGGCAAGACAGACATGTCTGAAGATTATGAAAAGTTTCATGAAATTCCTCCCTTCAAAGTCAAGGCTGACCCAAGCACCCTGTTAAACGATGAAGATTATACATGGTTACGGCGCAATAAGCAAAGGACACAAGCGAAGAAAAAGTGAAGACTTTCTCTCCACAACTATATCATTGCAGTTACATGTGAATAAATTAAATGCCTTTTGTAACAGATGAGTTTTCGTCCGAAACCCTGATACTTCGAAAGAGATTGTCCGTTTTGTACACGAAGTGCATCCAGTTTTTGCCGTAACCCTCTCAACTTTTTAGCACATGCTATGTGGGTGTAATGATGATACCATGCCAACTTTCAACCTTTTCAGAGTTCATTTGAAGTGCTTTTCAATTTCAGGGTCATTTAGCTCAAAGAATGAACTAATAGCAAAAAGAATGAACTAGAAAACCTTTATGAAACTCTAATAGCAAAAATAATGAACTAAAAATAATTAATTAAAAAATTCTGTTATGATCAACTAAAATAAAACTATAATATTCTTCAATAGCAAAAAGAATCAACTAAAAAGCTTTTATAAAACTCTAATAGCAAAAGGAATCAACTAAAAATATTTTATAAACCTCTAGTATTTATGAAACTAAAATTATATAAAATTTATGCAACTAAAGTTATCAAAGTATTTTTTGTTCAAAACATTAATAGCAAAAAGAATTTTCATAAAGAATTATTTTAGA
The DNA here is from genome assembly GCA_039707655.1 of Elymus sibiricus. Taxonomy (NCBI): domain Eukaryota; kingdom Viridiplantae; phylum Streptophyta; class Magnoliopsida; order Poales; family Poaceae; genus Elymus; species Elymus sibiricus. Next base: position 395,656,290 of record CM077671.1, read on the forward strand.
AACTTTAATAGCAAACTAAAATAACAAAATCTGTTTTTGGTTAAAACAGACATTTAAAATTACCTAAAAATTACCAAATTGAATATAATGATAAAACACAGTAATATTAAATAGCAGGAAAAAGAATCACTCAAAAATCTATTTTTATAGTAAAGTTATTCACAAACTAGTGATTCACACCAGTTTAAAAGAATTCAAATTTAAACTATTCAAATTTGGAAACTAATGCCACTAACAGAAAGTTTATAATTTTGGTGACCTAAAAGCAAAAAGAATCACTGAAAAACTGTAAGTAGAAACAAAAGAAAATAAATAAAGCAAAAAGGAAAACAAAAAAAGTAGAAAAAAATTTAAAAAAATGCCGCCTAGTGGGCCACCACGGCCTGAATACGACTAGGAACCCAACCATCTAGTTGGGCCAGGATTCAGGCCCGCAGAAGGCCCAGAAGGCCCACAGGCAGAGGTGTGTGCGATTAGGCCCGTAAGCCTGCTGTTGAGAGGAGCTCGAGTGGGTTGGCGCAGCAGCGCTTATAAACCACTCTCGAGCCCTCTCAGCTAGCGAGGTGGGACTAAACTTTTGGCCCCGGGCAGCACCACCCTTTAGTCCCGGTTGGTGGCACCAACCGGGACCAATGCCCACCTTTGGTCCCGGTTGGTGGCACCAACCGGGACCAATGCACCCCTTTAGTCCCTGTTGGTGGCACCAACCGGGACCAAAGGTCTCTGCTTCCCGCCCTTTGGGCTGACGAAAAGAGACCTTTGGTCCCGGTTGGTGGCACCAACCGGGACTAAAGGTGGGCATTGGTCCCGGTTGGTGCCACCAACCGGGACCAATACTTCTTGTATATAAGAAAACCCTTGGAAAATTTCAGGTTTTCATCTACCAGTTGCCCCGAGCCCGCCTCCTCGATTCCGCCGTCCCCGTCGTCGCCGCCGCCTCCCCGTCGCCGCGTCATCGCCTCCCCGAGCCTGCCGTCCTCGTCGTCGCCGTCGCCTCCCCGTCGTCGCCGTCGCCGAGCCCGCCGTCCTCGTCGTCGTCGCCTCCCCGAGCCCGCCGTCCCCGTCGTCGCCGTCGCCTCCCCGACGTCGCCGCGTCGTTGCCGTCGCAAAGCCCGCCGTCCTCGTCGTCGTCGCCTCCCCGAGCCCGCCGTCCCAGTCGTCGCCGTTGCCTCCCCGTCGCCGCGTCGTCGCCTCCCTGAGCCCGCCGCCCTCGTCGTCGTCGCCTCCCCGAGCGCCCGCCGTCCTCGTCCCCGTCACCGCGTGCCGCCCCTAGCCCGCCGTCCTCGTCGCCGGCCTCCAGCCATCGCCGCCCACCCCAGTGAGCCCCCCCCTTTCCGGCCATGTATATGTTTTTTTTCATGTATATGTATATGTTCATGTATATGTGTGTATATTTTCATGTAAAAAGTCATGTATATGTTTTTTTCATGTATATGTATATATGTTCATGTATATGTGTGTATATGTTCATGTAAAAAGTCATGTATATGTTTTTTTCATGTATATGTATATATGTTCATGTATATGTGTGTATATGTTATCCGGAATGTATGTCGTTGTCGATATACCCCCTCCCCGATAACTTCGACATGAGGGGGGAGGGGGGGGGGGTCGATATACCCCCTCCCCGATAACATTTTTTTTCTAAGTTACTAAGGTAAAATGTTCACCCCCCTCTCGATATACCGGGCGACCAACTCTCGAGGCCACCCAAACCCTAGAAAAAAAAATTCATACAGAAAACTCCGGTAATATAGATTTAGCAAGAATGCCCCCATTATGGATGTGCAAAAGAAGAAAGAGCGTTGTCGATCTCCTACCCCCTCCCGTCCCTACCCGATAAACTCTCGAGGCCACCCAAACCCTAGAAGAAAGAGCGTTGTCGATCTCCTACCCCCTCCCGTCCCTACCCGATAAACTCTCGAGGCCACCCAAACCCTAGAAGAAAGAGCGTTGTCGATCTCCTACCCCCTCCCGTCCCTACCCGATAAACTCTCGAGGCCACCCAAACCCTAGAAGAAAGAGCGTTGTCGAGAGGGGGATGTATATATGATGTTTTTTTGTTCATAGCATGTTTTTGTTCATATATAATGTATATATGTATGTGGCTATACGTATGTATGGATGGATGTATATATGATGTTTTTTTGTTCATAGCATTTTTTTGTTCATAGCATTTTTTTCCATGTATGTATGTGGCTATATGTATGTATGTCGCCGTCGCCCTCGATCTCCTACCCCCTCCCGCCCCTACCCGACAAACTCTCGAGGCCACCCAAACCCCTAGAAGAAAACTCCGGTAAATTCGACATGAGGGGGGACGTCGGACATATCGGGCGACCAACTCTCGAGGCCACGCAAACCCTAGAAAAAAAGCATTGTCGATCTCCTACCCCCCCCCCTCCCCTACCTGACAAACTCTCGAGGTCAGCCAAACCCCTAGAAGAAAACTCCGGTAACTTCGACATGAGGGGGGACGTCCGACATGACATGAGGGGGGACGTCCGACATGACATGAGGGGGGACGTCGGACGTCGGACATGAGGGGTGAGCGTCGTTGTCGTCTACCCCCTCCCCGATAACTTCGACATGAGGGGGGACGTCGGACATGACATGAGGGGTGAGCGTCGTTGTCGTCTACCCCCTCCGGTAACATAGATAACTCCGGTAACATAGATTTATCAAGAATGCCCCCATTATGGATGTGCACAAGTTGATCCAAATTTTTTTTGATCTCATCTATATATATTCTTTATATGTCACGTTGTCTGTCAAAGTATTGAAGAAATCCATGGCTTCATCATTAGCCGGAAGTAACATGCGTATGATGCTATGAAGCTCTTCAAAGTTGTTTTGGAACGGAGTTCCGGATAGAATAATTTGCTTTTTGGTACGAATTTCAGCAAAGGCCTTCCAAATAGCGATATTCGGAAGGCTCTTGCTGAGCACCCTGGACGAACACGAGGCACACCAGGCTCCGTTCCGTGGAAGTTTGGGTTTCCCGACGCAGGCGGTTACAGAAGCCGGGAGAGAAAGAGGAAAGCGGAGCTGAGCGACATGCAGAAGATGAGTGCAAGACTACAAAAGCTAGAGGAAGCTGAGAGCCAGCGAGCTGCCGGCCAACTATCTCAGCGGCACGAAGCTACCCCAGAAGCTACCCCGCCATCTCAGCGGAGAAGCAGCGTGGCTTCCACGGAGCCCGTTCAGACTGACTTCACGGAGCCTATCTACCCCGTGGATACTATCACGGAGGCTCAAAATTGCGAGCTTATGACGAAATGCCATAACCTCACTTTCAAGGCGGCTCTCGGCTCGGTTGCACCTCCTCAACCCAACGGAACTTTTCACTGCCTTCCGATTCCACATGGCTATGCTATTGTGATGGTGGATGAAGTAATGGAGGGATTTGAGGAGCTCGAGCTTTACCACTCTACAGGTGAAGGGAAGAATCAGCTGGTTCGTGCTCTGAGGAGTACATGTCTATGGCAGAAGGAGTACATCAAGCTTCCAAACTGGACGCCTCCGCCTCCTCCTCCTCCTCCGGCGAGTCAGGGCACTCCGCCTCCTCCTCCTCCTCCTCCTCCGGCGAGTGATCAGGGCACTCCGCCTCCTTCTCCGGCTCCTCCGACGCGTGAGGGCACTCCGCCTCCTCCTTCGCCTACTCCGGCGCGTCGGAGCACTCCGCCTCCTTCTCCGCCTCGTCAGCAACGACGGAAGAGAGACGCCGCCGCTCCGGCGGCTAGCAGTACAAGCAGAGGCGGGAGGCAATTCAGATACGGTCCATCTCTCAAGCCTGTGGAAAAGTTACCATATGAGAGGACCGAGTCTGAAAATGAGGAGATATGTCGTGCCCAAGTGAGGGACCATTTTGCAAAGAAAACTCCACCTCCGAAGGAGAAGCTAGATCCGGTGAAAGTGAAGCGCACTATCGATGCCCTGAAGCGACCACCACCGCCTCCGCCGGATTCCAACTATGTTCGCATTCTTAAAAAGACATATGAAGAAGCGCGGCGGTCGGGAAGTACTTCCAGTGATGCAAGGTTAGCAGAACGAAGAAGTGGGAAAACAATTCCCCAGCTCGGCGAACAGGAGAAGCAATCGTGCCCCCCGCTCAAGGTGTCTAGCGATATCGTCGCTAATCATCCGGGGATGGTGCCTGGTACCAATCCTGGTGATTACTTGGGGGATGATGTAATTTTTCAAACGGCTGAGGTAACAAAAGAAGAATATAAATACGTGCACGGGAAGCCTCTCGTCAAACCTGATCATCCTCCTCTAACAACGATGATGTACAAATTGCATGAGTGGTACATGAAAACCTGCAGGGAGTCTGGGAGAGACACTATGTATATGGCAGTGAAACCAGAGCACGAATTCATTGGACTTTCCGTGATGCCTGTTGAATTTGTGGAGTTATTTCAGTTATACAATCAACTGGCCCTCGACAAACAACTCATGACTTCCTACTGTCTGTAAGTATTACTTCTATAGTTAAGTCTCTAGCTCAGCTCGTTCATTGCATGTATATATAATTATCCTCACTATATTATGCAGATTGAAGATCTTCGAATGCAAAAAAATAGGAATCTTCGACGTTGGGTTCATTAGTCCAGATGTCGTAAATGAATGGACGGTAAAAAACTCAATCAAAGAGACCGAGGAGAACTTGCTACAGTCGTTCCTTATACATCAAAACAAAAGGGAAATACTCTTTCCTTACAACTTCAAGTGAGTATTGTTGTCTTCTCTGTATACTCAATTTCGCTTACTCGAGGTTAAGTAATGTAATTGATGAGTTATATATGCGTGCGCAGTTTCCACTTTATTCTGCTATCCATTAAGCTTGACGGGGCATTAGTAACTGTCTTAGACTCGAGACGTAAAGATCCCGAGAATTATGCGGACATGACTGCAATGCTCAAGAAGTAAGTTCAGTCAATACCGGGACCATATCGGCATGCAACTTTCGTTAATTTCCTGATATCAAGTAATCATTTTCTTTGCCTGGCAGGGTTTGGAAGAAGTTCACCCGAAAGGTTCCCGGTCTAAACAAAGAGTTGCGATTTACGCACCCCAAAGTAAGTAGTACTAGCTAGTTCCGCGCATCTCTAATTGATTCAAATTTTCATCAATATATCATTACCATGCTTGCTTATCAGTTTGATTGAACTCTATTCTCGTAAAGTGCTTGTACCAGAAAGAAGGGACTGTTTTATGTGCATACTACGTATGCGAGTTCATTCGCCACTCGACCTCTGAGCGGGGCTTCTCTGACAAACAATTTGAAGTACGTAAATAATATTCACAATTTTATTTTATATATTACCATCAATTGTGTTGAGTTTTATTTATATATATGCATGTATTGACCCCCTTCTTTAAATTAGATCTGGCAGATGCGGGATGAACTCCTACCACATGATCGCATACGAGCAATTCAAGAGGAATTGGCGGGATTCTTTCTTGACCACGTCATACCTAAAGACGGGGAATACCATGCGGATTTGTGATTGGATCTTAGGTAGATGATGTTAGGGATTGTAAAAGATGTTATATTGTATATATGTAGTACCGTCGGATAGATATACGAAAACTTGTTGTTCGACCAAGCACGGAGAAAGAGATGTCACTTCTCTCTATATATGTTCAGCATGACGATCTTGTGTAATTAATGGTTTCCTTCATTTTCTTATTAGCTAGCATCGAGTTATCTCTATATGTATAGTAGCTACCGTCGACCGAGCACGGAGAAAGAGAGGACACTTCTCCCTATTAGCTAGCTAACACAATATGAAACCCCTAAATTAACCCTCCAAAACCCCCCAACCCCCCCCCCCCCCCCTCAAAAAAAAAAAACCCCAGCTGCTGCCTGAAGCTGACGCGTGGATGACCTTTGGTCCCGGTTGGTGTAACCAACCGGGACTAAAGGTCCTCCTGCCTGGGCTCCCCGCTGCGGCCACGTGGATGCCTTTTGGTCCCGGTTGGTGTTACCAACCGGGACCAAAGGTCCTCCTGCCTGGGCTACTCGCAGCGGCCACGTGGAGCCCCTTTGGTCCCGGTTCGTAAGCGAACCGGGACTAAAGGTATTGGGCTTTAGTCCCGACCCTTTAGTCCCGGTTCCAGAACCGGGACTAAAGGCCCTCTGGAACCGGGACTAAAGGCCCTTTTTCTACTAGTGCCATTTGAACTTTAAGATGCATGGACGTTTATAAAGTGCACAACCACACATCACCACGGCAGCAAGATAATTGTCCTATTCCAATGCCTTGGTTGTATGTCATAGACATGCTATTATACATAATAAGACTACTGCTTGCTATGCTCAAACCCTTTTCTTTTCAGGTCCTCCTGTTGTAGTCATGTGAAATGAAAAACTTCGATAGCTATACACTAAGTATTCTCAAGAACTTTGATATCCCTGGATTGTAAAAGTCAAATAGAGTTTATATCCATAATTGATTCTTGATTATTCACCCTACAGTTCGATTATTGTTTGCAAGTGAAACTTGATGTACATTTGGTATGTTGATATCCAATAACTTACTTGATGTACCTTTGGTATGCTGATATCTGACAGCAAAGTAATCATTTCAGTCTTAATTAACATGTGAAGTTTCTTTTCCTTGCTAGAGATGTATATAATTGTGTTATGCATTTTTTTCATGCTATGTAAATAACATTTTGTGCCCACCATCTTAGTTCAGCTGATGATTTGCTACCTATATTATCTCCATCCCTCTTGTGATGATAAAAACTATGAATTGCTCTTGCCTGATTTCGGAAAACCAAATCTGCACCATGCTGATATATTGCACGATGATCATGCATATCACCACGTTGCAGATTTGGTTTTCCGAAATAAGGCAAGAGAAGTTCACATTTTTTCTCATCACAAGCATCGACTACCGATGCAACTTTGCAATGGGTCATGTCGGAAAGCTACCACTGCCATTCGTCACCCAAGGAGTTTTCTCATATCGACCACCGATGCGAATTTACAATCAGAAGATATTGTACAAAGAATAAACAAGCATCTCTGGGTTTCTGCTTTCACCGGTAATAGCCCACTAAAGACACCTGCCATGAAAAGCTGCTTGGATGATGAAATCATATTTGATACTGATGGGACATGAAACAACAACTCTACCTAATACCACCGCCTTCATGTCTTGATATTTCCTGCTGGCGGTAGATACAAGACTCAGGCAAAGGTTGACAGACAAAGCAATATATATGTGATGCATCTCCGTTAATATAGTTTGCTTTATAAAGCCAAAGTATGTTATTATCAAGTGATCTCATTACGTTCTTTTAAGGTACCATGCTACCATGTAATGAAATATATAATATTGTGTATCTAATAAGTGTCTATTAAGTTGGTTTTGAATCAGTCCCATATGCATGGTTTGAATACTCGGCTCGCTCTCGCTTTTTGCGCCATGGGCGCAACGGGTCATCTAGTAGTCTAAAAGACATCATAGTCCGAGGTATATTGGTCAATGCAAACAAATATAAGAAACAACTTTTGATTACAGATAAAAGAAATATAGACAAAACACAAAAGATCAAGCTAACCATATTCACATTATAAGACATCACAGCCGAATAAGTCATGAATGGAGTACAAATACTGAAACCATTAACATGCTTTCAATCCAAAACAGTGTTGCATTTGCAAGACTTAGAACAAAGACTCATAAATAATTTAGATAATACAGATATTAGAGTCTAACAGTACGCTCCATTCAGCAGTTCACATGGGGAAGTAAGCATTACAACAGTTCCATTTTTCTTTATCCACCAGTATCAATGTTATTTACAGTTAATACTTGATAGTATTGCCAGACGACAAAAGTCATATGAATTATCTCTCAATGACATCACCAGAAGTCAAAACAATGAAGTCATATGGATTTTACTTCGCAACACAGGTCACTTGCAAGGACTTAAAACACATTTCCGTGTCTGCCATTCCATCAGAGCCTACAAGCAACAGCATGTCAGGATACGCTTCGATGTGCCCGAATGCACTGGTGCCAGGAGGACACTCCAACGCAGCCTTGAGGGTGCGATGGTGCACGCCATGGGAGTCCACAGAGTAGCCACCCTTGTGGTCGTGCCCAGCGAAGCAGGCCTTAACACAGTTGTACTGTCGAACAACAGCCATCACCTCATCATAGTTCCACATGAGGCCTACCGGGGATGCCGCTGCAGGATCCAATGGGAGGTGACTGCACAAGACGACATTCTGCCGACGCTCCGATGCATCCCGTAGGACATCACTGAGCCAGGACAGCTGCTCCTTTCCAACCGCACCATTGAACATCACGAAACGCTGGTCGACGCCTACAAGACCCTCAGGGCTGTTCTTGTCGGCGTTTGGGTTCTTTTCTTCAAGGAACCTCATTGCTGCAGCAGTCACCGGATGATCACGAGGCCAGCCAAGCGTGCTGAAGTCATAAGCGTCCAGAACAACAAATCTGTACTCAGGACACGGCGAGAAGTCATAGTACGCACGGTCAGGACCCGTTGGCATCTTCATCAAACCCACCAGGTCGCTACGAGGAAGGTTGTAGAGGCAATGGTTGCCAAACATGTGGTAGGTCAGGCCGTCGAACTTCTCAAACTCGCCGAGGACCTTGTGCACCGCCCACAACGACTTGTCCTTTGGGCAGAACCCGTCGACGATGTCGCCAAAGTTGATGGAGAACTTGACACCACCTTGCTTGTTCCACGCACTGACAGCCCTCTGGAGGACGTCGATGCTGTGACGGTAGTAGCGCGGGATGCCAGTGAACGAGCGCCCGTCCGGGATGTCGGCGTACTGGACATCGGCAATGACACCAAAGGTAAACAGGGGATTCTTGGCAGATGCATGGACTAGTCCGTTTGTCGCGGCCATCATCAAGCTTTGACACCACCAGACCTTTGAAATCTCACTCCTTGTCTGCGACGAACTGAACCTACACACAAGCAGTGAAAAGGTCTCTGCGCTAGAACCTGCAAGAGAAGCCAAGCAACATTTGTTCAGGACTCTGTACCGGTGAGGGGAACATTACAGAGTACAGAGCACTCTGTTTGTCAGAGTAAAATGTAAAGCAGATGATGAGCACGCTGAATACCAGTAGCATAGCAGTAAAAGTCCCCACTTATTCTTGTTCCAAAATTACAGTTTACAGTTTCATTTTCAACTTTTAATCATTTCCACTAACTATAGATGAGACCAGCTCCGAATACTGAATAGTGAATACTACAGCATTGCATACTAGTGTGCATCTCATCCAATTTCCCATTGTCAAGCACCGGGAGCTACACCCTGGCCTGAATTGCTGATAAAATCACTTAGGCGATCCGCCGTGGCTAAAAGTAGCGATTCGCACGGAAGGGGATACGCTGCAAAGCTGCCTGTAATCGGAGCCTACGGACTGTAACGACCACAGAAGGAAGGAGGCCCGGGAGGATGGGTTACCGGCGGCGAAGGAGGCGGGGTTGGCCGGACTCCGGCGGGCGCTGGTTTGGTTGCTCCCGGATCGGAGGGCGGACGGCGGACGGCGGGGAGTCTAGGAGCCGGGGTGGGGAGGGGGAGGGAGAGGGGAGGAGTTTGGATCTTGACGAAAGTTTCTCTTCTTCTTTTTTCGTTTTCTTTTTTTGAGAATTTGACGAAAGCTTCTCTGCTCGTCTTCTTCGGTTGGCGGATGATTCGTCGTTAGCTCTGGGCCGAGGAGGCCTGTAATGAAGCCCAGAGAGACACAAGAGGCTGAGGCTCTGTTTTCATCAAGGGGTTGGATTTGTCTCAAAAAAAAAATCAAGGGGTTGGATTTTTGTCTCAATAAATAAATAAAATCAAGGGGTTGGATTTTTGTCTCAAAAAAAAATTCAAGGGGTTGGATTTGTCTAAAAAAATAAATCAAGGGGTTGGATTTAGGCCTCACTTGCATAAAAAAATTACTAGCCCCTCAAAGGTTTTTTAACATGGTCCCTCTTACCTTATCTCTTCACATGAGAAATAAAAGTATATAATAAATCTGGGCAGTTGATTTTATTTAGTAGTGGGTCTGAGTAACTCTTACCTTCTTGTCTTTCATGTGAAAGGCGGGGTTAAGAGCAATTGCAGAGCGTCTTGGAGACAATTCCGGGCCTTGCCACCCCCCCCCCCCCCCTTGTAGAAGAAATTCTGCCAAATAAGCCTATCCTTCAGCTAATCGCTCTACTAATCCTCCGGCCTCTCTGACACCCTAGCCTTTTCTATGTCATATTCACTCATTTGGCCCCCTCTAATATTTGGTTCACGCTCCGCCACTGGTTAAGTGGGACCATCGTCTCTCACATATCAAATCCTCGACCCCGATTGAGTCCTCTCGCCGTTTCCTCTCGAGTTACATCACTTCTCTACTTGCAATACGGCAACATCCCGAAGCGGACTTAACGAAGGGCAAGCAGGTGATCGATTACTTGAGCAGCACGTCAAAGTACACACATGAAATGACAACAACGCCAAGGCCCCTGATGTGAACTATGCTAAGTTGAATATAGATGGTGCTTTTTTGAAAGAGGATGATACAGTCGGGGCTGGGATGATCCTGCGTGATGCCGTGATCATGAAGGACATCTTCACCACACTGTGGTGAACCTCTAGAAACAGAGATGGCGGCCATGGACGAAGGGATTCGGCTTGCGCTTCACTGGTCCAACTTGTCGTTGGTTGTGGTAACGGACTGCGTGAGTTGTTGAAAATGGTGCAATCTAAAGATGTTGAGCGCTCGAGGCATGCAAACCAGGTCAATGAGATCAGAACGATTCTGACTCACGAAGGGATATTAGTCTAGCTAAAATAAACAACATACAAATGTAGCGAGTCGAACCCTTACTTGTATGGGGCGCTGGCAACAGCGCACAGCCTGTTGGCTTCGAAATCCCCCCACGAAAATAGTTAACATTGTCATCTTTGAATGTAATCACCATGACTGATGAATGAAAAGTCCCTTTCTCACAAAAAAAAAAAAAGAGGGACCATCTTAAAATTGCTCGTATAATAAAGCGTACAATTACCAACTTGGTTCAGAAAAAGGAGTAGGTAGTCAAGAAACCGGTGTGTATCAAAGATGTGAGAAATGGCTTGAAAAAAACCCAGCCTTTACATATTTGGTATAAGAGGCAGGTGACCTTTTACATTTTTTTGAATCTTGTGAATCATAGAGACCCTTTAATCTTGTGAATCTTGTGAATCATAGAGACCCTTTACAAATCTAAATGTAGTTACGACATGGCTACTTTCACTCTGGTGTGTGACTCTTTAATGTTTTCATGCCACGCATACAGGATGTACACGTGATCGGTATAGCTTCTAAATATATATTCGTATCTCAAATGAGAAAATAATATAGATATGTCGATCTCACAAGAATTCTCTAAAGTACAGTACACAGTTTCACATGCCCTACCCATTGTCATCCTTAGGAGTACAAATACTGAAACCAATTACATGGATTTTCCATCCAAAATAGTATTGCGTTTGTTACATTTACAACAAAGACTTGTGAATAATAGAGCCTAACACTATGCTCCATTCAGCAGTTCCCAAATGGTGAAGTAAGCATTACAGCAGTTCCATTATTATTTTTCCGCCACTTTCAATGTTATTTACATGTAATAGTGTCGTCAGACAACAGGAAGTCACATGAGTTTTCTCTCAATAGCATCACCAAGAGTCAAAATAATGAAGTCACATGGATTTTACTCTACAGTGCAGCTCGATCTACGGACCGAAAACACATTTCAGTATCAGCCATTCCATCAGAGCCTACAACCAATAGCTTGTCAGGATAGGCTTCGATATGCCCGAATGCACTGGTGCCAGGAGGACACTCAAGAGCGGCCTCGAGGGTGCGATGGTGCACGCCATGGGAATCCACTGAGTAGCCACCCTTGTGGTCGTGCCCGGCAAAGCAAGCCCTAACACAGTTGTACCGTCGAACAACAGCCATCACCTCATCATAGTTCCACATAAGAGCTGCTGGGTACACTGCGCCAGGGTCCATCGGGAGATGACTGCATAGGATGACATTCTGTCGGCGGTCCGATGCATCCTGGAGGACATCATTGAGCCAGGACAGCTGCTCCTTGCCAACTGCACCATTGAACTTCACAAACCGCCTGTCGACGCCAACCAGACCGTCAGGGCTGTTCTTGTCGGTGTTTGGGTTCTTTTCATCGAGGAGCTTCAGTGCTGCTGCTGTCACAGGATGATCGCGAGGCCAGCCAAGCGCGCTGAAATCATAAGCATCCAGAACAACAAATCTGTACTCAGGACATGGTGAGAAGTCATAATAAGCACGATCAGAGCCCGTCGACATCTTCAACAAAGCCACCAGCTTGCTCCGAGGAAGGTTGTAGAGGCAATGGTTGCCGAACATGTGGTAGGTTATGCCATCAAACTTCTCAAACTCGTCAATGACCTTCTGAATCGCCCACAACGACTTGTCCTTTGGGCAGAACCCGTCGATGGTGTCGCCAAAGTTGATGGAGAACTTGACATTGCCTTGCTTGTTCCATGAGCTGACAGCTCTTTGAAGGACGCTGATGCTGTGCCGGTAGTAGCGTGGGACGCCTAGGAACGAGCAGCCGTCTGGGATATCGGCGTACTGCACATCAGCAATGACGCCAAATGTGAACAAGGGCTTCTTGGCAGATGCATGGACTAGTCCGTTTGTGGCAGCCATCACAAGAACTTCAGCGTCACCAGTCCTTCGAAATCTCTCTTTGCAGGGAAGGCAAAAGTAGAATCTGGAATAGAAACGCGGCGCCCCACTGCTAGAACCTGTATAATATAAGCCAAGCAATATTTGTTCAGAATTTGGGTGAGGGGATCAGTATATATCACTTTGTCACATTAATAGAGTATAAAGCAATGGAGCACAATGCATATCAACATCATAGCAGTAAAACTCTCTGCTTATGGAATCGTTGTGTTAAATCTAAAAAAAAAGGTATCTGCTTATATTCTTCAAAATTTGTAGTGTACTCACTCCGACCAAACTTATAGAAAAAAATATCAACATTCACAATGCCAAATCAATATTGTTAGATTCATTATGAAATGTAGTTTCATAGTATATATATTAGGTATCGTAGATGTTGATATATTTTAATACAGATTTGATCAAACTTTACTTGACACAAATCTAATACGCGGAGTAAAAAGGACCCAAGGGAAAGGGAGTAATAAAGCGTAGTTTCACCCACCCTCAGACACTAGCTCCTGAAGCCGTAAGACAAGAAATATCCTAGCATTTCCACTAACAATATCTACCGCGCACCACGCATTCCTGAAGCCATAACTTTGAAGCACTTTTGATCTATTCAGTCAATGCTAAGCTGCATACTAGACTGCTAATAAAATCTACTACTGCATCTGTCCGCCCGAGAACTGCCGAGAAAACCACTCCTGAGACTCACGGGAAGCCGAGAGACGCAGCCGAGCTGCCTGTAATCGGAGCCTACGAAACAGAGCAACCAACAGATTGCAACGACCAAAGGATCACGAGAGGAAGGAAACAGGGGAGGATGGATTACCGGCGCAGCGACAGAGGCGGCGAGGTAGGCTGCGGCGGACTCCGGTGGGATCTGCCGCGCGGTGGGTTGGTAGATCCCGGATCGGACGGTGGAGTCTATAAGCTGCGAGCAGCCGGGAGGGGGGAGGAGTTTGGATCTTGACGGAAGCCTCTGTCCTCTGCTCTTCGGCTGGGGAGAGGCAGAGACGGGGGAAACGAGTCGGACTCGGACCACCACCGGCCGGTCGTTAGGCCTTGGGCCGAAGAGGCCCGTAACAAAGCCCAAAATTGCAAGGGGTTTAATTTGAGGACTCGTTTTTTGTCTCGTTTTTTTTGTAATATCAAAATAAAATTTTATTTATTTTCAGAAAAATCTATACCTATATCTCCTATCTATCCCTACTAATAAATGAAGGTGCGTTTCTCTGATTTTTTTAATCCGTTCACCTGTATTATGTTTTGTAAAATAAATACCCGAGATAGTACTAACAAAGGTCGAAGGAAATTATCCACCGTTTTGGCCAAACTCAGCCCAAGAGAGCAGGCAAAATATAATCGCTGGCAGCTCACCAGCCCACAGGCTATGTCCAACTGAGCCATCTCATTGCCCTCAAAAAGAAAAAGAAAAACTGAGCCATCTCATGTTGATGTTCTAAAGAGAGGGTTCGTTACTCATCAAATAATGCCACCTCGCTCCCTTACATTCTATTCAATCAATTTATATATGAGTGGAATCTGAAATTAGTAAGTCGTCTTAAGGATCAATAATGACAAAATATATACGACTGCGGCCAACATGAATGTGCTCGAATGAAAAAGACGGTGTTTTCCTCCATCAAAGCGTGTACGCCGGGTTTTTTTCCTGAATCGAGGCCATCTAGCTACACAGCCGAGTCGTTGACCGTGCCGCTGTTACTCCTGTGTGTCTGCAACCATAGCTTCCATCATCATTACCTTGCTTGTATACGGACAGTCTGCACTCTTTAGGTTTGATATAGATTAGCTAAATTATTAGGCTATCTAGAGAAGAAATATATACACACCAGCAGTGGCGGAGCTTCATGGGGGCCAACCTGGACCATGGCCCCCCCAGCTCATAAGAAAAATTTGCGTATATTGCTTTGTATTAGGCATATTTTCCACTAAAAACTGCTGAAATAGTTATGTTTGCCCCACCTCTAGCCCATGCCCCCCCCCATATATTTGGCTCAAGCTCCGCCACTGCACACCAGAGTCCTTCATGGTGGAGAAAATACCTATTCATGTTGCGAAACGTGAAAGAATTGACTGGAGCTACTGCAAGATCTTTAGGAAAAAGCGATCAAAGGTGATAAAGCTATCTATTTTTTTATCTAGGAAGAACGGCTGCCGTATGACAGAAAAATATAAGAAAAGGTATATAGGAAGAACAGCTTGCTGTATGACAGAAAAAATTAAGAAAAGGTAAACTAATATCATATAGATCAAATTTAAGTATGTGAGGATTTTTATTAATGCATATCGTCTCCCCTGTTTGTTGTGTTGCGTGGTCAGTTAGCTAAATTTTGTCATGGTATGACGAGAGGCCAATTGCCGGTGTATGTTGGTGAGTGGTAGCAGTAGTGCATCCCTTTAACGGCTTTCCAAGCCCATCACCTCCGGTTTCACCACGTCTAAATATGTTGTGATCAGGTGGACATTGTGTGCTATTTGTATCTTCCATTGCAACGCACCGGCATGTTTGCTAGTACATATATAAAATAAAAAACAAGCACATATGTCATTTGAAAAATAAAATAAAACAAACATTACATTGCGGTTTGCGGAGATAGTCGCTAGCCACTTCTAAACAAATTTTTATTGTGTCATACAACAACGTTCAAAATAGCAAGTTGGGGCTTTTGAACATGTTAATTGGGTAGATTTAAGCCACGCTTGCATCCAAAAAAAATACAACAAAACTTGGTTTATATAGGAAGCAAGGACACATTGGTTCTGATGGCAGGTTGAATACAAATTGAAACTGCAATAATACACAATCAAATAAAACTTTAAGAATTAAGCATACGGCCTTTACATGTTTGGTATAATCGCGAAGGATTACATTTTTCTGAATATTGTGAATCGTATATGCTTAAGTAGTTACGAGATGTTTAGCTTCCCTATGGTCTCAGTGTGACTTCTTTGATCTTTTCTTGACACACATTTCACATTTACACACGATTGGAATTGTCTCTACACATACTCCCATGTCTAGAATCAAAGCAAAATACATAAATATGTTGATCTCAAAAGTACTCTACTAATACATGTTTGCATGAATGTAAAGACGACCAACGAGACTTGAAAACCATCTGTTCATGGATAGAGAACCTGAAAGTGCATTTGTGCCCTTTTCTATGTTAACGACAATATAATTTGTGTTCTAACCATGTGCTTCAGATTGATAGTGATACATACATGAGGTTTCTTTTCAAAGTTTTGGAAATTGCCAGAAAGCAGTGGATCAGTAAAGATGAACAATTCATGTGTGTATGTTTTTTCTTTCATGACACGGGTGTAGTTATTTGCTATTTGTTTCAATAATGGAAGAATTGTATGCAAGCACTTAAATGCAATATTATTGGACCGTATACTGATACTGATTGAACGGCTAGCATTTGTGAATTTGAAGTTGAATCTGGGAATTCCTATCTTAAGACAGTTTCATTCTAGGATTAAATCCCTTGAGGCCCGAAGAGCTTTCAACAAGTTGATGTTTGTTTAAAGGACGCGTCTAGGGAGCAGCCGGCTGCTCCCTAGCGTTCCGTGGCGGCCTCCCCAGAAAAGGTAGGTTCCTGTCCCCACTCTCAAAAAAGGAAACTCCTAGTCCCCCCTCCCTCTCACGTGATTCTGTACCGCCAGAACCCACCCCCACCTTCCCTCCGCCTCCTATTTCAGCCGCCAGCAGGCAGACGCAGCTTCCACCTCCACCCCCACCTCCCCACATCTTCTTCTCCACCAAGCAAACAAGGGGGCAGTTCCCCATCCCAGATCCAAAGCTTCATAGTCCTGCAATGGCGACCACAGGAAGCTAGAAATCAGAGGGATTGGATAGGGCACCACAGGAAGCTAGAACAATTAGAAGGAAGCTAGAAAAACCCAGGAGGAAGAAAAGGCAGTGGTAGAAAAGAAGGAAAAAAAATCACAGAGGTAAAGCCATCAGATTTGCTCACCTTCCCCCTTGCTTTTGCCCTTATGCATCCATAATCTGTTGTGTTCTAACTTCCAGGCTAATCTTCTTGACCCAACATGTCTGGATCCAACATGTCTTTGGTTTGCAGCATCTCTCATGCTTCTCTGTTGCTTCTAGGGCTGCAAACGAGTCGAGTTCGAGCGAGTTGTACTTGGCTCAGCTCAGCTCATATTAAAATTCGAGCGAGCTCAAACTGAGTGAAGCTCAATGTCGAGCCGTAAAACATGACTCGTGCTCAGCTTGTAACGATCTCGAGTCGATCTCGAGTTAGTTTCAAGCTAAGCGAGACAGTAAAAAAATATAAATCTCTGAGGATTATTCCAACTAGATAAGGCACATCACGACATAAGAAAGCACTAAAAATATTATTCCAATCAAGACAATGATAATGTAGCTTATTCAAAGTAGTTCTACTTATTCTCTAATAACCAAAAGTCTAGCATCAACATAAGATGACAATTCATGACAGATATATAATTGGGAAAACAAATTATTCGTCGAAGATCATAAAAAGTTGCTGTGTAGTGTAGGCCGTACATGGTCTTGGAGTTCGTAGGACTTGAAGTAATTCTCCATCACCGTACCAAGAAGCGCAACTGGCCTGCATATTACAATTTATTAGTTTGCAAGATAATACAAACTATGCAACAATTTAAATGAATGTTCACCATATTATATTCGTTTCTTACTAGTCTGTAGAAGCGATTGAAGGATCTTTATCTAGAAAAGGAACTTCAAGTAAGTCATCCTGGTCTTCTTTATCCTGAGAGTATTTGTGCCGGCGTGCAGGCTTCCGCTCCAGCCATCGAGAAGATGTGGAGCAGCCTCCAGCGTGGGCGCGCGGAGTGCCGGACTGCCGGTCACGGGGCAAAGAAGAGGTCATCAGTTCACGCCGCCGGTCGATGGCGAGGCATGGTCATGGTGGGGAACGAGGCGAAGGGCTGAAGGCGGACGTGTGTTAGACTGATGGATGAGGCTGTGTTCTGAATCCGTAGAGCGGTGACTATAGCTAGTACAAGAATTGTTCACTTCTGAATCTGAATCACGTGCACCCTACCCTATGCAAGAGTATTTTACACGTGAATAGTGTAACCATAACTCAGATCTTGAGAAAGAGCACCAAACGTATTTAGATATCATTCAATGTGAAAATGGAAAAGGGGCTTACTTCGATCGATTGTACAGCCGTCTCGTCGTTCTCGGGAGAGCTCATCTTGCAGGCTTGCAGCAGATGATGGTCTTCGTGGAAGAAAGACAGGAAAATGAAAGAGCATATGCTTGGGAATTCTGGCAAAAGGCAACAGGATATTAACACACAGACGATCACGTACCATAATAAGGCCTAAATTTTCTCTACACTTAATTAAACTTCCATGTTTGCTAATAAATCAAATGGAGAAAAATCGTGGACAACATATATGGTAATAAATTATTCTATTTCCATTTAATATATGGCAGGATCATTTAACATAATGATGTTAAGTCGAGCTATCGAGCTAAAATCAAACAAGCGAATATTGGCTCAAGATCGGCTCGTTTCTTGATCGAGCTACATAAAATGTTCATGCTCAGCTCTTTTATTTTCGAGTCGATCTCGAGTCGAGCCAAAAGACGAGTCGATCTCGAGCGGCTCACGAGCCTCGAGCTTTTCTTGCAGCCCTAGTTGCTTCCCTGTTGCATAACAACTCATGGAAATAAAAAACCTTACTGATTTATAATTTTTCTGCTGAAGTTTTGTTGGGCAAATTGCTAGTCCTTTTTGAGCAAGAATAGTGTTACTATGAGGCAACTAGTGTTACTATGAGATACACATAATGCAAAAATACTATTGTGGACCAAAAAAACATGACTGTCATAACAACTACTGTATAAAAAGCTGAAGCTATTCTTGGCAATTTGTACACCCTGTTCAGGAAAAAACAGTGTTGCCATTAAGCAACTAGTGGTGGTTATATGGGATACATGGCTGATGGTGCCAAGTTGCATTGCAAAAAACATAAGATTAAAAGCAAAAACATTGTACTGTGAAAGCAAATCCATTTGAAAAGTTAAAAAAAACATTCCTAATGTCTAATAGGGTTGTTTCCAATGTACTATGGTTTCAACAGTGGTAATAAGAGAGAAACTTAAGAGGATATGACGTTTAATTTACCTTCAGTTGTATACTTCAACATGATCCAAATATATTGGTGTTTCTGCAAATCTGTTGTGTTCCCACGCTAGGGCAGATAGATAAAACTTGATATTTTGATCCTGCAAAAATTAAAGCACAAGAAAGTATCCCATACAAAGAAGCAAAAATGCATCACCACGGAGGAGAAACATCCCATGACAACTACTTTATCCCAGCTTCTACGTCACTTGAAACACGAATATGCGGATAGGGAACAAAATGAACTTAAAACGAACAAGGTTTGCTGCTAGTACATAAGATAGTTGAAACATTAGTACTGGACATAAAGGCACAACATGTTGCCCATAACTGCTGCTGTTTAAAAGTTCTAACAGAAATATGTTGTTGCTCTCTCTGATTTTGCTGTGAATTCCATGCTGGAATTGCCTGACTGTGAAAGGAGGCTTGCTTGACCAAAAAACCTTCAAGGCATGCACATAGAAACAGTTGCCTGCAATTAAAAAACAAAAAAAATATGAGAAGCAAAAATTATGATACACACACAAAAAAGGCCTATGTAATTATGTTCAAAATGTTTCCTTGAATAACAAAATGGATCCTATTCTTCTGATTCTGGTGGGCTTGGGTTGCTGTGTTATTTGCATGCCTGTATTTAGTGTGCTACTTGCTTGCGTCATTGAGTTAACTGGCTTTATCTTTTTTTTATGTCGAAAATGAACAGGTTGACGATGATTGACCTGAATGAGGAACCAGATGAAAATAATGGTGATCCTGTGTACTGTACACAACATGCTGCTGGAAATAAAGAGTTTGTTGCGGAATCACCTAATCCTCCTATCATGCAAAGAGTCAGTGTTGCTGCTGCAGAAGGAATTGGTACAGATGGGCACTCAAGTCGTGGGATAGGGGCTCCAGGTAATACACAAGTACCTGCAGTAGTAGCAACTGAGAGTGATGGTCATACACTTGATGGCACAGCTGCCGCGGGCGATACTGGTGGGACTGTTGGTAATGGTTTCGGTTCTGAAAATGATGAAGAAGCTTGGTCACAACCCAAGGAGCCTTATGTGGGCATGAGGTTTGACACTTTGGAAGGCGCCAAAGAGCACTACGATGCATATTCCTTGAAGATTGGTTTTTCAATCAAAATGAATACTTCAAGGAGGGCTGTGAAAACTGGAGAGCTGATAAAGCAACAGTTTGTTTGCAACAAGTTTCGAAAGCCTAAAGTCGATGACGGAGGGGCAGAAAAGATTGTTGTGCTAGATGATATTGTTGAGCAAACAAAAGATGATGATGAAGACGAGGATATTTTCTTTGTTGATGATGACAGTAAAACCAAAAAAAGGACCAAGAAGCGAAAGAGAGATACAATATTGCAAACTAGTTGCAAAGCTAAGATGGTTGTGAAACTAATAGATGGCAGATGGGAAGTGATCTACTTTGTTGGCGAGCACAACCATCCATTGGTTGACAAGCCATCTTTGACTAAGTATTTGCGACCACACCAAGGGATCCCAACAGAAAAAAGTGCCTTCCTTACACATCTTCATAACTGCAATTTGACTATAGGTTCAAACCCCCCCCCCTACCACCACCATTCCAACTTTAACACCCTGGACATGCCTAACGATTGCGTGTTTGAAACAAATTTGATGATTTGCTTCCAATATGTGTCTGAATTGCTTGAAACATGTGCCTGATTTGCTTCAAACATATGCCTTATTTGCTTGATAATAACAAAAAATTGCTTCCAGCTGGGCAACATAATGCCTGATTTGTTTAACACTGTGGTTGCTGAACTTGCCTAATGTTTATCTGTTTGGTGCTCAATGGGAAGTTTCTACTTGCCTGTTTTTTTTCTGTAAAACAAATTTGATGTTGACTCTAGACTTACCTATGATTAGTCTGTTTATAGCTAAAATTCATGATAAGATACTTGTGTACAATAGCAGTAGTTTTTGGATGAGCTCAACTTGCCTGTGATTGAATTTTTTGTTGCTCAATAATGCATAGTTAAAGTAGTTCCCCCTGGATTGTTGTGTAGTTTGCTAATGTATTCCTGTTACGTTTTTGTTGTAGTTGCTTGTATAGCTTCATGATTTGCCTAAACTCTGCATTTGAGTTGCCTTCCTGAATGAATAAAAACTGTTTTTGATACTGTTTTTGGGTAAAAAAGGATTAACCACCATTGGGACTTCATGGCGCCAGGTCGTATGATGCACATCATGTCAGAATTCTATGGAACGGAACTCATTGTCCCTTATACCACTAAGCACATTACAAACCTCAAAATGGTATTGAACAAGGATGCTACAAGAGAAGGGGATATGATAGAGACAGTTGCATTCTTTAAAGATCAGCAAAAAGAAGATCCAGATTTTTTTACAAGATAAAGTATGATGAGGAGGACAGGGTTGAGAATATTTTCTGGGTCGATGGTGCAGCAAGGAAGGCTTACATGGAATCTTATCATGATTGCATCTCATTTGACACAACATATATGACTAACATGTACAACATGCCTTTTGCACCTTTCATTGGAATTAATAGACATGGGCAGTCATTCATGTTGGGTTGTGGTTTTGTTAGGCAAGAGTTGGCGTCAAGCTTTGATTGACTATTCCAGACCTTCCTTGAGGCAATGCACAATGTAGCACCCACCAACATCATAACCGACCAAGACATCGCAATGGCACAATCAATTAAAAGAATCTTCCCTACAAGTGTGCACCGCTGTTGTCGTTGGCATATTATGAAAAAGGCACAAGAAAAGCTTGGACCAGTGCTGGGGCGAAACCCTGGCTTGTCCAAAGATTTCAACAATTGTGTTGACTTTAGCTTGACGCCAGAGGAATTTGAGGCAGGATGGGCTGAGATGATGTTGAAGTATGAGGTTATGACTAACTCACACTTCGAGACTCTATACAAGTACCGAGAAACATGGGTACCCTGTTACTTCAAGCACCAATTCTTCCCTTTCTTGCAGTCAACTCAACACAGCGAGGGGTTCAACACTGTCCTTAAGCGATATGTGAACCCACACAAGTCCATTTTGAACTTCGTGAAGCAATATCAGAAAATCCAAACACACATACTAGTCCGAGAGGGTTCGAAAGATTACAGGACGGGACATTTGCAGACTGAAATGTGGTCGTGTTACCCCATTGAGAAGCAGGCATATGATTCCTATACTAGGGACTTGTACGATAAGTTCTGTGATGAGTTTCAATTGACTGCGAGGTACAACGTGCGACCCCATGGTGAAAACTTGTATGAGGTTTACCCAAATTGAGAGTGGGTTGCTAAATATGGTTCTAGGAGCTATTTTGTGACAGTAGAAGCTAGTGCTGGAGACTACAGATGTGACTGCTGCAAGATTGAGAGGGACGGCATGCTTTGCTGCCATATCTTGAAAGTTTTCAACCAACTTGGTGTTGATGAAATCCCACCGCAGTACATAATTAGAAGATGGACACCTTTGGCAATTTCTGATGCACACCTTGCTGTTGAGGATAAACCCGATGAGTTGCCACCAGAATCGAAGAAAGAACTCAGGCATGCAAATTTGATGATGGATTTTGGTAGTCTTGCTCGGGTTGCTAGTGCGTCAGATGCTGCGACAGCTATTGTAAAGAAGCATATGCGTGGGGCACATCATGAAATCAAAAATCTCAACATGTCAAGGAAGAAGAAGCAGGCAGTACCTCCCAGTGGGCCCACTGGTGGTCCTCCACCATCAGCTGGTGGTTCTGCACCACCACCGAGTAATACTAGGGCAACTAGTGGCCCTGCGCTGCGTCCTGATGGACCTACAGAAGGACCTTCTGGTTCTAGGCAGCAGCAACCTACTTCTGCACCACGGAGAAAAAAAGCAGTACCACAAGCTGGTAACTCTATGAGTGAAGGTGGACAACAACAAACAACGCTGAGGGCTGCACCACTGTCCAGGGGGGCTGTACCACTGCCCAGGGGACCTCCAGTGCCAAGCTGGTGGCATGCACAACAACTGTCAGGATATATGCCGCAACTTCTGGGGGATTCAACAATGACAAGGCCTGCGCAAACACTAAGAGGGGTTGCGCCACAGATATTTGGGGTTGCAACACTAGCCAGAGGCCCTGTACCACCTCATATGGGTCCTAGACCAACAACCTGGCCTGCAGCACAACCTATGGGGTCTATACAACCAAACCAGGGGCCTAACGCAACAAACACAATGTATGTGACTAGTACTGGACTTGAACCATCGCCTAGAGCGTCAGCAACAGTTGATGGTGGGTATGGACAGCGTCCCAGTTCTTCTACTACGCAAGAAGAAAGTGGCAGCGCACTTTCATCTCCCATTGGGCAACCTCCTGGTGGACATGCACACCCGCCACTCAATATAGCATCACTACATGCAGCTGTTGCGGCCGCGCAAGGTGCTTCTATGGTTGAACCACAGTTTGGAAAAACTACTACCACACCTGACCCTACAATTCCTAGAGACCCTCCAAAATCAACTACAAAAGGTAGGGCAAAGTCAAAAAGAATTCAATCAGCACTTGAGCTGCATCCAAAGAGGAAAAACAAGTGCAGCTATTGTTGGTCTGTTAACCACAATGGTGCGCAGTGCACCACCAGATTGGTGTGATGGACACACAATGACCAGATGGTTGAAAGATTTTGCATTGACAAATTCCTACTTTCTACCTCCGGAATCTTTAAAAGTTTATATGTTTGAACACCCTAAACTGGTTGTGTAATGATCATACTATTTTTGTTTTATGGTTTCTGTGACTAGCTTGCCTCACATTGAGGTTTAATTTGCCTGTTGATGGGATTTGAGTTGCCTGTTGGTATACTTTGTATTGCCTGGCAAAAAATGAATACATGCAACTCCCCCTGGTGGTCCAAATTTTACATGCAAAAATTTGTAATGCTGAAGATGCAATAATCTCCTGCTTATGTAATGATCATATTAATTCTCTTTTATGGTTTTTATTAATAGCTTGCCTCACAATATAGTTTGGATTGTCTGGATATGACATTTGAGTTGCCTGGTCCCAGTTTCTTATACAGGCAACTCCCCCGGTCCAAAAAAATTCACATGCATTTCCGTAATGCTGATGATGCAGTAATCTTTAAAAATGCTAGCAAACTTCAGACTTCTTGAACAAGAACATAAAGAACAGTACACGTGAGGGAAGAAAGAAACTGACCTATGCTAACTTGAGGATGGCTTTCCACGGAGCCTTGTTGTACACGTTGTCAACCCATGTGTTGGTCAGCTGTTTCCTGATGTTTGGGACATCCTCGGCTGTGAATTTTGGAACAGCCCTTGCCTCCCAACTGTTTGCTATTGTAAGGGCAAAAATACCACAGTCGAACCTATACATATACATTATGTTTTCTAGTTAGCTGGTTTACTCTATGTACTACTGTCACTTGACAAAGTCTGAAAAGCAGAGTATGTGTGAATGGATGCTTACTTGTTGTTTTGTTGTGGCACATCAATGTTGATAAGTCCAAAATCATCCAATGAGATGTGAGACCTGGCGTAGTGCTCTTCCCACAGAACACAAACACTTGCAACAATTTTCCTTGCGCATACATCTAGACTCTTGTTCTGAAGCGTCCTCCAAGAATCAAGAACCTCAAAACGTCGGTCCCTAATGTTCACATTGAAAATCCAATAATGATTCCCTGTAACTGGCTTTGTCTTGTCAATGTTCTCTAAAACTGGGAACATAATCTGTTAGAAAAAAACATCTGCGGTTAGTAGTAAAAATAGGCAACTTCAATAGTTATACACGCGCAAAAGTACTACCGCAAAAAAACATGCCACATGTTGGATATAAGCAACTTTTTTGTGTGCTCTCGCAAATTAATACACGGACTGAAAGCAAAATGCACATGGAATTTATGTTCTTATGTAAGCAACTTGCATAGAGAGATGCAGAGGCAAAAAATATCATGAGTGTAGGCAACTTGGCCCCCCTAAAAAAAATTGCATTTGTGTGAGGAAGATTTAGGGCGTGTTCTGAAGTCCTACAACTTCTGAAAACTTCCCAGATTCCGCTTCCTCACGTAGCTTCTCACTTCACGTAGCGATGGGAAAGCGTTCGGGAGCTCTAGTGGCTTCTCCCAGCCGTGCAGCCCATCTGGGAGCTAGCTGGCCTGGTTGGGCTCCAGTTTGGGCCGGTTGGAGGCAGCCCAACTTGGCGGTTCAGCGAGAGAAGGAGCCCTCGTACCGATTCGATCGAGGGAGTGAGGAGCGATCTGTTACAGCGAGCGTACCGGTTCGATCTGAATTGACTTGGCGGTGGCAGCTCCTTGTAAATTTGGTGAACTTCTCCTTTTCCAAATCGGTGGAGCTGGGCTTTTGGTACTCCGCGTTTTTACACTAGAGTCCGGCTGAGCTTCTCGCTTCTAGCTTCTTGGCGGTAATTCGTTCGGCTCAGCTCCCCTCCAGGAATCTGTGAAGCGTGGAGCTGGAGAGCCTCCGAACACGCCCTTAAGCAGGAAAAAGTGATAGAAAAAAGGAAAAAAAGGAAAAATGCAGTTGTAGAAAATCAAGAAACCATTAACTTACCATATCTTTACGGTCCAAGCGATTCGATTTCTTGAAATGGGAAATGAGCTCCTTGCCGGTCAATTGCACATTTTGCAGCCATGTCTGGTGGAAAAGAATACGGAGATGACCATGAGCAGATATGAAGAAAAAAAAGGAAAGAATTGCAAAACTACATGTATTAATGCTTCAACTTTTCTTACCGAGAACCTGAGGGGCATCACGACCTTCTTTGAGTCTGGTGGCAAGTTCATCATTATAGATTGTATTCCGACTTCCATTACATGGCTCAAGACAAAACCTTCCTTCTTCATTGAGTTTGCAAGCTCCCTCACCGTGACAAAGTATCCACCATATTCAATTACCCTTGGGCTGCAAGAAAAAAAAAGACATTTAGCTAACAAATCCTTCCTGATTTGCCTACCACCATCCAGCTCAGAAAAAAAATGAGGGCATGGTCATATGAAAAATAAAAAAATTCAAAAAACATTTCAAACTAAACCAAATTGCCTGATTCTATGATTTGGATTGCCTGTAAAAACAGTTTGAATTGCCTGCATAACAGAATGAACCTTGCCTGGAAAAAGTGCATTGTGCAAAACCTTACAAAGAAAATGGAATGGGTATATTGTCATACCTAGTATCTGCATCTGGTGATGCTTCTTCATTAAGTCTCCCATGCAAGATAACCGATGCATACAATCTATTTGCTTCAGGTTTGGACATATAGACTTTTTTCTCATTATAGTCAATGAATGGGGACCTCTTGCAAAGAGGTAGCTTGATAATCCTTCTCTCAAATAGATGTGGGGGCATCTCTCCTGAGCTACTACTGCTATAAATCTTGCTGCCTGATCCCACTTCTCCTTGGTTGGAAATTTTGTCGGGAGTTTGATACATGTTTCGCTCAGTTATGATCCCAGCTGAACAGCCTGCGTCAAACTTATCTACCTTTCCTTCTGCTTCTGCACACGGTTCATCTATGCCTTCAAGGTCCAAAACATAATCGTCATTGATTATTTCAATGGTTGGGTGGGTAGGTACAGACAATTCCTTGAACTCGTGCTCAGCAAATCCACTTGACCCATCATTCTGATGTGCTCTGTCGTCTACAGATGCTGTGGGCAAATCATCTATGCCTAGATCGAAACTTGGTGCTGGGCAGTACTCACTATAAAATGCAGCTGATCTTTTACTGTTGCTTTGCTGAAAATGTTGTTGTTCTGTCTTTGCTGAAGTATGATTTGTGGGGTTGATTTGGGGGTTCTTGTTGTTTGGATGAACACACCTTGCTAAGAGCTCACTGACATCTAGAACATTGATTTCTAGTGCATTTGTTGTCTTCCCACTAAGACGCATGAACTGCTGGAACCGCTCCTCCACATCAGAGAAATGGGAAAGGTTTCCCTGGCTACTTGCTTGTATTATTTCTGAAACACTTTTGGCTTCAGGTTGGGCAACTGTAGTTGAACATTCAGGCAATTTCCCTAGGGCTATTAGCAACTTTTGTTCCGAACTTTTTCCCATGGTTTCAGCGATTTTGTCTTGCTCCCTTTTGATCTCCATACATGACACTGCCGGAGGGATGTTCTCTTTCTCCTTTTCCTGACCTGCATCATTTAACGCTACAGCCTGTGGTGATGCCTTGAGATCTTGCACCTTGCCCCTTTGGATAACATTGCCTGATTGCGTTACATTTCCTCGAGACGAAAAAGGCACTTGGCCATTTAAGTCACCTAGTGGTTGTGTTCCACCAGGTTTTGCTGTGCTTACTGTCAGAGTACCTCCCTTTTTAACTTGAACTGGTACTACTTTTGTGGGGTCAAGTGTTGCCTCTGCAAGACTTGCCTGAAAAGCAGTAGGACTTGCTTCCTGCTTGGACTGAGTTGCCAGAACTTGTGATCCACTTGCCTGTTTACCAGTCTGCTTTGAGGCTGACCCTGGAGATACTGAGCTTGATATCATATTCTTTACCATTTGTGCTTTGTCAATTCCATTACTTGCCTCTTTTACTTCACTATTTGCCTCGTATTGCTGCTGAGAAGGCCCGGATTTTTTCATGGCCGACTGCCTTTCCTTTCCCCCTTGGCCATATTTGCTTTTTTCAGCACGAAATGCTGGTGGATCCCCTCCTGTTTCATTTAGCACAAATGGCTCTAATATGAAGCTGACACTTTTCTTCGTCTTGTTTGGTGGCGGAGGCGGTGGAACTTGGTTGTGACCAACTTGCTTTGGTTCTCCAACTTCATGTAGAGCACCAATTCCTCTCATTATTTTCTGGCGAATCTCCTTTGGGCATATTTCCTCAGGGCTGAATGTGAAGGCCAGATCCAATTTTTTCCCCCTCAACAACTCTTCAAATATCATCCTCGCTTCGAATGCAAGGGATCTGTCATCAACATCCAACATTTCTTTCAATTCAAACAATGGAAAGCGTAGCTTTGGGGAAGCAGCAGTTTTAAACTCTGTCATCACAAGATCTCTGACAGAGATGCTATCTGCCTCATCCATTGCTTTTTGCTTCCTATCTCTCCTCTTTTCAAGTAGAAATTGCAGTGTGCATTCTTCATCATCATCGCTGACCGGGGTTCCAGCTGCGGCATCCTCATTCCCACCTGAGCCACGGTTGCCGCCTGAGCCACCGTTGCTGCCTGAGCCACCGTTGCCACCTGGGCCACCGTTGCCTCCTACATTGTCATCATCATCATCATCATCATCATCATCCCCCTGCCCATCATCTTCCTTCTCTTCTTTGTTGTCATCACCTTCTTCATCATCATCGTCTTCCTTTCCTTCATCCTCATCTTCTTTGTCCTTGTTTCCATCAATTTCGACTTCCCTCCCCATGCGAACACTTGCCTCCTCATAATTTAGGTCTGCATGTTCTGTTTCCTAACAACTTGCTTCCGCCTCATCACCATCATCATTGTCCGAACTGCCATCACTATCGCTTTCGTCATTACCTTTCTCCTTGTAAACTTCCTCATTTTCACTATCACCTTCCTCACTGCCATCATCATCGAAATTAAATGACTCTTCGTCACTTGGTAAGCTGTCTCTGTCGGCTGGTACTTATTGACGTCTTCTCTTTGACTGTCGCCTGCTTGTCTCCACATTAATAGGATATGTCGTCCTTGCCCCCCATTCATCATCATCGATCCTACCAATCCCAGTCACGAGCTTTCCAACTGCATGTGAAATTACGGAACACATTTCGTGCACCATACCTGTGAGCTTCTTTTGCTTCTGCAAAACATAAAAGTGGATAATAAAAACCCTGATAAGAATCACCATCTGTTGAGGGTTAAAAAATGGAACAAGTATATAAATGAGCAAAAAAAGGGAAGCACTAGTACAGGAAAAACAGCCACCGGTTGACTTACTGTTTTGTCATATGACTCAGGCAATCTTGTGGTAACAAATTTGGTGATGTGATCCATGCTTCCAAACAAGCTATCATTCGCACACCGTGAAAACTCAGTCTTAAGCTGATGGTTTGTTGTCAAAAAAGGAAAAATATGAGTGACAACAAATCTGGCAGATGCATATTTCAAATGAAAAAAATTGGTAATTCTAATTGTCTGAATTTGCCTGCATCCACTATCCGATTTCTTGATGCCTACTATTAATATAATGGATAGTTAAGATTCAGTAGCTAGTAGAGTTGCAGAAAATGTATGTAGCTTGCTAGTTTTCAGTACATAATTTGCTTCTGTTGCATGAGAAAGTGCTGCTGTTAAACATATAAATTGCTAAATAGTTAAACTATGCATCGTTTGCCTACTTTTCATTTCAAAAGTAGTACAAATAGGTACCATTACTGTCACATAACAAGGTCAAATAAAACTGAAAACTACTTAAAATATATGTAAAGCAATTGCCCAGAAAATCTTATTAACTTGCTTGCTCTTTCAAATTCAATTGCCTCCTCTAGTCGAGTACTTCAAGTTTCTTGAGAAAACATAGGTCCTTACAAACAAAAAAGGGTTGCGTTTGCACATGTAAAAAAGTCTAATAGAAAGAAAAGAAATGAGGTTACCCGCAAATTGCCGTATTCTCCCGGGGCCTTCCTGTCCTTCTTGATAACTTTAGCAATTAAATCTGAATTCCAAACTGACACCCTTGGTACCAAGTTGGGAATTGGCTCATCAACATCCAACGAGTCTAGATACAACAGCTGCGTGATGACAAAAAAAACACAAGTTTAAAGTTACCTGATGTTTGCAAAAAAACAAAAAAAGTGGATGCTAGCAACAAACAGCTTGAAGCACTTACAACGAGGTGGAAAACACAGCAACAAACGGCCTTCTTCTTGCCACGACCCAATGTGAATGCTAGCTTCAGTTGATCAACAACAAACTGGCATATGTTGGTCTCTGTTATCACATTGACATCCATGACCGCCGGGAAGCTTTTTGGGGAAATACTTAAACTAGTTGAGGGGGCAAGGAAGCAGGAAAAAACAAGAGCTAGCCAAGCGCGGACGAAGTCATCATCATGAGATCCATTCATTTCCTTGATCATCTTGCACCAATCTATGAGACTCGGTGAATTCTTGGAGGTGATGTTGTAAATGTTGTACATTGCCTTTGTGATTTCGGGACGGTTATCAAAGCACACCTTCCTCCCCCTATTTGGCAAACCCCATATCCTACGGACACTTGCAGCATCTACAGGAATCTTGCCCCTTTTCGGAATAACTATCTGCGAAATCTCAGGATCATAATGCCTCATTATCCATTGGCTAAGATCTCCAGGCATGCTATTCGCTGCAAGATCCAGAAGGCCACCAAATTCTTTTTCAATGATGACACCTTTTTGCGCAAAAATCAAGTCCTTGTTCAACTTGAAGAGCCTTGCAGGAGATGCCCTGTTCCTACGACCCTATTGCACAACAAGATGAAAAAGAAGGAAGGAATTAGCAATAATGTTCGTTACTGGACAACATTGTTGGGCAACTGTTTTGAAAAACAGAGGCAACCATGCAAATACCTCAGTTCCTCCGGTCTTCTGGCGTTTTGGATTTGGAGGTTGATCCACAGTAGGACCTTCAGCATTTACATTTTCAGCATCTCCACCTAGGCTCTCATTTGAAATAATATCATCAGGACGCATCCCTCGCACAATAATAGCCTTACATCTCTGACGCTTGTACCCAATCGTTGTTGAACTACTACGTGGCTGAAGAGGAAAAACACACAAATCAGTAACAACAAAATCTGTTATGTCCAAAAAGAACATAAAACTTCGAGGAATTTTGCACACCTGTGTTTGATGCTCTTCATTGCCATGAGACGCAACTTCATCATGACTTGCTACAGGAGGTTCATCCTGTTTTGCCTTTTTGCTTGTCCCAGCCATCTATTTTCTGTTGCGTACAAAAAAGGGAAACAATTAACAACATCAAGCAAAACTAAAAAAATTCTGTTCTACAAAAACTGTATATCCTGCACCCTAATAATTCAGGTGAAGTATACAGAAGACAGCACCATAACAGGCACAACTAAAGTGGCAAAAGGATTGTTGGACAAATATAGGATTGTCCACTATATGAATTTCACTCTGTTCCAACATTAGAAACTACTTAAGTAGCAGAGCAATGTACACAAAAATAGCAAAACAATCTGGAACACAACAGGCAAGTGGAACATAAAACTAGGCAACACATGATACCACACCGGGCAAGTGAAACACAAAACTGAAGCAACACTCAAAAACTAAAGCACCAAAAACAGCCCCTAATCTACAGCCGTGATGAGCATCATAACCCCAACACCCCTCCCTCACACACACCTCAAAAAAACCTACAACATCAAGCCTTGCCTTGTTCAACAGGACAGTATAGAATTTGCATTGTTCACAAAGTAGCAATATGCAACTCACGAGCCATTGCTGGGCAAGTCAAACACAAAACTGGAGCAACAAACATCCGCCTGATCTACAACCGACGAGAGAATCCTAGGCCCAATACTGATCCCCCTGCACACACTCCCACCTACTCAGCATCATCAAACCTCGCAGGAGCTCGCATGCATTCAAACCCTAGCTCGCCAGTAACCAAACCTAATACTCAAGTCGTCGCATACATGCATTAGAAGGACAGTAGTACTCAAAAATCGATGTGCCAAAACACGGGAGATCTGAAATGCCTCGAAACGGAATCGATAAACTCACAAGGGGGTGCTCGCGGCGATTGTACCCTCCGACGGCGTCCTCGGCGGGCCGTTCCTCCTCTGCTGCGTCTCCGGTACTGCAGCACCTTCCGCCGTCGACTCCTGCTACCACACGGCGCGCTGGTGTTGCTGTGGTGGTCGCACCTCCCCCGTCGCCGCACACGAAATCAGGAACGGCGTCCGTGGCGGGCCGTTCCTCCTCTCCCGCGTCTCCGGTACTGCTGCTACCACGCGACCGCTGCTGTTGCTGCGGTGGTCGCACGCCCCCCGTCGCCGCACGCCCTTGCTCGCCTAATCCCCGAATAGACGAAGCACGGGACGCCCTGCTTCCACCTCCGGCGGTAAAAACGGGCGCCGAATCGCCGCCGCCTCCTCCTGATTTGGGGGATTTGGGATGGGATGAACGGAGGATTCGTCGGCAGTTCACGAGGAAGGGAAATGACGGAGAATTCGAAACGGGAGAGAAAGAAGTGGGGAGGAGAGGAGAGAATGGAGGGACCCGCAACCGCCCCTCCGCCCAACGGGACTAAACCCGACCAGGCGACACCTGGCGCGGGCACCGAGGGCCCCGACCGCGCGACGCCTGGGAGCCGCGAAGCGTCGCCCTCCGCGGGATGTCGATCGCACGGCGCACAGACGTGTGCGCTCGAGAAAGCAAACGGGCACAGCTGCACTTTTTAGGATTTAGGTTGTTTAAAATTGTATTGAAGCTGCGCCAATCAATTTGGATCAGAAGGAGTACCGTTTTTTGTTTTTTCATCAATACAATTGTTTCTGTGCACACAACGGATGGTGATGTGCTATTAGTCGCCGCCCTTGTGTCCATCGTGATTAGGACGACGTGCGAGTAATCACCACGTGATAAGGGCGGAGCGTAGCGTAGCCTTGTATGCTATGTACACGATGACAAAATGATCCATGACATGATTGATTTATGCACTTGCGATATGATGAAACGATGCAAACGTCCATGAATGCATCGAGCGAGTCATCTGCTTCTAGAGAGTCCGGAGGCGTACGCGGCCCCGCCGACGAGGCCGTGGCAAGCATGCACACCCTACATTCCTCCCGGCTTTGTTTATTGGCAGGAAGATGATCTCTCCAGCACAGTGGTGCCCATACGTGCACGCAACACCTCTGCATGTCGGCACAGGACCATATGAATACCATCGCTATAAATAAACCGCCCAACTTGCATAGCAATTCGCAGCAACTCAACAACAATACAATACACCACCAGTCGTTCATCTTGTACATCGATCAGCGTAAAGTGCGCACGCAGGCCAGAAAATCCGGGATAATGGAGCACGGCCACGCGACCGACAAGGTGACGGGGCACGGCGGCACCACCGGCCCCGCGGGGAACCACGGCGGTGCCGGTGCTGGTGCCGGGGGCGTGCAGCAGCTCCAGGCGACGAGGGACGACCGCGGGACCGACGGCGGTCTGGGCCGTTCCGGCGGGCCCACAGGGAACCACGGCGGTGCTCCTGCCGGCGGCGCGGACGCCACCGGCGAGAAGAAGGGCGTCATGGAGAATATCAAGGAGAAGCTTCCCGGCGCCGGCGGGCAGCAGTGAGCGTCGACTCACGGAGCTACCTGTGCCACGGCCTCTCGCGCACCACGTGTAAAAAGCTCAGCCACACGCTGTTACAAATAAATAACGAGCTATATATGTATCCATGTACTTGTCTTCCCTCGTACAAATAAATAACGGGTTATGAAATGCTTGTGTTTTGTAAGAATTTGAACGGGAAAATATATTTTCATTCGCGTACAGGGGTTGATTACCATATTTTTGTGTTTTTCCACTGCTTCGAGCTTCGACTATGTATATCCAGATACTCCTACATCTTTACTTTCAAGAAGAAGAAAAAAGAAGTGATGCGCATGACTAGAAAATAAAATCCTACACAGAAATTGCGTCAGCCTCCCAATGAATGAATGGTTAGTTATACAATATTAATTCATACGCTGGCCTCCCAATGAATGAGTGGTTAGTTAGAATGTTATTTTAATTGGAGTTGAACTTCATAACAACTATTCGCAAAAAAAAAAAACTTCATAACAACTAGTGATGACTTCGTCATAATTTTAAAATGTTGTGCTAGCTCAATATCTCTGCTCAATATCTTAGAGGGTAAGACGTGTATGTGTGCGTTTCTAGAGTTGAATTTGTAAATGTAAGTAGTTAAGCAATTATGATTGTACTGTGTTCAAAAATACATTAAGGCTCATAGTTCTTTTTACGTAGAATTGGAAACACAATAGAATCGTTTGGAGGCGTAATCTGAAAGGGCACTACTCTGCGCCGACCTCCCCTACCATCCGATTGCGTCAGTGTGAACTATCAGGTTAACATCTTCGTCCACACACTTTTGCTTCATCCTCCGCCGAAGAAAAAAGGCTCCACCCCACATGGCCCCAACCTATCCCCTCGGCACTCTCATGCACGAAACCTCACCACCGCAACGCACAAACATGTTGTCATCGTCGGCATTGCAGCGTTGTCATCGGTGCTTCCAACGTGAATGTCGCACGATTGCAACTTCGGCGACGAGGTCATGGTTGGCAGACCTAACTCTCGCCATTCACAACATTTCATGTCCCTGCTAGTCCCAGCAGTGACGTAGCTAGAATATTAGCACGCCCCAGGCCATCTTCGTTGCTACAACGTTTACTGTAGCTACAGTACGCGACTGTCGCTACAATCAACGAGCGTTTTCACCACCACGCTCAGGCCACGGCCCTGGTAGCCTGGGCCTGGCTACGTCCCTGAGTCCCAGCATGGGTGTCACCTCAGTTGCAACATCGGAGGCGATGCTGGCAGCCGCAGATGACGCATAACTTGTGACCGGTGGCAGCACAACCCACCAGTCCCCGGAATCCATAGTATATGATGAATTTAACATCTCTATCTCCACATTTCTTTCAAAAAAAATCTTTCTCATTCTATTTTTGGAGATGTGTTTATGATGAAAGGTGGAGGGTCAAATTTCCGCTTCAACACCACCTTATCCCACTTGTAGAGTGTGCATGATAAGGTGTGGATCACTGTACTTAAAATGACATAATAATGTATGATACGTAGCTATGGTGGACACATGAAACAAAAGACAAGTGAGCTTGGATGTATATGCAAAAGATGGTGATATAACTTTGTAGAGACAATATGTTTATAGAGTTAGGGCCTCTTTGTT
Organism: Elymus sibiricus; assembly: GCA_039707655.1. Classification (NCBI taxonomy): domain Eukaryota; kingdom Viridiplantae; phylum Streptophyta; class Magnoliopsida; order Poales; family Poaceae; genus Elymus; species Elymus sibiricus. The sequence goes on from CM077671.1 coordinate 395,691,114, forward strand.
TTGTAGGGTTCTCAAAATGCGAGAATAAGGAAACACAAGATTAAATTGTCATGTCCTAAAAACTCCTATAGGATTGGAAACCGATAGAATTTTGGAAGAAAGAGTGCTGGTAGCACATGACGAACGAAAGGAATTCTACCAAGATTTTCGTGTGGCATTTTCTTTTCAAAATATAGTGCAAATGAATTATAGAAATAAGGACCAGCATAGATAAATTCCCATGAGCCGGAATGTGATCAAACAAATTCTTCATTATTAGCACAGAATCAAATCAAATTCACTCGTGGGCCTACGTGTACATATAGACCTGCAAAAATGCACAAAGCTACTCCTCTAGGCATCAAGCCATCTCAAAGTTTTAACTATTTTTTTAAACATTATGTTGTAAATGCAAGATTAAAATTTAAATATCAAACTTTAAACCTCACTTGCACAAATTAATCAATCAATAAGGTAACGTTGTTTCTCAACACGTGGAGCCACATCCTCACCCTAAACTATCAAGTTTTGAACTCGCCTCCGTGGGCTGCTACTGGCTATGCCTCGTTCCTGCCAGAGGCCTTATCGACGCCCCCGGGCCTTGCTACCCTGGCACCGTCGGCAGCGGCATTGGTGCTCCGCCGCGCCTCCATCTTCTTCCCAAACAAAATCCACATTAGCTTTTTTTTAGACAAAAATCCACATTAGCTAAACGTCAATCGACTGATTTTAGCAAATGGGTCAGTCGATCCTGAAATATCAGAAGAAATTCGTCGGAGGAAGGCCGGAGTGGAGGAAAGAGAAGTAAGGGGCTTGCCGGAGGGCTACCCCAGTATCTATCTTAGGGTTTAGGGTGGGGACGGTGATGCACGGCGGTGGTGGGGGGCTTTGTCGGAGAAAAAAACTCAGCACGGGGTGGGCCTAGATGTATGGACGGGGACGGCGGAAGACCAGCGGTTGGGGGTGGTCCGCAGGCAGCGGTGGCCTGCGGTTCGGCCGGTGAAAGAAGACGACGTCTAGAGGTAGCACTAGTAGAAAACAGGGCTTTGAAACGGGCCAGAATATTGCATTAGTCCCGGTCTTGTTACGAACCGGGACTAATGGGTGCATCAGTCCCGGTTCATGAGGCCAGGGCGCCGGCCGGGCCTCGGCAGGAACCAGTCCCGGTTTGTATGACCCCTTTAGTCCCGGTTCCAGACACGAACCGGGACTAAAGGGCCTCGCTCCTGGCCAAGCCCCTTTAGTCCCGGTTGGTGGCTGGAGCCAGGACTAAAGATATGCCTATATATATGCTTGCCCCTGCCCGCTCACTCTGTTTTTTTGGCCAGCCAGCGCGTGTGAGGTGTATGCTGCTCTGCTCTCACCTCTTATGCACACGAGGTGTTCGATGAAATGCCAGAGCCATGCTTAAGCTTTCTCCTTTCCAAGCTCGACCTCCAAGCTCCATTTTCCTCAAGATTTGTCTAGATTTGGCGGTCCGTCACGTCCCATCCCCGTCCTCACCGTCGTCGATCGCCCGAGCCGATCTCGTCGCCGGCACCACCGTGGTGAGCCTCTTGTTCTTATCTTCTTTTTAAAAGAAAAAAGTTATTATTTGTATGATTTACATAGATACTTGTATAAATTTCTTACTTTTATTATTGTTTGTTGTTATATAGGTCCATGGTTATGGTATCCGCCCACGTTGGCCCTCGTCCGGTCTATGATTCGGATGCGGTATATTATCTTTTATAACTATTTGTTTCATTTAGTGTTTATGACAATTATGCCGACCAACGTGACATAGATGTGTTTATTCTAGGAGGTATGTGAACCGGAAATTCCAACCGACCCTCTTGTCAAGAGGTTAAATTTAGTTGAAAAAGAAAACGAGGATTTGAAAGAAAAATTGAAAAGAATTGAGGAGGAGAAGATGAAATTGGAGTTGCATGTTGCTGATGTCGTCCATGACCACAAGATCAAGATGGATGCAATGCGCTTGAAGATTAGAAAGATAAGAAAATATGCCATTGATAATGAGGCTTGGTATCATTATGCTGTTGGATCAATTGCTACATTAGTTGCGATTATGATCGCATTTGTTGTTGTATTTAAATGTTTTACATAGTTGTATGTTAGTTTCAATTTATGTTTTAATTAGATGCTCTAGAGAGCTATATGTTGTTCTATGAGAACTATGTATGAAATTATGATACCATGCCAATTTTCAACCATTTCAGAGTTCATTTGCAGTGCTTTTCAATCTCAGGGTCATCTTAGCTCAAAATAAATCATGAAATGCATGAAAAGTAGCAAATGAAGTCAGAAAAGGGTTGAAAAGTGATGATGTGGCTTTGAATAGTGCATATTGAATGCAGAAAAAGTCTTGAGTTAAAATATGTTTAAAAAAATGAAATCCTTTTGTAATAGACGAGTTTTCGTCCGAAGCTCTGATACTTCGAAGGAGATTGTCCAGTTTGTACACGAAGTGCATCCAGTTTTTCCCGTAACCCTCTCAACTTTTTAGCACATGCTATGTGGGTGAAATTATGATACCATGCCAATTTTCAACCATTTCAGAGTTCATTTGCAGTGCTTTTCAATCTCAGGGTCATCTTAGCTCAAAATAGAACATGAAATGCATGAAAAATAGCAAATAAAGTCAGAAAATGGTTGACAAGTGATGATGTGGCTTTGAATGGTGCATATTTAATGCAGAAAAAGTCTTGAGTTAAAATATGTCTAAAAAAATGAAATCCCTTTGTAATAGACGAGTTTTCGTCCGAAACTCTGATACTTCGAAGGAGATTGTCCAGTTTGTACACGAAGTGCATCCAGTTTTTCCCGTAACCCTCTCAACTTTTTAGCACATGCTATGTGGGTGAAATTATGATACCATGCCAATTTTCAACCATTTCAGATTTCATATGCAGTGCTTTTCAATCTCAGGGTCATCTTAGCTCAAAATAAATCATGAAATGCATGAAAAATAGCAAATGAAGTCAGAAAAGTGTTGAAAAGTGATGATGTGGCTTTGAATGGTGCATATTGAATGCAGAAAAAGTCTTGAGTTAAAATATGTTTAGAAAAATGAAATCCCTTTGTAATAGACGAGTTTTCGTCTGAAACCCTAATACTTCGAAGGAGATTGTCCAGTTTGTACACGAAGTGCATCCAGTTTTTCCCGTAACCCTCTCAACTTTTTAGCACATGTTATGTGGATGAAATTATGATACCATGCCAATTTTCAATCATTTCAGAGTTCATTTGCAGTGCTTTTCAATCTCAGGGTCATCTTAGCTCAAAATAAATCATGAAATGCATGAAAAATAGCAAATGAGGTCAGAAAAGGGTTGACAAGTGATGATGTGGCTTTAAATGGTGCATATTGAATGCAGAAAAAGTCATGAGTGAAAATATGTTTAAAAAATGAAATCCCTTTGTAATAGACGAGTTTTCGTCCGAAACCCTAATACTTCGAAGGAAATTGTCCAGTTTGTACACGAAGTGCATCCAGTTTTTTCCGTAACACTCTCAACTTTTTAGGACATGCTATGTGGGTGAAATTATGATACCATGCCAATTTTCAACCATTTTAGAGTTCATTTGCAGTGCTTTTCATTCTCAGGGTCATCTTAGCTCAAAATAAATCATGAAATGCATGAAAAAATAGCAAATGAGGTCAGAAAAGGGTTGAAAAGTGATGATGTGGATTTGAATGGTGCATATTGAATGCAGAAAAAGTCTTGAGTTAAAATATGTTTAAAAAAATGAAATCCCTTTGTAATAGACGAGTTTTTGTCCGAAACCCTGATACTTCGAAAGAGATTGTCCAGTTTGTACACGAAGTGCATCCAGTTTTTCCCGTAACCCTCTTAACTTTTTAGCACATGCTATGTGGGTGAAATTATGATACCATGCCAATTTTCAACCATTTCAAAGTTCATTTGCAGTGCTTTTAAATCTCAGGGTCATCTTAACTCAAAATAAATCATGAAGTGTATGAAAAATAGCAAATGAAGTTAGAAAATGGTTGAAAAGTGATGATGTGGCTTTGAATGGTACATATTGAATGCAGAAAAAGTCTTGAGTTAAAAACTTTAATAATAAAATGAATTTTCATAAAGTATATTTTGTTACAAGCTTTAATAGAAATCAAAAAGCTTTTATAAAACTCTAATTGCAAAAGGAATCAACTAAAAAGAATCAATAAAAAATAAAACTTATGCAACTAAAATTATATAAAATTTATGCAACTAAAATTATATAACTAAAAATAACATATGCAAAAAATAACATTAAAAATCATAATATATGGAAAAAAAGGCCCGCCTACTAGGCACGACGGCCTGCATACGACAAGAAACCCTACAAATAGACCAGGATGCAGGCCCGCAGTGCTAGCAGGCCAAACACGGCGTCAAATAGGCATGTACTGCCTGCATTAGAGAGGAGCTCGAGAGGGCAGCGGCAGCAGTGCTTATAAACCACTCCGAGCCCCTCTCGACTAGCGAGGTGGGACTAAACTTTTGGTACGGGAAGCACAGCCCTTTAGTCCCGGTTGGTGGCTCCAACCGGGACTAATGCCCCCCTTTAGTCCCGGTTGGTGCCACCAGCCGGGACTAAAGGTCTCTGCTTCCCGCCCTTTGGGCTGCTGGAAATTGACCTTTAGTCCCGGTTGGTGGCTACAACCAGGACTAAAGGTCCTGACTGGTGGCACCAACCGGGACTAAAAGGGGGCATTAGTCCCGGTTGGAGCCACCAACCGGGACTAAAGGGCGGGCTATATAAAGGGCACTTAGAAAAATTTCCAACCCATTGCAGTTTCTTCTCTCCTCGGCGCCGACGACGACATCGACGCCGCCAGGCTGCCGGATTTTGCCATCGCCCTCGCCGACGCCCTGCCGTCCCCGAGCCCGCTGGCCATCGCCGGCGCCGAACCTCCGCGCGCGCCGTCCTCCCCGTCGCCGTCGCCGCGCCCTGCCCCGCCGTCGTCGCGCCCCTGCCCCTACGTCGTCGTCGCCGTCGTCGCGCCCTGCCCCTACGTCGCTGTCGCCGTCGCCTCGCCCTGCCCCGCTGTCGCCGTCGCCTCGCCCTTCCTCGCCGTCGCCTCCCCCTGCCCCGTCGCCGTCGCCGCGCCCCTGCCGGCCCCGACGTCGCCGCGCCGGCCCCTGCTCCCACAGTGAGCCCATTGAACATGGCTTGTTGATGCTGATGGCTTGTTGCTTTTAGAGAGTTCTTGTTTATTGTTAATTATCGTCATGTTCATAGGTGAGAGTTCTTGTTTATAGTTATGAGAAAAAGGAACTCAATGAAGATTGTGCTTTCTTTATTGTTATCAAGAAAAAAAATTCTAAAATTGGTGCTTCGGGGATAGTGAGATTTTTATCCCCATTGATGATAGTGAGATTTTTCAAATGAGACAGTCCATGTCATTTTATTATTACTTATATATGTTTACCGTATCGCCCTATTGCTGTTTTTAGAAATTGTCGTATCCCATATCGCCGTACCCGTATCACCAAGAAATTTCCTGATATCAAGTAATCATTTTCTTTGCCGGACAGAGTTTGAAAAAAGTTCACCAAACATGTTAAGGGTGTCAGCTGGAAAAAAGAGCTGCAATTTTTACACCCCCAAAGTAAGTACTACTCTAGTACCGCGCATCTCTCATTGATTCTAGTTTCAATACCATTATCATGCTTGATTATCATTTTGATTGAACTCTATTCTTATAAAGTGCTCGTGGCAGGCACCCGGGACTAATTTATGTGCTTACTACGTTTGCGAGTTCATTCGCCACTCGACCTCTGAGCGGGGCCGGGGCATATCTTTAGAACAATTTGAAGTACGTAAACAATATTCACATTTTTACTTTATTACCATCAATTGTGTTGAGTTTTATTGACCCCCTTCTTTAAATTAGATCTGACAGAAGCGCGACGAACTCCTACCAACTGATCGCGTACGAGCAATTCAAGAGGAATTGGCGGGATTCTTTGTTGAGCATGTCATACCTAAAGACGGAGGATGCCATAAGAATCTCGAATGCGATGTTGGTAATAGACGTTAGGATCGTAAGAGATGTTATATTGTATATATGCATGAACGTGTACTATATGTAATAGCGTCGAATAGATTTACGAAAACTTGTTGCATATTGTTCGACCAAGCACGTTGAAAGAGAGGTCACTTCTCTCTATATATTGATCATGACGATGTTGTGTAATGGTTCCTTCATTGCTATATGTAGTAGCTAGCGTCGAGTTGAATGAAAAGCGTAAAATAAAAATGGTAAACACAAAAATAAAAGGAGGAAACACAATAGAAAAACCCCTAAACCCCTCCTTTCAAAAAAAAAAATGATGAGCATTAGTCCCGATCGTTTTGTCCCGGTTGCAGAACCGGGACTAAAGACCCTCTGGAACCAGGATTGATGCCTTGTTTTCTACTAGTGTAGAAGAAGCAATCTGGACCGTTTATTTTCCATCCAACGGCTGAAACGCATCGACGGACCCAAATTCGTTTTTCAAACGACTGACGTCTAGCCATTCCCCAACAAAATCAACTGAACGGACCGGAATTTCAAATTGGAGCAACTTACTTCCAGCAAAACTGAACTGTAGTAGGAAACATATTTTCCAACTACCATCCACGCTGTCCCTAACGTGTACGTACCATTCATTCATATGGATGCGTCGATGGAGGAGTCATGCCCTTCCAGAGAGTGCGAACACCTACGTGCATCTGCCGACGAGGCCGTGGCGCCGTCCGGCTTTGTTTATTGGCGGGATGACCACTCCACACACCTGTACGCTAGCCAGTGGCAATGTGCATCTCGAACTCGAACACCTGTGCCATTCCGAGACCTATAAGTAACCACGTGCAGTCGCACTTGTCTGCATCGCAAATTCGCAACTCGCAGCAGTTCAACACTTCCACAGCCACACACATCACCTGTAGATCGACCGGTGTACGTAAGGCGCGACAATGGAGTACCAGGGGCAGACCGGCCACGCCACCGACAAGGTGGAGAAGTACGGCCAGCCCGTGGCCGGCCACGGCGGCGCCACCGGCGGACCCACGGGGACTCACGGCGCTGCCGCCGCCGCGGGCACCGGGCAGCTCCAGCCGACCAGGGACGACCACAAGACCGACGGTGTCCTGCGCCGCTCCGGCAGCTCCAGCTCCAGCTCGGTGAGCTCTCAGGGACAGATCTGCCGCTATATATATACGTCGAGTCATTCGATCGGTCATTCTTAACCTTGTTGTGCTTCTTCTTGTGTCAATATGTAGTCTGAGGACGACGGCGTTGGCGGGAGGAGGAAGAAAGGGATGAAGGAGAAGATCAAGGAGAAGCTCCCCGGCGGAGCCCACAAGGACGCCACCGGGCAGCAGCACACGCCGGCGGCCGGCGAGTACGCCGGCACCGGCACCGGCACGCACGGCGCGGAGGCCACCGGCACCGGCACCGGCACGCACGGCGCGGAGGCCACCGGCGAGAAGAAGGGCGTCGTGGAGAAGATCAAGGAGAAGCTTCCCGGCGGGCAGCACTAAGCTATGCTAGGCAGCTAGCGATCGACCTGTGTCTGTGTTCGGTCAAAGCTCGGTAGCATGCCTACTTCTGCATGCGTTCCTACGGATAAATAATGAGCGCCGATCGAGGTGCCCATAGTATATATGTTGTGTGTGTGTGACGTATTTGTGGACCCCGTGTACATGTATTTGTATCTCCATCGTAATAAAGTGCTTGTTTATACTAGTATTCGTGTTAGGGCATCTTCAATAGTTTGTATGTAGTCCAGAGCTGGCCAAACGGGCCGGGCTAAACGGGCCGGCCCAGAAGCACGCGACGCCGGCACGCAACGGGCCCGACCCGGCACGAGCTAATCGGGCCGTGCCAGGCACGCAGCCCGCCTTGGGCCGTGCCTGGGCCTGAAGGCTGGGCACGCGGGCCGGCACGACACGGCCCGTTTATCTTTTTTATTTTTTATTTATATGTTTTTATATATATATGACAGCCCAACAGGCCGAAATCGGCCCAAAAAACAGCCTAACAGGCTAAAAGCCTAGCGGGCCTGGCGTGCTGACGGGCCGGCCCACATAGCTCTCGGGCCGTGCCTGGGCTGGAGAGGTCAGCACGCGGGCCGGCACGGCACGGCCCGATTACTAATCGTGCCGTGGCGGGCCGGGCCGTGCAGTGCCGGGCCGGGCCGGCCCGTTTGGCCAGGTCTGATGTAGTCTTGTTGGTAAAATTGTTCATGTTTTTTTTAATCATACAACTATTCCAATGGTTGCATCTATACTATTCAATAGGAGAAGGGAGAATAAATGCAATTGCTCTCTACATAGTCTACATAGCCTTGGAGCTTGTGCAAGAGCGGTTGGTTAATCTACATACAACTTTACTCTCTCTTCATTTATTTGTTGCCATGTCATCATATATCCTAGGTGGCAAAGTTTACTAACAACTATCTTACAGCCATCAAAGATGCCCTTATGTGATCGATGCAAGTCTAACTTCTTTAATTCTTTCGGTTTTGAATATATTTGAAATGTTATAGCATCAACAAGATTGAGGCGCGTCTTCCTTTGGGCGGGCACGAGTAAGGTCTCGGATTGAAAAATGCAAAATAAATTAAGAAAAATGCAAAGTAAATTGAGAAACGGTTTGTAGATCAACTTTAGAAGGGTTCGGTGTTCTACATCTTGAAAAAAAATGCAAAGTAAATTGAGAAACGGTTTGTAGGCCAACTTTAGGAGGGCTCGGTGTTCTACATCTTGAAAAAATTGTCAGAGCTCCCGGCTGTGATGACCGTGGCTCCAGGCATGAAGCCAATTGATATTGTGCCAGTAAGAGCAACTCCAACGGGCCGACCCAAACGGACGGCGCTTTTGTCCATTTTTTGTCCGTTTGGGTCGGCCGCCCGCTCGGCGTCCGCCCTCTTTAAGATTTGGGTCGGCTGTGCGCCCAACGCGCCGACCCATATATGTCGGCGTGGCCGGCTGGCCGCCCTTTTTCAACACATAGCACAAATTTTGCATTGCTACATAAATTTTGCATTATTTCACAAGCAAACATATAGTCCACAACCAAATAAATAGCATGGTTTCAACCAAATAAATAACATAGTTTTACAAGCCGAATAAAAATAAAACAGTCTCACATAGTTTTGCAAGCCGAATTAAAGAGATACATCTATTGGTTGCCAACATGAGCCCACATATGCTCAACCAAATCATTTTGCAATTGCATGTGAGTTTCCCAATCACGCATGTCGTGATGAAATTGGGTGAACTGTTCAAACGTTGCCGCTCCTCCATGCTCAGGCACAACATTCTCACCCTGAAACTGAAACCCTTGATCGTAAAGACGTTCCGGGCGCTCATCTTCTACGATCATATTGTGCATGATCACGCAAGCAGTCATCACCTCCCACAGTTTCTTCGTGCTCCAAGTTTTTGCAGGATACCGAACGATGCCCCATCGAGATTGCAAAACACCAAAGGCACGCTCGACGTCTTTCCTAGCACTCTCTTGTTCTTGGGCAAATCTTTTCCTCTTCTCTCCGACAGGATTGGGGATTATCTTCACAATAGTGGTCCACTGAGGATAGATACCGTCACCCAGGTAGTATCCTTTGTCGTAGTTGTGGCCGTTGATGGTAAAATTAACCGGTGGGTTGTTGCCTTCGGCAAGCCTAGCAAACACCGGCGAGCGCTGAAGCACGTTAATATCATTGTGTGATCCGGCCATGCCAAAGAAAGAGTGCCAGATCCAGAGATCTTGAGATGCCACGGCCTCAAGTATGACAGTGCAAGCCCTGACATGGCCCTTATACTGCCCTTGCCAAGCAGAAGGGCAGTTCTTCCACTCCCAGTGCATGCAGTCTATGCTGCCAAGCATCCCTGGGAAGCCCCTACTGGCATTCATCGCCAACAAACGGGCTGCATCTTCAGGAGTCGGCTCTCTCAAGTACTCAGGGCCAAACACAGCAATAACAGCCTTGCAAAACTTATACAGGGAGTCTAGGCAAGTAGACTCGCTCATACGTACGTACTCGTCAATGAGATCACCGGGCACTTCGTATGAAAGCATTCGGATGGCTGCAGTGCATTTCTGATAAGAAGAGAAGCCAATCTTTCCAACGGCATCCTCTTTGCAATCAAAATAGTTATCATAGCCGACCACCCCTCTCTAATACGGTTGAAAAGATGCCTACTCATACGGAAACGGCGACGGAATTTCTGATGTTTGAACAACGGGTTCGTTGTGTCAAAGTAGTCCTTCCAAAGAAGGAAATGCCCGCTCTCTCGGTTGCGATTCAACGTCGAAAGGTGCCCCGGAATGGAGCCACGGAACAATGGCCGTTGGCTATTGATGTGGTGATGGACCAACACGGCAGCCAAGATCTCCTCCTCATCATCGGACGAGGAATCGTCCGAGTCGCAAAGAAAATTGTGAAAGAAGAACTCATCGGCGGAGTCCATTTTTGTACCTTGGCAAACTGTCGAACAACTTGCGGGCGTCGACGAAGGAGCCGGCCGGCGAAGGGAGTCACGCCGCCCTCGGACCAGCTAGCTACCCTGGCGGCGTCCGATGAGCGTGCCGGTGTCAGGATGAAGGAACTGGCCGGGGGCGGCGAGGCGGCTTCTTGGTCGCGGCCTCGGCTGTGTTGGGGGAGTGGGGGCGGGAAGCTTTCGGTTCCCCGGCGGCAAGACGGCGGGGGCGGGGCGACGTGGGAGGTGGCGGCGTTGCAGGTGGTGGATCCGGCAGCTGGCATAAGGACCGGAAAAATGGGCGTCGGCATCGGCGACGAAGGAGGAGGGTTTGTTGTTGGAATGGGAGAGGATGGCCAATGTGCCACCGACCAGCGGGCCAGGGGGAGTAGGCGGGGGCGCGCGCGTGTCCGTCTTGTGTCCGCGCCGACACAAATTCGGCTCAAAAATGGGCCGGGAATGGGTCGGCAGCCGGACGAAAAGCGGACGCGCGTCCGTTTGGGTCGGCGCATTGGGCCGGCTTTTCTGTCCGCGCCGACCCAAACGGACGCGCGCGGACGAAATGGGTCGCCGCGTTGGAGTTGCTCTAATCAACAATATTTCAAAGCACAAAATGTAAAGGTTGGTGCGGCCTTGGGAGAGAATGCTTGGATAAAGGCCATTCACATATGCGGTGGGCTATCTTGGAATCACGTTGCTCAATTCATCAAGCTTTGGACCTAGCTGTCTCAAATCAACCTCTCAGAAGACACCCAAGACACCATCACTTGAAAGCTCTCTCTTAGTAGGGATTACTCAACCAAGTCGGCTTAATAAGCGTAATTCATGGGAGCTATCGAGAGCTCCTAGGGCCTTTTCCCTCGCCCCTCGCGCCGCCCCCGCAGGCGACCCGGGGGGAAACCCTAGCCGTCGTTCTCGGCCTTCCTTCACTTCTCCCCCTCCTCGCCGCCGTTCGTAGCGCCGCCGGGCGAAGCCTGGCCGGAAGGGCGGCGGTGGGGCTTCTTCCCACCCTTTCTGTCTCGGCTGGCGCGGGACAACGGGATCGAGAGGAACGCCGGGTGAGCGTGGGGTCCGGCGGTGCAGCGGGCGGGTCACCCGGCGGCGTCATGCGCGACGCGGCGACGGCGACGGCCTGCTTGTGGCGAGGTTGTGGCTGCGTCGGGCATGACCGGTGGTCGCGGTTGCCATCGGATCCATCTGGATCCTGTCTTTGGACGCCGTCGGCCGCCGCGGGGTGGTGGTGGTCGTCGTTGTCCATGTCGGATCGCTGGATTCGACGTCTGGAGATCTACGATGGGCTCTTCTCGATCCTACTTCCTGGTTGGTTGAGCCCCATGGCTCTTTCATCTCTGCAGATTGCGGTTCGGCTCATTGCCGGGTCTGGAGTAGATGGAGGTTTGGTGGTGTAGGATGGGACCGAAGGAAACTTTGGTCGGCTTGTTCGGCCCGGCATCGGCGACGTCACTGGACGCCGTTACCCTCCGTGGAGGCGAAGCCGAGGTCTGTCCTATCCACCCCCGAACCCCTCCCGAACGAAAGTCTAAAATTCATCTAGATTGGGCGGCGGCGGCGTCCTACGCGTCGTATCCTCCATGGAGGCGCCGTCTTGGGAGGACCTAGTGTTCGGGGGAGAGTTGCTATGGGTGGTGGGCTCCGCGTAGCTCCAACAGTGGCGATGGTGTGGAGGTTGCCAGTTGGTGCATCATTGTATCTATCGCGTCATGGCGACGAGTATTGGCGGCATGGTGCAGCTGGATATTGTCGATGGATGCGGCTGGATAGTCGAGCGCAGGCAGTGGCGCTGTCTGGCGCCATGGTGGCGTCGACGACAGGCTGGCAAGGTTTGTGCGTCAGTATCTGCTCTGGAGATGGATCGGTGGAAGACGGCGGTGGCGGCCTCGGTGAGTGAGCCGGACCGGTGTGTGACCCAGTCTCGGTATGTGGCTGGGGTGGGGCATCCGACATTAGATGTTAGGTTTTGGTGTGATGTCTTGTTGGTATTAGGCTCGGACATTCGGCACCCCTACATCAAGGGGTTAGGAGTAGCGACAAGTGTTGCCAAGATGGTGGCTCCAGGCTTACTGATGTATTACTTTATAAGTCTTTGTGAATAATTAATAAAGTGGTTGCATGCATCGTCCAGATGCAGAGGCCGGGGGTACATCCTCCTTTTCAAAAAAAGGGAGCTATCCACACACCCATGAATAAGGCCATTGAGTTTGCCTCCCCCCTTTCGTTAAGGTCAAATTCTTCGCCTCGGTTGCTATTCAAAACAGGTTTTAGACGGCTGATCGCCTTGCGCCGATGGCCTTGCCCTTTGTGCAAGAGAGATTTCGAGATCGCTGCTCACCTTGCGGCTATGGTGATTGGTCAAAGATTGGATGGGAATTGGGTGCGTCAACTTCTCTCAATGGGCGGCTCATCACACCATCGGCAATTGGTGGATTCATTTGGCCGCGTGTAGCAAGGGTGTTTGAAAGTTGTTTATCAATTGGACCATTTGGATAAAGAAATGCAAGGGTTTTTGGAAGAAATCTACACCACCCCAAATTATTTGGATAGTTTGAAGAATGAAGCAACGCGGTCCTCACGGGATGAAATAGTAATTTGATTCCGAGAGTGTTGGGGATATAACCCCGTGGTAAGACCCGCCCAGGAGAGGCCGGGTTATACCTGGCGGCTCATAGCCCAAGACGGGCCGGAAGATGAAGGCCAGGCCGCGTGGCGGCTTATCAGATGGGCTGAGGCGGAGGCCCGGAGACAGAAGATGGTATGACGACCCGGACAGTTAAGTCGCCCGGAGACGGCTTGCCCAAGACGGCAAGGCGGCTTAGAGACATTATTCATTATGATGTATGAGTCGGTTTAGGACTCGTGTAACCCAGGGCCTTGACCTCAGTATATAAAGGCGAGACCCTGGGGTGGCTTAGAGAAGAGACCGACAAGTCGAGAACTAGGTCAAGCGAAACCGCTCCCTTGTAATCGATACTCCAATCAATACAACACAAGCAGGACGTAGGCTTTTACCTCTTCTTGAGGGGCTGAACCTGGGTAAACTCGTGTCCCTCGTCTCGATCAACCCCTTTGAGTCCACCCCTTTGGCGATGGCCCCGAACCTAAGTCTTCGGACATCTGCCGTGACAAACCCACGACAGTTGGCGCCCACCGTGGGGCTAGTGCTCGGTGGTGTTGAGTTCTCAAAGGGTTCTCTCCCAGGGATCGAGGGGTACGTTGTTGGCAGGATGACCAAGAGTCGCCGCGGCCGGCTCTACATCGACGACGCCGGCTGGGGCCCCGAGGCCGATTCAATTGAGTACGGCTTCCGGGTCCCCTTCGGCGGAATCCACGTCTTCATCGGCAAGATCGGCGGATCGGAACCCGGGCAGGACATCTGCACCGACATCGTCGAGCCGGCCCGGTGCGAGCAACCCGCCGGACGCGTGCAACCCGCCCGTGCTAACCCGGGCAGGAAGCATGTCTTCGTCGGCTTCACCCAGGGCATGGAGCTGGAAGGTTCTGTGTCCCGAAACGAAACTCTCATCTGCTCGGATGATGGATCATCCAGCGGAGAGACGGAGTCAATCTATCAGCTTCACAATGGCGGGCTCGGGGGCTACATCGAGCCTTAACCCGAGTCAGAGTATCATGAGCCGGAGAAGTACGAGCCGCCGAACCGCGCTGCCGTCTTCATGGCGGGTTCAGCAGCGCCTCCTGGAAGCTCAGCCGCCGGCGTGACTGGGACTGGGACTGGCAGGCCGCCGGCTCAGGTTCTTCTGGATCTGATGAATGAGCTTACAACCCTGATGGCAACTGAGGTCACGCCTGAAAACCAAGCGGCCCGTAACACGGAGATCGCAAGGTTGAAGAACCAGATGACCGAGGTCCAACAGGAAATCAATGCGCTGAAGGCTCAGATGGATGCTGAGGCGGAACGCCTTGGGGCAGATGCTTTCTGTCTTGAGTTAGAGCAGCAGTCAGCAGCGGCGGTTCAGCGGATGAGGCATCAATCCCGCTTGCCGGATCAGTATGAAGCCAGGAACCTTTTCAACACGCCAGGGATGGGACGGAACGTGCCTTTGACCGTAACCCGGACGGCGGAAGTTCCTGGAAGCCGGGCGGCGGTTCAGCATCAGCAGCCTAACCCGCCCCGGCGGAACCAGACCCCACTAGCCTCTTTCCCAATGCCGGCGGGCCATTATTCTAACCCGGCGGAGAACTTGGTGGCAGCGGCTACCAGGCTTGATACAATTCCCATCCCCGACGAGGCACCTTTTGCAGAAGAGGTGCGGAACGCTATTGGATATCTGCGGACGGCGGTGTCCCAGCAGGAGAAGTATACTTACAGCCGGAGCCGTGTGCATTCAACTCCCCTCCCCAGCCGCAGCTACAGCTGGCGTTATGAGTCGCCGACGGTTTCTAGCAGTGAACGACATCAGAACCCACCGCGAGTCGATCGGGCGGCTCTGGATGCTCAGGCGCTGGTGGACCGGGCGAGAGCACAGCGAGAGGCGGCGGCTCTGGCAGCGGCGGCGGCTTATCAAGAACCTGCAGTTGCACCTTCTGTCTCAGTTGGGGCAGGATTAACCTCCAGGGCTATGGGAGTGCCGTGCTTGTCGCCGGCTCTGCGGAACGAGCGTCTGCCGAAGGATTTCAAAGGTCCTCGCAAGGTACCCAATTACACAGCTGACTTACCTCCAGAGGCTTGGATTGAGAGCTATGAGCTGGCCATGGAGATGTTAGATGTTAATGATGCAGTATGTGCCAAGTACTTCATCATGATGCTGGAAGGGCCAGCTCGCACGTGGTTGAAGGGACTGCCACCCAACACCATTACTTCCTGGGCCGAGTTGAAGGCAAATTTTATCAAAAATTTCAAAGGAACGTGCAAGCAGCCCATGACGATCGTGGATTTGGATCATTGTGTGCAAAAGGCGGACGAGTCGGCTCATCACTGGGTCCAGCGGGTCTCAGCCATCATCCACTCTTCAGAACAGATTACGACGGCTCAAGCGGTTTTGATTCTGGAGAAGAATTGCCACTTTACGCCTTTGAAACAGAAGCTTGGCCGACTCAAGCGCTCGTGTCAAGACATGGGGGAGCTCATGGCGGCTCTCACCAAATATGCAGACTCGGATAGCACGAAGGACCCAGGCTCTGATGATGAAAAATCAGGTCAGGGGAAGAAGAGTAACAATGGAAAGGTTCAGCAGCAAAACGCGGCCGGAAACAGCAATTCAGGCAAGCGGAAGAACCCGGACGGCGGGTCAGAGCTGGTGGCGAACACCAGCATCGGAAATAATCGTGCTAAGGGCAACGGGAACTTCAGGCAACCCTTTAACAAGGGCAAAGCTCCTTTCAACTTGGAAGCGATGCTCAACAAAACTTGTCCGGAGCACAGCCGGCCAGATAAGCCGGCGAATCACACCTGGAGGGACTGCAGTATCATGTGACAGTTCCGGGACTACAGCCTTCAACAACATCATAATAACGGTAATGGTCCGTCAGGCGGCTCAGGGCCAGGCGGGCCAGGAGCCGGCTTTGGTCCCGGCGGCTCAGGGTCCGGTTACCAGGGTCAAGGCAATCAAGGAGGTCATCATCAACAATCTGGAGGCGGAGGCCAGCAGCAGCATAACCAGTCGGGATTCCAGACTAACCCAAAACAGCTTAGTGGGGGTCAATATCATGTTTTTACAACCAGCCTGGACAAACGAGACTGAAAGGTGCGCAAGCGGGCAGTTAATGCAGTCATGCCGGCTCTTCCGCAGTATTTGAAGTGGTCTGAGTATGATATAACTTGGAGCCGGGCGGATCACCCGCCGCGTGTTGATAACCCGGGGCAACTGGCCTTGGTGGTTGCCCCCCAAGTTGGAGGATATGTGTTCACTAAGGTTCTTATGGATGGTGGCAGCAGCATCAACATCCTGTATTACGAAACTTTCAGCCGGATGGGTCTGCTTGATAAGGATCTTAAGCTTTCTTCAACAGTTTTTCATGGTGTGGTGCCTGGCAAGTCGGCTTATCCAGTGGGGAAGATTTATTTGGAAGTAGCTTTTGGAGATGAATTCAACTACAGGGTGGAGTCTTTGTGGTTTGAAGTTGTTAAAATCAAAAGCCCATATCATGCTCTATTCGGACGGCCGGCTTACGCCAAGTTCATGGCTAGGCCTTGCTATGTTTACTTGCAGCTCAAGATGCCCGGGTTGAATGGGACGATCACTGTGCATGGTGATCGGAAGACGGCTCTTGAGTGTGAGGAAGGGGACGCAGCTTATGCAGAGTCAAGTTGTGCTGAGGCAGAGCTCAAGTTCTATAAGGAGAATGTTGACCCGAAAGACATGACTCCACTCAAGAAGCCTAACACGGAATCTGAGCCGCCCCTCAAGTTTGCGGCGGATAATACCAAGCTGGTGGATTTCACTGAGGGCGACTCATCACAGCAGTTCACTATCGGGGCTAACATGGACCCCGCATAGGAAAGCGCGCTCATCGAATTCATCCGTGAGAATCGGGACATCTTTGCATGGAAGCCATCTGACATGCCGGGTGTACCGAGAGAATTCGCTGAGCACCACCTTAATGTGGATCCTAAGTTCAAGCCGATCAAGCAGTTCCTTCGTCGTTTCAATGAAGAGCGGCGCAAGGCTATTGGAGACGAGGTGGCCCGGCTCTTAGCAGCAGGGTTCATCGTGGAGGGTTTTCACCCGGAGTGGTTAGCTAACCCGGTGCTAGTGCTTAAGAAGAACGGCACGTGGCGCATGTGTGTGGATTACACGGATCTTAACAAGGCTTGTCCAGTTGACCCGTTTGCTCTCCCCCGTATCGACCAGATTATTGATGCAACGGCGGGTTGTGAGAGTTTATGCTTCCTGGACGCTTATTCAGGTTATCACCAGATCAAAATGGCAGTCAAAGACCAAGAGAAGACGGCTTTCATCACACCTTTTGGTGCTTTCTACTATGTGTCTATGCCTTTCGAGCTCAAGAGTGCCCAGGCGACTTACCAGCGTTGTGTACAGAACTGTCTTCACAGTCAAATTGGACGCAATGTCCATGCTTATGTGGATGATATTGTGGTCAAATCAAGGAAGAAGGAAACTTTGCTGGACGACCTGAAGGAAACTTTCGACAACTTGCGGGTCTACAAGATGATGCTTAACCCGTCCAAGTGTGTCTTCGGGGTTCCTGCAGGCAAGCTCTTGGGATTCTTGGTCTCTGAGCGTGGTATTGAGGCTAACCCGGACAAGATAAAGGCTATTACTTCCCTGTCTGAGCCGGCGTGCATCAATGACGTTCAGCGCCTGGCGGGTCGGATCATAGCCTTAAGCCGGTTCATAAGCCGCCTGGGTGAGAAGGCTATCCCTTTGTATCAAATGATGAAGAAAACAGACAACTTTGTCTGGAGCAAGGCGGCGGGTGAGGCGTTCGAAGCGCTCAAGAAGCAATTGACTGAGCCACCAATTTTGGCCGCTCCGGCTGAGAAGGAGCCTTTGCTCCTCTACGTGGCGGCTAACAACAAAGCAGTCAGTGCTGCAATCGTTGTGGAGCGTAAGGAAGCAGGAAAGGAGTATCCGGTTCAGAGGCCGGTTTACTATGTCAGCGAAGTCTTGATTGAATCCAAGCAAAGGTACCCACATTGGCAGAAGCTGATCTATGGAGTGTTCATGGCGAATCGTAAGCTGAAGCATTATTTTCTAGGACATCAGATCACGGTGGTTAGCTCTGCTTCGTTGGGAGACATAATTCAAAACAGAGAAGCCACTGGCAGGATTGCTAAGTGGGCATTGGAGCTTGGGCCTCTTAATCTGAAGTATGTGCCTCGCACAGCTGTTAAGTCTCAAGCCTTGGTGGACTTTATAAACGACTGGACAGAGTGTCAGTCGCCTGTGGAGAAGCCGGATAACACATACTGGACGATTCACTTTGACGGATCCAGGCAGCTGGAAGGCTCGGGGGTTGGAGTGGTCTTAACTTCCCCCAAAGGTGACAAGTTTTGTTATGTGCTAAGGTTGATGTTTCCTTGTACTAACAATGCAGCTGAGTATGAGGCTTTGCTTCATGGCCTCCGTGTGGCTAAGGAGATGAACCTAAGCCGGGTTAGATGTCTTGGCGACTCAGACCTTGTGGCTCAGCAAGTTTCAGGCACGTGGGACTCCAAAGACCCACGGATGGCGGCTTATCGTCAGGCGGTGGATATCATTGCTGGTCACTTCAAGGGTTACCAAGTGGATCACATTGACCGTCGCAAGAACGAGGCGGCTGACGCGTTATCACGGCTGGGTTCTCAGCGTAAGCCGGTGCCGCCTAATGTTTTCTTGGATGTGTTATATCACCCGTCAGTTAAGCTACCTTCGGAGGAGGATTTGGCAATACCTGACCCGGAGGGATAGCTGGTGGCGGCTCTTCACGCCATCCCAGATTGGACGGTACCTTATTTGGCATACTTGACTCGTGGCGAGTTACCTGAGGACGAAACTTTGGCAAGGCAAATCGTCAGGCGATCCAAGTCCATGACTATCATCAATGGCGAGTTGCATAAGTGCAGCGTCACTGGCATTTTTTCAACGTTGTGTTTCACCGGAAGAAGGCAAGGAAATCTTAAGTGAGATTCATGCTGGTGATTGTGGTCATCACGCCGGCTCAAAATCTCTGGTGGCCAAGGGTTTTCGACATGGTTTCTTCTGGCTGACGGCTCATAAGGATGCAGAAGACTTGGTACTCAAGTGTGACGGGTGTCAAAAGTTCGAGCGGCGTGCTCACGTACCAGCTCAGGAGTTGCGGATGATCCCAATTACCTGGCCGTTCACGGTCTGGGGGCTTGATATGGTCGGGCCCTTCAAGAGATCCAAAGACAAGAAAACCCACCTTTTGGTGGCAGTGGATAAGTTTACCAAGTGGGTAGAGGCTGAGCCGGTTGGCAAGTGTGACGCAGCTACGGTGGTTCAGTTTGTCAAAAAACTGATCTATCGCTTTGGTTACCCTCATAGTATCATCACAGATAACGGCACAAACCTATCCAAAGGGGCTATGCAAGCATTCTGTGAAAGTGAGCACATCCGGCTTGACGTCTTTGCTGTGGCTCATCCACAGTCCAATGGTCAGGCGGAGCGGGCTAACCAGGAGATCTTGAGAGGTATCAAGCCCCGGCTTATGGTTCCTCTACAGAGAACGCCGGGTTGTTGGGTTGAGGAGTTACCATCAGTTCTATGGAGCATCAGAACAACTCCCAACAGGTCAACAGGCTATACGCCTTTCTTCATGGTTTACGGCGCAGAAGCCGTATTACCAAGCGACATACGTCATGACTCGCCAAGGGTGGCGGCTTATGTTGCGGCAGACAATGAGACGGCGCGTCAGGACGCGTTAGATGCTTTGGATGAAGAGCGTGATCTGGCGGCGGCTCGATCGGCGATTTATCAACAAGACCTGCGTCGCTATCACAGCCGCAGAGTCAAGACCCGGACGTTTCAAGAAGGCGACTTAGTGTTGCGCCTGATTCAAGATCAGACGAACGCGCACAAGTTGTCTCCTCCGTGGGAAGGACCTTTTGTGGTTGGCAGAAACCTCAACAATGGGTCATACTATCTCATAGACGTACGAGACGAATCACGCACTTCTGGGCAGGAGACCCACCGGCCGTGGAATATCGCTCATCTGCGGCCTTATTATACTTGAGTCATCGACTCCCCCCATTGTACATCATCATTGTATATATCACATATATATATAATAAAGTTGGCATCCCTGCAAGACGGGACCTCTGCCGTTTTTACGTATCTCAAATTGTGCAAGGATGGATACAATCATAAGGTCATTTGGGGGCTTCTAACCCGCCAGGGTTAAGCTTCAACCCTCTTGATCGGCTCTTCAGCCAAAATAGCACCATCATCTGGCGGCTTACAAGTTGGCGGTCCACAGGACAGCGGCTTACAAGATGGTGCAGAAGTTGATATCATCAACAAGATCGTTTGGGGGCTTTCAACCCACTGGGTTAAGCTTCAACCCTTTCGATCAGGCTTTTCAGCCACAGTAAGGCCGGGTTATATACCCAAAAAAGTTGAATCCGTCAACAAGGTCACTTGGGGGCTTCCAACCCATCGGGTTTAGCTTACACACCCTCTTGATCGGCTCTTTAGCCACCGCAAGTTAGAGTTAAACCTGCCTGTAAGCTGCTGCTGCTCCACCAGGTGACCCGCCGAACTCTTACTAGTTAATCTCGATTAAGAGACCCTGAGTTGTTCAAACATATTTGGCAGTCACTCTCACTAGAGACCCTGTACTGGTCAAGGTTCAACCGGCGGCTCTTGTCACGTGAGGGCTGGCTTACGGAAAGCGAGGATAAACTCACCCATCAGCTGCCGACTCTCCACTATGTGACCCGCTCGTACTCTTAAACAGATACTCTTTTAAAGACCCTGCACTGTTTAAGGTTCAAACGACGGAATTATGTCACGTGAGAGGTAGCTTATGGGCCTTAAGGGTACTCATACCCTGTTGCGTCTCTCTCTGGTTCGTTGCGCTCTTATCAGTTAATCTCGCCTAGAGACCCTGAGCCGTTCAAAGAATTGACGGTCACTCTCGTTAGAGACCCTGTACTGTTAAGAGTTCAAGTAATGAGTCCACCCAGAAGAACCGGCTTATGAGTTTTAAAAAGCAAGGTTATGGAAGATTCAACATCTCCGGGTTGTGCTTTTTCAAGCCACCCTTATGACAATACAGAACATATTCTGTCTTGTTTATTTTTGCAGGGTTTATCTTCTAACAATGAGCCGCCATGCCAACAGATTATAAGCACAAACATGAGACAAGCATGCATCAAGCTATGCAAGGTTTACTACGAGCACGATGGCACGGCTCAGACAGTTCAAGATTTTCTAAGCCTATTACAAAGCTCTCCACAGAGCCCAAAAGGCAACAGACTTAAAGTTTTTATACAACTTTCATTTTCGGCGGCTCAGCAGGCTGAGTTATCAGTTTCAAGCTTCTAGTGCTTAGTTCGACGGCGGGTCATCCTGCGCCGGGTCTTCGACCTCTTCGATCTGAAGATTATCCACATCCTAGTTGCAGTTTGTTAGAGCTTAAAACTGATCCTCTTCAAAGAGGGGAGACGGGTCAATCTCAGGGGCGAAGAGGTGCTTACGGCGAGCAGGAGTTAAATCTCTGGTTTCAAAAGTTGGGCCATGCACTCTTTTGCTGACCTCGCTGTAAGCCGCCTGGTAAGTTGACAGATCAAGCTCATCAACCAGTGTCGATGCAAGGACTTTGGAGGCCTTCATACAATTGGCATAATCTGCTTCTGTGAATTCTGAGCCGTCGTCTTTCTTCGACGGAAAGCCGTCCATCATCTCTTCAGCAGTCAATTCAGGGGCAAAGGCCAACGCCCGGCTTAGCGCGGCCATCGCTCCCTTCCTGGCGGCTAATCGTTTGAGCTCTTCGATTTGCTTCGGTAGAGTTGAAAACAGTTCTATAACTCCTTTCATATGCTTGGGGATGCTTTTCTCAGTCAACATTGCTTTGATGGTGCAAAGGGTCCCGCAGTAAAGTTGTTCTGCCAAGGAGTATATTGCCTTCAACTTCAGCAAGCTGTCAGACGATAGTTGGCGGCTTCTCTGACCTGCAAGATAAATTTGGCGTTATAAGCCGCCCCCGTAAGATTTTCAACCAAGCAAGGAATTTTTTTTTAAAAGAGACTTCAATGCTTACCAAAGATAGCGGAAGTCATTCTGGATATGTGGTGCTTGAGGGATTGGAGTTCTTTTGACACAACCTTGAGTTGCTGATCAGTGTCGTCTGCATGCTTGGTCAGGGCGGCTTTGTTAGATTCAGCAGCCTTTTTGAAAGCATCAAAGTCCGCCTGCACCTTCTCAAGCTCCTTAATTGCAACCCGCCATTTTTCTTCCGCCTCAGACCGGGCGGTTTGTTATGCAGTAAGGCTCTCTTTTACGACGGACAGTTCAGACTCGGCCGCTTCCAAGGCCTCCTGTATTGTACAAAAACAAAACAGCAGTTCAGGAGGGTTAAGTCGCCAGGATAAGGTTTGTTCATGATTGAGGAAGAAATTATGATGCAAGTCTCACGCAGATTGCAAGCAATATACTTGACACTTGGGGGCTAATGTCTGTGTTTTCTCTGAGCCTACCATGAAAGCTCCGGATCATCTTCGCAAAGATAAGCCGGCACTTGGGGGCTACACACGGCACTTTTCAAATCTTCAGTGCAGTTCCGACTCATCTTCTTCAAGATAAGCCGACACTTGGGGGCTACAAACGCGCTCTCCAAAATTACAAGTGAAGTCCCGGCTCATCTTCTTCAAGTTAAGCCGGCACTTGGGGGCTACTATCCATTTTTCCAAGTTTTCTAAGAAAAGTTCCGGCTCATCATTTTAATACTAACCCGAACTTGGGGGCTGCCATTGATCGACTCTGCACAATGAGTATCGACTTACTATCTATACTAACCCGATACTCGGGGGCTACAGGCTAAGCAAGTTGCAGTATGACATAGTTTGGAAGACCTGGCCTGCCATTTGCAATGCTAAACCAGCTCTTGGGGGCTACGTAAGGGTACAAGGAAAAAGCAGGCAAAGAGGTTACCTCATGTTTCTGTTTCATCAGACCGACAAGCTTGAGCTCCATTTTCCGGCTTGTGGTCAGGCGGTTTACATAACCAGCGCGTAATTCATCGGCAGTCAGCTTTTCCAATACAGGGAATTCAAACTCAAACTTCTCAGGTGTGGAAGCTTCAGCCTTGCTGGTATGTCTTGTCAATACATGAGGCTCGGGAGATTGATGACCCATCCCGGTGAAGATAACGTCTAGAAGAGTTGTGTCTTCGACGGCTGTTGAAGAGCTGGGCGGCTTAGGATCATCCCTTGGAGGACTGTCAGTTGCCATGTCATGATCAGCCGGCTCAGAGGACCGATGAGTGGCTTCAGGTGCGTCTTTCATAACATCAGCAGGCTCAGCATGAGCTAAAGGGGAGTCCGGCTTAGCAGATTCCGGCTCTTGGGCAGTTGGGGCGGCGGTAGACCCGCCGGTTTTCCTTCGCTTTGCTTGAGCCCTGGAAGAGATGAAAGATTGTTACATGGAGGACAAGAGTATTAAAATGTATGGTGCAAAAGTAAAGATACGCACTCCGGGTTGATCTTCATTGGAGGCAGTTTGGTGGCAGTAGAGTCGCCAGATGAAGGTGGAGAATCCTGAAGACAGTTAAGTGAATGCAAAGCAGAGTAAGGTTACAGTGCAAGTTTGATTAAAATTATATCTCAGTTAAAGGAATACCTCAGCTGGCCGTTTCCGCGGAGCCGGAGAATGCGATAACCCGGCCACAAGATTTTCAGAGTCGGTGCTCCGGGTCTGACGTCGGGAGTTGTGCTGTTGCTTTTTCAAAAGAAAATTGGGATCTAAATGAGCAAGAGGATGAGAAAAAGGGACTTTTCGGATGACCCGCCGCATTTTCTCTGGTGGAAGGTTTTCTGAGTCAGAAGAAATGTAAGTTACCTCAGGGGCGTCCGCATGGCTGGTCTCTGTTTCCTCCTGTGAATGATTGTTGTCAATAAGTTGCATAAAAAGACGGCCGAGGGAGTCAAGTTCTACCTCTGAGTCGTCAAGCTCAGGCGGGTCTAGAGTGGCGGTTTTCTTCTTCTTCTGGGCACGGGCTTTCACCTTAGGCTTCCTCACTGGAGGGTTATACTTCTTCTTCCAGAAAGGAGAGCCGGCCTATACATAAGCCGCCAGCAAAGAT
The DNA here is from genome assembly GCA_039707655.1 of Elymus sibiricus. Lineage (NCBI taxonomy): Eukaryota > Viridiplantae > Streptophyta > Magnoliopsida > Poales > Poaceae > Elymus > Elymus sibiricus. The sequence continues at coordinate 395,715,312 of CM077671.1, forward strand.
TAGAAGGAGCAAGACAAAAGGGAAAGAATGACCAATTTTGTGGAAAGAGTTTCTTACAGCTGGAGCCGGGTTCTTGACACAAAAGGGTTCGAGTCCGGTTTTGTTGCAAACCACTTGTTTTTCACCAAGAAGTCCTTTGACGGTAGAGTTGATGTCTTCTTCAGTCAGAGGAGTGGCGTTGAAACAGAGAGGGTCATTGGGCTCACCCGTAAATTGGTGCATGAGCCGGTCACGCCGGCTCAGCAGCAAGATCTTCCAGCTAACCCAGCAGCGGGTTAAATCGACGCCAGTCAAGCCGTTCGCTAGTAAGGCCTTGATTTTGGTGTAAGCTGGAGCGTATCTTGCTCGTTCTGCGGCAGTCATCCGGTTTGGGAGTTCACTTGTGTTGCAAAGCCGGGTTGGACGGTAACCCGGCAGCGGATTCTCACCTTCAGGAGAGGTGTCCTTGCAGTAGAACCAAGTCTTGTTCCAGTCCTTGGGGTGGCTTGGTAGGAGAGCTATTGGATAGGGCAGATCTCTCCGTCTCTGGATGGAAACACCACCAAGCTCGAAGCTTGGCCCAGCTGCCACTTCAGTTTGGCGGTTGGCATAATGATAGTCATGGAAGAGGTCAACCGATGGCTCTTCTTGCAGATAAACTTCACATAAAACTTGAAACTGACACATATTGGTGACAGAGTTGGGTCCTATGTCTTGAGGGTGAAGCTTGAAGAAATGAAGAACGTCCCGGAAAAACTTTGACCCGGGAGGGCTAAATCCGCGAAGGAGGTGATCAGTAAACACGACAACCTCTCCATCCTTAGGCTTAGGTCTTTTTTCTGATCCTGGAACCCGCCAGTGTATGACATCTTTGGCCGGCAAGATACCCGACTCTACGAAATTAAGCAGAAGCTCTTCGGTGACTCCGGAGCTGACCCAATCACAAGATGAGGGTGCCCTTGACATGATGGCGAGTTAAACTATGAAGACACAGAGTATGGCAGATTAGAAAAAACATTAACTGGATGAGGCAGTTGTGGACAACGTAATGGTGAGAAGTTAAGCCGCCAAAGCATTCTAGCAGAGAGCCGCCAAAGCTATGGCGGGTTAAGTGGACATGGCAGTATTGGAAATACGGCTAAGTGTGCACAAACAGGTTTCACGCATCGTTTCTATAGCAGCAAGATCTACGGGCGAAGGTGAAATGAAAAATACTCGAAAACCTAGAAAACAGATGAAGAACAGGCAGACAGTACGCGGTGGAAACTGTGATACAGATTCAAAGCAAGTAGGGCATTGGCATTAAGAACATAACCGCGACGGATAGACAGCGCCACGGGATGCAAAGTGGTGCTCAGTGGTTTGTGCTATGATGAACACTGACGAACTGCCATGAACGACAGTGAAACCTGAGGAGCTCGGGAACCCTAATGGGGATGAATCCAGATGGAAACAAGGGCTGGAAGAGATACCTTGCGGATGTGGACGCGCCGACGAAACTCTGGTTTAACTCAGGTCGATGCAGCAGCCGGCGATGGGGGCGACGGCGAAGTCCGGTCAGGTGTGGCGGAGCTCTGGAGCTTCGACTTGTTCGAAGGAGGAAGACGTCAGAGGGGTCGGGGAAAGGAAAAAGGACACCACGTGTCCCTATTTATGAGTTAGGAGGGCAACAGTGCACGCGAAAATCGAGGAGGCACAGTGATGATGGACCGAAGGCGGCGCCTCGATTTTCGGGATGACCCTTCAATGAGAAGATCCGTTGCAAACGTCATAGAATCTTTTCAGAATATTTGATATGATGTCATGGCGGGTTATCAGTTCCCGTTTCAGGGGACAAAAATGTAAGACTCGCCGCCAAGGATTGAAGGATGACATGAGGAGGCTCAAATCAACCTGGGGCCTAATGTTGGGGATATAACCCCGTGGTAAGACCCGCCCAGGAGGGGCCGGGTTATACCTGGCGGCTCATAGCCCAAGACGGGCCGGAAGATGAAGGCCAGGCCGCGTGGCGGCTTATCAGATGGGCTGAGGCGGAGGCCCGAAGACAGAAGATGGTATGACGACCCGGACTGTTAAGCCGCCCGGAGACGGCTTGCCCAAGACGGCAAGGCGGCTTAGAGACAGGATTCATTATGATGTATGAGTCGGTTTAGGACTCGTGTAACCCAGGGCCTTGACCTCAGTATATAAAGGCGAGACCCTGGGGCGGCTTAGAGAAGAGACCGACAAGTCGAGAACTAGGTCAAGCGAAACCGCTCCCTTGTAATCGATACTCCAATCAATACAACACAAGCAGGACGTAGGCTTTTACCTCTTCTTGAGGGGCTGAACCTGGGTAAACTCGTGTCCCTCGTCTCGATCAACCCCTTTGAGTCCACCCCTTTGGCGATGGCCCCGAACCTAAGTCTTCGGACATCTGCCGTGACAAACCCACGACAGGGAGAGTAATTGCTATGTATTTTGTTGTGGGTTCTTTGTAGTCATGCCTTTAACTCTGTCTCCTCCCTTAGTTAATGAATGAGGCAAGTCCTTTGCCTCCTCTTTAAAAAAATGTTATAGCTCTGAAATTGTTAATCATATTGTTGATCTATTTTCATTGTAGCGATGAGGAGATCTTTAGAAACAAGACAACTTTATCCATTAGTAAATGTTGTCAGCCGCAGTCGATTTCTCTTGCTTGCAAGAACATGTGAACACCGTGGATATATTTGTGATGTGTACAACCTATGCCTTTTTCTGTTTCCATTCTCTACAATTTATTTTGCAAATCGTAACAACCTCGCCCGACTAGCTCGCCACTGCCTCGCACGAACGTGCCATGGCATCCCACATCATGCGCTAGAGCGCCTTCATCGGGATATTAGCGAGCTGCCCATCAGTGCCAATGAATTCCACCTCAACACGCCCGTCTCCAATGCACTCTGGAATGAAATAAAAACACGTGCCTATGTGCCTGCTGCGATCATGGAAGACAAGATGCTTGCTGAGAGATATTGTGGACTTGTCCACTTTGAGAATGACACGTTCGGCCTCCTTGTTCTGCAATTTGCAAGGGGCTGAACCATCAAGACGCCCAGTCATGGACGATCCCCGCGAAGTTGTGCTCTGCCTCGTAGTAGTAAAGTGACATAACTTTCAGTTGTGATTACCAGTTGATGGCGTTCTGATCAAGGAAGAAGAGGATGCCAGTGATGCTCTTTCCAGTATCCATGTCACCCTACATGTCGTGTTAGCCGACCAGCACATCTTCAACACTCCTCTTCATGTAGCGGAAACTACAATGTCGAGTCCCGGCGATGTATTTGATGATGTGCTTGATGTCGGTGAGTTTCTCAGTGGTAGGAGCCTCGATGAGATGGCTCACGTACCCCATTGAGTAGACGATGTATGGTTGTGTGTGCACCAAGAACCGGAGGCTGCCAATGATGCTCTGGTACGTCATCATGTCCGTTGCATGCGTCGTGCTCACCTTGGTGAGTTTGAATAGTGGCTCCATAGGCACGTTGCATGGGTTGCAACCCTCCATGGCACTCCTTTCGATGAACTTTGTGTCATACACGCCCGGTTTGAGGGAGATGTCATCCACGCCCTGCTTCACCTCGATGCAGAAGTAAAAGTTGAGCAGCCCAAGATTGCTCATAAGAAAAAGCTTACGCATCTCCTCCTTGAACCTCATGATCTCGTCCTTGTTGTTGTCGGTGATGATTAGATCATCCACATACACGTTGGTGAGCAGCGCCACGCCATCCCCGCCCGTACACCGCATCTGTCAATGCATTCTGGCTGAACATGAGCTCTAGTAAGCAGTTGTCAATCTTTGTGTTACAAGCTCGTGGGGCCTGGCGTACCCATATAGTGTTTTGTTCGGGCGGATCACCTTGCTCTCCTTGCTATTGACGACATACCCGGAAGACTGAGAGACACACACCTCCTCCTGGAGCTCGTCGTTGAGGAAGGCACTCTTCACGTTTATTGAATTCATGCTCCGGCCAGTTGCTTCAAAAGTCCGAACTGAGGTGAGCAATATATTTCAACACTCCCCCTCACATCTAGGCTATTTTAGTCCTTAGACGTGGGATCGATGTAGGCTGCAGGATCTTTTTATTTTAATACTGCGTTGGCAGGGTCTTGAACTCAAGACCTCTTGGCTCTGATACCATATTGAATTCATGCTCCCGCCAGTTGCTCCAAAAGTCCAAACTGATGAAAAGAGGTGGGAAATATATTTCAACAGCGTCCATGTGTTGGACTTGCCACCCTTCATGCATGATGAGAGCGACCAACAGGTGGACGGCTCGAGGCACAACACCAACGTGAATACCTCTTAAAGCCCATTTCTTGCCATTGGATGTATCCGTTCGTGAAGAGTCGTGCCTTATGCTTTAGGATGTCATCATTTTGTGAACGCAAGATGCATGTCCGAGTGATGTTAGGGTTTTCGATTTTTGAATGGGATTTGGAGTCCTTCCTGTGCAAAATATACAACGGCCACACATATAGATGGAGGTGACGACCAATTGTCAATCTACTACTTTTTATCATTTACTTATCTCTCTATCCCTCATTTTCTTCTTCTCGCTCTTCGGGTTGCAAGGCAATGATCCACTAGGCCTCAGGGGCATAATTTTATGTACGTAGTTTGTTTGCGTGCATCGACCAAAAATGAGTAGAAACACACACAATGGTGTTTGGTTGTAGACATGTTCTACGCAAATGCAACGTGTTGTTGTTTGGTGACATACAAGAAATGTGGTATGGTAACCTCTTGTTGGAGTGGTGAGGTTACCAGCACACACACACACACACACACAATCCTATACAAAACATAGTCATAGGTAGTTAAATCATCTACTACCCCTATAAAAGAAAGAAAGGGGGCAGATCCAAATAACGAGAACCGTCCATCTACTAGATCCAAGCGGCCAAAATGTCCCCGTGTTTAACACAACAAGCCACTAATCTACTACCCCCAGTAACGAAAGACCCACTAATCCCATCGCTAACGAGAAACCCCTTGCTAGCGAAACCCCCACCCTCCTCGCTGGGAACCGCTTGCCCCTGCACCCGCCTTAGCCCCCGCCCGCTCGCCCGCTTGGCCTGAGCCCCCGCCCGCACCCGCTGGTGCCGCCGCTCGCCCCCGCCCACTGGTCGCTTGGCAAGCAGGACAAGGGCGCCGGACAAGGATAGGACAGGGCGACGCGCCGGGCACCCTGATTTACGGATCGATTCCCCTCTCTCCTCCACCCTCCACACGCGCCTCACTCCACCGGCCACCGCCCAGTCGCTGCCCTCGACACATCGATCATCTGCGTCGACGTACGACTCCAATCTCCCTCTCACCCCCATCCAGATCTGAACCCCGGTCCAGAAGACCCTGATCCCAATGCGCAGGTGAGCCGCCTGCTTCCAGCGGTGATCCGCCCCCAATTCCTTTCTCGTGTTTTTCCCCATTGTGGTCTACTTTGTGTTGCTGATTTGATTGGCTCGCCTCGCAGGGGCCTCGGGAGCGACATGGTAAATCCATCCACCTGGTTGCTAAACTGCATTGCGCTCCGCTAATCTGAATTCCCTCCAGAGATCATGGTGAGTGATTTCAGTGTAGCACCACATATTTCGAGGGCCAAGAATTTTATTTATGTTTGATTATTTGTTGAACATGTTGTATGTACATCAGATACCTTCATTTATCTCACGTTTTTGTAGGGCATTAGAGCATCTGCAGCCGGACCTAGCAAATCTTGTTGGAAATATGCCCTAGAGGCAATAATAAAGTGGTTATTATTATATTTCCTGGTTCATTATAATCGTTTATTATCCATGCTATAATTGTATTGATTGGAAACTTAATTGCATGTGTGGATACATAGACAATACTGTGTCCCTAGTATGCCTCTAGTAAACTAGCTTGTTGATCAAAGATGGTCAAGGTTTCCTGGCCATAGACATGAGATATCATTTGATAACGGGATCACATCATTGGGAGAATGATGTGATGGAGAAGACCCAAACTATGAACGTAGCATATGATCATGTCAGTTTATTGCTATTGTTTTCTGCATGTCAAGTATCTGTTCCTATGACCATGAGATCATGCAACTCACTGACACCGGAGGAATACCTCGTGTGTATCAAACGTCACAACATAACTGGGTGACTATAAAGATGCTCTACAGGTATCTCCGAAGGTGTATGTTGAGCTGGCTTGGATCAAGACTGGGATTTGTTACTCCGTATGACGGAGAGGTATCTCAGGGCCCACTCGGTAATACAACATCAGAATAAGCCTTGCAAGCAATGTGACTAAAGTGTTAGTCATGGGATCTTGTATTACGGAACGAGTAAAGAGACTTGCCGGTAACGAGACTGAACTAGGTATAGAGATACCGACGATCGAATCTTGGGTAAGTAACATACCGAAGGACAAAGGGAACAGCATACGGGATTAACTGAATCCTTGACATAGAGGTTCAACCAATAAAGATCTTCGTAGAATATGTAGGAACCAATATGGGCATCCAGGTCCCGCTATTGGTTATTGACCGTAGAGGTTCCTGGGTCATGTCTACATAGTTCTCGAACCCGCAGGGTCTGCACACTTAACGTTCGGTGACGTTTCGGTAGTATTGAGTTATGTATGTTGGTGACCGAAGCTTGTTCGGAGTCCTGGATGAGATCCCAGACATCACGAGGAGCTCCGGAATGGTCTGGGGTAAAGATTGATATATAGGAACTCCCGTTTTGGTCTTCGGAAAAGTTTCGGGCATTTCGGTAGTGTACCGGGAGTGACGAATGGGTTCCGGGGGGTCCACCAAGTGGGGCCCACCCACCCCAAGGGTCACATGGGCCTAGGAGGTGGCGCACCAGCCCCTTGTGGGCTGGCCGGACAGACCCTAGAGGCCCTTGCGCAAGGGGTGGGAGAGGAGGCCAAGTGGGGAGGAGTCCTACTAGGATTCCACCTCCCTTGTGGGAGGTGGACTCCTCCCCCTTGGTGGAGGTTCGGCCGAACCCCTAGGGGTTCCTAGGGCTGCCTCCTCCTCCCTCCCTCCTATATATACTAGAGGATTTAGAGGGCAGCCCTCACCCCAAAAAGCCACGGCTGCCTCTCTTCCTTCTAGATCGTTTTCTCCTCTAGATTAGTTCGGCGGAGCTCGGCGAAGCCCTGCCGGATTAGTTCACCACCACCATCACTACGCCGTCGCGCTGCCAGAGAACTCATCTACCACTCCGCTCCCTCTTGCTGGATCAAGAAGGCGGAGATCGTCATCGAGCTGTACGTGTGCTGAACGCGGAGGTGCCGTCCGTTCGGCGCTAGATCGGGACGGATCATGGGACGGCTGCGATTTGGATCGCGAGGACGTTCGACTAGATTAACCGCGTTTCTTAACGCTTCCCGCTTAGCGATCTACAAGGGTATGTAGATCCACTCTCCCTCTCATAGATACTCATCACCATGGATAGATCTTGCGTGTGCGTAGGAAATTTTTTGTTTCCCATGCAACGTTCCCCAACAGTGGCATCATGAGCTAGGTCTATGCGTAGATGAGATCATGAGTAGAACACAAAAGAGTTTGTGGGCGTTGATGCTCAGATTGCTTCCTCCCTTGGTCTTTTCTTGATTCATCGGTATTGTGGGATGAAGCGGCCCGGACCAACCTTACTCGTACGCTTACGAGAGACCGGTTCCATCAACTGACATGTGACTTTGTTACATAAAGATGGCTGGCGGGTGTCTGTCTCTCCCACTTTAGTTGGATCGGATTCGACAAAGGCGGTCCTTGAGAAGGTTGAATAGTAATTTGTGTATCACCGTTGTGGTTCTTGCGTAGGTAAGAATCGTTCTTGCTAGATACCCGTAGCAGCCACGTAAAATATGCAACAACAATTAGAGGACGTCTAACTTATTTTTGCAGGGTATGTTGTGATGTGATATAGCCAATTACATGATGAGATATATGTGATGTATGAGATGATCATGTTTTGTATAGAATATCACGACTTGCATGTCGATGAGTACGACAACCGGCAGGAGCCATAGGGTTGTCTTTAATTTATTTTCGCCGTTTTGCTTTACTTTATCGCTATGAGTTAGCAATAGTCGTAGAAGCAACAGTTGGCAAGACAACCTCATGGTGACACGTTGATGGAGATCATGGTGTCATGCCGGTGATGATGGAGATCATGCCGGTGCTTTGGAGATGGAGATCAAAAGCACAAGTTCATGGCCATATCATGTCACTTATCATTTGCATGTGATGTTAATCCTTTTATGCATCTTATTTTTCTTAGGATGATGGTAGTATTATAAGGTGATCCCTCACTAAAATTTCAAGATAAAATTGTGTTCTCCCCGAGTGTGCACCGTTGTGAAAGTTCGTCATTTTGAGACACCACGTGATGATCGGGTGTGATAGACTCTACGTTCGCATACAATGGGTGCAAGCCAGTGTTGCATGTGCGGAACACTCGGGTTAAACTTGATGAGCCTAGCATGTACAGACATGGCCTCGGAACACAAGAGACCGAAAGGTCGAACATGAGTCATATAGTAGATATGATCAACATGAAGATGTTCACCATTGAAACCATCTCATCTCATGTGATGATCGGACTTGAGTTGGTGAATTTGGATCATGTGACACTCGAATGACCAGAGGGATGTCAATTTGAGTGGGAGTTTTAAGTAATATGATTAACTAAACTCATTATCTTGAACAATAGTCTAAGTTGTCTTTGCATAATTTATGTTGTAGATCAATGGCTCGCGCAGTAGCACCCCTGAATTTTAATGCGTTCCTAGAGAAAGCCAAGTTGAAAGATGATGGAAGTAACTTTGTGGACTGGGCCCGTAATCTAAGAATTATCCTTATGGCTTCCCAAAAGGCTTATGTCCTTGATGCACCGCTTGGTGAACCACCCGCTCCAGTAGAGTCTGCAGACGTTGCGAAAGCCTGGCAGACACGTTCTGATGATTACTCAATAGTTCAATGTGCAATGTTGTATGGCTTAGAACTGGGACTTCAAAGACGTTTTGAACGTCATGGAGCATATGATATGTTCCAGGAGTTGAAGTTTATCTTTCAGAAGAATGCCCGGATCGAGAGGTATGAGACCTTCGATAAGTTCTATGCTTGCAAGATGGAGGAGAACGGGTCTGTCAGTGAACACATACTCAAAATGTCTGGGTATTCCACCCGTCTGGCAGAATTGGGGATGCCCCTTCCGCCAGAGGCAATCATTGACAGAGTTCTTCAATCACTGCCACCTAGCTACAAGAGCTTCGTGTTGAACTATAACATGCACGGGATGAACAAGTCAGTCGCCGAGCTGTTTGCGATGTTGAAAGTCGCTGAGTTTGAGATTCAGAAGGAGCATCAAGTGTTGATGGTCAATAAAACCACTAGTTTTAAGAAGAATGGCAAGGGTAAGAAGGGTAACTCCAAGAAGAATGGCAAAGCAGTTGCCCCTCCCGTGAAGAAACCCAAGGCTAGACCCAAGTCAGAAACTGAGTGCTTTCATTGCAAGGGAACTGGTCACCGGAAGCGGAACCGCCCCAAGTATCTGGCTGACAAGAAGGCGGCCAACACCAAACAAGGTATATATGATATACATGTTATTGATGTGTACCTTACCAACTCTCGTTGTAGTGCCTGGGTATTTGATACAGGTTCGGTTGCTCACATTTCCAACTCAAAACAGGAATTGCGGAATAGACGAAGGCTGGCAAAGGACGAAGTGACGATGCGCGTGGGAAATGGTTCCAAGGTTGATGTGATCGCCGTCGGCACGCTCGCTCTTCGATTACCATCGGGATTAGTGATGAACCTGAATAATTGTTATTTAGTGCCTGCGTTAAGCATGAACATTATATCTGTATCTTGTTTATTGCGAGATGGTTACTCATTTAAATCAGAGAATAATGGTTGTTCTATTTATATGATTAATATCTTTTATGGTCATGCACCCAATGTGAGGGGTTTATTCTTATTGAATCTCGATAGTGATGATACACATGTTCATAACATTGATGCCAAAAGATGTAGAGTTGATAATGATAATACCACTTTCTTGTGGCACTGCCGCTTAGGTCATATTGGTGTAAAACGCATGCAGAAGCTCCATGCTGATGGACTTTTGGAGTCACTTGATTTTGAATCACTTGACACATGTGAACCATGCCTCATGGGCAAGATGACTAAGACCCCGTTCTCTGGAACAATGGAACGGGCAAGTGACTTGTTGGAAATCATACATACTGATGTGTGCGGTCCGATGAGCATTGAGGCGCGCGGTGGTTATCGTTACTTTCTCACCTTCACTGATGACTTGGGTAGATATGGGTATATTTACTTAATGAAACACAAGTCTGAAACGTTTGAAAAGTTCAAGCAATTTCAGAGTGAAGTTGAGAATCATTGTAACAAGAAAATTAAATTCCTGCGATCTGATCGAGGAGCAGAATATCTGAGTTATGAGTTTGGCAGTCACTTAAGACAATGTGGAATTGTTTCACAATTGACACCACCTGTAACACCATAGCGTAATGGTGTGTCCGAACGTCGTAATCGAACCTTATTGGATATGGTGCGTTCTATGATGTCTCTTGCCGATTTGCCACTATCGTTTTGGGGTTATGCATTAGAAATAGCTGCATTCACTTTTAATAGGGCACCATCGAAATATGTTGAGACGACGCCATATGAAATGTGGTTTGGCAAGAAGCCAAAGTTGTCGTTTCTTAAAGTTTGGGGATGTGATGCTTATGTCAAAAAGCTTCAGCCTGAAAAGCTGGAACCCAAAGCGGAGAAATGCGTCTTCATAGGATACCCAAAAGAGACAGTTGGGTATACCTTCTATCTCAGATCCGAAGGCAAAGTGTTTGTCTCTAAAAACGGAACATTTCTTGAGAAAGAGTTTCTCTCGAAAGAATTGAGTGGGAGGAAAATAGAACTTGATGAGGTTGTTGAACCTTTACTTCAACCTGAGAGTAGCGCAACGCAGAAAGATGTTTCTGTAGAGCCTACATCGGTTGAAGAGGAAGTTAATGATGATCATGAAGCTTCGGATCAAGTTGCTATCGAACCTCGTAGGTCGACAAGGGTACGTACTGCTCCTGAGTGGTACGGCAACCCTGTCTTAGAGGTCATGTTGTTGGACAACGATGAACCTACGAGCTATGGAGAAGCGATGATGGGCCCGGATTCCGAGAAATGGTTAGAGGCCATGAAATCCGAGATGGGATCCATGTATGAAGACAAAGTATGGGCTTTGGAAGTATTACCTGAAGGGCGAAAGGCCATTCAGAACAAATGGATCTTTAAGAAGAAGACGGATGCGGACGGTAATGTCACCGTCTATAAAGCTCGACTTGTGGCAAAGGGTTTTTCACAAGTTCAAGGAGTTGACTACGATGAGACCTTCTCACCCGTAGCGATGCTTAAGTCCTTCAGAATCATGTTGGCAATAGCTGCATTTTTCGATTATGAAATTTGGCAGATGGATGTCAAAACAGCGTTCCTTAACGGTTTCCTTAAGGAAGAGTTGTATATGATGCAACCAGAAGGTTTTGTCGATCCAAAGAATGCTGACAAAGTTTGCAAACTCCAGCAATCCATTTATGGACTGGTGCAAGCATCTCGGAATTGGAATCTTCGCTTTGATGAGGTGGTCAAAGCGTTCGGGTTTATACAAGTTTACGAAGAAGCTTGTATTTAAAAGAAAGTGAGTGGGAGCTCTATAGCGTTTCTAATATTATATGTGGATGACATATTGCTGATTGGAAACAATATAGAAATGTTGAAAAGCGTGAAGGAATATTTGAACAAGAGTTTTTCAATGAAGGACCTAGGAGAAGTTGCTTTCATATTAGGCATCAAGATCTATAGAGATAGATCAAGACGCTTAATAGGACTTTCACAGAGCACATACCTTGACAAAGTTTTGAAGAAGTTCTGTGAGCTAGATTATTGACTCTAGTGCAAGTGGGAGACTGTTGGAAATATGCCCTAGAGGCAATAATAAAGTGGTTATTATTATATTTCCTTATTCATGATAATCGTTTATTATCCATGCTATAATTGTATTGATTGGAAACTCAATTGCATGTGTGGATATATAGACAATACTGTGTCCCTAGTATGCCTCTAGTAAACTAGCTTGTTGATCAAAGATGGTCAAGGTTTCCGGGCCATAGACATGAGATGTCATTTGATAACGGGATCACATCATTGGGAGAATGATGTGATGGACAAGACCCAAACTATGAATGTAGCATATGATCGTGTCAGTTTATTGCTACTGTTTTCTGCATGTCAAGTATCTGTTCCTATGACCATGAGATCATGCAACTCACTGACACCGGAGGAATACCTTGTGTGTATCAAACGTCATAACGTAACCGGGTGACTATAAAGATGCTCTACAGGTATCTCCGAAGCTGTCTGTTGAGCTGGCTTGGATCAAGACTGGGATTTGTTACTCCGTATGACGGAGAGGTATCTCAGGGCCCACTCGGTAATACAACATCAGAATAAGCCTTGCAAGCAATGTGACTAAAGTGTTAGTCACGGGATCTTGTATTACAGAACGAGTAAAGAGACTTGCCGGTATCGAGATTGAACTAGGTATAGAGATACCGACGATCGAATCTCGGGCAAGTAACATATCGAAGGACAAAGGGAACAGCATACGGGATTAACTGAATCCTTGACATAGAGGTTCAACCGATAAAGATCTTCGTAGAATATGTAGGAACCAATATGGGCATCCAGGTCCCGCTATTTGTTATTGACCGTAGAGGTGTCTGGGTCATGTCTACATAGTTCACTAACCCGCTGGGTCTGCACACTTAACGTTCGGTGACGTTTCGGTAGTATTGAGTTATGTATGTTGGTGACCGAAGGTTGTTCGGAGTCCCGGATGAGATCCCGGACGTCACGAGGAGCTCCGGAATGGTTCGGAGGTAAAGATTGATATATAGGAAGTCCCGTTTTGATCTCCGGAAAAGTTTCGGCCATTTCTGGTAGGGTACCGGGAGTGACTAACGGGTTCTGGGGGGTCCACCAAGTGGGGCCCACCCACCCCAAGGGTCACATGGGCCTAGGAGGTGACGCACCGGCCCCTGGTGGGCTGGCCGGCCAGCCCCTAGAGGCCCTTGCGCAAGGGGTGGGAGAGGAGGCCAAGTGGGGAGGAGTCCTACTAGGATTCCACCTTCCTTGTGGGAGGTGGACTCCTCCCCCTTGGTGGAGGTTCGGCCGAACCCCTAGGGGTTCCTAGGGCTGCCTCCTCCTCCCTCCCTCCTATATATACTAGAGGTTTCAAAGGGCAGCCCTCACCCCAAAAAGCCACGGTTGCCTCTCTTCCTTCTAGATCGTTTTTTTTCCTCTAGATTAGTTCGGCGGAGCTCGGCGAAGCCCTGCCGGATTAGTTCACCACCACCGTCGCCGCGCCGTCGCGCTACCGGAGAACTCATCTACCTCTCCGCTCCCTCTTGCTGGATCAAGAAGGCGGAGATCGTCATCGAGCTGTACGTGTGCTGAACGCGGAGGTGTCGTCCGTTCGGCCCTAGATCGGGACGGATCGTGGGACGGCTGCGATTTGGATCGCGAAGACGTTCGACTACATCAACCGCGTTTCTTAACGCTTCCCGCTTAGCGATCTACAAGGGTATGTAGATCCACTCTTCCTCTCGTAGATGCTCATCACCATGGATAGATCTTGCTTGTGCATAGGAAATTTTTTGTTTCCCATGCAATGTTCCCCAACAAATCTGACCCCTTAAACGCCCACGGACGCGCCCGGTCAGTGACCGGGCGTGTCCGTTTTGAGCCCATATAATTTGGTCCGCGCAACCACACTTCCCATTTTTCTTCTCATATGTCCGGTCACTTGCACGTGATTGGTGGAGAAGAAGAGAGAGAAAGAAAATAATGAATAAGAAAAGAGAAAAGGTGGTCCGGAATGGGGTCGCGTCTTACGTGATGGATTGACCGGGCGTGTCCGGGCGCGTCCGCGAGCCCTCATACCGTCCCCATATTTGAGATGGATACGAGGGGTGCCGGTCAGTCCGATCGTTTGAGACGGATATGAGGAGTCCGGTTGGATCACATTTTTGTGACTGGTCAGTGACGAGGACGTTCCGATCGTTTGAGCGAGCAGCAGCGGCCTTCCTCGCGCTATACACGTCATTGCAGGACACTGTTTCACTGCGTGTAATTTTCCTCCATCTACTGTGAGCGAACAGCAGGCCCGTCGCTGGAGGCATCCACGTGCGAAGCGTCTGCGTCTTCGTTTCCTTCCCTACGAAGGCAACGCCCCCACATCGACCCAGACGCCAAAGCCCTCGTCTCGAGTCTCGACACCGCCCCTCTCCTCATCTCCACCCAGACACGCCACCTCCTCTTCTCCCCTTCTCTCAAGAGCTAACAAATCAAGATTGAGGTGGACACTGGAGCTCCCTCACCTCGTCTCCCCCGCCTCTTCTCCTACCTTTTGCCTCTCAACCACGAATCCAGATCCATGGACCACGATGGGAGGCAGGAGGAGGAGGAGAGGTCATGACCGAGGGGATTCGGCGGAGGACGGAAGGCCGCAGCGGTGGACCAGAGTTTGTGTCACGCGGCGGCGTGGTGGACGTTGGCGTCGACGCGGGAGGCGGCTGATCGATACGGCCGAAGTGGCTGCCGGAAGGATGGGAGGAAGAAGCCGTCGTTGGCCGGATGAGGGCCAGGTGAGAGGAGGAAGGGGCTGCGAGAACACCATCGGCGTTGGGTTGATGGTGTCGTGCCTCGCCGGACAGGATCAGGTAAGGCAACTTGTGCTTTGATTTCCAAAGTGGTGGTTTGGACAGTACTATAACCTGATGGTCATCTTCTGCATCTACATCAGCTAACAAGTCAAGATTGAGGTGGACACTAGAGCTCCATGAGTGTTTTGTAGAGGCTGTGAACAAGCATGAAGGACCTGAAAGTATCTATTCAATATCTCTTGTTTGCTGTCTGTCAGAGTTGCCAACCTTCCTGCTTGTGCGTGTGCAAAAGATTACCAGCTTAAATTATTTATTTAGAATTGTTGTTGCTGCACAGGTATAACTTTGGCTGGAGCCAGGGAAAGAGAAACTTAAAGCTGGAAAACTTGGTAAGCATTTCCCTATTTTACTAGGCATGTAACTTGCTGAATGAATATTGGAATGCGATAAACTACGATGATGAAAGTTGTACTGGGTAAGTTAGTTTTCCTAAGAACTTAACATGGGTCAAATTAGTAATAAGTTAATCAAGTTGTTTGAATTGGTATTAGCAGACATGACTCGCTTTTGACGTTTTTATTTCCGCTTGGTATTAGCAGACATGACTCACATTTTCTCCGAACATATTGCTTGAAGGACCTGAAAGTAGGGTGATGGTTTTTATTTATTTCCCAAGTATTTTATAATTGAGAATGACTTTCTATTTTCTACTCTAAACAGTTCACTTCAGTATCTCTTATACAGAAGAAACTCCTAAGGGCGTTCTGAAGCTTATGAAAGTGGAAGGCCTAACCATCTATCATGTAAAGCTGTCATTTCCATGTACTACTTCAGGGTTATTTCGCCACTTCACTGAAAATGAGATCAAACATCTCTTCTTCTTTTCATTGTTACTTATAGTTTGCCTATCTTTGTTGAACAGAAGTACCGACACACAAAGTATATTCCATAGATCAAAGAAGAGTAAATGTGTATATCGCCACAACTCAAAAGTTAAAATATTTGTTCTGTTAAAACCCCCCATCATCTCAGTAGTTTGTGGTTCATTAGGATCAGCATTTGTGATTTACATGCTTGATTGAATGAAGTGTGCAGTAGCATGAGGGTTAAAATGGACCATGCTTGTATGATCATTTACCAAATAGATTACATGCTCATCGATACAATAATATTCAGGTTTCGTCAACAGAACTACCAGAGAACTACCTTATTATTATGCAAAAAGACCAAATAAGCACTACATATGTAGATGTATTGTTTCTTTCATATGCATGAACTATCCAGAATACTAGATTTATGTGTTCTCTATTTTATATGCAGTCTTAGTGATATAAAATCTGAAACCAATGTTGGTCTTAGACAATGGACTTTAGTTGTACCTACTGACTGTCCGTCGCCCCAGCAGCCTCGCCATCGGCGTCCCCATGCTCCTGTGTTCTTGGGGCTACCAAGCTATGTGACCATATATACTCATAATGTACTGCAATATGGCTGGTTTTCGGGTATGTGGTAATGTGGATGTGATTCAGTCGCTTAGTGTCATTCTAGATTGGGAGGTCTCCATGGTATGGATTGACGACCATGGGGCGTGTTTCTTCCCTGTGTTGGAGAGTGGGAGGACACGGAGGAAGAGCTAGCCTGAGCCTGGACGACGGGGCGTCTTCGGAGGCACATAGGTCCGATGAGAGCAGCGACATGATGGTGACCCACAGGGCTTGGCAAGGCAGTGAGACATTGCCTGCAGCAGTGGAGCACGGCTTCGGAAGGACGAACAGGCACAACCACGGCATGCACCTCTTGTTGCCTCAATCTACTTACATAAGGCCAGTCTAGGTTACGAATTTGTGGTTTTGATCGATGGTAAGCATGAATATATGTAGCAGAACTCATTAGACATTGTTACCAGTTATTGATTCGTTGAATTTTTTTAATCTTAACAATATACAACCTTCTTCGGAAATTACTCAAATGAATAAAAAT
Source organism: Elymus sibiricus (assembly GCA_039707655.1). NCBI lineage: Eukaryota > Viridiplantae > Streptophyta > Magnoliopsida > Poales > Poaceae > Elymus > Elymus sibiricus. The sequence goes on from CM077671.1 coordinate 395,732,014, forward strand.
GGATGCATCTAGAACTAAAATACATCTAGATACATCCATTTCTCCAACGAGTAATTCCGGAAGGAGGAAGTATTTGATGTTCGTTTAGCCTTTGGTTTCTATATCTTGACAGTTGATGAAATGTTGTAGCTACACTGACGATTCAGACAGGTCAGGTGATAGGTACGAATAGTTCTAGCTGAAAAAGGGGGGAACAAGCTTACCATCAATGCTTATTTGTAATGCAGTATTTTGACTAGGCAATGGTTTGTAGAAGGTATTAAGATGAGTAGTAGAAGTGAAGAATGAGACCAGCTACCTACAGTCCTGGTGACGAAATATGTTCTGAATATCTTGTTAAGCAGCTAATCAATAAATGGTAGAGGAACAGTCTCAAGAGGCGCGCCATGGGCGCGCCCCCGCCTCTAGTTGGAGTGAAGGACAATAGATTTCCTATCGCTATGTGGCTTTCTTCCAATATGGTTCTGCGGTGCTCTTTAATATTGCTGTTGATGAAGCTGAGCACTATCTTTATATGATCAGAAATCATGCTTCGGGGTGGCTTCCGGAGATGAGAAAAGACGGTACATCCATGTTGTTCACGAGCTGGCCTGTTATTGTGTAAACTGCTGGTATGTCCATACCATTGACGAGCTGGCCTGTTATAGTGATTCCTGATATTTGATAAAGACCATTGAGGATCAAGAGAATGTCTCTTAATTTAATTTATGTTTCTTGTACTGCATTTTTAGTGATCACAATGCTTTGGCCGGACCTTTATATGGCTTCTGCACTGGCCTTCTTAATTGTTTGCAAGAAACTTCTTAAATTTACCTTAAAACACGTGCAACGCTGTACAAGGTGTGGTGGGTTATGTGAGTGGCAGTCCATGCACAATTGCATGTTTGAGTCAGGCCTCATTTTCCAAGAGAGCAAATATCTTGAATGCTCTCTAATTATTTATACATAACAGTTCAAATTATGTAGCTGAACCCGCATAAGTATATAGGCACCAGTCATGCCTAGATTGCCCGAGACCGACTAGGAGCCCCTGGCCTATAACAGAATAGCAACAGTAATATGGCACCTAGCCCCTAATCCACTTTTATAACAATGAACCTGTATTATATTCTAACATGATGATATTTATTTAACTGTTACCAGATTATACAATAGTTGAGAAGTAATCCCTGACAACTTGAATGAAAGGAGGTCTTGATTATATAGTTCTTAAAAGTTTAGACACTTTTGGAATTCGGATAATTTCAAGTGTTCTTGGTCAAAGTATCGCTCTTGATCTTTACATAGGGCAGTTACTGTGATTGAGCAAAGTCAACAAATTATTTCCATGTGGTTGCACGGTTTCAAGTTCTAAGACGCTACTTTAATAGGTCGATGATATTGTTGAGGAATTTACTACAATCAATCGTATCATGGAGAAGACTGACGACTGCACAATGAAAAGAAAGAAGCTCTTTCAACTTATGGGCAAGGCTAATTCTAATCTTGCAGATGTTATCATTAGACTTGGCCGACAGGTATGCAAGTGTTGCACTCCCTCGGTCCCTCCTACATATTATATATCATATACCATATATTTTAGCAGTGTATGTGCTGTCATTTTCTAGAAGGAAGGAATTTCATAATGCACCAACCCCATGTGTTGTGTTCTGTTATGGAACAAGTCATGTAACTGTCTAAAAATTAAGTAGACATAACTTGACATCTTAACTAGGTAGGACTATATAATATCTATAGACCAGTTTGATACTCACATGGTATTTCTCTGGGGGAAAAGGAACAGTAATATTTATGCTGTTCATTGCAAAAAAAATCCCAGCCTTTCAATAAAGGTTGATGTTTTGATCTCCAGACATACAAAATATACAATGCCAACTCTTATGTTTTACTAGCATTGTGTTCTGCATCTAGATTCAAAGAACCACAGACGCACTGTGAGACTATTATGCCCAGAAATAGCCAAGAGCCTAAGACATACTCAATATTTTTCTTAGCTAAGATAGTTATGAAAAAAGAGACTTTGTTAATCAGTACTGAAATGCATAACACCTATGCTAGAATCTTATTTTTTGTTGTATATAATATAAACAACATGATTTTTGTCCAGGTCATAAATTGCTTGGAAAAATGCAACATCGATGCTAGACTCTGGAGGAGACTATGGCCGGTGATGGAGATTATTTTGTATGCTGTCGGTGGCGGCTGCACGGCGAAGGCATGCACACTCGACTTCGACATTGCCGTCTTCAACAAGGATAAGGTCTCCCTCGCCAGCCACGATCAGGTCCGCACCTGCACTCCCGTTCCCATTCATTCTCCCTCTCCCGGAATTGGTTTCTGACGTCTTTTGTTTTGTGTGTGCCTCTGCAGTATATGGTGGCGGGCGGGGCGGGCGGAACCTCTTCCCACTGCTCCCGGAGGCGTCAAGCCCTCCGTTTTGATCGGATGGGGCTCCCAGGTTCATTCCCAGCTTTGCTTTGCTCCCTCACTGCACAGTTTCTCTCCTATCTGTTGAGATTTACTAAGCCTCTCTCTACTGCCATTCTACTGAATATTGTTCTTGGAGCATCAAAGCCAATTGCTTGACTGGTAAACATGTGTAGGAAGATTCTTTGTTTAGCGTTATTAGACCTCTATAAATACATGTATAGGAGGATTCTTGGAGCTTTGTACAATCAGTAAGGCCATCAAAGCTAATTGCTTTACTGGTGAACATGTATAGGAGGATTCTTGGAGCTTTGTATATGCATGTTTGCCCTGTGATATAAATAAAGACTCCTTTAGTGGTGAGAATAAAAAGGAAGAAATTTACTATTTGCAATAAAAATTTATTAACGGTAGAAGCTGACTTTGTTAGAGAAAGGTTCAGAACCCACCCTTTCATTCTTGCAGGATTGAGAAGATTTTGACTTTGGAGCCTTTTAGATGTACAGAAAGAAAGCAGATTGTGCTGGTAGATAATGATGGTGAGAAGATAAAATTTATTTTATGGGGAGAGCGGTTTCACATATTGTACTTGTACAGAAAGAGAGCAGATTGTGTTTCTTTTCAGAAGATAACTTTTGCCAGCCATTATGTTGCTTGCAAGCAGAATACTTATTGATTTAGTTCTCTCACCACTGATTCTGCTGAAGCTATAATTTGTACCGAGTTATATTGTGTCGATCCTAACGTTAGTATATGCAACCTAAGATGTTGAGCTACTGCAACGAAAACAAAAAGAATTTAATGTCTTTTTTATAACAAAAATAATTTAAAATTGTATATGGTGTTACATTTCATATTATGTTTAATTCCTGTTAGTTATCTTTTGCTTTTAGTCCATGGAGACATGCAACATATGCAGAACCACAAACTAGGTGCAATCTGATGTTCCGTTGGTAGAACCCGTTTTGAGAAAATAGTACCCGATGTTCCATGCTTTCCACTCTCTTTTGGTGATTATTTTGCGATTCTGAAAATAAAGGGAAACTGTTGAGAACACTTCGGATCCCCCTCCCTGCACCACACATCATGCAGTTTGATACAAATTTTGATATATCTTGCATGTTTGGAACCATATATTGTACAAATACCTCAGGTAGAGTTGGAGTTGGTCATATGCTGTACATCTCTGGTCTGACTCAAGATTTTATTTTTTTACGATTAAACATGCGTTGCACGTGTATGCTTACAAGTAGTTATACAAAGTACATTACCATAGTCATACAGAAAAATCTTAAACCATAGTCATACACGGAAAATCGTTAAACTAACATTCTAACTCAAATTTTTATGTAAACTAACACGTACTAGAAAGATAACACCCTAAAGGTCGAGGAAAAAATGCCTCACCATGCAGCTTGCACTTGGCCACCAACTCAACGATGTTGGTGTCGAAATACCCGATCTCCAGCCGATGAGTTATGGCAAAGGGGGGCCACCATTTATCAAGGGTGAGCCCACCGTTAACCACCTAGACTGTGATTTTCCAGGTGCATGATACGTCCATTTTGCATCATGATTTCCTACTGTTATTTATTATGTTTTGTTGAATAATAATGCTTTAGGGAGTGATTCTAATGCCTTTTCTCTCATAATATGCAAGGTTTACACAAAGAGGGAGAATACCGGCAGCTGGAATTCTGGACCTGAAAAAGCACATCAGAGATACCTATTCTGCAAACTCCAATGAAGCTGAAATTTTATGGAGATTATTTTTGAAATAAATTAAAAATACTGGAGCAAAGAACTACCGGAGGGGCCCACCCTGGTGGGCACAAGACATCAGGGCGCGCCCTGGCGGGTTGTGCCCTCCTCGGCCCACCTCTGGTGCCCATCTTCGGGTATATATTCAGTTTTGACCTAGAAAAAATAAGGAGAGGACTTTCGGGACGAAGCACCGCCGCCTCGAGGCAGAACTAGGGCAAGAGCACTTTTGCCCTCCGACGGAGCGATTCTGCCGGGGGAACTTCCCTTCCGGAGGGGGAAATCGAAGCCATCGTCATCATCAACACCCCTCGAATCTTTGGGAGGCCAATCTTCACCAACATCTTCAACAGCACCATCTCCTCTCAAACCCTAGTTCATCTCATGTGTTCAATCTTTGTATCGGAACCTCAGATTTGTACCTGTGAGTGACTAGTAGTGTTGATTACCTTGCGTGGTTGATTACTATATGGTTTATTTGGTGGAAGATTATATGTTCAGATCCATTATGCTATTCAATACCCCTCTGATCTTGGCATGTTTATTATTTGTGAGTAGTTACCTTTGTTCTTGAGGTCACGGGAGAAGTCATGTTGCAAGTAATCATGTGAATTTGATATGTGTTCGATATTTTGATGATATGTATGTTGTGATTCCCTTAGTGGTGTCATGTGAACATCGACTACATGACACTTCACCATTCATGGGCCTAAGGAAATGCACTGTGGAGTAGTTATTAGATGATGGGTTGCTAGAGTGACAGAAACTTAAACCCTAGTTTGTGCGCTACTTCGTAAGGGGCTGATTTGGATCCAAACATTTAATGTTATGGTTAGATTTTATCTTAATACTTTTCTCGTAGTTGCGGATGCTTGCGAGGGGGTTAATCATAAGTGGGAGGTTGTTCAAGTAAGAACAACACCCAAGCACCGGTCCACCCACATATCAAATTATCAAAGTAGCGAACACGAATCAAACCAACATGATAAAAGTGACTAGATGAAATTCCCGTGTACCCTCAAGAACACTTTGCCTATTACTAGAGATTGTTCTGGCCTGTCCTTTGCCAAAAAAAGGATTGGGCTACTTTGCTGCACTTTACTTAGCGTTACCGTTACTTGCTCATTACCAATTATCTTGCTATCAAACTATCTGTTACCTACAATTTCAGTGCTTGCAGAAATTACCTTGCTGAAAACCGCTTATCATTTCCTTCTGCTCCTCGTTTGGTTTGACACTCTTACTTATCGAAAGGACTACGATTGATCCCTATACTTGTGGGTCATCAAGACTCTTTTCTGGCACCATTGCCGGGGAGTGAAGCGCTCTTGGTAAGTGGAAATCGGTAAGGAAAAACTTATACTACGTGCTGAAATTTATTGCTACTTGCTACTATGGAAAACAATCCTTTGAGGGGTTTGTTCGGGGTATCTTCACCTCGACCGGAACCACAATTAGTTGCCCCTCAACCTACTGCACCTACTGAAAATATTGGTTATGAAATTCCTTCGGGTATGGTAGAACAACTGCTTGCTAAACCTTATGCAGGAGATGGAACTGAATATCCTGATATGCACCTATTATATGTGAACGAAATTTGTGGATTATTTAAGCTTGCAGGTTTACCCGGAGATGAAGCTAAGAAGAAGGTTTTCCCTTTATCTTTGAAGGGAAAAGCATTGACATGGTATAGGCTATGTGATGATCTTGGATCGTGGAACTGGAATCGTTTGCAATTGGAATTCTACCAAAAGTTTTATCCCATGCATCTAGTTCAGCGTGATCGGAATTATATATATAATTTTTGGCCTCGTGAAGGAGAAAGCATCGCTCTAGATTGGGGGAGGCTTAAGTCAATGTTGTATTCATGCCCCAATCATGACATCCCGAGAGAAGTTATCATTCAGAATTTTTATGCTCAGCTTTCTCATAATGATCAATCCATGCTCGATACTTCTTGTGTTGGTTCCTATATGAAGAAGACTATTGAATTCAAGTGGGATCTCTTAGAAAGAATTAAACGCAAATCTGAAGATTGGGAACTCGACGAAGGTAATGAGTCAGGTATAAAGCTTGAGTTTGATTGTGTTAAATCTTTTATGAATACCGATACTTTTCACAAGTTTAGCACTAAATATGGACTTGACTCTGAGATAGTAGCCTCTTTGTGCGAAGCTTTTGCTACTCATGTTGATCTCCCTAAGGAGAAGTGGTTTAAATATCATCCCCCTATTAAAGAAGAAATTAAAGAACCGGTCATAGCTAAAGAAGAAACCATCATTTACAATGTTGATCTAGTTGTGCCTACCACTTATATTGAAAAACCAACTTTCCCTGTTAGGATAAAGAAACATGCTAAGGTAGCAACTGTGGTTCGTAAGAGTAATATAAGAGCACCTAAGCCCCCTGAGAAAATTAAAGTAGAACCTAGTGTTGCTATGGTTAAAGATCTCTTGGTAGAAAATATTGATGGGCATGTTGTCTACTTCTGTGATGAAGCTGCTAGAATTGCTAAACCCGATGAAAAAGATAAACATAGACCCATAGAAGGCATGCCTGTTGTCTCAGTCAAAATAGGAGATCATTGCTATCATGGTTTATGTGACTTGGGTGCTAGTGTGAGTGCTATCCCTTTTACTTTATACCAAGAAATTATGGATGAAATAGCACCTGGTGAAATAGAAGACATTGACGTTACTATTAAACTTGCTAATAGAGACACTATCACACCACTTGGGATTGTTAGAGATGTTGAAGTCTTGTGTGGGAAAGTAAAATACCCTACTGATTTTCTAGTCCTTGGTTCCCCACAAGATGACTTTTGTCCCATTATCTTTGGTAGACCTTTCTTGAATATCGTCAATGCTAAGATAGATTGTGAAAAACAAATTGTCGGTGTCAGTTTTGGGGTGTGTCTCATGAGTTTAATTTTTCCAAGTTTAGTAGACAACCGCGTGAGAAAGCGTCATCCAGTAAGGATGAAATAATTGGTCTTGCTTCTATTGTTGTGCCTCCTACTGATCCATTAGAACAATATTTGCTTGACCATAAAAATGATATGCACTTGCGTGAAAGAAACGAAATAGATCAAATTTTCTTTGAACAACAACCTCTCCTGAAACACAATTTGCCTATTGAAACTCTTGGAAGTCGTCCTCCACCTAAAGGTGATCCTGTGTTTGAATTAAATCAATTTCCTGACACTTTGAAGTATGCTTATCTTGATGAGAAAAAGATATATCATGTTATTATTAGTGCTAACCTTTTAGAACATGAAGAAGAAATATTATTAAAAGTTCTAAGGAAGCACCGGGCTGCTATTGGATATACTCTTGATGATCTTAAGGGCATTAGTCCCACTCTATGTCAGCACAAGATTAATATGGAACCTGATGCTAAACCCGTTGTTGATCACCAACGGCAATTGAATCCTAAGATGAAGGAAGTGGTAAGAACTGAAATATTAAAGCTTCTGGAAGCAGGTATAATCTATCCCATTGCTGATAGTAGATGGGTAAGTCCCGTTCATTGTGTCCCTAAGAAAGGAGGCATTACCGTTGTTCCCAATGATAAAAATGAACTCATTCCATAAAGAATTGTTATTGGCTATAGAATGGTAATTGATTTTAGAAAGTTAAATAAAGCTACTAGGAAAGATCATTACCCTCTGCCTTTCATTGATCAAATGCTAGAAATATTATCTAAGCACACACACTTTTGCTTCCTAGATGGATATTCTGGTTTCTCTCAAATACCCGTGTCACAATCCGATCAGGAGAAAACCACCTTTACTTGCCCTTTTGGAACCTATGCTTATAGACGTATGCCTTTTGGTTTATGCAATGCACCTACTACCTTTTAAAGATGTATGACTGCTATATTCTTTGATTTTTGTGAAAAGATTGTGGAGATTTTCATGGATGATTTTTCCGTTTACGGAACTTCTTTTGATGATTGCTTAAGCAACCTTGATCGAGTTTTGTAGAGATGTGAACAAACTAATCTCGTCTTGAATTGGGAGAAGTGTCACTTGATGGTTAATGAAGGTATTGTCTTGGGGCATAAAATATCTGAACGAGGTATTGAGGTGGATAAAGCTAGAGTTGATACAATTGAGAAAATGCCATGTCCTAAAGATATTAAAGGTATTCGAAGTTTCCTAGGTCATGCTGGTTTTTATAGGAGGTTCATTAAAGACTTCTCAAAAATTTCTAGGCCTCTTACTAATCTTTTGCAAAAGGATATTCCTTTTGTTTTTTATGATGATTGTGTGGAAGCCTTTGAAACACTCAAGAAAGCCTTAGCCTCTGCACCTATCATTCAACCACCTGATTGGAACTTGCCTTTTGAAATTATGTGTGATGCTAGTGATTATGCTGTTGGTGCTATTCTAGGACAAACAGTTGATAAGAAATTGAATGTTATCCATTATGCTAGTAAAACTCTAGACAGTGCTCAACGAAATTATGCTACTACTTGATAACCTACAGGTGTAGGGGATCGTTTGTAGCCTTTTTTGATAAGTAAGAGTGTCGAACCCAACGAGGAGCTAAAGGTAGAACAAATATTCCCTCAAGTTCTATCGACCACCGATACAACTCTACGCACGCTAATGCTTGCTTTACCTAGAACAAGTATGAAACTACTTTGTAGGTGATAGGATAGTTTGCACGAATAACACTAGAAGTACTTAGCGGGAATAAAACTACGAGTAAAAAGCATGATAATAAGAGTTAGTTGTTTAGTAGAAAGCTTTTGTTAAACAAGAAGGTTATTTGTCCCTAGGCAATTGATAACTAGACCGGTAATCATTCTTGCAATTTTACATGGGGGAGAGGCATGAGCTAACATACTTTCTCTACTTGGATCATATGCACTTATGATTGGAACTCTAGCAAGCATCTGCAACTACTAAAGATCATTAAGGTAAAACCCAGCCATAGCATTAAGTATCAAGTCCTCTTTACTCCCATATGCAACAACCCACCTACTCGGGTCTGTGTATTCTGTCACTCACGCCACCCACCATAGGCAAATCATGAACACATTGCAACACCCTACAGCGAGGATCTTCCGTGTTCCTGTTTTCTGGCCGAAAACCGTTTCTTATATTCCCGGAGATCCGTAACTCCGATCGGGCTGAAATTTTGAGGGGATTTTTATCCAAAAATTAGCTTCCTTGCGCCCGTAGGAGAGCTCCAACCGACTTACGAGCTGGGCACAACCCACCAGGGCGCGCCTGGGCCCTAGGGCGCGCCCTGGTGTCTCGTGGGGGCTGTGGGCCTCCGTTTGCATTCATTCCACTTCTCAAAATTCACAAATATTCCAAAAAAAAATCTCCGTAAATTTTTATCGCGTTTGGACTTCGTTTGATATGGATATTCTGCGAAACAAAAAAAATGCAACAAATAGGAACTGGCACTGGGCACTGGATCAATAGGTTAGTCCAATAAATCATATAAAATGTTGCCAAAAATATGTGAAAGTTGTATAATAATGGCATGAAACAATAAAAAAATATAGATACGATGGAGACGTATCAGCATCCCCAAGCTTAATTCCTGCTCGTCCCCGAGTAGGTAAATGATAAAAAAAAGATAATTTTTGATGTAGAATGCTACCTAGCATAATCTTGATCATATATCTAATCATGGCATGAATATTAAGACACAAGTGATTTAAAGCAATGGTCTAGTTTTGACATAAAGACATTAATACTCAGGCATCCCAACAAACAATCATGTCTTTCAAAATATCAAGGCTAAAGAACACTATCCCTACAAAATCATATAGCCTTGTCATGCTCTGTCTTCTTAACACAAAGTATAAATCATGTACTACCCCGGTGTCTGATATGTCTCCAACGTATCTATAATTTTTGCTTGTTCCATGCTGTTATATTATCATTCTTGGATGTTTTACAATCATTTTATGACAACTTTATATCATTTTTTGGGACTAATCTATTGACATAGTGCCAAAGTGCCAGTTGCTGTTTTTGCTTGTTTTTTACTTCGTAGAAAATCAATACCAAACGGAGTCCAATCGCGACGAAACTTTTTGGAGATTTTTTCTAGACCAGAAGACACCCAGTGGGCCAAACAACTACCGAAGAGGTGGGCTGTGGAGAGCACAACCCACCAGGGCGCGCCAGGGGGCCCCGGCGCGCCCTGATGGGTTGTGCCCTCCTCGGCCCCCTTCTGCACCGCCTCTGATGCCTATAAATTCCCAAATATTCCAAAAACCCTAGGGGAGTTGATGAAACACAATTCCCGCCGCCGCAACTTCCAGACCCGTGAGATCCAATCTAAACACCATCACGGAGGGGTTCATCTTCCTCATAGGTGCCTCTCCGATGATGGGTGAGTAGTCCACCATAGACCTATGGGTCTGTAGGCAGTAGCTAGATGGCTTCTTCTCTCTCTCTTATGATTCTCAACACAATGGTCTCTTGTAGATCTATTTGATGTAAACTTTTGCGGTGTGTTTGTTGGGATCCGATGAATTTTGAGTTCATGATCAATTTCTATCCATGAATATTATTTGATTCTTCTTTGATCTTTTATATGCATGATTGCTTATAGCATCGTATTTCTTCTTTGAATCTTTGGTTTAGTTAGGCCGACTAGATCGATTTTTCTTGCCATGGGAAGAGGTGCTTTGTGATGGGTTCGATCTTGCGATGTTCTTTCCCAGTGACAGAAGGGGCAGCAAGACACGCATGTATCGTTGCTATTAAGGATAACAAGATGGGATCTATTCCTACATGAATAGATCTTGTCTACATCATGTCATCGTTCTTATTGCATTTCTCCGTTTTTCCATGAACTTAATACACTAGATGCATGCTGGATAGCGGTCGATGTGTGGAGTAATAGAGGTAGATGCAGGCAGGAGTCGGTCTATCTATCTTGGACGTGATGCCTATATAATGATCATCGCCTTGGATATCGTCATGACTATTCGATTTTCTATCAATTGCCCAACAGTAATTTGTTCACCCACCGTGCGCTATACTCATGAGAGAAGCCACTAGTGAACCCTACGGCCCCCGAGCCTACTTTTCCATCATATTGCTTTCCGATCTATGTTTTTGCAATCTTTGTTTTCAGATCTACAAAACCAAAAACCCAAAAATATATTGCCACATATTTACTCTTTTTATTTTGTGTTCTTGAGAGATCTATCTCTCCTATCTATCACTACCTAATCTATCTTATTACCGTAGAGAGATTGACAACCTCTCATTCGCGTTGGGTTCCAAGTATTTGTTGTTTGTGTGCAGGTGCTGCTTATTGGGTGTTGGTGATCCTCCTACTGGTTCGATAACCTTGGTTTCATAACTGAGGGAAATACTTACCGTCGCTGTGCTGCATCATCCCTTCCTCTTTGGGGAAATACCGATGATACGTCTCCAACGTATCTATAATTTTTGATTGTTCCATGCTATTATATTATCTGTTTTGGATGTTTTATATGCATTAATATGCTATTTTATATTAATTTTGGGACTAACCTATTAATCTAGAGCCTAGTGCCAGTTTCTGTTTTTTCCTTGTTTTTGAGTATTGCAGATAAGGAATATTAAACGGAGTCCAAACGGAATAAAATCTTCGGGATGATTTTTCTTGGACCAAACGAAACATACCAGACTTGGAGATGAAGGCAGAGGACGTGCCGTGTGGCCACAAGCCACAGGGGCGCGCCCTTGGGGGGGGGGGGGGGGCGCCCCCTGGCTTGTGGGCCCACGGCAGGTCCTCCAACCCTACTCTTCGCCCTATAAATTCCCAAATATTCCCTGGATACTAAAAAGAGCCACGAAAATACTTTTCCGCCACCAGGAGCCTCTGTTCCCGTGAGATCCAATCTTGGAGCATTTTCCGGTAATCTGCCGAAGGGGGATTCGATCACGGAGGGCTTCAACATCAACTCCATTGCCCCTCCGATGATGCGTGAGTAGTCCACCACAGACCTTCGGGTCCATAGCTAGTAGCTAGATGGCTTCTTCTCTCTCTTTGCTCTTCAATACCATGTTCTTCATGATCTTCATGGAGATCTATCCGATGTAATACTTTTGTGCTGTGTGTTTGTCGAGATCCGATGAATTGTGGGTTTATGATCAGCTTATCTATGAATATTATTTGAGTCATATCTGAATTCTTATATGCATGATTTCATATCTTTGCAAGTCTCTTCGAGTTATTGGTTTGGTTTGGCCAACTAGATTGGTAATTCTTGCAATGGGAGAAGTGCTTAGTTTTGGGTTCAATCTTGCGGTGTCCTCACCCAGTGACAAAGTAGGGGTAGCGAGGCACGTATTGTATTGTTGCCATCGAGGATAAAAAGATGGGGTTTTCATCATATTGCTTGAGTTTATCCCTCTACATCATGTCATCTTACCTAATGCGTTACTCTGGTCTTCATGAACTTAATACTCTAGATGCAGGCAGGAGTCGGTCGATGTGTTGAGTAATAGTAGTAGATGCAGAATCGTTTCGGTCTACTTGACATGGACGTGATGCCTATATGCATAATCATTGCCTTGGATATCGTCATCATTATGCGCTTTTCTATCAATTGCTCGACAGTAATTTGTTCACCCACCGTATCGTTTTCCTTCAAGAGAGAAGCCTCTAGTGAAACCTATGGCCCGCGGGTCTATTTTCCATATTATATTTTCAGATCTATAAACCAAAAATACCAAAAATACCTTGCTTCAATTTTATTTACTTTTCTTTTAGTTTTACTTTTGGCAATCATCTATATCTATCTCTATCAGATCTCATCCTTGCAAGTAACCGTGAAGGGATTGACAACCCCTTTATGGCGTTGGGTGCAAGTGTTTGATTGTTTGTGTAGGTGCAAATATTGGTGCCTTGCTTGTTCCTCCTACTAGATTGATACCTTGGTTCTCAACAAACTGAGCGAAATACTTACCTACTTCGCTGCATCACCCTTTCCTCTTCAAGGGAAAACCCAACGCATGCTCAAGAGGTAGCAAGAAGGATTTTTGGCGCCGTTGCCGGGGAGGATACAAGTCAAGACAAGATCTACATCTACCAAGTACCCATCACAAACTCATCTCTTTCATTTACATTATTTGCCATTTGCCTCTCGTTTTCCTCTCCCCCACTTCTAAAACGATTTTCAGAAAAATACCAAAAAGATTTGCCTTTTTATTCGCCCTTCTTCCGTTCGTCTTTTCGTTTGCTTGTGTTGCCAGGTGCCTTCTATTTGCAAGCATCTTCGCTTGCTAAAGATCTACTGATATGGATCCTCATCCACTTGCTAATCTTTTCAAAAGACCAAATTATGATGAACCAATTGCTAGTGAGTTGAGTGCACTTGATTATCTCCATGAAATTTTGTTTGAAAATCATGAATCTGGAATTTTTGATGAAGTGTTGAAAGAAGAAATTTATAAGGTGATTCATGATAGTACCTTGAATGATGAGCATGATTGCAATGTTGCTAGTATGAATTCTCTAAATATCCATGATGCTTATGATTTGCAAAGCCACAAGCTTGGGGATGCTATGTTTTATGAAGATGATATTTTTTGTCCCCCAAGTTTTGATGAGCAAATTCATTATGATGATTGCATGCTCGTGTATCATGAAAAGAATGATTTATGTGATAGTTATATTGTTGAATTCCTTCTTGATGCTACTGAAATTTATTATGAGGGAGGAACATATGCTTGTAGGAATTGCAATAATATCAAGTTTCCTCTCTATGTGTTCAAAGTTTTGAAGTTATGCTTGTTTTGCCTTCCTATGCTAATTGATTCTTGTTTCCATAAATTGTTTGCTCACAAAATCCCTATGCATAGGAAGTGGGTTAGACTTAAACGTGTTTTTTGTGAGATTCATGATGCTCTTTTGCATATTTCAATTACTACTTTTTATGTGAGCATCATTGAAATCGTTATGCCTAGCTAGGGGCGTTAAACAATAGCGCTTGTTGGGAGGCAACCCAATTTTATTTTCGCTTTATGTTTTTTGCTTCTGTTTTGGTGTGTTTCACACATTATTACTTCTGTAATAATTGTGTTTTATTGTTTTAATTAGTGTTTGTGCCAAATAAGACCTTTGGGATAGCTTACGGTGTTTGTTGATTTGGTTTTGCTGAAAAACAGAAACTTTTGCGCTCAGTCCAGGAATTTTATAAATTCACCAGAGCGTCGAATGGATCTGAAATTTTTACAAAAGATTGATATGCAAATTTCCCTGGTTGTCCTAATTTTACAGAATTTGTTGAGTTAGAGAAGTATTCGAAGTTTACAGATTGCTACAGACTGTTCTGTTTTTGACAGATTCTGTTTTCTATGTGTTGTTTGCTTATTTTGATGTATCTATGGGTTGTATCGGGGGGTATGAACCATGGATAAGTTAGAATACAGTAAATATTACACCAATATAAATAAAGATTGTGTTCAGAACAGTACCTAAAGTGGTGATTTATTTTTCTAATACTAACGGATCTCACGAGTTTTCTGTTGAGTTTTGTGTTGTGAAGTTTTCAAGTTTTGGGTAAAGATTTGATGGACTATGGAATAAGGAGTGGCAAGAGCCTAAGCTTGGGGATGCCCAAGGCACCCCAAGTCATATTCAAGGATGCCAAAGAGCCTAAGCTTTTGGATGCCCCGGAAGGCATCCCCTCTTTTGTCTTCAATCTATCGGTAAATTTACTTGAGGCTATATTTTTATTCACTACATGATATGTGTTTTGCATGGAGCGTCTTGTATGATATGAGTCTTTGATTTTTAGTTTGCCACAATCATCCTTGCTGCAGACATCTTTTGGGAGATACACACTGAATCGTGAATTTATTAGAATACTCTTTGTGCTTCACTTATATCTTTTAAGCTAGGCAATGTTGCTCTAATGATTCACTTATATCTTTTTAGAGCACGGTGGTGTTTTATTTTATAGAAATAATTGAACTCTCGTACCTCACTTATATTATTTTGAGAGTCTTTTAAACAGCATGGTAATTTGTTTAGGTTATGAATTTAGTCCTAATATAATAGGCATCCAAGAGGATATAATAAAAACTTTCATATAAAGTGCATTGAGTACTATGAGAAGTTTGATTCCTTGCATAAAGTTTTGAGATATAGAGATGGTGATATTAGAGTCATGCTAGTGAGTAATTGTGGATTGGTAAGAATAATTGTGTTAAGGTTTGTGATTCCCGTAGCATGCACGTATGGTGAACCTTTATGTAATGAAGTCGGAGCATGATTTGTTTGATGATTGTCATCCTTTGTGTGATGGGTCGGGAGCGCGCGATGGTTTACTCCTACTAACCTCTCCCCTAGGGGCATGCGTCTAACACTTTGCCTTGATGACTAATAGGCTTTTGCAATAAGTATGTGAGTTCTTTATGACTAATGTGAGTCCATGGATTATACGCACTCTCACCCTTCCACCGTTGCTAGCCTCTCTAGTACCGCGCAACTTTCGCCGGTGCATTAAACCCACCTTCCTCAAAACAGCCACCATATACCTTCCTCAAAACAGCCACCATACCTACCTATTTATGGCATTTCCATAGCCATTCCGAGATATATTGCCATGCAACTTCCACCGTTCCGTTTATTATGACACGCACTATCATTGTCATATTGCTTTGCATGATCGTAAGATAGCTAGCATGATGTTTTCATGGCTTGTCCGTTTTTTTGATGTCATTGCTACGCTAGATCATTGCACATCCCGGTACCTTGCCGGAGGCATTCATATAGTCATATTTTGTTCTAGCATTGAGTTGTAATTTTTGAGTTGTAAGTAAATAAAAGTGTGATGACCATCATTATAGAGCATTGTCCCGTGTGAGGAAAGGATGATGGAAGCTATGATTCCCTCTCAAGTGGGATGAGTCTCCGAACTTTACAAAAAATAAAAGAGGCCATTGAAGCCCAAATATTTAAAAAAGAGGACAAAGATGCCCACCAAAATAAAAAAAATGAGAGAAAAGAGAGAAGGGGCAATGCTACTATCCTTTTTCCACACTTGTGCTTCAAATAGCACCATGATCTTCATGATAGAGAGTCTCCTATTTTGTCACTTTCATATACTAGTGGGAATTTTTCGTTATATAACTTGGCTTGTATATTCGAATGATGGGCTTCCTCAAATTGCCCTAGGTCTTCATGAGCAAGCGAGTTGGATGCACACCCACTTAGTTTCTTTTTGAGCTTTCATACACTTATAGCTCTAGTGCATCCGTTGTATGGCAATCCCTACTCACTCACATTGATATCTATTGATGGGCATCTCCATAGCCCGTTGATATGCCTAGTTGATGTGAGACTATCTTCTCCTTTTTCCTTGCAACCTCCACCATATTCTATTCCACCTATAGTGCTATATCCATGGCTCATGCTCATGTATTGCGTGAAAGTTGAAAAGGGTTGAGAACATAAAAGGTGTGAAACAATTGCTTGACTTGTCATCGGGGGTGTGCATGATTTAAATACTTTGTGTGGGGAAGATGGAGCATAGCCAGACCATATGATATTGTAGGGATAACTTTCTTTAGCCATGTTATTTTGAAGGTACACGATTGTTTGTTAGTATGCTTGAAGTATTACTATTTTTATGTCAATATTAAGCTTTTGTTTTGAATCTTACGGATCTGAACATTCATGCCACAATAAAGAATATTACATGGATATATATGTTAGGTAGCATTCCACATCAAAAATTCTGTTTTTATCATTTACCTACTCGAGGACGAGCAGGAATTAAGCTTGGGGATGCTTGATACGTCTCCAACGTATCTATATTTTTTGATTGTTCCATGCTATTATATTATCTGTTTTGGATGTTTTATATGCATTAATATGTTATTTTATATTAATTTTGGGACTAACCTATTAATCTAGAGCCTAGTGCCAGTTTCTGTTTTTTCCTTGTTTTTGAGTATTGCAGATAAGGAATATTAAACGGAGTCCAAACGGAATAAAATATTTGGGATGATTTTTCTTGGACCAAACGAAACGTACCAGACTTGGAGATGAAGGCAGAGGACGTGCCGTGTGGCCACAAGCCACAGTGGCGCGCCCTAGGGGGGCGCCCCCTGGCTTGTGGGCCCACGGCAGGTCCTCCAACCCTACTCTTCGTCCTATAAATTCCCAAATATTCCCTGGATACCAAAAAGAGCCACGAAAATACTTTTTCGCCGCCAGGAGCCTCTATTCCCGTGAGATCCAATCTTGGAGCCTTTTCTGGTAATCTGCCGGAGGGGGATTCGATCACGGAGGGCATCTACATCAACTCCATTGCCCCTCCGATGATGCGTGAGTAGTCCACCATAGACCTTCGGGTCCATAGCTAGTAGCTAGATGGCTTCTTCTCTCTCTTTGCTCTTCAATACCATGTTCTTCATGATCTTCATGGAGATCTATCCGATGTAATACTTTTGTGCGGTGTGTTTGTCGAGATCCGATGAATTGTGGGTTTATGATCAGCTTATCTATGAATATTATTTGAGTCATATCTGAATTCTTATATGCATGATTTCATATCTTTGCAAGTCTCTTCGAGTTATTGGTTTGGTTTGGCCAACTAGATTGGTAATTCTTGCAATGAGAAAAGTGCTTAGTTTTGCGTTCAATCTTGCGGTGTCCTCACCCAGTGACAAAGTAGGGGTAGCGAGGCACGTATTGTATTGTTGCCATCGAGGATAAAAAGATGGGGTTTTCATCATATTGCTTGAGTTTATCCCTCTACATCATGTCATCTTACCTAATGCGTTACTCTGTTCTTCATGAACTTAATACTCTAGATGCAGGCAGGAGTCGGTTGATGTGTGGAGTAATAGTAGTAGATGCAGAATCGTTTCGGTCTACTTGACACGGACGTGATGCCTACATGCATAATCATTGCCTTGGATATCGTCATAATTATGCGCTTTTCTATCAATTGCTCGACAGTAATTTGTTCACCCACCGTATCGTTTTCCTTCAAGAGAGAAGCCTCTAGTGAAACCTATGGTCCCCGGGTCTATTTTCCATATTATATTTTCAGATCTATAAACCAAAAATACCAAAAATACCTTGCTGCAATTTTAATTACTTTTCTTTTAGTTTTACTTTTGGCAATCATCTATATCTATCTCTATCAGATCTCATCCTTGCAAGTAACCATGAAGGGATTGACAACCCCTTTATAGCGTTGGGTGCAAGTGTTTGATTGTTTGTGTAGTTGCAAATATTGGTGCCTTGCTTGTTCCTCCTACTGGATTGATACCTTGGTTCTCAACAAACTGAGGGAAATACTTACCTACTTCGCTGCATCACCCTTTCCTCTTCAAGGGAAAACCCAACACATGCTCAGGAGGTAGCAACCGACGCAGTCTCAAGCCACGTCAGTGTCAGCCAAGCAATTGGTTCATACTTTTTAACGCGCTTCAGCGTTTTCAACTCTCACGCAATGCATGAGCACAAGCCATGGATATAGCACTATGGGTGGAATAGAATATGGTGGTAGGTTTCTAAGGGGTAAAAGTAGAGAAGAAAGTCTCGCATCAACTCAGCGTATCAACAGGCTATGGAGATGCCCATCAATAGATATCAATGCAAAGAGTAGGGATTGCCATGCAACGGATGCACTAAGAGCTATAAGTGTATGAAAGCTCAATATGAAAACTAAGTGGGTGTACATCTAACTCTATAATGAAAAATTCCCACTAGTATATGAAAGTGACAACACAGGAGACTCTCTATATGAAAAACATGGTGCTACTTTGAAGCACAAGTGTGGAATTAGCATGCCCCTATTCCTTCTTCTTTCATTTTTTTTCTTTTTTTTCTTTTTTTTCTTTTTTTTCTTTTTTTTCTATTTTTTTTCTTTTTCTTTTATTCTATTTTTTTCTTTCTCTTTTTTTCTTTCTTTGTCCGGAGCCTCATCCCGACTTGTGGGGGAATCATAGTTTCCGTCATCCTTTCATCACTGGGGCATGCTCTAATAATGAATAGTGATGATCATCACACTTCTATTTACTTACAACTCAATACTACAACGATAGTAGAACAAAGTATGACCCTATATGAATGCAATGATCTAGCGTAGCAAAGATATAAAAAAACGGACAAGCCATGAGAACATCATGCTAGCTATCTTACGATCATGTAATGCAATATGACAATGAATGCTCAAGTCATCAAAACGAAGGTGGTGGAAGTTGCATGGCAATATATCTCGGAATGGCTATGGAAATGCCATAATAGGTAGGTATGGTGGCTGTTTTGAGGAAGATATAATAAGGCTTCTGTGTGATAGAGCGTATCATATCACGGGGTTTGGATGCACCGGCGAAGTTTGCACCGACTCTCGAGGTGAGAAAGGGCAATGCACGGTACCGTAGAGGCTTGCAAATTGCGGAAAGGTAAGAGTGCGTATAATCCATGGACTCACATTAGTCATAAAGAACTCACATACTTATTGCAAAAGTTTTATTAGCTCTCTCGAAGCAAAGTATTACTATGCATGCTCCTAGGGGGGAGATTGGTAGGAGTTAACCATCGCGCGCCCCCGACCTTCACGCAAAAATAGACAATCAAGGATAAATTGTGCTCCAACTTCCTAGCATAACGGGAGGCTATACGTGCATGCTTCGGGAATCACAAACCTTAACACCAATATCTTACTAAACACGATCATCCACTAGTACCTCCCACATATTATCATCTCTATATCGCAAAACTATTGCAAGGAATCAAACATATCATATTCAGTGATCCCTAAGTTTTTTGTTAGATTTTATGACTAACCATGTGAATGACCAATTCCTGTTGACTCTCTAACTAGATATAAGTGAAGCAAGAGAGTTTAATTCTTTCTACAAAAGACCATGCTCTAATAAATATAAGTGAAGCAAAAGAGCATTCTATGAATAACGGTTTTCTATTGAAGAGAAACAGGCAAACCAAACTTCAAATGATATAAGTGAAGCACATGAAGCATTCTATAAAGCCATACTCAAAAGATATAAGTGAAGTGCAATGACAATTCTATAAATAAACCATGGACAATCTCATACCAGCATGGTGCATAAAAGAAAAGTGAAAACTAAACACAAAAGGCGCTCCAAGATTTACGCATATCATGTGATGAATAAAAATATAGCTCCAAGTGACATACCGATGATTTGGAATAAAAGAGGGGATGCCTTCCCGGGGCATCCCCAAGCTTAGACGCTTGAGTCTTCCTAGAATATTACCTTGGGGTGCCTTGGGCATCCCCAAGCTTAGGCTCTTGCTGCTACTTATTCCTTCTCATCGTGATAACACCCAAAACTTGAAAACTTCAATCACACAAAACTTAACAGAAAATTCGTGAGATCCGTTAGTACACATAACACCAAATCCCATCATGTCTTGCCAAAGCATTATTGCATAATTATAATCTAACATTACCCACTATATGCTATCACAATTCTATGGCTCCCAAATCAACGGGGCTCAACAAGGATTCAAACATAAGTACGCAAAGCAGCTATAACAACAATCTGTGAAAAACAGGACAGTCTCTAAAGATTTGTAGACACGTATACTTCTGTACCTCAAAACATTCTGAAAAATTAGGACGTGATAAATGATTTACCTAACAGTACTGTGTAAAACTTTCAGAATTTTTGCGTGCTCCAGTAAAATATGAAAATTCAAACACTACGGCAAAAGTTTCTGTTTTTGCACAGCACACATCAAACAAGCAATTCAAACATCCTAAGGGCAAATCTTGGCACATTATTTTTATAATACAATGGATTTGTACAGGGGGGTAATTATTTTTGTTGGAAAAGTTTCCGTGATTCAAGATTCACAAAGTTTCCAGGGGCATGAACAAAAGTTCAAGGCTAGCCCCCGCTTCAACGATGCTCATCATCTCTTCTCACTTTCACGTTTCCTTTTGTGAAGTTTTAGGTTCCCCTCTATATTTTTTTGTGTTTAAACTTTATAAAAGCACACAACAGAAATAAATGAATCTCTAAAACTTCCGGGTTGTCTCCCTGGTAGCGCTTTCTTTAAACCATTAAGCTAGGCATAAAGTGCTCAAGTAATGGATCCACCCGGATCACAAGGTATATCAAAGCCAATTTTAATTAACAATGATTTATAATTTAGTTGTCAGCACAAAGTGATATATATATCATGTGACAACGAAGTCTAACTCTCTTCCTATGCATCGGCATGTCATACAAGAACAATTCATGCACATTAAGTAAAGGCCAATACATAGCATACGTAGTTTCTTGCAATTTTATAGTATTGGAAACATAGAGAGGTGAAGATGTAGTTCCTCTCTCATAATAATTGCAAGTAGGAGCAGCAAGCACATGCATATTATATTCATCAAAATTATCATGTGTAGTAGCTAAACGCAACCCATCTATATAATCCTTAATAAGAGCAAACTTCTCCGATATAGTGTAGTTGGAAGAATTCAAAAAGATAATAGGACTATCATGTGTGGGTGCAATAGCAACAATTTCATGCTTAACATAAGGAACTATAGCAAGTTAATCTTCATAAGCATAATTTATATTGGCATCATGGCCACAAGCATAGCAAGCATCAAGTTCATCAAAAAGGGATATTTCAAATGAATCCACGGGATCATAGCATTCATACTTCGGTATGTGCGAAGGGAAATTAAACAATGTATGAGTTGACGAGTTACTCTCTTTAGAAGGTGGGCACGGGTAGCTAATCCGCTCTTCCTCCTTTTGTTCTTCGCTCTCCTCCTCATCTTCTTCATCTAATGAGCTCACAGTTTCAGCAACTTCTTCTTCCATAGGTCCCTGCAAAATATTAGTCTCTTCCAAGGCAGCGAACATTCTTTCAATAAATTCAATAATATCAGCATTGCAATCATAATTCTCATAGCAATATTTAAGTATGGCAAGATTTTCAGATTCGTAAGAAACATCATCATACTTTTCCATCAAAGAAGCAACTTCATAAGCATTTTTAAAAGCAACAAATTCTTCTATTCGTTCCACATCATAGTAATCATAAATACCTTTAGCATAAGAAGCTAAGGTTTCATTATCATTAAATTTGCATGAAAAGGGAAGGTGTGGAGCGTTCATCCTAGAGCAACAAGTGAAATCATATCTCAAGCATAGCTCCCGAGCATACCAATGCAACATATGAATTTGATCCCATAACAATTTCCCTTTTTGAGTCAAGCGATAATCTCTAAAGTATTCATGTTGATCCAACATTACTCCCATTATCAAGTTGAATGGGGTCTTCTCAGGATTATCAAAGTAGTATTTAATACTTTGCACATAACTAGCATCGAGGGTTTTAGGAGGTTCCCCATCTCCATGAGTAGCAAGCACCAGTAATTTCTTTGGTGTTTCGTGTTCCATATCCATAACTAAAGATATAAAACAACTAATAACAGAAAATAAAAATTACTTAGTGATAAAGCAAACAAGCACACATGAGAATATTCACCCCACGCTATTGCTCCCCGGCAACGGCGCCAGAAAAAGGTCTTGATAACCCACAAGTGTAGGGGATCGTTTGTAGCCTTTTTCGATAAGTAAGAGTGTCGAACCCAACGAGGAGCTAAAGGTAGAACAAATATTCCCTCAAGTTCTATCGACCATCAATACAACTCTACGCACGCTAATGCTTGCTTTACCTAGAACAAGTATGAAACTACTTTGTAGGTGATAGGATAGTTTGCACGAATAACACTAGAAGTACTTAGCGGGAATAAAACTACGAGTAAAAAGCAAGATAATAAGAGTTAGTAGTTTAGTAGAAAGCTTTTGTTAAACAAGAAGGTTATTTGTCCCTAGGCAATTGATAACTAGACCGGTAATCATTCTTGCAATTTTACATGGGGGAGAGGCATGAGCTAACATACTTTCTCTACTTGGATCATATGCACTTATGATTGGGACTCTAGCAAGCATCCACAACTACTAAAGATCATTAAGGTAAAACCCAACCATAACATTAAGTATCAAGTCCTCTTTACTCCCATATGCTACAACCCACCTACTCGGATCTGTGTATTCTGTCACTCACGCCACCCACCATAGGCAAATCATGAACACATTGCAACACCCTACAGCGAGGATCCCTGATACGTCTCCATCGTATCTACTTTTCCAAACTCTTTTGCCCTTGTGTTGGACTGTAATTTGCATGATTTAAATGGAACTAACCCGGACTGACGCTGTTTTCAGCAGAATTGCCTTGGTGTTATTTTTGTGCAGAAATAAAAGTTCTCGGATTGACCTGAAAATTTACGGAGAATATTTTTGGAATTAATAAGAATTATTGGCGAAATAATCAACATAAGGGGGCCCACCACCTGGCCACAAGCCAGGGGGACGCCCCCCCTAGGGCACGCCCCTGTGGCTTGTGGGCCCCTTGTGGCTCCTCCGACCTCGTTTCCACTTCTATATATTCCTATTCGGGGAGAAAAAAATCAGAGAGAATAGTTCATCACGTTTTACGATACGGAGCCGCCGCCACCTCCTGTTCTTCCTCGGGAGGGCAGATCTAGAGTCTATTTTGGGCTCCGGAGAGGGGAAATCGATGCCGTCATCATCACCAACCATCCTTCACCACCAATTTCATGATGCTCTCCGTCGTTCGTGAGTAATTCCATCGTAGGCTTGCTGGACGGTGATGGGTTGGATGAGATTTACCATGTAATCGAGTTAGTTTGGTTAGGATTTGATCCCTAGTATCCACTATGTTCTGAGATTGATGTTGCTATGACTTTGCTATGCTTAATGCTTGTCACTAGGGCCCGAGTGCCATGATTTAAGATCTGAACCTATTATGTTTTCATGAATATATATGTGTTCTTGATCCTATCTTGCAAGTTATAGACACCTATTACGAGTTATGATCCGCATCCCCCAGGGTGACAATAACTGGGATTCTTTCCTGTGATTACCGTAGTTTGAGGAGTTCATGTATTCACTAAGTGCTAATGCTTTGGTCCAGTTCTCTATTAAAAGGAGGTCTTAATATCCCTTAGTTTCCATTAGGACCCCACTGCCACGGGAGGGTAGGACAAAAGATGTCATGCAAGTTCTTTTCCATAAGCACGTATGACTATATACGGAATACCTGCCTACATTACATTGATGAATTGGAGCTAGTTCTGTGTCACCCTATGTTATAACTGTTGCATGATGAATGCCATCTGACATAATTATCCCTCACTGATCCATTGCCTACGAGCTTTTCATATATTGATCTTTGCTAAGTTACTTTCCCGTTGCTACTGTTACAATCACTGCAATACTGCTACTGTCACTTTTACTACTGTTACCGCTATTTCCATATTACTTTGCTACTGAATACTTTGCTGCAGATATTAAGTCTTTCAGGTGTGGTTGAATTGACAACTCAGCTGCTAATACTCGAGAATATTCTTTGGCTCCCCTTGTGTTGAATCAATAAAATTGGGTTGAATACTCTACCCTCGAAAACTGTTCCGATCCCCAATACTTGTGGGTTATCAAGAACGTTTTCTCGCGCCGTTGCCGGGGAGCATAGCTCTATTCTCTGAGTCACTTGGGATTTATATCTGTTGATCACTATGAAGAATCTGAAAGACTCAAAAACCAAGATCTATCCCTCAACTAAGAGGAGAGGTAAGGAACTGCCATCTAGCTCTGCACTTGATTCACCTTCTGTTATGAGTAAATTTGTGAAACCACCACCTGCTATTGATTCCGATACGTCGCAAGTAATTGATGATGCCACTTCTGCTATGCATGATGCTTATGATGATACTTTGCTTGATAATACTGTGCCACTGGGTGAATTTCTTGATGAACAAATTGCTAGAGTCAACGCTAGAATTGATGATACTTCTGAAACTGATGATGTTATTGAAACTGAACACTATGAGACACCTGCTAGACCTAGCTCTCCTAGATATGAATTGCCTAATGTACCTAAGGGATATGTTATGGAAGGAGAGGTAGCTAGGGACTTTCTTGCTTGTAAGGATAGAGATGATCTTAAGAAATTACTATGCAAGTGGAAGGAAAAATCTTTGAATGCTAGAATGCAATATGATCCTAAGTTTGCTACTTCACCTATCTTTGTTACTGATAAGGATTATGAATTCTCTGTCGATCCTGAGTTGATTACTTTGGTTGAATCTGATCCTTTCCATGGTTATGAATCTGAAACTGTTGTGGCACATCTTACTAAACTGAATGATATAGCCACCCTGTTTACTCATGAGGAAAAAAATCATTATTACTATATTCTTAAGTTATTTCCATTCTCATTAAAGGGTGATGCTAAGATATGGTTTAATTCTCTTGCTCCTGGTTGTGTGCGTAGTCCCCAGGATATGATATATTACTTCTCTGAAAAATATTTTCCTCCCATAAGAAACAAGCTGCCTTACAGGAAATATTTAATTTTGTGCAAATCAAAGAAGAATGTCTCCCACAAGCTTGGGGGAGGTTTCTACAATTACTTAATACTTTGCCTGATCATCCTCTCAAGAAAAACGAAATACTTGATATCTTTTATAATGGACTAACCGATGGTTCTAGGGACTGGTGTCTACTACGCAACCTTCTTCTTGTAGACTCGTGTTGGGCCTCCAAGCGCAGAGTTTTGTAGGACAGTAGCAAATTTCCCTCAAGTGGATGACCTAAGGTTTATCAATCCGTGGGAGGTGTAGGATGAAGATGGTCTCTCTCAAACAACCCTGCAACCAAATAACAAAGAGTCTCTTGTGTCCCCAACACACCCAATACAATGGCAAATTGTATAGGTGCACTAGTTCGGCGAAGAGATGGTGATACAAGTGCAATATGGATGGTAGATATAGGTTTTTGTAATCTGAAAATATAAAAACAGCAAGATAGCAAGTAACAAAAGTGAGCACAAACGGTATTGCAATGCTTGGAAACAAGGCCTAGGGTTCATACTTTCACTAGTGCAATTTCTCTCAACAATACTAACATAGTTGAATCATATGTAAATCTCTCACACGCGACAAAGAGTTCACTCCAAAGTCACAAATAGCGGAGAACAAACGAAGAAATTATTGTAGGGTACGAAACCACCTCAAAGTTATCTTTTCCGATCAAACTTATGAGCTATCCCTACAAGTGTCATGAACAGCCCTAGAGTTCGTACTAAAATAACACCTTAATATACACATCAACCAAAACCCTAATGTCACCTAGATACTCCAATGTCACCACAAGTACCCGTGGGTTTGATTATACGATATGCATCACACAATTTCAGATTCGTCATGTTCAATCCAACACAAAGAACTTCAAAGAGTGCCCCAAAGTTTCTACCGGAGAGTCAAGACGAAAACATGTGCCAACCCCTATGCATAGATTCCCAAGGTCACGGAACCCGCAAGTTGATCACCAAAACATACATCAAGTAGATCAATAGAACATCCCATTGTCACCACAGATATCCCATCGCAAGACATACATCAAGTGTTCTCAAATCCTTATAGACTCAATCCGATAAGTAAACTTCAAAGGGAAAACTCAATTCATCACAACTAGATAGAGAGGGGAAACACTCCATATGATTCATCTATATTAATAAAGCTCGCGGTACATCAAGATCGTGCCATCTCAAGAACACGAGAGAGAAAGAGAGAGAGATCAAACACATAGCTACTGGTACATACCCTCAGCCCCGAGGGTGAACTACTCCCTCCTCGTCATGGAGAGCGTCGGGATGATGAAGATGGCCTCCGGTGATGGTTTCCCCCTCCGGCTCTGGTTTATTTTTCGTGGCTCTGGAGGCTTGCGGCGGCGGAACTCCCGATCTAGGTTTATTTTTGGAGGTTTCTGTATTTATAGGAATTTATGGCGGTGGAAACAAGTCCAGGGGGGCCACGAGGGAGTCACAAGCCAGGGGGCGCGCCCTAGGGGGGGCGCCCCTGTGGCTTGTGATCTCCTCGTGGCTCTTCTGGCCCAACTCCGATGCCCCGTGGGTCTCTTCTGGTCCATAAAAAATCACCGTAAATTTTTATTCCGTTTGGACTCCGTTTGATATTCCTTTTCTGTAAAACTCAAAAACAAGGAAAAAACAGGAACTGGCCCTGGGCTCTAGCTTAATAGGTTAGTCCCAAAAATAATATAAAGTTGTAGTAAAATGATTGTAAAACATCCAAGAATGATAATATAGCAGCATGGAACAAGCAAAAATTATAGATACGTTGGAGACGTATCAGCATCCCCAAGCTTAATTCCTGCTCGTCCTCGAGTAGGTAAATGATAAAAATAGAATTTTTGATGTGGAATGCTGCCTAACATGTTCATCATATTCTTTTCTTCTATGTATAGCATGGACATTTGGACTTGTAAATGATTCAAAGAAATAGTCTAGTTTTAACATAATGACTTCAATACTCAAGCATGTCAACAAGCAACCATGTCTTTCAAAATATCAACACTAAAGAAAGTTATCCCTAGCCCATCATGCTCAATCATTGATCCATTCATGAAACACACTCAAATATTAGCTATGCCCAATGCTCAAGTACGATCATAGTGCCCCCTAGTTGGGCTTATAAGAGAAGATGGAGACTCAAAGCAAAAATAAAAATTGTATAAAGTAAATAGATAGGCCCTTCGCAGAGGGAAGTAGGGAATTGTAGAGGTGCCAGAGCTCAAGGTTTAAATTGAGAGAGAAAAAATATTTTGAGTGGCATGCTTTTCCTGTCAACGAAAACGACGAAGTAGCTCACAATACTTTCCATGCTAGATACATTATAGGCGGTTCCCAAACAGAATAGTAAAGTTTTTACTCCCCCTCCACCAATCAATCACACTCCACGGCGAGCCGAATCCACGGGTACCGTCCATACCAACAACATTCCTGGGGGAGTTTTGTTTCATCATTTTTTTGATTTGAATTTTGAGCATGGGACTAGGCATCCCGAATACCAGCCACTTTCTCGTGAATGATAGTGAATCAACACATATCGTGAGAATAACACACCTAGCATGGAAAAATATTGGATACTCCCCACCGTTTCATGAGCGGTACGGGCACACAAAAGAGAAAAATTATTTTGAAGATTTAGAGATGGCACATACAAATTTGCTTGGAACGGCATGGAAATACCGCATATAGGTAGGTATGGTGGACTCATAAGGCAAAAGTTGGTTTAAGGATTTTGGATGCACAAGTAGTGTTTCTACTTAGTACGAATGATGGCTAGCAAATAGATTGGGAAGCAACCAAACTGAGGAACGAAAAATCTCATAAGTGAGCATTGAGTCATAACTAACATCGAATAATGCACCACAAGTAGGA
The DNA here is from genome assembly GCA_039707655.1 of Elymus sibiricus. Lineage (NCBI taxonomy): Eukaryota > Viridiplantae > Streptophyta > Magnoliopsida > Poales > Poaceae > Elymus > Elymus sibiricus. The sequence continues at coordinate 395,760,519 of CM077671.1, forward strand.
TGTAACTTCATTGCATAACTATTGACTTTCGTGCATGCATAGGGAATCACAAACCTTAACACCAATATTTCTACTAAGCATAATTACTCACTAACATGACTCACATATTACTATCATCATGTTTCAAAACTATTACAGGGAATCAAGTTTAATTTGTCGAATGATCTTCATGAAAGTTTTTATTATATCCTCCTTGGATATCTATCAGTTTGGGACTAGTTTCACATATTGCCATTGCTTTTGGGCAAGCTCAAACAAAATTTAAATGAAGCACATGAGCATAAAGATTTCATCCCTCAAAAAGGTTTAAGTGAAGCATGAGAGGAAATGACAAGCTACTCACAAAAGATATAAGTGAAGATCAATGAGTAGTCAAACAATTAAGTAGCTATGTGAGGACTCTCTCTCTCTCTCTCTCAATAAATATTTTCATATCTGAGTATTTTATTTAAACAGCAAGCAAAAGAAAAATCGCACTCCAAGAATAGCACGCATCATGTGAACGAATAAAAATTTAGGCTCAACATAGGCTGACCGATAATTGTTGATGAAGAGAGGTGGGATGCGTAGCATCCCCAAGCTTAGATGCTTGAGACTTCTTGAAATATTTACTTGGGGTGCCTTGGGCATCCCCAAGCTTGAGCTTTTGTATCTCGCTCAATCCTCTCATATCATGGTTTCACCTATTCTCAAAAACATCATCCACACAAAATTCGAAAAGAACTCGTGAGATAGGTTAGTACACATAATAATAAGTCAACTCTTTTATGTACTGCCAAGACAAGTTGCATAATAATTTTCAAACATTAGGTACTGTATACTATCATTTCCATAATTTATATCTACCAATATAGGCTATGGAAACTATAGGATAAGTAGATAACAAAACTATGACAGCAATCTGTTCAAACAGAACAGTCTGTAGCACTTTATGAAAACAGTGTACTTCTGTAGCTCAAAAAATTATGAAAATTTAGGACATGCTATAAAATTTATATGAAATCACTGTGTAAAAATTTCAGAAACTTTCCAGGTTCCAGTAAAATATCAAAATTCAAACACTACAGCCAAAGTTTCTGTTTTTACACAACAGTCATCAAAACATGCAATGCAAGCATCCTAAGGCAATTCTTGGAACTTTTTATTGAAAAACAAGATTATAAATAACACCTAACAGAAAACTACAAAATATAATGACGATCCAAGCAAAGCACATAATATGTGACGAATAAAAATATAGCTCTAAGTAAGATATACCGATAGTGTTGAAGATGAAAGAGGGGATGCCTTCCGGGGCATCCCCAAGCTTAGGCGCTTGAGTCTTCCTTTGATATTACCTTGGGGGTGCCTTGAGCATCCCCACGCTTAGGTTCTTGTCACTCCTTTTTCTCCTCATATCGGTGTCTCACCCTGAACTTGAAAACTTCAATCACACAAAACTTAACGGAACTTCGTGAGAAGGGTTAGTGTAGTAAAAATAAATCATTCACTTAGGTACTGTCAAGACAAGATTCATAATTGTTCCCTCATGATACCTACTGTATTCTATCATTCCCATAATTTATACCGCTAAATATAAGCTATGGAAACACTAAAACAAGCAAACTATGCATGCAAAACAGAATCTGTCAAAAACAGAATAGTCTGTGAAGATCTGTAGTGTAACCATACTTCCCTGTCTCTAAAAATTCTGAAAAATTAGGAAAACCTGAAGAATTTGTATATCAAGACTGTGTAAAATTTTCAGATCATTATCACTCTCCAGTAAAAAAGGAAAATTCCTGTACTGGAGTCAAAACTTTCTGTTTTGGTTCAGCATCAATTCTACTCATCTTGTGAGTCATCCCAAAGGCTTTACTTGGCACTTTATTGAAATAAAAGGCACAAAACATGATTACTACAGTAGCTTAATCATGTGAACACACAAAAACAGAAAGTAAAAGTGTTGGGTTGCCTACCAAAAAGCGCTTTTCTTTAATGCCTTTTAGCTAGGCATGATGATTTCAATGATGCTCACATAGGAATAGTATTTGAAACATGTAAGAGAGAATCATGAATCTCATGACAAGCATATTTAAGTCTAACCCACTTACTATGCATAGGGATTTTGTGAGCAAAAAATTTATGGGAACAAGAATAGTCTAGCATAGGAAGGCAAAACAGGTGCAACTTCAAAACTTTGAACACATAGAGAGGAAACTTGATATTATTGCAATTCCTACAAGCATATGTGTCTCCCTCATAATAGTTTTCATTAGCATCATGAATGAATTCAACAATAAAACCATCACATAAAGCATTATTTTCATGATCCACAAGCATAGAAGTTTTGTCACTCTCCACATAAGCAATTTTCTTCTCATTCATAATAGTGGGAGCAAACTCAACAAAATAACTATCATGAGATACTTGATTGACATAACCACCTTGAATATTAAAATCATGATGACAAGTTTCAAGGTTACTATCACTCTTTATAGCATACATGTCATCATCATAATCATCATAGATAGTAGGCATGTCATTATCATAACAAATTTGCTCATCAAAACTTGGGGGACTAAAAATATCATCTTCATCAAACATAGCATCCACAAGCTTGTGGCTTTGCATATCATTAGCATCATGGATATTCAGAGAATTCATACTAGCAATATTGCAATCATGCTCATCATTCAAGGAATTCTCATTAAGTATTATCATAATTTCTTCCTCTACCAATTGAGCACAATTTTCTCAATCCTTATTTTCACGAAAGACATTATAAAGACGATACAAATGATGCAACCCAAACTCCATTTTTTGTAGTTTTCTTTTATAAAACCAAACTAGTGAAAAATAAGAAACTAAAAGATTCAATTGCAAGATCTAAAGATATACCTTCAAGCACTCACCTCCCCGGCAATGGCGCCAGAAAAGAGCTTCGTTGACGGGATGTGAGTGCCCCTTACCTAGCCTCCCCGGCAACGGCGCCAGAAAAGAGCTTGATGTCTACTACGCAACCTTCTTCTTGTAGACTCGTGTTGGGCCTCCAAGCGCAGAGTTTTGTAGGACAGTAGAAAATTTCCCTCAAGTGGATGACCTAAGGTTTATCAATCCGTGGGAGGTGTAGGATGAAGATGGTCTCTCTCAAACAACCCTGCAACCAAATAACAAAGAGTCTCTTGCGTCCCCAACACACCCAATACAATGGCAAATTGTATAGGTGCACTAGTTCGGCGAAGAGATGGTGATACAAGTGCAATATGGATGGTAGATATAGGTTTTTGTAATCTGAAAATATAAAAACAGCAAGATAGCAAGTAACAAAAGTGAGCACAAACGGTATTGCAATGCTTGGAAACAAGGCCTAGGGTTCATACTTTCACTAGTGCAATTTCTCTCAACAATACTAACATAGTTGAATCATATGTAAATCTCTCACACGCGACAAAGAGTTCACTCCAAAGTCACAAATAGCGGAGAACAAACGAAGAAATTATTGTAGGGTACGAAACCACCTCAAAGTTATCTTTTCCGATCAAACTTATGAGCTATCCCTACAAGTGTCATGAACAGCCCTAGAGTTCGTACTAAAATAACACCTTAATATACACATCAACCAAAACCCTAATGTCACCTAGATACTCCAATGTCACCACAAGTACCCGTGGGTTTGATTATATGATATGCATCACACAATTTCAGATTCGTCATGTTCAATCCAACACAAAGAACTTCAAAGAGTGCCCCAAAGTTTCTACCGGAGAGTCAAGACGAAAACATGTGCCAACCCCTATGCATAGATTCCCAAGGTCACGGAACCCGTAAGTTGATCACCAAAACATACATCAAGTAGATCAATAGAACATCCCATTGTCACCACAGATATCCCATCGCAAGACATACATCAAGTGTTCTCAAATCCTTATAGACTCAATCCGATAAGTAAACTTCAAAGGGAAAACTCAATTCATCACAACTAGATAGAGAGGGGAAACACTCCATATGATTCATCTATATTAATAAAGCTCGCGGTACATCAAGATCGTGCCATCTCAAGAACACGAGAGAGAGAGAGAGAGAGAGATCAAACACATAGCTACTGGTACATACCCTCAGCCCCGAGGGTGAACTACTCCCTCCTCGTCATGGAGAGCGTCGGGATGATGAAGATGGCCTCCGGTGATGGTTTCCCCCTCCGGCTCTGGTTTATTTTTTGTGGCTCTGGAGGCTTGCGGCGGCAGAACTCCCGATCTAGGTTTATTTTTGGAGGTTTCTGTATTTATAGGAATTATGGCGGTGGAAACAAGTCCAGGGGGGCACAAGGGAGACACAAGCCAGGGGGCGCGCCCTAGGGGGTCGTGCCCATGTGGCTTGTGATCTCCTCGTGACTCTTCTGTCGCAACTCCGATGCCCCGTGGGTCTCTTCTGGTCCATAAAAAATCACCGTAAATTTTTATTCCGTTTGACTCCGTTTGATATTCCTTTTCTGTAAAACTCAAAAACAAGGAAAAAACAGGAACTGGCCCTGGGCTCTAGGTTAATAGGTTAGTCCCAAAAATAATATAAAGTTGTAGTAAAATGATTGTAAAACAACCAAGAATGATAATATAGCAGCATGGAACAAGCAAAAATTATAGATACGTTGGAGACGTATCAGGGACCACCTAGATAGTTGTGCTGGTTGTGTTTTCAGGGAACGAACTGTTGAACAAGCTGAACTACTATTGAATAATATATTGAGCAATGATAATGATTGAACTCTTCCCGAACCACCTCCAAAGCCAACTCCGAAGAAAAGAGGTATTCTATTTCTCAGTCCTGAAGATATGCAAGAGGCAAAGAAATCTATGAAAGAAAAAGGTATTAAAGCTGAAGTTGTTAAGAATCTACCACCTATTGAAGAAATACATGGTCTTGATACCCCAACACAGGTAGTAGAGGTAAATTCTCTCCGTAGATTCGATGAAACCGATATTCCTTATAATAAGTCTGCTAGCCAGTGCTTGTATGAGTTTGATAATTTTGTTGTTAAGCAAGAAAATTTCAATGCTTATGTTAGTAGACAATTGAAACATAATGCTTACATGCTTGATCGCTTAGGAGATTATATGAGTAGAGCTATCAATGATCTTAAGCTTATTAGTAAACATGCTTCCATGGTAACTACGCAAGTAAAAAAAGTACTTAAGGCACAGAATGATTTGCTTAATGAGATGAATTGTAAGATGAGTTGTGACTAGAGGTGGTAGAATGACTCAGGAACCTTTGTATCCTGAGGGCCATCCTAAGAGAATTGAGAAAGATTCTCAGAGAGTTAATACTGATGCACCTAGTCATTCTAGTAATAAGAGGAAAAAGAATGATGATAGGACTTTGCATGCTGCTAGTGAACCTGTTATAGATACACCTGAGAACCCCAATGATATTTCTATTTCTGATGCTGAGACACAATCTGGTAATGAACATGAGCCTAGTGATAATATTAATGATGATGTTCATGTTGATGCTCAACCTAGTAATGATAATGATGTGGAGATTGAACCTGCTGTTGATCTTGATAACCCACAACCTAAGAATAAAAGATATGATAAGAGAGATTTTGTTGCTAGGAAGCATGGTAAAGAAAGAGAACCATGGGTTCAGAAACCCATGCCCTTTCCTCCTAAACCATCCAAGAAAAAGGATGATGAGGATTTTGAGCGCTTTGTTGAAATGCTTAGACCTGTCTTTTTTCGTATGCGTTTGACTGATATTCTGAAAATGTCTCCTTATGCTAAGTATATGAAGGATATTGTTAGTAATAAAAGAAAGATACCGGAAGCTGAAATTTCCACCATGCTTGCTAATTATACTTTTAAGGGTGGAGAACCAAAGAAACTAGGAGATCCTGGAGTACCTACTATACCATGCTCTATTAAAAGAAACTATGTTAAAACCGCTTTATGTGACCTTGGAGCTGGTGTTAGTGTTATGCCTTTCTCTCTATACCGTAAACTTGATTTGAATAAGTTGACACCTACTGAAATCTCTTTGCAAATGGCTGATAAATCAACTGCTATACCCATCGGTATTTCTGAGGATGTGCCCGTCGTAGTTGCAAATGTTACTATTATGACGGACTTTGTTATTCTTGATATTCTCGAGGACGACAGTATGTCGATCATCCTTGGTAGACCCTTTTTAAATACTGCAGGAGCTGTTATTGATTGCAACAAAGGCAATGTCACTTTTCATGTTAATGGTAATGAGCATACGGTACACTTTCCGAAGAAACAACCTCAAGTTCATAGTATCAACTCTATTGGAGAAATTCCAACAATTGTTATTGGAGGTTTTAAATTCCCTCTCCCTACTGTCAATAAGAAGTATGAAATAATTATGATAGGGGACATGCCTGTCCCCGTTGAGGTAACTTAGTGTTATTCGAAAATTCTCCAGTTTCATGCTATTCGAAAGAAGTTTGTTAATAAGACTTGATCAACCTTATTGATGGATTCTTTTTGATGAACATGAGATGGATGAATTTAGGAGGCACAACCTTCTGTACCCAACTTTTACTCTCTGTTATTTAGTTTGAATTAAGTAAAAATGCCATTATTCTTCTGTTTTCTGATTTATTCGTGCAATAAAAAATGACCTGAAAATAAATGTTCTTAAAATGCCCTGAAAATGTAGTATGATTTTTTCTAGAATATTTTAGAATTTTTGGCACTGAGAACACATCAGGGGACTGCACCAGTAGGCCACAAGCCTGCAGGACGCGCCCACCCCCCTGGGCGCGCCCCTGTGGCTTGTGGGTCCCACGTGGGTCCCCTCCACTCATTCCAGCACCCATCCACTTCGTCTTCCTCCAAAAAAAATCCCACCATTGCTCAAACCCGTGTTCTAGCTCATCTTGCTGCCATTTTCGATCTCCTTGTGTAAAGCGTCATTGGCAAAACTGTTTTGGGAGATTGTTCTTCGGTATGTGACTCCTCCAATGGTCCAATTAGTTTTTGTTCTAGTGCTTTAATTATTGCAAATTTTTGCTGCTGTGGTGACCTTGTTCTTGAGCTTGCATGTCAAATTTATATGGTCCCAAGTAGTTTTGATGCATGATATAGCCTCTAGGCACTTGTGGGAGTAGTTGCTATAAGTTTTGTTGAGTTTGGTTCACTTTTATTTTGAGTCACTAAAAATTTCAGAAATTTTTCAGAGGAAGAAATGACGAGGAGATTGTTAAGAGGCTCTTCAAGCCGGGGCTTTAAAGAAAATGAAAATGAGAAGCCCAAATATATTATTCCCCGCATCGCGGAGGTTCGCCCATGTGAGTGGCCAAGTGATGCATTCTGGAGGGCAGCCGGAATTTATGAAGATTTTTATTATCTGGCAGAGAATGCAGGCATCACCGACTTCCTCAACGATAAGTGTGACCAGTACCTCCTCCTCACTAATACCTTCGTGCAAAAATTTTACTTTTATCCTAGGAAGGATCCTCCCATGGTAGAATTTTATTTGTATGATGTGCCCAAGAAGATGTCGCTTTACGATTTTTGCAATGTTTGCAAAATACCTTATGAGGGTAGCATCAATGAACCACGTCCTAGAGACATGGATGATTTTATTGCCGCAATCACGGTGGGAGAAGAGAGAGGGGTGTCAAAAGCAAGAGCGGCTAGTTTACATTTTCCTGTTTTACGCTATTATTCATTATTTGCGGGGAGATGTTTAGTTGGTCGTGGGGAGAGTGGAAGCCTCAGTGCTCCTGACCTCGCTATTCTGCGCCATGCTTTACTTGCTGATAGAACTTTTAGTCTGGGCGCTATTGTGGCCCAACGATTGAACGTAAACCGTTCAAAGGGCCCTATATTCGGAGGTATCTATGCATCTCGTCTAGCCAAACGTTTTAAGATACCCTTTAGGCTTGATGAGGAAGGGGAAATGCTACTACCTACAAGATATTTAGATTACGACAGAATGGTAGCACATGATTTTATTAGAAAGGATAATGATAAGAGGCTGCTTTACAACTTGGTATTTAGTCAGGGTACTTGTGAGATTATTGCTTTGCCTGCTTCTTCTTTGTTCGATATTCATTCAGGCAGGTACACTATTATGCCTTAGGACATCTACAGATATTGGGTCTGTCGCAACCCCCAGCACCTGAGCCGGCACCAGCCCTTGATCCATATAAGAGTCCGGTTTTTCAGTGGGAGCCACAGGAGCTCGCTAACCAGTGGAACCCTCAGGACCCTCCGGAGTATCCCGGAGATGGTTATTTCCAGCCATGGCATTAGACCAACTTAGGCCAAAAGCCTAAGCTTGGGGGAGTACGTATTTCTCACCGACATTACATTCATGTTCACACACTCATTCCAATTGTCGGTGTTCATACTTTTTCATTGTTTTATCCATGTTAGTTTATTTCTTTTTCTCGCTTTCTTCTTGTGTGTTTAATAAACTTTGAGAAAAAAAAAATTAGTTCTAGCTTTACTTTCTAGTTCGCCTAGTTGTAGCACTATAAGAAAATCCAAAAAGATTTCTCGTTCTTCTTTTGCTTGTTGGGAGCTTTCCCATGTAAATAGTTTTTCTTGTTCTTGTTTTGAAATTTCTTTTCTTTGGGTCGTATGGAGAAGACCACGATGAAAATGTTGAGTGGCTCTCATATGCATTATTGTTTACCTATCAGAGAGCCCATAGTATCTTGTCTTCTCCTTTGAGTTATTGTTTGCAGATTCCAGCTTAGTCCAATGCACGTGCACTCTTATTATTATTTCCAACATTCGGTCGTGCAAATGAAAGGCAATAATGACGATATATGATGAAAAGATTGAGATGAAGAAAAGCTGGTATGAACTCGGCCTATTTTGTTTTTGTAAATATGATTAGCTCATCGTTCTGAGTTCAGCCCATTATGAATGAAACATGTTTGCAATGACAATTAGAGATTATAGTTGCTCATGCCATGCTTAATTAGCTAAGAGTTAATAATGGTTTGTCTTGAGTGCCAACATGCATGTTAAAATGGTTGTGATGTAGTATGATAGGATGGTATCCTCCTCTGAATGATTCGAGTGGCTTGACTTGGCACATGTTCACGCATGTAGTTGAAACAAAATCAACATAGCCTTCACGATATTTATGTTCACGGTGTTTTATATCCTACTCATGCTTGCATTCGATGTTGGTTAATCTCAAAGCATGTTCATGACTGTTGTCGCTCTTTAGCTGGTCGCTCCCCGGTCTTTTGCTAGCCTTCACTTGTACTAAGCGGGAATACTGCTTGTGCATCCATATCCTTAAACCCAAAGTTGTTCCATATGAGTCCACCATATCTACCTATATGCGGTATTTACCTGCCGTTCCAAGTAAATTTGTATGTGCCAAACTCTAAACCCTCAAATAATATTCTGTTTTGTATGCCCGAATCGCTCAGGTAGCGACTGGGGGCGGTCAGTATCTTCCATGCTAGGTGGGTTATTCTCACGATATGTGTTGATTCACTATCATTCACGAGAAAGTGGCTGGTAATCGGGATGCCCAGTTCCATGCTCAAAAATCAAATCAAAATATAATGAAACAAAACTCCCCCAGGACTGCTGTTTGTATGGATGGTACCCGTGGATTCGGCCCGCCGTGGAGTGTGATTGATTGGTGGAGGGGGAGTAAAAACTTTACCATTCTGTTTGGGAACCGCCTATAATTTATCTAGCATGGAAGATGGTGAAAACTCTTGGTCGTCATGTTGACAATGAAAGGATACCGCTCAAAATTATTATTCATCACTGATTTAAAAGCTCGAGCTCTGGCACCTCTGCAAATCAATGCTTCCCTCTGCGAAGGGCCTATCTATTTTATTTTACTGTTGAGTCACCCTTCTCTTATAAAAGGCACCAGTTAGAGAGCACCACCGTCATTTATATATGCTTTGCTATTAATTGATATTGGGTATGAGTGTGATTGGATCTCTTTTACCATGAATTACAATGTCTAGTCAGTCCTTGTTCTTCAAAGGTGCTCTGCATTTATGTTTTGCGGTCTCAGAAAGGGCTAGCGAGATACCATTATGTCATATTGTATCATGATTGTTTTGATTAAATTGCTGTCATCCGAGACTTATTATTATAGCTCGCTAGTTGATTATGTCATTGATATGAGTAAATGTGGTTAGTTTATAATCTTTGCTGAAACCTGAACACCAGTTAGGCATATTTACAACAACAAGATCAAACAGAGTTTGTAAAAGTTTTTCTTTATCACTTTCAGTTTGTCAACTGAATTGCTTGAGGACAAGCAATGGGTTAAGCTTGGGGGAGTTGATACGTCTCCAACGTATCTACTTTTCCAAACTCTTTTGCCCTTGTTCTGGACTTTAATTTGCATGATTTGAATGGAACTAACCCGGACTGACGCTGTTTTCAACATAATTGCCTTGGTGTTATTTTTGTGCAGAAATAAAAGTTCTCGGATTGACCTGAAAATTTACGGAGAATATTTTTGGAATTAATAAGAATTATTGGTGAAAGAATCAACAGCAGGGGGCCCACCACCTGGCCACAAGCCAGGGGTGCGCGCCCCCCTCTAGGGCGCGCCCCTGTGGCTTGTGGGCCCCTTGTGGCTCCTCCGACCTTGTTCCACTTCTATATATTCCTATTCGGGGAGAAAAAAATCAGAATGAAGGGTTCATCGTGTTTTACGATACGGAGCCGCCGCCACCTCCTGTTCTTCCTCGGGAGGGCAGATCTGGAGTCTGTTTTGGGCTCCGGAGAGGGGAAATCGATGCCGTCGTCATCACCAACCATCCTTCACCACCAATTTCATGATGCTCTCCGCCGTTCGTGAGTAATTCCATCATAGGCTTGCTGGACGGTGATGGGTTGGATGAGATTTACCATGTAATCGAGTTAGTTTGGTTAGTGTTTGATCCCTAGTATCCACTATGTTCTGAGATTGATGTTGCTATGACTTTGCTATGCTTAATGCTTGTCACTAGGGCCCGAGTGCCATGATTTCAGATCTGAACCTATTATGTTTTCATGAATATATATGTGTTCTTGATCCTATCTTGCAAGTTATAGACACCTATTACGAGTTATGATCCGCATCCCCCAGGGTGACAATAACTGGGATTCTTTCCCGTGATTACCGTAGTTTGAGGAGTTCATGTATTCACTAAGTGCTAATGCTTTGGTCCGGTTCTCTATTAAAAGGAGGCCTTAATATCCCTTAGTTTCCATTAGGACCCCGCTGCCACAGGAGGGTAGGAGAAAAGATGTCATGCAAGTTCTTTTCCATAAGCACGTATGACTATATACGGAATACATGCCTACAGTACATTGATGAATTGGAGCTAGTTCTGTGTCACCCTATGTTATAATTGTTGCATGATGAATGCCATCCGACATAATTATCCCTCACTGATCCATTGCCTACGAGCTTTTCATATATTGATCTTTGCTAAGTTACTTTCCCGTTGCTACTGTTACAATCACTGCAATACTGCTACTGTCACTTTTACTACTGTTACTGCTATTTCCATATTACTTTGCTACTAAATACTTTGTTGCAGATATTAAGTCTTTCAGGTGTGGTTGAATTGACAACTCAGCTGCTAATACTCGAGAATATTCCTTGGCTCCCCTTGTGTCGAATCAATAAATTTGGGTTGAATACTCTACCCTCGAAAACTGTTGCGATCCCCTATACTTGTGGGTTATCAATCCCTCACGTTTGTGCGAGACGGAGGGCACCGTAGGACAGCACCATAATAAAATATACAATCATACCAACCACAATTATCAATTAGCCCATAGGACAAAGCGGATCTACTCAAACATCATAGGATAGCCATATATCATTGGGAAATAGTATATGGAGTTGAGCACCATGTTTAAGTAGAGATTACAGCGGGGAAAAGGGGAGTTACACCGCTGCATAGAGGGGGAGAGAGTTGGTGTTGACGGCGGCGAAGTTGTTGGAGTAGATCGCCATCACGATGCTTGCCCCGGCAGCGTTCCGGCGTCACCGGGAGAGAGGGGGAGAGAGTCCCCCTCCTTCTTCTTCCTTGGCCTCCCCCTAGATGGGAGGAGAGTTCCCCCTCTGGTCCATGGCCTCCATGGCAGCGGAGGGGCAAGAGCCCCTCCTAGATTGGATCTCCCTCTCTGTTCTCTTCTGTTTCGGGTTCCTGTTTTCTGGCCGAAAACCGTTTCTTATATTCCAGGAGATCCGTAAATCCGATCGGGCTGAAATTTTGAAGGGATTTTTATCCAAAAAATAGCTTCCTTGCGCCCGAAGGAGAGCTCCAACCGACTTACGAGCTGGGCACACCCCACTAGGGCACGCCCTGGTGTCTCGTGGGGGCTGTGGGCCTGCGTTTGCAATGATTCCACTTCTCAAAATTCACAAATATTCCAAAAAAAATCTCCGTAAATTTTTATCGCATTTGGACTTCGTTTTATATGGATATTCTGCGAAACAAAAAACATGCAACAAACAAGAACTGGCACTGGGCACTGGATCAATAGGTTAGTCCAATAAATCATATAAAATATTGCCAAAAATATGTGAAAGTTGTATAATAATGGCATGAAACAATCAAAAATTATAGATACGACGGAGGCGTATCACTACTGAGAAGGAATTTTTAGCAGTTGTGTTTGCCTGTGATAAATTTAGATCCTATATTGTTGATTCCAAAGTTATTGTTCACACCGATCATGCTGCTATAAAATATCTTATGGAAAAGAAAGATGCTAAACCTAAACTCATTAGGTGGGTTCTCTTGCTTCAAGAATTTGACTTACACATCATTGATAGGAAGGGAGCTGAGAACCCCGTAGCTGATAACTTGTCTAGGTTAGAAAATATTCTTGATGACCCACTACCTATTGATGATAGTTTCCCTGACGAACAGTTAGCTGCAATAAGTGTTTCACAAAACACCTCTTGGTATGCTGATTATGCTAATTACATTGTCGCTAAATATATACCACCTAGCTTCACATACCAACAAAACAAAAAATTCTTCTATGACTTGAGACATTACTTTTGGGATGACCCACATCTTTATAAAGAAGGAGTAGATGGTATTATTAGACGTTGTGTACCTGAGCATGAACAGGAACAAATCCCACGGAAATGTCATTCCGAAGCTTATGGAGGACATCATGCGGGAGATAGAACTTCTCATAAGGTATTGCAATCTGGTTTTTATTGGCCTACTCTCTTCAAGGATGCTCGTAACTTTGTCTTGTCTTGTGATGAATGTCAAAGAATTGGTAATATCGGTAAGCGTCAGGAAATGCCTTTGAATTATTCACTTGTTGTCGAACCATTTGATGTGTGGGGTTTTGATTATATGGGGCCTTTTCCGTCCTCTAACGGGTACACTCATATTTTGGTTGCTGTTGATTATGTCACTAAGTGGGTAGAAGCTATTCCAACTAGTAGTGCTAATCACCACACCTCCATTAAAATGCTTAAAGAGGTTATCTTCCCGAGGTTTGGAGTCCCTAGATATTTAATGACCGATGGTGGTTCACACTTTATTCATGGTGCCTTCCGTAAGATGCTTGCTAAATATGATGTTAGAATTGCATCACCCTATTGATAACCCACAAGTGTAGGGGATCGTTTGTCGCCTTTTTCGGTAAGTAAGAGTGTCAAACCCAACGAGGAGCTAAAGGTAGAACAAATATTCCCTCAAGTTCTATCGACCACCGATACAACTCTACACACGCTAATGCTTGCTTTACCTAGAACAAGTATGAAACTACTTTGCGAGAATAAAACTAGAAGTACTTTGCAAGATAATAAAGAACGTGGAAATAAAAGTTAGGTGCTGTTTTAATAAAAGAACAATAAAAGTAAATAACTTGGTAGAAAGCTTTTTGTGTAACGCAAGAGAAAGATTGTCCCTAGGCAATTGAATATAATATGACAGATACTTGTCATATGCAATGAGGGAGAGGCATACGCTAACACACTTTCCGTACTTGGATCATATGCACTTATTATTGGAACTCTAGCAAGCATCCGCAACTACCAAAGTTCATTAAGGTAAAACCCAACCATAGCATTAAGTATCAAGTCCCCTTTACTCCCATACGCAAACAACCCACCTACTCGGGTTTTTGTTTCTGTCACTCAAGCAACCCACCATAGGCAAATCATGAACATATTGCAACACCCTACAGCGGGGATCCCTCATGTTTGCGCGACATGGAGGGCACCATAGGACAGCACCATATCAATATACAACTCACATCCATAACATCATACCACAATTAACCCATAGGACAAAAGAGGTCTACTCAAACATCATAGGATAGCCAAATATCATTGGGAAATAATATATGGGGTTGAGCACCATGTTTAAGTAGAGATTACAACGGGGAAGAGAAGTGTTACACCGCTGCATAGAGGGGGAGAGAGTTGGTGTTGACGGCAGCAAGATTGTTGATGAAGATCGTCGTCACGATGCTTGCCCCGACGGCGTTTCAGCGCCACCGGGAGAGAGGGGGAGAGAGCCCCCCTTCTTCTACTTCTTCCTTGGCCTCCCCCCTAGATGGGAGGAGAGTTCCCCCTCTGGTCCATGGCCTCCATGGTGGCAGAGGGGCAGGAGCCCCTCCTAGATTGGATCTCCCTCTTTGTTCTCTTCTGTTTGACGTTCCTGTTTTCTGGCCGAAAACCGTTTCTTATATTCCCGGAGATCCGTAACTCCGATCGGGCTGAAATTTTGAGGGGATTTTTATCCAAAAATTAGCTTCCTTGTGCCCGAAGGAGAGATCCAACCGACTTACGAGCTGGGCACAATCCACCAGGGCATGCCTGGGCCCTGGGGCACGCCCTGGTGTCTCGTGGGGGCAGTGGGCCTCCGTTTGCGTTGATTCCACTTCTCAAAATTCACAAATATTCCAAAATATATCCGTAAATTTTTATCATGTTTGGACTTCATTTAATATGGATATTCTGTGAAACAAAAAACATGCAACAAACAGGAACTGGCACTGGGCACTGTATCAATAGGTTAGTCCAGTAAATCATATAAAATGTTGCCAAAAATATGTGAAAGTTGTATAATAATGGCATGAAACAATCAAAAATTATAGATACGACGGAGACGTATCAGCATCCCCAAGCTTAATTCATGCTCGTCCTCGAGTAGGTAAATGATAAAAAAGGATAATTTTTGATGTGGAATGCTACCTAGCATAATCTTGATAATATATCTAATCATGGCATGAATATTAAGACACAAGTGATTCAAAGCAATAGTTTAGTTTTGACATAAAGACATTAATACTCAGGCATCCCAACAAACAATCATGTCTTTCAAAATATCAAGGCTAAAGAACGCTATCCCTACAAAATCATATAGCCTTGTCATGCTCTGTCTTCTTAACACAAAGTATAAATCGTGTACTACCCCGGTGTCAGCCAAGCAATTGGTTCATACTTTTTAACGCGCTTCAGCATTTTCAACTCTCATGCAATACATGAGCGCAAGCCATGGATATAGCACTATGGGTGGAATAGAATATGGTGGTAGGTTTCTAAGGGGTAAAAGTAGAGAAGAAAGTCTCGCATCAACTCAGCGTATCAACGGGCTATGGAGATGCCCATCAAATAGATATCAATGCGAGGAGTAGGGATTGCCATGCAACGGATGCACTAAGAGCTATAAGTGTATGAAAGCTCAATATGAAAACTAAGTGGGTGTGCATCTAACTCTATAATGAAAAATTCCCACTAGTATATGAAAGTGACAACACAGGAGACTCGCTATATGTAAAACATGGTGCTACTTTGAAGCACAAGTGTGGAATTAGCATGCCCCTATTCCTTCTTCTTTCATTTTTTTTTCTTTCTTTTTTTCTTTCTTTTTTTCCTTTTCTTTTTTTTCTATTTTGTCCCTTTTTATTTTTTTTCTTTCTTTGTCCGGAGCCTCATCCCGACTTGTGGGGGAATCATAGTTTCCATCATCCTTTCATCACTGGGGCATGCTCTAATAATGAAAAATGATGATCATCACACTTCTATTTACTTACAACTCAATACTACAATGATAGTAGAACAAAGTACAACCCTATATGAATGCAATGATCTAGCGTAGCAAGGATATCAAAAAATGGACAAGCCATGAAAACATCATGCTAGCTATCTTACGATCATGTAATGCAATATGACAATGAATGCTCATGTCATCAAAACGAAGGCGGTGGAAGTTGCATGGCAATATATCTCCGAATGGCTATGGAAATGCCATAGTAGGTAGGTATGGTGGCTGTTTTGAGGAAGATATAATAAGGCTTATGTGTGATAGAGCGTATCATATCACGGGGTTTGGATGCACCGGCAAAGTTTGCACCGACTCTCGAGGTGAGAAAGGGCAATGCACGGTACCGTAGAGGCTAGCAAATTGCGGAAAGGTAAGAGTGTGTATAATCCATGGACTCACATTAGTCATAAAGAACTCACATACTTATTGCAAAATTTTATTAGCCCTCGAAGCAAAGTATTACTATGCATGCTCCTAGGGGGGAGGTTGGTAGGAGTTAACCATCGCGCGCCCCGACCTTCACACAAAGATAGACAATCAAGAATAAATTGCGCTCCAACTTCCTAGCATAACGGGAGACTATACGTGCATGCTTCGGGAATCACAAACCTTAACACCAATATATTACTAAACATGATCATCCACAAGTACCTCCCACATATTATCATCTCTATATCGCAATGCAAGGAATCAACCGTATCATATTCAGTGATCCCTAAGTTTTTTGTAGGATTTTATGACTAACCATGTGAATGACCAATTCCTGTTGACTCTCTAAATAGATATAAGTGAAGCAAGAGAGTTTAATTCTTTCTACAAAAGACCATGCTCTAATAAATATAAGTGAAGCAAAAGAGCATTCTATGAATAACGGTTTTCTATGTGAAGATAAACACGCAATCCAAACTTCAAATGATATAAGTGAAGCACATGAAGCATTCTATAAAGCCATACTCAAAAGATATAAGTGAAGTGCAATGAGCATTCTATAAATCAACCATGGACAATCTCATACCAGCATGGTGCATAAAAGAAAAGTGAAAACTAAACACAAAAGACGCTCCAAGATTTACGCATATCATGTGATGAATAAAAATATAGCTCCAAGTGACATACCGATGATTTGGAATAAAAGAGGGGATGCCTTCCCGGGGCATCCCCAAGCTTAGATGCTTGAGTCTTCATAGAATATTACCTTGGGGTGCCTTATGAATTCCCAAGCTTAGGCTCTTGCTGCTCCTTATTCCTTCTCATCGTGATAACACCCAAAACATGAAAACTTCAATCACACAAAACTTAACAGAAAATTCGTGAGATCCGTTAGTACACATAACACCAAATCCCATCATGTCTTGCCATAACATTATTGCATAATTATAATATAACATTACCCACTGTATGCTAACACAATTCTATGGCTCCCAAGTCGGTGGGGCTCAACAAGAATTCAAACATAAGCACGCAAAGCAGCTATAACAACAATCTGTGAAAAACAGGACAGTCTCTAAAGATTTGTAGACACGTATACTTCTGTAGCTCAAACAATTATGAAAAATTAGGACGTGAGAAATTATTTGCATAAGAGTACAGTGTAAAAAATTCAGAATTTTTGCACGCTACAGTAAAATATGAAAATTCAAACACTACGGCAAAAGTTTCTGTTTTTGCACAGCACACATCAAACAAGCAATTCAAACATCCTAAAGGCAAATCTTGGCACATTATTTTTATAATACAATGGATTTGTACAAGGGGATAATTATTTTTGTTGGAAAAGTTTTCGTGATTCAAGATTCACAAAGTTTCCATGGGCATGAACAAAAGTTCAAGGCTAGCCCCCACTTCAACGATGCTCATCATCTCTTCTCACTTTTATCTTTCCTTTTGTGAAGTTTTAGGTTCCCCTCTATATTTTTTTTGTTTTTAAACTTTATAAAAGCACACAACAGAAATAAATGACTCTCTAAAACTTCGGGCTTGTCTCCCTGGCACCGCTTTCTTTAAAGCCATTAAGCTAGGCATAAAGTGCTCAAGTAATGGATCCACCCGGATCCCAAGGTATATCAAAGCCAATTTTAATTAACAATGATTTATAATTTAGTTGTGAGCACAAAGTGATATATATCATGTGACAACGAAGTCTAACTCTCTTTCTATGCATCGGCATGTCATACAAGAACAATTCATGCACATTAAGTAAAGGCCAATGCATAGTATAAACAGTTTCTTGCAATTTCATAGTATTGGAAATATAGAGAGGTGAAGATTTCGTTCCTCTCTCATAATAATTGCAAGTAGGAGCATCAAGCACATGCATATTATATTCATCAAAATCATCATGTGTAGTAGCTAAACGCAACCCATCTATATAATCCTTAATAAGAGCAAACTTCTCCGATATAGTGTAGTTGGGAGAATTCAAAAAGAAAATAGGACTATCATGTGTGGGTGCAATAGAAAAAAATTCATGCTTAACATAAGGAACTATAGCAAGTTCATCTTCATAAGCATAATTTATATTGGCATCATGGCCACAAGCATAGCAAGCATCAAGTTCATCAAAAAGGGATATTTCAAATGAATCCAAGGGATCATAGCAATTATCATAGCAGTCATCATAGCATTCATCCTTCGGTATGTGCGAAGGGTAATTAAACAATGTATGAGTTGAAGAGTTACTCTCATTAGAAGGTGGGCACGGGTAGTTAATCCGCTCTTCCTCCTTTTGTTCTTCGCTCTCCTCCTCATCTTCTTCATCTAATGAGCTCACCGTTTCAGCAACTTCTTCTTCCATAGGTCCCTGCAAAATATTAGTCTCTTCCAAAGCAGCGGACATTCTTTCAATAAATTTAATAATATCAGCATTACAATCATAATTCTGATAGCAATATTTAAGTATGGCAAGATTTTCAGATTCGTAAGAAACATCATCATACTTTTCCATCAAAGAAGCAACTTCATAAGCACCTTTAAAAGCAACAAATTATTCTATTCGTTCCACATCATAGTAATCATAAATACCTTTAGCATAAGAATCTAAGGTTTCATTATCATTAAATTTGCATGACAAGGGAAGGTGTGGAGCGTTCATCCTAGAGCAACAAGTGAAATCATATCTCAAGCATAGCTCCCGAGCATACCAATGCAACATATGAATTTGATCCCATAACAATTTCCCTTTTTGAGTCAAGCGATAATCTCTAAAGTATTCACGTTGATCCAACATTACTTCCATTATCAAGTTGAATGGGGTCTTCTCAGGATTATCAAAGTAGTATTTAATACTTTGCACATAACTAGCATCGAGGGTTTTAGGAGGTTCCCCATCTCCATGAGTAGCAAGTACCACTAAATTTTTTGGTGTTTCGTTTTCCATATCCATAACTAAAGATATGTAGCGACCCGACCCAAAATGGTCGAATCTCCGGTGTTTCCGTACCATCCCAAGATCATGCTGGTACACACACGGTACATCAATGTATATATCAAGAGTTTAATCACAACTGCTTTATTAATCGAAATCTCATATCGAGTCCTTTATTACAATAAGGATTACAATAAAGTGGCTGAAGGCCAACTCATGAGATAAACTAATCAAAATCTTGCGAAAGCTTCAAAGGTAGTTGAGTCCATCTGACTCCAAGGGCATCTCACTGAGCGTAGAGTGTGTCCTCACTCCTGGTCGGAAAAGTACTTTGCAACATGATACGTTGCAGCCGTGAAGGTCAGCATATTGAATATGCCGGCAAGTCACAAAAGAGAGGGGGTGAAAATATCAACTATACTACATGCATATGTGGCAGGTGGGGCTGTAAGTTTAAGTTTAGCGTAAAGCAAATTTTTCCTACAACAAGAGAGGGGCAAAGCGAAACTTATTACTACAATGTTGGTTGTTTAATAACAAGGTTCCACCAACCATTTCTCATACCCAAGTTATCAATATAACCCACATCATTAATATTATTTGTGTTGAGACTGGCTGATAGTATCATCTCCGGTGCTCATGTTGTCCATAACCGAGGACACGGCTAATCGTTTAGTTTGACACTCTGCAGAGGTTTGTACACTTTACCCGCAAGAATCGATCCCTCCCGTTGTGTCCTCGCACTGCATGATGTTTGAGAACGAGACGATCGAAACATGGTCTTCCAAAGTGATCCTCTGATAGAAAGTCAGTGCCCATCCAATCCTACAGTTCTTCTACATCTCGTAGCAATCTGACCTACCAGAGTCACCACTAAGGTCAACCAAGCCAGAGCCCATATTGACTTGCGGTTGCACACGTAAGCTTTCCGGCCTTGAAGTATCCATCCATCTCTTTGAGCCTGGGTGGCATTCCGTCGGGATGATCACAGGTAGATACCAGGATTCCCGGGCATAACCATGATAGATATCAGGCTGCCAGATGCATGTCCAATCCACCCAGAGGTATGTTGAAAACTTGAAGTCTTGAAGTCTTGATCATCATGTAGGTCTTGAAATAATTTATCTCACAACTCTCTCATGAATCACACAACCAACCCCGTCTACTAAAAGCATAGCAAAAATAAAATGACGTCCCGGTTCCAAAGTAACAAGGGTTTTGGGGTGCCTACCACATGATACTACTCAAGTAACCAAGTTTCCAAGTACCTACTTTGCATGCAATGGGTGGAAGATTGAACTAATGCAAATTGAAAACATAGGTAATAACATGATCAACGTGAACTTGCATTGCTGACGATCTTCGTACCCGAGTGACTCTAGATAACAAGCCTCGCACTCCGGATGATCTAACGAATCAAACATTGCACACAATCAGCATAACCATAACACATCTTACACTAACAGCAAGGTAAACTAATAATACTAAAACAATCAATAGCACAATCAAAAGAAAAGAAAACCAAAACAAATAGAAAGCCTCTCAAATTTTGTGGCAAAGCTTCTACTAAAACAAAACAAGACAAGAATTGTTTTCAGCAACTAATATAAAAAATAACAGAAAGGAAAAGTAAAGTTTTATTTAGAAAACAGAAAGTATTTCACCATAAATCTTTTATGCAAAAAGAACTACTATAAACCTATTATAAAACACCACATAAAGTGGAAACAATGTTTTCCTACTAAAACAATGAACAAAACAATAAAAATATTTTCATTAATAGAAAATAAATCACCTAATGATAAACAACAGAAACTAAAAGACTTATAACAAAAAGTTAAAAGAAATCAAAATCAAAACTAAAACAAAGTAAATCAAATTAACCCTAAAAGAAACTAAACAGAAACTGTTCTGTTAAAAACCCTAATTTAAAAAATACTATTTTTTTTGAAACTGAACAGGGTGATAAATATAACTAATACAAAACAGTGGCAAAAAGTTTCAATCAAAAATATATTTTTAAACTCAAGATAATCAATTCTAGTGATTTGAGCAAATTCAAAAGAATTCAAATTTAAAAGTCCATAATTTGAAATCTAAAGTTACTGGCATAAACTACATAAAATTTGTGAACTACTGCAAAAAGAATCACTCAAAAACAGTAAACAGATTAAAAGATATTAAGATTTTAAAACAGAACTATTCTGTTTTCTAAAACAGAAAAAGAGAAAATAAAAAAAACTTAACTAACGAACGGCTACGTGTCATGCTGTGATTGGCCGAAGCATGCGCGTGCGGGAGCTAACGAGTGAACGTTCACTAATTAAAACAAAACGGTTCGGGGTTTAAATTGATCTAATCTGAGCCGTACGATCTAGATCCGAAGGCAGAGGAGGGGGGGTGTGCTCACAGCGGCGGTGGGTGGTGCTCCGGCGATGTCCGACGGCGGCGGAGCTTCGGGTTCGATGCGGGCGGCGTCTCCGGTGGTCCTCCAGCGAAGGTGAAGACGACGGTCGATGCAGACGAGCAAGGCGGAGCGGTTGGCGGCGTCGGTGAAGCTCGGGGGTGACAGAGGTGAGCGCCTCGAGCTCGAAGGTTTTGGTGGAAGAGCAAGAGCTCCGGCGAGTGGTGGTGGGGGCGTTCTGGCGACGGCTTGCTTGGGGTTTCAGGGGAAACGGAGTGCGGGCGAGTCAGAGGTTTATATAGGGGGCTCTAGGGGCTCGGGGAAGGAAGGGAGAGAGAGATCCGGGGCAGATTCAATCTCGCCGGCGAAGGAAGGAAAGGGGAGGGAGGAAGGAAGGAGAAGGGCGACGGGGATGAGATCGGGTGGTGGGTCCCGCAGTCAGAGAGAGAGAAGAGGCAGGCGATAGATCGGTGGCTGATCCGAAGGATCTTCGGATCTGATCCGGAGTGGATCGGGCCGCCACTATTCCTATTGGGCCTCGGATACGAATCCGTTTTTTAAAACATTTTCCTAATATTCAAAAACAGGAAAGAAAACAAAGAAAAGGAAAAAAGTATATATGGTCAAATATAGAGGTATTATATACCAAAATGCTCAGAAAAATAATTTCTATACGATGGACATTTTTCCACGGACAAATAAAATAGTTTTTAAAACAGTATTTTCAGAAATGCACAAATTTGATTTATTTCTTTTGCAAATAATTTTCAAATAAACCCCTGGTCTTTTATGGTTCAAAAATTTCACAAAATACCTCTGGTTTTGGAGGGTCATGTTCCTCCTCTCACTTTTCATAATTCCCAGAGATTTGCAAAAATCTTGAAAAGGAAAAATGCAAAAGAAAAAGAATGGCTTTCAACAATTCAAATAGGAGACTCACACATATAATTTAAAACAATATGATAATGCATAGCTATTTTTCATAACATTCCAAAATGAAATTTTGGGATGTTACAAGATATAAAACAACTAATAATAGAAAATAAAAATTACTTAGTGATAAAGCAAACAAGCACACACAAGAATATTCACCCCACGCTATTGCTCCCCGGCAACGGCGCCAGAAAAAGGTCTTGATAACCCACAAGTGTAGGGGATCGTTTGTAGCCTTTTTCGATAAGTAAGAGTGTCGAACCCAACGAGGAGCTAAAGGTAGAACAAATATTCCCTCAAGTTCTATCGACCACCAATACAACTCTACGCACGCTAATGCTTGCTTTACCTAGAACAAGTATGAAACTACTTTGTGAGAATAAAACTAGAAGTACTTTGCAAGATAATAAAGAACGTGAAAATAAAAGTTAGGTGCTGTTTTAATAAAACAACAATAAAAGTAAATAACTTGGTAGAAAGCTTTTTGTGTAACGCAAGAGAAAGATTGTCCCTAGGCAATTGAATATAATATGATAGATACTTGTCATATGCAATGAGGGAGAGGCATATGCTAACACACTTTCCGTACTTCGATCACATGCACTTATGATTGGAACTCTAGTAAGCATCCGCAACTACCAAAGTTCATTAAGGTAAAACCCAACCATAGCATTAAGTATCAAGTCCCCTTTACTCCCATACGCAAACAACCCACCTACTCGGGTTTATGTTTCTGTCACTCAAGCAACCCACCATAGGCAAATCATGAACATATTGCAACACCCTACAGCGGGGATCCCTCACGTTTGCGTGACACAGAGGGCACCATAGGACAGCACCATATCAAAATACAACTCACATCCATAACATCATACCACAATTAACCCATAGGACAAAAGAGATCTACTCAAACATCATAGGATAGCCAAATATAATTGGGAAATAATATATGGAGTTGAGCACCATGTTTAAGTAGAGATTACACTGGGGAAGAGAGGTGTTACACCGCTGCATAGAGGGGGAGAGAGTTGGTGTTGACGGCGGCAAGATTGTTGATGTAGATCGTCGTCACGATGTTTGCCCCGGCGGCGGTTCGGCGCCACCGGGAGAGAGGGGGAGAGAGCCCCCCTCCTTGTTCTTCTTACTTGGCCTCCCCCCTAGAAGGGAGGAGAGTTACCCCTCTGGTCCATGGCCTCCATGGCGGCGGAGGGGCAGGAGCCCCTCCTAGATTGGATCTCCCTCTCTGTTCTCTTCTGTTTGACGTTCCTGTTTTCTGGCCGAAAACCGTTTCTTATATTCCCGGAGATCCGTAACTCCGATCGGGCTGAAATTTTGAGGGGATTTTTATCCAAAAATTAGCTTCCTTGCGCCCGAAGGAGAGCACCAACCGACTTACGAGCTGGGCGCAACCCACCAGGGCGCGCCTGGGCCCTAGGGGCGCGCCCTGGTGTCTCGTGGGGGCTGTGGGCCTACGTTTGCGTTGTTCCACTTTTCAAAATTCACAAATATTTCAAAAAAAATCTCCGTAAATTTTTATCGCGTTTGGACTTTGTTTGATATGTATATTCTGTGAAACAAAAAAAAACATGCAACAAACAGGAACTGGCACTGGGCACTGTATGAATAGGTTAGTCCAATAAATCATATAAAATGTTGCCAAAAATATGTGAAAGTTGTATAATAATGGCATGAAACAATCAAAAATTATAGATACGACGGAGACGTGTCACCTATCATCCTCAATCTAGTGGTCAAGTTGAACTTAGCAATAGAGAAATAAAATTAATATTACAAAAAACTGTCAATAGGTCTCGTAAGAATTGGTCTAAGAAATTAGATGATGCACTTTGGGCCTATAGAAAAGCTTATAAAAATCCTATGAATATGTCTCCATACAAAATGGTGTATGGAAAAGCTTGTCATTTGCCTCTAGAATTAGAACATAAGGCATTTTGGGCAATTAAAGAACTTAACTATGATTTCAAACTTGCCGGTGAGAAGAGGTTATTTGATATTAGCTCACTAGACGAATGGAGAACCCAAGACTATGAAAATGCCAAACTATATAAAGAAAAAGTAAAAAGATGGCATGACAAAAGAATCCAAAAGCGGGAATTCAAAATAGGATACTATGTTCTTTTGTTCAACTCTCGTTTAAGATTTTTTGCAGGTAAGCTTCTCTCCAAATGGGAAGGTCCTTATATTATCGAAGAGGTTTATCATTCTGGAGCTATCAAGATTAATAACGCCGAAGGTAGTAACCCGAAGGTGGTAAATGGACAAAGAATTAAGCATTACATCTCAGGTACGCCTATTAACGTTGAAAGTAATGTTATCCAAACCATGACACTAGAGGAACACATAAAAGAAACCTTCCGGAACACTCTAGAATTCTAAAAAAATAGGAGGTACGTGATACGGTAAGTAAACGGACTCCGAAAAATCCGCAAAAATATTTTTTATCAGTTTTGGAATATTAGAAAAATTTAGAAATAAAGAAATAAACCGGAAGGTGATCGAGGTGAGCACGACACACCAGGGCGTGCTAGGCACCCCTGGGCGCGCCCTGGTGGGTTGTGCCCACCTCGGACACCTTCCCGACTTCGTTTTCCTTTCATGTGTTTGTTTTCCAAGAATAAAAATTCTCTATATATACCCCCGACTGTTTTGACGACCGCATCGCAGAAAAATCCTCTGCTCTTGTTTCGTGCTGTTTTCCTGGCAGATCTGAAAATATGTCGTCTCAAGATTCAGAGGGGGATCACTATGTTGCAGACCCAAAGATCTTTAGGGAAATTTACCCCTATCTATGGAGCTCAGATGAGGAGGAGGACGCTGCCATGAAGGAAACAAAGAATGATAGCTCTGAGGAAGAGGATGAGCCATTACCTCAACCCGGAGACATGCATGTGGAATTCAAGAAGTCAAGCCTCCCTGAAAGATACAAACCTGAGGTCCAATTTATCCCATCTCGTTTTCTGCAGGAGAGCAAGGCGGCATTATGCAAAAAGATATTAAAGCTCGAGTTGGAGAATGATGTTCTAAGGGAGGAAAATTTTATGCTTAAATATAAGTTGAAGAAGAAGGCTGCATCATCTACACCACCTTCTTCATCACCACCACCAAAGGAGACTTGAGTACACGGGTATGGGCACTCCCCTTCGCTTGAGCCAAGCTTGGGGGAGGTGCCCCGGTATCGTATCACCATCACTTTTATTCACCTTTACTTATTTTAGTTCGATCTTTAGTTTCCCTTTGCTTTAGCTGAATAAAAGTTTAGCATGATCTATTTTCGTGTGTTAGTTTCGTGGCCTATCTATCTATGTAATCGAGTGAGAGTTATATAATAAAGTTTAGTTTGAGTTTTTGCCTCTCTACTTTCTTGTTGCAATCAAAATAAAGGAAAGAGAAATATATGAAAAGAATCATATGCTAATCTTATGGTGAGTAATGACATTGCATAAGGAAAAGTATAAGTAGTAAAATTTATTGGAGATTGACAAACATAGCATTGGTCAATGATGCAATTCATGAAAGAATTAATAAGGAAAGAGAAGATCCACATGCAAATACACCATCTTGGACATCTTTTATGATTGTGAGCCCCCATCAAATATTATATGTCAAAATTGTTGACGTTGGACAAGGAAGACAACGTAATGATTTATGTTTGTTCATATCCACCTAGAAGTTATATTGTCATAGATCCTTCAACATGTGGTGCTTGCTCAATATATTTGCTAGCCAAAAATTCCGCACTAAGTGGAGATACTACTTGTGCATCCAAAAACCCAAACCCAGATTCATTCTTTGAGTGTCCACCATACCTACCTATGGGTCGAGTAAGATCTTCAAGTAAGTTGTCATCGGTGCAATAAGGCAATAAAAATTGCTTCTAAAAGTGTTTTGATCAATTAGTGTAAGAGAAAATTGAGCGCTATACGAACTTATGATGGCAAAGTAATAAAAGCGACGGACTGCATAATAAAGGTTGCTATCATAGGGGGCAATATAGCGTGACGTTCTTTTACATTAAGGGATTGGGCATACAAACCAAAAAGTGCATGACAACCTCTGCTTCCCTCTGCGAAGGGACTATCTTTTACTTTTATGTACTTACTTTTATGCACGAGTCAAAGTATTCTTCCCTATTCCTTTTTACTTTTTTCTTTTGCAAGCATCATGTGGTGAGGAAAGATCTAGGCACACATATCCAGTTGGATATGAGTGGGCATGAGTTATTATTGTTGACATCACCCTTGAGGTGAATACGTTGGGAGGCGAAAATACAAGCCCCTATCTTCCTATGTGTCTGGTTGAAACTTTTTGTTCATGGGTATGCCGTGAGTGTTAGCAATCATAGAAGACTAAATGATGGTTGAGTATGTGGACTTGCCAAAAGGCTCCGACGTGAGACCCTTCCTGAAAATATGATGAATTGTAGTTGCAAAGTTGACTGAGAACATAGTTTGTTGGTTTTCAATAAGGTTTATGCTGCATACTTCTATGTTGTGATGAATTGTTACTTGTTCATGAGAAGTCATATGATAAAAATGTATTGAATAGGTTTTATGATAGAGTTTGTTGCTGTTATGATATTAAGCATAATGCTACTATGTTTGTATTTTGTTTTTATCGACACCTCTCTCTCAAACCATGTGGACATGCTTTTCATTATCGGCTTTCGCTTGAGGACAAGCGAGGTCTAAGCTTGGGGGAGTTGATACGTCCATTTTGCATCATGATTTCCTACTGTTATTTATTATGTTTTGTTGAATGATAATGCTTTAGAGAGTGATTCTAATGCCTTTTCTCTCATAATATGCAAGGTTTACACAAAGAGGGAGAATACTGGCAGCTGGAATTCTGGACCTCAAAAAGCACATCAGAGATACCTATTCTGCACAACTCCAATGAAGCTGAAATTTTACGGAGATTATTTTTGTATTTAATAAAAAATAACGGAGCAAAGAACTACCGGAGGGGGCCACCCTGGTGGGCACAAGACACCAGGGCGCGCCAAGCCCCCCTGGGGCACGCCTTGGTGGGTTGTGCCCTCCTCGACCCACCTCCGGTGCCCATCTTCTGATATATATTCAGTTTTGACCTAGAAAAAATAAGGGGAGGACTTTCGGGATGAAGCGTCGTCGCCTCGAGGCGGAACTTGGGCAGGAGCACTTTTGCCCTCCGGCGGAGCGATTCCGCCGGGGGAACTTCCCTCCCGGAGGGCGAAATCGAAGCCATCGCCATCACCAACACCCCTCTCATCTTTGGGAGGCCAATCTTCATCAACATCTTCAACAGCACCATCTCCTCTCAAACCCTAGTTCATCTCTTGTGTTCAATCTTTGTACCGGAACCTCAGATTGGTACCTGTGGGTGACTAGTAGTGTTGAATACCTTGCGTAGTTGATTACTATATGGTTTATTTGTTGGAAGATTATATGTTCAGATCCATTATGCTATTCAATACCCCTCTGATCTTGAGCATGTTTATTATTTATGAGTAGTTACCTTTGTTCTTGAGGTCACGGGAGAAGTCATGTTGCAAGTAATCATGTGAATTTGATATGTGTTCGATATTTTGATGATATGTATGTTGTGATTCCCTTAGTGGTGTCATGTGAACGTCGACTACATGACACTTCACCGTTCATGGGCCTAGTTGTCAAAGTAGGCCCATTTATGCACTACTTCGTAAGGGGCTGATTTGGATCCAAACGTTTAATGCTATGGTTAGATTTTATCTTAATACTTTTCTCGTAGTTGTGGATGCTTCCGAGGGGGTTAATCATAAGTGGGAGGTTGTTCAAGTAAGAACAGCACCCAAGCACCGGTCCACCCACATATCAAATTGTCAAAGTAGCGAACACGAATCAAACCAACATGATAAAAGTGACTAGATGAAATTCCCGTGTACCCTCAAGAACACTTTGCCTATTACCAGAGATTGTTCTGGCCTGTCCTTTGCCACAAAAGGATCGGGATACCTTGCTGCACTTTACTTATCGTTACCGTTACTTGCTCGTTACCAATTATCTTGCTATCAAACTATCTGTTACCTACAATTTCAGTGCTTGCAGAAATTAGCTTGCTGAAAACCGCTTGTCATTTCCTTCTGCTCCTCGTTGGGTTCGACACTCTTACTTATCGAAAGGACTGCGATTGATCCCCTATACTTGTGGGTCATCAGTGCAACCGATGTTTGTCATTAGCACGACTTCTGACAGGATGGT
This sequence comes from Elymus sibiricus, assembly GCA_039707655.1. NCBI lineage: Eukaryota > Viridiplantae > Streptophyta > Magnoliopsida > Poales > Poaceae > Elymus > Elymus sibiricus. The sequence goes on from CM077671.1 coordinate 395,789,480, forward strand.
GTCCATTTGCTCGGTGAAGCCAGTGGGCATTGGGAGGCTCTCCAACCTAGGTGCAAGAATGATCTTCTACAAGTAAGTTGGGCTTGAGTCCTCATGGAAATGGTTGTAATTCCGATGCCTCTCAGGGGCGCTGCCGACCTCTACCACCTCCTTGCCCTTTGAAAAGTTGCCCGAAATAGCATTGTCGGGGTCGAGATTCTCGGCAGAGCACTGCATCTAACACAAACAAACAAGATCAATGGAGGTCAAAATGTAGTACACAAATGAACAAGGTCAATGGATGACCAGACCAACATTCACTCCTAGTCTACCTGCCAAATTCACTCCCGTCCCCCTCTCTCTCACTACCGCTAGAACTTTCAAATCCCCTATTTATCTACCATCGCACTCCACTACATCTTCCACCTATCTTTCTCAAGTTGTGCTCTAGCAGGGGGTCGTGGATCGGGCAGGGGTCGGACAAGGTCTTTCATCGATTTGGAATTGCAATTTGTTCACTCTTTTGTTCATGATATATAACTAAAAGAAGTTGGCTGGAAAGAGAAACTAACAACAAGAGCATAATTTTGAGTTGGAGTAACAATTTTGCATTTGTTATTTGTTTTAGGTCCCATCTAAAAGTAATAGTGTACTTGCTTATTTGTGCCAGGCCCCGTATAAAAATAGTAGTGTTGGTCTCACATGAAAGCAGTAATGTACTTGTTTATTTGTGTTAGGTCTCACATTTGAGTAAACGTATATTTATTTATTTATATCTCCTGAAAGTTTACTAGTCTCACATAGGAATGCATTTGTTTATCTGTTTATTGATGAACGTTGTTTGTCCCACATGCTAACTCACCATCAATTTCAGCCTTTACAAGTGGAATGATAAAAATTAAAAATTAAAAAATGAATGCAAAGGCTAGGTGTATTTACATTTTTTTAACAAAAGGTTACCGAGGTTAAAAATCTTAAATATCAAAGATTACTAAGTGCATCTACGGAACTATGTGGTACCAACTTGCATGAATTAATCCGACAATAAAGTTGTTCCTCAACACGTGGACATCGCTCATAAATTTTCAAATAAATATGTGGGAATTATATAATGTGAAGTCTTATTACGGTGTCCTACACGACACATATTTGTAAGGCCGGGTACGCCAATAAGCTCAAAGTAGCTTTTCAATACATGAATGACGTTGGTTAAATTTCAACTTATTTAGAGTAAATTGCTCAAAACCACCGCATTTGTGGCTAGGGTACTCCAAAACCACCACTTTTATCAAAAATAATAAAAGACCACCAACTCTGCGTCAAGTGAGTAACAAATCGCACTAATTTCATACTGAACCATGTCTAACAGCAAAACTGACAGGTGAGACCCATCTGTCTGGGCTGACGTGGCGAAGACTAGTCATGGTCAAAGTTTAACCTGCTGAGGTGGACTGGGTCCCACATGTCTGTCTCACACCTCCTTCTTCCTCAAATTTCTTTCTCCCTGCCATTCTCACCACCGGCGGCTGGAGGCCGAGCTGAAGGAGGGCCACCTGCCGGCTAGCCTCGCCCCGCGCCCACCTCGCCCCGTACCTTGCTGCACCGCCGACAAGCCCTCCCCCGCGTCCGCCTCGCCCAGCACCGCCTCTGCCTCGCGCTCGCCTCGCCGCGAAGCCCCGGCCCGCGCCCGCCGGCAAGCCTGCACTTGCAGCGTCGCCTCCCCACGGCCGCCGGCAAGCCAGTGGTTGTCACGCCACCGTCCCCCGCCCGCGCTTGCAGCATCGCTGTCCGACGCCCGTGCCTACATCGTCGCCGCCCCGCCCCCACCCCAGCAAGCTCGCGCCCCGCAACGCCACCGTCCCGCATCCCGCGCATGTCGGCAAGCCAGTGCTCGTCGCGCCGTCGTCCCGTGCCCACGCCTGCAGCACCCGTCGCCCCCGCCCACCGGCACGCTCTCCTTGCAGCGCCATCATCGCCGGCCGCCGCCTCCCCTTCCCCTGAGGCACGCCTCCGCCCCGCGCCATCACTGCCGCCTCCCTTCCCACGAGGCACGCCGCCGCCTCGTCATCGCCATGGAGCTCGGGCTCGCAGCCCACCGCCGACCCACGCCGCCGCTGCCTCCACTCGCCATTGACTCTTAAGGAAAAGAAAAAAAGATGAAAATAGATGAGAGGCTGACTGGTGGGGTCATCTTCCACCTCAACATATTGTCAACGGAGGCATGCCAAATCAGCCTGACAAGTGGGTCCCACCCGTCAGATTCACTGTTAGACACGGCTCAGTTCCGGATTAGTGTGATTTGTTACTCACTTGCCGCAGTGTTGGTGGTTTTTTGTGATTTCTGGCAAAAGCGGTGGTTTTGGAGTACCCTGGCCACAAATGTGGTGGCTTTCAGCAATTTACTCACTTATTTATAACATTTTTTGTGTGTGAACACAGGGTTCAAGTTCTTTTAGTTTTTCAGTTGGCGATTTTAAAATTCCAAACTACAAATTTTCATAGAATACATAACACATAACTCCTCAAGGAAATAATATTTTTTATTTTCATGTGACATCCAAACATAAATATTGGAACTGAATTGATAAGAAACAAAATCATTTTTTAAAATTGAATTAGAATCAAATTTGATTCTTAGTAGACAAAAGAGTTGTTTAATCAAGCATGTCCTTGGGGTAGCAAGTTGCTTGTGAGCCTACCCACGTCAGAAGTAGGAACACGCATTCGACATCGTCGCGTCTTGAAGCTTCTATCTCATATCAATCGAGAGGAGTGGCAAGTTAGTTAATCCATAAAAGATTTCTACTTTCATAGCTCAATTTGTCATGGATGGATGGACCTCACGTGGTCTTAGGGAAACTCGAGGGGGGAGGTTTCCGGCACCACCATCATCCCTCCTCTCTGCCTCCGCCGGCAAGGAAGGCGGAGGCAAGAATCTCATCACTCCGTTCGCTCTTGGGGGGGCTTCCCTCGCTACGCGGTGGCCAGGCTCGAGAGGCTATGTCTCCTTCACGAGAGGCACTGTTTGCGCGCGGGTCTGGCCGGCTCCCTCTGCTACATGACGGTGATGTGTCATCAGAGCCAGAGCAGCGGGGTATTGACGGTGCAGGCTCAAGATGATGAAAACCTCTGGTCGGCCGATTGGTCCAACCATGACATCGGTGACGACCACTGACACCGTGCTTGTCCCTAGATACACTATTGAGGGCCCCATTTTCATCACCCACCTTGTTCTTCGTCGAAAGCCACAACCTATTTCGGGTTGGGCGGCTACGGTGCCGCACGTGTCATGTACTCCTTGGATGCGCCATTTCATTTTTCGACTTTGTTCTGTTGGTAATATGGGTTGCGTGTTTACCTGTTCAGTCAGCACCCTTATATCGTTTGGTTGTTTTGTGTGCCTGTCGGTTGTAATCTTGATCGCTTGGCGACTTTGTTAATGCAAAGCTAGACTCACGTCTTGATCCTTCGCTTCAAAAAGTTAGCTAATCCAACAATACACTCCTTTGTCCAGATTTTTGCCTTAATTCTGCGCCTATCTGTCGAGAAGCAACAAAAAATCCACGTAGCACGCACGCAGTACCGAACATCTATTCATGCATGAATGCGTCGATGCCCTTCGAGACAGACCGAAGACGTACGTGGCGCCGCGGACGAGGCCGCGTGGCATGCATGCCGGCTTTGTTAATTGGCAATAGGCCAGCCACTCCACCGTAATGGAGCCCCATGCATGCGCGCACACATACTCCTTCCACCTGCAAAGCCAGCGCATCTCGAACTCGAACACCTACGACCATTATAAATAAACCATCCAGCTTTGCATTTCTCTCCATCGCAGTTTGCAACAGTTCAACACACTTGCTTGCACAGCCACACGAATCACCAGTAGACCGATCACTGTTCGTACCACGACAATGGAGTACCAGGGGCAGCACGGCCACGCCACCGACAAGGTGGAGGAGTACGGCCAGCCCTTGGCCGGGCACGGCGGCGTCACCGGCGGGCCCACGGGGACGCACGGCGCTGCCGGTACCGGCGGCGCGCAGCTCCAGGCGACGAGGGACGACCACAAGACCGACGGCGTTCTGCACCGCTCCGGCAGCTCCAGCTCCAGCTCGGTAAGCTCCCGGACGGCTCTATCGCTGCATATATACTGTGTTGTGTCGATCCACTCCATCATCTTAACTTGTTGTGCCTGTGTACGTACGTGTGTAGTCTGAGGACGACGGCGTGGGCGGCAGGAGGAAGAAGGGGATGAAGGAGAAGATCAAGGAGAAGCTCCCCGGAGGAGCCCACAAGGACGCCGCGGGGCAGCAGCAGCAGCAGACGGCGATGGCGGGCGAGTACGCAGGCACACACGGCACCGAGGCCACCGGCGAGAAGAAGGGCGTCATGGACAAGATCAAGGAGAAGCTTCCCCGCGGACAGCACTGAGCCAGCTATGCGTGTCCCTATGTTCCGTCGAAGCTCGGCTACCACCTGCAGCCATGCGTGCGTTACTACGGATAAATAATGGACTCCGATGTGGAGTTTGTTGTGCGTACGACCGCGTCCGTGTGACGCATTTGTGTATTCGTATGGTATATGATGTCTGTACATCGTAATAAAAAAAACGTTTGTGTATATTTGTGTTTTTCTGGTTATAAGCAAATAAGCTACGTATGTAGGAGTACTCTCTTCGTCCCAGATATGGCTTTGATACTAGCACGAACGACTAACTCAGGCTAGGCAAGATTATACTTCCTCCGCTTTCTTTTTGCTTCGCGTATAAGCTTTGGTCAAAGTCAACTACACAAAGTTTGATTCACTACCAGAATAACGGCTGCTGCCGACGGCCTAATCTACGCCGACGGCCACCGTCGGCATAGATGAAGGTATGCCGACGGACGACGAAAGACCGTAGGCGTAGAAAAGCCGTCGGCAGTATACAATGGCCGTCGGCGTAGATGTGACGTAGGCGACCCGGGGATGGACGGTGGGCTGACGCCGTCAGAGGTATGCCGACGGCCCTGACGGCGGCCGTCGGCATAGCTATACCGATGGCCAAACCGTCAGCATAGATGCCAACGTCATCGATCCGAGGCGCGTGGCACGTCATCGATCCGAGGCGCGTGGGTGGGCATTCCTGGTTGATGCAGGCATCGATATGCCGACGGCCTAACCGTAGGCATATCTTTTTTTAAGTATTTCTAAATACAAACCATATCGTTCTATTATCTTTTTTTAATCTGTTTTCTGGCATATCTTTTTTTAATCTTTTCTAAATACAAACCATATCTTTCTATTATCTTTTTTTAATCTGTTTTCTGGCATATCTTTTTTAATCTGTTTTTAGGTAAATGTGCCTTATCTAATCATAAACATATATACAAATTATATATCGATTTGGTGTAGCATTATCCATAGATTATGAATATGTGGTTTGTATTTGTTTTCGAGTATGTTAGTAATGTGACCTCATGTTCTTTTGCATGAAATGTGGTGGCGGGTGCAAGCAACCGGCACGCGGCTTCGGGGTTTGGCCCCCCTCACGGACGTCGATGCTGCCGTCGCACGGAGGGTGGAAACGACCACGTCGGGTAGACACGGAGGAAACCTTGCGGTGGGTTGGGCCCGGACCTTGATCGGAAGTGTACCTATGGGCTGGCCTATCACAACGAGGTGAAAATGTCCATCGGTCAAACCCCGTCCGGCGAAAGTCAAAGGCCTAGATTCGCTGGTCAACTGAGCCAGGGTTAGACGGGACGGGGGACTTAGGGGGTATCTATGTCGCCAGGTCTTGCGCTGGCCCCTCTTACGCATCTGGAAATGTGGTGGCGGGTGGAAACACCCGGCACGCGTCTCCGGAGTGTGACCCCCTTCACGGACGGCGCTGTCGCCGGCACGTGGAGGGGGGAAACGGTCGCGTTGGGTCGACACGGAGGGAACCTTGCGGTGGGTTGGGCCCGGACCTTGTTCTAAGATGTTGCTATGGGCTGACATATCACAACCAGGTGAAAATGTCCATCGGTCATACCTCGTCCGGTGAAAGTCAAAGGGGTAGATCCGTCCGGTCAACAGTGCCAGGGTTAGACGGGACTTTGGGGGTAGCTATGCCGATAGGTCTTGCGCTGGGCCCTCTGACACGTGTGGAAGTGTGGTGGCAGGTGCAAGCACCCGGCACGCGGCTCCGTAGCGTGACCCCCCTCACGGACGTCGCTGTCGCCGTCACACGGAGGGTGGAAACGGTCGCGTCGGGCCGACACGAAGGGAATCTTGCGGTGGGTTGGGCTGGCATATCAAAACCAGGTGAAAATGTCCATCGATCATACATCGTCCGTTGAAAGTCAAAAGGGTAGATCCGTCCGGTCAACAGTGCCAGGGTTAGACGGGACTTGGGGGGTAGCTATGTCATCAGGTCTTGCGCTGAGCCCTCTTACACGTGTGGAAGTGTGGTGGCTGGTGCAAGCACCCGGCACGCGGCTCCGTAGCGTGACCCCCCTCACGGACGTTGATGCCGCCGTCACACGGAGGGTGGAAACGGCCACGCCGGTGAGACACGGAGGGAATCTAGCGGTGGGCTAGGCCCGGACCTTGATCGGAAGTGTACCTATGGGCTGACCTATCACAACCTGGTGAAAATGTCCCTCGGTCAAACCCCGTCCGGTGAAAGTCAAAGGGGTAGATCCGTCCGGTCAACAGTGCCAGGGTTAGACGGGACGGGGTACTTGGGGGGTAGCAATGCCGCCAGGTCTTGCGCTGGGCCCTCTTACACGTCTGGAAGTGTGATGGTAGGTGCAAGCACCCGGCATGCGGCTCCGTAGTGTGACCCTCTTCACGGACGGCGCTGCCGCCGGCACCTGGAGGGGGAAGCGGTGGCGTCGGGTCGACACGGAGGGAATCTTGCGGTGGGTTGGGCCCGGACCTTGTTCTAAGATGTTGCTATGGGATGGCCTATCACATCCAGGTGAAAATGTCCCCCGGTCAAACCCCGTCCGGTGAAAGTCAAAGGGGTAGATCCATCCAGTCAACAGTGCCAGGGTTAGACGGGACGGGGTACTTGGGGGGTTGGCAATGCCGCCAGGTCTTGCGCTGGGCCCTCTTAGACGTATGGAAGTGTGGTGGCAGGTGCAACCACCCCGCATGCGTTTCCGGAGTGTGACCCTCTTCACGGAAGGCGCTGCTGCCAACACTTGGAGGGGGGAAACGGAGGCGTCGGGTCGACACGGAGGCAATCTTGCGATGGGTTGGGCCCGGACCTTGTTCTAATATGTTGCTATGGGATGGCCTATAGCAGCCAGGTGAAAATGTCCCTCGGTGAAACCCCGTCCGGTGAAAGTCAAAGGGGTAGATCCGTTCGGTCAACAGTGCGAGTGTTAGACGGGACGGGGTACTTGAGGGGTTGGCAATGCCACCAGGTATTGCGCTGGGCCCTCTTACACGTATGGAAGTGTGGTGGCAGGTGCAAGCACCCCGCATGCGTCTCCGGAGTGTGACCCTCCTCAGGGATGTCGCTGCCGCCGTCACACGAAGGGTGGAAACGGCCACGCCGGTGAGACGCGGAGGGAATCTTGCGGTGGGCTAGGCCCGAACCTTGATCGGAAGTGTACCTATGGGCTGACCTATCACAACCAAGTGAAAATGTCCCTCGGTCAAACACTGTCCGGTGAAAGTCAAAGGGGTAGATCCGTCCGGTCAACAGTGCCCGGGTTAGACGGGACGGGGTACTTGTGGGGGTGGCAATGCCGCCAGGTCTTGCGCTGGGCCCTCTTACATGTCTGGAAGTGTGATGGCAGGTGCAAGCACCCGGCACGCGGCTCCGTAGTGTGACCCTCTTCACGGACGGCGCTGCCGCCGGCACCTGGAGGGGGAAATGGTGGCATCGGGTCGACACGGAGGGAATCTTGCGGTGGGTTGGGCCCGGACCTTGTTCTAAGATGCTGCTATGGGATGGCCTATCAAATCCAGGTGAAAATGTCCCCCGGTCAAACCCCGTCCGGTGAAAGTCAAAGGGGTAGATCCGTCCAGTCAACAGTGCCAGGGTTAGACAGGACAGGGTACTTGGGGGGTTGGCAATGCCGCCAGGTATTGCGCTGGGCCCTCTTACACGTCTGGAAGTGTGATGGCAGGTGCAAACACCCCGCATGCGTCTCCGGAGTGTGACCCTCTTCACGGAAGGCGCTGCCACCGGCACTTGGAGGGGGGAAACGGTGGCGTCGGGTCGACATGGAGGGAATCTTGCGATGGGTTGGGCCCAGACCTTGTTCTAATATGTTGCTATGGGATGGCCTATCACAGCCAGGTGAAAATGTCCCTCGGTCAAACCCCGTCCGGAGAAAGTCAAAGGGGTAGATCCGTCCGGTCAACAGTGTGAGGGTTAGACGGAATGGGGTACTTGGAGGGTTGGCAATGCCACCAGGTCTTGCGCTGGGCCCTCTTACACGTATGGAAGTGTGGTGGCTGGTGCAAGCACCCGGCACGCGGCTCCGTAGCGTGACCCCCCTCACGGACGTCGATGTCGCCGTCACACGGAGGGTGGAAACGGCCACGCCGGTGAGACACGGAGGGAATCTAGCGGTGGGCTAGACCCGGACCTTGATCGGAAGTGTACCTATGGGCTGACCTATCACAACCAAGTGAAAATGTCCCTCGGGCAAACACCGCCCGGTGAAAGTCAAAGGGGTAGATCCGTCCGGTTAACAGTGCCCGGGTTAGACGGGACGGGGTACTTGGGGGGGTGGCAATGCCGCCAGGTCTTGCGCTGGGCCCTCTTACATGTCTGGAAGTGTGATGGCAGGTGGAAGCACCCGGCACGCGGCTCCGTAGTGTGACCCTCTTCACGGACGGCGCTGCCGCCGGCACCTGGAGGGGGAAACGGTGGCGTCGGGTCGACACGGAGGGAATCTTGCGGTGGGTTGGGCCCGAACCTTGTTCTAAGATGTTGCTATGGGATGGCCTATCAAATCCAGGTGAAAAATGTCCCCCGGTCTAACCCCGTCCGGTGAAAGTCAAAGGGGTAGATCCGTCCAGTCAACAGTGCCAGGGGTAGACGGGACGGGGTACTTGGGGGGTTGGCAATGCCGCCAGGTATTGCGCTGGCCCTCTTACACGTCTGGAAGTGTGATGGCAGGTGCAAACACCCCGCATGCGTCTCCGGAGTGTGAGCCTCTTCACGGACGGCGCTGCCGCCGGCACGTGGAGGGGGGAAACGGTGGCGTCGGGTCGACATGGAGGGAATCTTGCGATGGGTTGGGCCCGGACCTTGTTCTAAGATGTTGCTATGGGATGGCCTATCACATCCAGGTCAAAATGTCCCCCGGTCAAACCCCGTCCGGTGAAAGTCAAAGGGGTAGATCCGTCCGGTCAACAGTGCGAGGGTTAGACGGAACGGGGTACTTGGGGGGTTGGCAATGCCACCAGGTGTTGCGCTGGGCCCTCTTACACGTATGGAAGTGTGGTGGCTGGTGCAAGCACCCGGCACGCGGCTCCGTAGCGTGATGATACGTCCATATTGCATCATGCTTTTATATTGATATTTATTGCATTATGGGCTGTTATTACACATTTTGGTACAATACTTGTGCCTTTTCTCTCTTATTTTATAAGGTTTACATGAAGAGGGAGAATGCCGGCAGCTGGAATTCTGGACCGGAAAAGGAGCAAATATGAGATAGCTATTCTGCACAACTCCAAAAGTCCTGAAAAGTTATGGAGAATTATTTTGGAATATATAAAAAATATTGGGCGAAGAAGATACCAGTGGGGACCCACCAGGCAGTCACAAGCCTGGGGGGCGCGGCCTACCCCCCTGGCCGCGCCCCTATGGCTTGTGGGCCCCTGGCAGGCCTCCGACACCCATCTTCTGCTATATGATGTGTTTTAACCTGGAAAAAATCAGAAGAGAGCTTTCGGGACGAAGCGCCGCCGTCTCGAGGCGGAACTTGGACAGAACCAATCTAGGGCTCCGGCGGAGCTGTTCTGCCGGGGAAACTTCCCTCCCGGAGGGGGAAATCGAAGCCATCGTCATCACCAACGATCCTCTCATCGAGAGGGGGTCAATCTCCATCAACATATTCACCAGCACCATCTCCTCTCCAAACCCTAGTTCATCTCTTGTATCCGATCTTTGTCTCAAAACCTCAGGTTGGTACCTGTGGGTTGCTAGTAGTGTTGATTACTCCTTGTAGTTGATGCTAGTTGGTTTACTTGGTGGAAGATCATATGTTCAGATCCTTAATGATATTAATACTCCTCTGATTATGAACATGAATATGCTTTGTGAGTAGTTACGTTTGTTCCTGAGGACATGGGATAAGTCTTGTTATAAGTAATCATGTGAATGTGGTATTCGTTCGATATTTTGATGAGATGTATGTTGTCTCTCCTCTAGTGGTGTTATGTGAACGTCGACTACATGACACTTCACCATTATTCGGGCCTAGGGGAAGGCATTGGGAAGTAATAAGTAGATGATGGGTTGCTAGAGTGACAGAAGCTTAAACCCTAGTTTATGCGTTGCTTCGTAAGGGACTGATTTGGATCCATATGTTTCATGCTATGGTTAGATTTATCTTAATTCTTCTTTCGTAGTTGCGGATGCTTGTGAGAGGGGATAATCATAAGTGGGAGGTTTGTCCAAGTAAGGGCAGCACCCAAGCACCGGTCCACCCACATATCAAATTATCAAAGTAACGAACGCGAATCATATGAGCATGATGAAAACTAGCTTGACAGAATTTCCCATGTGTCCTCGGGAGCACTTTGCTTTATATAAGAGTTTGTCCAGGCTTGTCCTTTGCTACAAAAAGGATTGGGTCACCTTGCTGCACCTTTGTTACACTTGTTACTTGTTACCCGTTACGAATTATCTTATCGCACAACTATCTGTTACCAATAATTTCAGTGCTTGCAGAGAATACCTTGCTGAAAACCGCTTGTCATTTCCTTCTGCTCCTCGTTGGGTTCGACACTCTTACTTATTGAAAGGACTCTTTTCTGGCGCCGTTGCCGGGGAGTGAAGCGCCTTTGGTGAGTGGAATTTGGTAAGGAAAAATTTATGTAGTGTGCTGAAATCCACTGCCACTTGTTACTATGGAAAGTAATCCTTTGAGGGGCTTGTTCGGGGTATCTTCACCTCAACCGAAAGCACAAAGAGCTGCTCCTCAACCTACTGAACCTACTAAAAATATTTATTATGAAATTCCTTCGGGTATGATAGAGAAACTGCTAGCTAATCCTTATGCAGGAGATGGAACACTACATCCTGATTTGCACCTAATCTATGTGGATGAAGTTTGTGGATTATTTAAGCTTGCAGGTTTGCCCGAGGATGATGTTAAGAAGAAGGTCTTTCCTTTATCTTTGAAGGAGAAGGCATTGACATGGTATAGGCTATGTGATGATATCGGATCATGGAACTACAACCGATTGAAATTGGAATTTCATCAGAAGTTTTATCCTATGCATCTGGTTCATCGTGATCGGAACTATATTTATAATTTTTGGCCTCGTGAAGGAGAAAGCATCGCTCAAGCTTGGGGGAGGCTTAAGTCAATGTTATATTCATGCCCCAATCATGAGCTCTCAAGAGAAATTATTATTCAGAATTTTTATGCTCGGCTTTCTCATTATGATCGATCCATGCTCGATACTTCTTGTATTGGTTCTTTTATGAAGAAGACTATTGAATTCAAATGGGATTTATTAGAAAGAATTAAACGCAACTCTGAAGATTGGGAGCTCGACGAAGGTAAGGAGTCAGGTATAAACCTCAAGTCTGATTGTGTTAAATCCTTTATAGACACCGATGCTTTTCGTGAATTTAGCACTAAATATGGACTTGACTCTGAGATGGTAGCTTCTTTCTGTGAATCTTTTGCTGCTCATGTTGATCTCCCTAAGGAGAAGTGGTTTAAATAGCATCCTCCCGTTGAAGTGAAAGTAGTTGAACCTATTAAAGTTGAAGAAACTGTTACTTATAATGTTGATCCTGTTATTCCTGCTGATTACATTGAGAAACCACCTTTCCCTGTTAGAATAAAGGAACATGCTAAAGCTTCAACTGTGGTTCGTAAAAGCTATGTTAGAACACCTACACCCCCTGAACAAATTAAAGTTGAACCTAGTATTGCTATGGTTAAAGATCTCTTGGTTGATAATATTGATGGGCATGTTATTCATTTCTGTGATGAAGCTGCTAGAATTGCTAGACCTGATGCTAAAGACAAACATAGACCTATTGTTGGCATTCCTGTTGTTTCCGTTAAAATAGGAGATCATTGTTATCATGGTTTATGTGATGTGGGTGCTAGTGTGAGTGCAATTCCCTTTACCTTATATCAAGAAATTATGAATGATATTGCACCTGCTGAATTAGAGGAAATTGATGTCACTATTAAGCTTGCTAATAGAGATAATATAGCACCTCTTGGGATTATTAGAGATGTCGAAGTCTTGTGTGGGAAAATAAAATACCCTACTGATTTTCTTGTTCTTGGTTCCCCACAAGATGACTTTTGTCCCATTATATTTGGTAGACCTTTCTTGAACACCGTTAATGCTAAGATAGATTGTGAGAAAGAAATAGTTACTGTAAGCTTTGGGGATGTGTCACATGAGTTTAATTTCTCTAAATTTCGTAGACAACCCCACGATAAAGAATTGCCTAGTAAGATGAAATTATTGGTCTTGCTTCTATTGCTGTGCCTCCTACCGATCCCTTAGAACAATATTTGCTAGACCATGAAAACGATATGCATATGAATGAAAGGAATGAAATAGATAAGATTTTCTTTGATCAGCATCCTATTTTGAAACACAACTTGCCTGTGGAAATACTTGGGGATCCTCCTCCACCTAAGGGTGATCCCGTGTTTGAGCTTAAACAATTACCGGATACTCTGAAATATGCTTATCTTGATGAAAAGGAGATATATCCTGTTATTATTAGTGCTAACCTTTCAGAACATGAAGAAAAGAGATTATTGAAGACTCTAAGGAAGCACCGTGCCGCTATTGGATATACTCTTGATGATCTTAAGGGCATTAGTCCCACTCTATGTCAGCATAAAATTAATATGGAGCCTGATGCTAAACCAGTTGTTGATCACCAACGAAGGTTAAATCCTAAAATGAAGGAAGTGGTAAGAAATGAAATGTTAAAGCTTTTGGAGGCAGGTATAATTTATCCTATTGCTGATAGTAGATGGGTTAGTCCCGTTCATTGTGTCCCTAAGAAAGGAGGTATCACCGTTGTTCCTAATGATAAAAATGAATTGATCCCGCAAAGAATTGTTACAGGATATAGAATGGTAATCGATTTTAGAAAGTTGAATAAAGCTACTAGGAAAGATCATTACCCTCTACCTTTTATTGATCAAATGCTAGAAAGACTATCCAAACACACACACTTTTGCTTTCTAGATGGTTATTCTGGTTTCTCTCAAATACCTGTGTCAAAAGAGGATCAGGAGAAGACCACTTTTACTTGTCCTTTCGGTACCTTTGCTTATAGACGTATGCCTTTTGGTTTATGCAATGCACCTGCTACCTTTCAAAGATGTATGATGGCTATATTCTCTGACTTTTGTGAAAAGATTGTTGATGTTTTCATGGATGATTTCTCCGTTTACGGAACTTCTTTTGATGACTGCTTGAGCAACCTTGATCGAGTTTTGCAGAGATGTGAAGAAACTAATCTTGTCTTGAATTGGGAGAAGTGCCACTTTATGGTTAATGAGGGCATTGTCTTGGGACACAAAATCTCCAAAAGAGGTATTGAAGTTGATAAGGCTAAAGTTGATGCTATTGAAAAAATGTCGTGTCCTACGGATATCAAAGGTATAAGAAGTTTCCTTGGTCATGCTGGTTTCTATAGGAGGTTTATTAAAGACTTATCTAAGATTTCTAGGCCTCTCACTAATCTTTTGCAAAAAGATGTTCCATTCATTTTTGATGATGATTGCTTAGAAGCATTTGAAATTCTTAAGAATGCCTTGATTTCTGCACCTGTTGTTCAACCACCTGATTGGAACTTACCCTTTGAAATTATGTGTGATGCTAGTGATTATGCTGTTGGTGCTGTTCTAGGACAAAGAGTTGATAAGAAATTGAATGTTATCCATTATGCTAGTAAAACTCTAGACAGTGCTCAAAGAAACTATGCTACTACTGAAAAGGAATTTTTAGCTGTTGTGTTTGCATGTGATAAGTTCAGACCTTATATTGTTGATTCCAAAGTAACTATTCACACTGATCATGCTGCTATCAAATACCTTATGGAAAAGAAAGATGCTAAACCTAGACTTATTAGATGGGTACTTCTGCTACAAGAATTTGATTTGCATATTGTTGACAGAAAGGGTGCGGATAACCCTGTAGCATAACTTGTCTAGGTTAGAGAATGTTCTTGATGACCCACTACCTATTGATGATAGCTTTCCTGATGAACAATTAGCTGTCATAAATGCTTCACGCAATGCTCCATGGTATGCTGATTATGCTAATTACATTGTTGCTAAATTTATACCACCTAGTTTCACATACCAACAAAATAAAAAGTTCTTCTATGATTTAAGACATTACTTTTGGGATGATCCACACCTTTATAAAGAAGGAGTAGATGGTGTTATTAGACGTTGTGTACCTGAGCATGAACAGGAACAGATTCTACACAAGTGTCACTCCGAGGCCTACGGAGGACACCACGCTGGAGAAAGAACTGCACACAAGGTATTACAATCTGGTTTTTATTGGCCTACTCTCTTCAAAGATGCTCGTAAGTTTGTCTTGTCTTGTGATGAATGTCAAAGAATTGGTAACATTAGTAGACGTCAGGAAATGCCTATGAATTACTCTCTTGTTATTGAACCATTTGATGTTTGGGGTTTTGATTATATGGGACCTTTTCCAAAGTCCAACGGGTATACTCATATTTTAGTTGTTGTTGATTATGTTACTAAGTGGGTAGAAGCTATTCCAACTAGTAGTGCTGATCATAACACTTCTATTAAGGTGCTTAAAGAAGTTATTTTCGCTAGATTTGGAGTCCCTAGATATCTAATGACTGATGGTGGTTCACACTTTATTCATGGTGCTTTCCGTAAATTGCTTGCTAAGTATGATGTTAATCATAGAATTGCATCTCCGTATCATCCTCAGTCTAGTGGTCAAGTAGAATTAAGCAATAGAGAAATTAAATTGATCTTGCAAAAGACTGTTAATAGATCTAGAAAGAATTGGTCTAAGAAACTTGATGATGCATTATGGGCTTATAGAACTGCTTACAAGAATCATATGGGTATGTCTCCGTATAAAATGGTTTATGGTAAAGCATGTCACTTACGTCTCAAACTAAAACATAAAGCTTATTGGGCAATCAAAGAGCTCAACTATGATTTCAAACTTGCTGGTGAGAAGAGGTTATTTGACATTAGCTCACTTGATGAATGGAGAACCCAGGCCTATGAGAATGCCAAGTTGTTTAAAGAAAAAGTTAAGAGATGGCATGATAAAAGGATACAAAAGCATGAATTCAATGTAGGTGACCATGTCTTGCTATACAATTCTCGTTTAAGATTTTTTGCAGGAAAGCTTCTCTCTAAATGGGAAGGGCCTTACATTATCGAGGAGGTGTACCGTTCCGGTGCCATCAAGATCAACAACGACGAAGGCACAAATCCGAAGGTGGTAAACGGGCAAATAATTAAACATTATATCTCAGGTACTTCCATAAATGTTGAAACCAATATTATCAATACCATAACTCCGGAGGAGTACATTAGGGAGACCTACCAGAACGTTTCAGACTCCGAAAAGGAAAAGGTATGTGATACGGTAAGCAAACCGACTCCAAAACTTTTCCAATAGCAATTTTTATCCGTTTTGGAATATTTAATAAATTAGGAAAATTTAAAGTAGTCTGAAAAGTGCACGAGGAGGCGACAAGCCTGCAGGGCGCGGCCTACCCCCTAGCCACGCCCCTGTGCCTTGTGGCCACCTCGTGTACCTTCCGGACTCCGTTTTCTTGTGGTATACTCCTTTAGGTCGGTAAAAATCCATTATATAATCTCCCGAGGGTTTTGACCTTCGTATCATGACAATACCTCATGTTTTTGTTTTGAGCTGTTTCTGCAGCAGATTTGGAGCAAGATGTCTTCCCAAGACTCCGATGTGGAGAGCTACATATCGCATTATCTTGCCAATCCCAAGCTCTATGGGGACTTGGATCCTTATGGCTTGTTCTCGGAGGAGGAACAAGAAGGCAAGTATGAGGAGGAAGATTCAGATGAAGAAGAAATTTCTCCGCCTCAACCAGGAGATATGCACGTGGAGTTCAGGAAATCGAACCTCCCAAACACAAGGAGGAAACCCAAGGTTCTATTTACCCCTTCTCGTTTTCTGCAGGAGAGCAAGCAATAATTATGTCAAAGGATATTGAAGCTCGAGCAAGAAGTTGACGATCTGAGGGAACAGAATTTTATGCTTAAGTGGAAACTGAACAAGTCTAAAGATCCTACTCCTACATCACCACCTCCGAGGGAAGACAACTAAACACATGGGTATGGGCACTCCCCTTGGCTTGTGCCAAGCTTGGGGGAGGTGCCCCGGTATCGTATCACCATCACATCTTTTACTTTCTTCGTTTTTCTCAGTTTGATCCTTTTGGTTATATCTTGATCTAGTAGAATAAAGTTTTTGTGTGATCTAGTTTTGATTTTTTGCTTTGTGTTCCCCCTATGTAAGCAAGTTCGAGAGTTATATAATAGAGTAGTTTTTTAGTTGAGGGCTTTGCTTGCTTGCTATGATCCTGAGAAAAAGAAACAGAAAGAAGTATAGAATAAAAGCAAAGAGTATATATGATGATCTTATGGGGAGTGATGACTTCACATATAAGAAGTATTTTGATTGAAATTTGTTGTGAGTTGACAAACATAGTGATTGGTCATTGCTGCAATTAAAAGGAAGTAAGAAAGAAAGAGAGGTTCACATATAAATATATTATCTTGGACATCTTTTATGATTGTGAGCACTCATTAAAATATTATATGCTAAGAAGTTGATGTTGGACAAGGAAGACAACATAATGGGTTATGTTTGCTTATTTCTGAATAGAAGTCATATGGTTATAGATCCTTTAACATGTGACGCTTGCTTCCACCTCATATTAGCCAAAACTTTCGCACCAAGTAGAGATACTACTTGTGCATCCAAATACCCTTAAACCAGTTTTGCCATGAGAGTCCACCATACCTACCTATGGATTGAGTAAGATCCTTCAAGTAAGTTGTCATCGGTGCAAGCAATAAAAATTTGCTCCCTAAATATGTATGATCTACTAGTGTGGGGAAAACAAACTTTATACGAACTTGTGATATGGAAGAAATAAAAGAGACGGACTGCATAATAAAGTTCTCTATCACAAGCGGCAATATAAAGTGACGTTCTTTTGCATTAAGAGATTGTTCATCCAACTATAAAAGCACATGACAACCTCTGCTTCCCTCTGCGAAGGGCCTATCTGTTACTTTTACTTTCTAGCACTTACCTTTATGCAAGAGTCATGGTGATCTTCAACACTTCCTATATTTCGCCTTTCTCTCTTGGCAAGCGTCATGTGTTGGGGAATGATCTGGACAAATATGTCCACTCGGATGTGAGTGATCATGAGTTATTTCTGTTGACATTACCCTTGAGGTAAATAGTTGGGAGGCAAAACTATAAGCCCCTATCTTTCTCTGTGTCCAATGGAAGCTTTGACTTCATAGGTACCGCGTGAGTGTTAGCAATGATGAAAGACTAAAAGATGATTTAGTATGTGGATTAGCTTACAAGCTCTTATATTGACTCTTTCCGATGTTATGATAAATTGCAATTGCTTCAATGACTGAGATCATAGTTTGTTGGTTCTCAATAAAGTTCTTGATTCATACTTTACCCTGTGAATGAATTGTTACTCTAGTATAAAAAATTATATATCAATGAGTATTGATATTCTAAGGATGATCATGATGCTTTCATGTCCGTATTTTGTTTTATCGACACCTCTATCTCTAAACATGTGGACATATTTATCGATTTCGGCTTTCGCTTGAGGACAAGCGAGGTCTAAGCTTGGGGGAGTTGATACGTCCATATTGCATCATGCTTTTATATTGATATTTATTGCATTATGGGCTGTTATTACACATTTTGGTACAATACTTATGCCTGTTCTCTCTTATTTTATAAGGTTTACATGAAGAGGGAGAATGCCGGCAGCTGGAATTCTGGACCGGAAAAGGAGTAAATATGAGATAGCTATTCTGCACAACTCCAAACGTCCTGAAAAGTTACGGAGAATTATTTTGGAATATATAAAAAATATTGGGCGAAGAAGATACCAGAGGGGACCCACCAGGCAGTCACAAGCCTGGGGGGGTGCGGCCTACCCCCCTGGTCGCGCCTCTATGGCTTGTGGGCCCCCTGGCAGGCCTCCGATGCCCATCTTCTCCTATATGATGTGTTTTGACCTGGAAAAAATCAGAAGAGAGCTTTCGGGATGAAGCGCCGCCGTCTCGAGGCGGAACTTGGACAGAACCAATCTAGGGCTCCGGCGGAGCTGTTCTGCGGGGGAAACTTCCCTCCCGGAGGGGGAAATCGAAGCCATCGTCATCACCAACGATCCTCTCATCGAGAGGGGGTCAATCTCCATCAACATCTTCACCAGCACCATCTCCTCTCCAAACCCTAGTTCATCTCTTGTATCCGATCTATGTCTCAAAACCTCAGGTTGGTACCTGTGGGTTGCTAGTAGTGTTGATTACTCCTTGTAGTTGATGCTAGTTGGTTTACTTGGTGGAAGATCATATGTTTAGATCCTTAATGATATTAATACTCCTCTGATTATGAACATGAATATGCTTTGTGAGTAGTTACGTTTGTTCCTGAGGACATGGGATAAGTCTTGTTATAAGTAATCATGTGAATGTGGTATTCGTTCGATATTTTGATGAGATGTATGTTGTCTCTCCTCTAGTGGTGTTATGTGAACGTCGACTACATGACACTTCACCATTATTCGGGCCTAGGGGAAGGCATTGGGAAGTAATAAGTAGATGATGGGTTGCTAGAGTGACAGAAGCTTAAACCCTAGTTTATGCGTTGCTTCGTAAGGGGCTGATTTGGATCCATATGTTTCATGCTATGGTTAGATTTATCTTAATTCTTCTTTCGTAGTTGCGGATGCTTGCGAGAGGGGGTAATCATAAGTGGGAGGTTTGTCCAAGTAAGGGCAGAACCCAAGCACCGGTCCACCCGCATATCAAATTATCAAAGTAACGAACGCGAATCATATGAGCATGATGAAAACTAGCTTGACAGAATTTCCCATGTGTCCTCGGGAGCGCTTTGCTTTATATAAGAGTTTGTCCAGGCTTGTCCTTTGCTACAAAAAGGATTGGGCCACCTTGCTGCACCTTTGTTACACTTGTTACTTGTTACCCGTTACGAATTATCTTATCACACAACTATTTGTTACCGATAATTTCAGTGCTTGTAGAGAATACCTTGCTGAAAACCGCTTGTCATTTCCTTCTGCTCCTCGTTGGGTTCGACACTCTTACTTATCGAAAGGACTACGATAGATCCCCTATACTTGTGGGTCATCAAGACTCTTTTCTGGCGCCATTGCCAGGGAGTGAAGCGCCTTTGGTGAGTGGAATTTGGTAAGGAAAAATTTATATAGTGTGCTGAAATCCACTGTCACTCGTTACTATGGAAAGTAATCCTTTGAGGGGCTTGTTCGGGGTATCTTCACCTCGACCGGAAGCACAAAGAGCTGCTCCTCAACCTACCGAACCTACTGAAAATATTTATTATGAAATTCCTTCGGGTATGATAGAGAAACTGCTAGCTAATCCTTATGCAGGAGATGGAACACTACATCCTGATTTGCACCTAATCTATGTGGATGAAGTTTGTGGATTATTTAAGCTTGCAGGTTTCCCCGAGGATGATGTTAAGAAGAAGGTCTTTCCTTTATCTTTGAAGGAGAAGGCATTGACATGGTATAGGCTATGTGATGATATTGGATCATGGAACTACAACCGATTGAAATTGGAATTTCATCAGAAGTTTTATCCTATGCATCTGGTTCATCGTGATCGGAACTATATTATAATTTTTGGCCTCGTGAAGGAGAAAGCATCGCTCAAGCTTGGGGGAGGCTTAAGTCAATGTTATATTCATGCCCCAATCATGAGCTCTCAAGAGAAATTATTATTCAGAATTTTTATGCTCGGCTTTCTCATTATGATCGATCCATGCTCGATACTTCTTGTATTGGTTCTTTTATGAAGAAGACTATTGAATTCAAATGGGATTTATTGGAAAGAATTAAACGCAACTCTGAAGATTGGGGAGGCTTAAGTCAATGTTATATTCATGCCCCAATCATGGGCTGACCTATCACAACCAGGTGAAAATGTACCTCGGTCAAACCCCGTCCAGTGAAAGTCAAAGGGGTAGATCCGTCCGGTCAACAGTGCCAGGGTTAGACGGACGGGGTACTTGAGGGGTTGGCAATGCCACCAGGGATTGCGCTGGGCCCTCTTACACGTATGGAAGTGTGGTGGCAGGTGCAAGCACCCCGCATGCGTTTCCGGAGTGTGACCCTCCTCACGGATGTTGCTGCCGCCGTCACACGGAGGGTGGAAACGGCCACGCCGGTGAGACACGGAGGGAATCTTGCGGTGGGCTAGGCCCGAACCTTGATCGGAAGTATACCTATGGGCTGACCTATCACAACCAAGTGAAAATGTCCCTCGGTCAAACACCATCCGGTGAAAGTCAAAGGGGTAGATCCGTCCGGTCAACAGTGCCCGGG
The DNA here is from genome assembly GCA_039707655.1 of Elymus sibiricus. Lineage (NCBI taxonomy): Eukaryota > Viridiplantae > Streptophyta > Magnoliopsida > Poales > Poaceae > Elymus > Elymus sibiricus. The sequence goes on from CM077671.1 coordinate 395,810,301, forward strand.
TTAGACGGGACGGGGTACTTGGGGGGTGGCAATGCCACCAGGTCTTTCGCTGGGCCCTCTTACACGTCTGGAAGTGTGATGGCAGGTGCAAGCACCCGGCACGCGGCTCCGTAGTGTGACCCTCTTCACGGACGGCGCTGCCGCCGGCACCTAGAGGGGGAAACGGTGGCGTCAGGTCGACACGGAGGGAATCTTGCAGTGGGTTGGGCCCGGACCTTGTTCTAAGATGTTGCTATGGGATGGCCTATCAAATCCAGGTGAAAATGTCCCCCGGTCAAACCCCGTCTGGTGAAAGTCAAAGGGGTAGATCCGTCCAGTAAACAGTGCCAGGGTTAGACGGGACGGGGTACTTGGGTGGTTGGCAATGCCGCTAGGTATTGCGATGGGCCCTCTTACACGTATGGAAGTGTGGTGGCAGGTGCAAACACCCCGTATGCGTCTCCGGAGTGTGACCCTCTTCACGGAACGCGCTGCCGCCGGCACGTGGAGGGGGGAAACGGTGGCGTCGGGTCGACACGGAGGGAATCTTGCGATGGGTTGGGCCCGGACCTTGTTCTAATATGTTACTATGGGATGGCCTATCACAGCCAGGTGAAAATGTCCCTCGGTCAAACCCCGTCCAGTGAAAGTCAAAGGGGTAGATCCATCCGGTTAACAGTGCCAGGGTTAGACGGGACGGGGTACTTGAGGGGTTGGCAATGCCACCAGGTATTGCGATGGGCCCTCTTACACGTATGGAAGTGTGGTAGCAGGTGCAAGCACCCCGCATGCGTCTCCGGAGTGTGACCCTCCTCACGAATGTCGCTGCCGCTGTCACACGGAGGGTGGAAACGGCCACGCCGGTGTGACACGGGGTACTTGGGGGGTTGGCATATTAAAGTGCATATTAAATAAATGAAGTGCATAAATAAAAATTGTGATGTTATTTAAAAAAATGAAATGCATATTAAATAAATAAAAAAACAGAAAATAGCTATGCCTATGGTTTAACCGTCGGCATAGAAACCTTATCCTCTTATCCACTCACCCTTTCCTCTCCATCACTCATCTCTCTCTCGCATCCTGTGCCCCCACCCCCGACCACGATAGCGCGCCCGCTCCCTCCGTCGCCTCGCCCCGGCTCGACCGCTGGCCGTCGCCCCCGCCCCGTCGTCCACCGCTCCGCCCCGCCCCGCCCCGGCCCCGCCCCTTCCTGGTTTCGCCGCGCCCCTCCCCGGCCCTGCCCCGACCGTCGTCCGCCGCTCGCGCCCCGGCCGCCGTCTGCCCCACCGCGCCCCGCCGCCCCTCCCCCATCCACCGCTGCACCACTCCGTCCCGCCGCCTCGCCCCGCCCCGGCCCGCCATATGCAGCTCCACCCCGCCCCGGCCAGCCGTACGCCGGGTCGGCTGCTCCGCTTCTCGTCTTCCTATCCGGCCTCCTCCCCTCGTCTCGGTTGTGCCCGTCCATGAGGCAAGCTGCACGGCGGGGCTGTTGCCGCTGCTGCTTTCCGCTGGTGCTGCCGCCACTGCTCTGATGTGTTGCCGATGCCGCTGCTGTTTGTGCTGCCGCTGCCGCTTGCTGCTTGTGCTGCCGTTGCTACTTGTATGGTCTGAGCTCCCCCTATTTTTTACTACTAAGCTATGCATCGATTAGTATAATTTTTTTAGAGAAAAGCATATACCTTGACGCTTGAGGTGGTGAGCCGTGTTGAGCAGTGAGCCACCGGACTTAAAAGGAGCAGAAGGATTGGGACGTTGAACTGTAGGGGATTGGGGCGCTAAGCAGGAAGGGGCCGGACGGGGGTGTTGAGCTTGAGGGCCGCCGCCGTTTGCCACAAGCAACAAATCCACCACCTCCTCCTATGCTCTTTAATTCCCTTCACGGTATCTAATGTTTTTTTGTCTAGATGATGACGACGGATAGACGATGATATGATGATGATGAATATATTGTGAACGTTGTTAGTTTTTTTGCCTACATGATGCAAAAATAGATGAATGTATGTTGTTAGATGTTTTTAAAGCTATATGAGATGTGATGGTCTAAAATTTTTATTCGATGGAATTTACAGAGTTGTGGTGTTGCGTCTCTATGGAGTGATTGTCGACGTCGGAGCTGTTGGTCCCCGATCGTCCCTCCACTGACCGACTACTTCCTCTACAACCGAGGGTGAGCTACGAATCCACATTCACCTTTTACACTCTTTTAATCATGTCACTAGATTTTTTTTTCACGTCAAGTCGCGTAACCTAGGCGTCTCCCGTTCGAAATGGTTGCATGGATAAATATGCATTCAATTGCATATTTATCACCGCAACTGTTTCGGATTGTCCAGCGTTTTCGACGGACAGCCTGAGGATGTGTAGATTCGGTACATTTTCCATGCTCTACCCCATTCCGAGACAGGATTTCGACGGCGCCTCCCCATTGTTCTCTGGATGCTGATGTCTACTACACAACTTTATTCTTGTAGACTCGTGTTGGGCCTCCAAGCGCAGAGTTTTGTAGGATAGTAGCAATTTTCCCTCAAGTGGATGACCAAAGGTTTATCAATCCGTGGGAGGTGTAGGATGAAGATGGTCTCTCTCAAGCAACCCTGCAACCAAATAACAAAGAGTCTCTTGTGTCCCCAACACACCCAATACAATGGTAAATTGTATAGGTGCACTAGTTCGGCGAAGAGATGGTGATACAAGTGTAATAGGGATGGTAGATATAGGTTTTTGTAATCTGAAAATATAAAAACAGCAAGGTAACTAATGATAAAAGTGAGCACAAACGGTATTGCAATGCTTAGAAACAAGGCCTAGGGTTCATACTTTCACTAGTGCAATCTCTCAACAATACTAACATAGTTGAATCATATGTAAATCCCTCCCGTGCGACAAAGAGTTCACTCCAAAGTCACAAATAGCGGAGAACTAACGAAGAAATTATTGTAGGGTACGAAACCACCTCAAAGTTATCTTTTTCGATCAATCTTATGAGCTATCCCTATAAGTGTCACGAACAGCCCTAGAGTTCGTACTAAAACAACACCTTAAGATACACATCAACCAAAACCCTAATGTCACCTAGATACTCCAATGTCACCACGAGTACCCATGGGCTTGGTTATACGATATGCATCACACAATTTCAGATTCATCATGTTCAATCCAACACAAAGAACTTCAAGTGTTCTCAAATCCTTAAAGACTCAATCCGATAAGAAAACTTCAAAGGGAAAACTCAATTCATCACAAGAAGATAGAGAGGGGAAAACTCCATATGATTCATCTATATTAATAAAGCTCGCGGTAAATCAAGATCGTGCCATCTCAAGAACACGAGAGAGAGAGATCAAACACATAGCTACTGGTACATACCCTCATCCCCGAGGGTGAACTACTCCCTCCTCGTCATGGAGACCGCCGGGATGATGAAGATAGCCTCCGGTGATGGTTCCCCCTCCGGCAGAGTGCCGGAACGGGCTCCCGATTGTTTTTTCGTGGCTCTGGAGGCTTGTGGCGGCGGAACTCCTGATCCAGGTTTGTTTCTGGGGGTTTCTATATTTATAGGAATTTTTGGTGGCGGAAACAAGTCCAGGGGGGCCACGAGGTGACGACAAGCCAGGGGGGCGCGCCCTAGGGGGTGGCCGCGCCCCCCAGGCTTGTGGTGGCCTCGTGGCTCTTCTGGCCCAACTCCAATGCTCCCTGGGCTTCTTCTGGTCCATAAAAAATCACCGTAGATTTTTATTCCGTTTGGACTCCGTTTGATATTCCTTTTCTGTAAAACTCAAAAACACGAAAAAAATAGAAACTGGCACTGGGCTCTATTTTAATAGGTTAGTCCCAAAAATAGTATAAAATTGTAGTAAAGTGATTGTAAAACATCCAAGAATGATAATATAACAGCATGGAACAAGCAAAAATTATAGATACGTTAGAGACGTATCAGCATCCCCAAGCTTAATTCCTACTCGTCCTCGAGTAGGTAAATGATAAAAAAACAGAATTTTTGATGTGGAATACTGCCTAACATGTTCATCATATTCTTATCTTCTTTGTATAGCATGGACATTTGGACTAGTAAATGATTCAAAGCAATAGTCTAGTTTTAACATAATGACTTCAATACTCAAGCATGTCAACAAGCAACCATGTCTTTCAAAATATCAACACTAAAGAAAGTTATCCCTAGCCCATCATGCTCAATCATTGATCCATTCATGAAACACACTCAAATATAAGCTATGCCCAATGCTCAAGTATGATCATAGTGCCCCCTAGTTGGTTCTTATAAGAGAAGATGGAGACTCAAAGCAAAAATAAAAATTGCATAAAGTAAATAGATAGGCCCTTCGCAGAGGGAAGTAGGGATTTGTAGAGGTGCCAGAGCTCAAAGTTTTAAATTGAGAGAGAGAAAATATTTTGGGTGGCATGCTTTTCCTGTCAACGAAAGCGACAAAGTAGCTCACAATACTTTCCATGCTAGATACATTATAGGCGGTTCCCAAACAGAATGGTAAAGTTTTTACTCCCCCTCCACCAATCAATCACACTCCACGGCGAGCCGAATCCACGGGTACCGTCCATACCAACAACATTCCTGGGGGAGTTTTGTTTTATTATATTTTTGATTTGATTTTTGAGCATGGAACTGGGCATCCCGAATACCAGCCACTTTCTCGTGAATGATAGTGAATCAACACATATCGTGAGAATAACACACCTAGCATGGAAAAATATTGGATACTCCCCACCGTTTCATGAGCGGTACGGGAACACAAAAGAGAAAATTTATTTATTTTGAAAATTTAGAGATGGCACATACAAATTTGCTTGGAACGGCATGGAAATACCGCATATAGGTAGGTACGGTGGACTCATAAAGCAAAACTTGGTTTAAGCATTTTGGATGCACAAGTAGTATTTCTACTTAGTACAAATGGAGGCTAGCAAATAGATTGGGAAGCAACCAAACCAAGAAACGAAAATTCACATAAGTGAGCATTGAACATAACTAACACCGAATGATGCAACACAAGTAGGATGTAACTTCATTGCATAACTATTGACTTTCGTACTTGCATAAGGAATCACAAACCTTAACACCAATATTCCTACTAAAGCATAATTACTCACTAACATGACTCACATATTACTATCATCATGTTTTAAAACTATTACAAAGAATCAAGTTTAATTTGTCCCATGATTTTTATGAAAGTTTTTATTATATCCTCCTTGGATATCTATCACTTTGGGACTAGTTTCATATATTGCCATTGCTTTTTGGCAAGCTCAAACAAATTTAAGTGAAGCACATGAGAAAATGACAAGCTACTCTCAAAAGATATAAGTGAAGATCAATGAGTAGTCAAACAATTAAGTAGCTATGTGAGGACTCTCTCTCTATAAAGATTTTCAGATCTGAGTATTTTATTTAATAGCAAGCAAAAGAAAAATAACACTCCAAGAATAGCACGCATCATGTGAACAAATAAAGATTTAGGCTCAACATAGGCTAACCGATAATTGTTGATGAAGAGAGATGGGATGCGTAGCATCCCCAAGCTTAGATGCTTGAGACTTCTTGAAATATTTACTTGGGGTGCCTTGGGCATCCCCAAGCTTGAGCTTTTGTATCTCGTTCAATCCTCTCATATCATGGTTTCACCTATTCTCAAAAACTTCATCCACACAAAACTTGAAAAGAACTCATGAGATAGGTTAGTACTCATAATAATAAATCAACACTTTATGTACTGCCAAGACAAGTTGCACAATAATTTCCAAACATCATCTACTGTTTACTATCGTTTCCACAATTTATATCTACCAATATAGGCTATGGAAACTAGAGGATAAGTAGATAACAAAACTATGACCGCAATCTGTCCAAACAGAACAGTCTGTAGCAATTTATGAAAACAGTGTACTTATGTAACTCAAAAAATTATGAAAATTTAGGACATGCTATAAAATTTATATGACAACACTGTGTAAAAATTTCAGAAACTTACAACGTTCCAGTAAAATATGAAAATTCAAACACTACAGCAAAAGTTTCTGTTTTTTACACAGCACACATCAAACATGCATTGCAAGCATCCTAAAGACCATTCTTGAAACTTTTTATTGAAAAAAATATATTATAAATTACACCTAACAGAGGACAACAAAATAAAATGATGCTCCAAGCAAAACTCATATTATGTGACGAATAAAAATATAGCTCCAAGTAAGATATACCGATAGTGTTGAAGACGAAAGAGGGGATGCCTTCCGGGGCATCCCCAAGCTTAGGCGCTTGAGTATTCCTTGGATATTACCTTGGGGGTGCCTTGGGCATCCCCAAGCTTAGGTTCTTGTCACTCCTTATTCTCCTCATATCGGTGTCTCACCCAAAACTTGAAAACTTCAATCACACAAAACTTAACGGAACTTTGTGAGATGGGTTAGTATAATAAACAAAGATAATTCACTTAGGTACTGTCAAGACAAGATTCATAATTGTTCCCACATGATACCTACTGTATTCTATCATTCCCATAATTTATATCACTAAACATAAGCTATGGAAACACTAAAACAAGCAAACTATGCATGCAAAACAGAATCTGTCAAAAACAGAACAGTCTGTGAAGATTTGTAGTATAGCCATACTTCCCTGTCTCTAAAATTTTTAATAACTCAAAGAATTCATACTAACAACATTGCAATCATGCTCATCACTCAAAGATTTAGTGCCAAACATTTTAATAACTTCTTCTTCTAGCACTTGAGCACAATTTTCCTTTCCATCATTTTCATGAAAGACATTAAAAAGATGAAGCATATGAGGCAACCTCAATTCCATTTTTTTGTAGTTTTCTTTTATAAAACCAAACTAGTGAAAAACAAGAAACTAAAAGATTCAATTACAAGATCTAAAGATATACCTTCAAGCACTCACCTCCCCGGCAACGGCGCCAGAAAAGAGCTTGATGTCTACTACACAACTTTATTCTTGTAGACTCGTGTTGGGCCTCCAAGCGCAGAGTTTTGTAGGACAATAGCAATTTTCCCTCAAGTGGATGACCTAAGGTTTATCAATCCGTGGGAGGTGTAGGATGAAGATGGTCTCTCTCAAGTAACCCTGCAACCAAATAACAAAGAGTCTCTTGTGTCCCCAACACACCCAATACAATGGTAAATTGTATAGGTGCACTAGTTCGGCGAAGAGATGGTGATACAAGTGTAATAGGGATGGTAGATATAGGTTTTTGTAATCTGAAAATATAAAAACAGCAAGGTAACTAATGATAAAAGTGAGCACAAACGGTATTGCAATGCTTAGAAACAAGGCCTAGGGTTCATACTTTCACTAGTGCAATCTCTCAACAATACTAACATAGTTGAATCATATGTAAATCCCTCCCGTGCGACAAAGAGTTCACTCCAAAGTCACAAATAGCGGAGAACTAACGAAGAAATTATTGTAGGGTACGAAACCACCTCAAAGTTATCTTTTCCGATCAATCTTATGAGCTATCCCTATAAGTGTCACGAACAGCCCTAGAGTTCGTACTAAAACAACACCTTAAGATACACATCAACCAAAACCCTAATGTCACCTAGATACTCCAATGTCACCACGAGTACCCATGGGCTTGGTTATACAATATGCATCACACAATTTCAGATTCATCATGTTCAATCCAACACAAAGAACTTCAAAGAGTGCCCCAAAGTTTCTACCGGAGAGTCAAGACGAAAACATGTGCCAACCCCTATGCATAGATTCCCAAGGTCACGAAACCCGCAAGTTGATCACCAAAACATACATCAAGTGGATCAATAGAACATCCCATTGTCACCACGGATATCCCATCGCAAGACATACATCAAGTGTTCTCAAATCCTTAAAGACTCAATCCGATAAGAAAACTTCAAAGGGAAAACTCAATTCATCACAAGAAGATAGAGAGGGGAAAACTCCGTATGATTCATCTGTATTAATAAAGCTCGCGGTACATCAAGATCGTGCCATCTCAAGAACATGAGAGAGAGAGATCAAACACATAGCTACTGGTACATACCCTCAGCCCCGAGGGTGAACTACTCCCTCCTCGTCATGGAGACCACCGGGATGATGAAGATGGCCTCCGGTGATGGTTTCCCCCTCCGGCAGAGTGCCGGAACGGGCTCCCGATTGGTTTTTTGTGGCTCAGGAGGATTGCGGCGGCGGAACTCCCGATCCAGGTTTGTTTCTGGGGGTTTCTATATTTATAGGATTTTTTGGCGGCGGAAACAAGTCCAGGTGGGCCACGAGGTGACGACAAGCCAGGGGGCGCGCCCTAGGGGGGTGGCCGCGCCCCCCAGGCTTGTGGTGGCCTCGTGGCTCTTCTGGCCCAACTCCAATGCTCCTTGGGCTTCTTCTGGTCCATAAAAAATCACCGTAGATTTTTATTCCGTTTGGACTCCGTTTGATATTCCTTTTCTGTAAAACTCAAAAACACGGAAAAAAATAGAAACTGGCACTGGGCTCTATGTTAATAGGTTAGTCCCAAAAATAGTATAAAAGTGTAGTAAAGTGATTGTAATACATCCAAGAATGATAATATAACAACATGGAACAAGCAAAAATTATAGATACGTTGGAGACGTATCAGATGCACATTCTCTCGGCTTTTATCCGAGACGTGTATCTCGAGAACAGCGGGGAGGTGCTGCCGAAATTTTGTCTCGGAACAGGGTAGAGCATGGAGAACGTACTCAATCTACACATCCTCGGGTGGGATTAGGACCCTCTTTACCTATTAGAGATGTAGGTGGATTCGGTGCCGTTTCTCGTCAACCTGGTAGAAAATAAAAATTGTATGTGATTAATTTTAATGAACCCATAATTTTTGTTGTGTGGCTCATGATAAAGCAGAGGATGGCAGATAATCAGTGGATGTTCAATGGTTTTATCCGTCGGAATCAAGTGACAACAGAGTGGGTTGAGAAAACCGATGTGTTCTTGAAGGAGATATTCCGTCCTCCAATGATAATTAACCCAGAATGCCCCTGTGCAAAATGTGAAAGACGTCACCGTAGATATCAGGGAGAAATGACTTTGCACCTTCGCACGTTTGGATATATGGAAGACTTTAACATGCCCATAAACTTTGCCGAGCGGGACCGTGGTAGAGAGGAGGTGATGCGACAACGCATCGGTGGTTATGAGGACGATGGGGTTAGAGACATGCTAGATGATGTCTTTGCTGCCGAGACGACACATACGACACCTTCAGAGAATGAACCGGAGGAGCCGGGGGCAATCGCAAAGGCCTTCTTGGAGGTCTTGGCCTCGTCAAAGAAACCTCTTTATGCGGGTGCCAAAATTTCTCAGTTGGATGCCATCTCGCAACTGATGGCAGTCAAGGCTGAGTACGGCTGCACCCAAGCTTGCTTCGAAGCATTTCTGGGAGTATGGGCTAACATCCTTCCTGAGGGTCATGAACTGCTGAAAAGCATGTACGCTACGAAGAAAATCATGAAGGCTGAAAGATCGTGGATGTCGCCTAGAGGGGGGGGGTGAATAGGCGCTTTAAAATAATTACGGTTTAGGCTTGAACAAAGGCGGAATAAAACTAACGTTTACTTTGTCAAGCACAAAACCTAAATACACTAGGCTCACCTATGTGCACCAACAACTTATGCTAAGCAAGATAAACAACTAAGTGATAGCAAGATATATAACTAGAAACAATATGGCTATCACAAAGTAAAGTGCATAAGTAAAGGGCTCGGGTAAGAGATAACCGAGGCACGCGGAGACGACGATGTATCCCGAAGTTCACACCCTTGCGGATGCTAATCTCCGTTTGGAGCGGTGTGGAGGCACAATGCTCCCCGACAATGCCACTAGGGCCACCGTATTCTCCTCACGCCCTCGCACAATGCAAGGTGCCGTGATTCCACTAAGGGACCCTTGAGGGCGGTCACCGAACCCGTACAAATGGCAACCCTTGAGGGCGGTCACCGAACCCGTACAAATTGCTCGGGGCGATCTCCACAACCTAATTGGAGACCCCGCCGCTTGCCCGGAGCTTTACACCACAATGATTGAGCTCCGAGGCACCACCAAGCCGTCTAGGGCGCCCAAGCACCCAAGAGGAACAAGCTCAAGGGTACCAAGTACCCAAGAGTAACAAGCTCTAGGGTGCTCAAACACCCAAGAGTAATAAGCTTCTCAACTTTTTCACCACCACGAATCACCGTGGAGAACTCAAACCAATGCAACTAATGCAATGGCAAGAACACACCAAGTGCTCAAGTCCCTCTCTCTCAAATCCCACCAAAGCAACAAAAGCTATGGAGGAAAGTGAGAGGAAGAACAAGGAGAACACCAAGAACTCCAAGATCTAGATCCACAAGGTTTCCCTCACATAGAGGAGAAAGTGATTGGTGGAAAGATGGATCTAGATCTCCTCTCTCTTTTCCCTCAAGAAGGAGCAAGAATCATTGGAGGGATGGAGAGATAGCAAAGCTCTAAGAGGTCAACAATGGAGGAGAGAGAGCTGCAAGGGGATAAAGAGCCGTTGGGGGCAAGGGGGAAGAGGACCCCCTTTTAAAGGAGCCCCCAAATCCAACCGTTACCTGTCTCAGCCCGCACAGAGCGGTACTACCGCTCCGCAGAGCGGTACTACCGCTCGGGCGGTAGTAATTCAAAAAACAGCAGGCGAGAACACGGAACTGGAGCGGTAGTGCCGCACTTAGCGGTACTACCGTGCCAACCAAGCGGTACTACCGCTAAAGCGAAAAGAGCAACAGAAGCTTGCACACTCTGCGAAAAATAAGCGGTAGTAGCAGCGGTAGTGGAGGGCGGAAGTACCGCACCAAGCGGTACTACCGCCCAGAAGAGCGGTACTACCGCCCTGAGCGGTACTACCGCACTACTGCCGCACTACTACCGTTTAACAGAAAAACGATACCAGAAGAAATACCCACAAGCGGTACTCGCTGCGGTAGACCACAGCGGTACTACCGCATAAGCGGTACTACCGTGGTACCGAGCGGTACTACCGCTTGGGTGACAAGAAAACTGCCCAAGACAAACAGAAGGAGCAGTACTCGCTGCGGCAGACAGCGGAAGTACCGCCTAAGCGGTACTACCGTGCTGCCGAGCGGTACTACCGCTTGGGAGCTGAAAACTGAATGCAGATAAAACCAGAACTGCCATAACTTCTACATATGAGCTCCGAACTGAGCAAACTCAAGCTTGTTGGATAGATAACGACAAGCACTATCCAACAGCGACTGGTTATAATAAGAAGTGGCAGGGGAGATATGCCTAACATATAGAGATGAGAAACCTCTATGAATGAAGAACCGGCATAAACTCCAACATCGAAAACATCATAGAAGATGCATATATGAACTCCGTTTTCGATGAACTCGAGCTTGTCATGAAGATGACCAAAAGCTCAAAGACTCACAAAGAGAAACACCAAACACGAACCAAGAAAGATGATGCAAGGATGCAATGGTTTGAGCTCTCTACGAAGATACGATAAAGCTACTCACTTGAGAGCCCCCCTTGATAGTACGGCTATCGATCCTATAACCCGGTCTCCCAACTACTACCATGAGACCGGTAAAATAGAAAACCTATCAAGGGCAAACCTTTGCCTTGCGCATAGTCCACTTGAGCTAGATGATGACGATCTTGACCTCCTCAAGTTGGACCACCTTTCTTGATTGCGCCGGCTCGATGAAGACTAGTTGATTGCTCCCCCATACTCCACTATGGGTGAGCTACTCTTCGGCACATCTTCACAAGTCCATTGTCACCACAATGGACGGCAAGCTTCAAGCATGTGATCTCTTCGTGATGCTCCACTTGAACTTGCACACCGCAATGTTGATGACGATCACCACTTGATGTCATCCTCCATGGGTTGAATGAGATCTTCCTCTTGACGCAAGCCCATGGAAACATACCTAACCCCACATAAAACTCTCGCATAGAAGATGGGTTAGTACACAAAGCGTAATGGACAATGCTTACCATACCGTGAGATCACTTGATCCCACTCGGTACATCTTCTACGCTTTGTGTGTTGATCAACATGACCAATCTTTGGATAACTCCATGAATAACCTTGGTCAACACATATTCTTCTTCTAATAACCTTGAAACCAACAAATGGTCTTCAAGCAATGCCTATGGACAAACCCTTCAAATATAACTCAAGGCAACCATTAGTCCATAGAGATTGTCATCAATTACCAAAACCAAACATGGGGGCAGCACATGTTCTTTCAAAGGCACTATCTATGAAATATGAGAAAATAGATGTTTGTCCGAAGAATTGCCTTTTGTTTAGGCACGAGTATGCCGATGACAAGTACTGTAGGGAGTGCAGTTCCTCTCGGTACCTTGAGGTGGTCGATGAGCATGGTGAGAAGAAGCAACTAGACATCCCCGTAAAGATTCTTTGGTATCTCCATTTCATAGAAAGACTGCAGCGCCTTTTCATCACGTAGGAGTCTGCCAAAATGATGAAGTGGCACAAGGAAGGGAAAATGTACGATAAAAAATCGTACATCCATCGCAAGCTGAAGCATGGAAGTCATTCGATAAAGAGTACCCCGAGGAAGCAGCCGAGGCAGGGAATATCAGGATTGCGATAACAGGTGACGGGTTGAATCCATATGGTATGTCGTCCAATCCATACAACTGCTGGCCCGTGTTTGTTATTCCGCTCAATCTCCCTCCCGGTGTCGTAATGCAACGCAAGACCATGTTCTTGTCACTGATCATTCCGGGGCCTGATTACCCGGGAAAGAATTTGAGAGTGTTTATGCAGCCGCTGGTGGATGATTTGCTCCATTGTTGGTACTTCCCGAGGTTGACATACGACCGACATCTGCAGAAAAATTTCTTGATGAAAGTTTGGTTAATGTATTGCATGCATGACTTTCCCGGATATGCCCTATTTTGCGGATGGTGTACAAGTGGGAAGATGCCATGCCCAGTGTGCATGCAGGCTCTACGTTTTATTTGGCTGCAGAAGGGTGGCAAGTATGTAGCCTTTGACATGCATCGACAGTTCCTCCCTGCAGACCATCCAGACAGGGAAGACAAGAAGAACTTCACGAAAGGCCGGGTTGTCCATGAAGTAAACGAGATTCCAACGTTTTCTGGGGTAGATGTTCTTTCTCAGCTAAAAGCACTCAAGCCTAAAGGCAAAGGCAAAGGCAAAGGCAAAGGGGAAAGTGAAGGCGAAGGCCCAGGCAAATGCAAAGGCAAAGGCAAAGCGAAATGCTTTGAGGGATATGGTGAGACGCACAACTGGACTCACATTACCCCGTTCACGAAGCTTCCCTATTTCAAACTTCCTTATAACATCGATGTGATGCACACCGAAAAGAATGTCGCAGAGTCCATTTTTTCCACGATCCTCAACATTCCTGATAAGACAAAGGATAACGTTAAAGCTAGAGCCGATCAACAGAAAATTTGTGATAGACCACGTCTAAACATGCGGCCTCCAACAAATGGTCGAAGAAACTGGTTCAAACCAGATGCTGACTTCGTCCTTAAACCGCCAGAAAAGAAGGAAGCACTTATGTGGCTCAAACACATTGTGAAGTTCACTGATGGTTATGCATCAAATATAAGTAAGGGGGTCAATCTTTTAACGGGCAAAGTGACCGGGCTCAAGAGTCATGACTATCATGTATGGATTGAGCGGATAATGCCGGTGATGGTTCGAGGTTATGTCCCCGAGCGTGTCTGGCGAGTGATTGCGGAGCTAAGCCATTTATTTCGCACGATATGTGCTAAAGAAGTATGTCCCGAGGTGATTGAACAATTGCATAAGAAGGCACCGGACTTTATATGCAAGCTAGAGAAGATCTTCCTGCCAGGCTTCTTTACTCCGATGACACATCTCATTTTGCACCTCGCGAAGGAGGTATTGTTGGGGGGCCCTGTGCAGAATCGTTGGCAGTACGGCCCTGAGAGACAGAACAAGCATCTCAGAAAGAAATGTGGAAACAAAGCTAAGATTGAAGCTTCCATAGCTGAGGCAGTTATCCTAGAGGAGGTGTCAGACCTCAGGACATCGTACTACCCAGACCACGTTCCCAGTCTGCATAATAAGGTGTCTCGATACAATATAGAAGATCCCAAGTATAAACCCAAGCTCGATCTATTCAACGGGCAATGTGGCAGGGCTAGGGGATCGAAACCTTATAACATGCCAGAACAAGAGTGGGAGGACATCATGTTCTATGTCTTGCACAACATCAAGGAAGTCGAGGAAGAGTGGATGAGGTAATACCGCTACACCATTCCTTTATGCAATTCGTTGAGGATGAGTCTCGTTCTAACACCGATTTTCTTCTTTTAGTCAATTCCTACATGAGGAGTGGACGGGAATGATTCCTCCTACTAAAGCGGAGGCACTTACTCTTTTGCGGAACGGTGCCTCTGGCAGGAAAAATTTTGTTGCTTGGTTCATGGATAAAGTAATTTTTCACATTCCCCTAGTTCAATTTCCTAGTTCAACATTTATTAGTTGATGGAACTAATGCACCCATCAATTTCAATTAAACTTGTAGGGCAAAGATCCGAACACCTCTATGGATGACGAATTGAGATGGGTTTCCATGGGTTTTAACGCTCGGGTCATGAAATGTTAAAAGTATGATGTGAATGGGTATCGCTTCCATACAGAGGATCACCAGAACAGCCGGCCTGATCCCAAAACTATAAACACAGGAATGTACACCCCAGGAGAAAATGTTGAGTACTACGGAAGGGTAGGAAAAATATACGAGCTGTCATTCGATCTTGGGGGCGAGGACCTAAATCTAGCTGTGTTCAAATGCCGATGGTTCGACCCATATGAGGGGTTGAGACATACGCCTTCCCTTGGTTTGGTCGAAGTTAAACCATCCACCGTTTATGCAGGAGCCGATCTCTTTATTGCGGCTACCCAGGCCACACAAGTTTATTATCTGCCCTACCCATGCCAGAAAGAGTACCTAAAGGGTTGGGAAGTTGTGTTCAAGGTGGCGCCACATGGTAAGCTACCGGACCCAGACGATGACGATTACTTCTACATTAACCCATGACATACGAGGGAGTGTTCTATCAAGAGCAACTTGATGATGTTGATGTGGTTCGATACAATGACGTTGATGCCTTGGGTGATGTTGATGTGGATCCAAACGATGACGATGCACGAAATGATGGCGAGGCCATTGTGAACGACCAAGGCATACTTATGCTAGAGAAATTAAATGAAGACGCTGAAGACGAGGAAGAGCCTGCACCTACGTCAGACAACGAAGATGATATGCGTGATAGTGACGATGAGACCGGTCGAGGAAACGGTTACAACAGTGATGATTCGTATGGGTTCTAGCAGATGTATGTTCCATGTCTTATTTGTATGTTCTATTAATATGTCTTTTTTTATATGGTTTATTATTATGAATGCGCTTTTTTTATTCCTTTTTATTATGTCTACTCCTTCATTATTAATACACTAACTTTTTATTCTCTTTTCAATGCAGGTTTGCTAAGTATGGGAAAGGGCAAGGCCGATGGTACTAGTTTGCTAAGCAAACTCGCCGCGAAGGTTAGTCGGAGTGGTCGACCCCGTAGTGTCCCCTCCCGACTACTTGACGATGAGTTCTCAGAGGGAGGTCGAGGGAGAGGTGCCCCTAGAGGAGGACGCGGTGGGGGAGAGGCCCAGGGGGACAGTCTCGGGGCCAGAAACTGCGCTCTGTGACCGACATAGGGGGCCGTCTTCGCGACCCTTCTCTAGTGAGGTACCCTCTGAGGAGGAGCAGGAGGTTGGGGAGGAGGAGGAGGAGGAGCAGGAGGTTAGGGAGGAGGAGGAGGAGCAGGAGGTTAGGGAGGAGGAGGAGGATGAGGATGGTGGCGAGGAGGGGGATGGTGGCGAGGAGGGGGGTGCTGGCGGGGAGGGGGGTGGCGGTGATGATGGTGGTGGCGGGAAGGGGGTGGCAAGCAGAAGGGTTGGCTGCGTGGTGGTGCGCGACTCCCAAAAGTTCCTGATACCGAGGAAATGAAGTGGCTCATTAAGCCCAAGGGGAAAAGGTAAGTGCCCCTTAGTAATATTTTAAGCACATATTATCATTTTGATTGTACACATGCTAATATTTTCATTCTTTTGCAGTAGCTGGGAATATCCTGAAAATGCCCATGTTCCAAACGGTGTCCTCACTATCCTGTTGAAGAAGCTTTTGCCGGGGATGTTCGCTCCGGACCGAAACAACGAGGAGCACAAGATTTTGGCCACGTGCTGGGAGCACTACGAAGCGGCCTTCCACCCAACCCATGTGACGGCCGCTAAGGCCGTGATATCAAAGTTTTGGGTAAGTTCTCTTCAGAAGCACAATTCTTGAGTTTCTTTCATAGTTTATCATCAAATCGTTTAACTCATGGCTTGTTCCATTCTGGTTTCATGAATGACTGTAGAATTTCTATAGAGTTCTTCAGGAGGACAAGGCCGAGGCCGATGAGTTCTTGCTGCGGGCTGCGAGGAAGCAGGCCCGTCAGATGCAGTACGAGGTGCGCTGGGTGGCCATCTCGCATTATTATCACGAGGTATGTAACGAGAAGGTGACCAAGGATGACGTGAAGGAGCATAACCTTACCTTGACTAAGGAGCAGTACATGTTGGTAAGTATAACAGACTTTTCATTACGACGTTTGTGGTAAATTTCATTGTTTCGTGGTCACATGCCATTATGCTTCTTATGTAGGTGAGTCCTGATTGGTGCTTTGGAAAGAATAATGGATGGGAGGGATTGGTGGATCTGTGGGTCGGCGAGGACGCAGAGTTTGCTCCCAAGAGCAAGATAAACAAGGCTAATCGAGGATCCGACGGAACACACCGTCAGGGAAACCGAAACCACTGGCGTCACAAGAAACTTCAGGTATATCTATCTACATGAAACATTCTTGATCTTCTCTTTACCGTATGTTATTATGTATGACTAACCTCTGTTTGGCGGTGCAGGAGGAGAAATTGAAGCGGCCGCTCTCAGACATCGAGTCGTGGAGGCTCGCCCATGTGCGGCCTAATCCCAAGGCCGGCGAGAGTGAGTACTACGGCCATACCGGGGAGAACCTGACATCATACACGAAGGAGTTTCTGAAGTGGAATCCTGGCACATCAGACCCCATGTCTGTGGATACCGACAAGAGGGCCGCCGTCAGCATAGGGCCGAAGAGTCATGGTCGGCATCCGATTCTGGATTCTGTGATCACCCCTTCTGTCTCCTACAGGCGGATCCGCGCTACCGACCCGAGGCCGAGCCAGCGCCCGCGCCCCAGTGCGTCCTCTACACTGTCACTCCTAGCCCAACAGAACTCTGTAAGTATTTTCCCTCTTATCTTCTTTCTTTCGACCTTTATTTTCCGCGTTGCTATGTTTTTTGAGTTCCATCATGTCATATTTGTAGGCCTACATGGACTTCGTACGTCAGCAACTCTTCGACTGGAACGAGAGAGTTGCAGCAGCCACTGAGTACAACAGCCGCATGACGGAGCTTGTGGTTGCGTCTATGGCAACCGGGCAGATTCCTACACTGCCACCACCACCACCACCTCCTGGACCACAACCAGTGCCGCCTACGTTTGAACAATTCCTGGCAGAACACTATGGCACTCCGGTTAGTACATCACCAAACTATTCAACCACAACTTACCGTTTATTCAATACAATCATATATTGCCTTCCCATCTCTTTTCAAACATGCAGGGAACCGATGGATCATCCGCCTGTGGTGGTGCTACTTATGGTTCCACTCCTGAGTCACAAAGCCCAGTCACTCCGGTCTGGCGAGGCGGTGGCGGTGGCGGTAGCGGTAGCGCTAGCGCTAGCGGTGGCGGTGGTGGTAGCGCTAGCGGTGATGACCTCGGCTTTGCCTACCTCGGCTTTGGCGGTGGAAATGATGGCGCTTAAGCCTTTGGCGGTGTTTTATGTTTTATTGAACTTGTGATGATGTTGGCTTTGTTGAACTTGTGATGATGTTGTTGGCTTTGTTGAACTTGTGATGATATTGTTGGCTATGTTGAACTTGTCATGATGTTGAATTTGTGATATTATCCTCTCTATTCTGTTGCGATCTGTTGTGATGATGATATATATATATATATATATATATATATATATATATATATATATATATATATATATATATATATATATATATATATATATATATATATATATATATATATATATATATATATAGTAGAACTATTCTAATCCCAGGATTAGAATAACTATTTGGATCACACCGGCTCTATATAGGGACCGATGTGTTGTTCCTGAGATCCCGAAAAACCCACCGGACCAATTTTTACAGAAAAAAGCCCACCCCACCCCACCCGCTGCCCCGATCCCCACCCTGACCTCCCTCGATCCCCTCCCCCGAGCGCCGCCACCCTCCAACTTGGATCTCGCCGCCCCGCGCGCCTCCTCCCGCCGGGCGACCAACCCAAGGCGCCGCCGCCCCCCGACCTACCAGCGCGGGGTCGCTGGACCGGGAACCTGCTGCCGCACTTCCGCCATGGCCGCACGCTCCTCCGCACCCCAATCGCCGCCGCCGCCGGGGATCCTCGAGCACCATCAACCTGGCACGCAGTCCATGGCCGCCTCCCCGCGCAGTCCCCTTCTTGCTGTCGACGCGAATCCGGTCAACCCCTTCCTCTTCTCCTTCTCTTCCTCCGGTGATCTCCGCTGGATCCTGCCGCTCGTCTCACCCGGGTGCGCTTTCAGCCACCGGAGCTGCCGCCCCCGCGCTCCGCCTTCCCAACCGGGATCCTCCCGCCGACGCTGCAGGCCACGGCCCCGCGGGACCTCGTCCCGTCGGCGCTACCCCGTTCAACTTCTACTTCGGCAACAGCAGCGGAGACACACAGCAGCGGCAGCGCCCAGGCCGTTCAACTTCGCCATCTGAGGCTGTTCAAATCCACCCCGTGTGAGTGCGTGCCACACCTCCGCAACTTGCTCCACTTCGAGGCACCATGCGAGTGGCCGCCCAGCACATCTACGCCACCCAAGCTCCATCCTCTATCGATCTTGCTTTTCTGTTGTCCCTGTTGTTGTACTGTATCCAGATCAAAGGGTCGATTCCTCCCCCCTGTCCAGTTCTGTGTTGTTTCTAATTGTTTTTTGATGTATGAAGTTCAGCTATACCTGCAGGTGCAAAAAACTTGTGTTTTGGTCCATTTCTCTAAACTTCCCATTTGGCCAAAACTAAACCGCAAGAAAGTGCACATACAGTATGCTGTTACAACCTCTTCACGCAGTGCATTTTCCGAGACTCTGTTTCGACGATGAAGGCAGAACGCATGATCTCAGAAGTTCAGATTGATAACTGCCAGAAGTTCACGTACTACACAGTGTGCATTTTGTATTAAAAAAAGAATGAAAAAGCAAAGGCTAAATGTTTTGTTGTAGAAGTTCAAGTGCTCGGCCCGAGAAAGTTCAAAAATTCTTGTGAGAGAGGTTGAACAAAAATACGTGACAGAAGTTCAAGGTGAAAACAGCGGGAAGTTCAACTACTACACGGAATGCGTTTCACGTAAGAATAAAACGAATAAAAAACTAATAGCCTAAAAGATTTGTTGCAAGAAGTTCACGTGCTCCTCCCGGTGCAGTTCGAGATCTCTAGTGCGAGTATGCTAAAAGACAAATGGGTGAGAAATTACAAACAAAAATACGCGACAGAAGTTCAACGTGGAAACAGCAGGAAGTTCAACTACTACGCTAAATGAATTTCAGATGGAAATCTTTTAAACCGTCGCGAGTATGAAAAAAATGATCAAGACGGAAAAGTTGCGTGTTTACAGCAGCTTTCCATCGGTGTATCACTTGCTCAATTCCGGTGAGTGGATGGAGAGCTATGAGCAAAAAACAGTACGTGAAGAAACATAGTGAAGTTCAGGTAGATGTGTCGATGAAGTTCAAGTTCTTCACGCGCTGCATTTTCGAAGACCCTGTTTCGCGATAAAAGGCAGAACGCGTCATCTCGCCGTTTTCGAAATTACTTGAAAACGGTTAGGAATCAGAGAAAACCACCTGCATGAAAAAGTTTCGCATTTTCCGTAGCTTTTCAACGGTATATTATTTGCACCATTCCGATAAAGTTTGTAAAAATGACGGCCAAAATACGTTTTCAGCCATTTTCAAAATTGACTTAAAACCGTACAGAATTGGAAGAAACGATCTACATATAAAAGATTCGTATTTCTTCAAGCTTTCCAACGCCATATCATTTTCCTCATTCCGACAAACCATTGAGAAAAAAAACGCGAAAATACGCACTCGATACAGATTCGGCCATTTTCTAAATTACTTTTGAACCGTTCATAGTTAGAACAAACTTTTTATATGGAAAGATGCGCATTTTCATAAGCTTTCCAACGCCATATCATATGCGTCGATATGACTAGCCGTTTTGAAACTAACCCCGAAATACGAACCCGGCTGCTCGGTTTCAGAAATTCCGCCATTTTTGAAATTCCTCTTTAACCGTAGGGAATTTGGAAAAACGTTCAACATGTGAAATGAGCGGATTTGCAGCAGCTATCCAACGCTATCTCATTTGCCTCATTCCGATGAACGGTTTAGAAATAGCATCGAAAATACGATTCACGTTTTTTTGTATGAAGAAAAACGGTTTTCAAAACTGCTCTTAAACCGTGTACATTTTGCCAAAAATTCAACCAAGGCTGTTATACTGGTGTCCATAGCTTTCAAACGGTATATTGCAAGACCCATTTGGGCACTTTGCCGGAAGTTCAACCTAGCACTCGGGGAAGTTCAGGCCGAACAACTCAGGCAGTAAAATTGCTGCAGAAGCAAGTTCATCACATCCCCGAGAGCAAATCCGCCCACGAGCGAGATTCCTATTTAAAACGGGCATTTAGTTGCTAAAAACCATTCCCAGATTACACTTACATCACATAGAATACGACTGACCAGAAAAATTCGCGCGGGGAGACACGGTTGCGAAGATAGGCCGAACGTCGGGTTCCTACAGAGGGAAGTTCAGGGTTGTGTAACTCAGGAAGTTCAACCCGTGATCAGAATAATATTCTGATCCCGTGATCAGAATAATATTCTGATCCCGTGATCAGAATAGTGTTTATATATATATGTTGTGTATTTGTGTATTTGAATTGAAATGCAAACAAAAAAATGGGGAAAAATTATGTGCATAACTATCCCGACGGCCTAACCGTCGGCGTAGTTTGGCACGAGACACCAGTGCACGACACGTGGCAGTCGCTGGCACGGCCTAACCGTCGGCGTAGAGGACCACCAGGAGCTGCCAGCGACTGCCACATGTCGTCCCCTGAATGGACGACCTCGCCGTTAACGACCGTCAGTCACAATTCTTTCCCGACGGCCTATTTATGCCGAGGGCTGTACGGAAGCCGTCGGCATACCTACCTATCCCGATGGTGTTTGTATGCCGACGGCCGCCCGGCGGTACGCCGACGTTCGAGTTGCCGACGGACGTACGCCGACGGCCACCGTCGGCATAGGGCTATCCCGACGGTTTTGAGGCCGCGGCAACGTGCGTTAGTCTGGTAGTGATTAAATTTATATAAAAAATATAAACATCTACAATGCTAAATCTATATAGTATAAATCTACATTTTATAAAGCTTGAATTTGATCAAACTTTATATGCAGACTAAAAAACGAAAGGAGTACTAACAGACTAACGCGGGCACACAGCTCCATCGAGCATGTTGTGTGTCGCACGAGCCTGTCCAGTCATGCATTGACGGAGTTGGACACGTTCGAATCGATAGATCGAAGGAGGAGGAGTAGACACGCTACACACGCAACTCGATCGTAATCATATAGGACTGCAGTCAAGTCCTTGAGCCAAACCAGCCATAATAGAAACCCTACGATCACATAAAACATAAACCCTACGATCACATAACTGATAACATATATACACCCTACGATCGATCTCACGTTACCAGACTGCCGCCGGCCGCCCATCTATCCACGACGATGGGATGCCGCCATCGCAACGTGGAGATCTCCAGCGAGATACTACACGACATCCTGATGAAGCTGCCGACCAGCAGGGACGTGGCCCGGTCCTGCTGCATCTCCAGGCAGTAGCGCGTCGCCGTCAGCGACCCCTCCTTCCGCACCACCCACGCCAACGCCATGGCCGCGCCCCCGGCGGAGGTCCTGCTCGTCTCCAAGACGTGCGAGCCCGGCTTGGGCGACGAGGTGAGCGTCTTCAGCATGTCCTCGGGCAAGGCCCTGCGCTCCTTGGCCATCCCCGGCGGCTACGACCTCGCCAACGTCTGCAACGGCCTCCTCTGCTACGTGCACCGCGCCGGCGGCCCCGAGGCGCCGGCGGTGGTGTGCAACCCGGCCACCGGCGAGACGCTGGCGCTGCCCAAGCCGCCCCCGCTCGCCACCAAGGACAAGACGCACCTCTTCGCCCTGGGGTTCAGCCCGCCCACCAACGAGTACAAGCTCTTCAGGTTCTCGCCCTTGTCCATGGACGTGTACACCTTGGGCGACACCACCGGTTGGCGGCGACACTCGCGCAACTCGTCGTCTTGTCCAACCCAGACCACGGCTTGGGCGCCATTGCTGATCGACGGCAAGCTATACATGGCGACAAACTGCTGGAAGCGAGTACTGGAGGTGGACGTGGCTACCGAGACGTGCCGCTCCTACGGTCTCCCCGAGGAAGAGACTTTTGATGGCGTGCCGCTGGTGGGTGCCTTTGAGCTCCAAGGCCAGCCGTGCCTCGCCATTCACAAAATCTACCATGACCGTCCCGTGGGCCTCAACCTTTGGGTCATGTCGCCGCCGCCGGAGGACGGCAGCGAATCGCCGCTCTGGGACCAACGACGTAGGTTTTACATCGGCGAATTCTACGCGACCAAGCCTTGGAGCGCCTGGGCCAACGACGGCGGCGAGATGCTCTGCTACATGCACGGCAACACCTTGCACAAGTATGACACGAGGGGGCGATCACAGACGAGTCGCTGGCGGCTGCAGTGGGACCAACAACTCCGGCTCCCGGAGATACCATCGGCATGGAAATCTTCGAAATGCCGTTGGAGCATCCATGGGGGTTACCATCTCACCCTGCTCTCTCCTCTTACCTTCGCGTTGCCGCCTTCCAAGGACGAACACCAATTCAAGCACACCCTCTCACGCGTGCTATACGGCGCCATCAACAATTCGAGGCGAAGAAAGCCGAGGTATATGTAAGGAAATTAGCTGACAAAAGTTTTACTCGTCATTTGGTGAAGAAGGTTAAGTCACAATAACTTCCCGCATCGTGCTTGACAAAGTTATTATTTGCTTATGGTGATAAGCTACAGGAGAACTACAGCAAAAGAAAAAGGATAAACCAGCATGTCTGATTATTTTCATTAGTCTTTGATCTGAACCATATTTGGAGTACGATTTATGATGCGTACAATTTTGTGAAAAAAAGTGAATTTCGTGATATGTGAAATACAATTTGTGATATGTGAAACATGCATGTGAGGTGAATGTGTGTGTATGATTCAAATGTTTCTATGATCCAGTTTATGAAATTTGTGAAAATATTGAAATCTTAGCGTTTTGAAATTTGTGAAATAATTGAGAAACTATTAAAAGTCCAAATATCAGAATATGTGAAATGCAGAAATTTCAATTTATGAAATAGTTGGGGTATATATTGAAATTGTGATTTATGAAATAGGAGTAGTTCCTAATGTTTAGTTAACGAAATTGAAATTTTGGAAATTTGTGGGTTTTAAATAGTTACTATGACTTTCAAGAAATATGAAATCTTTCTAGAATAATTGAAATCTATCAAAAAATGGTTGAAAACAATTTATTGAAATAATGAAATGGCTGAAACAAGACTTTTTATTTTTCAAAAATGCAATCGGGCGAACGTTAGATATCTGGCATTTCGCAGCGGACGCATCAACTATTGTTCGATCTTCTTGCATGAATCACGGCACAAGGATGCTGCCGCCCATAAGGAATGACAGGGCGTTTACCACTTGGCCCGAAGTTGTCTTGTGAACAATGCATGGAAAGTTGATGTATATACTTTGAAGGTTGTTTTAAATCCGTTTTGCATTAAAACACAAAAATCCCGATATATTTTTCATTTTTGAAGAACAAGAATCCCATTTTTTAGAGGTTTTTTTTTCTTTTAAACTTTCCATGTGCATTTTTATTATGGGTAGCATGTCAATTTCTTTGTTCTGTTAAAACCATGACATTTTTTTGTCTTCCAAAACATGGCATTTTTTACTTCACATGTCATTTTTAGTATTAAGAGCATGGCATTCTAATAATTATTAACACGCCATGTTTTTAATAAGTGGATGACACTTTTATTATTATGAGCATGCCATTTTAATAATTAATAACTTGACATTTTATTACCCAACCAAAAATATTGCATTTCATTAATAAGAGGATGTAATTTAAATAGTCAATAACATGTCATTTCTGTTTTTAAGAGGATGGCGTTCTTATTATTAAGAGGATGTCATTTTTTATTTTTTATGGCATGGCAATTTTTTTAATTTTTTGACCATGGCAATTCCTGTATTTTTCTATGAGTTTTCGGAAATAAAAATATACAATCTAATTTGGGGGCTTATCCAGATAGAACATTTTTTTATCTAGAGGATGGCAATTTTTAAACTTTAACGTGGCAATTTTATTTTTTTCTAGATCACACGACATTCTTTTCTTTTGATCATACTCATTGTAAATATATAAATTAGATAAGGGTAGTTTCATAAAGCAGCATGGCATTTTTTCATATTTTAGATCATTGCAATTAGGGTCTTTTTTTTGTTGATGGCATTTTTCCAGAAAAAATGTTTAACCAGGCACCCACCAAAATGTTAAGTGGACCCTAATTGCCATTTTTCGAATCTTTATGTCTTCGTATCAAAGGAACTTTTCCGTTCTTCACCCCTCGGCCGTCCAGAATCTCACCAAGTCCAGAAATGACAAATGGTTTTGAACTGTCACAATAAATAGCCCAAATTCTCCGGAGCAACTGGGCAAGAGGATGGAAAGAAACCCATTGAAATTATATCAGAGAAAACCAAAAAAAGAACCCATTGGAATTATATCAGAGAAAATAAAAAAAAGAACCCATTGGAGTTATATCAGAGAAAACGAAAAAAAACACACATTTTTCTCTTCAGTCGTACTGTTGTTGAAGTACCACTATTTTTTTTGAAAGAAAAAGTACCACTATTTTGCCTTCTTTTCCATGCTCTTCTGGTGAGAAACATGGTGGGCGATGGCTACACACCTTTCAAATTAGCCAGCACCACCCATCCTTTCTTCCTCCTCGAGAAATATCAGCGCCCGGGCCCACTGTCATCCACAGCAGTTCCGTGCGAAGGCTATTTAACTGACGTGTAGAAGTGCTAAAAAAAAACTGACGTGTAGAAAAAGCGAGCAAAATTTTACATTCTTCTCCTTCCCCCTCCTCCTCCGGCGATGGCCGCCGGTCTCCTGCTCGGCGACGCCGCCGCGGCACCGCGGGCACGCATCGCCGTCTGCCGGCCGCGCCTTCACCTCTGCGGCTGGGCCCCGAGGCCCCACCACGGCTGCCGCCTCTCCCGCGGCCGGGCGCGCGCGCCGGCCAGGTTCGCCGCGTCCGCGTCTGTGGGCGGGCGGGGCGGATGGGACGAGCCGTCGGAGGAGGAGGTGCGGAGGGAGAGGGAGGCGGAGATGGCGCGGCGGCTCAAGGAGGCGGAGGAGATGGACGAGCTGGAGCGCACCGCCGAGGAGCTGCAGAGCCGGGCCGCCCCCGACGACGAGTCCGAGGAGGAGAAGCGCGAGCGCGTCCGCCGCGAGCTTCAGAAGGTCCCCAATCCCTCTGCTTCACGGCCACTGCTTCATACCACCACCGCCGCGTTGTTGATTACAGATTGCCCAGTAGCACCGTAGCACATGTACACAGTGCACAGCCACACTGACATACTGACGCTGCAGAACCAAATTAGCATGAAGAGGGGGGATTACAATTGGATCAAACCAAGCTACACACCGCTACTAGTTTACTGCTTATAATTTGTTATCATCCCATTTGCACCTACATTGTTCTAGAATTGGGTACTTGAAAAACGTGGGGAATGTCGGAGGCTTATCATACCGGGTGTGTGTTTGCATTGCAGGTGGCCAAGGAGCAGGCGGAGAGGAGGGCGACAGGGAAACAGATGTTCGATCTGGGGCAAAGGGCGTATGGGAAAGGGATGTATGGCCGCTCCATCGAGTTCTTGGAGGCTGCACTCACTATCATACGCCCCTCGTCGCTCCTCGGCGGTGAGGTAGTATCTGTCTATATTGGACATGTCATGCTATTGCTATGAGATACATGCGTATGAGGTTACCTGTAGTCTGTTCACTGGTATGCTGGCTATGCCTGTGTCTTCTGTCACCTATGTTATACATAGTGAGGTCACATCAGATGTATGTGGTATCACACAACCTTTAACTTTATCCTGCTAAATGGTCGTTTAAGCAAGTTAATGAAGGACGAAACCAACACCACACGTGCAGAACAAGAAGATAGCTAGAGGCAGGGAGAACCAAAATATTCTTCTAGAGCACTCGCCCCAAGGTTCATGGCCCACTCATTGATTCTTAGAATTTTTCACAAGCCAACACATATAAGATTATAGGTATTCCTTCCTTATATGAATCCTTCAAAACCATGGACAAAAGTTCATGCACCTGATTGCTAACTTTTCCAAACTGGTATTTAGAAGAGTAAAGTGATGGGAGTAAACATTTAAATCGGTGAGAATGACTAAATTAAGCCTGAGTATGGAAGTTATTTACTTTGTGGGAAACTGGGAATAGAAAGGTTTGTTGAAATATCTTGCCCGCCTCTCTCCATCAGTTCGGGCTTTTGGAGCAACTGTCTGGAGCATGAATTCAATATGGTACCGAGCCAAGAGGTCTCAAGTTCAAGACCCTGTCAACACAGTATTAAAAAAAAGATTCTACGGCCTATGAATTCAATAATCAGCTTTATACTTCCAATAAGCTTCACACAACTGAAATTATGTTGGAGTTCCTTTGTGTTTTGTGGGCATGGAAGCTGAAAGCAAATGCTCTTGGTGCTCGGTATAGCTTACAGGCAGTTTGAATGCACTGAAGGTAAGTATGCAATAAATGGACTTAGTGGCAGTTGGCACATGTCATTGTTAGCTTCTTATCACAGCCTTAGCTGCATCTCAACCTACGAGAAAGACTGGCATTTTGCATTGTGAATTGAAATTATTCTTCGTGTGCATATATGTGATCAAGATAGCATCATCCTGCATGATCAACATATGAGCAGCCTGTGTAACCCAGTCCAGTTCACTGATTTCAATGAACCTTGATCATGGCTGTAAACTATGATGAAAGATCATGTAGGTGCCTTAGTGACATTTACTGCCTGCCCTCACTTCCAGATTCAAATTTGGCTTGCAATGGCATACGATGCCAATAGGCGGCACAAGGATTCCATAGCATTGTACAAAGAATTGGAGAATACACATCCAATGATTAGCATCAGGAGACAGGCAGCTGAATTCCGGTACATTGCTGAGGCGCCCAAGTTGAAGATCTCCAACGATGAGGTGGTCACGATACCGCAAATTGGATCCAGCTGGGACTGGTTAGTCATCTTTCGGACACCGTACTATTTGCTCTCACCGTCTCCTGACAGCTACTTTGGTTTCACTCTGCTTGTGAGCGTTGTTTGAGTTGAGTGACGCCTTCAAGCAAAATATTAAATAAATAAAACGGACTTTTCTTGGCTTTCAACATTGCGTAAAGGAGCATATTTTTATTTTCGGTCACATATCTGCTTTAGCAGCTAGTACAGGAAATATTAAACGCTGCTGAACTGTACTTATTTTATACTGTATAAACTGGTTGTTTGTTGTCATGCTACCACATGACATTGCGTCACTAGTAGTTTTTTGGTTGCAAATATAGCATTTATTTAATTCTTCTTTCAACTACAAAATAATTTTGGCTACTGATCATAGGCGAATGCCTGTTAATTTTGATTGACCTCAATTCTTTAACTAATCATACATCCTGGATTTAGTTACCCTATTTGGTTTGAACACTTTAAGTGGAGTCAGAACTATGACATACAACACCGTGAGAGCAGGCACATCCTCTGCGTTCTGCAAGCGGTTTTCCATGTTCATATACTGCTAGTTACAGCTTCCATTTCATGCAAGGGAAACTATCTGTCGATTTGTTCCTCTTGATTAATCATTCTAACTTGTTGCGTGTTGTTGCGTTAATCAGGTACGCTGGGACATGGAGCGACAAGATCCCAGAGCAAGAGGACAAGAAAAGAAAGATGGTGGCCGCCGCGAGCCAACCGGAGCCTTCAACGAACGTCTTCGGCAACCTGTTCCTCCTGCGGCCGCCGGGCGAGTGGAAGAAGAGCGCCTGGGCAATCGTCACCCTGTGGGCCGTGCTGATCGGGACAGCACTCTATCTGCAGAGATGAACAGCTCCTGCATGTCCTGAAGAGACCATTGACACTCTCATCCTCCAAGGTTGTGCGTGCAGATGTCAGGGAGATTGCAGCAAGGGATGTCCCGAGCCTGCATCGGCACCGCCGAGGGCGAAGGCGAATTGCATTTGTTATTTTAGGTGTGCTATCCAGGGAAGCTATACATTTCCTTCAAAGAAAGAAAAAGAAAGAAAAGAGGAAAGCTATACATGTTCCCCTGTGTACTGGCATAGCGCAGATAATATTATTTCCCCACTGAATGTAAATAGAACCAATTAGAGATGTAATGTAACAAAAATGCTTACTGGTCCTATATTGATTCCCGCGTTTAGAAAACTCGGCTGTGAATATAATTGTTAAAGAAACATTCTTCTATGCTTGTGGTAAGAGAAATTTGAGCTCAATGTCACCACAAAAAAAAATATCGATAGCAAAAATATATATCTGCTGTGACATAGTGAGGCCTACGGCCACTCGTCCACCAGCTCTTCGATTTTCGCGATGGCGGCAAGCTGTATCTTGTTCCCCACTATCGATACTCCCTCCGTTCCTAAATATAAGTCTTTTTAGACATTTCAATAGGGGACTACATGAGCAAAATGAGTGAATCTACACTCTAAAATATGTCTATATATATCCGTATGTAGTTCAATAGTGCAATCTCTAGAAAGACTTATATTTAGGAACGGAGGGAGTAAAAAAGTTATCTCTGGGGGTATTTCATGAAGATGCTGAAATATTTTTTGTGTTAAAACTATATGATTATCTTTGTATGCTCCTCATGCTTAGTACCACGTCTGTTTTCTAACAGAAAAATGAAAATAGAAAAAGAAAGAAAAAAAGAGAGAGAAGAAGCCCATTTTGGGCAGTAGGCCTGGCCAATAGTCCGGCCCAGGACGGCGGCGAGGTGACCGAGACGACACGACCCACCACCTCCGGGACCAGCTGCCGCAAAACCCACCACCCCCCTCCTCTCCGCTTCCGTTTGCTCTCCCTCCCCAGTCCCCACCCTTGAACCCCAACTTCCCCACTTCTCCCCTCCCCTCTTCTCTAGGGTTTAGCGGGCGAGCTCGCTTACTTGCCACTCCGGCAGCGGCGGCTTCGGGTGGGCGGGCGGGCGGGCGATGGCCGCGCGGCCGGCCGTCGCGGCGGCGGCGGCGGTGGCGCTGGTGGTGGCCGCCTCCGCGCTGCTGTGCGCCTCGGCGGCTGCGGCTGCGGCGGGCGGGCCCCACATGGCGGACCTCAGCGTGCTGCTGCCCCCGCGCATGACCAGGCCCGTCGAGTACCGCCTCGTCGGCGGCGACGGCTGCTTCACCTGGTACGCGCGCGCGCTCAGACGCTTCGGTTACTTTTCCTCCTCGCCCTCGTTTCGTCCTCTCCTTGCTCCGTGGACGTGGTGCGGCGTGCCTCGCCGCTGCTTCTGTTACGCGGCGCGAATCCGTGGCGCTGTGTGGTTACTGGCCGTGCCGCGGCCTGCGATTAGGGTGTGGTTCATGTGGCGTGATTCGTTCAGTGCGCTCGCTTGCATATTGGGGGTGTATCGATGCCGATCCTGGTGACGATGCAGCAGCAGCAGTGGTATTGCTCGGTTTAGCTTGAGGTTTGACGCTGTAGTATGCTTCGAGTGACTGGTTTCGTTAGTCTCTTAGTCGACATGTTAACTGGACTCTTTTGCTGTCATACACCTTTGATTTGTTTAGTGACTGCAGACTGGGAAAATGCCATGTGCACCTTGATTCTTAATTTAGTAGCTGTCTTCTGTCATACACCTTTGGTCCATGCAAGCTGCTCAAATTTGAGGTGGTCTACACCGTTTCAAGCTCCTGTATTGTTTGCACTTGAATCTGGACTACGCATCAATGTGGTTGTTTGCTACTTGTTTTAAGATTCTTTAGCCAGATGTAGAATGATACTTCATGCTTTGAGACTGTTTTTGGACCATGCCTCCCTTAGATGGACATTGGGTAGTGTTTCAGTTTACATTTTGATGAGGTTAATTACAGGTCATTGGATCATCATGATATTATATCAGTTAAGCCAGAGTACAACGACAGCAGCAGATGCTCGACGAGCGCTCGTTTGGCATCAATCGCCCCTTACAGTGGCCGCAAGGAGACCTCTGTCTATGCCACTGATATTATTAGTGGAATCACGATACACTGCAAAGTTTTCGTCGACAAAATCTCTCGGATCAGGATTTTCCATCATTCTGTTAAAATCGACCTGGATGAAATTGCCACATTGCGTGTTCATGCCTTTGATGACGAAGGTTATTCTTCATGTACTCTTTCCATACTTTAACAGAACAATAGTCGTGTGTCACTCTTGTAACAGAAAGAGCCATTGCCCTGTTCATGCCTCATTGGAAGTACTTTATAAACTGTGATACTGCTTTTGCTGTTTTCCATTAGTCTTGCACATTGCTGATGGGGCATCCATGTTCTTATTGTTTGCTGGATCATTCCAAATTCCAAATATTCATGAAGTCTGTTCCATGCGTTTAATAAGTATTACCTCTGTAACTTAATAACAGTGTCAAAAAACGTCTTATATTTGAGTCTCTCCTGACATTGGTTCTCTAATGTTACTGCTTCTTTTCCTTGGTATGGTCTAAAAACGTGCTAGTGGAATACTTAATTGCATAGTTCCATTAGCCATTTTCTCCATCTGGTTACTTTTTATAATGGTATTTCAATGCTGGGTTGTATAACTTATTTTTTTCATTTTGATTCAGAAAATGTGTTCTCGACATTGGTGGGATTGCAGTTTATGTGGCAGCTTACCCCGACGACACATGATAACAGTAACCATCATCTTGCTCATATTCCACTGAAAGAAACACATTTAAGTGACTGCAGTGGTTTTTGCGTTGAGATGAATGCGCGGTTTGAGCTTGAAGACAGGGTATGATAATATATTTACACACTATCTTGTTTTCACTTCCACTCTAGCAAACATTCAATTTCATATAAAAATGTATGTTCTGAATTCTGTTGTAATACTTCTGGCAGGATCTTGGTTCTGATTTCTTTGTCGTGAAGGGTGTTGGGATTGGCCAAGAGGTTGTTAGTGCTCAGTTATTTGAACCACAGTTTGAGCATGTGAGTGACACGATCACTTTAACTGTCGCTGAAGCTATGTCGCTAGAGCCCCCATCACCCGTCCTTGTAACTCTTGGTGTCTCGGTGAATTTCAAACTCAAGATTTTTCGACAAAAGGTTGCTCAAGGTACTCTCTAAATGTTGATTTCGTTGCCACAAGACATTTAATTATCTATTGAAGCATACCTTAACCAGTTTGATTTTATTCAGAAAGTGGAGTGTGGTGTCATGTCATATATTAAGTATACCTTAACCATTTTCAGTTTAATCAGAAAGTAAACTGTGGTACCATGTCATATATGGAAACACATCAGAAGAGGACCACACTTAAAAGTGACGCTGCCATTGCAGATAAATGATTTGCATACAACAGAAATCTTTATTCAATGGAAAACAAAGAAACTGGTTTAGATGCTTGCACTAAAATCTCCATTTCTAAATGCTGCACTTTGGTTTAGTGGCATGTTCCTTTAGTATAATTTTTAGAAATTTTCTGCTGAAACTTTTTTTATTGTATATCTGCTAACGAACGCTAACAGGTCTTCTCCCTTTTTGTTCCACTTTTTTTTAGTGGTTAATCTACCATCACAATACCATCTTTGGCATGTGAAGAATTCGTCTGTGGCCCAAGTGGATAGTTCCTTGGGTGTTGTACATACTTTGAGTCTGGGATTTACTGATGTCGTCGTTGAAGACACAAGAGTTTCTGGCCACCAACAAGTATCATCTCTACGTGTTGTTATTCCACGGACACTCTTCCTCTATCTAGTTCCTGTTATGGATGATTCTGGTCATTTTCATGGGATAACAAGTATTCCATCCTCAGAGGTGTGGTACGTTTTTCCTGGTCAAAAGTACATGGTTCTCGCGAAAGCTTTTGCAGAGGGATTTGATGCTAGAGAGATATTTATTACAGAGGTACTATTCATCTGATCTTATGCATTTGATTATCTCCCTTTGTTGGTTACTTACTATTGAACACGAATAATGCACAGACGATCATTAGATCTGAATGCAAGGTCTTGTGTAATACTTGCAATGTTTAGTTTACTATGGCCAAAATATTTAGCAAAAATAAATAAAACATTGACCAACAGGCACTAGCACCTGTTGGCAGGCCTTGAACAACTGTGGGCACCAGCACCTCTAGTTAACCAAGTGAGCTCGGTTCTGTAAAGCTGCATTTACATGATTCTGTTCTGTGAAGGAATTGGGCGACTGGCCATGCACAGAAAATTAACATGAATACCGCAATTCAAAATTACGCGTGAATACTCTGTTTTACTGATTAATATGAATATAAATTTGTCAATACATGAGCAAGCCACAAGTGCCAGCCTCTAGAATTCTAGATGTATTTTCCATAATAAGTTCACTCCTGTGGTTCATGCAGATAAATGCAAGTCATGCATGCTTGTGTCAGCAGAAAATATTCACATCAAATATTTTGCATGCATGTGCATTTTTTTTGAATAAAAGGGGTTCCCCCCCTGCTCCATCTTTATTAATGAAGCACAGGCAGCCACAGATCACATCCAAAGCGAAAAACAGTTTCAAACCAAACCTGATTCTACTACTGAAAATAAAAAACAGGGAGGACTGTCTCCACAACGCAGCTGATAGCAGATCACTACAAGTCTAGTACTTTTATTACAGGATTAAGCTGAATCTAGACATAAAGCAGCAGACACATGGTACTCATGCATTTGCAAACTTTTATCCGCCCTTGTACATGAAGTTAACAAATAATCTTCAGTATTCATGCCTTTAAATCCTGTTCATCTCATCTTGACACATGGTACTCCATGCATTCTTTAGTACACGCTTCTGCGCAATGTTATGTCATAATAGATGAATGTATGGAGAAGGAACACCACGTCCTTTATGTTGAGAAAATGAACCTGAAGAGCTATAATGATTTTACCATTTTAGCACTTTGGTTATGGATTCGATGTTCTGGCCATATACTACATGTAATCTTATTTTGTTTATTCAATACCCTTGTTTTTTCTTGGCAGGAAAACAATCTTAGATTGGAGAGCAGCACAGTGGAACTTTGGAACTTATCGCGGGTTCCAGATAACTCTTTAGGTTCCTATGAAGTGCAAACTTCTAGATTGCTATTCCCCATTGCTCAGGGAGAAGGATATTTAGTTGCTGCCTTAACCTACCAAGCAGAGGCATCTGGATCAGCAAAGGTACATTTCATGCATATTCATGTTATTTCTAGCTTTTTTTTCGGGGTGGTTCTAACTTGTATTGCATGCAAAGAGCATTAAATTGGTGTTGGCAGTTCATGATTAAGCCACAAAGGTTTCTGATTACCGGATTGACACATTCCATTCTAGGTTCTCAAGCTGCTGCACAAAGTTAATGTATGCAGTAAAGTGAAGGCAACCTGGGATGAGGGAACAGATAACTCCAATATTATTCACCTACCCTTGGTTCCTGGAGTTTATCAGGAAGTCGAACTGACGGCAGTTGGAGGTATGCCGTGATATCTTCAGTCTTAACCCACTTTTGGTTTGTAAATGGATTTGACTGGTATTCTTTTTGTACTCAACTGAAGGTTGTGGTAAGACGCCGGAGGACTACAAGTTATTTTCATCTGATGAAAGTGTTGTTTCTGTGTCTGATTCCCGTACTGTGCGTGCTAAAAAGCCTGGTCAAGCTGTCATCAAAGTAGTTTCTACCTTTGATTTCCTGAATTTTGACGAGGTATGTGAATATATAATCTCCTTTGTATTGTTATTCTGATCTCTCATAAACTACTGTTTTTTACTCTTATCTACTTTAAATAAATATGTAATGGTCACTCGCTAGAAATTCTAATTATTTCATTTTGCACTAGTAGTAAGCTTGGGATCCGTGAGATCTATATTTTGTGTTGAACTAATGTACTTTGAACTTAAGATAGACTCCTGTGCCTACTACTTTTTCCTTTCAGTTTTTTATAACACACCTGCTTGTGTGTGCTTTTTTTAATTGAAATGCCATCTTAATAGCAAACATACATTAAAAATAATGACTTATTAATAGAATGGGAGTTCTTGGCTTGTTGCTTCTGTGCAAACAAACACCTGTAGCCTGCAAAGGCATAAAACTAAAATCTTACTGCTGTGTGTACAGTTACTGTAAAAACATTATGTAGGGAATGCATATTGTTCCTGCTGTTTAGTACTTTAGTCAAATAATATATGCATTGTTTCTCTTCCACAAATTTTGCCTGTACCCTTTTTCTTTTGTGTAGCAAAAAACTTCAAATTAAAGGGCACACCTAATAAGGGCTCCTTTGGTTCAAAGGAAAAATGGAGGAAAAAGGTAGGAAGAGGAAATATTCGTATGGTGATACTATTCATGCCTTTGGTTCAAAGGAATGGGGTGAAGGAAAAAATTGAGGAAATTTTCCTTTGATCTCAGTTTCAAAGGAAAAACGTAAGAGGCTAAGTTACCCGGATACTTCTGGAAACTGCCGTATCAGGCGTATCGGATACTCGGATACGTTTGGATACTTCTCAAAACGTATCGGACACGTATCCCCCTATTTTCTGTTTTTCAAATAAATAAATAAATTTGGATACTTTGGGGATACCTCTTGGACACGGGAAAAGCCTATCTATCCATACCCACGACAGCCACCTCCCTTTTCTCGCCTCATTCCTCCCCACCTCGAGTGCCCAAATGTGACCGATCCTACCCTCTTGCAGCTTCAAATTGATGTTGCAGCGGCTGAAGCAAACTAGGATCATATTTATGGTGCATTTTCCATGTTTCTATCACCTTATTATTATTATTATTATTATTATTCTTAAACTGTCATATTTTCATAGTCATTATTCTCTATATTCTTTTTGCATTTATTATATATACACAAACGTATCCCCGTATCTGCGTTTTCAAAAAATTGGCGTATCCCCGTATCGCGGTGTCGATATCCATATCCGTATCGCCGTATCCGTGCAACTTAGATAGGAGGTCTAACATCCACTAGGTCCTCCTTTTCAAATACCTATGCATGAAGAACGAGACTCAGATCCTTAGTGGCATTATAACATTCTAACTATATATTTTCATGTGATTTGACTTTAATTCCGGTGTTTTTCCAATTTCTGTGAACCAAACACCAAAGTTGACAGAATTCCTTTGTTTACCAGTCCTCTGCTTTGCACATGCATTCCTATCATATTCTGTATTTTTCCTATTCCTGCATTTTTAGAATCCTGCGAACCAAAGGAGCCCTAAAATCTGATCATGTCGATTATGAATTTTGCATCTTATTTAATAGTCTATGCATCTTCTTATAGATGCAAAAAAGTACAACCTCCGTCAGGAATTAACTGTCGCTGAAATTAGTGTATCTAGACGTGTTTCGGTGTGTAGATACACTCATTTCAGCGACAATTAATTCCACACGGAGGGAGGGAGTACTAACTAGCTGCCTGATCTATCTTTTCCATCTAGTACCTATTTGCACTAGCTCATGCACAAGCACACCACGCTTGCATATGCTATTTGTGTATGCAACTATGCATGCAGTCATGTGGTCCAATCACTTAATAGGCATGTCCTCTGATCGGTACTTTTAACTGTGTTGTAGGTTGATTACGTAGGATCTGTTTCTTTCTTCCTTTTCTTTTATGAGTGAACTTTCTTCTGTATGGCCTTAGTAATCCACCTACATTTTTTTTATTCGTCTTTCATTTAAGTAAGTTGCCAAGTCACTTTTTTCAGCTCATTATGTTCGCTTCATAACGCAGGTCATTATTGAAGTATCCACTCCTTCAGCACTGGCTATATTGCCAATCTTTCCTGTGGAGGTGGCTGTTGGAACACAACTTCATGCTGCTGTGACATTTAAAACGTCTAATGGTGATTAACATGATATGGCTGGCTATTTTGTGATCTGAAAATACTGCTATTTATTTCTTATAGTTGTTTATAATGTTTCTCTTTGCAGGACACCCGTACTCGAGATGTGATTATTTTAATGCTTTTATAAGGTGGAGTCTACTATCTGAGAATCGAACTTTTGAAGTTGTTGACGCATCTGAGGCTTTGACTGTTGAGGCCTTAAAGCATCATAGTGGTTCTTCGGCACAATATGGCAATCCTTGTGCCTGGATATCTCTAAACGCATCTGCTGCTGGTCGAGCCACAATAGTTGCGACGTTTTCCTCCGAGTCCGATTCCTATTTTGAGACTTTTAATGAGCCCATTTTTCTGAAGGCCACATCAAAAGTATCTGCATATTATCCTCTTCTGGTACTTCAAGCAGGAAATGGAAACCAGTTTGGTGGTTACTGGGTTGACTTATCTAGATTACAGAGTGGCATTCAGAACATGGGTAACAACTCTCCCAAGGAGCTGTACCTGGTTCCTGGATCAACCATGGATGTGTTTCTCTTTGGAGGGCCTGAACAGTGGGACAAAGTGGTTGATTTTGTTGAAACTGTTGATGTTGTTGGCGCACCAGAAAATTATATCATGGGCTCTACTGCTGTGCAAAAAGTATCTAGTGGACTATACCGAGTTTCTTGCCAGAGCAAAGGGATCTTTGTAAGCACTTTCAATGCTGCTATCAGTTGATTCAATTCTGATGCATTGCTTCCTTGCTGAATAGTGAATACATTCAATTTATCATATTTTTTCTGTAGAAACTGTTGTTTTCACGTGGAAACATGATTGGGAAGGATCATCCTGTGCCTGCTGTAGCCAAATCAGAGCTATCAATTGTTTGTGACTTCCCGTCAGCAGTAACATTGATTGCAAATGAAAATGGTACGATCATGCTCTTTTTCATTGATAGTCCAGTATGATTCATAAATTACAGTATGCCTTTGATAAATACCTTTTACAGTCTCATTTTGTAAAGCTTAGATGTGGCACTTCTCCATTTTTGACACTTTGACAGAAAACCGGCTTGATATTTTGGAAGCGGCAAGCAAAGCTGACCGTAGCCCCAACAGGCTGCAAGTATCTCCTGTTGTAATCTCAAATGGAAGAAGCATCCGCCTAGCCGCTGCTGGTGTACATCAAAATGGAAGATTTTTTGCCAATTCGTCCTCTCTTTGCTTGAGATGGGAAGTCACTGAATGTGAGGGACTTGCTTACTTGGATCAAGAAGAAGATGCTGAAATGTTAGAACAGTCATCTTGGGAGAGGTTTCTTGTCCTACAGAATTCGACGGGAATGGTTAGTATGGCTTGCAGTCCACACCAATTGTTTTGAATGTTGAATTTAACATCAACTAGATGCTTGTCCTTAGCACTCATATTTTGTTGATGCAATCCACTTCTATACATGAACAATGTTACCCTAGTTTGCAGAATGTAGAGTCTAATTCAGAATAGCATGTCCTCCTGTGTTCAAATTTATGATGCATAATTTAATCTTTTTCAATGTTTGAACTTCCAGTGCACTGCCCGTGCTACAGTCGTTGGTTTCTCTTCCAGAATTGCTAGCAAAACCCATGAAGAACACATTTTTCTTCCAAGCGAACATGACAATCTCACAGATGCTATTCAGTTGCAGGTAATCATACTAGATTTCTTTTGGGATTGATTACTTCCTTGATTTTGCTAACATGTTTATCTACTCATTTTTGGTTTACCCAGATTGTTTCTTCCTTAAGAGTCACTCCAGAGTATGTCTTGTTAGTTTCCCATCGTGAAGCACAGGTATGTAACGGCAACTCTAAATTCTCTCCATCATAGAATACTTTATCAATTTTCTTCTTCTACTTGTGCTCTGATGTATATGTGCTACAGGAAACCTTAGCTGTCAGTGGTGGCACATGCTCTCTAGATGCCTCTACCAATGACACACATGTGGCCCAAATAGTTCAACATCCAGGGAAGGCCCTATGTTCCCAGTTGATTCTTGGTGCTAGAAGCTTAGGCCATGCTGTCGTGACAATTCAGGACATTGGCCTTTCTCCTAGAGTGACGACTAGCTCTCTGGTATATTCCTTTGCCACCTTTATTCCCATATCTCAGTATTTCGTTTCGCTTATAAGTTTTGTCAACCAAGTTTTTTATTGCTTGCCATGTTTGACCTTTTATGTCTATCGCACTTCCAGTTAGTCATTTAGCATATTTCTTTAGATGATGAAACTTGTGGCATACACCTGCCTTCATTAATGGCCACGCTAACTCTCGTCAAATTATTTTGCAGCAATACAGGTGTACTAATATTTGTTTCTGCCCACTATTTGTCAAAATGACAACTCCTTGCATGTTGTCTATGCTATTGCAGGTTAGAGTTGCAAATGTTGACTGGATTCAGATATTGTCAGAAGAGCACATCAGCATTATGGTACAGTGATATGCTTTCATTGTTGCAAATTTATTTTCTCCAGACGCTAAACCTTTGGGGTTTATTTCCATTGACACCTTGCTTTGTTTCTAGGAAGGAACCACAAAAGATTTTCAAATTTCAGCTGGGACCCAAGATGGACAAGTCTTCGGAGATTCTCAGGTCTGCTAGTGCTGCTATGCACAAATTTTTCCCATTGATTGTATTTGTTGGTGTTAATTATTGCATTCTTTGGTTGTGAAATCTGACATTCTTCCCATTTGAACACTTTTGTTGGTTATACTAATATTAAGTTGCCTTAACTCTTCACCAAGATGCCAAGCAAACTCAGATTTTAAGTTCTAAGTAGTCTTACTCTCAGGTTTTACTAGATAATCTTTGCACTGACTAGCTTCTATTCAATCAACTACACCAGATCTAATATCTTATAAATCTCAAGTTATTTCTTCGGTCCAATCCACGTTTTTTAGTCCTTCTCAAAACTTTGTAGCATCTCAACTGAATGCATTTTTCTGCCCACTGTTGGTTTTCCATGCATTTGATTGTTACAGAAATATGCTGCTACCATCTGGGAGTAATACCACATCCTCATTTCACCTTAATAAAGTCAAATGTACTCTGTTGCTGTTTCTTGGACTGGTCAATGTGGTCTGGATTCAAATATCACTTAACTGTGCATTCATTTTCAACGCCCCACATGCATGAAAATCAGTTAGTACAAGCTGTATATGTATAATAAGTTATTAAGTTCATCAGAGAGTACAGTGCTGCACAGTACAGGGACACAAAATATGCGAATCTCAGAGTAAGAACTAATGCTGGATCTAGGGGTGGTAGGTACCCTCTGGGGGTAGAAAATTGATCTCTTGGTATTTATTACTGTCACCTCTCTTTCATTTACCAATTTCTTTCTTTGCAGTACAAGTACATGGGAATTGAGGTACATCTTGGTGATGAAATTCTGGATCATGTTAATCCAAGCGAGTCACTGGATGGACCAAAATTTTCAATTAAAGCTGCA
Source organism: Elymus sibiricus (assembly GCA_039707655.1). Classification (NCBI taxonomy): domain Eukaryota; kingdom Viridiplantae; phylum Streptophyta; class Magnoliopsida; order Poales; family Poaceae; genus Elymus; species Elymus sibiricus. The sequence continues at coordinate 395,850,285 of CM077671.1, forward strand.
AAAACTGGGACAACGTCTCTTTATGTAAGTTGACAATCGATATATTGTTGGTTTGAGATGCTTATTGTCTGGCAGCCCTCATTATGTCTCCGATCTTCAGGTTAGTACTAAGCAACGCTCTGGGCAAAGAGTTTTGAGTCAGGTTATAAACGTGGAAGTGTACAAACCACTGCGAATACATCCTGAGTACATCTACCTCACACCGGGTGCCTCTTTTGTGGTAATCATTACCTTGACCCCTAATATTAATGTCGCCTATATGTGGTTATTTGCATTTCCTCAAGACTTTAATGTTCTCGGGAGGACATTGTATCCCCCCTTGGAAAACAGAGAATCAAGCTGTTCCCTCTTCCATGTGCAAGTCTTCTTTTCCATACAGGCCCTATACTGCTAGCATTTCTAGTTGTCATCACTATCATTTGGTTGTACTTATGTAAAGAACAAATGGGTTCTGAGTACTTTCTTCTTTCCTCTAGCTCTCTGTTAAAGGTGGTCCGAAGATTGGAGTTTCCATTGAGTACACAAGTCTGAACGTGGGAACGTTGGATGTTCAAACTGCTACTGGAAAGCTGTCTGCAAAGACTGTAGGAAACTCTGTAAGTCGTAGCCTGAGTCATCATTTTACTGCACTACATGCATGTGTCTTTATTATCATTGTAAAAACTTACATTATAATATTTTGGTGATACATAGTTAGCACCTTGCTTTTGAGGATTCTATTTGAAGCTTGAAGCGTGTAATTCTCATGAAGTTCTGGGTTTATATTAGTTACTTACCTAGTGCACCATTAGACTGTACGTGCAGCTGTTTTGGCAAATGGAGGCACCGTCATTTGTGAAGCTTTTGGAAGAGTTGAAGTGGGTATCCCAGTGGCTATGGCATTGAGTACTCAAAGTGACCGTCTTTGTGTTGGCTGTAGCATGCCAATCTACCCTTCGGTGCCTAAGGTATGTTTAGTCTCTGTTTGTTTTCACACGAATGTTTTTCATTTTTTATCTTACATTACATATGCTGCCCAGGGAGATCCATTTTCCTTCTATGAAACTTGTCAAAGTTACACTTGGATGATAGCAGATCAGAAGGTCAGAATACTCTTACTCTTTATTCCCATTGTATGAAATCCCATGCACTAACAAACTATTGTACCTTAGGTTGTGACATTCCAATCGGCTACATCTTGGCAAAACGGACTCAATGAAGCTCTTTATTCAGAAGGAAAAACCTATCCATGGTTATCCAATGGAAGTAGCAATGCTTTCATCAATCATGTGATTGGAAGGTACTGCTTGGATAATATTGGTCCATGGACTGCTTATGCGTAGTGTGTTGAATCGAATGCTCTAACCTTCCTAAACCTGATGGACTTCTTTTGTTTCTGTGGTTTCATATTAAAGGGAAACTAGTCATCCTTCTAAAAAATGATATCATGCCAATTTTCAAAGTTGTAGAGTATCAAGCACTTTTTAAAAACCTATTGTACAAGTGTTTCCATTTACGCTTCATTTTTATAATGAAAATGTCTTCGTTGGAACACAAAAAATAAAAGAATGCTCTCACATATTATATCGAATAACAAGTGAGCCCTAATGTCTGGTTTTTGTTGCTACAGATCTGCAGGGAAAACCAAGATCTCCATTTCAGTTACTTGTGATTTCTCGCTACATGGCAGTTCTGGATCTGTATCTTATGATGCCTCCAAGACAATCCTGGTCGTACCAGATCCTCCACTTGCACGTGGACTTCCTATAACATGGCTATTACCACCCTTTTATACCACCACAGACCTTTTACCTAGATCAGTTAATTCATTTGGAGAACCAGACTCAAATGGCCTGGATACCACTATTGGATATTCTCTGTTAAGGAGCAGTGGTAGAAGTGATCCTGCTATGCAGAATGCTAACGCTATTGATGGAAGTAAAATTAGGACTGGAGAAAGCAATGCAATTGATTGTATTCAGGCAAAAGATCACTCAACTGGCAGAACAGAAATAGCATCATGCCTACGAGTTGCTGAGGTCAGAAAGACTTGTATTGGTTTGTTTAGTCTTTAAATTATGTATGACTAGATATTCCTACCAAGATATCTATTTTGGAATCATTGCTGTTTTCATTATTCGTTTGAATTATCACTTATTCAATACTGTCCTTGGTACGATTGAAGCCATAGATGTCACCTCTTATGATTGAGAAACAGGAAATTCCTACTTGCCCTGTTATGAGATTAGGGGCTAGTTTGTCAATTCATATTGCTGTGTTGTGCTTCCCTCATCCACGGATTAGTCTATCTGAACATGTCAAAACAAACGAGCTTCCTGAAAGTTACTGCAATGCCGAAGGAAGCCCATAGCTAGATCACACCCCAGGAGTTCTCTTTTTTATATTTTATAAGTATTATTATGTGCTAGGTGTTCTATAACTACTGCTGATAAAGGGATACCATGGGATTAACAATTGCCTTTCTCTAAATCTCTATGCATTGTAGTCAGAATGGTCTTCGTGCTGATGCTGTGATTATTATTGTTCAGGTTGCACAAGTACGGGTAGCTGCTGCAGAATCATCAATCCAGACAGCCTATCTTTCTGTAAATGATAAAGTTGAACTGGATGTAAAATATGCTGATGAATTAGGTAACACCTTTACCAGTATCGAATGCTTAATCAATTCTTTGACTCATTTCTAATCTTCCTGCCTTCCACCAGGTTATACCTTTAGTGAAGCACTTGGAGTAGCACCTGTGAAGATTGAGACAAACTATCCTGATGTTTTGTCAATTGTCATGCCCAGAGATGTCAATGGTACATATGGCGCACATCAACATTTCGTGCTACAGGTATGCGTTGCTTCCCGAAACCGAAGCTTTAAGTATTTTTTTATATTGTGCGTGTGTGTCGTGTGCGAGCGCGAGGGGCGCGCTCGCGCGCAAGGTTGGGAATACCACTTTTACATCTTACCCTTCAACATCACAAAAAGGGAAGAAAAAACCTGCACAACCTATAAGGTTTATTGCTTGTAAGCTTGGTTCTGCTAATTGTAGTTCTGACAAGAATATAAGTTGGTTGAGCATATTTCTCATTAGTCTTCTGTGCAAACTGCTACATATTTTGTTCTTTTTTGAAGGCGAGAAGCCATGGGACAGCTCTTGTAAGGTTGCAGATCAACCATCCTTCAAGGAAATCAGATTTCATAATGGTACAATTCTTTTTGCCATTCTAGAATCTGTTCTTCATATGTTTGATATGTTACGGATTCATAGCTATTTAAACTTGTACAAAAGGTGGGTTATTCTGCTATTCTAACTTACGTGGCATAATTATGTTGACCGTTTACTTGTATCTCCCAAGCTCTTAAAATAGTATGTTTCAGGATAAGTGCCCTTTCAGGAAATCAAGAGAATTATTCAAATATGCAATATTTCAGCTCTGTACACTTACTTTAATGCATAGGAAGACATTAATTAGTTGCAGCATGTGATTTGTTAGGGTATGCACTGTCATTTTGTATCAACTCTCTCTTTAGTGTTTACTTGATCTGTGTGCATGGTGGGGTGAAACAGAGGGAGTAATCGGCTGTGCCATTGAACTAGCAAAACAAATACTCCCTCCGTTCCAAAATACCACAGCAAGTATTTTGGAACGAGGGAGTACTAAACAAAGATGCAGTTTTTGTTGGTTTCTTTTGATTGGATGTACATATTGAAGTGCTGCCATGTACTGACTAACACTTGTTTTTTTAACTCTCAGGTATCTGTTGGTGCGCGAATGTATCCTAGAGATGTGGTGATTCATTCTGGCCAGCACCTGAACTTTACGATTATTGGGGACCGTATGTTCACTGAAGCCATTTTCCTACTAGTAGTTGTTGCGATTATCCTTTAGTATTGTATCACATATTATCTCTGGTCACATCATTTCGGTGTGCTTAACCTTATTTGTGCACTTTGCTTGCTGCATGTTGCATTCTGAGTTAGCACCATGCAGTGATTGCATTCTACGCCCTCCGTACCGAAATATATGTCGTTGGAGCAGTTGAACTACAGTTGCTCCAACGACATATATTTCGGTACAGAGGAAGTAGTGAGCACTATGCAGTGATCTCTTGAATACTCTATAAATGGGCGGAAGTTTGTAGCACAGTAGGTGAAAGATAGGCGAACACCAGGAAGTTTGCAGTTAATACTCCCTCTGTAAACATCAACACTCTTATATTTCTTTACGGAGGTAGTACATGTTTAATAAAGCAAAAGATCTTGCTAGAGAAAGGGAGCAAAATATTTAGCTTAATATCCTGCATGAAGTAGACAGTTGGTAGCGATGTTCTGTGTTTGTCAATGTTTCTTGTTTTCATAACCATTGCCTATTGTTGTTGTAGGCATGGATGCACGTGGACCTGGCCAGTGGTTAAGTACCAATGAAAAAGTTATGCATGTTAATCAAATAACCGGTGAAGCACATGCACGTGGTGAAGGTATAGCAGAAGGTATGGAACTAAAACCTATATCTGCTTAGTAGAATGCATTGTTGAACTGAGACACAATTCATTTCTAGTACTTTGGGTTTTGATAAGCTCTTTCCTTATACAGTGATTTTCAAAGGCCCAAATCTGAAGCTGCGGACAACTGTCAATGTGCTCAAGGTGAACCAGATAGTTGTTGATGCTCCTGCGGAGATTCTGACTAATGCTGCTGTCCCACCTGATGGATACAAGTTCTCTGTGAAATTAAGGTCTGTAGTGCTCATATCATCACACTGCTTCCACATGTGTTGATTATTATTCTAGTCAAATTCGAAGTCACTACTGGGTACATGGTCCTGGTGTTTATACTTGCATCGTAAATTATATATGATCTTATGTTAGAATAATGTAACAGTAGGTTATCATAGGTTTGTGGTGCACCATAAGCCTATCAAACTGAAATTAAGGTATAGCAGTAGGTTATCATAAGTTGGGACACTTATTTTGGGACGGAGGGAGTATTACAAAAACGGGCCCTGAGGTCATAATACTGCTTTTGATACTACCTGCTAATATGATCTGAGACTAGAGGTTTCAGACATAATATGTAGAAAGTAGATAGCGTAAGATATGCAATAGGTCATACTCAGCAAATATAATTATCGCTACATTAGAGAGTGAGAGGACAGAGAAGCATATAGTTGTAATGAAAACTAGGCCAGTACTCCTGTGTTAGATAATAGTCTTTATAAATAATATATCACTGCTACTACCTCCAGTCTAAAAGGAATGCAGTAAACTATTTTTTTGCTGTTTACATTTTGGTACTCTTGGATTTATTTGTGCTTCGTGGAGATTAACCTTTTATTCCCTTGTTGAAAGAAGTGGTTCAGCCGGGCATAGCACAGAGTCCTCTGTGAAAGATCAGATAAATGTCCCATTTGACTGCAAGGTCGAACCTTCTTTTGTTGGGTATGTTTCCCATAATGGCCATTCGACCACCTGTGCCTTGTTATTCTTTCAAGGATACATCGAAGTCTCACTGTTTTCTCTCCTTAGGTTTGTTGAGCCATGGAGCGACCGCACTGTGAAGAAATCCTACTGCGTATTTCATCCGTACTCGCCTGCACAGCTGTTGCCTGTTAAGTCGAACCCAATAGACGGATTTTTACACATTTCAGTTCGTGCAAATCTGAAAGAAGATTCAATGGTGACCGGATCTGCACATGCCCTGTTTGTCAAAGGGTTTTACATTAAAGAACCTGGAAAGGTAGCCACCCTCACCCAACCTCTCACGCAAGCACGTCTGTTTATTCCAACTGACTGTCTTATCTCATGCAGATAAACTTGACTCCAAGCTGCAACCATAGCATCATCACTATTGGCGGGAACACTGGTATGACAAAGCCTATTATTTCTGCAAACTTACCTTCGGCTGTGTTTGTTTCTAAAGCCCGAGTTGTATTCCTGCCCCAGATGTTGAGTTATTTTGGAGTGCTAAAGATTTTATGTCGGTCAGTCTTGTTGATACAAATGAGAACATTGGTGGTCCTAGTCAAGTTGTTTACTGGGTGAGTCACAGATGACAAAACATCAAATTTTGTATCAATGATTAATGCTGTAAACAAATTCTGACTGCCATCCTTTTCCAGGTTGAAGCACTCAAAAGGCAACCTTTCGCGGACAAGGTCACTATAATTCTTCCAGCCACTGGTATGCCATTCTATCTTCTTCACCATATCCTTGTAACAAGCTGACTGGCTATCTGGAAATTGTATCTCTTGGTCTGATGAGCATCGTTCCTGACCTAAAAAATGCTTTGTTCCTGACAAAAAAAAACATCGTTCCTGATTCTTGAACCTTGTTGTCGATTGGTAGAACTTATTTCCATACCAAGTCTACCTAATATTTCGATGGAAAACTCCCCCTAATAGTATATCTTCTGTGATTTGAGTCGAGTTTTTGCTGACCAATAGGAATTGCTCCGTGATGATTAACTCGATTCAATTGTTTTCCCCTTGTGCAGGCCAGACTGAAGAATTAGAAGTTAACTATGTTACGGGAGACAAAAAAGAGCCATCGTCGTTGTCAGGCTTAACCACAGTTGGTCTTTTCATCGCATGCATCATCGTGCCAGCAGTTACATTCTGGCTATTCATGAAACTGCTGCAGAGATCGGCCCGGCAGGCACCACCACGGCATGTGGCGCCTGCACCAGCGGTGGGCCCTGCCATGGCGCCTGACCCTGCCACCCCGGCTATCGGCGAGTTCTCTCCTCGCACGCCCCAGCCTTTCATGGAGTACGTGAGGAAGACCGTCGATGACACGCCTTACTACAAGCGTGACGCGAGGAGGCGATTCAACCCTCAAAATACGTACTGAGCGTGCGTAAACCGGGCAGTAGAGTCGCATCTGCTGTGTTTCCCCCCTAGTGTATGATTTAGACGGGTAGCCTTGTAATCCCTGTACTGTAAAATTCGTGTATCGTCGATACTACGCTGTCAATTTTCAAGTCGTGGCGGCATTTGTATGAGCAATGGTTGGTTCGGTTTTTGCTGAGAAAGCTATTTAGCTAGATAGATCACTCAACAGATGGTTTTGTAGAGTAGCTTTGTAATTGTGAAAACCTGGGAGCTCTGCATGTAAATGGAGTGTCAACACCTCTCTCCTAAGCACCACCTCGCCCTATTTGATCTAACTATGAAACCTGCATAATTTGGCCGAGAAGCCATTAATGTGTTAGCGCGCACCAGGACATCATTACTGTTAGGATTTAATTAATCCTATTAATCCCTACTTTTCTGTCCCTTCGGACGCACCCCTTCGGGGGCTATATATATGTGTAATTCCATCATCAGTGAGAACAACTGTTCACTTTACATCTTTGTCTATTGTCTTCTCATTCTCTACTCGAAACACGTTATCGTTTCTCCGCAGTATTTTTTGTGTGGTGGACCTAATTTAACGGTGGAGCAAGTTGCAATACATTTTTTTCAAAAAATTTCATGGCAACTGTAGCATGTTTAGCATGGAAATTCATACATAATGTTCACGGTAATTTGTTCGTTGCATTCCACAATCAGTGTCAACTTTATTGCATTCAACATGGCAGCTCTTGTTTGTCCCACATGGCAACTACTGACTGTCACACATGGCAACCATTGTACAACACATATGGAAATTCCTGCTTTGTTACACATAGCAACTCTAGCATATCACACATGGCATTTTAAGTTGACTGGCATGGCAAATACTTGTTTCTGTACCACATTTCCTTCGCGTGTTTTTTATAGTTGTCTTTTCGTTCTACAATTTTGTAGGGTAAATAAGACTATTTCACGCCCGGACAAACCCAATTTAAAGTCCCACTAATACGTCCCAAAAGCATCTACTTTTCCAAACACTTTTTCTCTTTTTTTGGACTCTAATTTGCATGATTTGAATGAAACTAACCTGGACTGACACTGTTTTCAGCAGAACTACCTTGGTTTTATTTTTGTACAGAAATAAAAGTTCTCGAAATTGGACGAATTTTTTTGTGATTTTTTCTGGAATATATGAAGAATTATGGAGCAAAGAACCACCGGAGGGTGGGTGCCTGTGGGCCACAAGCCAACAGGGCACGTCCACCCCCTAGGCGCGCCCTGTTAGCTTGTGGGGCCATGTGGCTCCCCGACCCTATTTCTAGTCCTATAGATTCACATCTTCAGAGAAAAAAAATCAGAGAGAAGATTTCATTGCGTTTTACTAGACGAAGCCGCCGCCACCTCCTGTTCTTCCTCGGGAGGGCTGATCTGGAGTCCGTTTTTGGCTTCGGAGAGGGGGATTCGTCGCCATCATCATCACCAACCCTTCTCCATCAACAATTCCATGATGCTCACCACCGGGAGCGAGTAATTCCTTTATAGGCTTGCTGGACGGTGATGGGTGTGGATGAGATTGATCATGTAATCGAGTTATCTTGATAGGGCTTGATCCCTAGTATCCACTATGTTCTAAGATTGATGTTGCTATGACTTTGCTATGCTTAATGCTTGTCATTAGGGCCCTAGTGCCATGATTTCAGATCTGAAACTATTATGTTTTCATAAATATGAGAGTGTTTTAGATCCTATCTTACAAGTTGTATGCACCTATTACGTGTCAAGATCCGCATACCCCCAAGGTGACAATAATTGGGATTCTTTTCGGTGGTTGTCGTAGTTTGAGGAGTTCATGTATTCACTAAGTGTTAATGCTTTGTTCTGGTTCTCTATTAAAAGGAGGCCTTAATATGCCTTATATTTCCTTATGGACCCCACCGCCACGGGAGGGTAGGATAAAAGATGTCATGCAAGTTCTTATTGCAAGCATGTATGACTATATACGGAATACATGCCTACATTATATTGATGAATTGGAGCTAGTTCTGTGTCTCTCTAGTGTGTAACTGTTACATGATGAATGTTATCCATATATATCCATCGCTGATCCATGGCCTACGTTTTTCATATACTGAATCTTGCTGAGTTACTTTTGCTGCTACTACTGTTACAATCACTATTGCTACTGTTACTATTGCTATTACTATTCTGCGTTGCTACTAAACTTTTGCTATACACTACAGGAATCAGGCACTTTGCCATCTGCCATGGCAGATGGCAAAGGCATGGCCGGCGGACGGCAAAGGGCTTTGCCGTCTGCCAGCAGATGGCAAAGGGCCGGCTGAATAAGCTACGGTAAAGGCTTCTTTGCCGTCTGCTGGCAGACGGCAAAGAACTTTGCGCCTTTGCCGTCAGCTGGCAGATGGCAAAGCCTCTGTACGGCAGAGGGTCGGGGTTAGCCCCGTTAGGAGGCTAACGGCGTGCTTTGCCGTCTGCCAGCAGATGGCAAAGGCTGCAGGCTCTTTGCCGTCTGCCAGCGGATGGCAAAGGCTGCAGGCTCTTTGCCGTCTGCCAGCGGATGGCAAAGGATGCAGGCTCTTTGCCATCTGTTGGCGGACGGCAAAGAGACCAAATAGGCCAGCCGAGTGCTTCCCAGGTTGAACAGGTAGCTGCCACGTGGCCTCTTTGCCATCTGCCAGCGGATGGCAAAGCTCTTTGCCATCTGCCAACGGATGGCAAAGTGCCTATATTGCCCCATTTAATTTTGTTTTTTCTTATATCAATTCATTTTCACAGAAAATCAAACACAGATATATATATGACCAATATAGCATATTCAACACATATTACCAATAGTCATGAACACATATATATCCAACACATATCCATGAACACATATCCAACACATGTTACCAATAGTAGCAAGTTTCATCCATACATATACATAGTTTCATCAATATTACACATTTTCATCCATAGGTAGCAAGTTTCACAAAGTCAAAACAAAAACTAAAGACAAGCACTCCATCAACCCAAGCTTCCGTGATCTGAAGCAAATCTGCAAAATGGGAAAGAAGAAGAAGACTAGAAGAAGAAGATTATTATGATGCAACTAAAATGTGAAGATTATTATGATGCAACTTATATCTGTAAAATAGGTCATTTTGGAGCTAAGTATGGTTATTATGTCATTTTTGAGCTAGCTAAGCATACTAAGTCATTATGGTGTAAAAAATGCTAAGTAAGGTCATTTTGGAGCTAAGTAAGGTTATTATGTCATTTTGGAGCTAGCTAAGCATATGAAATCATTTAGGAGCTAAAATATGTCATTTCTTAAGCATATTATGTCATTTTAGAGCTAGCTAAGCATATTAAGTCATTTTGGAGGAAAAGCTGCTAAGTATAGGTCATTTTAGAGCTATCCTAGGTTAAATAGATCATTTTGGAGCTATCCTAGGTTAAATAGGTCCATTTTTTAGCTAGCTAAGCACATAAATTCATTTTGGAGGAATAAATGCTAAGTATAGGTCATTTTAGAGCTATCCTAGGTTAAATAGGCCATTTTGGAGCTAATTAAGGTTATTATGTCATTTTTGAGCTAGCTAAGCATATTAAGTCATTTTGGAGGAATAAATGCTAAGTATAGGTCATTTTAGAGCTATCCTAGGTTAAATAGGTCATTTTTGAGCTAATTAAGGTTATTATGTCATTTTTGAGCTAGCTAAGCATATAAATTCATTTTTGGAGGAATAAATGCTAAGTATAGGTCATTTTAGAGCTATCCTAGGTTAAATAGGTCATTTTTGAGCTAATTAAGGTTGTTATGTCATTTTTGAGCTAGCTAAGCATATAAATTCATTTTGGAGGAATAAATGCTAAGCATAGGTCATTTTAGAGCTATCCTAGGTTAAATAGGTCATTTTGGAGCTAATTAAGGTTATTATGTCATTTTTGACCTAGCTAAGCATATTAAGTCATTTTGGAGATAAATAGGTCATTTCTTAAGCTAAGTATGCATTTGTTAAGCAAAACACTTGGGAAAACTTACCGTCATCACGGAGGTGTAGGTGTAGGACCGGTCGCGCCAGTGGCAGACGGAGAAGGATCGGTCGATGCTTGTCGGGAGTTATGCTGCACCAAAGATCATTTGCAATGTATCGTTAGCATGATGCAACTCAAATGTGAAGACTAGTAACTAATGACCATTCAAATGAAACTCACCGTGCCCGCCGGAGCAATGACTGGCATCGGCGGAGGGGTCGTGCCATTGTTCTGGCACATGGTCTGCACATTTGGTTTTCTCGAGTCAGTCATATTAGTTAGTAATGAAAGGAACATTACGTGCATGATTTGGCTAATATGTAGAAGAAACTTACCACGATGAGCTCGTATAGGGCCCGTTGACCCGCATCGTTCCGGTTCCTCTCCTCCTCCATTAGCCTAGCCGTCCTCTCCTCCGCCTCCCTCTCCCTCTCCGCCGCCTGCCTGTCCCTCTCCTCTAGAAGCGCCTGGGTCTTCGCTCTCTCTTCCTCAATAGCAGCCTGGGTCTTCGCTCTCTCTGCCTCAATAGCAGCCTGCAACACCACTCGTTAGCATTGTAATCATCGACGGCCGCACACACAATGTAATGGAGGAAAGGTATCTGAGTCCGTATAACTAACCTTCAATTCGAGCTCCATTGGCCGTGCACGAGGCCTTATCTCAGGATCGGAGCTGGTCTGGCGCTTCTTGATCTGCGGGAGAGTGCTAGTACAACGTATCAGTCCATTCCCAATGGCTAACGAGCCATGGGGCCTCCCGCCACCAGATATCATCACCAGCTCTGGATCAATAGGCTGGCTCGGGTTAAAGTACGGCCCTTTCCTCGCCTTCCCCTCGTCTCTGTACCTCACAAGCTTGTTGTGGGAAGCGCGGTTGGTGAATTTCTCTGGATCATCGAGGTCAGACTCAGAGAATGCCTTGGCCTTCTTGTACGAGGCAGTATTGGCCATGGCATAGAGGTCGAACAGCTCTGGCACTGGAGCCTTGTTGTGTCGCGCCTAAAAGAGAGAAACAGAGTATTAGTTAAGGGCTCAAGCTAGCATGAAGAATGAATTTGCATGAATCATGAAGCAAACCACATACCCAGTTTTCCCCGTACTGATATAGGTTGACGCTGCCTAGATGGTGTGGCACACCTTTCATTTTGCCACGCTTCTCCTTTGCAATGTTGTGGGTGGATAGCCATTGGGGAGAGCACCACTCATCCACCAACGCCTCCCAACAATCCTGCCTATCCGCACACCATCTCGGGGGCACCTAAGTTAAGCAAGAGAAATTTGAGCGCTACGCCTACGAATCAAATCAAGGAAACTAAGTACAAGGCCTTAAGAATAGGTAATTACCTTCATGTACTTCTCCTTACTCAGATACTTTGTGCGGCACTTCGTCTTGGACCTCCTAATACCAGTCGAGGCGTAGTAGTCTCGAACAGCCTGCGTCCGAGCCTCGTGCCAAAAGTTTTGAAATAGGCGCCTGCACTCGGCGTTGATAACCCGAGCCGCGACCTCCTCCTGTCCCTCAGCACACCTGTAGAAGGTCTGCAATCAAACAAGAAAACACGGATTAGTACAATCACTAGGGTTGCCAATCAAAGAAGAAAACACAACGTAGACGGCAAAGGAGAAATTACCCAAAACGTCTGGATCACAATGTCGGCCACCGTGTGGCACTCGACATCGCCGATCCTATGCCCCGGCGGGGCCGGGGCAGCCAAGTAGTGCTCCCAGGTCATTCCTAGCTCTGGAACCCGGCCCTCACCGGGCAACGTGACCCACCCCGGGAAGCTCTGGCGACAAATCACACCAAGGACACTGTTGGGCCTGCGGACACCACAGTCGTGTTTCCAAGAACTGCAGTATGACAAGGCCAACGCATTAGATATTCGAAGAAACGTGAAGGAAAAAGGTTAAAAAAGAGTAAATGCACTTACTTCTCCCCATCAGGCGCAATCAACCACCTCTGGTCGGGGGTCACCGGGGTGGGCGGGAGCTTTGTACCACCACGCTGGTAGACTTTGCGCCCCTCAACCCACTCACTCTCGCTATAGCTATCAGAACTATAGCCACCCTCAGCATGGCCACTCGACCCCGGCCAGTCCCCCCATGGGTTCGGCTGCGACTCAGCCTGATCCCTGCTCTGCTCCGGAGTCTCGTGGGACGGAGCCTCTGGGACCGGAGTCTCGTGGGGCAAAGGCTCGGCGGCCCGAGGCTCGTCGGCCCGACGCTCGTCGGCCCAAGGCTCGTCTGCCATACGCTCGTCGGCCCGAGGCTCGTGGACCGGAGTCCGAGACGGGCCCACCTCAGGCGGCTCCATCTCAGACGGAGCAGTCCTGTGGTCGGGTGAATCAGCTGGGGGTGGCGGCGAGGAAGGTGTAGTAGCAGCCTTCCTACCTCTCCCGCCGCTACGTCCACCTCTACCAGCCTTCTCCTTCTTCTTCCCCCCCGACCTCTCCCGGCCGAAGAAGAAGCGACCGCCGGTGGTGTCTGCATACTGAAATGCAGCACTCTCCGGAGGCTCTGGGGTGGAATGGAACTACCCCTCCCACCACGCGCCGAGGAAGGAGCCTCGGAGCGCTCTCGACCCGCGCCCACCATCTGTCAACACCTGCAATGACAAAGAGTAAACGAAATTAGTACAACATAAAAAAAATGAATACCTGACATGAATAATAATATGTATATAATTTAAGTGTAGCATCATCATGAACATAATAAAAAATTGAATACCTAACATGAACTAATTAATAATATATATGTACATAATAATAATTGAATACCTGACATGAACTATAATATTAATCTTCATCGTTATCATCAATAAATGCATCATCATCGTCTATATATGCTTCGGGGTTAATAAATGCATCATCATCATCACTATCAGTAATGACGTGCTCATCATCATCATCAATAAATGCATCAACATGTGGAAGGCCTCCTGTACGTAATCGGTCAAGCATTGATAGGTCATCCGCAATAGTAACCTCTTCTTGTTCCGGCTCTTCTTGTTCCGGCTCAGGCTCGGATTCACTGCCGTTGTCTACCACAACATACCTGGAAGACTGGCAAACGGGACAATACTTCAAGTCCGCATACTCAAGCCTAAATAAGGCACATCCTTTCTCACAGGCATCTATCTTCTCATAGGGCATCTTAAGTACACAGAGGATTTTGTCCGACTGGTATATTACATGGCCTTTGGGTAGAAAGCGTCCAAATAGTGTCATCATCGCGTCGTAGCATTCTCTGCCCAAGTTGAATTGAGCCTTCAGAGCCATTACTTGTGCGATGGCATCCAGCTGACAAATCTCAGTGTGCTCGTGGAGAGGACGTTTTGAAGACTCCAACATATCATTGAAGGCCTTTGCAGATTCCTCCATCTCATCGTCCGAATCCCGAGCATCATCAAAGTCTTCCACCATGTCTTCCATCCCGGTACCATGCTCATCGGTGCGACGACGGCCCTCCTCAGCTCTGGCACGTTGGGCAGACTCACCATGAAATGTCCAGACCGTATAATTAGGCGTAAAACCCCACTTCTGCAGGTGTTTGATCATTTCAAACTCTGACCTCTTATGATAGTTGTCGCAATCGACACAGGGGCACCAGGTTGTTTTCTGTCCATTTGCAAATGCGGCTCTCACAAACCCCTTGGTTTTTGTTATCCATTCATGGGTCATGTCTTTCTGACTAGTGTGACCGGTGTACATCCACGCACGATCACTCATCTTGCCTAGCTACTGGACACACAAGAAATATATACATAATTCAGCAAACCATATTCATCAGTTAATAGAGTTTGTCAATTTTATTACGTCCATGCAACCTAGATGCTAGTAGGTAAAGATAGGTCCTAATCCCACCCGAGTATGTGTAGATTGGGTTCGTTTTCCCATGCTCTGCTCCGGATCCGACGCAAAATTTCGGCAGCACCTACCCGCTGTTCTCCTGATACACGTCTCGGCAATAAGCAGAGAGGATGTGTACCCGGAGAACAACAGGGAGGCACGGACGAAATTTTGCATCGGATCCGGAGGAGAGCATATGGGAAAACGAACCCAATCTACACATACTCGGGCTGTCCATGGATAACGTTGGACAATTCGAAAGAATCACAGTTATAAATATGTAAATGCATGCATATTTATAGATGTAACCCTTTCGAACGGGAGACGCATAGTGGTCACGCATACTGATGATTCAATCTACCTACAGCTAGCATGTTTCATCGGCACGAAGACCGGAACAGAGCAAATGAAGGGGGGAGGAGGAGATGTCATTTGTGCTCACCCACGAACGCAGGGGCGGAGCTCGTCGAACGCACGGGGAGGTCGTCGAACACCAGACCCTCGCAGCGACGAAACAACTGCACATTTAAATCCACCCGATCAACACAAATATATATGATGTTTTTCATAACAAAATCGGAAAATATATGACCTAACTCATAATTCACAAATATATGACCCTGTCGGCCTCTGGAAGGCCGAAAAGCACCTTTTCGGTCAGTATATGAATTTCTCTTTAATGGCCTTGCAGAAGGAGATATTTTGAAAAAATAATAACTCCGGTAGTACTACCCAAGAATCTTTTGGGTTATAATACTTTGGGAGAGTGCAATACTGGATTGGATATAAGTCATAAATGACAGGAGTATTTCATCTATTCTTTTTTGGAAATTTATAGGACTCGCCCATTAAAAAAATTGCGCATGCGGCACTACAAATGTGTGATGTAAGTTCCTTCCAAATCTCCTATGCTCATTTTCTTCAGTGGAACAAACTGTAAATATTGCTGCTCTATGAGATGGAGGTCATCAATGATGCTACTTCCTCATATCATGATAAAGAGAAGATTGCATGGCAAATAACTATTTTTCTAGATCGCAGATAGAACACAATTTGTGTTTTAATTATTGATGTTGCTTTGTCATTCCAAATATCTTATAAAGTGGAAACTCAAAGCTAAGATTATATATCGCAATGCCTACAACTGTGATCATGTAACAATACTTCCCTTGGCTGCAATCATTAGTATTATATAATTCTCATTAGTATTATATAATTCTTTTGTTTCACAAAATTATTTGTTCAGTTGCGTTTTTGAAACTATTCGCCAAACAATAATTGTCACTCAATCAACCTCTTCGCTCCACTCGACATTCCGTTTCTGTAACCAAATGAGCACCAAAAATTCAAACGGGCTCTGCTACGGGTGCGGCGTGACGCCGCGCTTTTTCAGCTCTAGTATGACACAATAGAGGAGCAGAAACTACACTACAGAACTACTAGCAGTCTAGCACTAGCAGAAGCCAACGAGCAACCGAAGTAACTAATAGCAGCACACGAGCAGCAGACTAGTAGTAGCACATCCAGCACAAGTAGCAGACTAGCAGTAGCACCAGTGCCCCACCAACAACACAAGTAGCAGTAGCAACACATAGCAACAGCCAGCAGGCCAACATCACAACACATAGCAGCAAGCCAACAGGCAACAGCACAACAGAGCACCACGAGCAGCAGTAGAGCACAAGCACAAAAGAGGACAAGTGAGCTCGAGGCACTGGCTCGAGGGGGAGACCGGGAGAGAACCAGAGGAGCTCACCGGCGGAGAAGGGGGCTCGATGTCAAGCTTGGGGGCGTGAGGCCGAGAAGCTCCGAATCTGGCGGTCGGCGGCGCGAGGAGGAGCCGGGGCTGGGGCGCCGCGGCCTGGCTCGGTGGAGGGGCTGGCGGCGGTGCTGGGGCGCCACGGCCTGGCTTGGTGGAGGGGCGGGCGCAGGGGCGGGCTGCGGTGGCGGGGAGGGGCGGGCGCAGGGGCGGGCTGGGGTGGCGGGGAGGGGCGGGCGCAGGGGCGGGCTGCGGTGGCGGGGAGGGGCGGGGGAGGGGCGGGCTGCGGTGGCGGGGAGGGGAGGGCTGGCGGCGGTGTTGGGTGGCGGCGGGAACGCGGGGCTGGGGCGGCGGGGACGGGCGGGCGCAGGGACGGGCTGCGGTGGCGGGGAGGGGCGGGGGAGGGGCGGGCGCAGGGGCGGGCTGCGGTGGCGGGGAGGGGCGGGGGAGGGGCGGGCTGCGGTGGCGGGGAGGGGCGGGCTGGCGGCGGTGTTGGGCGGCGGCGGGAACGCGGGGCTGGGGCGGCGGGTGCGGTGGTGGGTGGGTGAGGTGGGGGGGGGAGAGAGAGAGGGGTGGGGCCGGGCTGGGAGAGAGAGGGGAGAGAGAGAAGGGTGGGGCCGGGCTGGGAGAGAGGGGAGGAGATAGCCCCACCTCTTTGCCATCAGCCAGCGGATGGCAAAGCCCCATCTCTTTGCCATCTGCCAGCAGATGGCAAAGAATCTTTTCCGTCTGCTGGCAGACGGCAAAGAGATGGGGCTAGTGGGCCGTTACAGCGCCGTCGTCCACTGGACCCCACCCACCTCTTTGCCGTCTGCCAGCGGATGGCAAAAATCTTTGCCATCCGCTGGCAGACGGCAAAGAGGTGGGGTTGATAGGCCGTTACAGCACCGGCGTCCACTGGACCCCACCCACCTCTTTGTCGTCTGCCAGCGGACGGCAACGATTCTTTGCCATCTGCTGGCAGATGGCAAAGAATTGGCTGATGGCAACCAGGTTCTTTGCCGTCTGTCAGTTCTTTGTCGTCTACTTTTTGTAAGCGGATGGCAAATACGTTCTTTGCCATCCGCTGGCAGACGACAAAGAGCTGACTGATGGCAAATTCCCTGTTTCCAGTAGTGATAGAAGGATAACCCTGGTGTGATTGAATTGATAATTCAACTGCTAAGATCAATAAATATTCTTTGGCTCCCCTTGTGTCGAATCAACAAATTTGGGTAAAATACTTCCCTTGAAGACTGTTACGATCCCATATACTTATGGGTTATCAAGACTGTTTTCTGGCATCGTTGCCAGGGAGCATAACTCTATTTATTGTGTTCACTCAAGGTTATCAAATTGACATTATGAAGAATCTGAAAGATACTAGAACCAAGATCATACCCTCTAAGACTAGGGGAGGTAAGGAACTGCCATCTAGCTCTGCTTTTGATTCACCTACTATTTTGAATCAGCTTATGACACCACCACTTGATACTTATTCTGATATATCGCAATTACTTGATGATGCTACTTCTGAAACTTATGATGATGCTATTGCTATGCTTGATAAAAATGAATCTGTGCCATTGAATGAATTACTTGATGCTCATCTTGCTAAAGCTAGAGAAGTTGAAAATGCTGCAATTGATGAAAACTTTGACTGTGCAAACTGAAAGAAAAATCTATGTTGGGGAAAATGAAACATGATCCTAAATTTGCTACTTCTCCAATATGTGTTACCGATAAGGACTATGAACTCTCTGTTGATCTTGAGTTAATCACTATAGTAGAATTTGATCCTTTCCATAGTTATGAAACTAAGACTGTTGTGGGACACCTGACTAAACTAAATGATATTGCCACCTTGTTTTCTCACGAGGAAAAGATGCATTACTATTATATCCTTAAGCTTTTTTCCTTTCTCGCTAAAAGGTGATGCTAAGAAATGGTTCCTCTCTCTTGCTCCTGGTTGTGTGTGTAGTCCCCAGGATATGATTTATTACTTCTCTGAAAAATATTTTCAAGCTCATAAAAAACAAGCTGCCTTACAGGAAATTTTTAACTTTTTGCAAATTGAAGAAGAGAATCTCCCTCAAGCTTGGGGGTGGCTTCTCTAGTTACTTAGAGCTTTGCCTGATCATTCTCTTAATAGAAATGAAATACTTTATATCTTTTATAATGGACTAACTCATGTGTCTATGGATTTCCTAGATAGTCGTGCTGGTTGTGTTTTCAGGGAAAGAACTGTTGGACAAGCTGAAGAATTATTGAATAACATATTGCAAAATGCCGATGATTGGACACTTCCTGAACCACCACCGGAACCTATTCAAAAGAAAAGAGGTATTCTATTCCTCAGTCCAGAAGATATGCAAGAAGACAAGAGGTCTATGAAGGAAAAAGGTATTAAAACTAAAGAGGTCAAAAATTTACCACCTATCGAAGAAATACATGGACTTGACACCCTGACACAGGTAGTAGAGGTAAAGTCTCTCCG
This sequence comes from Elymus sibiricus, assembly GCA_039707655.1. NCBI lineage: Eukaryota > Viridiplantae > Streptophyta > Magnoliopsida > Poales > Poaceae > Elymus > Elymus sibiricus. The sequence continues at coordinate 395,869,227 of CM077671.1, forward strand.
TGCCTTTAATGAAAGTGATATACCTTATACTAAGACTCCTAGTCAATGCATAGATGAATTTGATAATTACATTGTTAAGCGAGAACATTTCAATAACTATGTCAAAGATCATTTAAGACGCAATGCCATGATGATAGATCGTTTAAGTGACTTCATGTATAGGATTTCTAATGATGTTAAAGGTCTAGGTAAACATGATTCTATGGTTCACACTCAACTAGACCAAGTTGCTAAGTCACAAAATGATTTGCTTGCTGAATTAAATGATAACATGAATGATTATGTTGTTAGAGTATTGACTAGAGGGGGTCAAATGACTCAGGAACCCCTTTATCCTGAAGGTCACCCTAAAATAATAGAACAAGATTCTCAGAGAATTAATGATGATGCACCTAGTCCAACTAAAAATAAAAAGAGAAAGAAAAAAGATAGGACTATGCATGCTTCTAGTGAACCTGTTACAGAAAAACCTACTGAGAACCATATTGATGTTTCTATTTCTGATGCCGAGACACAATCTGGTAGTGAACATTCATCTAGTGATAATAAAAATGATAATGATAATAATGATGCTCACATAGATGCTCAGCCGGATGATAATAAAGAACCTGATAAGGATGTGGAAATATAACCTGCTGAAAATCTTGATAAGCCACATCCTAAAAACAAGCCCTATGAAAAGAAAGAGTTTGTTGCTAGAAAACATGGTAAAGAAAGGGAGCCATGGGTTTAGAAACCCATTCCTTTCCCTCGTAAGCCTTCTAAGAGTAAGGACGAGGAGGATTTTGAATGCTTTGCTGAAATGATTAAACCTGTCTTTTTGCGCACTCGCTTGACTGATATACTAAAGATGCCTCCATATGCTAAATATATGAAGGACATTATTACCAACAAAATAAAGATACCTGAAACTGAAATTGCTACCATGCTTGCTAATTATTCTGTTGATGGTGGAGTGCCTAAGAAGTTGGGAGATCCGGGTATACCCACAATACCTTGCTCTATTAAACTAAGTTATGTTAAAACTGCTTTATGTGATCTACGCCGGTGTTAGTGTTATGCCTTTATCTTTATATAAAAGACTTGATTTGAATAAGCTTACACCTACTGAGATATCTTTGCAAATGGCCGATAAATCCACTGCTTTACCTATTGGAATTTGTGAGGACGTTCCTGTTGTTGTTGCAAATGTTACTATCTTAATAGACTTTGTTATTCTTGATATGCCCAAGGACGACAACATGTCGATTATCCTTGGTAGACCCTTTTAAATAGTGCAGGGGCTCTTATTGATTGCAACTAGAGCAAGGTTACTTTTCATGTCAATGGTAAAGAACATACGGTGCACTTTCCGAAAAAGCAATCTTCGGTGAATAATATTAATGCCATTGAGCCAATTGCCACAGTCACTCTTGGAGGGTTTAAATTTTCTCTCCCTACTGCCAAGAAGAGCTATGATATTCTTATTGTTGGGGATGCAAATCCCCATTGAGGTAACTTAGTGTTATACGAAAATTCTTTGGTTTCATGTCAATCGGAAATGATTATTAATAAGACTTGATCAACCTCATTAATGGTTCCTTTTTGAAAGACATGGGGTTGATTAACTTACTATGCACAACTTTCTGTATCATTAGTGTTTACCCTTTGTTATTTTTAGTGCAATAAAATAAAATGCCATTAGTTTCCGGTTTTCTGAATTTCCCGTGCAATAAAAATGGCCCAAAATAAAAAGTCTCAGAAAATGCCACAAAAATTTAACATGATTTTTTCTAGAATGTTTTAGAAAATTTGGTGCTGAAAACAAATTAGGGGGGGGGGTGCACTTGTGGGCCACAAGCCAACAGGGCGTGTCCACCCCCTCGCGCCCTGATAGCTTGTGGGGCCCACATCCCCCTTGCCTTATTTCTTCAGCCCATGTCATCCATTACCTCCAGCATAAATTCATAGTCACTCTCTCTCTCTCTCATGTTCTTGCTCCCGAAACTGAGATTTTTGATCTGTTTGCTCGGAACTCCGTTTCCGAATCTGTTTTGGAAATTGCTCCTTGGTATGTGAGTCCCCCATTGCTCCAATTAATTTTTTTGCTTTACTGGTTTATATTTTACATATTTTGCTGCACCTGGTGCTACTGAGAATGAGCTTGCATGTTGAATTCTTTGAGTTCCAAGTAGTATGAATGCTTGATATGGCCTCCAGGTACCTATATGAGTAGTTGCTACCAATCTTGCAAAGTTTTATTGACATAATTTTGTGGCCCAAAAATTTCAGAAATTTGTTTATAGGAATATGAATTTCTTCAGGAGGGGTTCTTCAAGTCGGAGTTCCAAAGGAGTTGTTGGGAGGACCAAGACATCAACATCTTTCGCAACGCGGAGGTTAGGCCATGCGAATGTCCACATACACCTTTCATGAGCGAAATTGGTTTCTACCAAGAGTTCATGCAATTCATTGCAAATGTCGGGCTAACCGACTTCCTCGTAGATGAGTGTGATCAACACTACCTCCTTACAAATTCCTTTGTGCAAAATTCCTATTTCATAAATAGGCCCGAGGCTCCCATGGTGCGCTTCGATCTATACGCCGAACATTATGAACTACCACTCTCTGAATTCTGCAAAATATGTGTGATTCCCTCTGACAGGGGAACACGTGAGCCTAAACCGGAGGAGTTTGAGGACTTCCTCCTTACCTTAACTGTGGGAGAAACTAGGGGCGTATCAAATGCCAGGGCCACCAATTTACATTTTCGTGATGTGCACTACTTCGCTTTATTCATAGGCAAATGTTTAACTGCTATGGGTCAGGGTGGCGGTCTTCCTGCGCCCACCCTTGCTATTTTGCGTCGCGTGCTACATGACGATAACACTTACAGCTTAGGAGCTATTGTTGCGTGCCGCTTGCATGTTAACTGGACCAAGGGCAAGGTTCATGGTGGTATTTATGCCACTCGCTTAGAAAAACGTTTCAATGTTGACATATGCCCCACTGATTACTTACTGCCTAAAGTTTATCTGGATCACCAGTCTATGATAGATCACCACTTTACTGATGAGCGTGAGCCTGCGCACCACATTCGCTATAACGTAGTATTCAGCAAGACGACTCACGATGTTATTGTATTGCCTGCACTTCTTTGTTTAATTATCACGCTAGGCACGGATATGGTGTCATGCCAGAGGATATAGCCACTTACCAGAATGAGTTGGCCGAGGCCGAGGCTGCAGCCTAGGCATGGGATGGCCAAGTGCCTCAGCCCAACTACTTCCCTGGACTCGATGGCTACTACGAGTGGTGATCACTAAACTAGGCCAAAAGCCTAAGCTTGGGGGAGTACATATTTCTCACCGACATTATAATCATGCTCACACGCTTCATATCAATTGTCGGTGTTCATCCTCTTTCATTGTATATCCATGTTAGCTATATTTTTCCGCTTTCTTCTTGTGTGTTTGAAAAACTTTGAAAACCCAAAAAGATTTCTTGCTTCTTTTCGTTTTTTATTTCCTATTTAATTAGTTGTAGTATTAAAATAAAACCCAAAAATATTTCCTTTGCTTGTTGGGAGCTTTCCCGTGTAAATAGTTTTTCTTGTTTTTGTTTTTCCTCTGTTTATTTGCTTCCTTAAAAAAAAGCAAAAAATCGAAAAATATTTCAATGTGTTTCTCTAAATATCTTTTCTTTTCGTTGAGTCGTTGAAAGGAGAAGACTACAATAAAAATGTTGAGTGGCTCTCATATACATTAATGTTGATCTAACAAAAGAGACCATATTACCTTGTCTTCTCCTTTGTTTAAATGTTTGCAGATTCCAGGTTAGTCCACGTCACACTTGCACTATTATTATTATCACATCATTTGGTCATGCAAGTGAAAGGCAATAATGGCAATATTTGATGAAGTGGTCGTTGTAAAGGAAGCTGGTATGAACTCTTCTTGTTTTCCGTTGTGGTAAATATTTTTAGCTCGTTCGATCTCGATTCAACATAATATGAGTAAACATGTTTATGACAACAAATAGATATTATAGTTTCTCATGCTATGCTTAAATAGCTAGGAGTAAATAATGATTTATCTTAAGTGTCAACATGCATTAAAATGGTTGTGATATGGTATGGTAGTATGGTGTCCTCCTCTGAGTAATTTGAGCGGCTTGACTTGGACCATGTGCAAACATGTAGTTGATTCAAAACCAATGCAACCTTTATGATGTTTAAATTCAGAGTGTTCATATCTTACTCATGCTAATGTTCAATGTTAATTATTCTCAATGCATGATTATGACCGTTTTCGCTCGCTAGCTGGTTGCTTCTCAATCTAGTGCTAGCCTTCACCTGTACTAAGCGGGAATGCTGCTTGTACATCCAAAATCCTTAAACCCAAAGTTGTTCCACATGAGACCACCATATATACCTATATACGGCATTACCTGCCGTTCTAAGTAAATTTGCATGTGCCACCTCTAAGCATTCAAATAAACATCTGTTTCGTGTGCTCGTACCACTCATGGAGCGATGGGGTGCTCAATATCTCCCATGCTAAGTGGGTTATTCTCAATATGGGCGTTTACTCACCTATCATTGCACGAGAGAGGCTGATAAAAAGGATGTCTGGTCCTGCATAATAAAAAATAATTAAACAAAACTCCTGGGACGATTGATATGTTGGCAGGCACCCGTGAATTCGGTCAGCCATGGTTTGTGTATGTATGGTGGATGGAGTAAACATTATATTTCTGCTTGGGAACCGCCAATAATGTGTTTAGCATGAAAGATATTGAAAACTCAGTCGTGACGTTGACAGGAAAAGCACACCACCCAAAATTATAATTTCATCTTTGTTTTAACCCTTGAGCTTTTGCACCTATGCAAATCAATGCTTCCCTCTGCGAAGGGCCTTTCTATTTACTTTCATGTTATTTTATTTTTGTTCTTGAGTCATCATCTTCTTACTAAAGCACCAGACCTGAGAGCACTATTATCATTCTTATGCATTGGGTCTAGTTAATGTTGGATGTGAGCATGACTGGATCTTTTCTACTATGAATTATAATGTTTAGTCGCTACTTGAACCTCAGAGGTGCTCTATATTTATGTTTTGTAGTCTCAGAAAGGACTAGCGAGATACCATATCATCATTTTATATCATTGTTTTGACAAATTGTTGGCATGTGAGATATTTTATTATTGCTCGTTAGTTGGTTATGTTATTGTCATGAGTGAATATAATAGCTAAGTGTTATCATTGATATGGTTTTTATAATTTATGCTGAAAACCTGAACACTAGCTAAGCATATGTATAACAACAAGAACAAACGAGTTTGTAAAAGTTTTATTTATCACTTTCAGTTTATCAACTGAATTGCTTGAGGACAAGCAATGAGTTAAGCTTGGGGGAGGTTGATACGTCCCAAACGTATCTACTTTTCCAAACACTTTTGCTCTTGTATTGGACTCTAATTTGCATGATTTGAATGAAACTAACCTGGACTGACTTTGTTTTCAGCAGAACTACCTTGGTGTTATTTTTGTGCAGAAATAAAAGTTCTCGAAATTGGACGAAACTTTTTGTGATTTTTTTGGAATATATGAAGAATTATGGAGCGACGAACCACCAGAGGGGGCTGCCTGTGGGCCACAAGCCAACAGGGCGTGCCCACCCCCTATGCGCGCCCTGTTAGCTTGTGGGGCCCACGTGGCTCCCTCGGCCCTATTTCCAGTCCAATAAATTCAAAAATTCGGGAAAAAAATTAGAGAGAAGATTTCATCACGTTTTACGAGACGGAGCCGCTGCCACCTCATGTTCTTCCTCAGGAGGGCTGATTTGGAGTCCGTTTTTGGCTCCGGAGAGGGGGATTCGTCGCCGTCGTCATCACCAACCCTTCTCCATCAACAATTCCATGATTCTCACCACCAGGAGTGAGTACTTTGTAGGCTTGCTGAATGGTGATGGGTGTGGATGATATTGATCATGTAATCGAGTTATTTTGATAGGGCTTGCTCCCTAGTATCCACTATGTTCTACGATTGATGTTGCTATGACTTTGATATGCTTAATGCTTGTCACTAGGGCCCGAGTGCCATGATTTCGGATCTGAACCTATTATATTTTCATAAATATGAGAGTGTTTTAGGTCCTATCTTGCAAGTTGTATGTACCTATTACGTGTCAAGATCCGCATACCCCAAGGTGACAATAATAGGGATTCTTTCCAGTGATTGTCGTAGTTTGAGGAGTTCATGTATTCACTAAGTGTTATGCTTTGTTCCGGTTCTCTATTAAAAGGAGACCTTAATATCCCCTAGATTTCCTTATGGACCCCGCTGCCACGGGAGGGTAGGACAAAAGATGCCATGCAAGTTCTTATTGCAAGTACGTATGACTATATACGGAATACATGCCTACATTATATTTATGAATTGGAGCTAGTTCTGTGTCGCTCTAGTGTGTAACTGTTACATGATGAATGTTATCCATATCTATCCATCGCTGATCCATGACCTACGGTTTTCATATACTGAATCTTGCCGAGTTACTTTTGTCGCTACTACTGTTAGAATCACTACTGCTGCTGTTACTGTTACTATTCCTATTCCGCGTTGCTATTAAACTTTTGCTATAGACGGATAATCGTGGTGTGGTTGAATTGATAACTCAACTGCTAAGACCAATAAATATTCTTTGGCTCCCCTTGTGTCGAATCAACAAATTTGGTTAAAATACTCCCCTCAAAGATTGTTATGATCCGCTATACTTGTGGGTTATCACACACTAGAACGCATTCACTCGAAGTTGGCGACGTCTGACAATGCATAGATTCATGAGCCGCCACTTGAGAAATCTGCCGTTGCGTCACCCACTGTTGCCGCTAGTTCCGATGCACGTAAGTCTCCATCTCCACCGGTTGCAGAGCTGCATACTACAACTTCAGGTATCGGTAGATCTGGCATTGACGAGTCAGTATCTGCTAGGACTGCTGAGGTAGTGCCTACCCTTCTGGCAATGAGGGATGTTGTGACGATCCCTTGTAGCCGCTCAGCAAGTGATGAAGTGGATGCTCTAGAGCTCAACCTAAATAAGGAAGATTCCTGTGCATTCGCTACGGACTCCACGCGTGGGGCCTATGGCACTGCAGTGGCCACGAAAGAAGGGGCTGCGACCAGAATTCCTGATCGAAGGACATCCATGGACGACTCTCGCCGCACAACTGCTACAACGGCTTCCAGCACACATGCTACTCCAGCAATGGGTTTGCGAGCTGGCCCGACACCTAGGTGTAGCCCCCGCAAGTATCATGCATCGTCATCTAGTGCAGGGGAGCGCATTAAGAGCAGAGATGACACTGGTTTTGTGTCTGCTTCCACATTTTTCTCACCTTGCACAAAGCAAAGCAGCGGAGGCAACGGAAGTCTGGATTTCGGCAGATGTAGGTGGTAAGCAGGCTACTAATGATGGAGGTGGCAGTTCAGAATAGACGTCATCCTTTACGGCCGAGAAAACCCCGGTCTAAACTTGCGTACTTCCAAGCTTCATGTCAACATTGGTATCACGTACAGTCCAAAGAAGAAGATAGCCAAGAAGGATGTGATTGAAATCACTGACAACACGCTCTGTCCTACCAAGAAGCCTGATGTTTGTGCAGCAGACGAGAGTGACATGTTTGTTCAGCTGTCACCTCTAGATTCTGCAAAACAGTTTATTCGAAACCCGAGTGAGCAGCATGAGAGGCACCCCATGGATTTCACCCCACCAAGCTACAGCCTTGGGATTTATCGCAGTTAGGCTGAACCACCCATTGATCCTGTGCCTGTTGCTTTTGCTTTCCCAGTAGGCATGGTGTAGATGATGGCGCAACCCAATCTTGATGGCCGGAAGGTTGTGAAGTTTGCATAGCCTATAGTGCAAGGTAACCTCTTTGTTTCACCTTTTTATTTTATATTTTGATGTTCATGGCAAATTCTGTTTGAAATGGGATGGCAAATTTATGTGTTGTACATGGCATTTGCAGTTGACATTTCATGGTAACTTCAGTCTTGTTGTTATTTTTTTGTCCGTCTGAACCTCAACTGACATGGCAAATGCAGTTGATGCCACATTGCTGCTTGCATAGTATGTCCATGGCAAATGTAGTTGATCTAACTTGGCAATTACTATTGATCTAACATGGCAGATGATGTTACTCTGACACGACAACTATTGTTTGGCTTCGCACGGCCAAATACTGTCGATCACACATGGTTAATGTAGTTGATGTCACATGGCAACTGTAGTGCATTGCACATTGCAGATTTTAATGCTTTCACATGACAAAATCATAATTTCTACCATTCTTTGTTGTCAGGCATGGACGTTCCATGTTCATGGCAATCTTTGTTTCGAATTGACACTTAAAAACAACATTCTCCGTGCATGGCAGTTCACAATTGATCTTGCATGGCAACTTCACGCATTTAATTTTTATTTCCCGTGTTTTTTTTTCAAGAACCCCTGAGGAGTTTTTGCCGTCTCTTGATGAAGCTTACCGCAGGATTGAGCAGGATACCTAAAACGGGAGGTCATTGGGAAATCAGGGCCAACCAAGTTCTGGTGTTCCTGATGTACTAGTGTCTGACGATGTTGTTAGAAGTGCAACCCCCGGTTCTGTGAGGCAGGAGAGGGTAGTTCACCCACCACCGGCGGATGATTTTCAGCCTGAGTTTAGGGCTACAAGGGAGCTTTCTCTTTTCTATGATATTGTCTCGCATTTCAGAAATGCAAGGTCGAACACCAAACACATGAAGGAGCTGAGAGAGTAATGACCACCCCACACCCCTACTTGTATTTTTTTCATCATTTGTCTTTTCGCTATGTTTTGTTTATTTTATTTGTTTTCTTAGAAGATATGCTTCTTTCAAGTTATATCATTTTTGTCGGGGATATAACACCACGATATAACCTGCCCTATTGGGCTGGGTCATCCTGATGGAGGCTTGGAAGAAATGCACTAAGTGAGCCGGTTGGCGGCCCAATACCGAAGGCGGCGACTCAAGGCCCAAGAGGTAGAAGCCGCATAGAGTTTCCTTGCTTAGGAGGCAAGGAGAGTTAGAAACATAGCCGGTCATGAGTCACAACATGACTCGGACTCTTGTAAGCCCAGGGTCTCGACCTGTATATAAAGGTGAATCCCTGAGGCTAATAGACTTAAGTTACAATCGATCAATAGCTAGGTCAAGCGAATCCGCTCCCTTGTAATTGATCATCCAACAATACACACAAAGCGGGACGTAGGCTTTTACCTCCATCAGAGGGGCCGAACCTGGGTAAACTCCCGTCTCTCGATTCCGATCAACCCCGATAAGCTAATCACTTAGTTGCGATGGCCTCACGTCTAAGTCCTCACACTAGGACATCTGTCGTGATCAAAACCACGACAGTTGGCGCCCACCGATGGGCCAGTGCACGGTGGTTTGGAGTTCTTGAAGGGCTCTCTCTCAGGGATCGAGGGATACACCGTTGGCAGGATGAGGAAGAGTCGTCGCAGCAAGATCTACATCGACGACGCTGGCTGGGGTCCCGAGGCCGACTCAATGGAGTACGGGCATCGGGTCCCCTTCGGCAAGATTCATGTCTTCATCGGCAAGATTGGCGAGTCAGGACCCGAGCCGAACATCTGCACTGACCTCATTGAGTCGGCTTGGCACGTGCAACCCGCCTGGAGTCAAGCCGGCCACAAGCATGTCTTTGTTGGTTTTGTGCAGGGCGCATAACTTGAGGAAAATTCCACGTTTGGAGGTGAGACTCTCATCTATTCAGATGATGGGTCCTCGACCGGAGAAGCAGAGTCAGTTTATCAGTTGGTAAACAGCGGGCTTGATGGCTGTTCCGATGGCGGTAGTATTCCGGACCCCTATGAGCCGCCGTGTCGAGCCGCCATATTCATGGCCGGTACGGCGCCGGCTCTCAATTCTACGACAGCCGGAGCAACAACAACCATTAACCCTTCAACACCGGCTTCCGGGACGTCCGGTCTGGTGAAGCCGCTGGCTCAAGTTCTGTCTGAGTTGATGGCCACCCTGACAACCTTATTGAGGACTAAGGTCACTGTGGAACATCAAGCAGAGGGCAATGCAGAGATTGTAAAGATAAAGGAACAGATGACCAAAGCCTAGGAGGATATTAACGCCGAGAACGCCCGGACTGCGGCAGTGCAGGTTTAGGTTAATGCAGAAGTGGAACGTGTGAAGGCGGAAGCGTGGCGGCTCAACCTTGATCTAAACGCATCCAACGCAGTGCTTCGAAGGAGGCACCAGAGCCGTTTGCCTTTAGTCTATGAGCCCACACGTTTGTTCAACTCGCCAGGAGCAGGCCCAAGTACTCCAGGAGCACCGGTTATACCCCAATTAAGCCCTGAGATGCCTGGGGGCGAAGCGGCGGCTCAACCTCACCGACCACAGCCGTTCGGGAGGAAAGAGCCAGGCCTAGACCCGCCCCAGGCGACACCACAATGTTTCTCGACACCGCCAGGGCACTTCTCCAAGCCGGTGGACAATCTGGTGGCAGTGGCAACCCGGTTTACCGCACTCCCTATTGATGGTGAGTCGCCAATTTCGGTTGAAGCCTGGAACGCCATTGAATTGTTGGAGACAACGATTGCACAACAAGCTAACTATTCATATAGCCATCAGCATGTAGATCCAACTTCTTTGCCGAGCCGAAGTTATAGTCGGTGGGTGGAGTCGCCAGCAATCTCCAGCAGTGAGCGGCGTCATAACCCTCCCCAGGATAACCCGCCCCATGTTGGGCGGACAGACACTCAAGCTCTGGTGCAGCGACGTGCTATACAAACGGTTTTTAACCCCTTTCCGCGACGTAGTTCCAAACCGTCGCCTTGCATGTGTGGGCGATAGGGGAGGGGTCCATCCCACACGACACCGCAAACCCGTCGGCGATGGTGGCCAACGAACGCAAACGTTTGGCAAAACTAAGCGTATGGGATGTCCGCACCTATCACAAACGAGGGTCACCGGATAATCGTTTGAAATGTGTGTATTTCCCATACGGTTCATCCTTGCAAGTCGTGTGAGATCACACTAACATCGCACGCGCTATTCTGTGAAGCACCGTTTACGATGTGCACCGAATTGCAAATAGTTCACGATTATAAAGCGTGTACAATAAGGAGACAATCACACACATTTAGTTCCACCATGACCGTTTGTGATATGATATAAGAGTGCATACGTTTATCATTGTAAAACCGTATGCGAAGGTTGAATATATCCCACACGCGGGGTTTCTGATAAACGTTTGTGATTTATAAAATGTCCCAAACGTGTGATCCATAGTTCCCAAACGTGTCATCCAGAATAACTGTGTCGGATGAAGGCCTATCGCACGCTGTCTTCTTTGACCAACGTTTATGATGGTACATAGTTCAAAATACAAAATCGTGTGTGATAAGGAGACTAGCACAAACACAGGTGTTGTTAATATCACACGTTCTTTCTCGTCTGACCGTGCGCGAAGACGAGATTCATCACACACGCCTCGAATGGAGAAACGTGTGTGATGTCAGAGTTGATCACAGACGTTTTGCTTTCTCAAATTGTGTGCATTGTAATGGCCTGCAGAGCAGGATTTGCCCCTAATTAAATACCTTTGTTCATAATTCACATAATTTAAATTTGAAAGTAGGAATTCTTGTATTTCATATCGAATCATGTTTAGGTTTAAGAACGAATGCATAATTCGATTCACATGTACATATACTCAAGAACTACATAAGCATAAATTCTCAAAAAAAGGAAAATTACAGAAGGGACAAATAAAGAATGATGGAAGCACGGTTGTACTAAAGATGGTAAAGAGAGAGCCGAAAGACATTTTGTATGCTGGAGAAGGTGAAGCGGAATGCCCATATTGTGCCTTCCTCCATGCCTAACGCACGAACGACTCTAGGCCAGCCCCTAGCGATGGCCGCCTGCCCATCCTTCACTGTCTTCATTACGACTTCTCGATGCTCATTGTAGTCTCGATGATTTATTTTAACCTTCATTGCATGTCCAGCAATCATGTACTTTGCGAGGTAATCTTGAGTAAACTGCTTTGGGAACCACTGCAAAAGAAAAAGATTCAGACATTGTTGTGTGACAACTCATTATGGGCAGTACTAATAGAAGCCTACATAGTTCGTAGTTACCATCCTACAGCTCACTGTTGTGTTGGATAGAGCGTAAACAAATAGTCTAATTGGCATTGTTCGTCTCTTTTCCCTAACAATCATTTTTAGTTTCCTCACTTGATGCTGATTCATGAATATTTCATTACCCCACACGCAAAAAGGGTCAAGGAATGGATCTTTACCTAAGACATATGTACCTACAAGCAAGAAGCCAATATTGGAAGCTAAAATGCAGTTGCACAATGGTGTAATATATTACTCCATTAGTTCCACAATGTGTTGCATATAAACATTTTGAGAAGTCAACATTTACTTACTTTGACCAAGTTTGTAGAGAAAAACATTTACATCTAGAATTGCAATTCCATTTCATTAGATACATCACAAAATTTTATATTGTATTCATTTTAGATGGTATATGTAGATACATCACAAAAATCTATATGGACTACATGATGGAACGGATGGAGTATAAGCAGAGGGATGAAAAGAACCTCGGTGGAAAACGTTGGCCACTCCCATTATTGTCCTGTGCAAGTACATGTAAAGTCATGATAAGTACATCAAGCTTAACATCAACCAAGTATACGAGGTATCTTCTTGAAATAAACAAGGCATATATGCTTATAGCAACCAAATATAGCAATTTGATACTAGACAAATGCTCAATGGAACCAACCTAACAACCAAATAACGAAAAGCAAGGCGTCTGCTTGAAAACTAGACAAATGCTCACTGCAATCAACCTAACAACCAGATACAGAAAAGCAAGGCATCTGCTTGAAAACTAGACAAATGCTCACTGCAACCAACCTGGCAACCAAATTCAGAGAAACAAGGCATAAATGTTTAAAGCGGGAGTTAAGAGCACAGGTTAACAACACCAGGCATAACAGGTGGTATTGATGAAATTGAACTACACAGTTCATACTTGCACATAATGGACATCACATTGTGAATAACTGAAAGAAACAAGGCATTCATGCTCACTGTAACAACCAACTATAGCCATTGAAAACTGGACAAATACTCAATGCAACCAACCTAACAACCAGATACAGAAAAGCAAGGCATCTGCTTGACAACTGGACAAATGCTCAAATTAAACACTGCATGATTATCGCATGGAAAAAGCTACTACAATAATGGGTACGAGACGGCTAGCTATAAAAGGTATGATTTGCTCACAGGATGTTGCCTCACTTGTCATGGATAGGCTCCTTCAACTTGGGATATGAGGTGCCCAGGGTGCGCTCCCTGATGTCGCAGATGGCACGTTTCCCCTTGTAACAGCCGTAGTGTGCGCCATTATCTTGGTGGATGAGATCTGACTTTGGAGCTAAGGATCCCAAGCCACCGCCGTAGAACGTTTCCTTCAGAAAGGACAAAAGGGGCTCGATGGCGTAGAAGGATCGCAAATCCATGACCGCGAGGCGGAGGAGATCAGCGGCGGGGCCTTTGGAGAGATCGACGGCGGTTGAACCAGAGGCGTTGCCGGTGGACCAGTTAACTTGTGACATGGCCCGGGTGAAGCCGGTGATGTTGACGAGCTTGATGTCGTAGCCGGCTCTCCAGAGATACAGGAACACGCGTTCCCGCAGACTTGAAGCCTTCGGCATGGCAACGTAGGCAGCGTCCTCACCGGCTCCCGCGGCGAGGTGTTCGTCCGGGATTGAAGGGTCGGCGCGAATGACGCCCACCTCGCCAGCGTACGGCGGAGAGGCCATGATAGACCTCTTTTTGCTCGTACACTCCTCGAGATCCACGGGAGATGTGGTCGGGCTGATTAGGCTGCGACTCTCTGGAGTACGGGATGGGGATCTAGGGGAAAGGGACACCGCCGGCCTCATCTAAAAACTGAGGGCAGCGATGGTGTATGTGGATCGATGGGGACCCTGAACTTTTTTAGCTATGAGGCACGGACAGACCGGCTGAGGTTGGTGGTGGGCGGCGGTGGCGGCGGCGAGCTAGGGTTCAAGCGGGGGAGGGGCTGCTGTGCGGACGGGGGGGGGGGGGGGTGGGGGGGGTGGGTGGGGGGGGGGGGTGTTTGCGGATGTGCCGCTGCTGCTGAAAATTTTAGTAGTAATGGTGTGGGTGGAGATGGTGGTGGACGAGGGATGGCGACGGTTCAAATGCCTCGGCAGCTGAAATTTTACTATAGGGTCGGTGCGGTGGACGAGGCAAGGCGGCATGCAGTTGAAATACCGCTTCTAATTAAATTTTGGCAAACGAACTGGGCGGGAGCAACCAAGATGGCACACGATCCAAACATAATAAAGCGTGTACGCTCTTCGCTGTAACGAAATGTCATGCTGCGAAACCATGAATTTTTGCATCGCTCGAGGCGGGTAGCTCTTTTTGAGATTTCTCAAGGCGGGTTCATCACACACGGTTCATCCTCAATTTCAGTCGCAGACGTCAAATTCATCCTAAATTTCCACATGCCCACAAACAAATGACACATACATTTGGCAAATTTTCAACACAAAATGCCTTATTTTGCAGCGGATTAGTTGACATTAGTTCATACGCTCAGTAATTTACAAACAGTTCATCAAATTACATGAAGATGAACTGCACAAAATATTCACTACGCCATGGATGCATACAAACGCTGCGCCTCCACCGTCGTCATGACCTTCCTCGCCTTAGAACGAGTATTCAGAGGAGCTCGTCAAGTCGTTGAGCTCCACTGGTTCCACGGCGGAGACCGGCAGGGCTACCTCGGCCAGAGCGACCGTGGCGCCTCTCGCCAAGTCTGCCACGGTCGACGAAGATGTCGTGGTGTCCAGGTGGGCCATCGGGATACCGCCGTGGTCGCCGTGGCCGCTGTTGCCAGGGCTGCCGCCGCAGCTGCAAGGCCTGCACTGGCCTCCAACGCGGTTGAGAGGCATGCGGCGGCCTGCTCCGCCGCCTTCTGGTCCTGCTCCCGCCTCTTTTTGCCCTCTGCATCTGAGTTCCGCTTTCTCTTTGCACTCTCTCGCCGTTTCTGCCGCTTTAGATCCCTATCCGCGTTGCGGATGGCATCCGCAGATGCGATAGATTGTTCCACACCGACACTGAGACGGTGCTCGTCCCCGTCACGCAGGAACGCATCGAGGCCCGATTCCTGGACGGACAGAGCGATGGCCATGTGCATCCGATGAAACTCGGGGTCTTCGTCGGCGGCGGCGGCCGCGGCAGATGACGGTCGACCGTTGACCGACATGGAGGACAACGCGTCGGAATCCTCTATCCCGTCGTCGTCGGCTGCGGCAGCTGGCTGTTTGCCGTTGCCGGCCATGGCAGCCAACGCGTCGGAATCCTCTATCACGTCGTCGTCCAACACTATCAGGACGGCGCCATGCACATCCCCATGCTTGAGCAACGGTTCCATTTGGTGTGTGTGGTGGTGGTGGCGAGCTATCGGCGAAAAAATTAGCTGTTAGCCGCCGCCGGAGAGAAATTTTATAGGTCACTGTCGGGTTTGGGTTTGTACTGTGCACATTACCCCTTTGCACTGGCTGACGCTTGCGGTTGGCACCACTAGGCAAGGCCGATTTTGCTGTCTACGGGCATCGCACACGGTTAGAGTAGCACATTCGTGTCTGCTCGGGGTACAATCGCATACGGTTGTTTCGTCAGTTTCGTTTGCGATTTTACATAATACTAGCATCTTTGAGATAAATGAGAAAAGAAAACGCAAGAGAGGGTCAAAACACAACCACGCCCGCTAGTGGCCCAAATATATACTCCCTCCGTTCCTAAATATATATGTAGTTCGTAGTGAAATCTCTAAAAAAGACTTGTACCTAGGTTCGGATGAAGTATATATATGTACGAACATGGTGTTGTCATGTTTAAATTCACAATGCGCAACTTTAATGTGTGGCACATGCTGCATATGTGCATGCCTAAAAGTGTCCAATGTGACAGAAAAGGGTTTCATGACAAACATAATATAGGGTGTTGCCCCTTACACTATGTGCCGGAGGATATATGGGGTCCTATGAACACTGACCTGGTTCAAACTTTGTCACACATTTATCCATGTCTGAATTTTCGTAAGACAGCCAAGAGAATTTATACCTTAATTAATATGGCCAAACCATCACATATTGTTGTCGAACAAGAGGGATATATAGATCACGCGGTCCCAGAAGTTGGCGCGTCGTCGAAGATCAGTTGAGTGGGGCTAGAAGAACATCACCCCCTTGCATATGGCCAAATGCATATGCGAAAATGGTGTGGTCCGGTGTTTCAACAATTAATACACAATGGTACACTATCTATGATGTGGCATGCACCTAGCTGAGAGAACTGGACATATATATATATATGAATGATATATATATATATATATATATATATATATATATATATAATTCCCCTCCCCGCACAATGGACGCATGCATGGTACACACACACACACAGGGAGAGAGAGAGGGAGAGAGAGAGAGAGAGAGAGAGAGAGAGAGAGAGAGAGAGAGAGAGAGAGAGAGAGAGAGACGCACACATGCACACGCACACACCGTGACCCATCCTTGGCCTTCCAGCGTTTTTCACTAAAAGGCATGACAAACCCTAAGGGCCCGCCGATAGGTTTGTCGTCGGAAACCGGACAATGTAGGCACATGGCCCACACACAAGCATGGGTTCACACACGCACAGGCGCGCACCCCCTCCCCCCCGCACACACACACACACACACCGTCACCCATCCTTTGCCTTCCAGCATTGTCAATAAAAGGCATGCCACACCCTAAGGGCCCACTGATAGGTTTGTCATCGGAAACCGCACAATGTAGACACATGGTCCACACACAAGCATATGGGTTTTCACACACACACACACAACACACACGCACACACACACACACACACACACACACACACACACACACAAACACGCACACACACACGCACACACACGCACACACACACACACACACAAACACGCACACGCACACACACGCACACGCACACACACACACACACACACACACACACACACACACACACCCTTGGCCTTCCAGCGTTGTCAGTAAAAGGCATGGCAGACCCTAAGGGCCCACCGATAGGTTTGTCATCAGAAACCGCACAATGTAGGCACATGGTCCACACACAGGCATTGGTATACACACACACACACACTCACACACACTCGATCCTTGACATTTTCAAAACAGCAAAAGAAAACCGTGGATATTTTCAAAACAAGGATCTCAAGATTTATTTACCCGGAATGACATATCACACACACACACACACACTCGATCCTTGACATTTTCAAAACAACAAAAGAAGCAAAATAAAATCATGGATATTTTCCAAACAAGGATCTCAAGATTTATTTAGCCGGAATGACATATCACTATAGGCATTTTATTTATGCCTATAGTGATCATATCACACCGCCTAAATGAACCTTGAAATCTAGCAACTTCCCAACCGGTCACCCATCCTTGACTACTCCACCGAAAGCACACTTAACTTCCAAGTTCCATCGAATGGGTAACGGGCTGGAAAGCCGCGTCTTGCTGGTAACGGTTGCCTCCTACCGTATACAAGACGTGCCCCGATGGGCACCTGGTGGGACCAGACACGCATCATAGACATTTCTGGTAGTACTGGAAACCGTGTGAGATGGTGGCATGGGGTCTGATGATGACGTCTTACTCATGCTCGATGGCGTGATGCCGCTTTTGCCAGCTCCTTCTCGTCCTCCTTGTCCAGGAGGTTGATGACGGGGCCGGCGCTTCAGCGGGAAACCGATTCGGGGAGTGGCGGGAGACCGATTGGGGGAGTGGTGGGAGAAGCATGTTTGGACTTTGGATAGAACATCATTTTAATACAAATTGGATAACTTCTCAAAGAAGGAAGCTCGAGCTAGCACAACACGCGCACACCGTGCTTACACACGCACGAGCTTCAGACGAGCGTATAGAACTGCTTTAAATTATTCATGGTTCGTTACCTTTTTGTATACTACACTAATCAAGTTTGTAGACATTTAATGTGCATAATTCAAATTTGAACTAAAAGAACATGCTTCGTTTCACCAAAATGGGATGAAAAAGGTATTTGTGTCCTTGGATTCCTTGTTTAGGTCCCATGCAATTAACGTGAATGGATTGCAAACATCTCGAAGTCATGACGAGGCCACAAACATTGAGAAACTTGGCTATTAAATCATCATAAATCCACATCTCGTCTGAAATTCTTGAAACATGCCCCGGTGTCATGACACGACACTTATACAACATGATAATTTTTTGTCCAATGTGGGAGAAGTCTCTTGCACACCAAAACTTCTCTGAAGAACCATCGTGGTTTCGATACGAAACAATATGTCACCTCTGTTGAGGGAACGGCATTCGATGTCTCTTCTTGCGTTGATATTTTATCTACATGCAACATAGGCTAATACAACTACAATGCTAAAATGTGAAATTATTGAAGCTGGTGTGTCGACACGACACTTATAGGACATTGTATATAAGTTTTGGGACAAACCTCTTACAAATTGGAGCTTCCCACGACAATCACGGTGGTTTCGATATGGAACACGTCACCTTTGTGGTCGAAACGACATTTGAGTTTTCTAGGCGTGCACTTAATGTGAAGAACTCAAGTTTGAATTACAAGCACGAGCCCCAGCGCACCAAAATGGATTATTAAAAACCATTTTGTGTCATTGGGTCCATGTTTACACCCCATGCACTGATGGTCACTGAATTACAAACATCTCGGTGTCGTGACTAGACCGCAAACATTGATAATCTTGGTTTCAAAGTCCGAGAGAACCCAAAGCTCTCCATGAATTCATGAAACTTACACAGTGTCATGCCACGGCACATCTATGGTGTGCATTTTGTTTTTTCACGAATTTGGGACTAATATTGGGGCATGCATCTTACAAGCCAAAGCTCGCCATGATAGGGAACATGTCACCTTTGTTGGTGAAACTACATTCAATGAGTCGTTGGTCCACCGAATCGGCCCCTTTTATACATTAATTGAGTTTTCTAGGGATTTAATATGCGTAGTTCAAATTTTGAACTAGAGGCACATGCTCTGACTTCGTGGTTTTGATAGGGAACATGTCACCTTTGTTGGTGAAACTACATTCAATGAGTCGTTAGTCCACCGAATTGGCCCCTTTTATACATTAATTGAGTTTTCTAGGGTTTAATATGCGTAGTTCAAGTTTTGAACTAGAGGCACATGCTCTGACTTCGTGGTTTCGATAGGGAACATGTCACCTTTTGTGACGAAACTACATTCAACGTGTCCTCTAGTGCACTAATTCGGCCCTTTTTATACATCAATTGAGTTTTCTAGGGCCCTTTTCATACGAATGTGAATGAATTAGAAACATTTAGGCATGATAGATCGGCCGCAATCATTGATAATATTGGTTTATTGAATTCTTGTACATACAAA
Organism: Elymus sibiricus; assembly: GCA_039707655.1. NCBI lineage: Eukaryota > Viridiplantae > Streptophyta > Magnoliopsida > Poales > Poaceae > Elymus > Elymus sibiricus. The sequence goes on from CM077671.1 coordinate 395,888,812, forward strand.
ACTTGTATGATAACCATTTGGTGCCACGCGTCCATTTTTTTACTCCCTCCGTTTCCTTTTACTTCACATATAGGATTTGGTCAAAGTCAAGCTAAACATAGTTTGACTAAATTTATACAAAAAACACATCAACGTCTACAATGCTAAGGTTATATAGTATGAAAGTTAATTTGACGATGCATCTAATAATGTTGATTTTAAATTATAAATATTTATTTATTTTTCTATAAAGCTAGACAAACTTTAGAAATTTTGAATTTGACCAAATTTTATATGCTAACTAAAAAGAAACGGAGGGAGTACTTGATATGGGAGAACCGTGCGTGTAGGTGCAGGTTGATGACAGGACGCATTTGAGCTTTCCGCTGCGTAGGCTCGACGGGACGCGTGCGAGATGTCCGCCGCGCAGGCTTGACAGGATGTATGAGAGCTGTCCACCGTTCATGCACGACGGGACGCATGAGAGTCTACTGCACCTGCTCATCGGGAAGCAATACTTTGACCTCCACCCCCCCGCTCGCCTCGCTCCCAACTTCTGAATTAATGGCGTCCTACCCGTTGTTTATCATGTGGTTAATGCGCCTGGACGGAGGGACTAGTTTGCTTGTGATCACTATTTTGTTCGTACCTAGCCGAGAACTTTGACGTTTCGTCTGTTTTCGACTCGTATACATGTACAAATGAACAAAATAATATAACAACAAATTAGCACTAGCAAAGATAATAATTTTCTTACATATGCATGATAATAAAAAATGCCACCTGTGGCAACTCCCCAAGGCACACGGGCAAAAGAAGAAGGAAGAGGTTGAAGAAGGAAGACAAAGAAAACAATCTATCTAATTCTTCATGGATTGCTGGGCGCGGAGTTCCTCAATCTCCTTCTTCATCACCTCCACGACCTCCATCTCCTGTCGCCTCTCATCCGACATCTTCCGCATTGCGGCCATGGCGCGGGCTCTTGCTCGAGAGTATCGATGGCCTGCATCGCGTACGCGTGAAGTTCCTTCACACGCTCCACGGATTCCTTCAGCAGCCCCTCCCGCTTGATGTGGAGCTTCGCCAAGTCTTCCAAAAGTTCCTCGGTGAGTTCTTTCAGCCTCCCCTCCGAGGCACTTTTCTTCTCGAGCAGTTTCTTCCAGGCGTCGTTCTCCCCCATAAGTTTCTCCACGAGGCCGGTCGCCCTGTCAACCGAGGCGTCGCTCTTCTCCACCAGCTTCACCAGGTCATCGATCATGGCGTCCTTCCTATCGAGCTCAGCGCGCATGTCGTCGCTGGCTGAGGAATCAAAGACTGCCAAATCGTCCAGTTCGCTTCTGAGGCGAATGCGCTTGTGACTATGAGAGCCATCGCCTCTCCGCGAAAGATCCTCCCGGGTGTCCGCGGCGTCACCGGACATCTCTGCTGCGGCCAAAGCGGTGTGGCTGGAGCTCTCTGGCGCTTCCGCGGCACGGCGGCGGGACCTCTCGGTTGCTTCCGCGGCTTTGGTCTTTCTTCCCTGGTTATATCTCGACCCAGAACCCCCCTACCGGCCATGGCAGACGGAACGAAGGACTAACAAAGAAAGGCCTGTCTTTTTGGTATCGGGGGTGAAGAATGAGCGGTAATTTTCGAGTACGAGTTTGTGTTTTTATAGCCTACTACAGTAAACAACTGCTAAGTGGGAACACGTTTAGGTTTGTAGGTGTGAACTAATTTGCGAAAAAAAATATCGCGTGGTAATTTGGAATGTGAAAGGAAACAAGCTCAATATTTATTTATGGTTTTAGTTCCCAAGCACGGAACGCTTTATGGTTTTTAGAAACCGTTTGGGAACGGGCTCATCGAGCAGACGCGTGGCCCTGCCTCTATGAGAGGTGGGCCCTGCCTGTGCTATGGGTGCAGGTTTGATTAGACGAGACGCGTGCGAGCAGTCCGCCGTGCAGGCTCAGAGGGATGCGTGCGAGCAGTCCGCCGCATAGGCGCAGCTGGCTCACCGGGAATCAAGCCATTGGACCTCGGACTTCCACCCACAGCCCTATTCTCTCCCAAGTTCTCCATTAGTGCTACACCTTCTCCTCCGTTCTTATCTATTTGGGCCGCTGCCGCGGATCGCCTCCTTTTTCGATGGACGATGAGGCGGCCAACAAGCGGGGGCGGGTGGAGGCTGAACCACACGAGCCTCCGGCGAGCGTGGACTTCATCAGCAGCATCCCTGACGAGATGTTGGTAACCATCATGTCCCTCCTCCCCATCAAATCTGCCGTGCAGACCTCCATCCTCTCTAGGCGGTGGCACCCCCTATGGAAATCCACCCCCATTGACCTCCTCGACGACAACGAGCTCTGCAGCGGGGATCGCAAACGCTTGGACGCATTGCCCCACATCCTCGCCACGCACACTGCGCCCGTCAGACGCCTTGCCATCGGCACTTTCTATTCAAACTGCAAGGCCGAACCCAAGTTTCATGACTGGTTCTTATCCCCCGCCCTAGATCAGCTCGAGGAGCTCAACTTTGATGTTGGACATGGGCGCTCGGTGCCTCCGTCCGTCCTCCGCCTCGCGCCCACGCTGCACCGCGCTACGTTCATGCGGTGCCTTTTCCCCAAGATTAATGCCGCGCACGTTCTTCATCTCCCTAAACTTAAGCACCTCGAGCTCATTGGCGTCAAAATCTCGAAGGCGGATTTGGAGCGCCTGCTCGGCAGCTATACAAAGCTCGAGTACCTTCGTCTTCAGATAATGTTTGGGTTCAGTAGCCTCCACATCTCTACGACGAATCTCCGTATGATTTATGTGCATGGCTGGTGCCGCAACACGCTGTCAATTGGGGAGTTTCATGATATGGTCATTGAGAATGCGCCTTTCCTAGAGAGATTATTTGTACTTGATAAAGAGGGTCGAACAAGAATCAGGGTCATTGGCGCACCGAAATTGACAGTGTTGGGGTATTCGTGTGCTGAATTCTCTGAACTTGTTACAACTGGATCCATACCCGTTCAGGTACAACAATCTTCTTCTCATTCTTATTATTGTACATCACATTTTATCTAGTTTTTGTTGATCTATGTTCGGCTGGCATCTAGAAAATGATTCCCATAAGCCTCACATTGTCTCTGCGAACAGTGAAGATCTTGGCACTACAATCTATCGGCCCCAATCTGGATGAAGTTGTTAAGTTCCTTATATGCTTTCTGTGCACGGAGAAGCTATACGTCGAGGTGATGTTCCTTTCCTGTTAATTCTTAACCACAACAGAGTTCAATTTGTTGGTACTTTTACCCATGATTACAATGAAATGTGTACTATACATTTTTTTGAGATGTTAATCACGAATGATCGAAGATGGCATGCCAATCTATTAGTGTATTTTATAAATCATGCAAATCAAAGAGGCCCGTAGTGTTCGATACTGCATCTAAGCACTGGTATGTTGTCTTCCTTTGCAGATACAAGCAGGAGTTGGTGTGGAAAAGGTGGCGCAATATAACAATCCCATCGAATGCCTTAAATTCCATCTCACGGAAATTACTTTGAACGAGTACCGAGGCACCCATCCAGAGATTGAATTTGCCAGTTTCTTTGTTCAGAAAGCAAGGGTGCTCAAGGTAATGAGGTTTGCTCTATATTTAGTGCGCCACAATGGATGGTTTACTGACCAGCAGAGGCGTCTACAGCGGAATGGAAAAGGCTCTACAGAAGCTGATTTTCACTTTGGAAGTTCATATGACAGATTATTCAGAAGCGATTCTATCGAGCTGATATATGACTTCTCGGTGGATGACCCCTTCGTAGAAATATTTGATCCCATGGATCCTGAAGATTGGATTTGATTTCTAATGTCAGTTTGTAACTTGTAATCTTTGAATTTGGGCCTCGTTATGCTGGAATTTGAACCTTGTAATATTGTTGGTATTAGTGATACAATATTTGAAATTGCATTGTGTTCTATTTTGTTTATGCAATCATGTTCTTATAAGTACATATGTTGTTGTTCTGTAGGCGCAGTGTTGATGTTGTGCAGACAGAGCAAATCACAGTACACACGGACAAAACTACGAAACCCGTCGGTGATGATTTCATCAATCGCTGACAGTTGTATACCAGCAAAATTTCCCCCACAACTCACACAGGTTATTAGCACCAATCGTCTGTGTTATATCTGGTGTTCGCACACGATTCTCATTAGTCACCTGTTTGTTGTATATCGTACACATCTTGTTATGCCGAATCGTTTGTGTTCTGCTGTATCAGCGCACACAGTTTATCCGAGTGAACTCTATGCCGTACTTCGCACACGTATGTAGTTTTGGTAACCATTTCTCTTATCTTCTCTAATCACAAACGGTTCATAAGAACAAACTGTCTGCCGTAGATCACACACGCAACTACTTTCTGAATCGTATTTGATGGATCCACCTTTGCACACAGTTCGTGCCGTTAGCGACGGAGCTTGCACTATACCGTTTACGATTCATGCATCGCACACAGTTTCGTCGAAGGGTCTCTGATTGATGTGTCACGTTAGCAGCATCCTGCAATAGTGAAGCTACTGTGGACGAAGTGAGGGCCCGTCAAGAAGCAGAGGTAACAAACTTGGGGGCTTATCAGCCGCCCTCGATGGCCGCCGGGTCAAATACAAGGACGATTGGAGTACCGTGCCTCGTGCCGGCTTTACGTCTCGAGCGCATGCCTAAGGATTTTAAGGGACCTCGTATGGTACCAAACTACATGGTGGATCTTGAGCCGGCAGCTTGGATCGAAAGCTATGAACTGGCTATGGACATGTTGGACGTCAGCGATGCAGTCTGTGCTAAGTACTTTACTATGATGTTAGAGGGACCGACTCGTACAAGGCTGAAGAACCTGCCACCCAATTCCATCAACACCTAGGCCGAGTTGAAGGAGCGATTTATCAAGAATTTTCAAGGGACTTGTAAGCAGCCCATGACGATTGTGGATTTGGAGCATTGTGTGCAGCGTGAGGATGAGTCGGCTCATCATTGGGCTCGCCGGGTTGCCACCATTATCCACTCCTCAGATAACATTGCGGCGGCTCAGGCAGTTCTGATTCTAGAGAAGAACTTTCACTTCCTACCTCTTAAACAAAAGTTAGGGCGACTTAAGCGCAAGTGCCAGGATATGGGCGATCTCATGGATGCACTTACCAGGTACGCCGACTCTGATGGCACGAAGGATCCTAATTCTGACAATGATAAGTCTGGAAAAGGGCAAGAAAAACGGTGGTGGCAAGGGTGAGCAACAGAATGTCCCCGTGCATAACAATAATAACCAGGGTAATGGTGGAAAGCGCAAGTTCCCAGATGGCAGGTCAAATTTTGTGGCTAACACCATTACAGGGTTTAAAAACCAGCATCGTAATGGCAAGCAACCATACACTGGAGGGAAGCCCAGGAATTATGAAGAGGCTCTTAATGCGTCGTGTCCAAAGCACAGTTATCCTAACAAGCCATCTACTCATGCTTGGAAGGATTGTCATTTCATGCAGGAGTTCCAGAATCAGGCGTTCTAGCAATATCATGGCAACAACAATGGGCTGCCAGGCGGGTCAAGCTCTGGAGGATTTCAGGGAACCGACTTTGGCAACGGTGGCTCAAGTTCTGGCTATCAGGGCCAAGGGAACCATGGTGGTCATAATCAGCAATCTGATCAAGGTAATCAGCAGCAGCAAAATCAATTAGGATATCATAGTAATCCTAAGCAGCTAAATGGTGGTCAATACCATGTGTTTGTTAGGAAGTATTAGTATTAGTCTAGGAGTCCTTATTAGTCTATGTTTACTTTCCTTGCACCTCAAGTCTTGTGTAATATATATATGCCCCTTGGGCCTTCAATAGAGATAAGTTGCTTTCCTAACATGGTATTAGAGCCCTAGGTTATTTTTTTCACACGCGGAACTCGTGCTGATCCAATCCCACACCGCCGCCGTTTACTCTCGGTCAACGTTGTTATCCTGCGCGACCGACCCTCTCCTCTGGTCAGCTCGCTGCTGCCCTCCCACCCCACCACCACGTTTGTCGAGGCCGCCGCCCGATCCGTCCGCGTTGACCGCGCGTTCGCCGATCCTCCAAGCCGATTCCCGTGCATGAGTGCGCCTGCCAGATCTGTTCGCTCGCATGCACGCCAGCCAGCCTGCCTGCCTGTGCGTGCATTCCAGAGTTGCATCCGCCCGCGTTTTGGAGTGGATTCACGCACGCGGCTGCTGATTCTCGCCCGCACGTCCTCGTGAGCAGCCCTGTCTCCGTTTTGGCTGGTTATTCCTTGGCTGGTTTACGTTGGGCTTCTGGATACAGTTGACTGCAACTGTTCGGCTGAGTTTTTTGCTCTGGCTGGACTGGATCGTGGTTGCTTCATCCGATAAAAAAAAGGTCCAATGTCGTCAGGCTATGTCCTTGTTCCCCGTTGTCAGGTGACTTTTGATGGTACAAACTACAGTGAGTTTGTTGGCTTCTTTCGCATTCATATGCATGGCATTCGTCTCTGGGGTGTTCTATCTGGCGAGGTTTCCTGTCCGCCGTGCCCAGTTTCTCCTGTAGCTCCTACTCCGCCTACGTCATTGTCTCTTGCTGCGGATGCTCCTCAAACTGCTAAGGATGCAGCTAAGCTTGCTGATGAGTCTGCAGCTCGTGCTTATGAGCAACAAGTTTTGATCTATGAGGAGTCTCTTCACTTTTACCGTGATGCTCTCTCTGCTTACACTCAGTGGTCTGATGATGATGCTCGTGCTGCAGCTGTTCTCACTTCCAGTGTTTTGCCTCAGTTTGCCTCTGAGTTTATGGGCCTCGCTACCGCCTTTGCCATGTGGACATGTTTTTGTCAGTGCTACCAGCCCTCTGGTGATACCTTATATCTATCTGTGGTTCGCCAGGAGCATGCTCTTCAGCAGGGTGACTCCACTGTTGATGATTTCTATGCCCAGAGTTCTGCTGTTTGGCGTCAGCTTGACTCTCTTCGCACTGCTGGTTGTCGTACTTGCAAGTGTTGCCAGGCGGTGCGGGCCGACGTGGAGTTTCATCGCGTCTATGAGTTCTTGTCTCGACTTCGTCTGGAATTTGAGCCAAGACGCGCTCAGTTGTTTGCTCATGGCCGTATTACTCTTATGGAGGCGCTTTCTGAGATTCGAGCTGAAGAGACTCGCCTTCGTGGTGCTGGTTTACCTGAGGTCCCCTCTGCTCTCGCTGCACGTGCTCCTGCTACGTCGTTTGCTACACCGACTTTTCGCTCTAGCCCGCCACTCCTCCCCACTTCTTTTGGTGGTGGTAAGGATCGCTCTCGTACTCACTGTGGCTACTGTAACACGGATGGTCACCCCGAGCCTGATTGCTACTTGAAGAAACGACATCTACGCCAAGCACGCTCAGAGACTTCAGGGACTCGCACTTCTACCCCGACTACTTCAGCAGTGTCTCTGACTGAGGAGGATATTGTGCGACTTAAGCATCTACTTGCAGCTTCAGTGTCTTCTTCACCAGGTTCTGCCGGTCTTGCTGTTGACTCGTCTAGCTCAGAGAGACAACCATCTTCACAGCCAGGAGCTTGGTTTTGGCCTTCGCTGCCATGATATTTTTTCTCTTCTGCTGCCATCATCTCTAGTCTAGTGTGTGTTTTCTAGTTTTCTTTGTTTTCCGCTGCGTCCACCAAATCTGTCGATATTTTGTGTTTCTCATGCCATGCGAGTCCACTAATTTTTTGTCCGTCAACCTTTCTCCCGTCCTGATCCTTTCTATACAACTTTTGTGGCCTATTTGCCCTTGTTGTTTTATATCGGATTTTCTAGACTCTTTCTGCATTGTTGATCTACGCCCATCATGCCTTAACCGCCGAGCTTCTTTCGCCGTCGGTTGTCGTGGACTATGATTTTCTGCGCAATGCTTTATTCTCTCGATATGCCATCTTCTTTTGACAACGCATCTTCTCTTGATACTTATCATGTATCTTCAAGTGATGTGGTGTCTTCCTCTGATGTGCCATCTCTTCGTTATCCCATTTGGCGACTCGACATGTTTTGAAGACTCTTCATGCTACAACGACACTCTCAAGACACGGATTTGGATTATCATTTTTTTCCTAGTATTACACTTCTTCAAATGCAATGCTATTGCATATGCTTTGCATTTGAGGGGGGGGGGGTGTTAGGAAGTATTAGTATTAGTCTAGGAGTCCTTATTAGTCTATGTTTACTTTCCTTGCACCTCAAGTCTTGTGTAATATATATATGCCCCTTGGGCCTTCAATAGAGATAAGTTGCTTTCCTAACAGTGTTCAATACGGGCACTTGCAAGCGTGACCAGAACGTCCACAGGAGGACGGTTCACATGGCTGAGATGGCAGTGCCAGAATCTTTGAAGTGGTCTGAGCACACGATTACTTGGAGCAGGGCGGATCACCCGCCCCGCATTGATAATCCGGGTCATCTGGCCTTGGTGGTGGCCCCTCAAGTGGGTGGTTACAAGTTTTCTAAGGTACTTATGGATGGTGGCAGCAACATCAACATACTGTACTATGACACCTTTCGACGAATGAATTTGACACAGAAGGATCTTAAGCCGTCCTCTACTGTCTTTCATGGAGTGGTACCAGGCAAATCGGCTTATCTTGTAGGAAAGATTGCCCTGGAGGTGGCTTTTGGCGACGAGTATAACTATAGGGCAGAGACATGATACGTGTCCAACGTATCTATAATTTTTGATTGTTCCATGCTATTATATTATCCATCTTGGATGTTTTATATGCATGTATATGCTATTTTATATTGTTTTTGGGACTAACCTACTAACCTAGAGCCCAGTGCCAGTTTCTGTTTTTTCTTTGTTTTTAAGTTTTACAGAAAAGGAATATCAAACGGAGTCCAAACGGAATAAAAACTTACGATGATTTTTTATGGACCAGAAGAAGCCCACATGGCATTGGAGTTGGGCCAGAAGAGCCACGAGGCCACCACAAGCCTAGGGGGCATGCCCCCCTGGCTTGTGGACGCCTCGTGGCCCCCCTTGACTTGTTTCCAACGCCCAATTTTCTTATAAATACAGAAACCCCCAGAAAGAAACCTAGATCGGGAGTTCCGCTGCCGCAAGCCTCTGTAGCCATGAAAAACCAATCGGGAGCCCGTTCTGGCACCCTGCCAGAGGGGGAAACCATCACCGAAGGCCATCTTCATCATCCCGACGGTCTCCATGATGAGGAGGGAGTAGTTCACCCTCGGGGCTGAGGGTATGTACTAGTAGCTATATGTTTGATCTCTCCCTCTCGTGTTCTTGAGATGGCACGATCTTGATGTACCGCGAGCTTTATTAATATAGATGAATCATATGGAGTTTTCCCCTCTCTATCTTCTTGTGATGAATTGAGTTTTCCCTTTGAAGTTTTCTTATCGGATTGAGTCTTTAAGGATTTGAGAACACTTGATGTATGTCTTGCGGTGGGATATCCGTGGTGACAATGGGATGTTCTATTGATCTACTTGATGTATGTTTTGGTGATCAACTTGCGGGTTCCGTGACCTTGGGAATCTATGCATAGGGGTTGGCACATGTTTTCGTCTTGACTCTCCGGTAGAAACTTTGGGGCACTCTTTGAAGTTCTTTGTGTTGGATTGAACATGATGAATCTGAAATTGTGTGATGCATATCGTATAATCAAGCCCATGGATACTCGTGGTGACATTGGAGTACCTAGGTGACATTAGGGTTTTGGTTGATGTGTATCTTAAGGTGTTATTTTAGTACAAACTCTAGGGTTGTTCGTGACACTTATATGGATAGCTCATAAGATTGATCGGAAAAGATAACTTTGAGGTGGTTTCGTACCCTACAATAATTTCTTCGTTTGTTCTCCGCTATTTGTGACTTTGGAGTGAACTCTTTGTCGCACATGAGGGATTTACATATGATTCAACTATGTCAGTATTGTTGAGTGAACTTGCACTAGTGAAAGTATGAACCCCAGGCCTTGTTTCTAAGCATTGCAATACCGTTTGTGCTCACTTTTATCATTAGTTACCTTGCTGTTTTTATATTTTCAGATTACAAAAACCTATATCTACCATCCATATTACACTTGTATCACCATCTCTTCGCCGAACTAGTGCACCTATACAATTTACCATTGTATTGGGTGTGTTGGGGACACAAGAGATTTCTTGTATTTGATTGCAGGGTTGCTTGAGAGAGACCATCTTCATCCTACACCTCCCACGGATTGATAAACCTTAGGTCATCCACTTGAGGGAAAATTGCTACTGTCCTACAAAACTCTGCGCTTGGAGGCCCAACACGAGTCTACAAGAATAAAGTTGTGTAGTAGACATCAAGACATTATGGTTTGAGGTGGTCAAGATCAAAAGTCCATATCATGCGCTATTTGGACGGATGGCTTATGCTAAATTCATGGCCCGACCTTGTTATGTATACTTGCAGCTCAAAATGCCAGGATCCAAGGGAACTATTACGGTACATGGAGATCGTAAAATCGCCTTTGAATGTGAAGAAGGAGACGCTGCTTATGCGGAAACGGCCTGTGCTGCTGAGGAGCTCAAGTTCTATAAAGACAATGTTGACCCAGCTGATATGACACCTCTCAAGAAGCCCACCACTGAGAAGGACCCTCCCCTCAAGTTCCAGTCGGCTAAAGATACAAAGCAAGTTGATCTTGTCCCTGGCGACTCTTCTCAGTAGTTCACCATTGGGACGGGTACGGATCCCAAATAGGAAAGCGTGCTCATCGAGTTCATCCGTGAGAATCGGGACATCTTTGCATGGAAACCTTCTGACATGCCGGGTGTACTGAGAGAATTCGCTGAGCACCACCTTAATGTGGATCCTAAAATGAAACCAGTTAAACAATTCCTTCGCCATTTTAACAAAGAGAGGCGTAAGGCCATTGGCGAAGAAGTGGCCCGGCTCCTAGCTGCCGGGTTCATCGTGGAAGTTTTTCACCCTCAGTGGTTGGCTAACCAGGTGCTTGTGCTTAAGAAAAATGGCACATGGTGTATGTGTGTGGATTACATAGATCTCAATAAATCTTGGCCAACTGATCCTTTTGCACTCCCCATATTAACCAAATCATTTATGGAACGGCGAGTTGTGAGAGTCTGTGCTTCCTGGATGCTTATTCTGGTTATCATCAGATCAAGATGGCAGTTGAAGACCAGGAGAAAAAAACTTTTATCACACCCTTTGGAGCTTTCTGTTATGTGTCTATCCCTTTTGGGATCAAGAGTGCTCAGGCGACTTACCAGCGTTGTGTTCAGAATTGCTTCCATGGGCAGATTGGATGCAATGTTCATGCTTATGTGGATGACATTGTGATAAAGTCAAGGAAGAAGGAAACCTTATTTGAGGTTTTGAAGGAAACCTTTGACAATCTCCGAAGGTATAAGATGATGTTTAACCCGACCAAGTGTGTTTTTGGGGTGCCAGCAGGCAAACTACTAGGTTTTCTGGCCTCGGAGAGGGGCATTGAAGCTAACCCGGAGAAAATTGAGGCTATCACTTCTTTGTCTAAGCCGACCTGTATCAATGATGTGCAGTGCCTGGCGGGTCGCATTGCGGCCCTGAGCCGGTTTATAAGCCGTCTGGGGGAGAAGGCAATTCCACTTTACCAGATGATGAAAAAGACTGATAACTTTGTCTGGAGTGATGCTGCTAATGAGGCTTTTGAAGAACTTAAGAAACAGTTGGCATATCTGCCAGTCTTGGCGGCTCCGATCGACAAAGAGCCTATGCTCCTGTACGCGGTGGCTAGTAATCGCGCCGTCAGCGTGGCAGTTGTTGTGGAATGCAAGGGGGCAGGGAAAGAGTACCCAGTCCAACGGTCGGTTTATTACGCCAATGAAGTCCTATCTTAGTCCAAGCAGAGATATTCACATTGGCAGAAATTGGTGTTTGGAGTGTTCATGGCTAGTCGCAAATTAAAGCATTATTTCCTTGGGCATCCAATCACTGTGGGCAGTTCGGCTCCTCTGGGAGAAATCATCCAAAACAGAGAAGCCACAGGCTGGGTTGCTAAATGCGCAATCGAGCTTGGACCTCATCATTTGAGATAGGTGCCCAGGACTACTATCAAGTCACAAGCCTTGGTAGATTTCATCAATGACTGGACAGAGTTGCAAACACCAGAGGAAAGACCAGACAAAATATACTGGACGATACACTTCAACGGATCTAGGCAATTGGAAGGCTCTAGGGCTGGAGTTATTTTATCTTCCCCTCTAGGTGACAAGTTTGGTTATGTTTTGCGTCTTATGTTTCCATGTACTAATGATACGTCCATTTTGCATCATGATTTACTACTATTATTTATAATGTTTTAAGCATAATAATGCTTTATGGAGTAATTCTAATGCCTTTTCTCTCATAATTTGCAAGGTTTACACAAAGAGGGAGAATATCGGTAGCTGGAATTCTGGACCTGAAAAAGCATATCAGAGACACCTATTCTGCACATCTCCAAATAAGCTAAAACTTCAGGGAGAATTATTTTGGAATACATAAAAAATACTGGGGCAAATAACTACCGTAGGGGGGCACCTGGTGAGCACAAGACACCAGGGCGCGCCAGGCCCCCCAGGCTCGCCCTAGTGGGTTGTGCTCAGCCCAGCCCACCTTCGGTGCCCATCTTATGGTACTTAAGGTCTTTTTGCCTAGAAAAATTAAGGAGAGGACTTTTGGGACGGAACACCGCTGTCTCGAGGCGGAACTTGGACAGGAGCACTTTTGCCCTCCGGCGGAGCGATTCTGCCGAGGGAACTTCCCTCCCGGAGGGGGAAATCGAAGCCATCGTCATCACCAACACCCCTCTCATCTTTGGGAGGCCAATCTTCATCAAAATCTTCAACATCACCATCTCCTCTCAAACCCTAGTTCATCTCTTGTGCTCAATCTTTATACCGGAACCTCAGATTGGTACCTGTGGGTGACGAGTAGTGTTGATTACATCTTGTAGTTGATTGCCATATGGTTTATTTGGTGGAAGATTATATGTTCACATCCATTATTCTATTTAATACCCCTCTGATCTTGAGCATGAATATTATTTGTGAGTAGTTACCATTGTTCTTGAGGTCACGGGAGAAGTCATGTTGCAAGTAATCATGTGAACTTGATATGTGTTCGATATTTTGATGATATGTATGTTGTGATTCCCTTAGTGGTGTCATGTGAACGTCGACTATATGACACTTCACCATCCTTGGGCCTAAGGGAATGCATTGTGTAGTAGTTATTAGATGATGGGTTGCTAGAGTGACACAAGCTTGAACCCTAGTTTATGCGCTACTTCGTAAGGGGCTGATTTGGATCCAAACGTTTAATGCTATGGTTAGATTTTATCTTACTACTTTTCTCGTAGTCGTGGATGCTTGCGTGGGGGTTAATCATAAGTGGGAGGTTTGTTCAAGTAAGAACAGCACCCAAGCACCGATCCACCCACATATCAAATTATCAAAGTAGCGAACACAAATCAAACCAACATGATAAAAGTGACTAGATGAAATTCCCGTGTACCCTCAAGAACACTTTGCCTACTATAAGAGACTGTTCTGGCCTGTCCTTTTCCACAGAAGGATTGGGCTACCTTGCTGCACTTTTTTTGCCGTTGCCGTTACTTGCTCGTTATCAATTATCTTGCTATCAAACTATCTGTTACCTACAATTTCAGTGCTTGCAGAAATTACCTTGCTGAAAACCGCTTGTCATTTTCTTCCGCTCCTCGTTGGTTTTGACACTCTTAGTATCGAAAGGACTACGATTGACCCCCTATACTTGTGGGTCATCAAGGCTCTTTTCTGGCACTATTGCCGGGGAGTTAAGCGCTCTTGGTAAGGAAAAACTTATACTACGTGCTACTATGGAAAACAATCCTTTGAGGGGTTTGTTCGAGGTATCTTCACCTCGACCGGAACCACAATTAGTTGCCCCTCAACCTATTGCACCTACTGAAATATTGGTTATGAAATTCCTTCCGGTATGGTAGAACAACTGCTAGCTAATCCTTATGCAGGAGACGGAACTGAACATCCTGATATGCATTTAATACATGTGGATGAAATTTGTGGATTATTTATGCTTGCAAGTTTACCCGGAGATGAAGTTAAGAGGAAGGTTTTCCCTTTATCTTTGAAGGGAAAAGCATTGACATGGTATAGGCTATGTGATGATATTGGATCATGGAGTTGGATTCGATTGAAATTAGAATTCCACCAAAAGTTTTATCCTATGCATCTAGTTCATTGTGATCGGAATTATATATATAATTTATGGCCTCGTGAAGGAGAAAGCATCGCTCTAGATTTGGGGATGCTTAAGTCAATGTTATATTCATGCCCCAATCACGAGCTCCCGAGAGAAATTATTATTCAGAATTTTTATGCTCGGCTTTCTCATAATGATCAAACCATGCTCGATACTTCTTGTACTGGTTCTTTTATGAAGAAGACTATTGAATTCAAGTAGGTTCTCTTGGAAAGAATTAAATGCAACTCTGAAGATTGGGAACTCTACGAAGGTAATGAGTCAGGTATTAAGCTTAAGTTTGATGGTGTTAAATCTTTTATGAAGACCGATGCTTTTACCAAGTTTAGCACCAAATTAAAGAACCAGTCATATCTAAAGATGAGACTATCATTTACAATGTTGATCCAGTTGTGCCTACCACTTATATTGAAATACCACCTTTCCCTGTTAGGATAAAGGAATATGCTAAGGTATCAACTGTGGTTCACAAAAGTAATATTAAAGCACCTAAGCCCTCAGAACAAATTAAAGTAGAACCTAGTGTTGCTATGGTTAAAGATCTCTTGGTAGAAAATATTGATGGGCATGTTATTTACTTCTGCGATGAAGCTGCTAGAATTGCCAAACCCGATGAAAAAGATAAACATAAACCCGTAGTTGGCATGCATGTTGTTTCAGTTAAAATAGGAGATCATTGCTGTCGTGGTTTATGTGATTTGGGTGCTAGTGTGAGTGCTATTCCTATTACCTTATACCAAGAAATTATGAATGATACAACACCCGCCGAAATAGAAGACATTGATGTTACTATTAAACTTGCTAATAGAGACACCATCACACCACTTGGGATTGTTAGAGATGTTGAAGTCTTGTGTGGGAAAATAAAATATCCTACTGATTTTCTAGTACTTGGTTCCCCACAAGATGACTTTTGTCCCATTATCTTTGGTAGACATTTCTTGAACACCGTCAATGCTAAGATATATTGTGAAAAGCAAATTGTCAGTGTTAGTTTTGGTGATGTGTCTCATGAATTTAATTTTTCCAAGTTTAGTAGACAACCTCGTGATAAATTATGTGTGATCTAGTGATTATGCTGTTGGTGCTGTTCTAGGACAAAGAGTTGATAAGAAATTAAATGTTATCCACTATGCTACCAAAACTCTAGACAGTGCCCAAAGAAATTATGCTACTACTGAAAAAGAATTTTTAGCAGTTGTGTTCGCTTGTGATAAATTTAGATCTTACATTGTTGATTCCAAAATTATTTTTCACACCGATCATGCTGCTATAAAATATCTTATGGAAAAGAAAGATGGTAAACCTAGACTTATTAGGTGGGTTCTCTTACTTCAAGAATTTGATTTACATATCACTGATAGGAAAGGAGCTGAGAACCCCGTAGCTGATAACTTGTCTAGGTTAGAAAATATTCTTTATGACCCACTAACTATTGATGATTGTTTTCCTGATGAACAGTTAGCTGCAATAAATGTTTCTCAAAACACTCCTTGGTATGCTGATTATGCTAACTACATTGTTGCTAAATATATACCACCTAGTTTCACATACCAACAAAAGAAAAAATTCTTCTATGATTTAAGACATTACTTTTGGGATGACCCACATCTTTATAAAGAAGGGGTAGATGGTATTATTAGATGTTGTGTACCTGAGCATGAACTGGAACAAATCCTACGAAAATGTCATTCCGAAGCTTATGGAGGACATCATGCGGGAGATAGAACTGCTCACAAGGTAGTGCAATCTGGTTTTTATTGGCCTACTCTCTTCAAGGATGCCCGTAAGTTTGTCTTTTCTTGTGATGAATGTCAAAGAATTGGTAATATCGATAAGCGTCAGGAAATGCCTATGAATTATTCACTTGTTGTTGAACCATTTGATGTTTGGGGTTTTGATTATATGGGACCTTTTCCTTCCTCTAATAACTATACTCATATTTTGGTTGCTGTTGATTACGTTACTAAGTGGGTAGAAGCTATTCCAACCAGTAGTGCTAATCATAACAACTCCATTAAAATGCTTAAAGATGTTATTTTCCCAAGGTTTGGAGTCCCTAGATATTTAATGACTGATGGTGGTTCACACTTTGTCCATGGTGCTTTCTGTAAGATGCTTGCTAAATATGATGTTAACCATAGAATTGCATCACCCTTAATCTAGTGGTCAAGTTGAACTTCACAATAGAGAAATAAAATTAATATCACAAAAAACTGTCAATTGGTCTCGAAAGAATTGGTCTAAGAAACTAGATGATGCACTTTGGGCCTATAGAACAACTTATAAAAATCCTATGGGTATGTCTCCATACAAAATGGTATATGGAAAAGCTTGTCATTTCCCTCTAGAGTTAGAACATAAAGCATTTTGGGCAATTAAAGAACTCAATTATGACTTAAAACTTGCCGGTGAAAAGAGGTTATTTGATATTAGCTCACTAGATAAATGGAGAACCCAAGCTTATAAAAATGCCAAATTATTCGAAGAAAAGGTTAAAATATGGCATGACAAAAGAATCCAAAAGCGGGAATTCAAAGTTGGAGAATATGTTCTTTTGTACAACTCTCATTTTAGATTTTTTGCAGGAAAGCTTCTTTCCAAATGGGAAGGACCATATGTCATCAAAGAGGTTTATCGTTTTGGAGCTATCAAGATTAATAATGCCAAAGGTACTAACCCGAAGGTGGTCAATGGACAAAGAATTAAACACTATATCTCAGGTACGCCTATTAATGTTGAAACCAATATTATCCAAACCATGACACCGGAGGAACACATAAAAGAAACCTTCCGGAACACTCCAGAATCCTGAAAAAGAGGAGGTATGTGATACGGTAAGTAAACGGACCCCGAAAAATCTGCAAAAATAATTTCTGCTAGTTTTGGAATATTACAAAAATTAGGAAAATAAGAAATAAACAGGAAAGCAACCGAGGTGAGCACGATACACCAGGGCGCGCCAGCCCTGCCAGGCGCGCCTTGGTGGGTTGTGCCCACCTCAGACACCTTCCCGACTCCGTTTTCCTTCCATATTCTTGCTTCCCAAGATAAAAATCATTATATATACCCCCGATTGTTGTGACCACCGCATCGCAGAAAAATCCCGTGTTCTTGTTTCGTGCTGTTTTCTTATCAGATCTATCAAGCCAGGCATCATGTCTTCTCCCTTCTCCAATAACTTAGAAGAAGATGCTTGGTTGATGAAGATGGAGCTGAAGAGAGAGGAGCCAAAAGTCAACAATGAAGACAAGGGCAAGGAAGCTATGAGGGATCAAGATCAAGAAGGAGGTCACTCCATGCCAACAGAAGAGGAGGAAGAAGAAGATATCCTTCAACCTTATTACAGTCATCTCACCCCACCGAAATCAAAGATTTTAGGGCTTTCGAAGCGGTTCGTGTTCAGAATAAATTTCTCACTCGTGAAAATATTTTACTAGAGGAGCACATCATCACCCTTTGGAGCATCATCCGTAAATTGGAGTACCTATTGAGGGTAAAGTGTGACACTTCATCACAACCACCTTCATCATCTTCACCACCAAAGGAGACTTGAGTACACGGGTATGGGCACTCCCCTTGGCTTGAGCCAAGCTTGGGGGAGGTGCCCCGGTATCGTATCACCTTCACTTTTATTTACATTTACCTATCTTTAGTTCGATCCTTAGCTCTTTCGTGATCTAGTTGAATAAAAGTTTAGTATGATCTTTTTTCGAGTGCTAGTTTCGTGATCTATCTATCTATGTAATCGAGTGAGAGTTATATAATAAAGTTTAGTTTGAGTTTGTGCTTCTTTACCTTTTTGTTGCCATCATAATAATGAAAAAAATAAATAATGAAAAGGATCATATGCTAATCTTATGGTAAGTAATGACACCACATAAGGAAAAGTATAAGTGGTAAAATTTATTGGAGATTGAGAAACATAGCATTGGTCAACGATGCAATTCATGAAAGAATTAATAAGGGAAGAGAAGATTCACATGAAAATACCCTATCTTGGACATCTTTTATGATTGTGAGATCCCATTAAATAATATATGCCAAAACTGTTGACGTTGGACAAGGAAGACAACGTAATGATTTATGTTTGTTCATATTCACATAGAAGTTATATTGTCATGGATCCTTCAAAATGTGGTGCTTGCTCAATATCTTTGCTAGCTAAAAATTCCGCACTAAGTAGAGATACTACTTGTGCATCCAAAAACCCAAAACCCAAATTCATGTTTTGAGAGTCCACCATAATGTTGGGTTCTACCGTAGGTGCATCGCATGCAAATTAAAATTTTCCTACGCGCAGAACATCCAAAAAATTGCTACGGAGATGGATCACAGATCATTACCACTAGACACGCAGTGCCGTGCAGTGGAAGTAGAGTTGGGGCAGCGTGTCCTCGTGGTCCGTCTCCTCCTCATCCGATCACGCTCGAACAGCCGATCTGATCTCCCTCGAAAGGCCGGTCGCCGGATCCCACGTACAGGTTCGCCGGAGCGGCGCAAGTGCACCGCCATTAACGGTATCCGCGCGTGCAGGAGGAACACCGTGCGGCGGACTGCTTGGTCTGATCACACAGTTCGGCGGCGGGTGGAGGTGGCTAGTTGCAACACATGCAAAGCCCTAATGACGGCGCTGAAGCGATCAACCAGATGGGTGTGCCGCACCTCCACTATATATAGGCATCCGTCGCGGGATCAACTCTTGGGCCTCGCACGGATCTGCTACTTCTTGAGCTTGCGTTGGTTTTCCCTTGAAGAGGAAAGGGTGATGCAGCAAAGTAGATAAGTATTTCCCTCAGTTGTTGAGAACCAAGGTATCAAGCTAGTAGGAGATACAAGCAAGTCCCCAAGAGATGTACCTATATTAATAATCAAACACTTGCACCCAACGCGGAAAAGGGGTTGTCAATCCCTTCACGGTTACTTGCAAGGATGAGATCCGATAGAGATAGATATAAAAGATTACTAAAACGAAAAGTAAAAAGATTGTAGCAAAGTATTTTTGGTTTATAGATCTGAAAATATAATATGGAAAATAGACCCGGGGGGCATAGGTTTCACTAGAGGCTTCTCTCTTGAAGGAAAATAATACGGTGGGTGAACAAATTACTGTCGAGCAATTGATAGAAAAGCGCAAAGTTATGACGATATCCAAGGCAATGATTATGCATATAGGCATCACGTCCGTGTCAAGTAGACCGAAACAATTCTGCATCTACTACTATTACTCCACACATCGACCGACTCCTGCCTGCATCTAGAGTATTAAGTTCATGAAGAACAGAGTAACGCATTAGGTAAGATGACATGATGTAGAGGGATAAACTCAAGCAATATGATGAAAACCCCATCTTTTTATCCTTGATGGCAACAATACAAATACGTGCCTCGCTACCCCTACTTTGTCACTGGGTGAGGACACCGCAAGATTGAACCCAAAACTAAGCACTTCTCCCATTGCAAGAATTACCGATCTAGTTGGCCAAACCAAACCAATAACTCGAAGAGACTTGCAAAGATATGAAATCATGCATATATGAATTCGGAGAAGATTCAAATAAGATTCATAGATAATCTGATCATAAATCCATAATTCATCGGATCTCGACAAACACACCGCAAAAGAGTATTGCATCGGATAGATCTCCACGAAGATCATGAAGAACATGGTATTGAAGAACATAGAGAGAGAAGAAGCCATCTAGCTACTAGCTATGGACCCGAAGGTCTGAGGTGAACTACTCATGCATCATCGAAGGGGCAATGGTGTTGATGTAGATGCCCTCCGTGATCGAATCCCCCTTCGGCAGATTACCGGAAAAGGCTCCAAGATGGGATCTCACGGGAACAGAGGCTTCCGGCGGCGGAAAAGTATTTTCGTGGCTCCTTCTGGTATTGGGGGAATATTTGAGAATTTATAGGAGGAAGATTAGGGTTAGGAGGCCTGCAGGGGGGCCACAAGCCAGGGGGGCGCCCCCTACGGCGCGCCCTGCAGGCTTGTCGTCTCCCGACAGGTCTCCTTTCCCCTCTCCAAGTCTGGCAGGTTTCTTCTGCTCCAAGAAAAATTATCGTGAAAATTTTATTCCGTTTGGACTCCGTTTGATATTCCTTATCTGTAATACTCAAAAACAAGGAAAAAACAGAAACTGGCACTGGGCACTAGGTTAATAGGTTAGTCCCAAAAATAATATAAAATAGCATATTAATGCATATAAAACATCCAAAATAGATAATATAATAGCATGGAACAATAAAAAATTATAGATACGTTGGAGACGTATCAGCATCCCCAAGCTTAATTCCTGCTCGTCCTCGAGTAGGTAAATGATAAGAACGGAATTTTTGATGTGGAATGCTACCTAGAATATTTATCCATGTAATATTCTTTATTGTGGCATGAATGTTCAGATCCATAAGATTCAAAACAAAAGTTTAATGTTGACATAAAAACAATAATACTTCAAGCATACTAACAAAGCAATCGTGTCCTTTCAAAATAACATGGCCAAAGAAAGTTATCCCTACAAAATCATATGGTCTGGCTATGCTCCATCTTCCCCACACAAAGTATTTAAATCATGTACAACCCCTATGACAAGTCAAGCAATTGTTTCACACTTTTTATGTTCTCAAACCTTTTCAACTTTCACGCAATACATGAGCGTGAGCCATGGATATAGCACTATAGGTGGAATAGAATATGGTGGGGGTTGTGAGGAAAAGGAGAAGATAGTCTCACATCAACTAGGCGTATCAACGGGCTATGAAGATGCCCATCAATAGATATCAATGTGAGTGAGTAGGGATTGCCATGCAACGGATGCACTAGAGCTATAAGTGTATGAAAGCTCAAAAAGAAACTAAGTGGGTGTGCATCCAACTCGCTTGCTCATGAAGACCTAGGGCAGTTTGAGGAAGCCCATCATTGGAATATACAAGCCAAGTTATATAATGAAGAATTCCCACTAGTATATGAAAGTGACAAAATAGGAGACTCTCTATCATGAAGATCATGGTGCTACTTTGAAGCACAAGTGTGGAAAAAGATAGTAGCAATTGTCCCTTCTCTCTTTTCTCTCATTTTTTTGGTGGGCATCTTTGGCCTCTTTTTTTTATTTGGGCTTCATTGGCCTCTTTTATTATTTGTAAAGTCCGGAGACTCATCCCAACTTGTGAGGGAATCATGGCTTCCATCATCCTTTCCTATCATGGGACAATGCTCTAATAATGACGATCATCACACTTTTATTTACTTACAACTCAAGAATTACAACTCGATACTAGAACAAAATATGACTCTATATGAATGCCTCCGGCGGTGTACCGGGATGTGTTATGATCTAGCGTAGCAATGACATCAAAAAACGGACAAGCCATGAAAACATGATGCTAGCTATCTTACGATCATGCAAAGCAATATGACAATGATGGTGCGTGTCATAATAAATGGAATGGTGGAAGTTGCATGGCAATATATCTCGGAATGGCTATGGAAATGCTATAATAGGTAGGTATGGTGGCTGTTTTGAGGAAGGATATATGGTGGGTGTAATGCACCGGCGAAAGTTGCGCGGTACTAGAGAGGCTAGCAATGGTGGAAGGGTGAGAGTGCGTATAATCCATGGACTCAACATTAGCCATAAAGAACTCACATACTTATTGCAAAAATATATTAGTTATCGAAGCAAAGTATTAGACGCATGCTCCTAGGGGAGAGGTTGGTAGGAGTTAACCATCGCGCGCTCCCGACCCTCACACAAAGGATGGCAATCAATAAACAAATCGTGCTCCGACTTCGTTACATAACGGTTCACCATACGTGCATGCTACGGGAATCACAAACTTTAACACAAGTATTTCTACCATTCCACAATTACTCACTAGCATGACTCTAATATCACCATCTTTATATCTCAAAACTATATGCAAGGAATCAAACTTCTCATAGTATTCAATGCACTTTATATGAAAGTTTTTATTATATCCCTCTTGGATGCCCATTATATTAGGACTAAATTCATAACCTAAACCAATTACCATGCTGTTTAAAGACTCTCAAAATAATATAAGTGAACTACGAGAGTTCAATTATTTCTATAAAATAAACCACCACCGTGCTCTAAAAAGATATAACTGAAGCACTAGAGCAAAATTGCCTAGCTAAAAAGATATAAGTGAAGCACATAGAGTATTCTAATAAATTCACGATTTATGCGTGTCTCTCTCAAAAGATGTGTGCAGCAAGTATGATTGTGGCAAACTAAAAAAAGAAACAAAGACTCATATCATACAAGACGCTCCAAGCAAAACACATATCATGTGGTGAATAAAAATATAGCCTCAAGTAAATTTACCGATGGATTGAAGACGAAAGAGGGGATGCCTTCCGGGGCATCCCCAAGCTTAGGCTCTTTGGTATCCTTGAATATTCCTTGGGGTGCCTTGTGCATCCCCAAGCTTAGGCTCTTGCCACTCCTTATTCCATAGTCCATCAAATCTTTACCCAAAACTTGAAAACTTCACAACACAAAACTCAACAGAAAACTCATGAGATCCGTTAGTATAAGAAAAATAAATCACCACTTTAGGTGCTGTTGTGAACTCATTCTTTATTTATATTGGTGTAATATATACTGTATTCCAACTTCTCCATGGTTCATACCCCCCCGATACAACCCATAGATACATCAAAATAAGCAAACAACACAAAGAAAACAGAATCTGTCAAAAACAGAACAGTCTGTAGCAATCTGTAAACTTCGAATACTTGTGTAACTCCAAAAATTCTGAAAAATTAGGAAAATCAGGGAAAATTGTATATCAATCTTTTGTAAAAATTTCAGACTTATTTGACACTCTGGTGAATTTATAAAATTCCTGGAATCAGTGCAAAAGTTTCTGTTTTCAGCAAAATCAAATCAACAATCACCGTAGACCATCCCAAAGGTCTTACTTGGCTCAAACACTAATTAAAACACAAAAACACAATTACTACAGAGGTAATAATGTTTAAAACACTCAAGAACAGAAACAAAAACAAAAAACATAAAATAAAATTGGGTTGCCTCCCAACAAGCGCTATTGTTTAACGCCCCTAGCTAGGCATAACACAAACGATCTAGGTATTATCATCTTTGGTATGCAATCCATAAGTGGCTCTCATAATAGATTCATAAGGTAATTTAATTTTATTTCTAGGGAAGTGTTCCATGCCCTTCCTTAACGGAAATTGGAATCTAATGTTTCCTTCTTTCATATCAATAATTGCACCTATCGTTCTAAGGAAAGGTCTACCAAGAATAATAGGACATGTAGGATTGCAATCTATATCAAGAACAATGAAATCTACGGGCACATAATTCCTATTTTCAAAAATAAGAACATCATTAATCCTTCCCATAGGTTTCTTAATAGTGGAATCCGCTAGATGCAAATTTAAGGAGCAATCATCAAGTTCATGGAAACCTAGCACATCACATAAAATTTTCGGAATCGTGGAAACGCTAGCACCCAAATGACACAAAGCATGGCACTCATAATATTTAATTTTAATCTTAATAGTAGGTTCCCACTCATCATAAAGTTTTCTAGGTATAGAAACTTCCAACTCAAGTTTTTCTTCAAAAGATTTCATCATAGCATCAACGATATGTTTAGTAAAAGCTTTATTTTAATTATAAGCATGCGGAGAATTCAACATGGATTGCAACAAGGAAATACAATCAATCAAAGAACAACTATCATGATTAAAGTCCTTGAAATCCAAAAGAGTGGGTTCATTGCTATTTAAAGTTTTGACCTCTTCAATCCTACTTTTATCAATTTTTGCATTAAGATCTATAAACTCCGAATCATTGGAACGCCCTTTAACTAAAGTTGATTCATCTCCAGTCCCATCTTTATCAAGATTTATATTAGAAAACAAAGATTCAATAGGAGTCACATCACTCACTTTAAGATCTTCATCATTATTTTCACGAGAGCACACTTTTTCAAGCCATTCACGCTTAGCACGCATTCTAGCGGTTCTTTACTTACACTCATCAATAGAAATTCTCATAGCTTTTAAAGACTCATTAATATCACGCTTGGGTGGAGTAGATCTAATTTTCAATGAATCAATCTCAAGAGAAATTCTATCAACGTTCCTAGCCAAATCATCAATCTTGAGCAATTTTTCTTCAATCGTAGCATTGAAAACCTTTTGCGAACTAATAAATTCTTTAATATTATTCTCAAGATCAGAGGGCATCTTATTATAATTTCCATAAGGATTGTTGTAGGAATTACCATAATTATTAGAGGAATTACTAGGAAACGGCCTAGGGTTGAAATTACCTCTATACGCGTTATTACCA